>CP136060.1:343546615-344796615 GCA_032464435.1 Aegilops umbellulata | reverse complement strand
AAGGGCGAGTGCTGAAACATATCCGCGGCGGTGAATTCCATGATCGGCGCCCAATCAGATTCGATTGGCAAGGGCGCAGAGGTTCGGAGTCCGGAAAAGAGTCCGGCACCCTGGAGTCATGGGTTTCGCAGAGGATAAGGCTGGTGTTCAGCTCGATCGCCGCTGAGACTGCAGCCCCCGAGGCGGTGTCTAGCCACCCGTCCTCGATCGGCGCGGTTGGCTCCAAGCTAAGGGTCGGAGCGAATACGGGTGCAGCCTCCAGGGCACTGTTCGGCGGCAGAGCTAAATCATGCCCATCATGACAGTGCGGCACGCTCGGCTGTGGCTCGAATCCGTCGAAGATCAAGTCTCCGCGGATGTCAGCTGTGTAGTTCAAACTTCCAAATCTGACCTGACCGCCAGGGGCGTAGCTTTCGATCTGCTCCAGATGGCCAAGCGAATTAGCCCGGAGTGCAAAGCCGCCGAATACGAAGATCTGTCCGGGGAGAAAAGTCTCACCCTGGACCACATCGCTGTTGATGATCGGAGGAGCCATCGGGCCTAAAGATGACGACACAGAGGAACTCTCAATGAAAGCACCAATGTCGGTGTCAAAACCGGTGGATCTCGGGTAGGGGGTCCCGAACTGTGCATCTAGGCGGATGGTAACAGGAGACAAGGGGCACGATGTTTTTACCCAGGTTCGGGCCCTCTCGATGGAGGTAAAACCCTACTCCTGCTTGATTAATATTGATGATATGGGTAGTACAAGAGTGGATCCACCACGAGATCAGAGAGGCTAAACCCTAGAAGCTAGCCTATGGTATGATTGTTGTTCGTCTTATGGACTAAAACCCTCCAGTTTATATAGGCACCGGAGAGGGCTAGGGTTACACAGAGTCGGTTACAATGGAAGGAGATCTACATATCCGTATCGCCAAGCTTGCCTTCCACGCCAAGGAAAGTCCCATCCGAACACGGGACGAAGTCTTCAATCTTGTATCTTCATAGTCCAAGAGTCCGGCCAAAGGTTATAGTCCGGCTACCCGGACACCCCCTAATCCAGGACTCCCTCAGTAGGGATGAACTTTCTTGGCCATGTTATTTTGAGAAGAGATGATTGCTTAATTAGTATGCTTGAAGTATTATTATTTTATGTCAATATTAAACTTTTATCTTGAATCTTTCGTATCTGAACATTCATGCCCACAATAAAGAAAATTACATTGAAGAATATGCTAGGTAGCATTCCACATAAAAAAATATGTTTATATCATTTACCTACTCGAGGACGAGCAGGAATTAAGCTTGGGGATGCTTGATACGTCTCCAACGTATCTATAATTTTTTATTGTTCCATGCATATTATATTATCCGTTTTGGATGTTTAATGGGCTTTATTATAGACTTTTATATTATTTTTGGGACTAACCTACTAATCCAAGGCCGAGTGCAAATTGATGTTTTTTTGCCTATTTCAGTGTTTCACAGAAAAGGAATATCAAACGGAATGAAACCTTCGGGAGAGTGATTTTTGGAACAAACGTGATCTAGAGGACTTGGAGTGGACGTCAAGAAAGAAGCGAGGAGGCCATGAGGCAGTGAGGCGCGCATGCCCCCTGGGCGCGCACCCCACCCTCGTGGGCCCCTCGCAGCTCCACCGACCTACTTCTTCCTCCTATATATATACCCATATACCCCGAAAACATCGAGGAGCACCACGAAACCCTATTTCCACCACGGCAATCTTCTGTACCCATGAGATCCCATCTTGGGGCCTTTTCTGGCGCTCCGCCGGAGGGGAAATTTATCACGGAGGGCTTCTACATCAACACCATAGCCTCTCCGATGATGTGTGAGTAGTTTACCTCAGACCTTCGGTTCCATAGTTATTAGCTAGATGGCTTCTTCTCTCTCTTTTGATCTCAATAAAAAGTTCTGTTCGATCTTCTTAGAGATCAGTTTGATGTAACTCTTTTTGCAGTGTGTTTACGAGATCCGATGAATTGTAGGTTTATGATCAAGATTATCTATGAACAATATTTGAATCTCCTATGAATTCTTTTATGTATGATTTGTTATCTTTGCAAGTCTCTCCGTATTATCAGTTTGGTTTGGCATACTAGATTGATCTTTCTTACAATGGGAGAAGTGCAAAGATTTGGGTTCAATCTTGCGGTGTCCTTTCCCAATGACAGCAGGGGCAGCAAGGCACGTATTGTATTGTTGCCATCGAGGATAAAAAGATGGGGTTTATATCATATTGCTTGAGTTTGTCCCTCTACATCATATCATCTTGCCTAATGCATTACTCAGTTCTTATGAACTTAATACTCTAGATGCATGCTGGATAGCGGTCGTTGTGTGGAGTAATAGTAGTAGATGCAGAATCGTTTCAGTCTACTTGTCGCGGACGTGATGCCTATATACATGATCATGCCTAGATATTCTCATAGCTATGCACTTTTCTATCAATTGCTCGACAGTAATTTGTTCACCCACCGTAATGCTTATGCTATCTTGAGAGAAGCCACTAGTGAAACCTATGGCCCCCGGGTCTATTTTCCATCATATAAGTTTCCAATCTATTTTACTTTGCAATCTTTACTTTCAGTTTATATCATAAAAATACCAAAAATATTTGTCTTATTATCTCTATCAGATCTCGCTTTTGCAAGTGGCCGTGAAGGGATTGACAACCCCTTTATCGCGTTGGTTGCAAGGTTCTTATTTGTTTTTGTAGGTACGAGGGACTTGTGTGTGGCCTCCTACTGGATTGATACCTTGGTTCTCAAAACTGAGGGAAATACTTATGCTACTTTGCGGCATCACCCTTTCCTCTTCAAGGGAAAACCAACGCATGCTCAAGAGGTAGTAGTAAACAGTATGACTATTGTCGCCCATAACTCATTGTGTTCTACTCGTGCATATAACATCTACGCATAGAACTGGCTCGGATGCCACAGTATCTCAAAAAAATTACTACTATCACGCAAGATCTATCTAGGAGATGCATAGCAAGGAGATGGGAGAGTGTTTCCACGTACCCTTGTAGACCGAAAGCGGAAGCGTTTAGTAACGCAATTGATGTAGTCGAACGTCTTCACGATCCAACCGATCCAAGTACCGAACATACGGCACCTCTGTGTTCAGCACACATTCAGCACGATGAAGTCCCTCGAGCTCTTGATCCAGTTGAGGATGAGGGAGAGTTCCATCAGCACGACGGCGTGGCGACGGTGATGATGATGTTACCGACGCAGGGCTTCACCTAAGCACTACAACGATATGACCGAGGTGTTGAACTGTGGAGGGGGGCACCGCACACGGCTAAGATAATTGATCCTGTGTGTTCTGGGGTGCCCCTGCCTCCGTATATTAAGGAGGAGAGGGGGAGGCCGGCCGGCCCCTGTAGGGCGCCCCAGGAGAGAGGAGTCCTACAAGGACTCCAAGTCCTAGTAGAATTCCACTTGGTGGAAGGGGGAAGAAGGAAGGGAGAGGGAGAGGGAAAGGGACGCCACGCCCCCTCCCCTATTCCTATTTGGACTCTCCAAGGGGGGGCGCGCGCCACCTCCTCGTGGCCTGCCCTCTTTCTCCCCTGAGGCCCATGTTGGCCCATTACTTCCCCGGGGGGTTCCGGTAACCCCTCCGGCACTACATTTTTACCCAATACTTCTCGGAACTCTTCCGGCGTCCGAATAACATCATCCAATATATCACTCTTTATGTCTCGACCATTTCGAGACTCCTCGTCAGGTTCGTGATCTCATCCAGGACATGGAACAAACTTCGGTCATCAAATCACATAACTCATAATACAAATCATCATCGAATGTTAAGCGTGCGGACCCTACGGGTTCAAGAATATGTAGACATGACCGAGACACATCTTCGGTCAATAACCAATAGCGGAACCTGGATGCTCATATTGGCTCCTACATATTCTAAGAAGATCTTTATCGGTCAAACAGCATAACAACATACATTATTTCCTTTATCATCGGTATGTTACTTGCCCGAGATTCAATCGTCGGTATCATCATACCTAGTTCAATCTCGTTACTGGCAAGTCTCCTTACTCATTCCATAATGCATCATACCGCAAATAACTCATTGTTCACATTGCTTGCAAGGCTTATAGTGATGTGCATTACCGAGAGGGCCCAAAGATACCTCTCCGATACCCGGAGTGACAAATCCTAATCTCGATCTATGCCAACTCAACAAACACCATCGGAGACACCTGTAGAGCATCTTTATAATCACCCAGTTATGTTGTGACCTTTGATAGCACACAAAGTGTTCCTCCGGTATTCGGGAGTTGCATAATCTCATAGTCGGAGGAATACGTATAAGTCATGAAGAAAGCAATAGCAATAAAACTAAATGATCATAATGCTAAGCTAACGGATGGGTCTTGTCCATCACATCATTCTCTTAATGATGTGATCCCGTTCATCAAATGACAACACATGTCCATAGTCAGGAAACTTCAACCATCTTTGATTAACGAGCTAGTCAAGTAGAGGCATACTAGGGATACTCAGTTTGTCTATGTATTCACACATGTACTAAGTTTCCGGTTAATACAATTCTAGCATGAATAATAAAAAGTTATCATGATATAAGGAAATATAAATAACAACTTTATTTTTGCCTCTAGGGCATATTTCCTTCATTGCCCCCACAAAGTGACCTAATTTGGCCACTTTAGGGTTGGTCGACAAGTTACCACCCAAAGTGACCTAATTTGGCCACTTTAGGGTTGGTCGACAAGTTGCCACCCAAAGTGACCAAATTTGGCCACTTTAGGGTTGGTCGACAAGTTACCACCCACAAAGTGACCTAATTAGGCCAATCAATTATCAACAAAAGAAATCAATTCATCTACATAACAGTGATCAACATAAGAAATAATTTCATATGAAACAATTCATAACTTAGGTCATATCAAATCAAAATAGAGCTTGACATCAGATAACTTAATTGGTTCAAGCAGTTCAAACACACACCAGATAACTTAATTGTTCTAAGCAGTTCAAACACACACCACATAACTTAATTGTTCCAAGAAGTTCAAACACACACCACATAACTTAATTGCTCAAATCACAACATAGTTTAGTGTAACTAGCACAGATACCAAGCATGCCTAACAAGCATAGTTCAAGGCATAAAGCAGAGTTGAGTGCAACATATTCAATGCTTTCCACTGGCTGTGAAATACAAAGCAAATTTGCTTGGGGCCTTCCTCTTCCTCTTAGAACCAACATCAGCTTGACCTGAGGTTGATACCGCCCTTGGAGCATTGAAACATCTTGCAACTCTTGATCTGGTGTTCTTTGCTAGAGATGATGCACTTGACCTTGTGTTGTTGGCTGGTGCTGAAGCCGGTGATGGGTTCTTTCTCTTTCTTGATCCAGCTGTTGAGACTACAGTACCAGTAGTGGTTGCCCTTGCAAGAGTAGCTCCCTTCATCAAGCTTCACACAATATGTGTTCTCTCCACTAGTTACTTGCCAGATATTGGGACCAGCCATGTTTGCTTCACAGTATTTAGCCCACTTCTTGCTCTCTTCAAGCTTCTCCATGTAATGTGGGGTTATTTCCCACCTACAGCTCTCTGTTTTCTCTCTGATGCCCTGGTACTTAACCATTAATTTGGTCCTCAACCCTTCAAACATGGTCTTAACTGGTTTGGACCTAACATCTAGAATTATTTTGTTGAAAACCTCACTAAGGTTGTTCACAACCAAGTCAATCTTGCACACATGATCCATTGCATATCTAGCCCAGCACTCCTTAGGGATGCCATTCAACCACATGTAGGCTGGTTCACATGCTGCTTTCAAACATGTCATTCCTTCTTCGTGACCATGTTCAGTGAAGGAATAACTAGCTTTTTCAACCCATTTCTTAAGTTCTTATGCTCTAAAGCCAGCTGATTGGAAGTTGGCATATATGTGTCTAAGGCAATATCTTTGTGGGGATTCAAGAAATACTTCATTAATTGCTTTAAGAAGGCCTTGTTGTTTGATTACAGAAGCTAGTAATAAGATAACTATAGTAGCATGGCTATGTGCATAACAATAATACAGAGTCAGAGACATGATGGTGTAGTTCACAAACTGGTTGCTGGTGCCAATGCAGACTCTAAGTTGGTTTAGAAACCAGGTCCAGCTAGGCCCATCCTCTTTGTCAACCACCCCAAAAGCAATTGGGAACACATTGTTGTTCCCATCTCTCCTAGTTGTTGCCAATATCTGCTAGCCTGTGGATAACTTGATGAAGCAACCATCAAGTCCTGCATAAACAGAGTTAGTTAGGGCCAAATTGCATAACTTGCTTACATTTCAAACAGGATTACATCACTAGTTTTTACCTATGAAAGGTCTACAACGAGCAAGAAATCCATCTTTTGATTCCTGGAGGCAGTAGAACATGTACTTGAACCTTGGTGGGGGTTGGGTTCAAAGGATCCTCAAAAGTTGTCACTATGCACCTACTTCCAGGGTTTGTGTTAAGCACACATTGTAGGTAGTCCCTCAACCTCAGATACTGCTTTCTTTGATCACCTTGCACAACATCAACAACCATCAGTCTTGCCCTATATGCCAAACTCCTAGGTACATGCACCCCAAACTTCTTGTTAGTATGTTTGAGAACTGTCTCTACATCAGCCTTTACATTTGATCTAACTGTGTCCTCCACAGCTTCTGCAATCCATTCTGCAGTAACCTTTGTACTCTCTCCACAAGCTCCACAACTATGATCCATGTGGCACTTCTTGATTGAGAATGTATCTTCATGGGCTACTTTGGATGCAGTCATGAAAAATTCACATCCATTCTTCCTCTCTTGGCACCAAACAATAACCCTTGATGGTTCATTCCTATGGTACTAGAAGTTTCTCAAAGTCCTAAAATGAAAATTTCTCAAAGCATTTCTAAACTCATACACATTGGTGAAGCAAAGGTCCTTGCACAGCTGCTCATGTGCATCAGGATCATACCATTTCCTCTCTTTCTTCTTCTTCAATCTTCTCTTCCTTCCAGAAGGTAGTCTTGGGGCCTCTCCATCTGAGTCAGAAATGCCCACATCACCAGGGAAGCAATATTCATCAGGTTCAGGTACAAACTCTTGAAACTTTGTGATCCCTGGCTGACTGTGAGCCTTGGAAGTAGGGCCTGGATTTGCTGCTGCTCTTCTCACAGGCTTCAGTTTCTCATGTCTGCCTTTTGCCACAACTCTCTCCCACTAGTACGCCTCGGTGCTATACAAACAGTTTTTAACCCCTTTCCGCGACGGTATTTGGAACCGTCGCCTAGTGAGTGACGGCGATAGGGGGTCCTTCCCACACGACCCAGAAACCGCTGGGGATATGCCCTCCTAGCACACACGCTCGGCAAAATGAGGTCATGTGTGAGCGGCGAGCGCTCAAATATGGAAATATGTACAGTAGAGCTAAAAAAACAATTATACAGGCAAAATTGTTTCTGGTCTCAAGTACATCACATACAGTTAGTCCCCGCTAAATGTTTCCATTCGTATGCACATCGCACATAGTCGCTCCAAGGAAAATGTTTCCGTTCACAGGTACATCACACACAATTTTCCCCGTTAAATCATTTGTGTTAGCGTTGCCATTGCACACGATATTAACAATTTTATCGTTTGCTTTATTGAATGCATCACACACGGTGCGTAGAAGAAATTGTGTGGCAAAGGCTGTCCATCACACACCGTTTTTATGTGGTAAACGTTTGCGCAAGGTGGCCTAACGCAAACAGTTTTCAAGAGAAGGTCGTGTGTGATTGTTCATTGATTCAACACGGTTTATTCCTAGAAACTGTGTGCGTTGCCTGAGGTCATCGCCCACGGTATTTTCTAAATAACCGTTTGCAATAGCAAAACCCAATTAGCAGGCTAATTGCCCTATTATTAATAATCCATTTATTAATCTAATTGACATTCATATTAAACACATAATATATTTCATTTCCATATTAAGGATGCATGATTTCATAATTGAAATACATTAGAGTACAACATGATATAGCTTCAGCACTTAGCTACCCCATTACACAACTGCACCAGCACAAAGTTTCACATGCGACATGTAGAACCTTTCGAAATTAGCATCATAGACGGTATATAGAAAAATGCATCTCATCTGGAAAACTGCTGAAGTGGAAGGCGAATATTGAGCCTTCGTTCATGTTGAAGGTCTTTGCAACTTTAGGCCAGTGCCTGTGGATGATTGACCGTCCGTCCTTCGTCCTCTTCAGGAACACTTCAATATTGAATAATGGGTGTTGTATGAAAACCTTCCTCGCCTCCTGACCATAGAGGTGGTTTGAGAGGTAATCATCAGTGAACTGCTTTGGAAAGGCCTGAAAACAAGGATGTGCGTAAATATATTCTCTATATTGGAAATGGGGCAAAGGAATAAAAAAAGGCAAAGTATAATAGTTAGTACCATATTGTAGTGAACTGATGTCTTGTTCATCGTGCAGACAAAGATCTTGTTGTTTATTGTCACTAATTTATTTATCCTAACAATCTTTGTGAGTTTCTTGACTTGATTGATATTCATGGACAACTCATTTCCCCATATGCAAAAAGGGTCGAGCTGTGGGTCAAAACCTCTGACAGCAAGACCTACATGTGCAAGACCAAATTGTTAGAAACCTAAATATTAGAATGGTTCCTGCAATTGCACAATAATGTGCTATTAGACAACGGACCATGCACGTGCTAACCTCGATTGTACACCTCGGTGCTTCCAATTGTTTCCCTGCAACACATTTAAGGTAGTTAGTCATCAGGGTAAGTAAGGGTACGCATGCTATCAGTAAAATATGTTGATGAAAAATAAGCCCGTTGCAGATTCATCAGATTAATAGAAGCCACATGGAAAACCCATTTATCCAAACCAAGCATGATTAAGAACTAGGAAATATAGCACTTGTATATGTCTCTCATGTATTAAGTGTAGCCAAATTCGATGTATTCCTCACATGCACAACAATACAAAATTCTACCCACGACAATTGGACATCGCATTGCAGAATTGAACCAAGCAGTTAACTAAATACTACAACAAATGAACCAAACATTAACTAAGCACCACATTGCACAATATAACATACTCCTAATAGAAGATCAGGCAGTTAACCAAACCAAGCATGCTTAACAACTTGGAAATATAGCAATTGTATTTGTTTCTCATGTATTTACTACAGCCAAATTCAATTTATTCCTCACATGGTATACAATAACAGAATGCACCCACAACTATTGAACATCGCATTGCAGAATTAAACCAAATAGTTAACTAAACACCACAACACAAATGAACCAAACGTTAACTAAGCACCACATTGCACAATGTATAACCAAACCAAGCATGCTTGACAACTTGGAAATATAGCAATTGTATTCGTTTCTCATGTATTTTGTAAGATAAATTCAATTTATTTCTCACATGGAATACAATACAAAATTGCAGCCTCAAGAATTGAACATCACATTTGCATAATTGAACAAACAGTTAACTGAAGACAACAACTAATTAACAAATAATAAGTGAGCACCACACTGCACGACATATAGAACATATACACTAGAGCAACAAATTGCATGGTAAAATTAGATAGCACAATTTACTAGAATTTGTGAAGGAAAGGCAGGAGCGGCACACGCAACGGGTAAACCGAGCATTCTTAACCAGCGTAGCTAGCAAATGGCAAGGTTCTCCTCCAAGATCTAGGGGTCGGCACGAATGGCAGCCATCGCGACCTCATCCGCGTGTGTGGCCGCGATTTGCTTCTCCGCTGCCAAATGCTCCTTGAGATCCTGTCTATACTGCGTGCACCATGGTTTAGGGCGGCGCTTATTTGGTGGAGGGGTCGGTGATTTGGGTGGAAGGTGTCGCGTCGGCGGTCGGGGCATGTGGGATGTGGAAGGAGGTGGAGGATGGGGGTCGGGTGTGGATTACCTGCCCGGATAGACGAGGCCGAGCAGCGTGAAGGAGGGTCGTCGGGGAGGAGGCGGTGCTGCAAGCAAGGAGTGAAGGTTTCAACTTGGAAAGGAAGGCGGAAATAGGGGAAATGTGGCTTTTGATAAGGGGGAGGAGGCGGGGAGGTAGATATTTCCGCGGAAGCCAGAAATTTGGAATCGCTTCAGCGAAAAAGCTGGCGCGCAAAGTGTCATCAGACATGGTCCCTTATTCAGAACTGTGTACGATATGTGAACATCACAAACGATTCAGATAGCTTAACCCGTGTGTGATGAGTTTGAACATCAAAAATTTTGGTTCGAATTTCCCTGGTTACAGTGGTCATCCACGTCATTGCATAATTTGGGTACACAAAGGAGACTACAGCACACCCACACTTCTTAATCGAGCAACTTCAGCAATTAAATAGAGCTAGCTGACCTAAACATTACTCTAACAAATTAAAGACCGGCACTCTTAATTAAACAAAACAAATAGTACTACTATGACTAGTGCTCGTCGATCTCCGCCGCCGCCTCCATGTCCAGCTCGCGCCCGACGGTCTCCTGGGGAAGAGGCTCCATGGCATCCATCGCACAATACTCAGCAAGCATCTCGCCATCCGCATCCGCCATCTCTTTGGAAAAGGTCGCCACGAGCTGGGCGTGGGTGGCCGCAATCTGGGCTTGGACGGGCTCCGTCGTTGCAAGGTATGCGGCGGAGGAACGGGTGCTCGAACGCTCTCGGCGATTGCCAACTCTTCGGCCGTGGGTTGCTGACCGTTGTCGAAGAAGCTTCATTCGATTTGTGCGGCGACCGCCACGAGCTGGGTGTGGACGGCCTCGACATGGTCGTGCGCGGCCTCCATCAGGGCTAAGGACGCCACTGCGGAACGGACAGCTATTGTGCCGCTCCCGCCAGTTGCTATCCCCGAGGCAGATGTTGCTGCCGCCACCTGAGAAGTAACAACGGTCGTTTGCACTGCCTTGGCCGCCCGGTCACAGATTGCGGCCATGCTCATGCACCTTGTTAGCACGCCCATGGTGGCTACGGCCGCGCTCTCGCAGGAGTGGGCCACCGAAGTTGCCCTCACGACGCAGGTCCACGTGCCCATCTTTCACCGACGACGATTGAACAGTGGAATGATATTTGGGAGCGAGCTAGTGTGCTTGAGACGCCGGTTGTGGACACACGGTTGGTGATAATAAACTGTGTGGGATCTACTTGATTTTTCATCTTGATTTTAATTACATAATGGGGTCACAGCGGCAATGGACGGTGTTTGAATTGCTAGACCTTTTATCTGCAGTGAACATGCAACTGTATGTGTGTCGTAAAAGAACTGGAATTATTCAGGGTTCTTTTGAACATTTTACACATTAAATTGGTTTTCTAGCCATTTCAGGTGCATAATTCAAAATTAAACTACATGCACATGCTCCGGTGCACCAACATGGGTTGTAAAATCATATATGTGTCCATGGGTTTATGCTTATGTGTGACACCCCAAAATTTTGGCCTTGTTTTAATAAATTAAAATTTTGCCAGAAAATTAAAAATTTTATTTTCTGGGCTCCCTTTTGAGCTTTGAACCATTTTCTCCCTTGTTAGTATGGAGTTTTTCCCCAAAGTGAAAACTTTTCTAATATGTTATTGGACTTGTTTAACCTCTCAAGAAAAACTCTTCTTTTTTTAGTAGAACTAATTACATAATTAATTTGCTTGATCTTTATTTTCTTGAAAATGGTTTCCCATGATTATATGGCCATATTTGAACTACAACCATTTGATAGATTCACTTAATATTCCAACCAAAATTTGGAGATGTCATGTAATGCTTTTAAATCACTTTTATACAAAAATATATTTTATTCATGAAATATTTTGAGCTCTACACCCAATTTTCTTCTCTGGTCCAGAGTGCAATTTTGCACTACAACCCATTTAAATCTTTCTTTCTAGCCTCCACCAAAATTATGGGATGTTGGTAGTAGCATATGATTCAACTTCATGCAAAAACCTAGTGTTGTTCTTTGGAAAAATTGAGTGAATCAACCTCTTTTCTATTCTGGTCCAACTTGAGGATTTGTACAGCAACCACATTTTTAGTTGCTCCTTTATCCATGACTCCTTTTTCTACTTATAGCCCTCCCTGCTAAACCCCTAAGTCCAGGAGCATGCACCCATTGTATCATTTTTGGTTCATGAGATAATGCCTTTCACCTCCTGTCCAGAATTGAAGTTTTGCAAAACTTGCACTAACAAGTTTGTGCTTTTCACAAACTAACCTCACCACCCTCTTATTCATCAAAGGAGACCTCACTCTGGAAGTTTTGGCCCCTCCAAGTAATGCCTAGGTGCCTTTGGCATTTTGTCAGACACCTTGAGTGCATGAACAGCTTTGACATGACTTTTGTCATTGCACTGTGAACTTGCACCTCTGGACAAACTAGCATGTCCACTAAACTCCCAGCTACTCCTAACCTAGGTCTGCTAAGTGCAAGCCTCACCCGGGACCTCTAGCATGCCCTGGCATATTTTCGAGCACGTTCCGTGCGTGCTCTGGGCGCGAGCAGAGCACGCGTTTTGCACGTGCCGCGCCCGAGCCACCGCGTCGCGCCCCTGGTTTTGCCCCCACTGCAGAGCCGCGCCACACACTCTCCCTCTCACCAGAACGCGCCAAGCAGCCCCTCGCCACGTCTCCGGCAAGCCAGGAGCTAGCCGCCACTGCCGCCCGACAGCCTCTGCACTGGTCGGCGCCGCCCGAGCCACTCCCGCTCGCCAGCTCGCCCCTGGAGCAGTGCCCGCTCGTCTGCTAGCTCCTGCCGCCATCCCCAGCCCCGCCACGTTGCCTGCAAGCTACAGAACGTCGGTCGCCGGCAGCCTTATCCACCGCCACGGAACCGACCTCGTCGCGCTATAAAAGGAGGCCCCGAGCTCATCCGAGCACTCAGACGACCTCAGGCCACCCCCATGGCACCCCCACAGCCAGCAATCGTCGAGGGAAAGCCGTCTTCCCCAACTCCGGCCGGTTCGGCCGCCGCCATGTCCCAGCTCCGTTCACCGCAACCAGAGCCCCTCCCGTCCGTCCAACGCCACCACTAGACTCCATATGATCTTGCGGAGCCGCCCAGACCTTCAACCTCGATGGAGAGACACCGTAGCGCGGATCCCCAATCGTGGCCGAAGCCATCTCCGCCATGAAGCTCGTCGCTGGCGACTCCGTCCACGTCGGCGACCATGGCGGGTACCCACGAGTTCGTCTCGACCTCCTGAGCACACCCGTGCGCTCAGATCACCGAGGGACGCCTCAGTTCGCCGGCGAGCCTCGCCGGAGCTCCGCCTCTGTTCGGTCGGAGGAGGCGACGCGCGCGTAGACTGGTCAAACCTGACCAGTGGGCCAGGCGGGCCTACTGTCAGTGACCCGGCGCCGGTCCACGCAGGCGTAAGTGGAAACGTGTTTCCAAAGTACGTGTTCGACGTGTACATCTCGAAACGTTTTCTTTTCTTTTTCTGTTTTATTTAAAAACCAGAAATTTGACTAAACTTTGACTAGCTATATCTTTTTAAATTAAACTCCAAATGAGTTGATTCTTTTTCCTACCTTCCTCAAATTTTGTCTAGTTTATTTTAAGATTTATTTCAAAAAAATTCAGACAACTTTTTGGTACTGTTTTTGAAACTATATATTGATTCAAAAATATTTTAAATAGGATTTTGGAGAGAGAGAAGAACACTTTCAAAAGTTTTGGAGAGCACCTCACCCCTCCACAACTTGAAGGCAAGCATTCTGAACCCCGGAATAATATTTTTGGTGTGTTAGTTGACACGTTTATAACACCATCTTATTTCGGAGAACTTGTTATTTCATGTGATATGATCATTTGCATGGATGCATATTAGTGATTTCCCTTGCTGTTGGAAATGGACATGCTTGTGATAGTGATCATCCTCGTATGCCTTTCGTGCCTACCGGAAGGAAAACGGGAAAGTCTCTGTCTTGGGTAGGCCTGAGCTTGTCCCTAGTTCCTCGTCGAGACGTGCGTGTCCGGCATGGCATGAGGGGTATGATGAGTGGTGATACTGTCTGTTGGATGAAATATATTTGTTATACATTGTCATGCAGGAAAATTTATAAACCTCATGAGTCGACCATAGATCGAGTCTTGTTCCAGTAACCCCCACACTTGTTTCGTACTACCACTTGTCTCTACAACAAGTAGGGGATGGTTCAGTAAGTCGTCAACCCCTTTCCAGCACACACCGTACAGAGAGGCCATGGTGGAAGATATCGGTTGTAGCCGGTAGGCATGCCACCTGGTCAGGGGGCATGGGTGTTTCCGGTTGGGACTGAGAGGGGAGGCCACCCCTTAGAGCGCGCGATATAAATTTGATCCCATGCTACGCGAGGTTGTAGCCTCCCCACTTAGAGTTTTGCTTGACAGGTGTCATGGGTGATTCCAGACACCGATGAGTTAAGCTGGTGTGTGCAAGTTAGGTGTGTTTTCAACTAAAAGGCCGTAGACGGAATTAGTCCCGATGGACTAAAGGAATCCGTTACTCGTGGGCAAAGAGTACACCCTCTGCAGAGTTTAAACCTATTCGAATAGCCGTGTCCATGGTTAAGGACTACAGTCTGGGATGGGTCAAGTGTTGGTCTTAGTGTCGGTCTTCGGAGGAGAAATTGTTAAACCAGAACTTGGATTGTGACTTGTGACTTGTGAAGATTATGATTATTATTATTATGGACTAACCCATTATATCATTGAGTATACCTGAGACGGTTCTACCTCCTGGATATTCATTATGATTATTTATTTTATAAGCCCTTTATGTGGTGTCGCTGAGACGCCCGACTGTGGCATTGCTTGTTATTTATTTAATTTATAAGCCCTTTATGTGGTGTCGCTGAGAAGCCCGACTGTGGCATTGCTTGTTATTTATTTACTTTATAAGCCCTTTATGTGGTGTCGCTGAGACGCCCGACTGTGGCATTGCTTGTTATTTATTTACTTTATACGCCCTTTATGTGGTGTCGCTGAGACGCCCGACTGTGGCATTGCTTGTTATTTATTTACTTTATAAGCCCTTTATGTGGTGTCGCTGAGACGCCCGACTGTGGCATTGCTTGTTATTTATTTACTTTATAAGCCCTTTATGTGGTGTCGCACAGACGCCCGACTGCGGCATTTTATTCCCACTCCATTATTGCTTATTCATGATGCATATAAATAACCTGCTTGCATGCATAAAAGATGTTTTATTTATGACTGACGATGTGATCATAGAATATTTTAGTGCATGCTTATCAATTATATTATTCCAGTGTTCATAATGTTTGCGAGTACATTCAAAGTACTCACTGGCTTGTCCCTGGCTATTGTCTTGGCCAGATTTCTGCATGGAGAGGAGCGTTGCGATGACAGCCCCGGAACTAAGCTACGGTGATAGCAGCCTCGCAAAGATAGGAGTTGTCCTGGTCAGTTGTTCCTGTGGGAAGTGGAGCCCCATAGACACTGATGACTCACAAACCGCTTCCGCCATCGACCACTAGAAACCAATTGTTGTACTCACAGGCCCGAATGGTCTTGTACTACATATTTTTTGTATTTTGCTTGGAATTTCTGTATCAAGTTGGTGCCTCATCAGCTAACAGTAATCCTGGGGCTGGTGAGCACAACGGCCATTTTCTGGAAATTAATACCCGGAAAACCGGTCGCGACATTATGTCCCATGCAAGAAATGGGGATGAAATTCGAACACCACGGCACCTTGGCTCTCCGGCAAACGTCAACGTACTTGCTTGTGTAATTCTAGTACATCCAAAATTCGTCCGATATTCATGAAACTTGGCATGCTATCATGGAGCGGCATCAACATGTCGTGGTAAATTTTTTGTCCCATTTGGGCAGGTTTGGGTATAAACTTCTCATAAACCAGAGCTTCTCACAACAAGTGTGATGGTTTCGGTAGGAAACGTTTCACCTTTCTGGACTAAACAATATTCGTTGCCTCTTCTCGATTTCAAATTTTTCCTAGTGTGAACATAGAACAACAGGAGTGTTGTGTCAATTTTTGGGATTTTTTGGGTTCGCTTGGACATTTTTATACATTAAATGAGTTTTCTATGCATTCATGTGCACAATTCAAATTTGAACTACACGAACATGCTCTAATGCATATAAATTAGTTGAAAATTCAAATTTGTGTCCTTGGTTACATAATTAGGTCCCATGCAAGAAATGGGAATGAATGTCAAACACCCTACCACCGTCACTCGGCCGCAAACATTGAGATACCTGGTTTTTTAATTCTAGTAAATCCAAAGCTCGTCTGAAATTCATGAAACTTGGCATGCTGTCATGGAGCAGCATCAACATGCCCTGGTAAATTTTTTGTCCCATTTGGGGCAAGTTTGGGGATATGCTTCTCACAAGCAAGAGCTTCTCACAACAAGCCTGATGGTTTCGGTAGGGAACGTTTCGCCTTTCTGGACGAAACTATATCCATTGCCTCTTCTCGATTACAATTTTTTTCCTAGTGTCAACATAGAACAATAGGAGTGATGTGTCAATTTTGGGGATTTTTCAGGGTTCATTTGGACATTTTTATGCATTAATTGAGTTTTCAATGCATTTATGTGCATAATTCAAATTTGAACTACATGCACATGCTCTAACGCATATAAATTGGTTGAAAATTCAAATATGTGTCCTTGGTTGCATGCTTAGGTCCCATGCAAGAAATGGGAATGAATGTCAAATACCCTGTCGCCGTCACTCGGCCGCAATCATTGAAATACCTGGTTTTAAAATTCTAGTAAATCCAAAACTCATCTGAAATTCATGAAACTTGGCATGCTACCATGGAGCGGCATCAACATGCCGTGGTAAAATTTTTGTCCCATTTGGGGCAGGTTTGGGTATATGCTTCTCAGAAACCAGAGCTTCTCACAACAAGCATGATGGTTTCGGTAGGGAACGTCCCACCTTTGAGGATGAAATGATATCCATTGCCTCTTATTGCTTTCAAAAAAATTCTCGTGTCAACGTAGAACAACAAGAGTGTTGTGTGAATTGTTGTGATTTTTCGGGGTTCGTTTGGACATTTTTATGCATTAACTGAGTTTTCAATGCCTTTATATGCACAATTCAAATTTGAACTATATGCACATGCTCCAGTGCATATAAATTGGTTATCAAATCTGTGTCTTTGGGTTCATGCTTAGGTCCCATGCAGGAAATGGGAATGAATTTCAAACAACAGGGCACCGTTGATTGTCGGCAAAACATTGAGATACTTTGTTTTTAAATTCTAGTAAATCCAAAACTCGTCTGAAATTCACGAAACTTGGCCTATCATGGAATGGCACCCTACATGTTGTGGTATTTTTCGTTTCCATTTTGAGAGAAGGCGCACTCGAATAACAGCCAACAAAGGCATTTTGAAAAAATAGCTGCCACTTTAATATCTCAAACGTTTGTATAATTCAAACCATGTGCGTTCTGTTAACCATTCACGAGACGCCACGTGTCTTGGTTTTAATGGCTATACGAGGTGTCGTGCGGACAGCTGCTTGACCTTGACTGAGCGGGAGGCGTGCGAGTGCAGTCCGGTGCGCAGGCTGACCAAGAGGCGTGCAAGCTGCCCTCCAATGCGCATGCTCACCGGGAAGCGTGCGAGTTGTACGCTGTGCAGGCTCACTGGGAAGCGAGCCCTTTGACTTCCATGGCCGCCCGCCTTCCTCTCCATTAATGGCGCCCGAGCCGCTGCTTAATACGGGCGGCCTTACTGTTCGCCTCCCATTCCCCTCCCTCCCGCAGACCTCCACCAACTGTAGGGGAATGTAGCATGCAATTTCAAAAAAATTCCTACGATCACGCAAGATCTATCTAGGATATGCATAGCAACGAGACGGGAGAGTGTGCCCACGTACCCTCGTAGACCGAAAGCGGAAGCGTTATGTTAACGCGGTTGATGTAGTCGAACGTCTTCATGATCCAACCGATCCAAGTACCGAACATACGGCACCTTCGTGTTCAGCACACGCTCAGCTCGATGACGTCCCTCGAGCTCTTGATCCAGTAGAGGGTTGAGGGAGAGTTCCATCAGCACGATGGCGTGGCGATGGTGTTGGTGATGTGATCCGTGCAGGGCTTCGCCTAAGCACTACGACGCTATGATCGGAGGAGTAAACTGTGGAGGGGGGCACCGCACACGGCTAAGATACAACTGTTGTGTCTTTGGGGTACCCCCTGCCACGTATATAAAGGAGGGGGGAGGAGGAGGTCAGCACAAGAGGGGCGCGCCATGGGGGGAGTCCCACTAGGACTCCGTTCCTAATATGATTCAACCCCCCCCCCCTTTCCTTCCAACAGAGAGGGGGAAAGGGGAAGGGAGAGAGAGGGAGAAAGAAAGAGGGGGGTCGCACCCCGTCCCCTTGTCCAATTCGGATTGGGCAAGGGGGGCACGCGCCTCCTCCCGTGGCCTGCCTCCTTGATACGTCTCCAACGTATCTATAATTTTTTATTGTTCCATGCTATTATATTATCCATCTAGGACGTTTTATATGCTATTTTATATGATTTTTGGGACTAACCTATTAACCTAGAGCCCAATGCTAGTTTCTGTTTTTTCCTTGTTTTCGAGTATCGTAGAAAACGAAAACCAAACGGAATCCAATTGACCTGAAACTTCACGGAACTTATTTTTGGACTAGAAGAAGGCCATGGAGCAAAAGAGATGGGCCAGAAGAGTCTCGGGCTGCCCACGAGGGTGGGGGCGCGCCCACCCCCTAGGCGCGCCTCCCTACCTCGTGGACAGCCCGGAGACCCCCCTGATTTGATCTCTCTCTCTCTCTCTCTCTCTCTCTCTCTCTCTCTCTCTCTCTCTCGTGTTCTTGAGGTGGTACGATCTTGATGTATCGCGAGCTTTGCTATTATAGTTGGATCTTATGATGTTTCTCCCCCTCTACTCTCTTGTAATGGATTGAGTTTTCCCTTTGAAATTATCTTATCGGATTGAGTCTTTAAGGATTTGAGAACACTTGATGTATGTCTTGCATGTGCT
The DNA here is from genome assembly GCA_032464435.1 of Aegilops umbellulata. Lineage (NCBI taxonomy): Eukaryota > Viridiplantae > Streptophyta > Magnoliopsida > Poales > Poaceae > Aegilops > Aegilops umbellulata. Next base: position 344,777,568 of record CP136060.1, on the reverse strand, counting down.
TATCTGTTGTGACAATGGGATATCACGTGATCTACTTGATGTATGTTTTGGTGATCAACTTGCGGGTTCCGTGACCTCATGAACTTATGCATAGGGGTTGGCCCACATTTTCTTCTTGACTCTCCGGTAGAAACTTTGGGGCACTCTTTGAATTACTTTGTGTTGGTTGAATAGATGAATCTGAGATTGTGTGATGCATATCGTATAATCATACCCACGTATACTTGAGGTGACATTAGGGTTTTGGTTGATTTGTGTCTTAAGGTGTTATTCTAGTACGAACTCTAGGATAGATCAAACGGAAAGAATAGCTTCGTGTTATTTTACTATGGACTCTTGAATAGATCGATCAGAAAGGATAACTTTGAGGTGGTTTTGTACCCTACCATAATCTCTTCGTTTGTTCTCCGCTATTAGTGACTTTGGAGTGACTCTTTGTTGCATGTTGAGGGATAGTTATATGATCCAGTTATGTTATTATTGTTGAGAGAACTTGCACTACTGAAAGTATGAACCCTAGGCCTTGTTTCAACGCATTGCAATACCATTTACGCTCACTTTTGTTATTAGTTACCTTGATGTTTTTACATTTTCATATTACCAAAACCTATTTCTACCATCCATATTGCACCTGTATCATCATCTCTTCGCCGAACTAGTGCACATATACAATTTACCATTGTATTGGGTGTGTTGGGGACACAAGAGACTCTTTGTTATTTGGTTGCAAGGTTGTTTGAGAGAGACCATCTTCATCCTACACCTCCCATGGATTGATAAACCTTAGGTCATCCACTTGAGGGAAATTTTCTACTGTCCTACAAACATCTGCACTTGGAGGCCCAACAACGTCTACAAGAACAAGGTTGTGTAGTAGACATCAAGCAGTTTCTGGCGCCGTTGCCCAGGAGGTTAGTGCTTGAAGGTATATCTTTAGATCTTTCAATCGAATCTTTTTGTTTCTTGTTTTATCACTAGTTTGGTTTATAAAACAAACTACAAAAAAATGGAATTGAGGGTGCATCATATGCTTCATCTTTTTAATGTCTTTCATGAAAATAAAGGATACCGATAATTGTGCCAAAGTGTTAGAAGAAGAATGCATTAGAATGTTTGGCACTAAATCTTTGAATGATGAGCATGATTGCAACGCTATTAGTATGAACTCTTTGAATATCCATAGTACTAATGATGATTGCATTAGTCATGATGAAAATGTCTCTTATAAGCATGTCAATTTTTGTGCAGTGCATAGAGTTTGTAAGTACACACCAAATAGGGAAGATAGATTTTGCAAGAGGCATAAGTACTTAGAAACTAAATGGTTGCAAGAAAGGCTAGATGCCTATGCTGAAAATTTAAAATTTCTTTGCCATCCTCATGAACTTTGCAATGAACGTGATCATTTAAATATCCAATGCAAATTGTTTCATGATCGTATCGTGTCCAAAAATTGTGATGACTTGATTTCCCTTGCACATCATAACGAACTTAGTTGATTTTGGGTTATGAAGAAATGAAACGTATAACTAAGGATATGCCAGAATTTGTCCTTGATAAAGTTCTTGATTTTGGTCTAGAGGAAATTTATATGTATTGTGCGGTGAATTGCATGAAAATCCTTATATTGCCAATTACATAAAGAAAATAAAACAAATAGAAGATGAAGAGAATATTAATGAAAGGAAAGAGATTTCCCAATATCCACCTATTCTTTCATATGATGAATCAGGTAACGAGGATGAGCTTTCTATTCAACCAATCTCATTAATAAGGAGCTCCAAAAAGAGGATTAAACCCATACATAATGTGGAGAAGAAAAAGAGAAGAAGGAGAAGCAAAGGTAAAAAGGTATCCCTCCCAAATGAAGTGGCTCCTATTACTCATTGTAATTATGATAATTGCTATACTATTGGTGCTATCCATACTATTAATGATGAGAGTGATTATGCTTATGATATGAAAAGGCCCAAGCTTGGGGATGCTATGTTTTATGAGAATGACATGTTTGAAAATATATTTATTGCAATTAATGTTTGTCCCAAACTTGGGGGTGCTATGTTCGATGAAGATGATATGTTTATTCCCCCAAGTTTTGATGAGAATATTTATTATGATGATAGCATGCCTCCTATTTATGATGATTATGTTGATGAAAGTGGGTTTGGAAGAGTGTCAACTTTAGGAAGTAATGATCCCACTATTTTGGATGGTGTTGAATCTTATTGTGATAATTATAAAAGTGGATTTGGAGAGGTCATGACTTTATTTAGTAATGATTCCACTATCTTGGAAGAGGTTTCAATCGATTATGATGAGAACAAAGTTGCTACTTATGATAATTATTGTGACGATACTTATGCTATAAAAAGTAGTGATGATTATATTTATAAAACTTGTCATGATTATGATTACCATTTTTCTGAACATTACTCTGTTAATATGGAAACAATTTATAGTATTCGAGTTTCTTATGATACTCCCACTATTCCGAATGAGAAGGATTTTGCTTATGTGGAGAGTAGTAAATTTTCTATGCTTGTAGATCATGAAAAGAATGATTTATGTGATATTTATATTTTTGAATTCATTCATGATGCTACTAAAAATTATTATGAGGGAGGAACATATGCTTGTAGGAATTGCAATGATATCAAGTTTCCTCTCTATGTGCTTAAAGTTTTGAAGTTATGCTTGTTTTGCCTTCCTATGCTAGTTGATTATTGTTCCCATAAGTTGTTTGCTCACAAAATCCCTATGCATAGGAAGTGGGTTAGACTTAAATGTGCTAGTCATATTCTTCATGATGCTCTCTTTATGTTTCAATTCTTATCTTTTATGTGAGCATCATTGAAATCATCATGCCTAGCTAGGGGTGTTAAACGATAGCGCTTGTTGGGAGGCAACCCAATTTTATTTTTGTTCCATGCTTTTTGCTAGTTTTTAGTAATAAATAATTCATATAGCCTCTGTTAAGATGTGGTTTTATTGTTTTAATTAGTGTTTGTGCCAAGTAGAACCTTTGGGAAGACTTGGGTGAAGTCTTTGTGATCTTGCTGTAAAAAACAGAAACTTTAGCACTCGCGAGATTAGCTACAACTTTTTAATGTAGAGTGCTATTAGGTTGATTCTTTTTTCAGAAGATTATTAGAAAAATTCCTCAGGTCCACTAATTTATTTCAGAATTTTTGGAGTTACAGAAGTATTCGAATGATACAGATTACTACAGACTGTTTTGTTTTGACAGATTCTGTTTTCATTGTGTTGTTTGCTTATTTTGATGAATCTATGAATAGTATCGGAGGGTATGAACCATAGAGGAGTTGGAATAAAGTAGATATTACACCAATATGAATTTAGAATGAGTTCACAACAGTACCTAAGTGGTGATTTATTTTCTTATACTAACGGAGCTTACGAGTTTTCTGTTGAGTTTTGTGTTGTGAAAATTTCAAGTTTTGGGTAAAGATTCGATGGACTATGGAATAAGGAGTGGCAAGAGCCTAAGCTTGGGGATGCCCCGGATGGCATCCCCTCTTTCGTCTTCGTTCATCGGTAACTTTACTTGGAGCTTTCTTTTTATTCACCACATGATATGTGTTTTGCTTGGAGCGTCATTTTATTTTATTTTCTTTTGCTTGCTGTTTGAATAAAATACCAAGATCTGAAATTCTTAAATGTTAGAGAGTCTTCACATAGTTACATAATTATTCGACTACTCATTGATCTTCACATATATCTTTCGGAGTAGTTTGTCGTTTGCTCTAGTGCTTCACTTATATCTTTTTAGAGGACGGTGGTAGTTTTATTTTATAGAAATTATTGATCTCTCATGCTTCACTTATATTATTTTGAGAGTCTAAAACAACATGGTAATTGGCTTTGGTTAAGAATTTAGTCCTAATATGATGGGCATTCAAGATGGGTATAATAAAAACTTTCATATATAGTGCATTGAATACTATGAAAAGTTTGATACTTGATGATTGTTTTGAGATATAAAGATGGTGGTATTAGAGTCGTGCTAGTTGAGTAATTGTGGAATTGAGAAATACTTATGTTAAGGTTTGCACGTCCCGTAGCATGCACGTATGGTAAACATTGTGTGACAAATTTGAAGCATGAGGTGTTCTTTGATTGCTTTCCTTATGAGTGGCGGTCGGGGAAGAGCGATGGTCTTTTCCTACCAATCCATCCCCCTAGGAGCATGCGTGTAGTGCTTGGTTTCGATGACTTGTAGATTTTGGCAATAAGTATGTGAGTTCTTTATGACTAATGTTGAGTCCATGGATTATACGCACTCTCACCTTCCATCATTGCTAGCCTCTTCGGTACCGTGCATTGCCCTTTCTCACCTTGAGAGTTGGTGCAAACATCGCCGGTGCATCCGAACCCCGTGATACGATACGCTCTATCACACATAAACCTCCTTGTATCTTTCTCAAAACAGCCACCATACCTACCTATTATGGCATTTCCATAGCCATTCCGAGATATATTGCCATGCAACTTTCCACCGTTCTGTTTATTATACGCTTCATCATGGCCATATTGCCTTGCATGATCATGTAGTTGACATCGTATTTGTGGCAAAGCCACCGTGCATAATTTCATACATGTCACTCTTGATTCATTGCCCATCCCGGTACACCACCGGAGGCATCCATATAGAGTCATACTTCGTTCTAGTATCGAGTTGTAATCTTTGAGTTGTAAATAAATAGAAGTGTGATGATCATCATTAATAGAGCATTGTCCTGGAGAAAAAGGCCAAAGAAAAAAGAAAAAAAGAAAAGCCAAATAAAAAAGGGGGGACAATGCTACTATACTTTTTCCACACTTGTGCTTCAAAGTAGCACCATGATCTTCATGATAGAGAGTCTCTTATATTATCACTTCATATACTAGTGGGAATTTTTTATTATAGAACTTGGCTTGTATATTCCAACGATGGGCTTCCTCAAATGCCCTAGGTCTTCGTGAGAAAGCAAGTTGGATGCACACCCACTTAGTTTCTTTTGTTGAGCTTTCATACATTTATAGCTCTAGTGCATCTGTTGCATGGCAATCCCTACTCCTCGCATTGACTTCAATTTATGGGCATCTCCATAGCCCGTTGATTATCCGCGTCAATGTGAGACTTTCTCCCTTTTTTGTCTTCTCCACACAACCCCCATCATTATATTCTATTCCACGCATAGTGCTATGTCCATGGCTCACGCTCATGTATTGCATGAAAGTTGAGAAAAGTTTGAGAATACTAAAGTATGAAACAATTGCTTGGCTTGTCATCGGGGTTGTGCATGATGGGAGGATTTTGTGTGACGAAAATGAAGCATGGCCAAACTATATGATTTTGTAGGGATGAGCTTTCTTTGGCTATGTTATTTTGAGAAGACATAATTGCTTGGTTAGTATGCTTGAAGTATTATTATGTTTATGTCAATATTAAACTTTTGTCTTGAGTCTTATGGATATGAATATTCTTGCCACAATAAAGAAGATTACATTGATAAATATGTTAGGTAGCATTCCACATCAAAAATTCTATTATTATCATTTACCTACTCGAGGACGAGCAGGAATTAAGCTTGGGGCTGCCGATACGTCTCCAACGTATCTATAATTTTTTATTGTTCCATGCTATTATATTATCCATCTAGGATGTTTTATATGCATTTATATTCTATTTTATAGGATTTTTGGGACTAACCTATTAACCTAGAGCCCAGTGCCAGTTTCTGTTTTTTCCTTGTTTTCGTGTATCACAGAAAAGGAAAACCAAACGGAGTCCAACTGACCTGAAACTTCACGGAACTTATTTTTGGACCAGAAGAAGGCCATGGAGCAAAAGAGATGGGCCAGAAGAGTCTCAGGCTGCCCACGAGGGTGGGGGGGCGCCCACCCCCCTGGGCGCGCCTTCCTACCTCATGGACAGCCCGGAGACCCCCCTGACTTGTTCTCAAAGCCAAAACCTCTTATATATACAGAAACCTCCAGAACATAACCTAGATCGGGAGTTCCGCCGCAGCAAGCCTCTGTAGCTACCAAAAACCAATCGGGACCCTGTTCCGGTAACCTGCCAGAGGGGGGATCCCTCACCGGTGGCCATCTTCATCATCCCGACACTCTCCAGGACGAGGAGGGAGTAGTTCACCCTCGGGGCTGAGGGTATGTACCAGTAGCTATGTGTTTGATCTCTCTCTCTTGTGTTCTTGAGGTGGTACGATCTTGATGTATCGCGAGCTTTGCTATTATAGTTGGATCTTATGATGTTTCTCCCCCTCTACTCTCTTGTAATGGATTGAGTTTTCCCTTTAAAATTATCTTATCGGATTGAGTCTTTAAGGATTTGAGAACACTTGATGTATGTCTTGCATGTGCTTATTTGTGGTGACAATGGGATATCACGTGATCTACTTGATGTATGTTTTGGTGATCAACTTGCGGGTTCCGTGACCTCATGAACTTATGCATAGGGGTTGGCCCACGTTTTCGTCTTGACTCTCCGGTAAAAACTTCGGGGCACTCTTTGAAGTACTTTGTGTTGGTTGAATAGATGAATCTGAGATTGTGTGATGCATATCGTATAATCATACCCACGGATACTTGAGGTGACATTAGGGTTTTGGTTGATTTGTGTCTTAAGGTGTTATTCTAGTACGAACTCTAGGATAGATCGAACGGAAAGAATAGCTTCGTGTTATTTTACTACGGACTCTTGAATAGATCGATCAGGAAGGATAACTTTGAGGTGGTTTCGTACCCTACCATAATCTCTTCGTTTGTTCTCCGCTATTAGTGACGTTGGAGTGACTCTTTGTTGCATGTTGAGGGATAGTTATATAATCCAGTTATGTTATTATTGTTGAGAGAACTTGCACTAGTGAAAGTATGAACCCTAGGCCTTGTTTCAACGCATTGCAATATCGTTTACTCTCACTTTGTTATTAGTTACCTTGTTGTTTTTTATATTTTCATATTACAAAAACCTATTTCTACCATCCATATTGCACCTGTATCATCATCTCTTTGCCGAACTAGTGCACCTATACAACTTACCATTGTATTGGGTGTGTTGGGGACACAAGAGACTCTTTGTTATTTGGTTGCAGGTTGTTTGAGAGAGACCATCTTCATCCTACGCCTCCCACGGATTGATAAACCTTAGGTCATCTACTTGAGGGAAATTTGCTACTGTCCTACAAACCTCTGCACTTGGAGGACCAACAACGTCTACAAGAAGAAGGTTGTGTAGTAGACATGACTCCTCTCATCCACTATGGCCCATTAGTCCCATTAAATTTCCTGAGGGGTTCCGATAGCCTCCCGGTACTCCAATAAATCCCCGAACCTTATCGGAAACATTCCGATGTCCGTATATAACCTTCCAATATCAATCTTTACCTCTCGACCTTTTCGAGACTCCTCGTCATGTCCGTGATCTCATCTGGGACTCCGAAAAACCTTCGGTAACAAAAACACATAACTCATAATACAAATCGTCATCGAATGTTAAGCGTGCGGACCCCACGGGTTCGAGAACTATGTAGACATGACCGAGACACATCTCCGGTCAATAACCAATAGCGGAACCTGGATGCTCATATTGGCTCCTACATATTCTACAAAGATGTTTAGCAGTTAAATCGCATGACAACATACGTTATTCCCTTTGTCATCGGTATGTTACTTGCCCAAGATTCGATCGTCGGTATCCTCATACCTAGTTCAATCTCATTACCGGCAAGTCTCTTTACTTTTTCTGTAATGCATCGTCCCGCAACTAACTCATTAGTCACATTGCTTGCAAGGCTAATAGTGATGTGCATTACCGAGAGGCCCAGAGATACCTCTCTGATACTCAGAGTGACAAATCCTAATCTCGATCTATGCCAACTCATCAAACACCGTCGGAGACACCTATAGAGCATCTTTATAATCACCCAGTTACGTTATGACGTTTGATAACACACAAAGTGTTCCTCGGTATTCGGGAGTTGCATAATCTCATAGTCAGAGGAATATGTATAAGTCATGAAGAAAGCAATAGCAATAAAACTAAACTATCATAATGCTAAGCTAACGGATGGGTCTCGTCCATCACATCATTCTCTAATGATGTGATCCCGTTCATCAAATGACAACACATGTCTATGGTTAGGAAACTTAATCATCTTTGGTTAACAAGCTAGTCAAGTAGAGGCATACTAGGGACACTCTGTTTTGTCTATGTATTCACACATATACTAAGTTTCGGGTTAATATAATTCTAGCATGAATAATAAACATTTATCATGATATAAGGAAATATAAATGACAACTTTATTATTGCCTCTAGGGTATATTTCCTTCACCAACACCATGGCGCAGAAGGATCATCTGCCACTAGTCTTCAAGTTTGGTGAAGTCGACTCCGAGCCGGAGGAGATAGAAAATAAGCAGGAATGGGGCCTCATGGACATGGCCCAGAACCAGCTCCCATCCCCGCGCCCGCTCCAGCGACCATACCCATAGCATTGACGGGCTGGTCTCCAAGCACTATCGCAAAGCTGGAAGTCGCGGGCGTCAGCGAGGTCTCCGTGGACCCGCATGAGCTCGTGTACATGCCAGCGCCCGTGCCCGTGCGTGCCCCTCCACCCACCAAGGCACTGGTCCCCGTGCGTTTGGCTGCACCCGTCGTGCCCGTGCACGCGCCCCCCTCAGCGGCATGGGACGCCGCAGTCGACCGCTACCTCTCAGCGCCGCCAGCTGCCGTCCTCCCGCGCCCTGCCCGTCGATCGCGCGACGACATGATGTTTGATTTACAAGTGAAGAACATTCTGTGCTGCATTGAAGACTTCAACAACGGTGTCCCGGAGGACGACAACGACAACGACGACGTGGCACGCCGCCTCCGCCACCGCCGGAAATAGTTTTTTTTGGGTTTAATATTGTATCTTGATCATATGAATATAAATTCACAATATGACTGAATGAAAGATATGGTTTGAGCGAAATTGGGTTTTTCTCTCTTAATGTACAGACTTATCAAACGATTTCCTTTTGAAAAAAAAGTCAATGGTTTTTAAATATAAAACACTCATCGCAAATGTTTTAGTTAGAACACCCGTATGCAAACTGACAGCTTCCCCAGGAAGCCAAGGGAAAATGTGCCGAGTAGGATTTGTGCAGCACTTGATCGCAAACGTTTTAGATAGAACACCCGTATGCAAAGTGAGAGCAGGATTTGTGCATCACTTCAACGCAAACGGTTCTTTTGGATGACCCATGTGCAACCACTTACAAACAATTTGGTAAGATTTGCATCTGTCATATTGGGTATGTTGCCGTTTGTCAAACTAGAAAGATTGACATTTGTTGATCTAGTAATATTGACATTTGTCAACCTTGTCACACTGCGATTTGTCAAAATATGAAGCTAAAATTCACTAGCAGTATCTAATTTTTGCAACTAAAATTCAGTAATTAAGCATAGATTTCATTCATAGATTAAGCAGTCGTTCTTAATTTATACAAACAGTTCAATTCGACAGTTGAACCGACCAAACTTTTCCCCAATTGTTGCCAACCACGTACTGAAATAGCTAGTTCAACTATATATACTAGCTAATTTTAAGTATGTTGTACAGTTCCACCACATCTATAGTCAGATGAACTGAACAAAATAGCCCCTAAATACTACTACTACGGAGGGGCTTTGTACTAATTCCGGCTGCCTCTCCTCTGCCGAGCGCGCTCAGTAAGAGGCAGAGGAGGAGGAGCCTACCGACGAGCTGGGCAACCACAATACGACGCATGTCGCTGCTGCAGCTTCAGCGACGCTCACCTCAAACGCCATCTACCGCTCTAGATGACCCCTCTCGAAGCGGTGGTTCTCCTCGTAGATCTCCTGATTCCTCGCCTCTGAGGCGACGTGTGCCACGGCCACGGCAGTGGTAAGGCTCTTTGCATGCTGAACGAGGTGCTCCTCCTCCTCCCGCAGGAACTCGATGTAGCATGCAAGGTCGTTGACGCACGTGTGGGCATCCACCTCCACCTCCCGCCTTCGGGCGGCGGTGGCGGAGCGGGTGATGACCCCGGCGGTCGACAGTGGGCTGGCAGCCATGGCGGCCGACGATGGAGTGGCGGCCACGACCACCACCTCCCGCCTTCGGGCCGCGATGGTGGAGCGGGTGATGGCCACGGTGGACAGCAATGGGGTGGCGGCCATGACGGTCACCTCCGCCTTCGGGCCGCCGCGGTGGAGCGGGCGATGGCCCTGACTTTCGACGTTGGTGTGACGGCAAAGGCGACCGGCAACAGCTGCCGACGGGCAGCGACGGCGGAGCATGTGGTGGGTGTTCCGCGCACACCCAACAGGGACGCCACGCGCACTACACTATGTCGGGGATTGCCCCGCCGCCGCATAGTAGTCTCCCAGCTGGAGCTGTCCTCTGATGACGGCAGAGTGGCTGAGCGACGACGACAGACAGGTGCCATTGGCGATTGTGGGAGAAGCAGGCAAGATAAGCTACAGGGAGGAAGGGGAAATGCGAGGCAGGACTCGCCGGTCGTGAGGGTTTATATAGCAGGTTGATGACCCACAAGTATAAGGGATCTATCATATTACTTTCGATAAGTAAGAGTGCCGAACTCAACGAGGAGCACAAGGAAATGATAAGCGGTTTTCAGCAAGGTATTCTCTGCAAGCACTGAAATTATCAGTAACAGATAGTTTTGTGATAAGGTAATTTGTAACGGGTAACAAGTAACAAGTGTAAATAAAAACTAGTTTTCATATATGAAGGACAAGCCTGGACAATTTCTTATATGAAGGAAAACGCTCCCGAGAACACATGGGAATTATCGTCAAGCTAGTTTTCATCACGTTCGTATGATTCGCGTTCGGTACTTTGATAATTTGATATGTGGGTGGACCGGTGCTTGGGTGCTGTCCTTACTTGGACAAGCATCACACTTATGATTAACCCCTATTGCAAGCATCCACAACTACAAAAGAAGTATTAAGGTAAACCTAACCATAGCATGAAACATATGGATCCAAATCAGCCCCTTACGAAGCAACGCATAAACTAGGGTTTAAGCTTCTGTCACTCTAGCAACCCATCATCTACTTATTACTTCCCAATGCCTTCCTCTAGGCCCAAATAATGGTGAAGTGTCATGTAGTCGATGTTCACATAACACCACTAGAGGAAAGACAACATACATCTTATCAAAATATCGAACGAATACCAAATTCACATGACTACTAATAGCGAGACTTCTCCCATGTCCTCAGGAACAAACGTAACTAATCACAAAGCATATTCATGTTCATAATCAGAGGGGTATTAATATGCATAATGGATCTGAACATATGATCTTTCACCAAATAAACCAAGTAGCATCAACTACAAGGAGTAATCAACACTACTAGCAACCCACAGGTACCAGATACAAGAGATAAACTAGGGTTTGAGAGGAGATGGTGCTGGTGAAGATGTTGATGGAGATTGGACCCCTCCCGATGAGAGGAGCGTTGGTGATGACGATGGCGATGATTTCCCCCTCCCGGAGGGAAGTGTCCCCGGCAGAACAGCTCTGCCGGAGCCCTAGATTGGTTCCGCCAAGGTTCCGCCTCGTGGCGGCGGAGTTACTTCCCGAAAGCTTGCTTATGATTTTTCCTCGGAGGAAAGACTTCACATAGCAGAAGATGGGCACCGGAGGGCCACCAGGGGGCCCACGAGGCAGGGGGCGCCCAGGGGGTAGGGCGCGCCTCCCACCCTCGTGGCCAGGGTGTGGCCCCCCTCTGGTATTTTCTTCGTCCACTATTTTTTATTAATTCCAAAAATGACTTCCGTGAAGTTTTGGGACTTTTGGAGCTGTGCAGAATAGGTCTCTAATATTTGCTCCTTTTCCAGCCCAGAATTCCAGCTGCCGGCATTCTCCCTCTTTATGTAAACCTTGTAAAATAAGAGAGAATAGGCATAAGTATTGTGACATAACATGTAATAACAGCCCATAATGCAATAAATATCAATATAAAAGCATGATGCAATATGTATGTATCAACTCCCCCAAGCTTAGACCTCGCTTGTCCTCAAGCGGAAGTCGATAACGATAAATATGTCCACACGTTTAGAGGTAGAGGTGTCGATAAAATAAAATACAGACATGAGGGCATCGTGATCATTCTTATAACAGCAACATATATATATATATATATATATATATATATATATATATATATATATATATATATATATATATATATATTGTCATATGATTTCTTATGCTCAAGTAATAATCTATTCACAATGCAAAGTATGAATCAGAAACTTCATTGAGAATCAACAAACTACAATCTCAGTCATTGAAGCAACTGCAATTTATCATAACATCGGAAAGAGTCTATGTCAGAGCTTTTCAGCAGGTCCACATACTCAACTATCATTTAGTCTTTCACAATTGCTAACACTCACGCAATACTTGTGGTTACGGAGTTTTAATCGGACACAGAGAAAGATAGGGGCTTATAGTTTCGTCTCCCAACCTTTTACCTCAAGGGTAATGTCAACAATAATAGCTCATGCTAAGTTACATCCAATTGGATATATATATATCAGGATCTGTCCAACACAATGTGCTTGCCAAAGGATAAAATGTAAAAAGGAAAGGTGAATATCACCGTGACTCTTGCATAAGGTAAAAGTAAAGCATAGGCCCTTCGCAGAGGGAGGCAGAGGTTGTCATGTGCTTTCATGGTTGGATGCACGAAATCTTAATGCAAAAGAACGTCACTTTATATTGCCACTTGTGATATGGACCTTTATTATGCAGTCCGTCGCTTTTATTTCTTCCATATCACAAGATCGTATAAAGCTTATTTCCTCCACACTAATAAGTCATACATATTTAGAGAGCAATTTTTATTGCATGCACCGATGACAACTTACTTGAAGGATCTTACTCAATCCATAGGTAGATATGATGGACTCTCATGGAAAAACTGGGTTTAAGGATATTGGAATCACAAGTAGTATCTCTACTTGGTGCAAGGAATTGGCTATCATGAGAGGGAAAGGCAAGCTCAACATGTTGGATGATCCATGACAATATACTTTATTTCAGATATAAGAAAACATAACCCATTACGTTGTCTTCCTTGTCCAACATCAACTCTTTAGCATGTCATATTTTAATGATTGCTCACAATCATAAAAGATGTCCAAGATAGTATATTTATATGTGAAACCTCTCTTTCTTTATTACTTCCTATTAATTGCAACGATGACCAAAACTAAGTTTGTCAACTCTCAACAACTTTTAATCATCATACTCTTTCTATGTGAAGTCATTACTCTCCATAAGATCAATATGATCTCTTTATTTCTTTTTACTCTTTCTCTTTTATTTTATTCCCTCAAGATCATGGCAAAATAATCAAGCCCTTGACTCAACGCTAATCTTTATTATATAGCTCACGGACTCAATTACATAGAGGGATCATAAAGCAAAACTCAAAACTAAATCATACTAAAACTTTATTCTACTAGATCAAGATATTACCAAAAGGATCAAACTAAGAAAAACGGTAAAGATAGGAGTGTGATGGTGATACGATACCGGGGCACCTCCCCCAAGCTTGGCAGTTGCCAAGGGGAGTGCCCATACCCATGTGATTATATCTCTTTCTTCGGGGGGGGTGATGTGATATTCTTAGTGATGATACCCCTCAGGATACGATTCTCCTCCTCGAGCTTATTGACTTGCTGCTTGAGGTCCATTATTTCCTTACAAATCTCTCCTGTAACTGCAAAGCTCCTTGTACCCAAGGGTGTTGCATAGCTGCGGGAGAACAAGTGACACTCTTCTTCATATTTTCATAAGAAAGAAATTAACATTGGAAGGGATAACCGAGTTTTGGATAGCCGAGCTCTGTAGTTCCCCCATCATGAATCCGGCCTGGTAGCGAGAAGTGAACTCTTGATCCTCCTCCATGGCATCTATCCTTTTCAAATCAGCCTCCATCTCTTCCTCCGTTGCTGGCCCAAAGTGGTCAGCATCGCTGTTTGTTCTTAGTCCTGGTGTCGGATGAGACACCCGACTCTCCCCGACCGACTCTTGAGAAGACATCTTGCTCTAATCTGCGACAGGAACAACTCGAAACGAAAACAGAGGATATTTGTGTGATAGGAGAGTCAAAACCTTCGGGAGATTATATAATGATTTTTTACCGACAAAAAGAAGTATCATGCAAGAAAACGGAGTCCGGAGAGCGCACGAGGTGCCCACGAGGAAGGGGGGCGTGCCCAGGGTGGTAGGGCGCTCCTCCCACCCTCATGGAAGCCTCGTGTCCTTCCCGGACTGCTTCTTATTTTCTTATTTTCCTAAATGTTCCAAAACGGAGAAAAATTTCCATTATAACTGTTTTGGAGTCGGTTTACTTACCGTACCACATACCTATTCCTTTTCGGAGTCTGAAATGTTCTGGAAAGTGTCCCTTATATATTCCTCAGGGGTTGCGGTTTCAATAACATTAGTTTCAACATTTATAGGATTACCTGAGATATAATGTTTGCTTCTTTGACCGTTCACCACCTTCGAATTCGTGCCTTCAAAGTTGTTCATTTTTATGGCACCGGAACGATAGACCTCCTCGATAACGTAAGGACCTTCCAATTTAGAGAGAAGCTTTCCTGCAAAAAATCTTAAACGAGAGTTGTATAGCAACACATAATCACCTACGTTAAACTCATGCTTTCGTATCCTTTTGTCATGCCATCTTTTAACTTTTTCTTTAAACAACTTGGCATTCTCATAAGCCTGGGTTCTCCATTCATCAAGTGAGATAATGTCAAATAACCTCTTCTCACCGGCAAGTTTGAAATCATAATTGAGCTCTTTAATGGCCCAATATGCCTTATGTTCTAGTTCGAGAGGTAAGTGACATGCTTTTCCATAAACCATTTTATACGGAGACATACCCATAGGATTTTTGTAAGCAGTTCTATAGGCCCATAATGCATCATCAAGTTTCTTGGACCAATTCTTTCTAGATCTATTAATAGTCTTTTGCAAAATTAATTTGAGCTATCTGTTACTCAATTCTACTTGAACACTAGACTGTGGGTGATAAGGAGATGCAATTCTATGATTAACATCATACATAGCAAGCATTTTACGAAAAGCACCATGAATAAAATGTGAACCACCATAAGTCATTAAATATCTAGGGACTCCAAACCTCGGAAAAATAACTTCTTTAAGCATCTTAATAGAGGTGTTATGATCAGCACTACTAGTTGGAATAGCTTCTACCCACTTAGTAACATAATCAACAACAACTAAAATATGTGTATACCCATTAGAGGAAGGAAAAGGTCCCATATAATCAAAGCCCCAAACATCAAATGGTTCAATAACAAGTGAATAATTCATAGGCATTTCTTGACGTTTACTAATATTACCAATTCTTTGACATTCATCACAGACAAGACCAACCTACGAGCATCCTTGAAGAGAGTAGGCCAATAAAAACCGGATTGCAATACCTTATGTGCAGTTCTATCTCCAAGGTGGTGTCCTCCATAAGCCTCAGAGTGACACTTGCGTAGGATATGTTCCTGTTCATGCTTAGGTACACAACGTCTAATAACACCATCTACTCCTTCTTTATAAAGATGTGGGTCATCCCAAAAGTAATGTCTCAAATCATAGAAAAACCTTTTCTTTTGCTGGTATGTGAAACTAGGTGGTCTAAATTTAGCAACAATGTAATTAGCATAATCAGCATACCATGGAGCAGTACGAGAAGCGTTTATGACATTTAACTGTTCATCAGGAAAGCTATCATCAATAGGTAGTGGGTCATCAAGAACATTCTCTAACCTAGACAAGTTATCTGCAACGGGGTTCTCAGCTCCCTTTCTATCAATAATATGCAAATCAAATTCTTGTAGCAAGAGAACCTGTAACACCCAAAAATTTTGACCTTATTTTATCAATTAAAATTCTGCCAGGGAATTAAAACTTTAAATTTTCCTGAGCTCCCTTTTGATTTTTCTTTTTTGAACCAATTCTCCCCCTTGTTATTATGAAGTTTTTCCCCTAAGAGAAAACTTTTCAGATATGTTTTTGGAACTGTTTAAAACTCTCAAGAAAAACTTTGCTTGCATTAGTAAAACAAATTTCATAATTAATTTGCTTAATTGTATTTTTCTTGAAAAAATGGTTTTTTTAAGGTTTTATGGCCACATTTGAACTACAACCATGTGATAAATTATTTCAAAAATCCCACAAAATTTGGAGGTGTCATGTGGTGTTAGTAAATCACTTTTGTGCAAAAATATCTTTACTTCATGAAATAATTTGAGCTCTACACCCAATTTTCTTCTCTGGTCCAGTGAGCAATTTTGCACTACAACCCATATAAATAATTCTTTCTAGCCTCCAGCAAAATTATGGGATGTTAGTAGTAACATATGATTCAATTTTATGCAAAAACCTAGTGTTGTTCTTTGAAAAATTCGAGTGCATCAACCACATTTCCATTCTGATCCAACTTGATGGTTTGTACAGCAACCATGTTATTGCTTGCTCTTTGGCTCTTGATTCCTTTTCCTGCTTATAGCCAGCCCTACAAAACCCCTAAGTCCAGGAGCATGCACCTATTGGACCATTTTTGGTTCATGTAACAATGCATTTTTTCTCCTGACCAGAATTGAGTTTTTGCAAAACTTGCACTAACAAGTTTCTCCTTTTAACAAACTAACTTCACCACTCCCTCTTGCATCTAAGGAGACACTGATCTGGAGAATTTGGCCACCCCAAGAGATGCCTAGATGCATGTGGCATTCTGTCGAGCACCCTGTGGGCATGACCAGTTTTGACTTGAGTTTTGGCATTGCACTATGAGCTTGCACCTCTGACCAAACCAGCATGTCCACTAGCATCACAACTACCCCTAAGCTAGGACTGCTAAACCCCAGCTCCATCCAAGCCACCTAGCAGGCCACGGCATTTCTTCGAGCACGGCCCGTGCGTGCACTGGACGCGCCCAGAGCGCGCCAATTGCAGCCGCGCGCCCAAAACCGCCACGCCCCGCCCCTGGTTTTTGCACTCGCGGCAGAACCTCGCCACGCGCATCCCTCCTCGCCACTACGCGCCAGCCCGCCCTGGCACCCTACAGCGCCACCGCCAGAGCTCTTTTGGCGGCACGCCGGCGTCGGCCGACCATCTCTGCCCCGTTCAGCGCCGCCCAAGCCCCTCCCGCTCGCCACCTGGCCCCGGCACAGCTCGGCCTCATCCACTCGCGCGTCCTCTAGCCCTCGTCGCCGCCACGTCTCCCTGGCACTACAGAGAGGCGGTTCGCCGCCGTTCTTATCCTCGGCAGCCGCAAACCGACATGGAAATGCTATAAATGGAGGTCCCCGAACTCCCCCGAGCACGCAGGCAACCTCAGGCCACCCTTATAGCGCTCTCCTAGCTCGCAATCGACCTAGGGAGGCTTCCTTCCCCGTCTCCGGCAACTCCAGCCGCCGCCTCACCCCAGCTCCATTCGCCTCAACCAAAGCCTCCCTCTCTCCGTTCTCTTCACCAGAAGCTTCCCCTTCCTCCCGTGGACCTTTCCCACTACTCAATTTTGATCGAGACTCACCGCGGGAGAATTTGCACTCCACTCCCGAAGCCTCCGGCCGCCGCGAAGCTCGCCGCCGGCAGCTCCCTCCGTCCCCTCCTGCAAGTCGACCACCGGGAGGACCGCCTTGGTCTCGCGGATCCATCCAGACCCTCTGGAACCCGCGGGGAGCCGCCGTTCGCCGGCGACGATCGCCGGAGTCCCGCCTCTGCTCGGGACAGAGGTAGAGGAGGGAGTAGACTAGTCAAACCTGACTAGTGGGGCCCCCTGGACCCACTGTCAGTGACACACGCGCCGTCCACGCTGGAGTAAGTGAAGGCGTAATCCAACCAGTACGTTTTCCCCGCTCCGAAAGCGTAATCCCCTCTGAACGTTTTCTTTTCTGTTTTAATTTAAAAACAGATTTGACCACAACTTTGACCGTCTATAACTTTTTAAATACAACTCCAAATGAATTGATTTCTTTTCCTACTTTCCACAAAAATTGTCTAGTTTATTTTAAGATTTATTTGAAAATTTTCCAAACAACTTTTTTGTACTGTTTTTGAATTATGTGTTATTTGCATATTTTGAAAATGGGATTTTTGGAAGAGAAGGAAACTTTCAAAAGTTTTGGAGAGCACCCCCACCTCTCCACACCTTTAAGGCAAGCATTCTAAACCCTGGTGTAATTTTTGTGTGTGTCGTTTGACTCGGTAAGAACACCACCCCGGCACGTGCATGCGTCATTTTATGTGAGGATGTGATCCTCTTCATAAGTGCATATTAGTGAAGTTCATGCATATGGATTTGACATGTTTTGTGATGGAAATCACCGCCGTACACTTTTCATGCATACCGGAGGGAAATGCCGGGTAGGCCTCTGTCTTGGGTAGACGCGGTCTTGACCCTAGTCCTCCGTTGAGACGGTCGTGTCCGGTATGGCATGATGGAGTATGTCGTGTGGTGTTCCTATCTGTTGGTTGAAGTATATACATTGTTATGCTAAACTTGCAGGGATTATTACTACCTCCTAAGTCGACCGTAGATCGAGTCTCGTGCCAGTAACCCCCATACTTGTTCCGTACTGCCACAGGTCCCTACCATAGGTGGGGTATGGTTCAGTAAGCTGTTAACCCTTGTCTTGGCACACACCATACAGAGAGGCCATGGTGGAAGATATCGGTTGTAGCCGGTAGGCATGCCACCTGGTCAGGGGGCATGGGTGTTTCGGTTGTAGCCGAAGGGGGTAGCTCCCCAGTTTACGCGCGGTATAAATTTTGTGATCCCATGCTACGTCGAGGTTGTAGCCTCCCCACTTAGAGTTTGCTTGACAGGTGTCGTGGGTGATTCCAGACACCGGTGAGTTAAGCTGGTGTGTGCAAGTCAGGTGTGTTTTCAACTAAAAGACCGTAGACGGAATTAGTCCTGATGGACTAAAGGAATCCGTTACTCGTGGGTAAAGAGTACACCCTCTGCAGAGATTAAACCTATTCGAATAGCCGTGTCCATGGTTAAGGACTACAGTCTGGGATGGGTCAAGCGTCGGTCTTAGTGTCGGTCTTCGGAGGTGAAACTGTTAAAACAGAACGGGAATTACTACTTGTGACTTGTGAGGATTATGTTTATTACTATTGGTGACTAACCCGTGATATTATTGTTACCATCGAATATCTCTGGGATGGTTCTACCTCCAGGATATTCACTATGATTATTTCTTTTAAAGCCCTTTCTGTGGTGTCGCTCAGACGCCCGGCTGTGGTATTTCTTTTAAAGCCTTTTATGTGGTGTCGCTCAGACGCTCGACTGTGGCATTTCTCTTAAAGCCCTTTCTGTGGTGTCGCTCAGACGCCCGACTGTGGTATTTATTATTCTGCATTTTCCGCTCGAGGAGTCTTTCAGACACTCGTTTGGCACCAGTATTTATTATTCTGCAGTTTCCGCTCGAGGAGTCATTCAGACCCTCGTTTGGCACCCAGTATTTATTACCTCTATGTGACCATTGCATAAATTTCCGGTTGCATTTGAATATCCTGTTAGCATGCATCAAGATATTTATTTTATGACTAACTAAGTGAGTATAAGGATATTACAAGCATAAGCATCAATGGTTATATTATACCTGTGTCCTTAATGTTTGCGAGTACATTCAAAGTACTCACTGGCTTGTCCCTGGCTATTGTCTTGGCCAGATTGCTTGCTTGGAGAGGAGCATTGCGACGACAGCCTTGGAACCCGAGCCACGGTGATAGCAGCCTCGTGAAGATAGGAGTTAACCTGGTCAGCTGTTCCCGTGGAAAATGGAGTCCCATAGCCGTGGTGATCCACAAACCGCTTCCGCCCTCAACCACTAGAAACCTTTTGTTGTACTCATAGGCCACAAAGGTCTTGTACTACATATTTTTGTACTTTTGCTTGGAATTTCTGTATCAAGTTGGTGTCTCATCAGCTAACAGTAATCCTGGGGCTGGTGAGCACAACGGCCATTTTCTGGAAATTAATGCCCGAAAAACCGGTCGTGACAGACTTGGTATCAGAGCCAGGCTGACCATTGGCTAATCCTATCCTAGCCAGGCCAATAAATCTTAGGCGAACCAACCCACCAAGCCATAACCAAAACCCCAGCCAAGCTTCTCCTGCAAGATGGCCCCACAGTGGCCCGACACCTTTTGGCAGTCGGTGCCCAACCTAGCAACCTAGCCTGTCGCTCATGCGCTAGTGATCGAATCCTGAATAGTCTTTCTCGCAAGCGTGCGAAGGAAGACTCCGTCCCCTTTTCCTATAAAAAGGGCACGTTAGCCCCAACCAGCACAGCACAACCACTATCCCAAACCGAACCGCAATGCCTGGTCCTGTCGTGCACATTGAGACTACGGCAACCAACCTTGGAGGTTTTGTGACCATACTCGCAAACCTCACCCGTCGAGCCTATGCATTAGAAGAGCCCCCAGAATATGTTGTGTACCAAGGATCCATGAGCGGTGAGAGCCGTCAATTCTGGGCCACTATACACATCTACGGTAGGGGTCTAGCACCCGAACGCCCCTACAGGTTCACAGGAAGAACGACTTCCTTTGAGCCCCAAGCCATCCAACTAGCCGCTCGAGAAGCTATAGTTCATCTCCGGCACTTGTCGCCCCGAGTTGACTGTCGCTCGTTCCACTACTACCCCAGACGGGAAGGATATGGTAGACCACCCCAAGTTGCCAACGGAGATCACGAAACAGATCCTGCATTACTGCACCTAGTGCGCTACGTAAGTGCACTAGAGGAACTGTGCGATCAGGTCACTATTGATCTTATCGCAGCTCGTGGGGAGCTGGTTCATCGAGCCCCGATGAGAAGAAAGGACGAGCCCAGCACCGACAACCCAGTCGTGCTGTTTGGACAACCGATCGAGCCCCTGAGGTCTACCCCAGCCATCGGCCAAAGTGTTGCGATAACCCCAGAAGTGCTTTGTCGCATTTTGGGAGCACACTCCAACGGGGTTGTGGCCAACAACCCCCGAGATGGTCATCATCGCTACCCCGAGCCTGCAGCCCCTCAGCCCACTCCCGCTAATTCCGACAGTGAGAACCACGGAGACGCCTCAACATCCACCAGGCACGATGTAAACGAGGTAGACTAAGTCACCCGAGAAGGATCGAGTCCCGGTGAATTCTCACTTGTAACCGTGTGACCTTGTAAATAAACGCCGCCTGTCGTTGAGCCCCTGTAGCCCTGCATGGGTATGCCAGCTTTTCTCCCCCAGGCACGGTTGCCGAAGACCCCGGTGACCCCCACAGTAACACGTCACCTCGGTGAAATGTGTGTATCTGTAGCTCGACTCCGACCCGTGGAGCGGAGCTGGAAGTTCCCCTACCATTCTCCATGGTAAAAGTGACCCAGCTCCAGTGCTATAAAAGGCCACCGTGTGGCCTTGCCAAAGCACCTCTCACCTTGTGCGCCACCCTCACAACCATTTCTTGCCATGCCGAGCCCCAGCATTCATCTGAGAACCCCAGATGCAACCCCGGGTAGTTTTGTCAAGATATTGTGGGATTTTACCTGCAGTACCATGGGCGCTACCCAGCCACCCCAGTACGAGCTGTTCAAATCGAGGATCACCTCTTCCACCTCGAGATACTGGGCAGCAGTGCACATTCCCCCTGTGAACTCAGACCAAGACCCAACAGAGGTCTCCTTCGTGGGGAAATCTATGCCGGCCCCGCTTATGGCCATAGAGGCTACTGCGTACGAAGCGCTTGCTCGCCTTCGATTCGCGGTACCCTATGCCAGCGAACGAGGGTATTATTACTTTCCGAGCCGTGCAGCACCCGGTGGAGTGTCATCTTTTCCCGATGGACGAATCCATAGAGACCCAGTCCTAGCCAACCTGGTCCAGTACGTCATCGCTCAAGAGCATTTAACCCAACATGTGATGGGTTATCTCCAGAGCCTTGAAGATTTAAATCCGCAGATCGCCATCGGCAAATCACTAAGGCCCGACTAGGAGGGACGCATCCATCGACTGGTCAATCCCCTTCCCCCGATAGAAGAGGAATGTGTCCCCGTACCAGAGACGTTTTCTCATGACCCCGTTCAGTTACCATTTCCATTTTAGGCGTCACTGCTGTATCCATTATTGCAACATTTAATTGTGCATTATAACTTGTGTGTGGTAACCTGAGCTTGCGCAACGAATAGATTATCTAGTTTCTACTAATGTGTATAGTTTGGTTGTGACTTATGCTCCTTTATTTTAACTGTTTTCCTTCGCGAAAAATTCCGGAGAGTAATTTGTTTTTCCAAAACAACCCTTAGCAAATCTCGAGGACGAGATTTTTCTTAAGGGGGGTAGTGTTGTAACACCCAAAATTTTTGACCTTATTTTATCAATTAAAATTCTGCCAGGGAATTAAAACTTTAAATTTTCCTGAGCTCCCTTTTGATTTTTCTTTTTTGAACCAATTCTCCCCCTTGTTATTATGAAGTTTTTCCCCTAAGAGAAAACTTTTCAGATATGTTTTTGGAACTGTTTAAAACTCTCAAGAAAAACTTTGCTTGCATTAGTAAAACAAATTTCATAATTAATTTGCTTAATTGTATTTTTCTTGAAAAAATGGTTTTTTAAGGTTTTATGGCCACATTTGAACTACAACCATGTGATAAATTATTTCAAAAATCCCACCAAAATTTGGAGGTGTCATGTGGTGTTAGTAAATCACTTTTGTGCAAAAATATCTTTACTTCATGAAATAATTTGAGCTCTACACCCAATTTTCTTCTCTGGTCCAGTGAGCAATTTTGCACTACAACCCATATAAATAATTCTTTCTAGCCTCCAGCAAAATTATGGGATGTTAGTAGTAACATATGATTCAATTTTATGCAAAAACCTAGTGTTGTTCTTTGAAAAATTCGAGTGCATCAACCACATTTCCATTCTGATCCAACTTGATGGTTTGTACAGCAACCATGTTATTGCTTGCTCTTTGGCTCTTGATTCCTTTTCCTGCTTATAGCCAGCCCTACAAAACCCCTAAGTCCAGGAGCATGCACCTATTGGACCATTTTTGGTTCATGTAACAATGCATTTTTTCTCCTGACCAGAATTGACTTTTTGCAAAACTTGCACTAACAAGTTTCTCCTTTTAACAAACTAACTTCACCAATCCCTCTTGCATCTAAGGAGACACTGATCTGGAGAATTTGGCCACCCCAAGAGATGCCTAGATGCATGTGGCATTCTGTCGAGTACCCTGTGGGCATGACCAGTTTTGACTTGAGTTTTGGCATTGCACTATGAGCTTGCACCTCTGACCAAACCAGCATGTCCACTAGCATCACAACTACCCCTAAGCTAGGACTGCTAAACCCCAGCTCCATCCAAGCCACCTAGCAGGCCACGGCATTTCTTCGAGCACGTCCCGTGCGTGCACTGGACGCGCCCAGAGCGCGCCAATTGCAGCCGCGCGCCCAAAACCGCCACGCCCCGCCCCTGGTTTTTGCACTCGCGGCAGAACCTCGCCACGCGCATCCCTCCTCGCCACTACGCGCCAGCCCGCCCTGGCACCCTACAGCGCCACCGCCAGAGCTCTTTTGGCGGCACGCCGGCATCGGCCGACCATCTCTGCCCCGTTCAGCGCCGCCCAAGCCCCTCCCGCTCGCCACCTGGCCCCGGCACAGCTCAGCCTCATCCACTCGCGCGTCCTCTAGCCCTCGTCGCCGCCACGTCTCCCTGGCACTACAGAGAGGCGGTTCGCCGCCGTTCTTATCCTCGGCAGCCGCAAACCGACATGGAAATGCTATAAATGGAGGTCCCCGAACTCCCCCGAGCACGCAGGCAACCTCAGGCCACCCTTATAGCGCTCTCCTAGCTCGCAATCGACCTAGGGAGGCTTCCTTCCCCGTCTCCGGCAACTCCAGCCGCCGCCTCACCCCAGCTCCATTCGCCTCAACAAAAGCCTCCCTCTCTCCGTTCTCTTCACCAGAAGCTTCCCCTTCCTCCCGTGGACCTTTCCCACTACTCAATTTTGATCGAGACTCACCGCGGGAGAATTTGCACTCCACTCCCGAAGCCTCCGGCCGCCGCGAAGCTCGCCGCCGGCAGCTCCCTCCGTCCCCTCCTGCAAGTCGACCACCGGGAGGACCGCCTTGGTCTCGCAAATCCATCCAGACCCTCTGGAACCCGCGGGGAGCCGCCGTTCGCCGGCGACGATCGCCGGAGTCCCGCCTCTGCTCGGGACAGAGGTAGAGGAGGGAGTAGACTAGTCAAACCTGACTAGTGGGGCCCCCTGGACCCACTGTCAGTGACACACGCGCCGTCCACGCTGGAGTAAGTGAAGGCGTAATCCAACCAGTACGTTTTCCCCGCTCCGAAAGCGTAATCCCCTCTGAACATTTTCTTTTCTGTTTTAATTTAAAAACAGATTTGACCACAACTTTGACCGTCTATAACTTTTTAAATACAACTCCAAATGAATTGATTTCTTTTCCTACTTTCCACAAAAATTGTCTAGTTTATTTTAAGATTTATTTGAAAATTTTCCAAACAACTTTTTTGTACTGTTTTTGAATTATGTGTTATTTGCATATTTTGAAAATAGGATTTTTGGAAGAGAAGGAAACTTTCAAAAGTTTTGGAGAGCACCCCCACCTCTCCACACCTTTAAGGCAAGCATTCTGAACCCTGGTGTAATTTTTGTGTGTGTCGTTTGACTCGGTAAGAACACCACCCCGGCACGTGCATGCGTCATTTTATGTGAGGATGTGATCCTCTTCATAAGTGCATATTAGTGAAGTTCATGCATATGGATTTGACATGTTTTGTGATGGAAATCACCGCCGTACACTTTTCATGCATACCGGAGGGAAATGCCGGGTAGGCCTCTGTCTTGGGTAGACGTGGTCTTGACCCTAGTCCTCCGTTGAGACGGTCGTGTCCGGTATGGCATGATGGAGTATGTCGTGTGGTGTTCCTATCTGTTGGTTGAAGTATATACATTGTTATGCTAAACTTGCAGGGATTATTACTACCTCCTAAGTCGACCGTAGATCGAGTCTCGTGCCAGTAACCCCCATACTTGTTCCGTACTGCCACAGGTCCCTACCATAGGTGGGGTATGGTTCAGTAAGTTGTTAACCCTTGTCTTGGCACACACCGTATAGAGAGGCCATGGTGGAAGATATCGGTTGTAGCCGGTAGGCATGCCACCTGGTCAGGGGGCATGGGTGTTTCGGTTGTAGCCGAAGGGGGTAGCTCCCCCAGTTTACGCGCGGTATAAATTTTGTGATCCCATGCTACGTCGAGGTTGTAGCCTCCCCACTTAGAGTTTGCTTGACAGGTGTCGTGGGTGATTCCAGACACCGGTGAGTTAAGCTGGTGTGTGCAAGTCAGGTGTGTTTTCAACTAAAAGACCGTAGACGGAATTAGTCCCGATGGACTAAAGGAATCCGTTATTCGTGGGTAAAGAGTAAACCCTCTGCAGAGATTAAACCTATTCGAATAGCCGTGTCCATGGTTAAGGACTACAGTCTGGGATGGGTCAAGCGTCGGTCTTAGTGTCGGTCTTCGGAGGTGAAACTGTTACAACAGAACGGGAATTACTACTTGTGACTTGTGAGGATTATGTTTATTACTATTGGTGACTAACCCGTGATATTATTGTTACCATCGAATATCTCTGGGATGGTTCTACCTCCGGGATATTCACTATGATTATTTCTTTTAAAGCCCTTTTTGTGGTGTCGCTCAGACGCCCGGCTGTGGTATTTCTTTTAAAGCCTTTTATGTGGTGTCGCTCAGACGGCCGACTGTGGCATTTCTCTTAAAGCCCTTTCTGTGGTGTCGCTCAGACGCCCGACTGTGGTATTTATTATTCTGCATTTTCCGCTCGAGGAGTCTTTCAGACACTCGTTTGGCACCAGTATTTATTATTCTGCAGTTTCCGCTCGAGGAGTCATTCAGACCCTCGTTTGGCACCCAGTATTTATTACCTCTATGTGACCATTGCATAAATTTCCGGTTGCATTTGAATATCCTGTTAGCATGCATCAAGATATTTATTTTATGACTAACTAAGTGAGTATAAGGATATTACAAGCATAAGCATCAATGGTTATATTATACCTGTGTCCTTAATGTTTGCGAGTACATTCAAAGTACTCACTGGCTTGTCCCTGGCTATTGTCTTGGCCAGATTGCTTGCTTGGAGAGGAGCATTGCAACGACAGCCTCGGAACCTGAGCCACGGTGATAGCAGCCTCGTGAAGATAGGAGTTAACCTGGTCAGCTGTTCCCGTGGAAAATGGAGTCCCATAGCCGTGGTGATCCACAAACCGCTTCCGCCCTCAACCACTAGAAACCTTTTGTTGTACTCATAGGCCACAAAGGTCTTGTACTACATATTTTTGTACTTTTGCTTGGAATTTCTGTATCAAGTTGGTGTCTCATCAGCTAACAGTAATCCTGGGGCTGGTGAGCACAACGGCCATTTTCTGGAAATTAATGCCCGGAAAACCGGTCGTGACAGAACCCAACTAATAATTCTAGGTTTAGCATCTTTCTTTTCCATAAGATATTTAATAGCAGCATGATCAGTGTGAATAGTTACTTTAGAATCAACAATATAAGGTCTGAACTTATCACAAGCAAATACAACTGCTAAGAACTCCTTTTTAGTAGTAGCATAATTTCTCTGAGCACTGTCTAGAGTTTTACTAGAATATTGAATAACACTTAATTTCTTATCAACTCTTTGCCCTAGAACAGCACCTACAGGATAATCACTAGCATCACACATAATTTCAAAGGGTAAATTCCAGTCAGGTGGCTGAACAATAGGTGCAGAAATCAATGCTTTCTTAAGTATTTCAAATGCTTCTACACAATCATCATCAAAGAGAAATGGTATATCTTTTTGTAATAGATTAGTTAGTGGCCGAGAAATTTTTGAGAAGTCCTTAATGAACCTCCTATAAAAACCGGCATGACCAAGGAAACTTCTTATACCTTTGATGTCCTTGGGACACGACATCTTTTCAATAGCATCTACTTTAGCTTTATTAACGTCAATACCTCTTTCGGAAATTTTATGCCCCAAGACAATTCCTTCGTTAACCATAAAGTGGCATTTCTCCCAGTTCAAGACAAGGTTAGTTTCTTCACATCTCTACAAAACTCGATCAAGGTTGTTCAGGCAATCATCAAAAGAGGATCCATAAACGGAGAAATCATCCATGAAAACCTCACAAATCTTTTCACAAAAATCAGAGAATATAGCCATCATGCATCTTTGAAAGGTAGCAGGTGCATTGCATAAACCAAAAGGCATACGTCTATAAGCAAAAGTACCAAAAGGGCAAGTAAAAGTGGTATTTGCTTGATCATCAGCTGACACAGGTATTTGAGAGAAACCAGAATAACCATCTAGAAAGCAAAAATGTGTATGTTTCAATAATCTTTCTAGCATTTGATCAATGAATGGCAAGGGGTAATGATCTTTTTTAGTAGCTTTATTTAATTTGCAGAAATCAATTACCATCCTATAACCTGTAATAATTCTTTGCGGAATCACTTCATCTTTATCATTAGGAACGACAGTAATACCTCCCTTCTTAGGAACACAATGAACAGGACTTGCCCACTGACTATCAGCAACGGGATAAATTATACCTGCTTCAAGGAGCTTTAATATTTCCTTTCTTACCACTTCTTTCATCTTAGGATTCAGCCGTCATTGATGATCAATAACAGGTTTGGCATATTTCTCCAAATTTATCTTGTGTTGACATAGAGTGGGACTAATGCCCTTAAGATCATCAAGAGTATATCCAATAGCAGCGTCGTGCTTCTTCAGAGTTTTCAATAATTTCTCTTATTCATGCTCTGAAAGGTTAGCACTAATAATAACATGATATATCTTCTTTTCATCAAGATAAGCATATTTAAGAGTATCAGGTAATGGTTTAAGCTCAAACACGGGATCACCCTTGGGTGGAGGAGGATCCCCTAGGATTTCAACAGGCAAATTGTGTTTCAGAATAGGTCCCTATTTAATGGATACTTCATCTATTTCCCTTCTTTCATTCATAAACATATCATTTTCATGGTCTAGCAAATATTGTTCTAAAGGATCACTAGGAGGCACAGCAATAGAAGCAAGACCAATAATTTCATCTTTACTATGCAATTCCTCATCACGGGGTTGTCTACAAAATTTAGAAAAATTAAACTCATGAGACATATCATCCAAACCAATAGTAACAACATCCTTTTCGCAGTCTATCTTTGCATTAACAGTGTTCAAGAAGGGTCTACCAAATATAATGGGACAAAAGCTATATTATGGGGAACCAAGAACAAGAAAATCAGCAGGATATTCAGTTTTCCCACACAAGACTTCAACATCTCTAACAATCCCAATTGGTGAGATAGTATCTCTATTGGCAAGTTTAATTGTAACGTCTATATCTTCTATCTCAGCAGGTGCAATATCATGCATAATTTCTTTATATAAAGAGATAGGTATTGCACTAGCACTAGCACCCATATCACACAAGCAATGATAACAATGATCTCCTATTTTAACAGAAATAACAGGCATGCCTACCACAGGTCTATGTTTATCTTTAGCACTAGGTTTAGCAATTCTAGCAGTTTCCTCACAGAAGTAAATAACATGCCCATCAATATTATCAGCCAAGAGATCTTTAACCATAGCAATATTAGGTTCAACTTTAATTTTCTCAGGAGGTGTATAAGTTCTAGTATTACTCTTACGAACGATAGTTGAAGCTTTAGCATGATCCTTTGTCCTAACAGGGAAAGGTGGTTTCTCAACATAAGCAGTTGGAACAATAGGATCATTATAAGTGATAGTCTTTTCTTCAACTTTAATAGATTCAACTACTTTTACTTATATGGGAGGATGATATCTAAACCACTTCTCCTTAGGGAGATCAATATGAGCAGCAAAAGATTCACAAAAAAAGCTACTATCTCAGAGTCAAGTCCATATTTAGTGCTAAATTTATGGAAAACATCGGTATCCATAAAAGATTTAACACAATCAAACTTGGGTGTTATACCTGACTCCTTACCTTCGTCGAGATCCCAATCTTCAGAGTTGCATTTAATTCTCTCCAATAAATTCCATTTGAATTCAATAGTCTTCATCATAAAAGAACCAGTACAAGAAGTATCGAGCATGGAGCGATTGTTGTTAGAAAGCCAAGCATAAAAAATTTGAATAATCATTTCTCTTGAGAGCTCATGATTGGGGCATGAATATAACATTGACTTAAGCCTCCCCCAAGCTTGAACGATGCTTTCTCCTTCGTGAGGCCAAAAATTATATATATAATTACGATCACGATGAACAAGATGCATAGGATAAAACTTCTGATGGAATTCCAATTTCAATCGCTTATAGTCCCATGATCCCATATCATCACATAGCCTATGCCATGTCAATGCATCTCCCTTCAAAGATAAAGGGAAGACCTTTTTATTGATAACATCATCGGGCATACCTGCAAGCTTAAATAATCCACAAACTTCATTTACATAGATTAAGTGTAAATCGGGATGCAATGTTCCATCTCCTGCAAAAGGATTAACTAGCAGTTTCTCTATCATACCCCGAAGGAATTTCAAAGTAAACATTTTCAGTAGGTTCAGTAGGTTGAGGAGCAACTCTTTGCTCTACTGGACAGGGTGAAGATACCCCGAACAAGCCCCTCAAAGGATTACTTTCCATAGTAACAAGTGACAATAAATTTCAGCACACTATATAAATTTTTCCTTACCAAAGTCGCTTCACTCCCCAGAAACGGCGCCAGAAAAGAGTCTTGATGACCCACAAGTATAGGGGATCTATCGTAGTCCTTTCGATAAGTAAGAGTGTCGAACCCAACGAGGAGCAGAAGGAAATGATAAGCGGTTTTCAGCAAGGTATTCTCTGCAAGCACTGAAATTATCGGTAACAGATAGTTTTGTGATAAGGTAATTTGTAACGGGTAACAAGTAACAGGTGTAAATAAAGTGCGGCAAGATGGCCCAATCCTTTTTGTAGCAAAGGACAAGCCTGGACAATTTCTTATATGAAGGAAAACGCTCCCGAGGACACATGCGAATTATCGTCAAGCTAGTTTTCATCACGTTCATATGATTCGCGTTCGGTACTTTGATAATTTGATATGTGGGTGGACCAGTGCTTGGGTGCTGTCCTTACTTGGACAGGCATCCCACTTATGACTAACCCCTATTGCAAGCATCCGCAACTACAAAAGAAGTATTAAGGTAAACCTAACCATAGCATGAAACATATGGATCCAAATCAGCCCCTTACGAAGCAACGCATAAACTAGGGTTTAAGCTTCTGTCAATCTAGCAACCCATCATCTACTTATTACTTCCCAATGCCTTCCTCTAGGCCCAAATAATGGTGAAGTGTCATGTAGTAGACGTTCACATAACACCACTAGAGGAAAGACAACATACATCTCATCAAAATATCAAACGAATACCAAATTCACATGACTACTAATAGCGAGACTTCTCCCATGTCCTCAAGAACAAACGTAACTACTCACAAAGCATATTCATGTTCATAATCAGAGGGGTATTAATATGCATAATGGATCTGAACATATGATCTTTCACCAAATAAACCAAGTAGCATCAACTACAAGGAGTAATCAACACTACTAGCAACCCATAGGTACCAATCTGAGGCTTTGGGACAAAGATTGGATACAAGAGATGAACTAGGGTTTGAGAGGAGATGGTGCTGGTGAAGATGTTGATGGAGATTGGGCCCCTCCTGGTGAGAGGAGCGTTGGTGATGACGATGGCGATGATTTCCCCCTCCTGGAGGGAAGTGTACCCTGTCGTGGTTCTAAGTCTGACAATAGTGTAGGGGGGTAGGAATGGAGAGGCAAGATCCTAGCTATGGAGTAGTTGTAGGCACACAAGGTTTACGAGTTCAGGCCCTTCTCAGAGGAATTAACAGCCCTACGTCTCGGAGCCCGGAGGCGGTCGACTGGATTATGTGTGTATGAATTACAGGGGTGCGAACCCTTTATACTGAGGAGGGGTGGCTTATATAGAGTTTGCCAGACCCCTACGGTCCTCAGTTATGCAGGGTTTAAAGTACATTAAGGTCGGGCGTTACTAGTAACGCCACTAATAAAGTGTTATAATGATCATAAAGGCTACTTAATGTCCGACCGTTAGCGCGCGGAGCGTCTTTAGATCTCCTGGCCGTCGAGTGGGCGGATTTTGGTCGAGTGGTAGGCTTCATGGTCGAGTGTCTTCGAGTTCGTCGAGTGGATCACCTCCAAGTCGATTGAAAGATGATTTCTTCTAGGGATGTCCTTGGGGAAGGTAGCTTGGATAGGTCCGTGACCCTACCCTAGGCACATAGCTTCATCATTAGCCCCCGAATGGATCGAGGTTTGAGTGGGGAAGGAGTTGAGCACTCTTCTGACCCATTCTTCGTGTCATGAGTATATCTTGTTTTGGATCAATGAACCTGGGTGTCGTTACCAACTTCTTTTCCGGTCGCCTTGATCCATTCATAATTTTCTTTAGTCGAGTGAATTTCTTTACTTGAAGATTCCCGAGTGGCTGCGTGGAGGAGATCCTCCGTCTGACGAGTTGTTCTGCTACCCGCGGATTTCACGGGATTCGAATTTCGGGAAGCGCGCGGGACGTGGGAGGCAGCAGTAATCGGATGGGATAAGATGGAGCCGCCTCGATCCCCGCGCCACCTTTTTCACCACGTATCGCACGCGCGACTGTTGCGGGATTTGACAGGATCGCCTGGGCCTACAGGTCAGCCACTCGGAAGCGACTCCATATAAGTTGCTGGTCCAGGGCTTTCGAACAGTACGCCTTCACTTTTCCCCTTTCTTCTCGAATTCTTCCGCCACCTCTGCTCTCTCTCAGCGCCGCCGGCCTGTTCGAGCTTCGTCTGTGGCGATGGTGAAGGAGAAGACGGCGGCCCTGGAGCGTGCGTAGAAAGCGACGACGCAGGCGAAGGCGAAGAAGTCTGGTCGGGGCGGATCTTCTTCGAGGTCCGCTCTGCCGAAGGGCTGGATCCAGAGCGATTGGATGCATTCGGCGATTCAGCAAGATGACATCGATGATCTGATCTATGGGGGATCCATTCCTCACGAATATGCGCGTCTCCCGGGGAACAAGATCGAACCGCAGCCTCGCGAGGGTGAGTGCGTCCTCATCGCCACTCACGTCGACCACGGATTTTCTCTGCCTCCCCATTCTTTTTTCCGGAGCTTCTTGAACTTTTTCGGAGCACAGCTCCATCACTCTACTCCAAATTCCATCGTGTATCTTGCTGCCTTTGTATCTTTGTGCGAGAATTTCTTGGGTTGCCGTCCCCATTGGGGCCTTTTCAAGCACATTTTCACTTGTCATTCTCAGTCGGTTAAGAAAGCCAAGTCGAGTGATGACAGGACGCAAGTGATTCAGATGTGCGGGGGTCTTGGGATTCAAATGAGAAGCAAAATTTATTTTCCAGCTATGACTCTTCCCGAGTCAGTCCGCGGGTGGCAGTCGACCTGGTTCTACTGCAAAGACCAGGTGACTCCAGGACAGGCGACGGGCCTTCCTCCTTTCTCCCTGAACCGAGCAGAAAAACCTTCCTCTCTGAAAGTGACACCGGAAGAAAAGGCGCAAGTCAAAGTGTTGGTCGGTCGTGTGGTTCAGCTCATCCGCGACGGGGTGACTGGTATGGATTTATTAGAGGTCTTCCTTCGGAGGCGCATCCAACCACTCCAAGCTCGTGACCATCCAGTGTGGATGTATCCGGGCCTCGATGACACCACTCGGATTCATCCGGAGGAGGTCGACGATGCGACGTTGGAAGGGTGGTTGTCGAGTATCACAGGGAACAAGGACAACCCCTGAGGAGCCAGGAGGATTCCTCCACTCGACCAGACGTACGAAGTAGACCAGGTCCAATTCTGCATCTCTGACTGTGACCTTGCTTTCTTCATTCTGTTCGCTTAAAATCAGTCGATTGACTTTTGTCTTGTTTGCTGTCTTCCAGACCATTACTGATATGTATTCGATGCCCAACGGGGCGCAAGAGCAGGCCGAGGAGGGTGAGGCGAGCGGAGGCGAAAGTGGGGAGGAGTGGCAATCTGACGGAGAAGGGGAGGAGGATGATGACGATGATCCCGGTGGAGAGGAGGAGGAAGAAGTCGATCCTCCCCGCACGGAAAGGCGATCCAAGCTCACACACGACCCTGCGCACGAACGTGGCAAGGCGACTGTGCCCGTTGGGCAGTCGTCAAAACGCCCTCAGACGTCTTCTCCGGCGCCGACTGAAAAAGCGCCAAAGCATCCGCGAGCGGCGTCGTCAAAGCCGCCGAAGGTTCTGCCCAAGATGAAGATGACCGTTCCCACCATTTGCGGGTGACAGCAGAACTTGCATTTTTTCGCTGATCATTGATAGACTCTTGTTCGACTTATTGACTAAACCGACTGGTTTCTGTAATCTGCAGTGCTGCTACCTCCGAGATCTCTACCAAGGATGATGACCAGGAAATGGAAGACACTATTACCTCCAACCTTGGTACGATTTCTGATGTTTCACTCTTGGTCGATTGATGGTCTCTTCTGGTCGATTGGATTTTCGTTAACTTTGGATTTTTCTTATAGCTCCTCCTCATGTCATTGATCTCCCTGATGATGATGACGAAGTGCCGCTGAGGGCGAGGAAGAATAGGAAGGCGTCAACTGGCAAGACACCACAAACTGCATCAGCACCTAGTTCAGGAGGGTGGTAATACCACTCGGACTTCTGTGTCCTTCGTTGTGCCGCTGACGAGTGTTCAACCTTCATCATCGACTGCTGATCCGCCCTCCCTTTTTGCCACACACCACGTCCCAGAGGACCAAGTGGGTGCTCCTAAGGAGGCTATACGCCAGGCGGGGATCATGATGGAGCAGGTGAAGGTGGTCCGGGAAGCCAGCCAAGTGGCCTATGACGCTAGTTCAGCTCTTCAAAGTAATGTCCAGGTTAGTTGATCATGACTTGTTCTATTAGGATATGCTATCTAAAGACTCTCTTTCCGAAGGTCTTTACATCTGTACACCCATTGGGTGTGTCGATTGAACGTTTTGTACTAGCGGGGGCACGCTGAGTGCACCCACTGGGTGTAGTCCCCGAGACTATGGTGGACTGCTGGCAGTCGACTATAGTCTTTGTATTTTTTGCCTCTGCACTCAAACTTCTTCCCTCGGTCTGGTCAGGCCATGTCGAATGGAATCTTGGAACCAGTGGGGGCACGCGAAGTGCACCCACTGGGTGTAGTCCCCGAGACCGTGGTCGACTACTGGCAGTCGACTGAGGTCCGAAGAACCTGTTTTTTTTGTGTAGCTGACTGCTGGCAGTTGGCTAAGGTCTGAGATCATAACCTCTTAGCTTCTTTCGGTCGACTGGTCGAGCCGGGTCGGTCAAACCAGTGGGGCACGCTGAGTGCACCCACTGGGTGTAGTCCCCGAGACTACTGTTGGATATTTTTTATTCGGCCGTAGTCTTAGAAATGTTATGATTTTTCTCTTAGTCGCTCGGAAGCAACCTATCTTTGACGTCTGTCGACTGGCTCTTTGCAGAAATCATGTGAGCTTGTGGCTCGCTATACTGAATTGGAAAACAAACATATCCGGCTCAACCTCGACTTGAAGCTTGCCCAGGAGAACTTGCAGAAGGCGAGGGACGAAGCACAAGGTATGGCTGGTGAGAACTTGACGACTGTCTTTCCTTTCTGCCCATTCTTTATGCTGAACCCGTTGATGTTTTGCAGATAAAATGGAGGAGGCTCTGAAGAAGAAGGACCATGACCTTGCCGAGGCGCAGAAAGCGGCTTTGGACAAAACGAGGCTTGCGGAAGAAAAGCTGGCTTCAGTCGGTAATCTCGAAGAGGAGAACTCCAAACTGAAAGTTGCTCTCGACGCGGCCAACAAAGAGGCCAGCCGTCTGAAGAATGATAAGATAGCCCTGAATGACAAGGCAAGTGAACTGGCCGGGAAGAGGAACAATCTGGAGGCTTATCTGGGTGGGCTCGCCAAGAAGTTATTCGTCATCCTTGAGGGTAATCACTCCTACCCGACTGACTTGTTGTCATAAATCCAATGTAGAGCCACTGACTTATCTTTGAATTGTGTTTACAGAATTCTGCCAGAACTTCGAGGAGGAGACTAGCCGAGTAGAGACAAGCTTGGACCCCATTAAATCTCCGGTGAAGGATGAGGCTGCTATGAATGTGCTCCGACTGGAGTCTCGTGTTGCTGGTGTGGTTGAATACCTTGCTCGACTGAAGGTTGCGGCGTCGCGGATCGACACGGCGCTTTGGCCTAGAACGACGCTTCAAAATGACCTCGAGTCTCTGATGACTCGACTGAATGAAGTTCCAGGTCAAGTGCAGGAATGGGAGAAGTCTTCTGCTAGGTGAGGCGCTGACGTTGCTCTGTCCTTGGTCCGTGTTCACTGCAAGGAGGCGCGAGAGGAAAAGCTGGCGGATATCCAAGTTGCCAATATCAGGAAGCATAACTTTTAGTCTTTCATGGAGACCTTCATTGCTGCTGCCAGTCAGATCGCTGAAGGGGTTGACTTGGACCAGTTTGTTGCACCCTCCAGCCCTCCACCTGAGGAGTAAAACTTCCATGCTTCGCTTTAAATTTGCCTCGGAATGCCGAGTGATGGTGTAACCGTTAAACTTCTTCGGGCTTGATGCTCGAATACTTTTGATCTGCCGTTTGGAACCTTGAGATTTATCCGAACTTGGTTTGTTTCTGAATATGTTGGTGTTTCCTTTCGACTGGGATTTGTTTTTACTTGGAATACTCTTTGTGCTTGGAATGTAGCTCTGAGGTGGAGAAAGCTTAGGCGAGTACTGGACTGCAGCTAAGCCCCCCGAGTGGGAGGATCGCTCACCACTCGGTAGGATTTTTTAAACTTAGGCGAGTACTGGGACTGCAGCTAAGCCCCCGAATGGGAGGATTGCTCACCACTCGGTAGGATTTTTTAAACTTAGGCGAGTACTTGGACTGCAGCTAAGCCCCCGAGTGGGAGGATTGCTCACCACTCGGTAGGATTTTTTAAACTTAGGCGAGTACTGGGACTGCAGCTAAGCCTCCGAGTGGGAGGATTGCTCACCACTCGGTAGGATTTTTTAAACTTAGGCGAGTACTGGGACTGCAACTAAGCCCCCGAGTGGAAGGCTGGCTCACCACTCGGTGGGATTTTTTATACTTAGGCGAGTACTGGGACTGCAGCTAAGCCCCCGAGTGGGAGGATTGCTCACCACTCGGTAGGATTTTTCAAACTTAGGCGAGTACTAGGACTGCAGCTAAGCCCCCGAGTGGGAGGATTGCTCACCACTCGGTAGGATTTTTTAAACTTAGGCGAGTACTGGGACTGCAGCTAAGTTCCCGAGTGGGAGGATTGCTCACTACTCGGTAGGATTTTTTGAACTTAGGCGAGTACTGGGACTACAGCTAAGCCCCCGAGTGGGAGGATTGCTCACCACTCGATAGGATTTTTTTTAAACTTAGGTGAGTACTGGGACTGCAGCTAAGCCCCCGAGTGGGAGGATTGCTCACCACTCGGTAGGATTTTTTTAAAACTTAGGCGAGTACTGGGACTGCAGCTAAGCCCCCGAGTGGGAGGCTGGCTCACCACTCGGTAGGATTTTTTTAAACTTAGGCGAGTACTGGGACTGCAGCTAAGCCCCCGAGTGGGAGGCTGGCTCACCACTTGGTAGGATTTTTTAAACTTAGGCGAAACAGATTAGCAGCTAAGCCCCCGAGTGGAAGGCTGGCTCGCCACTCGGTGGGATTTTTTAAACTTAGGCGAAACAGATTCGCAGCTAAGCCCCCCGAGTGGAAGGTTGGCTCGCCACTCGGTGGGATTTTTGAACTTAGGCCAAACGGATTCGCAACTAAGCCACCTACTGGGGGATTTCTCATGTAAACAAAAGTGACAACAAACACTGGGAAAATTATAACACTTTTGTCTTTGATAAATAAACTATAGAGGTATCTCTTATTACATCTCATTCGAGTGAATACTTAAGTGTAAAAGGGGCGGAGCAGCTCCGCATTCCAAGCTCGTGGCTCATCGATCTGGCGATCGACATTGTAAAGGTGGTACGCTCCATTGTGGAGGACTCTAGTGACGATGAAGGGACCTTCCCAAGTAGGATTGAGCTTGTGTGGTTTCTGTTGATCCACTCGGAGAACCAAGTCTCCTTCTTGGAAGGCTCGACTCTTCACATTTCTGGCATGGAATCGACGCAAGTCTTGCTGATAGATAGTCGATCAGATCATGGCCATCTCTCTTTCTTCTTCCAGGAGGTCGACTGCGTCCTGCCGGGCTTGTTCTGCTTCATCTTCAGAGTAGAGCTCGACTCGGGGTGCATTGGGAAGCAAGTCACTCGGTAAAACTGCTTCAGCCCCATAGACCAGAAAGAATGGAGTTCGTCCGGTCGACCAGTTCGGGGTGGTCCTCAATCCCCAAAGAACTGATGGAAGCTCGTCGACCCACGCGCCAGCAGCGTGCTTGAGGTCGCGCATCAGTCAGGGTTTCAGTCCTTTGAGAATCAAGCCATTTGCTCTTTCTGCTTGTCCATTCGACTGGGGTGGGCGACTGAAGCATAGTCGACTCGTGTGCCTTGGGAGGTGCAAAAAGCTCTGAACTTGTCAGAATTGAAGTTTGACCCATTGTCAGTGATGATGCTATGTGGAACTCCATATCTGAATATCAACTCTCTAATGAAACTGATAGCAGTGCAGGCATCAAGATTCTTGATAGGCTTAGCTTCAATCCATTTCGTAAACTTGTCGACTGCCACCAACACATGAGTGAAACCGCTCCTGCCCGTTCTCAGAGGTCCAACCATATCCAATCCCCAAACAGCAAAGGGCCAGACGAGTGGAATGGTCTTCAGGGCTGACGCGGGCTTGTGCGACATATTGGAGTAAAACTGGCATCCTTCACATTTGTCAACTATCTCTTTCGCCATTTCATTTGCTCTTGGCTAGTAAAATTCCGCTCGGTATGCTTTAGCCACGATGGTCCGAGAGGACGCATGATGGCCACAGGTCCTCGAGTAGATATCATCAAGAATTATTTGACCTTCTTCTGGCGTTATACACTTCTGGCTGACCCCGGTCGTGCTTTCTCTATACAACTGTCCCTTTATGACGGTAAAGGCCTTGGATCGACAGACGATCTGTCGAGCCTCTTCTTCGTCTTCCGGGAGCTCCTTCCATAGGATGTACGCGATGTACGGCACCGTCCAGTCGGGAGTGATGACCAAAACCTCCATGATCAGGTCGACCACTGCTGGAATCTCAACTTCAGTCGGATCCGTGGCACTTTTTGGCTGCGGGGCTTCTTCAGTGAAAGGATCCTCTTGAACCGATGGCGTGTGGATGTGTTCCAAAAACACATTGCTGGGAATGGCTTCTCTCTTGGAACCTATTTTCGCCAAATCGTCAGCTGCTTGATTTTTCAGTCGGGGTATGTGGTCAAGCTCTAACCCCTCGAATTTCTTCTCTAGCTTTCTCACTGCATTGCAATAACCAGTCATGGCTGGACTTCTGACATCCCACTCCTTCATCACTTGATTAACCACCAAATCTGAGTCGCCATATACCATGAGGCGACGGACGCCGAGTGAAATGGCCATGCGCAACCCATACAGAAGTGCTTCATATTCTGCTTCGTTATTGGAGGAATCAAAGTGGATTTGGAGAACATATCTGAGCTTATCTCCTCGGGGGAAACCAATACTACCCCAGCACCGGAACCATTCAGCATCTTGGAACCATCAAAGAACATGGTCCAGTGCTCCGAGTGAACTTGAGTCGGCAGTTGCTGTTCAATCCACTCGGCGACGAAATCTTCTATTGCTTGGGACTTGATAGCTTTCTTTGCCTCAAACTTGATATCTAGGGGAAGGAGTTCAATCGCCCATTTTGCCACTCGACCAGTTGCATCTATGTTGTGCAGAATCTCTGACAATGGAGCGTCGCTGACGACTGTAATGGAATGATCAGAGAAGTAATGAGCAACCTTCTTTGTGGTCATATAAATCCCATAGACAAGCTTCTGATAATGAGGGTATCTTTGCTTTGATGGAGTCAAAACTTCAGAAACATAATATACTGGGCGCTGAACTTTAAAGGCCTTTCCTTCTTCTTCCTGCTCGACCGTAAGTACTGTACTGACAACTTGTCCTGTGGCTGCAATGTAAAGCAGTAAATGCTCTTTGCTGATTGGGGCAGCAAGCACCGGCTGGGTGGAGAGCAGGGCTTTTAGCTCTGCAAATGCTGCATCAGCTTCGGGAGTCCACTCGAACTTGTCTGACTTCTTCATCAGTCGGTAAAGAGGCACCGCCTTTTCACCGAGACGTGAAATGAATCGACTTAAAGTGGCCAAGCAACCAGTAAGCTTCTGGACATCGTGCACGCGCACAGGGCACTTCATTCGGAGTATAGTACCAACTTTTTCTGGGTTGGCGTCGATTCCTCGTTCAGAAACGAGAAAACCGAGTAACTTCCCGCCAGGAACTCCGAATATGCACTTGGATGGATTGAGCTTGATATCATACCTCCTGAGGTTGGCAAAGGTTTCAGCAAGGTCAGTCAGCAGGTCAGAACCCTTCCATGACTTGACCACAATATCATCCATGTATGCTTCCACGTTCTGTCTGATTTGAGTGAGCAAACACTTCTGAATCATCCTCATGAATGTGGCTCCGGCATTCTTGAGACCGAATGGCATAGTAACATAACAGAAGCACCCAAATGGAGTGATAAAAGATGTTTTGATCTCGTCGGTCCATACAGACGGATCTGATGGTACCCGGAATAGGCGTCTAAAAAAGACAGGCGCTCACACCCCGCAGTCGAGTCGACTATCTGGTCGATGCAGGGGAGAGGAAAATGATCTTTCGGGCAGGCCCGATTGATATGTTTAAAGTCAATGCACATGCGGAGTGACTTGTCCTTCTTGGGGACCATGACAACATTAGCGGGCCACTCGGAGTGGTACATCTCTCGGATGAACTCCGCTGCTAAGAGCCGAGCCACCTATTCACCAATAGCCTTTCTCTTCTGGACGGTGGACCGTCGGAGATGTTCTTTGACAGGTTTCACTTTTGGGTAGACTCATAGGCGGTGCTCAGCCAGCCCCCTGGGAACACCTGGCATGTCAGAAGGCTTCCATGCGAAGATGTCCCAGTTCTCACGGAGGAACTAGATGAGCACTTCTTCCTATTTGGAGTCGAGTGTTGTTGAGATATGGGTCGGAGCAGCATTGGGATCGGTCGGGTGAATATGAATCGGCTTTGTCTCACCGGACGACTGAAATGCTGATTCCGTAGCGGGCTTCTTAGCTCGCAACAAATCACTCAGGTCTACTGTTTTCTGGTATTCCTGTAGCTCTACCGCTGCCATATGTGTGTTGGCGATCTTTGAGCCTTTCTGAAAGCACTCTTCCGCCTTCTTCCGATTACCAGTAATAGTGATCACACCCCTGGGACCAGGCATCTTCAATTTGAGATACATGTAACATGGTCGAGCCATGAAACGTGCATAAGCCGGCCTGCCCAAAATAGCATGATAAGCACTCTGGAAATCCACCACTTCAAACGTCAACTTTTCTTTGCAGTAATTCTTGGAATCACCAAAAACTACATCAAGAGCGATTTGGCCGAGTGACTCAGCCTTCTTTCCAGGAATGACTCCATGGAAACTCATGTTGCTGGCACTGAGTCTGGACATCGGAATGCCCATCCCTTTCAACGTCTCTGCATACAATAAATTCAAACCGGTGCCTCCATCCATCAACACTTTGGTCAGTCGAGTGCCTTCGACAACTGGGTCGACCACCAAAGTATTTTCTGCAATCAAGAAATCTTAAAATGCCGCCGCGGTTGTACCATCAGGCGGATTGTTATGAAATCAAAATATCTGAAATTGAAGTATATGATCTAATCTTTGTGATACATAATACCTGCCATCGTTGGGCATGAAGCTGGCTTAGCCAATCTTGAAGCGGAGGTTTTATAAACCCACACCATTGGAGGAGATAACAGCTCCTGTATATATATAATGTCGGTTTACCTTGTAAAACCGTGCCGGGTGTTATAATAAACACCATGTTACTCCTCAATAGGATGTTTAACAAAGAAAATCAAACCGGGCAAATAAACTCCGGATTAAAAATGGACCGTGTTCCGTCAATTGACAGTTTGAACCGGTTTAAAAAACTTTGTCGGTTTAAAAATGCAACAAGAATAAAGAGATATTTATCAAAGAAAATTTTTAAGCAAAGGCAATGATAAAAACCGTTTGCAAAAAGAGGCTTTATTGAGCCGATCAGATGGCGTTACCATGGTCGGACACGACCAAGCCCCCGATAGGCGTGGCTATGGTTCAAGTCAGCCAGGTCCCCAAATGAAACAGTGGCATTATGCCGATCAAGAGGCATGGCAATGGTTCGGGTTCGACCAAGCCCCCAAGTGATTCTGTGGCCTTAGGCCGACCAAGAGGCGTGACTGGTTCAGACTTGACCATGTCCCCAAGTGATCTGGTGGCTTTCGCCTATCAAAAGGTGTTGCATTGGTTCGGATACGACCAAGCCCCCAAGTGATGTCATAAAGCTTTTGAAAAGCAAATTCAAGGGGTAAACCGGTGGCCGCTTTAAGACAGAACAACTCTGTGTAACCACTCATGATATAAAAAGAAACAGAGACCCCGCTTTAGCTGAGGATCCGGTTTATTGTATTAATCATAATATATACAGTGTCATAATATGTACATAAGTAGAGCCGATGGCTCGGGTATAATAAGGCCGAAGATGAGCTATGTTCCACGGCCTGTTGGTCTCCTCCTCTGATGTACGTGAGTCTTTGTGCTCTCGAATATCGATCAGATAGTATGACCCATTGTGCAGATTCTTGCTGACCACGAAAGGCCCTTCCCGAGGTGGGGATAACTTATGCATATCAGTCTGATCTTGGACGAGCCGAAGCACCAAATCTCCCTCTTGAAAGGTTCTGGTTCTGACTCGGCGACTGTGATAACGACGAAGATCCTGTTTGTAAATCGCCGAGCGGGCAGCTGCTATATCACGCTCTTCATCCAACAGGCCCAAAGCATCTTGCCGTGTTGTCTCGTTGTCCGCTTCAACATAAGCCGCCACACGAGGTGAATCATGATGGATATCACTGGGGAGAACCGCCTCCGCTCCGTAGACCATGAAGAACGGCGTATATCCTGTTGATCTGTTGGGTGTAGTATTGATGCTCCATAACACAGATGGCAACTCTTCTACCCAACAACCTGGTGTTCTCTGCAAAGGAATCATAAGCCGGGGTTTGATGCCTCTCAAGATCTCTTGATTAGCTCGCTCTGCTTGACCATTGGACTGTGAGGGCTACTGATGAAACATCAAGCCGGATGTGCTCACGTTCGCAGAAATCCTTCATGGCACCCTTGGAAAAATTAGTACCATTATCTGTGATGATACTGTGTGGAAAGCTAAACCGGAAAATCACTTTTTTGATGAACTGAACCGCCGTGGCTGCATCACACTTGCTAACGGGCTCTGCCTCCACCCACTTTGTAAATTTATCAACCGCCACCAGAAGGTGGGTCTTTTTATCCTTGGACCTTTTGAAAGGTCCAACCAAATCCAGCCCCCAAGTCGCAAATGGCCAAGTAATTGGGATCATTCTCAATTCTTGAGCCGGCACATGAGCACGTCGTGAGAACTTTTGGCAACCGTCACATCGTCTGACCATATCTTCCGCATCAGCATGAGCAGTCAACCAATAGAAACCATGGCGAAATGCTTTAGCCACCAAAGATTTTGAACCGGCGTGGTGACCACAGTCTCCTTCGTGGATCTCACGCAAAATTTCACAGCCTTCGTCAGGAGACACACAGCGTTGAAACGCCCCTGACACACTGCAGTGATGCAACTCACCATTGATAATAGTCATGGACTTGGATCGCCGGATTATCTGTCGGGCCAGAGTCTCATCTTCTGGTAACTCGCCCCGGTTCATGTACGCAAGGTAAGGAAGCGTCCAATCCGGAATGACATGAAGGGCTGCCAC
Organism: Aegilops umbellulata; assembly: GCA_032464435.1. Lineage (NCBI taxonomy): Eukaryota > Viridiplantae > Streptophyta > Magnoliopsida > Poales > Poaceae > Aegilops > Aegilops umbellulata. Next base: position 344,734,319 of record CP136060.1, on the reverse strand, counting down.
CAATTGAGCCTCCGGATCATGAATAGCCAAATCCTCTTCTCCAGGGAGCTTGACCGACGGGTTGTGCAACACATCGAGGAACACATTGGGCGGGACCGGTTTGCGCTGAGAGCCCAGCCGGCTTAAAGCGTCCGCCGCTTCATTCTTCCGACGGTCCACGTGGTCCACCTGATAGACTTTGAAATGACCTGCAACAATATCCACCTCACGACGATATGCTGTCATAAGTAGGTTCTTGGAATCCCAAGTGCCGGACACCTGTTGAGCCACTAGGTCCGAGTCACCGAAGCACTTAACTCGGCTTAAATTCATTTCCTTAGCCATCCGGAGACCATGGAGTAAAGCTTCATACTCAGCTGCATTGTTAGTACAAGGGAACATTAAGCGGAGAACGTAACAAAACTTATCACCTCGTGGGGAAGTTAATACGACTCCAGCCCCCGAGCCCTCCAATTGCATGGATCCGTCAAAGTGGATGGTCCAATATGTGTGATCCGGCTTTTCTTCAGGTGCTTGCAGCTCTGTCCAATCATTGATGAAATCGACAAGTGCTTGAGACTTGACCGTCGTTTGGGGTATATATTTTAATCCGTGCGGCCCAAGCTCTATAGCCCACTTGGCAATCCGGCCAGTCGCTTCCCGGTTCTGGATGATATCTCCCAAGGGAGCAGAACTGACCACTGTGATGGGGTGCCCTTGGAAGTATTGCTTGAGCTTCCGGCTTGCCATAAAAACTCCGTATACCAGCTTCTGCCAATGTGGATATCTTTGCTTGGACTCGATAAGTACCTCGCTGATATAGTAAACCGGGCGCTGAACCGGATGCTCCTTGCCTGTCTCCTTTCGCTCCACCACAATAGCCACACTGACTGCACGAGCATTAGCGGCAACATATAACAGCAACGGCTCCTTGTCAATTGGAGCGGCGAGCACAGGCGGATTGGCCAATTGCCGCTTTAGGTCCTCAAATGCTTTATCAGCAGCAGGGCTCCAGATGAATTGATCCGTTTTCTTCAACATCTGATACAAAGGGATTGCTTTCTCACCAAGGCGGCTGATAAACCGGCTCAACGCGGCAATCCGGCCAGCCAGACGTTGAACGTCATTGATACACTTCGGTTTGGCCAGGGAGGTGATGGCTGTAATCTTCTCCGGATTAGCTTCAATTCCCCTATTGGACACCAGAAAACCCAATAACTTGCCTGCCGGTACACCGAAGACACACTTGGCCGGATTGAGCATCATCTTGTACGCCCTTAGGTTATCAAAAGTTTCTTTCAAATTGTCAACCAAAGTCTCCTTCTCCCTTGACTTAACCACGATATCATCCACATAAGCATGCACATTACGGCCAATCTGTTTATGAAGGCAATTCTGTACACATCGTTGGTAAGTTGCCTGAGCACTCTTGAGCCCAAAGGGCATAGATACATAGCAAAAGGCTCCAAAGGGAGTTATGAATGTTGTCTTCTCCTGGTCCTTAACTGCCATCTTGATCTGATGATAACCAGAATATGCATCCAGAAAACTTAAACGCTCACAACCCGCCGTAGCATCAATAATTTGTTCAATACGGGAGAGGGCGAAAGGATCTGCTGGACAAGCTTTGTTAAGGTCTGTGTAATCCACACACATGCGCCAAGTGCTATTTTTCTTAAGGACCAGCACCGGATTAGCCAGCCATTCAGGATGAAAAACCTCAACGATAAAGCCAGCCGCTAAGAGCCTGGCCACTTCTTCTCCAATAGCCTTGCGTCTTTCTTCGTTAAACCGGCGGAGGAACTGTTTCACCGGTTTGTACTTAGGATCCACATTAAGAGTGTGCTCAGCGAGTTGCCTCGGTACACCTGGTATGTCAGAAGGCTTCCATGCAAAAATGTCCCGATTCTCACGGATGAACTCGATGAGCGCGCCTTCCTATTTTGGATCCAAGTTGGCACTGATGCTGAACTGCTTGGACGAATCGCCAGGTACGAAGTCAACAAGCTTAGTTTCAGCTGCCGATTTGAACTTCAGGGCTGGATCATGCTCCGTGGTTCGCTTCTTTAATGGAGTCATGTCTGCCGGATCAACTTTATCCTTATAGTATTTTATCTCCTCTGTGGCACAAACCGACTCTGCATAGGCCGCATCACCTTCTTCACATTCCAAAGCGACCTTGCGGCTTCAATGAACTGTTATCGTCCCCTTGTGACCCGGCATCTTGAGTTGCAGATACACATAACAGGGCCGTGCCATAAACTTGGCGTAAGCCGGCCGCCCAAACAAGGCGTGATATGGGCTCTGGATTTTTACCACCTCAAAAGTCAATGTCTCCGACCTGGAATCATGATCATCTCCAAAGGCCACCTCCAGGGCTATCTTACCAACAGGATATGCTGACTTACCAGGTACCACACCATGGAATACCGTATTGGATGGTTTAAGATTTTTATCTGTTAGTCCCATACGACGGAAGGTCTCATAGTATAAGATATTAATGCTACTCCCTCCATCCATGAGTACCTTGGTGAACTTATAACCTCCTACCTGAGGCGCCACCACCAATGCTAGCTGACTCGGATTATCAACTCGGGGAGGGTGATCCTCTCTGCTCCATACAATTGGCTGTTCAGACCAGCGTAGATATCGGGGCACGGCCGGTTCAACAGAATTTACAGCCCTCCTCTGAACCTTCCGGTCTTGCTTGTCCAAACTAGTGGTGAAGACATGATATTGCCCACTATTCAACTGCTTCGGGTGACTCTGGTGCCCCGACTGCTGCTGCTGCTGCTGATTGTAACCACCCTGGCTATTATTTTGATTGTTATGTCCGCCCGGATTACCATTAAATCCTAAACCGGAATTTCCTCCACCGTAACCCGGCCCGGATCCTGAGCCACCACCGGAGCCGTGATCATACCGAAAAGCATTAGAATTCTTGAACTCCTGCATAATGTAGCAATCCTTCCAAAGGTGGTTGGCTGGCACCTCCTTCGTCCCATGCTTTGGGCAGGGCTGGTTTAATAGATAATTTAAGCGGTCTGGGTTAGGATTAGGCACTCCACCGCGATTCGGCGGTTTACCCTTGCGTCACTGGCCCTTGTCCTGTGCATTGGTATTAGCCACGAAGTCCATGTTGCCATCCGCTTTACGCTTGCCTCCGCCACCATTACCTGCCAGATTATGCTGTTGTCCTTTGGGGTTGTTGTTCTTGTTTCCCTTCCCTGTCTTGTCATCATCAGACTTGGGATCCTTGGTACTATCAGAATCAGCATACTTCACCAATGCAGCCATGAGACTCCCCATATCCGTGCAGTGGCGCTTCATCTGCCCCAATTTCAACTTTAGAGGCCCAAACCGGCAGTTGCCTTCCAGGGTGATAACAGCGGTGTCAGCGTTGATGCGGTCCAATGAATGCAGAACTTGCGAGACCCGGCACACCCAATGGGTCGTTGATTCTCCTTCCTCCTGGACACAGGCTGCTAAGTCCACTATAGACATAGGTTGCTTACATGTATCTTTGAAATTACTGATAAACCGGGCTCGCAATTGGGCCCATGAACTGATAGAATTGGCCGGTAGGCTTTTTAACCAAGTACGGGCTGTTCCTTCGAGCATCATGGTGAAATACTTCGCACATGCCACATCATCCACATCAAGCATCTCCATGGCCATCTCATAGCTTTCTACCCATGTCTCTGGAGGTTGATCCGCCGTGTAATTTGGTACCTTGCGCGGGCCCTTGAAATCCTTGGGCAGGCGCACATTGCGTAAAGTGGGGACAAGGCAAGGCACCCCCAAAGAACTAGAAGTAACACCAGGTTCGACCGAGATGGTTGGACGAACCGGCGTGAGCTGACGAGCCTGATACTGTGCTGCTAACTCGGCCTCCCTGCGCGCTCGGGCCCGGTCCACCACTTCCTGAGCATTATCAGCATCACCCGCTAGGTTGTGACCACGGGGCACTCCACGTCGTGCATTACTCGATACGGGCGGCTCATCCATATGTCTGCTATAGCTCCGGCTTGGACGAGGGGTGGAGTGGATCCGGTCACGGCTGTACGAGTATGCTTCTTGTTGGACCAAAGCTGTCCTAAGAAGCTCCTTAACCCGGCACGTTTCCACTGCCTGCGGCGAATCACCTTCAATTGGGATGGCCTCCAGTCGTGCAGCAGCTGCAACAAGGTTGTCCATCGGGTTGGAGTAGTGACCCGGAGGTGTTGGAACAGCCTGAGGCACAACAGTGTTATAGCGAGGCAGGTCTGTCAAACGGGGCTGAACCGGCGCGCCCGTCCCTGGTGCTTCCGTCCGGTTTACCACCGGCAGATTACTGGTTCCCGCCCCTGGGGTGTTGAAGAGGTCTCTGGCTTCGAAAACTGGAGGCAAACGGGATCTGTACTTCCTCTTCATGACTTCATGCGACGCGTTCTGATCCAGCATAAGCCTATAGGCTTGCGCATCCAAAGCGGCCCGCTCTGCGGTCATTCTGGCGTCTTCAGCTGCTAAGTCAGCCTTGGCTTGAGTGATCTGTTCCCTCACCTTCGCAATTTCCGTGTTGTGGGCGTCCTGATCCGCCGGGTTAGCCTCTGCCATAAGCGCAGCCAACGCATCAAACAGATCCGATAAAACTTGAGCCGGCGGGTGCACAGAGCCTCCTGCCCCGGCAGTCATCGCCGCTACTGAACCGGAGATCATCGCTGCTGCCGTGGAAGAGTGAAGCGCTGCTTGTGTACCGGCCATAAATATTCCAACCCGGTTAGGCAGATCTGAGGGGTCCGGAATACTGTCGCCATCGGAACAGCCCCCAATCCGGCCATCTTGTAGCTGATACAGAGATTCAGTTTCCCCGGTTGATGACTCGTCGCTGGAGTAAACGACGGTCTCGCCACCAAATTCCGATCCATCCTCATAACTTCCTCCATGGATGACTCCCACGAAGGCACGCTTCATGGCCGGTTTAACCTGGGCAGATCGCGCACGCTGAGCTGTTTCGACGAGGTCGGCGCAGATGTCTGGCTCAGGGCCCGGTTCACCGATCTTGCCAATGAAGACGTGTATGCCACCAAAGGGGACCCGGTACCCGTACTCAATCGAGCCGGCGTCGGGCCCCAGCCTGCATCGTCGATGTAGAGTTTGCCGCAACGACTCTTAGTCATCCGGCCCACAGCATAGCCCTTGAGTCCTTTGAAGCGGCCCTCCAAGAACTTGAAACCATCATGCGATAGCCCCACGATGGGCGCCAACTGTCGTGGTTTTGTCACGGCAGATGTCCTCGTGAAAGGACTTAGTCGTGGAGCCATCGCGACGGGTTAGCTTGAAGGGGTTAAAGCGAACACAAGGACGCAAGAGAGTTTATACTAGTTCGGCCCCTTCGATGAAGGTAAAAGCCTACGTCTAGTTGTGATGGAATTGATGGGGTTTCGAGGACTAGGGAGCAAACAAGCTTCGCCTAAGTCTCGATTTGTTGTCTGTTGTCCTTGAACCGCCGTCGGGTCGTCCCCTTATATACACGGGTGACGCCCGTCGGTTCACAGAGTCCAAACACCGGTTCATATTCGTATCCGGGTTGGTCTCTCCTTATTCCTAACTTACAATACAAGTTTATACACACATGTCGGTTTACGGCTACAAGTCTTAAACCGACTATGGACCCTAGGCCCTCATCTGTCTTATTGGGCTTTAATACTCTTGAACGACTGATGGATTTGATCCGGCCCAGATAGGCCGGTTTACGCCCAGTAGTAATATCCCCAACAGGTGGCAATGTGCGTTGGGTGATCGGACTGGTCGAATGTGATGGCAGTCTGAGACCATTTCAAATAACTGGGCGTCGCTGGAGCAACCATATTTACTTCTCGGTTGATAACTTTCAGTCAACTTTTGCTTTCAACATCAACAAAAATCATCAGGGTGGAATTGACCTGAGGGTAGCCATCATCACTATCTTCCTTATCTTTGACTTTGTCCGACTCCTTTTCCTTATCTTTGGGTTGTTTCCCTTGGAACTGCTGGATCAAGAGCCGACACTGTCGAGTGGTATGTTTCGGGTAAATGAGTTTACCCTCTTCATGTTTCTTTGTGTGAATGTGGCATGGCAGATCCAACACATCATTTCCGTCTTGGTCCTTCACTTTCTTAGGGTTCCAAGGCCCTTTGGGCTTCCCCTTAAACTTTCCTTGAGTCACGGCCAAGGCTTCTCCTGGAGCAGCTGGCTCGGCTTTCCGCTTTTGCTTCCGACTGGAATTCCCTCCTCCGGTTTCATGGGCGACTGACTTATGCTTGCCACTCCGGAGTCGATCCTCTTCTTCACCATTGGCATACTTGGTGGCAATCTCCATCATTCGACTCAGAGACATGTCTCCGGTTCGACCAAATTTCAGGTTCAGTTCTCTGTACTTAACGCCTTCCTTGAAGGCACAAACTGCTTGATGATCAGACACATTCTCTACCGTGTGATGCAATGTGATCCACCTCTGGATGTAATCCCTCAAAGTTTCATTCGGCTTCTGCACACAAGATTGTAACTCTGTCAATCCTGCTGGTCACTTGCAGGTTCCTTCAAATGTTCTGACAAACACTCAGGCAAGATCTTCCCAAGTGTAAATGCTGCTGGGCGCTAACTGATTCAGCCATGGTCTGGCCGAACCCTCCAACATGAGAGGCGGGTGTTTCATGGCCACTTCATCGTTGCCGCCGCCAATCTGAACAGCTACTCGGTAGTCCTCAAGCCAAGTATCGGGCTTGGACTCACCAGTGAACTTACTGACTCCAGTCGCCAACCTGAAGTTGGGAGGAATCACCGCGGCCCTGATGGCCCTGCTGAAGCACTCTGGTCCTGAGACATGCACTCTGCTGCTGGTGGGTACATCCCTGTCATGACCTTCTCTGTGAGCTCTGTTCCTGTCGACCAAACCCTAAACGAGAATGGATCTCGCATCAAAGCCTGGTTCCCTGGGGTCGACTGGAATCCTTCGCCCAACACTATGAGGGCGCCTGTCATCCTGCTGTCGAGGCACGTACGATCCACTCCTTGGGGGAGGAGTGGGCACTCGACGTCGATCATTACGATCGAGTCAGTGATCATACTGCTCACGGTTCCTGTACTGATCACGCCGGTCTCCACGTCCCTCACGCCTCGGGGGCGATCTTGGGCTGTGGGCCGACTGAACTGTATCTGCAACAACGGATCTGCTGTGGATCCTATTCCGCGACTATGACACAGCTGAATTCTGATCTCCTACCGCCCGGAGTAATGCTCTGATCTGTAACAGGCCTCTGTCAGCCTCTGACTGAGAGGGCTGAATGGACTCTGCTATATGGGCTGCAGCTGCTAAATTCTAAATCGGAGTTTGGTATACCTGAGTCGGTGGCGGAAAGAGCTGACGTCGACTGGATTCTGGAACCCGTTGTCGTGCGCGCTCGTCGAGTGCTCGCTGGAGGTTATCCAGTCGAGTGCGTTCAGCCAAGTTGGCCAAGCGTGCGTCTTCTAAAGCACGGGCCTCGGGGGTTTCTCCAACGATAGGAGTGTGCAGCGCATCCATGTTCCGGCGGCAAAGTTCTTCTCTCTGCAGCGACGTGAGAGGCTCGGGGAGATATTCCTCATGGGCATGCGACGGGTTGCCTCCACCGGCGCCTCCGTCGGTGCGGGGAAAACCGGGAGGACTGCGCGGTCCATCGACCATCAGAACCTCCGACGCTGGATCACTGCTGTCGCATTCGGATGCAGTCTCTGCGGAGCCAGTCGAACAGGCCGTAGAGGGATTCGTCGGGCTCGATCGCCGCGACTTGAGGCGTGGCCGACTGGCGTGCCACCGCGTGTCTCACCCACCGCTGAAGTCTCGACCGACCAGAGTGCTTGCACCGGCGGGAAACAGGGAGCGAGGACAACATAGTGGCCGACCGATAATGGGTCGACGGTTGCCGCAAGAGGACGTCGCGGACACACGCGCGAAAGTGCGTTGCCCCGCGGACAGGGAGCACTTCGACGTCGAGCGGAGCCTCCTGAAGCCAAGCGGAGTCGCCGGCGATGAACGTGAGCGCGCCGAGACGGATCTCGCGGCCCTCCACCAAAACTCCGCCCGAAACCAGGATGATTTTGGATCGGAAAAATCGCAACTTCTCCAACAAGTCGCTAAGACACCTGCCCCACGGTGGGCGCCAACTGTCGTGGTTCTAAGTCTGACAGTAGTGTAGGGGGGTCGGAATGGAGAGGCAAGATCCTAGCTATGGAGTAGTTGTAGGCACACAAGGTTTACGAGTTCAGGCCCTTCTCAGAGGAAGTAACAGCCCTACGTCTCGGAGCCCGGAGGCGGTCGACTGGATTATGTGTGTATGAATTACAGGGGTGCAATCCCTTTATACTGAGGAGGGGGTGGCTTATATAGAGTTTGCTAGACCCCCTCCGGTCCTCAGTTATGCAGGGTTTAAAGTACATTAAGGTCGGGCGTTACTAGTAACGCCACTAATAAAGTGTTATAATGATCATAAAGGCTACTTAATGTCCAACCGTTAGCGCGCGGAGCGTCTTTAGATCTCCTGGCCGTCGAGTGGGCGGATTTTGGTCGAGTGGTAGGCTTCATGGTCGAGTGTCTTCGAGTTCGTCGAGTGGATCACCTCCAAGTCGATTGAAAGATGATTTCTTCTAGGGATGTCCTTGGGGAAGGTAGCTTGGACAGGTCCATGACCCTACCCTAGGCACATAGCTTCATCATCCCCGGCAGACAGCTTTGCCGGAGCCCTAGATTGGTTCCGCCAAGGTTCCGCCTCGTGGCGGCGGAGTTTCTTCTAGAAAGCTTGCTTATGATTTTTTCCTCGGACGAAAGACTTCATATAGCAGAAGATGGGCACCGGAGGGCCACCAGGGGGCCCACGAGGCAGGGGCGCGCCCAAGGGGGTAGGGCGCGCCTCCCACCCTCGTGGCCAGGGTGTGGCCCCCTCTGGTATTTTCTTCGTCTAGTATTTTTTATTAATTCCAAAAATGACTTCCGTGAAGTTTCAGGACCTTTGGAGTTGTGCAAAATAGGTCTCTAATATTTGCTCCTTTTCCAGCCCAGAATTCCAGCTACCGGCATTCTCCCTCTTTATGTAAACCTTGTAAAATAAGAGAGAATAGGCATAAGTATTGTGACATAACGTATAATAACAGCCCATAATGCAATAAATATCAATATAAAAGCATGATGCAAAATGGACGTATCACATGTCGGTAAGCATTTGGATTTTGGGGGATTTCACGGAGTCGGGCAGGAAACTTGCGCGGGAACCTGCGATGTTGCGCGTGAACGGGCTCACCGACGATTCATTGGCGCCACCTTTTGGCCAAAAGAACGCCCCCGCGCGCTGCGCAAGCTTGCGTTGTAAGCCGTCACATACGGTTAATAAAAAAACAATTGCGATTTAATTACCTACTATACCCCCGTCCTGGTTTATAAGTATGATTTAACTAATAAAATACGAATGCATGTCGCCAAAGATTATATAGTTGGATTCATATTTGAACATAGTTTCCAATTATATAATTTTTATAACATGCATTAAAATTTTGTTGGTTAAATTTGAGGGCAAAGTATGGCACAAAGTATAAAGGGGACTATAGACTAGACGAAGGTAGTAGCACATGGCCACTCTCTACGCAGCGACGCAACTGTCGGCCGGCTTGTAGGCGACCATTTCCTGCGTGTTCAACTGCTCTATGCGTGTGGTTGCTTGCGTTTCAGGCGACTGCGACGCGCTCTGCTCGCGTCCCTCCGCGCGCGCTCTGCTCTCGCGTCCCTCCGGGTGCTCTACCATCATCCCTCCATGCACTGCCAGTGTTTGGGGCCGGCACACGATCACACACGTTCGTGTGCATGCGGTTGCGCCGGGCGTGGCGCGACAATGCAGTTACCCGCTGCAAAAACTGCCATGCGGACGCGTAGATAATCCAGGCCATTTACCTTCATATCTCACGTCACAACACACAATAAGCACACCCACGACGACACATACAGAGAGGACATCCAGCGGTTCCAATAGCGCTCCCCGTGGCTCCAATGGCGCTCCCAGCGGCCGACGACGACAACAGCGGGCAGTTCACCACGCATCATGTAGTGGACACCCACGTGTGGGGGAAGGCCCTCTCGGTGGTGTACACAAATGATCTGGTCTCGGTGGAGAGCTCCATCCAAAGTATGGAGCAGTTCCTTGCCGAGGACAAGTACCAAGTGGTCGGCTTCGACCTCGAGTACACCATCGGTTGTGCCGGGCACGATCAGAAGGTTGTCGTCGCCCAGTTGTGTGTGCGACATGATGTCCTCGTCTACCACTACCACCTTGCCACAAGGCCTTGCGAGCGTTTCTCCGGGTTTATCAACAACTCCGGCTACAGTTTCGCTATGGTGGACACCACCAACGATCTAAAAGCGCTCAAGGTTTCGGGCTTGAAATGCCCGAATCTTGTCAACATCTAGCACCACTACAAGGTCTGGGGCAGCGACAAAAACAAACTGATCTCCCTGGTTGACCTCGCCTCGACCATCATCGACTCCTACTACATGAAGATGAAGAATGAGAGCAAGAAGGACAAGAACGTCTGGCACGAGAGACTGGATGAACAACATGTCAAGTATCTGGCCAAGGACGCGTACACAAGCTACGAGATGTACAGGAGGATCGTTGACATGAGGAAGTGTCTTCTTCCTGCCCTAGACGAGGGATCGAGCCATAGAGTAGTGGCGGGAGCGTCACAAGAAGTAGATGACTAGACGATCATTTCTCCTACTTTAGAATGCATGCAATTATTTATTGAGGTGTGTGTGAATGATCTATATAGTCACTTATGTAATTGGATGTTTATTTCAATTCATATACATGTTATTCTTCTGTAGACAGAGCAAATTACACGGCTTATTGATACCTCTCCAACGTATCTATAATTTTTTATTGTTCCATGCTATTATATTATTTGTTTTGGATGTTTAATGGGCTTTAATATGCTCTTTTATGTTATTTTTGGGACTAATCTATTTTTGGGACTAACCTACTAACCGAAGGCCCAGTGCCAGTTTCTGTTTTTTTGCCTATTTCAGTGTTTTGCAGAAAAGGAATACCAAACGAAATCCGAACAGAATGAAACCTTCGTGATGATCTTTCTTGGAACAAACGCAATCCAGAAGACTTGGAGTTGAAGTCTGGAACTCCGCGAGGTGGCCACGAGGCGGGAGGGCACGCCCAAGGGGGTAGGTGCGCCCCCCACCCTCGTGGGCCCCACGGAGCTCCACCGATGTACTTCTTTCGCCTATATATACTCTTATACCCTAAAAACATCAGGGGGAGCCACGAAACCACTTTTCCACTGCCGCAACCTTCTGTACCCGCGAGATCCCATCTTGGGGCCTTTTCCAGCGATCTGCCGGAGGGGGAGGGCTTCTACATCAACACCATAGCCTCTTCGATGATGTGTGAGTAGTTTACCACAGACCTTCGGGTCCATAGTTATTAGCTAGATGGCTTCTTCTCTCTCTTTGGTTCTCAATACAAAGTTCTCCTTGATGTTCTTGGAGATCTATTCGATGTAATACTCTTTTGCGGTGTGTTTGTCGAGATCCGATGAATTGTGGGTTTATGAACTTGATTATCTATGAATATTATTTGGTTCTTCTTGAATTCTTATATGCATGATTTGATATCTTTGCAAGTCTCTTCGAATTATCGGTTTAGTTTGGCCTACTAGATTGATCTTTCTTGAAATGGGAGAAGTGCTTAGCTTTGGGTTCAATCTTGCGGTGTCCTTTCCCAATGACAGTATGGGCAGCAAGGCACGTATTGTATTGTTTCCATCGAGGATAAAAAGATGGGGTTTATATCATATTGCTTGAGTTTATCCCTCTACATCATGTCATCTTGCTTAATGCATTACTCTATTCTTATGAACTTAATACTCTAGATGCATGCTCGATAGCGGTCGATGTGTGGAGTAATAGTAGTAGAAGCGGAATCGTTTCGGTCTACTTGACACGGACGTGATGCCTATATTCATGATCATTGCCTAGATATTCTCATAACTATGCGCTTTTCTATCAGTTGCTCAGCAGTAATTTGTTCACCCACCGTAATGCATGCTATCTTGGGAGAAGCCACTAGTGAAACCTATGGCCCCCGGGTCTCTTTCTTATTATATTGCATCTCCTTTATTTACATCGCATCTCGGTTTGCTAGTTTGCAATCTTTACATTCCAATCTATACAACAAAAATACCAAAAATATTTATCTTACTATCTATATTAGATCTCACTTTTGCGAGTGACTGTGAAGGGATTGACAACCCCTTTATCGCGTTGGTTGCAAGGTGCTTGATTGTTTGTGCATGTACTAGGTGACTTGCGTGTTATCTCCTACTGGATTGATACCTTGGTTCTCAAAAACTGATGGAAATACTTACACTACTTTGCTGCATCGCCCTTTCCTCTTCAAGGGAAAACCAACGCATGCTCAAGAGGTAGCAAGAAGGATTTCTGGTGCCGTTGCCGGGGAGATCTACGCTCAAGTCAAAACATACCAAGTACCCATCATAAACTCTTCTACCTCGCATTACATTATTTGCAATTCGCCTATCGTTTTCGTCTCCCCCGCTTCTAAAACGATTTTCAAAAACCTTTGCCTTTCTCTCGTCATGGCTGAACCAAAAGGGGCTAAGGGCTTTCTCCCGGGTTTTAATACTTTGGATAGTCCCTCTGTCCTCTCTAAGCTCATAAATAATGATGTTATGGAAAGACCTACCGGGATTATCGATGAGAATTTGAATAATTTTGATGAAGATGACCCCAGAATTTTTCATTACTTGCTTGATGAATCTTTGAAAGATGCTTGGGATAGGCTATTAAGGATCCGGGCCAACTATGTGCCCCAATATCAAATTGAAATTTACTTAAGAAGTTTTTATGTTGGCTTACCTTCTTGTTTCAAGCAAGTTTTAGATTCTATTTTTGAAGAAGGTTTTCTTGAGGGGGATGCCATCGATACCTATGAAAATATGCAAGCTATATTTGGGCACCCCATGAGTGAAAGGTTGAATCCACCTCTCTTTTGTGCTTTTATCAGAATGAAACTATCAAACAGATGAAGGCTAGCTTAGATGCAAATTTTTGTAATGTGCTTAATCTTTCTTCTACCATTAATGGCCACGTACTCTCACAAAATAGAAAGGTAAGTGCTTTAGATAAGAAATTCTCCCTTTATCACCAAAAGGGAAAAGATGACAATACCTAGATCTATTCTTGCTTTTATGCCTAGCTAGGGGCGTTAAACGATAGCGCTTGTTGGGAGGCAACCCAATTTTATTTTTGTTCTTTGCTTTTTGTTCCTGTTTAGTAATAAATAATTTATCATGCTACTCTTATGATTGTGTTTTCATGTTTTAATTAGTGTTTGTGCCAAGTAAATCCTTTAGGATCTTCTTGGGTGGTAGTTGTTTGATCTTGCTGAAAAAGACAAAAACTTTATGCTCAAAAAAATAATTTTAATAAATCACAGAAAAGATATTTTGCCCTGATTCTTTTTGCAGTAGATTAATATACAAATTTCCCTGGTCGTCCTAATTTGGTAGAGTTTTTTGGAGTTCCAGAAGTATTCGTTTGATACAGATTGCTACAGATTGTTCTGTTTTTGATAGATTCTGTTTTTCGTGTGTTGTTTGCTTATTTTGATGAATCTATGAGTAGTATTGGGGGGTATGAACCATAGAGAAGTTGGAATACAGTAGGTTTAACACCAAAATAAATAAAGAATGAGTTCATTACATTACCTTAAAGTGGTGGTTTGTTTTCTTATACTAACGGAGCTGATGAGATTTTCTGTTGAGTTTTGTGTTGTGAAGTTTTCAAGTTTTTGGGTAAAGATTTGATGGATTTTGGAATAAGGAGTGGCAAGAGCCTAAGCTTGGGGATGCCCAAGGCACCCCAAGGTAAAATTCAAGGACAACAAAAAGCCTAAGCTTGGGGATGCCCCGGAAGGCATCCCCTCTTTCGTCTTCGTCTATCGGTAACTTTACTTGAGGCTATATTTTTATTCACCACATGATATGTGTTTTGCTTGGAGCGTCTCGTATGATTTGAGTCTTGCTTTTTAGTTTACCACAATCATCCTTGCTGTACACACCTTTTGGAGAGATACTCATGAATCAGAATTTATTAGAATACTCTATGTGCTTCACTTATATCTTTTGAGCTAGATAATTTTGCTCTAGTGCTTCACTTATATCTTTTTAGAGCACGGTGGTGGTTTTATTTTATAGAAATTATTGATCCCTCATGCTTCACTTATATTATTTTGAGAGTCTTGTAGAACAGAATGATAATTTGCTTTGGCTATAAAATTATTCCTAATATGATGAGCATCCAAGATGGGTATAATAAAAACTGTCATATAAAGTGCATTGAATACTATGAGAAGTTTAATTCCTTATTATTGTTTTGAGATATGAAGATGGTGATATTAGAGTCATGCTAGTTGAGTAGTTGTGAACTTGAGAGATATTTGTGTTAAAGTTTGTGATTCCCGTGGCATGCATGTATGGTGAACCGTTATGTGATGAAGTCGGAGCATGATTTATTTATTGATTGTCTTCCTTATGAGTGGCGGTCGGGGACGAGCGATGGTCTTTTCCTACCAATCTATCCCCCTAGGAGCATGCGTGTAGTACTTCGTTTCGATAACTAATAGATTTTTGCAATACGTATGTGAATTCTTTATGACTAATGTTGAGTCCATGGATTATACGCACTCTCGCCCTTCCACCATTGCTAGCCTCTCTAATACCGCGCACCTTTCGCCGGTATCATACACCCACCATATACCTTCCTCAAAACAGCCACCATATCTACCTATTATGGCATTTCCATAGCCATTCCGAGATATATTGCCATGCAACTTTCCACCGTTCCGTTTATTATGACACGCTCCATTGTCATATTGCTCTGCATGATCATGTAGTTGGCATCGTATTTGTGGCAAAGCCACCTTTCATAATTATTTCATACATGTCACTCTTGATTCATTGCACATCCTGGTACACCGCCGGAGGCATTCACATAGAGTCATATTTTGTTCTAAGTATTGAGTTGTAAGTAAATAAAAGTGTGATGATCATCATTATTAGAGCATCGTCCCAGTGAGGAAAGGATGATGGAGACTACGATTCCCCCACAAGTCGGGATGAGACTCCGGACGAAAACAAAGAGGCCATAAAAAAGAAAAAGGCCCAAATAAAAAAATGAGAGAAAAAGAGAGAAGGGACAATGCTACTATTCTTTTACCACACTTGTGCTTCAAAGTAGCACCATGATCTTCATGATAGAGAGTCTCCTATGTTGTCACTTTTATACTAGTGGGAATTTTACATTATAGAACTTGGCGTGTATATTTCAGTGATGGGCTTCCTCAAATTTCCCTAGGTCTTCATGAGAAAGCGAGTTGGATGCACACCCACTTAGTTTCTTTTGTTGAGCTTTCATACACTTATAGCTCTAGTGCATCCGTTGCATGGCAATCCCTACTCACTCACATTGATATCTATTGATGGGCATCTCCATAGCCCGTTGATACGCCTAGTTGATGTGAGACTATCTTCTCCTTTTTATTTTCTCCACAACCACCATTCTATTCCACCTATAGTGCTATGCCCATGGCTCACGCTCATGTATTGCGTGAAGATTAAAAAAGTTTGAGAACATCAAAAGTATGAAACAATTGCTTGGCTTGTCATCGGGGTTGTGCATGATTTAAATATTTTGTGTGATGAAGATAGAGCATAGCCAGACTATATGATTTTGTAGGGATAACTTTCTTTGGCCATGTTATTTTGAGAAGACATGATTGCTTTATTAGTATGCTTGAAGTATTATTGTTTTTATGTCAGTATTCAACTTTTGTTTTAAATCTTATGGATCTGAACATTCATGTCACAATAAAGAGTGAAAATCATGTTAGGTAGCATTCCACATCAAAAAATCTGTTTTTATCATTTACCTACTCGAGGACGAGCACGAATTAAGCTTGGGGATGCTTGATACGTCTCCAGCGTATCTATATTTTTTTATTGTTCCATGCTATTATATTATATGCTTTGGATGTTTAATGGGCTTTAATATGCTCTTTTATATTATTTTTGGGACTAACCTATTTTTGGGACTAACCTATTAACCGAAGGCCCAGTGCCAGTTTCTGTTTTTTGCCTATTTCAGTGTTTTGCAGAAAAGGAATACCAAGCGGAATCCAAACAGAATGAAACCTTCGCGATGATCTTTCTTGGAACAAACGCAATCCGGAAGACTTGGAGTTGAAGTCTGTAACTCCGTGAGGCGGCCACGAGGCAGGAGGGCGCGCCCAAGGGGGGTAGGCACGCCTCCCACCCTCGTGGGCCCCACGGAGCTCCCCCGACGTACTTCTTTTGCCTATATATACTCTTATACCCTAAAAACATCAGGGGGAGCCACGAAACCACTTTTCCACCACCGCAACCTTGTGTACCCGTAAGATCCCATCTTGGGGCCTTTTCTGGCGATCTCTCGAAGGGGGAGGGCTTCTACATCAACACCATAGCCTCTCTGATGATGTGTGAGTAGTTTACCATAGACCTTCGGGTCCATAGTTATTAGCTAGACGGTTCTTCTCTCTCTTTGGTTCTCAATACAAAGTTCTCCTCGATGTTCTTGGAGATCTATTCGATGTAATACTCTTTTATGGTGTGTTTGCCGAGATCCGATGAATTGTGGATTTATGATCAAGATTATCTATGAATATTATTTGGTTCTTCTCTGAATTCTTATATGCATGATTTGATATCTTTGCAAGTCTCTTCGAATTATCGGTTTAGTTTGGCCTACTAGATTGATCTTTCTTGCAATGGGGGAAGTGCTTAGCTTTGGGTTCAATCTTGCGGTGTCCTTTCCCAGTGACAATAGGGGCAGCAAGGCACGTATTGTATTGTTGCCATCGAGGATAAAAAGATGGGGTTTATATCATATTGCTTGAGTTTATCCCTCTACATCATGTCATCTTGCTTAGTGCGTTACTCTGTTCTTATGAACTTAATACTCTAGATGCATGCTGGATAACGGTCTATGTGTGGAGTAATAGTAGTAGATGCAGAATAGTTTCGGTCTACTTGACACGGACGTGATGCCTATATTCATGATCATTGCCTAGATATTCTCATAACTATGCGCTTTTCTATCAATTGCTCGGCAGTGATTTGTTCACCCACCGTAATGTATGCTATCTTGAGAGAAGCCACTAGTGAAACCTATGGCCCCCGGGTCTCTTTCTTATTATATTGCATCTCCTTTATTTACAACGCATCTCGTTTTACTAGTTTGCAATCTTTACTTTCCAATCTATACAACAAAAATACCAAAAATATTTATCTTACTATATATATTAGATCTCACTTTTGTGAGTGACCGTGAAGGGATTGACAACCCCTTTATCACGTTGGTTGTAAGGTTGCTGATTGTTTGTGTAGGTACTAGGTGACTTGCGTGTTATCTCCTACTGGATTGATACCTTGGTTCTCAAAAACTGAGGGAAATACTTAGGCTATTTTGCTGCATCACCCTTTCCTCTTCAAGGAAAAACCAATGCATGCTCAAGAGGTAGCACTTATTAGCAGCAATCGTCTGTGTTATTATTGGTCCTCGCACACATTCTTATTACGAACCTGTTTGCCGCGTATCACATACATCTTGTCCAGTTGAACCGTTTCCATTGTGTTGCCTAATCACACACAATTCATCCTAGTGAACCCTATGTTGTATATCGCACACACCTTCATCTGGCTACCCGTTTCTTTTGTTCCTCCTCATCCCAAACAGTTAATTGAACTGGACCATATGCCCTGCATCGCACACGCAACTAAAATCTGAACCGTGTTTGATGCATCCGTCATCCAAACATTTTGCACCTTTTTTGACGGGTTTTTTACACCATCGTTTGCGATTATGGCATCGCACACAGTTTCGTCGAAGGGTCTCTGATCGTAGTGTCGCGTTTGGACCATCCTGCGGTAGTGTCCTCTCCACTGTCAGCCTCTTTCTCCTCCTGCCAAAACTCTGAAACATCACTGTCACCTTCAAACTGTGGTATGTCTTCTACATCATCTGTTTCTTCTTCATTTCCAATATTTTCTTCACCTCTCTTCCAAGCCTTGTAAGACATCTTTATCCCTCTATAGTCACACCTATCAATCTCAAAGTCTGAGGATGATTTGTCAATATCATCATCCTCTTCACCAACAGCCTGTCCATCATCCTCTTCACCACCAGCCTGTCCATCTCTCCACCATGAGCTTCTGAACTGTTCAAGTCACAGCTCTGATGTGTGTTCAAATTAACTTCAAGAGGGTGGACCACTCCATCTTGTGACAGACTTAACACAAAACCAGGACCCCCCCCACTGGACTGCCTATTGGAATTTGTTCTTCACAAACATTGTGAGCCATGTTACATTCAACATCTCTATCTTCATTTGCCTTGGCCACAATGATATTCAGCACTGTGAAATCAGAGTGGTTTATCATTTCTTCAATTGCATCTTGACTGTCCAGAAGCAATAAACCTTCCTCTCCAATCCCTTGTTCTTTTACCCAGTACATGTAGTCATCTGACCCATAGCCTTCAGTTTCAGTAAGTGCTATCAAGTTCAAAGAAGTGATGTCTGAAATAGAAAACCTCCTTTCCATGTTATATCTTCCCTGGAAATGCAGCCTCACCTCCCAAATTTCACCATCCAGCCTGCATTACATAATATGTTTTATTTGAAAAGCCTAACTAAGTGTTTTTTGCTACAAAATTCAATGCACACCAACTATAAAGTACAATAAGGAATCTGAATCCAACAAATGCTTCTATGAATCCACCATGCATTTCTACTAAATCTAACTAATCCTTCAGTGCAAAATGATACTGGTGCATCCAAAACATGCCACAGAGTGTTCCCTCAACTTTGATTGAGTGCATGTTCATGTTCTAAGATGAATCACAACAGCATCAACCTAGGGTTTGGTCAAAAAAACTAACTAAATTATGCTCTGTTTTTTGAACTGAACAAGCAGAAGTGCAGAAACTGTTGAAGGAGCTCATCAAGAGAAGAAAAATAAACTTACTCCACCCCTCCAAATGCAGAGGCCCGGTGCTGGGACTTGGCCGAATCCGCCTGCACAGTGCCAGCAAGAGACCTCACTGCTCTATACTCAAGCGAGAACTGGCAATCCTCAGGCGACGGCGGTGCAGCCTATGGCGTAGGAGCCTGCGCCACAGGTGCAGCATGTGGTGTCCGCTGCGGC
Source organism: Aegilops umbellulata (assembly GCA_032464435.1). Lineage (NCBI taxonomy): Eukaryota > Viridiplantae > Streptophyta > Magnoliopsida > Poales > Poaceae > Aegilops > Aegilops umbellulata. The sequence continues at coordinate 344,715,022 of CP136060.1, read as the reverse complement.
GGTGCGAAGCTACCGCTCCCCAGCCAGTTGTCAACCTCTGAGTACTCTCCGCCTCCATCCCCCTTCCACCTCCACCCGTTGAATGGCCCCCATCGACTGGTTTCGCCGCCGCCGACGCCATCGGTTAGGTCCGAGAGGGAGGCGCGCGCGCGCGAGAGAGAGAGAGAGAGAGAGAGAGAGAGAGAGAGAGAGAGAGAGAGAGAGAGAGAGAGAGAGAGAGAGAGAGAGAGAGAGAGAGAGAGAGAGAGAGAGAGAGAGAGAGAGAGAGGGACAGAGGGGGGAACAGAGGAACGGCCGGATCCGTCTTGACCTGGTCGGGATGGCTCGTGCGCCCTAACGGCCGTCACCCGCGCGTCGTGAGCCCTATGGCAGACAAAACCCTGACGGGTGGGCCCCACATGTCATAATCCTACTTAAAACGTAACCGTTCGGCCACTTGGGTTTTTTGGAACAGCCCGTCACTTTTGTGGTAGTTTTTTAGAAAATTAAAAAAAGCGATAGTTTTTCGGAATGATAGCCCGTAATGTGGTAGTTTTTTGCTATTCACTCACTAATTTGTTACCTCTTCCATCTTTAGAGAAGGTTAATTTTGATGCTACGAAACATGTTGAACTAATGCTAAAGATGCATGAGATGATGAACGAAAACATAGAGTGCATGTCAACACTCATCATAGTGCATGAATGCTAAGTACAAACGTGTGGGTGATAAGGATAGAAAGTATGTTGTGTTCAACTTATCTGGGTGCATTTACGTAAAGATAGGTTTCCTGAGTTGCACAAATCTAAACTAGTGCCATGGGATGATGGTCCATTTGAGGTCTTAGAGAAAAGATAAATGATAATGTATACAAACTTGAGTTGTAACATAAAAGGGTGCATGCAGGAGGGGGATAACAAAACATTCTGTACCTAGAGAGAGGCCTTTTGGTGGCCGAGCTACCTGCAGGCTGGTATCTGCGCCGTGTAATATAGCACTATGATGAGTGTTGACTTGTTTTCTCACGTGTATACGCTGATTGTTAAGTTAAAATACACCGGTGCCATGGGCTGGGCCGTTGTACGTGGGCCTCGGGTACACATGGTTACGCATGTTCATGTGCCTGCTGGGCTGGTTTGAAAACCGCATATAGCTGGCAGTAGTTGTTGGGCTGGTGCGATATTAATTCTGGTTCAATGGCCCATCTAGCACTACAGGGAGCTTAACCTCCATGAGATTGATTTTTTTAGAACGAAGACACTAGAAGCGTCCGGCTTTCAATTAATAAAGCACACAACATAGGCAGCGTACCAATCAAGTCCAAACCTTACACACATCGCAGAAGGGCTCAGGCCACACACACGCAGGAAGTTATAGGGTTCACGGCCAAAAGAACGCGAGCAGAAGTTACATGGCTCGAAGGCCAAACACTGAGCACGCAGGCTCGCGCACGGAACAAAAGGGCCACTCCAAATCAAGAAGTGGCAGCTGGCTCCCTAGCCATCACGTACACCTGGCGAAGACGGTCTTGGGCATATTGCATCCTCTTAGTATCCTTGCGTCTCGCCAACGGACTCCACTGCTGCAGAAATAAGTTGCATTTGTAGATGATATTAGCCGAGTGAGTCGGGAAGATCCCCTCAATAGCTAGTTTGTTTCTAGTTAACCAAAGCGCCCAGAATAGTGCCCCAAGACAGCTCTACAGCACACGTTTACTACTCCCCTGGACCGAGTTAAGGATAGCCACAAGATTGATGGTTGACCTCGGGTCCTAGGACACCTCGGCCACGGTCCGAACCATGCTCCAGGCGAACCTAGCCAACGGGCACCGGAAGAAGACCTGATTTGCGTCCTCGACCACGTTACAGACCACGCAAGTGCCGGTCGACGGCCCCTGCCTTTTAGCCACATTTTCAGAAGTGGGCAATCTGTTCCTGAACAGCTGCCAAAAGAACCCTTTGATTTTCAGCAGGAGGCGCACCTTCCATAGGCCCTTCACCACCGGTTGGGTTGGCCCCTGGCAAAGCTTGTGGAAAGTGATTTGACCGAAAACTTGCCGGACACGGTGAGCGCCCAAGTCACCGACTCAGCTGCTGTGGACAACGAGATCGGGCTTATGAGCGCAAGCATTGCCACATAACTCGCCCGCTCATGGTCGTTGAGCTCACGACGGAAGTAGATCGCGGGGGGGGGGGAGGCTAGTGCCGAGGCCACGGACAAGTCCGGGTCTACCGCGATTGCGTACATGTCCTGGAATTCCGACCAAAGGGGTTGGGAGCCAACCCAAAAGTCGAGCCAAAACCTAGCCGATCTGCCGTCTCCAATGGTATATTTTTTCCCCATGGCAAAATCCGGTCGAATAGCTTGGATGTCGTTCCAGAAAGGTGAGCCCCTTGCTGCACCTTCGAAGAAGTTTCCGTTCGGGAAGTACTTGGCACGCAGCAGATCAGCCCACAAGCCAGTCACCCCTTAGGATATCTTCCAAATCCACTTGCACATGAGTGCAATGTTTAGAATTCTAGTATTTGTGACCCCGAGGCCCCCGAAAGCCTTGGGGCGTCAGACCGTGGCCCACTTCACCATATGGTATTTGCGCTTCGGGCCCGTTCCTTCCCAGAAGAAACGCGATCGAGGCATGTCCATTTTGGCGTGACCACGAGATTGATTGCTTGACCCCTCTTAAAGAGCGAGGGTTTGCAGCGGCGCCGCCGCCGTCATCGCTAGGAATTTTTTGGTCCCTTCACCTCCGGCTGCCATCTTGGTGCCTAGAGGTCGGGGGACCTCACATCTTCAGAGTAATATGGTCGTCGTCATCGTTTAGTGATCATCGTATTTTGTGAGAATAAATTTACTCTCGGTCTTTTGGCAATACCATGAGGTTAGAGAGTTTTATATCCTCACAGATCCGATTATTCGGATCTGATGAGTTTAGGTTGGTGTGTCAAACTTTTTCTGTTGGTTTGATTCTTTGTGAAGTTGAAGTGTCTCATAGACATCATGGTGAAGATTTTGTGATCCGACGCCCTGCATTTCTAGGGGATCATCCCTAGCCCAAATCCGATCAAGGCTTTCCATCTTCTTTGATGGGCGACTCAAGGTGCTTTCAAAATCATTATTGGTATGAAAGAGTGACAACATCGTTGCTTCAGTCCAATTGTGGTCTTTTTACTGAAGCCTTTGGAGTATTTCTTCTAACAGAAATTGATTCAGCGAAGAAGGTGTTTCCAAGAGATTTCATTATAAGTCTTAGTCATAAGAGTTACTTTGTATTTTCTTGGATTATAGATCCGAATCAGTGTACCTGTAATTGTTATTAGTATGAATAAAATTCCAGGTGTTTCTCGAAAAAAAACATGGTGCTCAGTTTTTTCTCCCTTGTTAGACCATAATCTCCTTTGCGTGGTAGCTGGGCGAGCGACGATTCTCCATGGATGGCCTGGAGTTCTTCTTCGAGGAAGCGGAATCAGGGTAAAAAACTATCAAGTCTGCCAAATTATGTCTGTTCCTCTTATTCTTTCCAACGAGAAATTTGCTGCTTGATTTTTGCTGCGATTTTTTCTTGACTTCTTCCTCGCCACCGGAGGAACACATGCACCAACCTGCCCAAAGCAAATTTCGACGACTGATTCTATTTGTTGTCTATGTTTGAAAATCAAACTTCAGACTGAAAAATCAGATGTTTGTTGTCTAAAACTAACAGTGCGTGTATGAGATCGTGTGTGTATTTGTGTTTGTGGGTTCAGACCGCTAGTATCCTTTCCGGATTTTAGAAACCAATATGATTGTCTAAATCTGTAGTGTTGTCAGAAAATCATTTGGGAGCAGCTGTGTGCACTGGGAGAAAATGGCAGGGTTCTTTGTGTTTTGGCTGATTTTGGTTCTTCGGCTGATTTGGCAAGGAAAGGTTTTCCTTCCCTTTGTCTACCACTGAATTTGCAGATTTTTGTTTTCTGCCAATGTACACGACTAATGGCCGATTTTTTTATGAATAGTAATTGATAATTCTGTAATTACCGAACTGGTAAACGACCGATGAAAATTGTGGAAATAGGAAGGACGCTATGAAATGCAGCGTCCAAGGCTGGACTCCATTGTTAAGTGCGTCCACACATGGACGCTGTTATGGACGACGTCCAGCCATGTGATTCGGTTTCCTAGGCTCAACCGAGTCGTTTTTTCTTTTCTCTGATATACATAAGTAATTCGTGATCTGCAAACCCTAGTACACATGCAGTTGTCGTTCCTGATCTCGTCGTGCGGATAGCAAGCTCCAGCGGCCGACATCACCAATCGATCAAGGAGTTGTGTTGTCCCACCGGCCGCTCGTCATTACAATCATCTAATTTGCGCATGTAAGTCAAGGGAAGAACACATCATCTAAAGGAAATTCGTTGAGTCAACAGAAGCGCACATAAGCTCCTGAATATAGAACATTTGCCTTTTTTATGTACCCAATTTATTTTGTTTGTTTTCTGTAATGGGGTGACATGTGAACTCTATATACAACCAGATTTGTTTAGTGCCTTGATAAAATTACAAGTAATATTAAACAACACTACTATTGCAATAATTTACCCCATGCTTTCATTCGGCGGCCCAGTAATCAAGTTACTGTGGCACCAACTGAAACAGATGTAGTATGACATGACAAGTAAACTTAAGATTAAATCCTGGATTGCATTATATGAGGACCTCCACTTCCCAGTTCATATAACATAGCCTGCAACATTTACAACCTTGTATGCCATAGAGAAGGAAATGAAAAAAAGGCTGCACTATGTTGTCCCATTCGGATTTATTAATCGCAGGGAACTCCTTGATTGATATCTGGAAACATGAACTGATGCCACCTAACCCACATCTTCTGTTTGTCGTTTCTCCATCTTCCATTACATCCCCACCCATAAGGTATGTTGTGAAACCTCTCCCTGAGTATATCCAAGCATTAAATACATCACAGTTGCTCTGTTCTAGAGGGCTTGGTGGGTGAGAAATATCTGAAACCTCATCATCAGATGAAATATCTTCAATGTTTAGAGGTAACCTAGCCTCAGCAAGCATGCTTTGCAACCTAGGCTCCAAGTTGAGATCCATCAAATTTCCTACACAGGATCTCAGTACAGATTTTCCTATCTTCTTGCAACCACGAGTTGTAGCACATTTGATTCCCCGTGCAGCATTCTTTATCTCACGCAAGCCCTGGAAAAGTGACAAAACAAATATTAAATCAAGAGACTGTGAATTTAACAAAAAAAAATACAGTGAAAGTTTTGCACACTTACAATGCCAGCCAGTGGCGGACCGCTAGGCATGTAGCCAGTCCATTCAATGCTATCTTGAGGATATGGGATAGGTTTATTGAGTCCTCCTAAGCATTGGGAATCAAAGAAAACCGTCTACATACCGTTTTGTTGGAACCAATGTCTGTAGTCAGGTAAAGTAGCTAGATCGAAGGAAATATCCTCTGGCACTACTGTTGCTTGAACTCGGTTATATTCTTCAACATAGTTGGCATGGATCTCTTCCCATTATGTGATTTCCCTGCAGAATGCTTATTTTTTGGCAATTTGCGTATCTCTACCTTGTCACGTGGATGACATGGTGGAATTGTCTGTCTTAACCCAAATTGTCGCATCACCCTGTCTGGATAGTGAAACTCTACAGTCCAAAAATGCATTAGTGGCATTCTAGCAAACCACCAATCAACATCATCAAGTATTTCTAGAACAATTGCTCGAGCATGCCAATTAATCTCTCGGTCCAATGGATTATCTGGCAGCACATGAAAGCGTTCACGGAGTTTACCCAGATTTAAAAAGTATTGTGAATTCTTCACAGTAATGTTGTCATCGCCTTTTCTCCTTTTCTTTTGCTTCATGTGTTGTTCATCTACGGGAATCCCAAGTGACCTCTCAATTAACTCAGACCATGATGCATCAGCTTTGCCAATAAGTGGTTTACCACGGATAGGAAACCCCCACAAACAACCCATGTCTTGCAGCGTAACTGTCATTTCACCTACAGGTATGTGAAAACTATTTGTCTCAAGCCGCCAACGCTCGACCAATGCCGATATCAAATATTTGTCGACATTGATTTTCTTCATCATTGCAATTTGGTAAAAACCCAGGTTCTCTAAAGTTGAGCTACACAAAGGATCAAATGGGATGCCAACACGATGACACCGCACATTCAAGCAATTGTCAGGCTGCATCAATATATAAAAGAATCAGTCTCAAGTCAACCATTAATCTAACAGACTAGATGCAAATTATAGGATGCTCACATTTTCGCAAGCTTTTGATATTTTGTGCTGGCTATGAGGCATCCATAACAAATCACTGAAAAGCCCAGCTGTATCCGTTGCCAACAATGTTTCCTTCTACCAAATTAGATGAGAAACCGGCTTAAATAGAATTCTGTATTCATAACACAATGTTTGTTTCTATCAAATTGGATGATAAACCACGTGAATCAAATTTGCTTATTCAAAACAGACCACCACAACTCCAGGATTATCAAATACAGTGAAACATTAGTCTAATTGTAAATTCATCAGCTACGAAAGGATTTCAATCAAGTCCAATTGTGAATTAATTTAGCTGAGGATTTCTCACTTCTTCCAAATTCGCATGACAGACGCATATTAGGACATGGAGATGGGTGGAGAGAGAGGACTCACGATGGCGTTTGCAGTCAGCGTCGCCGGACGCAGCGGTCGCAGTCAGCGTCGCCGGACACAGCGGCGAGCGTGGACGGGGAGACTGCGCACGCCGTCCTTGGTGGGGAGGATGCAGTGGAGGAGGCTGGATTCAGATGGGAGCAGCCGCGGCGGCGAGTCGGTTTCGTGGTTGGGGAGTGGGACTAGCGGCGAGCAGAGGGCGCGAGGGAGGCTGCAGGAGCACCATTACCGGCTGAGGGATAGCGGCGGCGTCGCCAATCTGCGGCGGCGAGGAGCTGACAGAGATTTGGGACAGCCGCTTCAGGGGAATTTGAGCAGGACCATAACGAAACTTGGGACGCTGTTCACAGTAGCGACCACATATGGACGTGGTTAGTAACAGCGGCCAGACTTGGACGCCATTAAGGACTGCGTCCTTACTATTTTCACAATTTCCGCTCGTCAATTACTAGTTCAGTAATTACAGAATTATTATTTATTATTAATTAAAAAATCGGAAAAAACACCCTAAAGTGTAAATGGAACATTACTAAAATTGAAAAATACGATGCCTGAATTCTCCTTGAGCAGTTTTCGTGGGGTGTGCATGCCATGCGTTTGAGCCTAGAATGGGACCCAAACAGCTCTCTGCCATGGCACATGTTGACAGAGTCGATCCCATATCGTGCAGATGCATCTCTGTCAGTGTGCGCGTGTGACAGTGTCAGGCAGCTGTGCACGCACTGCTGTGCCTGCTAGTATACATGAGCTGCCACACTGTTTACTTTCTAGCAAATACGGGCACTGTGCAACGGCCTCTACTACAAATACAGTAGCATGCATACCGGCTTGGCACTGATCACGAGGAGCAGAAACGGGTCTGATACCGGTTTCTAGCAGATACGGGCAATGTGCAACGGCCTCTACTACAAATACAGTAGCTGCATACCGGCTTGGCACTGATCACGAGGAGCAGAAACGGGTCTGATACCGGCCTGCAGGTAGCTCGGCCACCAAAGTGCATTTTCGCTGTACCTATGCCTATATTGTTATATAGCAAACTCTTAGATCAATCATCAATGCATACGAGTATGGCACATTGAAACAACAAAATAGTACATGTATGATATACCACATATTTGCTTGATTGTTTTACAGTACAGCACACGACTCCGACAAGACCTCTATGGATCAAAATTAGCTTCCTTTCACTATATCACTTGTGTTATACATATACAGGTCAGCTGTGCATAGACAACTCTACTTGACTTCCTATGAGGGTAAATGGGTAAGGCCGTATCAGAAATGTTTTTTTTTAACGAACTGCTTCTGAAACAATCTATTCACATAATTCACTTTCTGCGTAAGAACTGCAAACTGTTGGCAGCAGCTAAAGCATGTCTCACCACAAGCACACGGCAACAGATCATGCCGATTCCCCTCTCTGCTTGGGCTCTTTAAACACATTTTGGTGGCATGAGTAATCTACTGTTACACTGTACAGAGGTTAGCTTCCACCTACAAAAATTTGCCGCACACAGAAAAATCAGTGTCATTCTTTCCCGAGGCAAAACAAATAGCGCTGATTCATACAGAGCAATAAAAACAGTTTGCTTTCTGACAGTACCCCATAAAAAGTTATACCAGATTCATTGCATTTAGTTTCCACTCGGTGGTAATAATTCATTTGACATGGAAGCAATGAAATGCATCATATAAACTTACTTTCCTGGCATTGGTTTGATGTGAACTCTGCTATATGTTAACAGGACATTAGAAATCATAATAACGAACACTAAGGATCAATAGCTGCATTGAAAAGGGTACCGTTTCTTGACGTAAGATCCTTTTCGACCAAGGAAAAGAGCTCCTTCAATCTATTCGAGGTGTTGGACATGATATTTTTCGTGACCTTCTTTTGTTGCTTGGTGCTTTTTAACCAGGCAATCCCCAACAAAACCTGCACGTTGCAGGTGTTTGGTTTTGATGGTATGTTCGCCATATGATACTTTAGCTGGAGCTGCAAGTTAATAACCATTGTGATCAACATTATTCTATGTACCAGTTCAGCAAAAAGATTGACAGAACAAGCATACAGTAATACCACTTCAATTCTTATGTTTTAGCTCAGAGCTAAGGTTACAACTATTCGGAATGGTCACAAACTCTTGATAAAGGTTAGCATAGTACAGACCATTCAAGAATAAATGTGGGAAGGGGGAGTCTTACATTAAAGTAGTCCCCAAGTAGAACACCTTGGAGGGTCATCACCTCTTCAATGGCCCAGCCATCTTGGTTCACTAGGGCATACTTCTGCTGAGTGGTGCTTGCTTCTCCTCCATATCGAGACAATGCTTTGTCAAACTTGTAGCTGATTTGCCGCTTGTATATATTTCTGCCTACAAGTTCCCATTCTGTTGATGAGTAGTCCAGACAGCCAGTCTTTTGCATCACTTTGTGTTCCAACTGACCTCCTGAAAACATCTCCATCAAGGACTCAACCTGAAAATTTAGATATATGAAAGGAATCCCAAAACAAATTTTTGTGCGAAAACGAATTGTGACAAGCTCATGCGAAAATAAAAGTGGCACTCACGTCCACAGAAAGAACTGATGATAATATTTCGGACATTTTGACATCCTCATGGGTAAATAAGGATCCACATTCTTCCGCCTGGAGTTCTTTTGGTTCAGACTCCTCAATTACCTCTCCCTTCTGTTCTTGACCCGGTGATCGCATTTTCCAAATCCCCATGATTATTCTGTCAGATAAAGATTTCTTGGTGTGATACATTCTTATGCAAACTAGCAGAATAGCTTAGTACATGATGGGATAGCAAGATCCGATCAACTATCTGCAGAACTATAATCAGTAGAAAATAGAAACCTATTGTTACTACATTTTCTTATTTGTATACCATGAGGTTGTGCGTTATAGAAGAACCTGAATACAGTGGGCCAGCCTTGGGCAGATTCCTTTTCTTTTTGGAAACAGTGGGCCAATTTTGACTTGCTTGGCTCAAGGGACTAGACTAGTCAAGATTAGTCAGCGACTAGTTAACCAGTCGCTCGGCTGTGCCAACCAATAGAGTCGAGGTGCCCAGTTGACACCCAGGTTACGACTGGTACACTTGTCAACGCGACTAGTCGCTCGACGCTTAATATTGGGTTCAAATCCCCCAAAAAACTAAAATGTTAAAGTTGCCCTATCTTATAATGGGAATTATGCTGAAATGTGTCCATTTATAGTTTTTGACCTTTCGTCACTGCAGGTCAAGCCGGCTTTGGGCTTGTAATCTGCAAACCAAAGCCACATCAGGCCAGCGTACCCATGAACATGTTATCCTTGAACTTCACAAAATAAGATCTAGAGTTATTTTATTTTATTTAGAAATTTTGATCTGAAGTTCTGAAGAATAAAATATATGCTTGGCCGTGATGTCTCACTGGACCTCAAAAATAAACAAATGAAAGGTACCTGTGAGCATCATTGAACGAAACAAAGGACTGAAAATGGAACTTGAGTCTTCCATGATGATCTGTTGCCTTGGCACCATGTTTTGCTTCTGACCCTCTATCCTTTCTAAGGATAACCATCAAAGATGGGCTGCCAATTGACAGTGTAGGAGGGATAACCTGGATATCATCAACGTCTTCCCACAGAAAGAAAAACTTGGTCTTGTGACCAAATATATTAGAGTAGAATCCAATTATTCTTGGAGAAAAAAATACGCGTCCCTGTAAAAGAGTCAGTTCTCTGTAAATATTGACAGAACAAAATGGAGAAAGTACAAAATATTGGCAAATGTCAAGCGAGTCACAAACGAATGCAAAACTATAGCGGTGATTCTCCTTGGTAGTATGGTACATACATGTACAGGTCTACTTGGTACAATTAAAATAATAGTACCATCTTTGACACATAAGTAAACAATCAGAAAAGTAAATACCTGAAGTGGCATCTTCCGTTTTAGATGACAGGTGAAATCATCGATGAGGAACTCTTCAGGAGGGAGGTTAAAGAGCTTTCGGAATGCTAAATTTGTTTGTGCTGACCGCAAATTTATCTACACGTTATGTCATATGTAATTTCAGAAATAGAAGAGATGATGAAAAACAAGTCAGACAAAAAGTTAGGTCCTTACCTTCTTACCGACTTCATTCCCCATCTTTGCCAGGTAATTCAGAACAACTTCAGTTCCTCTCGAGTTGTTCAAAAATATTCTCAAATGTAGCTTAGGGTTGCTTGCTGGATCACACTTCCCATCAAGAGGAACCCATATGTCCATTAAATCTGACAAATTGCTCTTCAGGAAGTTCACTTCGGCGTGACCAATGGGAGCTTCATCTAATTGATTCGAATCATGAATAGCTACATCCATCCTTGATGGTGGATCATCCATTGCATCAAATTCGAATATCTCTAGAAATTCAAGCATCAAATGGGTCAGCTACACTATGCATATGCGAAGGTCAGTACCGTCAATACTGTAGCACAAAGGATCGGCTGCTCTTCCCAGCTGAGAACAAAGCAACATGAAGGGGAAAGAAACTAACCGTTCCATTTTGGATCAGATGTGTGGAATTTAATTGAGCTTGTTTTCCTCTTCGTGTTGCAGGTAAAAACAGCATATAGGTCAAATGGTTGAGATGAACCAGCAGATAGTATACCAGTACCCTCAATAAGTGCAACAGTCAGTAACCAGCCATCTCCATGAGCTTTGACTCCATGATCACTACCTAATACAGGAAGAAAAAAAGACGAATATTGCTCAACTGTTACCGAAATTTAAAGCAAATCAAGTAGCACTATAATACCAGAACATATGTGTAGAGCAAAATATCCATTGGTTGCAGTAGAAGACAATTCACCTCATCTCCTTTTAGAATAACACTTTCACTCTTAGAGCATATCTATATCTATACCATCTATTTCTATTCCATCATATAGTGTATGAATAGCTTTGAATATCGTCCGTTGGATAAAGTCAATCTGACGTGAGAGAGATGGCAAATCCGAGCACTTGTGGCCGTCCGATTTCCTCTTTACTACACCGGATTCTGCCACGTATACTATCTAGAAGATTCTATGGTTGTACTTAAGCCCAATAGATATTATGAACAAATCAGGAAACATACTTCTACTTTATTCTAGACTCTTCTATAATTAAACACTCCTAAGTTCTTCTTTTCTAACAGAACTGTCATTGATTTTTACTTTCGTGAAGAAAAAAATCATTGTGTTCAAGGCTACGGGCTTACATCATAAACCACATTTATCTTGGTGATGCAGCATTAGGTATTCACGTTAATTTCTATTGAAAATTCAATACGAAGTAATTAAAAGAGACTGCCTAGACAAAATGTGCTCGATATATTTTACCCTAGTTTTGCGTAGTATATACCATGCAGTTTTCAAGTATTTTGTAGCCATAATTTGATTTATTCTTTTATGGAATGGACTAAGAGAATTAAATATGCATCTTATACTTGATGCATGTGCCTCAAATTTTCATTTGACTATTACAATTCAGTATGTCGATCTTTGGTCGCACTTTGATTATCTAAGCTCTCACATGCAATGCACGTATTACTTACTAGATACTTCCTCCGTCCGGAATTACTTGTCGCTCAAACGGATGTATCTAGACGTATTTTAGTGCTAGATACATCTGTTTGAGCGACAAGTAATTCCAGGCGCAGGGAGTACAACAGAAAGAGAACATAAAACTAATCAAGAATATACAGATTCATGTGCAACAGTTTTGGAGTAGATAATAACATAGTGACTGGGATATCTACCTCTTTGTCTCCATGCATTCAAGAAGCGCTTTATTACTTTCAGGATGGTCTGTCCCTGAAGGATCAAGACAGCACAAACCACAACCTCTCCAATTGAATCTGGAAGGTCAATGCCAAAATATTCAAGCCCATTCATCACTTTGGGCCTTGATAAATGAAGGTGAACTATAACATATATCCCTATGATAACAGAGAATATGAATGTGAAGTTCCCAAGGAAGCGGACAATCAACCTCCAGCTTGGTTCTTTATGTGCTTGTAGTGAGGCTAAAATCTTTGCTTTGTTTGAATTGGCATCATCAAGCTCAGCTACTTTAAACCTTTGGGACAGTACTTCAGAAAATTGTGCATAACCTTCTGACATGCCTTGTTTTGCACCACTCTCAATCATTCCTTTCATCATTGTGCTCTGAAGAAAGTTGATCCGCCAACTTACAGTAAGATGTGCTGTTTGCTCTTCAGATGATAAGTGGGGACCTGGCATTATACAGTACAATATCTCTATCTTGAAACAACTGCCATAAGGAACATCAGGTGTGCTAACAATAGACAAAAGAGCGAAAGAATTCCCAGCTGCTTTTAAGTATTTCTGCTCTTCTGTGGCTTTGCAAGCTTTAACCAGCTTACTAGCGGCTTTTATGTAACTTAATGTTCTTCGCAAACAACCATCATTGCTATCGATCTTCCATGGTTCAATCTGAAATCCACTTGTTCCTTGAAGCTCTGCTACTGCTGGCCAGAAATCTGAATTTGGAGAAAACAAGAGGGAATTCAGTCCAGCTGGTGCAATAACATATGATTCATCAACTAGAACGCCGTTAGCCAGTTTTGCTGGCATTTCACAGCCTTGATCTTTTGATTCCATGATTTTCAGTAGGTCATCAAGGTTTGACTCGGATAGCGTGCCATTCTCGGGACTTTCACGGTCTACAGAGCAAACTTTTGGCTCTTCGGACTGCTCCACCACCGACTCGGCGTCAGAGGCAACGATGGAAGGCAGATTAGTATCAGCAGGTTTCCCAAAGAAATAGCGAGACAAGACCTCTACCACCGATGACGTATTCGCCATCGCATCATTAGAAACAGCGCTTCCAGGTTCAGTGACTGCTTGGTCAATGCTGGTCCCGGGAGGTTGGTCCACAGCACCATCCCCCAATCGTTCCATACTTCCCTGCGATGATCGGTCCAAACTGGCAAGGGCTGACATGTCAATGTAGCTATTGCTGGTTGACAAAGCTCCATCTTTGTTCCCAATTGACCTGCCTGAACTGGATGCTCCGCCATCCGAAGTGGGTTGTGGTAGCTGCTGCGATTCTTCAGACACGTGCGCGCGTGTAGACAAGGATATGCGCAGGCAAATTTCCCCTGCACATGGAAGAAATTCAAATTAAATGGTACAACATATCTTAGAATATGATATCTAAGACATCTTATATATACTTGTGCGTGCATGTCACAATTGCTTGGTGCTTACACAAATTCAAAACAAAACTATAACAGAGGAGAGGGGGAAACGTGGAGGAGATGAATGCGGTGATGGGCAAGGCAATAATAGCATACCGCGTTCTTTCTTCTTGGACTTCTTGCTCTTGGGCTGGAGCTGGTACCAGGCGGTGCCGAGGGAGAGGTCCGGGGCCTCCATGACCGTGGAGAGCGGCACCTTGACCTTGCCGAGGAGATCGTTGGTGAAGTACTTGTCCTCGTTGAGCACGGAGACGGAGAGCTCCTCGGTGACGTCGCCGACGAGGAAGCTGAACTCCTCGTCCCAGGTGGGGGTGAGGCTCTTCTTGACGACGGCCGTCTTGGCGCGGCGCTTGCCGAGCTGCAGCTTGACGAAGGGGTCGCTGGAGCCGTTGAGGTGCACCGGCAGCAGGCCGCGCGCCTCTACGACGCGCACCAGCAGCTTCATCGGCGAGCCGGCAATCTGCCGAGCGCTCCCCGCGCACTCCCCCTTCCCCACCGACGACGTTAGGCTCTTGAGCTTCGACATGCGCGGATCGCGGCGGCGACCATCAAATCAAACAAAAATGCGAGCAGACATGCGCGATCGATCGACCTTAACAGATCTTTGCGCTGACAATTCGAGGACGAATCGAGGGAGGAAAGGGGTCAGGATTCTTGGGTCGCCATGTCTGTTTTGGTTCCTTCCTTGCGCCGAAACGGGGGGAGGGGGGGGGGTGGTTTCCCCGCGTCCGCCCGGGCGCTCGCTAATTTTGGTTTTGGGCGCTCACGTGCGCTTCGAGATTGGTGCTGGCCGTCGGATCGGAGAGAACGCTGGGGGAAGGTTCGGCCCAACACGTGGCTTCAAGGTTTCCTTTTCGTCCGTGTAAAAATAGAACATTTTGCTGATCAATTTAGCGTGGGGTAAAAAAGCAAGGCTTGCCTCAAATAGAGGAGCGGAGAATGGACAAAGCAGCCTAATATATACTCCCTTCGTTCAAAAAAGTTTAGTATCTCAAGCTTGTCTCTCAAATGAATGTATATGCTAGATACATCCATTTGAGGGACTAAGCTGAGTACTCCGTATTGGTTAACCACGGGCATGTGAAATTCCACGTGAATCAGGTCGTTTTCAGCAGGAAACGGGAAGCGTCCCCTGCAGAGCCAAGTACCACTGCACATTTCTTGATTCCCTCCCACAGGCAGAGAGAGGAGCAGGCAGAAGCACACGCTGCAAATGTTCCTTTAAGCACATTCCTTGATTCTCAGGTAAAGTAACAGGAGAGACAGGAAGAAATCGCAAGTGTTGCCACATTTTTTTGATTCCACAATCGGGGCACAGTAACTTGAGAAGGAAACAATTTTGTAAATCTAAGAAACCAGTCAGTTTCAGACCTGCTTCAACTTTTCATTACATCAACTTGCGCGACAAAGGCAGCAGTCATCCCGCAACATATAAAAGGTAGAAACACATGATGTTCCATATCGTCGGGGGCCGGGGTGACAAACTCCGCCATGGTACAAGAAAACAGACAGCGCATCGCCTGACAGTCTCCTACTCTCATCTTAGTCCTTGCCAAAGTCGGCGCTGTAGTGTGCGCTGGACTCGAGCTTCTTGGCGTCATTCAACTTCCGCACCGCCTGCAACCATTTTGCCATACATGGTGAGTACCAACTCCATTGGGTTAGGGTGAACAAGCTAGAAAGAAAGGGCAGACGACACCCCACCTTCATAAAGTCTTCGTGGATGACGTAGTCACGCTCTGCTCGAATGGCGGCCATGCCAGCTTCAGTGCAGACATTGCGAAGATCGGCGCCATTGAAGCCCTGAAACCATAAAGGGTTAAGGCTTCTGAAACACCAGCATCATGAAGCGCTAGATATAGGTAACTAAGAGTAACTCACCTCGGCGAGCTTAACCACAGCCTCATAATCAATTTCGCCATGCTTGGCGATACCAGCTGCGTGGATTTTCAGGACCTCGGTCCTGGATTGCTCATTCGGCAGCGGAATCTCTATCTTGCGGTCTAGGCGTCCAGGACGAAGGAGCGCAGGGTCCAAGACATCAGGCCGGTTCGTCGCCATGATCATCTTCACCTGTATAAGCAGTGGCACGCATGATTCACATATAAACAGGACAGACATTCAGCAACTCACAACACATGTACACACCATAATGATAATAATAAGACAATCAATCAGGGACAACCAGCATATCTTCAACTTTTGAGTTATTTTTTTCTAATAAATATCTCTTCCTCGGGTTTGTACACAAAAGTTTCCCTTCCCCAAGATTAACACTGACCTAATCAACTACTCGATGCAACAACTTTGTGATGTAGGAAAGGCGGGTAGTTCATAATAAGGCAACTAAAGATAGATTGACTGTAACTAGAGTGCAGTGCAGTGCGCACTAAGAATTCAGCATTCACTTGATCAGTATTCAGTAAGCATTGGATCACTGAACAATACCTACTCTTATTCAATAAACATATGTTTCACCATAGCTGCCACAAAACAGAAATAATGGTGTACCTTTCCGAGCTCATCGAATCCATCCAACTGATTTAGGAGCTCCATCAATGTCCGTTGTATTTCACGATCTGCACTAGTGCCCTCACTGAATCTTCGGCCACCAATGGCATCAATTTCATCCATGAAAATAATACATGGCTAAACAAAAGAATCAGAAAAAAAGATAATGTTAATGAGTGATATTAGTACAGAATAGAATATACTATATCTTCAAGAGAAACAAACATGTAACTTAAAATGCATTCACAGATGTGCATAGTAGCAGCTTAAAATGTGAAGACCTTTTCCATGGATTTTTCTGGCAGAGTAAACCTAGAGTTGGGGTGCTCTGCATTGCAGACTGGTAGTAACTTCTGCTCTCCTACTAAATAATGATTGGACTTTCTACAGCTAATTCACGCACAAACCTATTCTAACAACTGGCGCAGAATATATTTGGCCATGAGGGAACAGATGTAATAGCTTACATTATTATGATTTTAACAGCTTTCAAATAATAGACAGAATATTAAGGATTGCTAGATACACAAAGAAACAAAACATAACGGGACTTACTTGATGCTCACGTGCATAGTTAAACATTTCTCTTATAAGACGGGCACTTTCACCAATATATTTGTCAATGATAGCACTTGAAACAATCTGCATTAGCAGAACACATTAGTTTAACACAGAACCATAATGATATCCAGATAAAAGGTTGCTAATCAGTAACAGCATTAAAGAAAAGAAAAACAAACCTTTAAAAAGTTAGCATCAATGTTGCTAGCAATGGCTCTAGCAAGCAATGTCTTTCCCGTTCCAGGTGGGCCATAGAGCAGAACGCCCTTGAATGAGTAAAGTAGCAGTTAGTACATCAGGATGGTGATAATTGTATCATTATTTGTCTAAGCTAACTGCATAATATGGTATTTCACAGCACATTTTTTCTTGAAAATACCTTTGGCGGTTTAATCCCAACGCGAAGAAACAATTCTGGATTCATAAGAGGTAACTCGATCGACTCCCGCAGCTCCCTTATTTGATCCGACAGTCCACCTACAGCTGAGTAACTGACATTGCCGGGGTCTTCGTGTAGCATGTTGTAGACCACAGGATCAACCTAAGCAAAGGAAATTAGTACAATCTTAGTGTGTGTTTTTCATTTGAGGTTAGCAAATAAACCTCTCACATTAGGAACAGAATTTTAAAACTGTACTGAAATAAACAATAAACAAAAAATCAACAATCACATACCTCACGTGGTAGAGTGCGCATTATTGTTAAAGTTGTCATGTCAAGGACAACTCGTGTTGCAGCTGTCAGCTTTTCTTTGTCAACTTTGCTTCTGCAGCCAACCACATAACGTGGTCCACTACTGGCTTTGACGATAACTACAACAAAAACAAATTTCAGTTGCTTTGCTAAAACTAAGTACAGTGTTGCTGAATTGAGAAGGAAAGGTTTACTGCCATCAGCAAACAAACTACAACAAACTAGGGAGAAAAACAAGCGGTGCAATGATAAAACTAATGGCCAAAAATAGAATGCATATTATCATTGTTTGTACAGAGATAAATCTGTTCTAAAACAAACGAAAAAGTCTGTTCACTTACATCTTTCACTGTCCAATGGCCGAAGTACTTCACCAATGATTTGGCCCACACTCTGCAAGGACTTCAAATCATCTTCGGTTTTATCGTAATCTTTCTTTGCCTTTTTTAGGTTTTCCCTACCTGCATGCAAATAAGTAGATTTATCAAACAAAAGCTATATTATAAAACCATGAGTACTGCTGTCCATAGTTCAACATAATCTTTTTTAAAAATAAG
The DNA here is from genome assembly GCA_032464435.1 of Aegilops umbellulata. Lineage (NCBI taxonomy): Eukaryota > Viridiplantae > Streptophyta > Magnoliopsida > Poales > Poaceae > Aegilops > Aegilops umbellulata. Next base: position 344,696,794 of record CP136060.1, on the reverse strand, counting down.
TTGCAGCAAATATTGAACCTGAGGACAACAGGAGAAGTAAAGCAAAATATTATACACATGCCAGATCAAGTACATAATTTGCATATCAAAATGTCAGATCAGGTAATCAAACCCAGTCAGTCCAATTGAAAAGAATTAAATCCAGGTTCTAGAGGTAAATTACACATGCATAGCGTGAGTTATAGAACATTGCTCGTTTCATTTTATTGTTTTTACTGTCGGTTGGAAACTGCCATTTTCTCAAATTACATGTTCGCAAATATTAGTACGTACATAAAAATACCAAAGCTATTTAATGTATCACACCTTTAAGTTGTAAAGGCTCTGAGTCTCACCCAAACCATGTTGCATCAAAACCAAATCATATAAGACAGACACATATAAAACCAAGCATAACCACAAGGAGTGAAAGGCCGTCCACTGATGGAACATATAAACCAAGGAAAGAACGAATCCATGGAAGCTCATGTTCATCACCATATCACCAGCAACACAATTCAAGGTGTGAAGGATAAAGTAGAAAAATGAACAGGCACATAAATTTGGAAAAATGTAGTTTTTGGGCCTTCCCGCGTATGATACTTAATAGGGCTGGTCCCAGATTATCAAAAGAAACGAAACATGTGCACCAAATCTGAGCTCCTTGGCACCTTGACAGCACAGAATTATAGGACCTTATGGAAAGAAGAGTGATTACCCAGCATCTCAATCACTCGAACTAATAACTACTGCAGTTGCCTTTGCCTCACCACGATGGAAAACACTATGATGAACTGCCGAACCAGATAATCAATTACATCAAGGCCACAAATTAAGCCAAATGACTAGCTAAATATTACTACAGTATGACCTTCATCTTTAGCATTCACAGCCAAGGACCGAATTCACATCCTAAACAAAACGCAAATGGCGGAGCAAACCTGTCTAGGAACCAAACACCCGTCTCATCCTAATCTGCTGTTCAACGAGAATAACACTTCATCCCAAATTCCTCTTGTTCGCATCTTGCAAAATCAACCAAATCTCACCTAAATCAAAGACGGCACCCTACGAACCTAAAAACCACATGTTGAGCAGGCAATTGGTAACCAACCCACTAGCCTCCCTCGTCGAGAACCAACAGCCCAAGCCCTGCTCGAGACAGGCTGAGGCACGCAACTCCTGAACCCAAATTGGCCAAACCAAAACCCTAGCCCACAACCCTCCTAATCGCCACGGAAAACCAGATCCCATCCTCCACAATCGACCAGCACCCGCGGATACCTTAGGGGCGAGCCAGCTAGTCTGAAACCCGTAGATCGAACAAGTAGGATCCACAGCGCATGAGATGGGAGGAGGGAGGAGGAGCGCCGTGTTACCTGTGCGGACCCTCGTCTCCAGCTCGCGGCAGTTCAGGAGCTTGTTGCGGTACTCCGTGATCACGGTGCGCCGGCGGGCGGCGGCGGCGTCGTCGGCCTCGGCCATATCCTCCTCGGCGGCGCGGCTCTGCTTTGCTTCCTTCCCAAGATGAGCGGAGCGGGGGAGGACCTGACGCTCTCCGTCCGCGGTGTCCTGGTTTTATTATGGTCGCTAACCGTAGTCCGGTGCGACCGTGCTTTCTGGTTTCTTTCTTCTCGGACGGGCAAAATACGAACCTAAACTGAACTGTATTTGGATTCTCTTCTTTCTTTTAGAAAAATTCCAATTCTTTTTTTGCAGGATAGAAAAACTTTCAATCTATATTCATCTTCAATCATGGCAGTATCAAAGACAACATAGGTAATAAAAATTACATGTCCGTGAACCACCTAGCGACAAGTACAAACACTGAAGCGAGCCGAAGGCGCACCGCCATCATCGCCTCTTCCTCATCAGAGTCGGACAAACCTTATAGTAGTAGACAGTCGGAAAGCCGTCGTTTTAAGGCCCCGTAGGAGCAGCACTCCAGAGTAACAACCATCGCTGATGAAAAAAGTCATGGATCAGAAGGATCGAACTTGTAAACACCCAAACGAAGACGAATCAAGACCGGATCCAAACAGATCCACCGAATACCAGCACAAACCGAATCTCGTGAGATCCGATGGAGAAAAACCTCCACACACCCTTCATCGGGACGGGGATAGAATGTGGGAGGCAGTATTCCTACTAAAAGACATCGTCGCTACCACACAAGCTCAACCAAGACGATGAATCTAACAAGAACGAAAACGGGGTCCCACCCGCTGATGGGGGGCCGAGATCCTCTGCACCTCCATGGCCTAGAGGTCACCGGAGATGGGGTGGACCAGCGGCGACGGCGACGGAAGAATAAGAGCTTTTCTTGTGGAAGAGAAAAAAGATACGTATGTTGATATTCGTCTCTTTTTTTTCTTTTTTAGGGACTCCATTTGGATTCGATAACGGACCAAAATTGACATAGGTAATTTTATAGTTTTAATTTAGAATATCGGTTTCTATGAAATCATGCTTTCAAATACTTTGATGTGTCTTTTTTCTGGTAATATATGTCTATTCATATTATAGAGATCATAGTACAAGCAACATAAATGTGGACCTGATAAAACTGAAAAGATTGTTGAGCGCTAGCCTTTACACAAAGGAACATCAGCCTAGAAGGAAAACTACAATCAAGACCGAAGAATCCTCTGAGCTTGATACCAATGTGTGACACTTGTTTCTGGCACCACCACAATAGCCACCAGAGAAAAAAAACGAATCGTCTCCTCACCAAGCTCGACGCGGCTCCATCGCTGATATGCAGCTTTGCGGACCTCCAATGTGGCTCATCAAAGGTGGAACCATTACCTTTGAACGAATCAGACCTAGGGCAACACCTCAGACACTGCATCAAACTCCAAATCTAGCACCCCCACATGACCAAGACGTCGCAGGAGGAAACCACACCTGCCATCCACGAACCACGAACCCAGCATATGATCCACCATCTTTCAGATGTCGTCAATGCAGACCACAATATGCATCTGATTCCAGACTACCTCCCAAGCTCCACACCGGCGCAACGACGGAGCCCGAGGACACAAGCCCACCACAAGGATGTCACTGCCACACCATCCTTGCTTGAACTGATTGGTTTTCAAATCCATCCCAAATTTCCTCATTATGGAAGGATCTGCAGAATCTTTATTCAACGCCGCCATCACTGTCGTCGAAGCCAAGACGATGAACAGCCTAAAAACTAAGCTATTATGGCCTAAAACTATCAACAACATAGATCCGGCGTGTTGGGGAACGTAGTAATTTCAAAAAAAAATCCTACGCACACGCAAGATCATGGTGATGATAGCAACGAGAGGGGAGAGTGTCGTCCACGTACCCTCGTAGACCGTTAAGCGGAAGTGTTATAACAACGCGGTTGATGTAGTCGTACGTCACGATCGACCGGTCCTCAGTACCGAACGTATGACAGCTTCGCGTTCAGCACACGTTCAGCTCGGTGACGTCCCACGATCTCACGATCCAATAGAGCTCGAGGAAGAGTTTCGTCAGCACGACGGCGTGGTGACGATGTTGATGAAGCTACCGATGCAGGGCTTCGCCTAAGCACCGCTACGATATGACCGAGGTGGATTATGGTGGAGGGGGGCACCGCACACGGGTAAAAGATCAATGATCAATTGTTGTCCTTGGGGTGCCCCCCTGCCCCCGTATATAAAGGAGCTAGGGGGGAGGCGGCCGGCCAAGGAGGAGGGCGCGCAAGGGGGGAGTCCTACTCCCACCGGGAGTAGGACTCCTCTTTTCCTAGTAGGAGTAGGAGAAGGGGGAAGGAGGGGAGAGAGGGGAAGGAAAGGGGGCGCCGCCCCCTCCTTGTCCAATTCGGACTAGAGGGGGAGGGGGCGCGCGGTCTGCCCTGGCCGCCCCTCCTCTTCTCCACTAAGGCCCATTAGGCCCAATATACTCCCCGGGGGGTTCCGGTAACCTCCCGGTACTCCGGTATATGTCTGAAACCTCCTGAAACACTTCCGGTGTCCGCACATAGTCATCCAATATATCGATCTTTATGTCTTGACCATTTCGAGACTCCTCGTCATGTCCGTGATCATATCCGGGACTCCGAACTACCTTCGGTACATCAAAACACAAAAACTCATAATACCGATCGTCACAGAACTTTAAGCGTGCGGACCCTACGGGTTCGAGAACTATGTAGACATGACCGAGCACGTCTCCGGTCAATAACCAATAGCGGAACCTGGATGCTCATATTGGTTCCTACATATTCTACGAAGATCTTTATCGGTCAAACCGCATAACAACATACGTTGTTCCCTTTGTCATCGGTATGTTACTTGCCCGAGATTCGACCGTCGGTATCTTAATACCTAGCTCAATCTCGTTACCGGCAAGTCTCTTTACTCGTTTCGTAGTGCATCATCACGTAACTAACTCATTAGTCACATTGCTTGCAAGGCTTATAGTGATGTGCATTACCGAGAGGGCCCAGAGATACCTCTCCGACAATTGGAGTGACAAATCCCAATCTCGATCTATGCCAACTCAACAAGTACCATCGGAGACACCTGTAGAGCACCTTTATAATCACCCAGTTACGTTGTGACGTTTGGTAGCACACAAAGTGTTCCTCCGGTAATCGGGAGTTGCGTAATCTCATAGTCATAGGAACATGTATAAGTCATGAAGAAAGCAATATCAGTAAACTAAACGATCAAGTGCTAAGCTAACGGAATGGGTCAAGTCAATCACATCATTCTCCTAATGATGTGATCCCGTTAATCAAATGACAACCCATGTCTATGGTTAGGAAACTCAACCATCTTTGATCAACGAGCTAGTCAAGTAGAGGCATACTAGTGACACTATGTTTGTCTATGTATTCACACATGTATTATGTTTTCGGTTAATACAATTCTAGCATGAATAATAAACATTTATCATGATATGAGGAAATAAACAATAACTTTATTATTGCCTCTAGGGCATATTTCCTTCAGTCTCCCACTCGCACTAGAGTCAATAATCTAGATTACATAGTAATGATTCTAACACCCATGGAGTTTTGGTGTTGATCATGTTTTGCTCGTGGAAGAGGCTTAGTCAACGGGTCTGCAACATTCAGATCCGTATGTATCTTGCAAATCTCTATGTCTCCCGCCTGGACTTGATCCCGGATGGAATTGAAGCGTCTCTTGATGTGCTTGGTTCTCTTGTGAAATCTGGATTCCTTTGCCAAGGCAATTGCACCCACTACAAAAAAAATACACTTCCGTGATGATACGTGTTTGTCACAGTAGGTCGTTTTTTTTGTCATGCATGTACATCCATGACAAATTTATGACAGAATCAAGATAGTCATACCTGTGCTGTCGTAGAAGTGTTCCATGACATTACCAAAATTATCATAACGGAAGTGTCCACTTCCATGATGATAAATCGCGCGTCACAGAAGTGCTTTCGTCAAGGGTGACCGACATGTGGCATCCACCGTAACGAAACGCCGTTAAGCTATCGGGTCGGGTTTTGGATCCGATAACCCGTTAACAGCCCCGACCAATGGGCAATTTCCACGTGTAAAATTCTTATTGGCCGGACGAAACACGTGTCAACTCGTCAGCGGGTCAGATAGGCGCCTATGATACGTCGACACATGGCACGACCCAACAGTGGCCCATTCCTGTGAAAAGGCCGGCCCGTTTGACTTGGTCAAAAGCTGGCGGGCCAGCCCATGGAAAGCCTGTTAACGACATGTTCGCATATAGCCCATTTACAGCCCGCTAACCCAAGGCCCGTTACGCCCTATCCGAATTAGGCCCAGTAGCGTCATCTGGGCCGTCCACTATGATTCCAGCCCGTTTTCACTTCTGGCCCATGTATAGCCCATGACGTCTTTCGGCCCATATGAGGTCCTTTGTAACTCTTGGCCCATTAGCGGCCCGTGCTGAAACTGGCCCGTAATGAACAGTGTATTACTTTACACCCATTAACGGCCCGTGGTGAAACTGGCCCGTAATGAACATTGTATCACTTTATACCCATTAACGGCCCATTATTCCGTTGGGCCGTTTCCAGCCCAAGTTAACTTTCGGCCTTCTGAGGGCCCATTTATTCTTGGGCTCATTTGCAGCATTCGGTTACTTACGGCCTGTTACTGTCATTTTTTGCTTGTGGGTCAAATTCAGCCCGTCGTTACAGTCAGCCCGTTTGTGGAACGTTAGTCTGTTGGGCCATTTTCATAGCATCACCAAATATGGCCTATTAACGGCCCGTTATGGTCAGCCCATAAAACGTACGATTTCTATTAAAGGCCCGTCTACGGCCCATTAAAGGCCCGTACAAGACCCATAAATGAGTCGGCGGCCCATGGATCCTACGAGACGTACAAGGCCCATGGATCCTACGAGACGTAGAAGGCCCATGGAACCTACGAGACATAGAAGGCCCATGGATCCTACGAGACGTAGAAGGCCCATGGATCCGACGGCCCGTGAAGGGCCATGGTCGGGTGAATTGGCCCCCGTTTGAATGATATAGCATATTCAAAGAATTATCCTACTCAATACTATCACCTCTAAAAATCCTACACTATTACAACAAAGAGATCAAGGCATAGAAAGGTAGAATAATCCTCACTATACAATAAAGAAATTACAGCCGATTATACCCACTGGGCATTATGGTTCGGCATAGGTGATAATAAAGATAAACAAACAGCAAATTACATACACTGGGCAAATACAGCTCATACATCATGGACGCGCATCAACTTAACTCCATTTGAACTATAATCTCTTCAGAAAATAGGATTGGCCGGATTCAGATAGCACAAATTTTAGTCTGCAAAATCTCCAATTCCTTCATGGTTACCTCAGTGTCTTGTTTCATTTTTTTGACTCCTGCATCTAATACCTGCATGTCCAGTCTCAACTTGTTGATTATATGTTGACAATCATGTACACGTTGTCTTGCCACCTCTAGTTGATGCTCGAGAACATTAGCACATTCTAATTCCAATCCATAATCATTCGGTAACGGCCATGCCGCACTGCTCGCAGATCTTTGTGTTGATGTCACTTCATCCTGAAATGTTTCTGTAAGTACACATGACTAGGGCAAAAATATAGTTACAACAGTGAAGCGAACAAGACATTATTTTGTACTACATGGCAAAACAGGACTAACAATAATGTTACATGTCACTTTAAAAAAAATGTTACACGTCATGAAGCATAAGCAGGTGATATTTTAAAAATTATAAAAAAGATAGTCTGTGCAGCCTGCATACAGAAATCCATCTTAGCTCACCAGAGGAGCATGATGTTGGGGCCCAATCGAAAACACAGACAAGTTACAAATTTAGACAGCACGTTGCGTATAAGTAAGCAAGCAGTTGGCCATTCTGTGCCTCAATTAAAGTCTTAGGGAGCATAATGAACAGCAGAGGGTTTCATACAAACATACTACAGCAGGCAAAACTATGCAATCATTAGCGTAGTATAAACTAGATTGTGAGCCTCATGCAATAATAGTTGGTTAATAGACTTCAAAGCTTCAGGCACACTTCGACAGAGTAATTAAATGGTAAGGCCTTTAATTATGTCAACTAATAGTGATACAAGTACCGAACATCAGTCATGATTATTTGGGCAACTCATTAACTGAGGACAAATAAAGCAATTGAAAAGAGAAAATTAACTATGCCTGAAACAAACAAGGAATTGAACTGTTGAGTTGCATACAGTGACTTACCTTAGCAGGTTGAAGAGGCTCAGCGCAGATCCTACTTCTCTTGCAAGGCTCCTTCCTAACATCTTGTACTTGGAAATCCTCAATCTTATCTTCATTGCACCCCCTCTACAAGGTGACACAAACTAGTTACTCGTCTCCTTGGAAGATAAATATGCATACTTTTCAGTTTGTGAACACAAAAGGATGAGATTATAACAAAACAACACCACATAATGAAACATGCCGCATCTCTTGCACTTGCACACAATGAAATGATCATTTACTATGTCTGCACTATGTAAAAACTAGGCATACCTTCAAACTGGATCTCCAGGTACTCTTGGAGAGCCTAATGTAGTGTACAGCCAAACCTTTATGTCACCTATGAGTTAGACAAAGCCCCACTACAGCAGCCCTTAGTGTTTAAATCGTTGACAAGCTCTGTTAGAGTGTTAGGTCAAGAACAGCAAGTAATCAAAGCAAACAGTCCTAGTATGGCTGGTTGATGCAAACAAGCAATTGAACAGAAGTGTGAGCAAATCTTACATATCAACAAAAGAAACAAAGAAGGAGGCTTAAAGACCATCACTTGATTGACCAGATTTAAGGGGCATTTAAACATCATGTGCAACGTATGAACTAACATAAACATTGCATATTCCAGATTCTACAATGGAATGCACATGTATTAGGTTATGCCATGTATGATGATGCCTAAATGTACAGATAGCAGGCAGGAGTGATTCATCATTGCACGCACAATTGAATTACAGGTTAAGGGCCAGTTCGATTTCGCTTTTTCAGGGCATATTATCAAAATAAGCCGTAAAAGATGTAAAGAAGTCATTTTTGAGTTATGGGCTTGGGCTTAACAAATTTCTCTTTGGAGGGGGGTGTTTCGGGTAGAACCTCACTAAAAATTGAAGGGAAGGGGAATAGTGAAATGACTCTATTGTCTGCCTATATTACACTCAAAATGCAACTGCTGACGCTCGTGTCACACCTGACCCTCAAGTAAAAACAAACACGCAAGCATTCATTGCCCTGCCCGCTTGCATCTCCTCTCCCCTTTCCCTCTACCTCAATCCCCTGCCTACAGCACTAGGATTCCTCCAGCGAGCCGTCGCCACTGGTCCCATCTAGCCTTGTCCTCGACGATGCTATGTCCAGCTAGGCTACATGGCCGGTGGGTAGGGGCAAATCTCACTGGCTTCTCCTCCCTCTGGCGCCGCCCCTCATTCTCATGGTCTCCAGAAGCTGCTCCACTGTGATTCGTCCAACGCACTACTCCAGCGGGCGCTGCACAACTACGGTTGATGCCACACTGCGGCAGAAGGCACCTTATTCCCCCTCCCCTCCTCCCAGGCCATGGCCTTGAGGTGCTGTTGAAGGATGAGCTCATCCAACAAGGTGAGGATCTCCTCTGATATTTTGCCAAATTTTCATTCTGATCCACTATACGATGAATTGCTATGAGTTGCTTCTGCTGCTGCTATATGATGCATTGCTATGAGCTGCTCCTGCTGCTGCTATGTAATGAATTGCTATGAGTTGCTGCTGCTATATGATGAGTTGCTATGAGCTGTTGCTGCTATATGATGAGTTGCTACAAGCTGCTCCTGCTGCTGCTATATGATGAGTTGCTACAAGCTGCTCCTGCTGCTGCTATATGATGAGTTGCTACAAGCTGCTCCTGCTGCTGCTATATGATGAATCGCTATGAGCTGCTCCTGCTGCTGCTATATGATGAATTGCTATGAGCTGCTCCTGCTGCTGCTATATGATGAATTGCTATGAGCTGCTGCTGGTATATGATGAATTGCAGACTGTTGCTGCTGTATGATGAGTTGCTATGAGCTGCTGCTGCTGCTATATGATGCTTTCAGGTGGTGCTGCTATACGACAATAACCAGCCACTTGGACCATCAAATTTCAATAAATAATTGTTCTTCATTTAAATGTGGGTCATGCGTTCTTCGTTTAAATTAGGCGATGGGATCTCTATGGAAAACATTGACCAAAGTAGATTGTGCCAAGTAGATGGTATCTTTGTATTTGCATTTTGAGCAAATAGTGATGGTCTGTTTTCCTATCATATTAATTACTGCACTGGGTTCAATTTGTGATGTTTGCAAGTCAAATTAATTTCCATATGGGCAGCAAAATGAAAAAAATATAATGCAATCTAGACTTTCCAGTGATCATACCAAAGATAAGCTGAAAACGCAATGAAAAGAACTGGTTGGCTTATTACATGGAACTTATATTCACAGGTGCTTATTTTCTTAGGATAACTCATAATAACTGTTCCTAAGAAACTTGACTAATAGAACTGGCATACAAATAACATGTCATGATGATTGCAATGGAGGAGTGACGTACCATAGCACACTGTATAGGCTCACCGCTGCCTCTCGTTTTTTTGTGATGTTCCATGAAATTGCCACATACATCTTGTACTTTTTCATTGTGTAACCCTATCTGCAAGTTGACACGGCTAATTTCAGACATCTCTACATGATACTACATTGCATATCCCTTGCGCATATTTAAACCACCAATTAACGATTGTGTGCGTACCATAAACTAGCCATGACTCTGTATGCTGGACTAGCAGGCACTCTAAGGAAGCCTAATGTAGTGCACTGGAATTCCTACATGCCACCTACGATTTTGTGTAATGTACTGCCCCTGTTCCTAAATATATGTCTTTGTAGAGATTCCAGTATGGACCACATACAAATGTATATAGATGAATTTTCGAGTGTAGATTCACTCATTTTGCTCCGTATGTAGCATACAGTGGAATCTCTAGAAAGACTTATATTTAGGAACGGAGGTACGAGGTAGTATCATGTATGACATCTACATATCTAATTTAGCAGCCAGTAGTAGAAATCATTGTCTGCACAAGGGGATTACTGGTCGATAATCCTAGCAAAGCACGCTGGCAGGCACAGAACAATACAAGAAAGAGAGACGCGCTTACAAGATCATAGCAATGCCTCAGTCCAGGATCTTGGTTGGCCAAGCTATTAGATCCAGAAGAAACATCGTCCTTGTAGTTTTTGCCAGTTGCATAACAGGTAACAGCGACCGGTTAGTATATTTGAAGTACATCAGGTAGGTGATGCTGGACGGGTTTGAAGGTGACAAGTACCTAGGCCGTGGCGGGTGGTTGGCATCTCTCCAAACTGTGGGAATCAGGCTAGAAACGTCGAGGGTGATGATGCTGCGCTGGCTGTCGGGGTCCGGTAAGGAGATCTAGAACCGTCGAGTAGGGTGTTTGCGGAGCGGCTCCGGTAGGGTGGACTACGGTGTGGGCGAAGCGGATCTATGGTTGTGGACGAGGGCGTAGGTGAAGCTGCTCCAGTGATTGGGTTAAGGATGGTGTCGACGATGCGGATCTGCGGCCGTGGACGGGGCGTCAGAAGCTGCTCCGGTGGTTGGGTTAAGGGTGGTGTCGACGATGCGGATCTGCGGCCATGGATGGGGCGTCAGAAGCTGCTCCGGTAGGTTGGATGAGGGTGCGAGGAAGCGGATCTGAGGCCGTGGACTTGTGAGTTGGCAAAGCTGCCCCGGTAGGGTTGAGAATGGTATAGGCCAAGCTACTCCGGTAGGGTTGAGGAAGGTGTCGGCGAAGCGGCTCCGGTAGGGTTGAGGAAGGTGTCGGCGAAGAGGATCAGAGGCCGTCGACGGGGGCGTCGGTGGGGCGGCTCCGGGGGGTGTGGATGAAGCGTCTCTGGTGGGGAGTACGAATGGGCCGCTGCAGAAGCGCGGCGGTTGACGAGAGTACCGGCGAAGCAGATTCGGTGCTATGGACAAGGCCGACACTGAATGGGCTATGGTACAGTGGTGGATGAGCAGTCTACTTGTTTCTAGGGGAGGTGGTAGGGGTAGATGCGGCCGCAGAAGCAGATCCGGCGAGGTGGACGCCGCTGGCAGTGAATGGGCTATGGTACGCTGGTGGATGAGCAGTCTAGGGTTTCGAGAGGGGAGGGGAGAAAGGGCGATGAAGTACGGACGGCGTGCCGTGTAGTTAGTCGTTTTTGCGGGAGGGGGAGAGGAAATGGGGGTGCCATGTAGTGGGGGAACCGGAAGTTACCAAAGCAGCCCCGACCTATCATGTAGATGAGGGCGGTATTGTAACTGTTGGTCTCCGTGCACCAAGGACAAAAGGGGGATTTCGCATGCTAAAGACTAAGGTGGCGGAAATTTTAGAAGGAGGCGAGAGATTTTGCCGCCCGCGGGATCGTTCGTATCCAGTTTCAACTAATTTTGGACCGTGCTAGTGGGAAGGTCATGCTAGACTGTGTACACGGGGCACGCGTCAGCAGTTAATAACTGGTGTGAAGTCCACCCCAGAAAGAAGACAATAACTCGGGATGATGCGCCGATAACTTGGACGTTCACACGGGCGCGACCAATCGTACGGGTGTAGTGACGCGTTCACAAAAAAGGGATCAAACGCTCAGCCTATGTATTTCTCGTGTAAATAGATAATTTAGTGCCATTGGTTATTTACTTTAAACATAATGCATTGAAGTGTTAGTGTAGAGGCGCACAAAAAGAAATGGATATTGTAGTCAGCTACTTAAAAGTGTTACCTCATATGATTACATAGCCTCCATTTCATAAATTGTGTACCCGTTGAATTCATATATGAATATTACATATATTACTTCAAATAGAAACTTAAATCATCCAAGACTAATGAATTTGAATGCAAGAGTAACAATGGTGCATGTTCATGATAGCTACATTGGTTGTTTGAAGAAACATCACTGTAACTTTGGCATGCACAACTAAAAAGGCTTATTTAAATAGAAAAAAAATGTGATATGTGAGTGTCCAATCTTTATAGTGTTGAATTGATATTGTACCTTTGGCCACGATACGAAGTAGATATTGACTTATGTTCAAGCGATGCACGTCCACGATCGCTAGATAGTGATACGTCAATGAATTGTGCAATCTCTCTCACACACATACATATCTCATTTCCCTGTGGGCATCGGAATCACACACGTGCACTTCGTGTATTTCTCTCCCTCCGCCAGGGTTAAATTCGTCTTTCTACCCCGTCCTATAAGTCTCTCACACAGAAACACACACGCTCTCTGTGTCTAACATGCCCACCCCTTTAATTCCGCCCACCCACAGCCACTAATGTCTCTCACACATATGCTATCTACATATCCCTTAATATAGCTAGATATGTGTCACACAAACTCCCTCTCCCTACTAGCAAGATGCGCATGCGTTGCACAGAACATCAAGATGCATTTGTATGAGAAGTTTATCTTGTGGGAGAGAAGGATGAACGAGGGAATGCCTTATTTGCAAATGCGGAGAGGGGTGTGGGTATCTTTTTGCAAAATTGCCATAGTTTCCTTCATGTCCGTCGGATATAAATCGGATGGCCTATATTGCAGGATGGCAGGAACACCATCATCACCAACTCTGTTTTTTATAAGAGTAGAGATATGTGAGTGTCACTGCCCCCCCACACACACCCACACTTCCCAACACCGAAGGAGTAGGGTGACACCTCGATCTTGATACTAATCTATCGACTGGCTTCTCTCTCAAACACACACACACACACACACACACACACACTACCCGGCACCGAAGGAGTAGGGTGGCACATTGATCTTGATAATAATCTATCTACTCCTCTTTCAAACACACACACACACACACTCGCTAGTTGTGCCTCTATGTCTACCGCACACACTCTCAATACGTCTTTCTCTCCCTCCCCCCCCCCAACAATGACAGCAGAAGGGTGACAACTCAATCTGATCATAATCTGTCAATTGGTTTCTCTCTCAAACATTGTGTCTCGGTGCCTCGCTCGGTAGCCCCCTCGATATGTAGACTTCTCGCGCGCGCACAGCTGTAGTGACGATGACGCTGAACCCAGTGTGCCTTGTTTTTACCGGCCTCATGTGATAGTTTTCACCCTGTTTTCTGTTAATTAACAAGGCAACCTTTTCTTTGTTACTACTAGTGAATCTGAAGTAATTCGGGGCAGACATAAAATATATCACTTCAACCCAATTATCGCAGCAACTATTTTAAAAGAAATTAGCTAGCTGCCCGTGCGTTGCACGGAACATCAAGATGCATTTGTATGAGTAGTTTATCTTGTGAGAGAAAAGGTTGAACGAGGGAAGGCCTTATTTGCGAACGTGGAGAGACGTGTGGGTATATTTTTGCAAAATTGCCATAGTTTCTTTCCTATCCGTTAGATATAAATCCGACGGCCTATATTGCAGGATGGCACGCACACCATCATCACCAACTCTTTTTCTACTCCCTCCGTCCGAAAATACTAGTCATCAAAATGGATAAAAAGAGATGTATCTAAAACTAAAATACGTCTAGATATATTTCCTTTTATCCATTTTGATGACAAGTATTTCCGGACGGAGGGAGTATTTGTCTTTTTAGAGATTTCAACAAGTGACTATGACCGGACCTTACCAACATACTCAAAAAAGTAGTCCATAATTTTGATGTTACCCTCTTTTCTTGGCGGTGCAGTGCCATCTGGATACCTCATAAATAAATCAAGGACAAATCTGACCCCTTCCTGAAAAGACATACAGAGCAAAATGAGTGAATCTACACTCTAAAATATGTCTACATACACATCCGTATGTGGTAGTCCATTTGAAATCTGAAAAAGACAAATATTTAGGAACGAATGGAGTATATATAAGTGTAGACATGGAGATATATCTCCAGCATGGTCTACAACAAAAATGTGCTGGGCTGGTTAGTGCCGGATGCTCGCAATGCGATGACATGAGTTCGTATTCTGTCTTTTAACTTTATATTTTTATATTATATATTACTCTACTTGTTTGATATATACTTCATTCGCCACTGTACTGACAGTGGAACCCATAGAGTACTTAGAATACAAGATTAAGCATGGACTTGTTTCTTTTTAACTTTCTGTACGAAGCTGTAGCCACCCTGCAAGTCACGTGTACACTATGCATGTAATTAACTTTTTATAAAGGGACAATCATACAGGCAATTAGCTCAAATGGATTGGATGTCACTCTATTATTTCCAGCATAAAGAGTATCTCCAACGGCAGCCGGCGAATTTCCTCCCGCTTCCTTAAGCGGAGGACGACATCAAACGCCAGCGGCATACATTTTTACAACTCTAACGAACCAGATGAAATTCATGCAAACACGGACTGATTTCATATAAGCATGAAGGATTTCGTATAAAAAAGCCGGATCTTTATATAAACATCATGGATTTCATTACATTTACATGAACTAAGAGGTGCCAATCCGGCTCTCTTGTATAATTAATACTCCCTCCGTCCGGAAATACTTGTCCTAAAAATGGATGTATCTAGACTTATTTTAGTTATAGATACATACAATTTATCCATTCTTAGAACAAAAATTCCCCGCCAGCTGGAGAGGGAGTACATAATCTAAATGGCTGCCCGCGGATCCCTTTGTCTTCCTCATGTCCGTCAGACACTTGCGGGGTCGATGAAGGTCCTCGGAAGAGACGAAGCAGCAAAGAAACCACCTGAATCCGCGGTCGTCGCCTCGGCGGTGGCCTTCATGGGTCCCAAGTGGCGGCGGCCTCCCATGTTCTACTTCTCCTCGATGATGGTGGCGGACACGGAGAAGCTGGCCACCGACTCATCGCTCTCCACGCACCCGACTTCTATCTCTGCCTGCATGGCGCTGCCGCAGGCACAGCAGGCACGCCCACAGACACGGGAGCGCGCGGCCACCGCAGACTGGTGGCATGGTACGACGCAGCAGCGACGGCGCCCGTACCGACGTGCTCGCTGCCGTGCCGGCGTGGAGCAACTCGCCACTCCTCATCGAGCTGAACTGGAGCGGCGAGTTGCTGAACCACGCGCCTGCTTGGGGCGGCAACTGGCTCCGTCGGGCCAAGCAAGGTTGGTGAAGCACGGAGCGGCCTCGCCCATATCCGGAGGGCTCGGCGGGCCACCCAGCCGGGTAATATGCCGAAGAACGGCTCATCGGAAGCCATCGGAGGAGTGGAGAAAATGGTTAAGGAGGAGATGGGGGAGCGGCGGAGGGGTGCGATTCTTGCCCGTTGTCTGTCTGGCCTCGTGTAAATAGAGGGCGGACGGTAGGAGCTTGGCCGGCGTCTGGCCTTTTTTAAACTGAGGGCGGACGGGAGGAGCTCGGCCGGTGTTGTGTTTAATTCCGGCCCGCTCATGAACGGACGTGTGGCCGGAGTAGGATTCTCGGTTTGCATGCGGGTTTAACGGAGGGGTGTAATGGAGGCGCCGGGCGTGCAGCGGGCGGCGCAGTACTATTCGATTTGACAGCAGTAATCAGCCGTCAAATCACAAAGGCCCTCGCCTCTCGTGAAACCGACCGAGCTAGACTGCCCCGCCCTCTAGCCTTTTAAGAAATGTATATACTCCACTTTTGTACAGTAGTAGTATCGATGGATTGCGCCATGGAGCAAAACTTGAAATTAAAAAAAAGGTGGTACATTTAGAGAGCGCTCGTCGCCAAATTATGCATATAGTACTATTAAAAAGGCTTGTCACAATAATGGTGTCCAGCACAAGTGCACAACCCACCCCTCAAATAAAACTAAGCACCCTGGAATTCTTTGACAAAACTAAGGACCCTGAAATCCTTTGACAACTAAACTGCTGGCTATATGATGTTGGCCATATATATTGTACGTATATAATGTGAAGAAACGAGTGGCAGTACTGTACCAACTAAAAGATGAAATGTAAGAAATACTTGTATGTACGTACTGAAGAGTTAAAGTAACAAGAAGAAACATAACATAGTTCTGCTGGGGGCTCAGCACAACACACCCCTCAAATTAAATTAAGCACACCTGAAATTAAACTTTGCAACTATTCTGGTAGACACTGCATTAGAACCACCATGAGCAACAACACTACCACCTTACTCGGAGTCCTCGTCCACGTCCTCGACTTCGTCCTTGTCCCTCTTCCTCTTGGCCAATACTTCTTTGCTTGAACCGCACACTTGGCTGTTGCTCTTCATCCAACCCTTGTAGATATTGAAGCAAAGGTAGCCATCCATTGCAGCGTACTGGATGTGGTCTATATCTAGTACATTCCGCTGCCATGCATGACGATGAAACGTGTATGGAGGTTTCTCCAGTTTGCCGTACGAAGGATGAACCATGGCTCCTGCCAGGGTCAGCATTGAAGGTTGAAGAGAGGACACCAGCCGATTCTTCTGGAGGTCAAAGGTGTTGCCTACAACGAGGCCTACCCGGCGCAGGACTTATTTGTCGTTACCAAAGTCTACAGTAACGAATTTGACTAGGTTGCTCCCGAGAAAGTCCTTCAAATCCTGGCACTCAATGTCGGCATGGCACATGTGGTAGACCAAGCATAAGTCATGCACGCAAACCTGGATCATGGCGGGCTTCTTCCTCTCTTCGTCCTTTAGATCCTTCTCTCGTCCCAGGACTATGGTGTACTCAACATCTAGCCCAGCGACCCACTCATCATCTGAGTTTTTGAACATGCGTCTGAAGCGAGAAAGGCATCCTTTCACCTCACGGAAGAACAGGTGTAGATGACGTCGAACTCATCGCCGGTGATGGTTCTAACCTTGTACTCACCGCCAATCCTGGAGATTTGTGATGCCATGGATTTGGGAGGAGGGTTAGGATTAGTGGAACTGCCGTAATGTGAATGGACGGGACGACTAGGAGCGAACCGCCGTAGTATTGAAGGACATGCGGGGACGAGTAGGAGCGAACTGCCAGCGTGCGAACGGCAGGGTAGTGGCTTTCCATTCTCCCATGATACGGGCTTCCGAGAGCCCTTGGATCTGAGATCGAACGGTTGCATGGCTGATTCTAGACCTATGGGTGAATATCCTATCCTGGAGGGTTATTCTACAAATTTTCAGCAACTTAGCATGCGACCATTTGATCTCAGATCATAGGGCTACCAGCAGCCCGTATCGTGGTCGCGCCTACCACGACCGTCGCGTCGCTCGTGTGGTCGCGCCCTTGGAGATTTAACACGGTGCGTTAGGCTATCTGATGTTTGGCATGTTATACATAGTCATCACTTAGTCACTCATACTACAACAAGGTTGGCTATAAGTGTATCTTTTTTACTCCTCTCTATCTCTTTCTTCGTACTCCCTCCGTCCCATAATATAAGAACGTTTTTGACACTAGTGTAGTGCCAAAAACATTCTTATATTATGGGACACAGGGAGTACTAGTATTTATTGCATTTGCCAAGGAGTGACCTCTTCCAATGAAATGGTGTTGCTAAGTTTGCTTCATTTAATTAGCTATAGACTCAAAATTGTCTTTTCACCTAGGTACACGCGCTCAGCACCGTTTCTTCCTTGGGTCACCAAACTAGTCTCTCTCTTCTTGAATAACTTGCCACATCAGACTTTATGCCTATGTGGCAAGCTTAAGCACCTGTAGGAGCAAGTAAAAGTAAGTACAATAGTGCGCTTTACATGGCATTTTTGCATATGTGGAGGAAATAGAGGCAAGGAAAAAGTGGAGAAGTGGGCTCTCATGCAAGAGCCAGCCTCTACTACATGGTGGAGCATTGGGAGAGGCACCTGTATGGAGGTGGTCAGGAATCTGGGAGACTCACGCCGGTCGTAGCGCCGCAGTTAAAATGATAATGGCAAGTCAAATCATGGGGCCCCACCTGTCCAGCAGTAACTCGCTGTCAAATCACACAACCCTATGTTTGTAGCAGCCTACTCCCTCGTCTTCTCGTGTCTCTGTCGAAGCGACTAAAGCGCTATGTTACAGTAACATATTATGTTACCACAAGCACCTCTTTCCTCATTAAATAATTGCCACATAAGCAAAATTGTCTTGGGATGTGTTAAGTTACTACCTAAGTTACTCCCACTATGGCGAGCCTAAGAAACAACGTGAGAGTTAATGCACCACGCCTATGTGTTTACTATTTGGTTTTCGTAAGATGACTTAATACTCACCTATACGGAGGGAGTATTCGATTTGAAAGCGGGCGGCGCAGTTCCCGATACGGCTTTAATGCAGATGAGGGAGGGAGTAGCGGTTCCCGATATGTTGAACGTCCAATGCATCCTCCTCAATTAATGCATGAGGGAAGTAATGGGAGGAGGTCCGGGAAAAGAGGCTGCACGATGTGAATGCAACGCAGTTTGCCATCATTGCCCTCATATAAAGGCGCCCCTCCATTCCAATGCATCTACCACATCGTACGCACCTAAGCATTTGCCTAGGCACCTACACTAAGCGCAAAAGAGCTCACTCCAGACCCATGGTGGCGATGCGCGTGAGCGGCCAGTGGCTGCGCCAGATGGTCCACGACGCCGGCCTGCGGCATGGCGCAGAGGATCGTCTCTAGACGATGTTGGAGACCGGCTGGAGGATGGCCGCCGTCGACGCCAACTACGACTCTCAGTTGGACTAGATGATCGTTGACACCAGCAACAAGTTCACCGTCATCAAGTAGCTCGCGGATGACATCGCCGTACTCCTCCAGCCCGCGTGCCCGGGCTCCTCATTGCCTGCCACCCTAATCGGCCTCCATGGCCGGAACCTCTTTCAAGCACTAGTGGCCCTGCGACTGCCCGCCGACGCCACGAAGAATGTCCACCTGAAGGTCGCGCTCGCCGCGAGGCGCCTCGCCCTGCAAGAATTCGTCGACCTACACATCCACGTGCACGAGCAAATCATGTACATAGGTATCTACAATGCCAGTGAGGACGCTACGAGGCTGGACTTCCTCAACCGGCTGGAAGCCTTGGATGCCTTTGCTGAGAAGCACCTCGACCTCGCCACAAAAGCCGCTGCTCCTTAGCCGCCGGTCGGTGGCCCGACGCACTAAGTTGAGGAGGAGGAGGTCGTACGTTCGTGGATCCATCTTTCTTCTTGCCTTCTGTAACCACCACTGCGATCGCATCATCGTGGCCTTAATTATTATTGTGCTGTTGCATTCTCGTTCCAGTCAATACCGACATGTGCGATCCCTTTGCTTAATTATATGCATCACTGTAACTAGTACTCGATCCGTCAATTTATAAGTTGTGCTTACCTTTTCCATCAATTTCGTGCAACGCGCGTGCATCTTGCTAGAAACACTAGAATATGTCTATATAATCCGTATGTGATAGTCCATTTGAAATCTCAAAAAGACAAAAATTTAGGTACGGAAGGAGTAATGTATTAGGAGTATATCATGCACACAAAGGCAGAGGAGCGGTGGGGCCAATAGGGATGAGGGGCACGTCGGGGGGATGAGGATCCCCTGACGCGAACAGTCCTACCATTCTGTCACTGGCATGTGGGACCCATAAGCGTGGGTCCCACCTGTCAGCGAAGGAAAGGCAGGGCAAGGCAGTGATAGCCACGTCAGAGGATCCATGTCCACGTCGGGGGACGTCGTGCCGTGGGTTGGAGCGGCGTCGTGGGAATCGCGTGTGGGTGTGGCAGTGGTAGAAACAAGAAATGTGATGGTCGCCGTGGTTCAACTTCCATGGACAAGCTGTCATGTCTGCTGAGACATGTATATCAAAACTAGAGTGTTTATATTTCAAGCACGTGAACAAGTATTATTCTACTACTTTGGATCCATTGCAACGCACGGGCCAGCACATTGGTAGTAGGAGTGTCCATCTCTATCTCTAGAGGCCTTCCCTCGTTCATCCTTTTCTCTCACAAGATAAACTACTCATACAAATGCATCTTGATGTTCCGTGGAACGCATGAGGATGTTTCCTTGGGGGTCTCTCCAGCGCGGCGTGGCCGTAGTTGCAAGTTGACGCCCCTTGAGATGCCGACATTGAGGGGCACTCGGATTTCCTCCGATGAGCAGGTAAGATGAGTTTGATCATGTAGTAAATGCATTCTAAAGACTACTTCCGTGTCCATTTCCTAATTCTCCCCCTGCCCACTGTTTCACAGGTTAGGCTCGGTGCGAGTGGAGATTGGCTTGCATATGTACGGGAGGGTACCAACATCAATTTGCACAACATTTACAACGGTGACACCGTTCCCGTAGAACCTTTGTCCAACATTGGGATCAGCCATGCAACGGGCCACCGCATGAATTGGTACGATGGAACCACGGTGAGATTGAATAAGAAAGCATGAACCTTGCACATGGCGGTCAAAGGCGGACCATGCTATCTGCAGCCGATTTGTTGCCGTACGAGTAGGAAGACGATGTGCTCCCAGTTTATTTGTTTTGAATCTTTTTGTTTTATAAGTTTCAAATTCAAATTTAGAGCTCCCCATCACATGTTGAGATTACAATGTCCATTAAATCATTGTGTGCATGTATAGTAAAGAAACAAATCTCGAGTTTGGCACGAGTTCGTGCTGCAGGAGCACCAAAAGCCCTGGCGCAGGAGTTACATTTCCCTCTCAGGGCCGTCGGGACTGAGCTTCAGCGCCTTACTACACCTACCTTTGAGTCAATAACATGTGGACCCGATAGGTGACTGGTCCACATGTAATGCTCCCGTAGGCAGAGGGGCAGTGGGGCCAAGAGGGGTGAGCCCCAGGTCGGGGGACGTGTGGTTTCATGGGTTCGAGCGGCGTCGTGGGAATCGCAGGTAGCTGTGGTGGAAACTTGATGCTCGCCGCATTTTAGGTGGCCCACATGTCATGCACACAAAGGCACAGGGGCGGTGCGACCGAGAGGGGTGAGGCGCACGTCGGGGGACGTGGTGTCCTGGGTTGGAGAGGGGTCATGGGAATCGCGAGATGAAGCGTGATGGTCGCCGTAGTTGAACTTCCATGGACAAGCTGTCATGTCTACGGACACATGCACTGCATACCGATCACTGGAAGGAGTAGCAGAGAAAGCTATATATGCGGATAAATAGTTCCTTATAGTCAAGCGGACCCACGCTACTACTCTGTTCCAAAGACATGCACACCATCGAAATAGTCCATCTATATCAATATACACCGAGAGGGAATAATTTTTTTACAAGAGAGGAAATAGTTCATCCATCCATAATGCCCTCCTGCTGGTGCAGCTTCTTCTTCTTCTTCTTCTTCTTCTTCTTCTTCTTCTTCTTCTTCTTCTTCTTCTTCTTCTTCTTCTTCTTCTTCTTCTTCTTCTTCTTCTTCTTCTTCTTCTTCTTCTTCTTCTTCTTCTTCTCCTTCTTCTTCTCTGTGGGAGACGGCTTCACAACAAGCTCTTTGGACCTTGCAGCTATCTCGAAACTCACACGGGCATCGAGGGCAGCATATTTTATCCGCTCGTACGTCAAGGGATAATTCTCCCATCCAGACGACCTTAATGCCACTGTCTCGTCACCCTTCTGAAGATTCTCCCATCCGCTAGTTTGTAGGTCAACGATGCTTTTCAAATCAAGGTTGTACGGCTCCAGCTTCTGTTTGTCCCCTTCGATGGCTGCCCCACAGAAGTATACGTCCTCCCGAGACAAGAAATCGTGAAGCTCACCTGGTATGGAGGGCGAGTGTATGATGTGGTACACCAAAACATCATCTTCGAGGCACAACTGAAGGTCGGCGACGTGCTGGATCTTCCCAGGGGCACGCTCCGTGTACTCTGCGTCGAGACCGATGACCCTCGTCTCTACCTTTTCGAGGGAGTTGGATACATTGTTGACCCACTGCCGAACAACCCTTGGGTGTACGGTGACGGTGGCAACTATGTGCATCGAGCCTTCGACGAGGACATGTTGGACGCTAAAAACCTGCATCTCGATCTCTTTCGCCATTTGGAACCACTGGAATGGAGGGCTATGGTTTGGAGAATTAGGATTAGATGGCTAGTCTAACTAAAGTAGTAGATGATTATTTAAAGAGGTTAAAACAATGTGAACGCAGTGGGGTTTGGATGCAAATGAAGACGAAGGGGAGGTGAAGAAGCCGAGGAGAATCGGTTCCCGATGGAGAAGGAGTAATTGGGAGAAGTGGCATGCAAGTAGTTGATTAGACGGCTAGGTAGACTAAACGAAAAGGCTATGCGGGTAGACTGATGAGTCGTACCTGTTCGTGTACGTGCCCATCCTTCCTGATAGGTCGGACCTATGCAAACAGATAAAAAAATGTGTCATAGTTTTTTTTTGAGCGCGTGAGTGGGAGACACAACATTCTCTTGTTAAGGAATACTCCCTCCGTTTAGGTGAGTATAAGTCACCTCATGAAAATCAGGTTTTCCAAAAACCTTTAGGCGTGGAGCATTAACTTCCTGCTTGATCCCCTCCCAGCCTCGTTAGCCAGCGTTCTCTTCCTCTGCTACCGCGTTCTACCTTTCCATTTTTCCTCTTCTCAAGTGTGGAATGATCTGCATGCCGTCCTTGATGCACCAGAACGACCACTGCATGCGTCGCGACAGAGCGTTGATTGGGCATGCACGAGAATTTGGTTCTGCTCGCAATATGGATGATACCTGAACGATGAAGTGAACATGCATGCTAGCACGGGAGACCTATTTACACTATACAATACTGGAGTACTCATGTACCTACTACTAGTAGTAGTAGTACAACTATGGTACACTTGATGGTCGAAATACTATTCATCCGATCCTCACAGTGAAGTGGCCACACCCTGCGCCTGACACTAGTCCAGGCGGCGTGTTCGGGTTACCAAAGTCAGCCTCACTATGTGCACAGTGCAGTTTGTCACCGCCACTGTACAGCACATTGGCGCCTCGCCTCGTCTCCCTCTCCGCTCCCATAGCACCACTCCATCTCCATCTCCTTCTCCGTCTCCATCTCACTGTGCCCCCGTGTACCGTCGCCTCACTCACCTCCCCAGTACCACTATTCCCTCGCTAGCCACTCCAGCACCGACATCCTTCTCCCCCGTAAATCAAGCCCCCTTCCAAACTCCACCATGGCCGAACGCGAACCGCGCAGCATCCATATGAGTCGCAATTGGAGCAATCTCCCCAGTGACATCCTCGACCTCTGTTTTTCATGTATGGATATGTTGAGCGCCCTGCGGCTGGCTGCATGCTCGAGGGACATGCACACGACCATCGTCGAAGCGAGGCCTAAGCTTTTCAAGACACCCTGCCTGCTGCTATCTGGTCTTGCGAGATTCGCTCACCATGATACGGAGGAGTGCATGATGCCCCTCGACTTCAATCCGATCTGCATTAGCCGAAACTTCTTTGCAGGTATGTAGTGGGTCGCCGTACATCATTTCCCTCGACATCGATCCGATCACCATCGCCCGAAACTTCTTGGCAGGTATGTACTGGGTCGGCATGAACTCCCACTGGATGGCTGCCTTCAGAGAAGATGGTAAAAAGTTGGTGCTCGTGAACTTCCAGACCTCCCATGAGATTATCCTTCCTCCGTTGGATTATATAGAGTATCACCATCGCGGTCCAAGTCATCTAGATTACTACGTCAGTTGGACGGACCTTATTTTGCAGAATATTGTAATCTGCCAAGTGCCCACACGACATGCGAATTACGCAGACTTCAACCTAATTGCCTTGTTCGACCGCGGACTTGCCTATCTTTACGCCGGTGCCTTCTTTAGCTGGAGACAACTCGGCTCGCAGTGGATCATCGTCAAAGCTGATACACACTTCTGTGATGCTATTGAACACAATGGCATCATCTACGCGATCGACAAAGCAGATGGCACCACGTATTGCTGGGACGGCGCGTGTAAGTTGTTTCCTCTCATGTTAGTTTCCTCATTTTCATGATGTAGAAACATGGACCACACTGTTGGTTTCATCTAACCATACATTAGGGAAGTAATTATGCATATGGAGAACTCTATACTTGGAAGTAGTGAAATCCTGCAATGCTTACCATGTGTACATACCTATATTCGCCCTTCAGCAATCAATGGCTAGAATAATATCCTCACAAAAAAAATTCCCACAGTACACGAGTATATAACAATGCATGGTCTGTTAGTTACCTTGAAGAATTTGTTTGTGAGGACAGAACATGATTACATAACATGCATGACATGGTAGTTTCCTGTGAAGAATCGATTGCGAGATAACATGAGTATAACCATGCATGGCACTTCTATATTTTCGAACCCAGTATACATTTCCCTGTATTTTCCTCCCAGTTCCAACAGGGACATATCAATGTTGTTTCTTGCATTATCCTACTCATACTCTGAACAATGCTGATCTTACATTAACAATGCCCTGTCCTTTTTGATATGATGCAGTGTCCCTACAGTTACTGCCCTTTGTAATCACACCACCTTTGCCAAAAACAGGGAAGCACGACTGGTTCCTCGCTCAATCAGACGACGGCAAAAGACTGATGATCATTCGGACACATGAGCCGAAAAAGTTATATTGCAAAAACCCCACTTATACAAGCACCGTGTAATACGTGAGTATCCGGACAGTTGCTGTTACGTCTATGAGCAGGATACCAGCTTGTTGGGGCCTTTAGGATTTTTTAGTTGGAGGCGGGTAAACAGCCTTGGTTCACATTCTCTGTTTCTCGGACTCAATTATCCGATTAACCAGGAGATCACCGTTGGCAAGGACCTTGATGGCAGAGAGGCTCTGTTTGCTATGGAAAACTGTGTCTACACGGCGAGCCCTAGGAGTTCGGGAGCAAACTCCCCTGATTGTCAACGATACAGCCTGCAGTCAAAAGAAGGTGAGAATGACAAAGGCATCCGGATTAACTTTGATCCTTGGATGTCTCAATTACGACAGGCAGTGATGTGGTTCGAGCCTTCAGGTTGATAGGTAATTGGGATGTTGCATCGAAAGGGTGGAATACTGGTGTCTCCGGATCACTGGTCGCTGCAGCGGGGCTGCAAATTATGATGGTGTTGGATCATCTCTTCGAATGAATTTGTTGTCTTTGCTGCTGGTTCTGGATGGGTAGTTCTTTCTTTTGTTATGCATATTCCTTGTCATTTGGTCATCCTCGTCTATGTCACTCTTACTATGTAATAGTTGCTTCTGTTTAGAATGTCATTCTCGTCTGGATCACGAGAGTGTGAGCGCTGCAGATGGGTGCGTTTTGGTGGTGTAGCAAGACTTCTTATGAACTATCATGTCTTGCTGTTTTGTAACACCCGGATGATCTTGCTATAGTAATCCATGCCACGTCATCCCGATTACTGTTGCTAACCTCGCAAGAATTCGAAACCGTTCAAATTCAATTTAAATTATTGATAACAATAAAAGTCTCCAAAAATTAAAACCAAAATGTTCGGGGTGCGCCAAATAATACAAAGGTAATTATGGTGTAGCCAACATCTTTTTACAAATTGCTTAAGTAATTTAAAATGATTAAAACAGAAAAGAAATAATAAGAAAATGCAAAACAGAAACTGAAAAGAAAAAAAACAAAAGAACGAAAAGGCCCCCCCCATGGGCCAACCGGCCCAGCTGACAGCCAGGCCAGCCCATTGGCCCAGCCGGCCAACCCCACCCCTCTCTCCTTATCCACCCCGGTGAGACCCCGAAACCCTAGCCCACCCCCACGTCGCCCCACTTCCCCCCACTCCCTCGTCTGGATCGGGAGGAGCCCGATCCCATCGCCAGATCCGCTCCCGACGACCACGCCCGCCGCCGCCCGTGGACCTCCCTGGCGCCCGACGCTCCTGGACCTCGCCCCCTCCCCCACCGGCCTGCCTCCCCGTCGCCGCTCGTCCCCGACGCCCCCCTCGACCTGCCCCGAGCAAGCTACCGAGTCCCTACCCCTCCCCGTGAGCTCCTATCCTCCCTTCTCCCTCTGTCGCCGGCGCACGCACGAACCGCGCCTCGCCACGGCCGCCGCACGGACGCCCCTCGTGACCCCCTCTGTCCCGCCACGCCCGCGGCCAACTCCGGCCGCTCCTCCTCTCCCCTCTGTCCTGCACGCCGTCCGGCTCCCGTGCCCGCGCCGTGGCCGGCCCCTCCTGGCCGCGCTGACGCGCGCGCGCGCCCGTCGTGGCCGCGCCCGGCCGCAGCCCTCCGCCCTCCGTGCCTCTGTCGCCCGGGCGCTCCCCTGCATCCCCCACCGGCCTCGCCGCAGCCGTCGCTCCCCCCCGCCACTCCTGGTCGCGCCCCCTGCCGCCCCTTCTGTTGCTCCCGCCGTTTTTGCTGTCGTGGCTGCTCCGGCCGCGGGCCACCGCCACCCTGCTGGTCTCGCGCCGTCGCAGCGGCGCCAGCCCGCGCCTCGCCGGCTCCCGCCTACGGAGCTCCGGCGTCCCGCAACCAGGCGGGTTCGGCCTCCGCTCGGGCAGCGCCCGTTTGGATGGCGCCCGATCCGCGATGCACCCACACCCATTAGGCCCCCTGTGCCTATGACAGCCGGGGCCCACGCCCTGGAAACGTTTAATTTAAAAAAAAATTTAATTAAAATTAATAATAATATAATTAATTAATTAATTAATTAATTAAGTTAATTAATAATAATTAGATTAACCTAATTAACTAATTAGTTTAATTAATTAGTAATTAGTTTAGCTAAAACCTGATTAACCTAATCAGAGGATGACAGGTGGGTCCCACTGGACCCACACGTCAGTTTGACCAGTCAACGCCCCTGTTGACTGCTGACGTCATGCTGACGTCAGCAAACACTGTTTTGGATAATGTTAGATTTAAATAATTAATTAAATTCCAGAGATTAATAAAATCTTTAGAAAATCATATGTTTTAATCCGTAACTCGGATTAAAATATTTTCAACATGAAAGTTGCTCAGAACGACGAGGCGAACCCGGATACGCAGCCCGTTCATCCGCCACACACCCCTAACATATCAAACTCACAACTTTCCCCCTCCGGCTCCTCTGCCCGAAAACGCGGAACACCGGGGAAACTTCCCCGGATGATTCCCCCCTTCACCGGTATCATCCCATACCGCGTTAGGGCACCTCTAACGCCGTTACTTGTCATGTCATGCATCACTATGCAACTGCTTGCTTAAATATTTATTGTTCTCCCCCCTCTTCTCTCGATAGACACCGAGACCGACGCTGCTGCTGCCCCGTTCGACTACGGTATTGACGACCCCTCTCTCTTGCCAGAGCAACCAGGCAAGCCCCCCCTTGATCACCAGATATTGCCTATTCTTCTCTATACTGCTTGCATTAGAGTAGTGTAGCATGTTACTGCTTTCCGTTAATCCTATACTGCTGCATAGCCTGTCCTTGCTACTACTGTTGTTACCTTTACCTGCTATCCTACTGCTTAGTATAGGATGCTAGTGTTCCATCAGTGCCCCTACACTCTTGTCCGTCTGCCATGCTATACTATCGGGCCGTGATCACTCAGGGGTGATCACGGGCATATACTATATACTATACACTGTTACATTATATGTGATACTGTTCGGAGATGGGGGCTGAAGGGGCAGGTGGCTCCATCCCGGTAGAGGTGGGCCTGGGTTCCCGACGGCCCCCCAACTGTTACTTTGTGGCGGAGCGACAGGGCAGGTTCGGACCACCTAGGAGAGAGGTGGGCCTGGCCCTAGTCGGCGTTCGCGATACTTAACACGCTTAACGAGATCTGGGTATTTGATCTGAGTCTGGCCATTTGGTCTATACGCACTAACCACCTACGCGGGCGTAGTTATGGGTATCCTGACGTCGTGGTATCAGCCGAAGCACTTCTTGACGTCAGCGACTGAGCGGCGCGCGCCGGGTTGGACCGCGTAACGTGACTTCCTTTGAAATGGAGGTTGCTAGGTCTGCTCTCCGGCCGCGTACGCAACGTGCAGGTGTGCTCAGGGCGATGGGCCCAGACCCCTGCGCGCTTAGGTTTAGACCGGCGTGCTGACCTCTCTGTTGTGCCTAGGTGGGGCTGCGACGTGTTGATCTTCCGAGGCCGGGCATGACCCAGAAAAGTGTGTCCGGCCAAATGGGATCAAGCGTGTTGGGCTATGTGGTACACCCCTGCAGGGAAGTTTATCTATTCGAATAGCCGTGTCCCTCGGTAAAAGGACGACCCGGAGTTGTACCTCGACCTTATGACAACTAGAACCGGATACTTAATAAAACACACCCTTCCAAGTGCCAGATACAACCCGGTGATTGCTCTCCAACAGGGCATCGAGGAGGGGATCGCCGGGTAGGATTATGCTATGCGATGCTACATGGAGAACTTCAGTCTACTCTCTTCCATATGCTGCAAGACGGAGGCGACCAGAAGCGTAGTCTTCGATAAGACTAGCTATCCCCCTCTTATTCTGGCATTCTGCAGTCCAGTCCACTGATATGGCCCTTTACACATATATCCATGCATATATAGTGTAGCTCCTTGCTTGCGAGTACTTTGGATGAGTACTCACGGTTGCTTTCTTCCCCCTTTTTCCCCCTTTCCTTTCTTCTGGTTGTCACAACCAGATGTTGGAGCCCAGGATCCAGAGGCCACCGTCGACGACGATTCCTTCTACTCTGGAGGTGCCTACTACTACGTGCAGCCCGCTGACGACGACCAGGAGTAGTTAGGATGATCCCAGGCAGGAGGCCTGCGCCTCTTTCGATTGTATCCCAGTTTGTGCTAGCCTTCTTAAGGCAAACTTGTTTAACTTATGTCTGTACTCAGATATTGTTGCTTCCGCTGACTCGTCTATGATCGAGCACTTGTATTCGAGCCCTCGAGGCCCCTGGCTTGTATTATGATGCTTGTATGACTTATTTTATTTGTAGAGTTGTGTTGTGATATCTTCCCGTGAGTCCCTGATCTTGATCGTACACATTTGCGTGCATGATTAGTGTACGATTGAATCGGGGGCGTCACAAGTTGGTATCAGAGCCGACTGCCTGTAGGAATCCCCCTTCCACACTTCTTGGCCGAAGTCGAGTCTAGACATTACAAAAACTTTTACTAACTTGGCTGTGTGCCTTATGGGCTCACGTCGCCATCGGGTGTTACTAGGATCTTTTACTCCTCAACCTTTACTCTGGGACTCTGAACTCTCTTATACTCGGGTTAAACGAATTTACTAACTCTGACACTAGGACCCCGTGACGACATTCACCCCAAAGTTGGATAAAAGCCATAGTTATTCCTTGGTATAGAGTTTTGCACAATTTCCACACTGTCACTTGACTCCTTTGAAACATCTTTGTTTTCAGATGGAACCCACGAGGCAGGTCGTGCGCCACACGGCGGCCATTGGCGCCTTGGGATCACCGGCCGTGCTAGCTGAGATGATGACCTATCTGGGTTATCGCTGGCACCCCGAGTACACCGTCACCGAGGAGTACCAGGACTTTAACCAGGAGCAGTACCGTGCCACCGTCCACCTCTACTCTCGGGAGTATGACTCCACTACTGTGCTGCACACCGCTTATGGTGTGGGAGTGACCATCGATATGGCAGTTCACGATGCTGCCTATGCTGCTCTGACACGCCTTCGTAGGGAGTACCGGGAGTTGGACACCTCCCCCTTCAGGCACATTGCTGTCGCATCTAATATTGGTGCGGAGGGTTACTACACTGCTGCCTACTCCACTGTCACCCGCGAGCCCTTCCACCATCAGAACTTTGTTCTGCATGCTGATGGTCTGGATCGAGCTAACCGAGCTCTTCGCCACGAGTTGTACACCACTCGCCAGCACCTCTACCGTGCCTTGACGATGTTGCACCCCTTTGTTGGATCTGGGGAGCTGCCGCGTTCTGCTATCTACCCAGCCAGGACCGTGATGCCTCAGGGTGTCGGTTGGCTAGAGGTGGGAGGCTACTCTCCCGCACTTGGTCCACTTCTGCCGCCAGAACGTCGGGTTCAGCACCAGAGCACCCGCGGA
Organism: Aegilops umbellulata; assembly: GCA_032464435.1. NCBI lineage: Eukaryota > Viridiplantae > Streptophyta > Magnoliopsida > Poales > Poaceae > Aegilops > Aegilops umbellulata. The sequence continues at coordinate 344,666,375 of CP136060.1, read as the reverse complement.
CCCCAGGTTGCCGACGTGGTGTACCCGTTGCCACACTACCAGCTTTCAGGCTACACCTACCTCCGCAGTGTCGTGTGGGACTGATGTAGACTTGCTTGCTTGTGTGTGATGCATTCGCCGCGAGCCTGCGTGCCGCCTATGATGTCTTAGTCTATGTACGGAACTCTGTGTACCGAACTCCATGCATGATCTCTTTTGTAAGATATGCCGACTATTACGTGGTATCTATCGTGCTGTTTTCATTATGCATGTTTCATCTTGAATGATTCTTGTCTTGCAATTATTCTCAAATGCTGAACTACCCCTGTTATATATTAGCAGGATGGTTAGACCAGGTGGTCGTGGTCGGGGTGGCAACTTCCCACCACCGCCTGAGTACATGGCTGGTATGATCCAACAGCTTGAGATGAATCGCCAGTTCATGGAGAACATGATGGCTCACTTTCCTCGCCCCAATATGAACCAGCAGCCAAACACAGTAACTCTGCAAGATTTCATACGCCTGAACCCAACTGTGTACCGCAGCTCAACTCAGCCTCTGGATGCTGATGACTGGCTCCGTGACATCACCTATGAGATGGAGTCTGCTGATGTAGCCCCTGCCAGCTATGTCACGTTTGCTTCCTTCTTCCTGAAGGGACCCGCAGCTCAATGGTGGGACAGCCACAGGCGTACTCTGCCAGCTGGAACAATCATCACCTGGCCAGACTTCCAAGCTGCTTTTCGTGCCCGCTTCATTTCTCAGGGAGTCATGGACCGGAAGAAGCGTGAGTTCCGCAACCTCATCCAAGGCAACAAAACTGTTGAAGCTTATCAGCGGGAGTTTCTGGACTTGTCCCGCTATGCTGAAGAGGACATTGCTACTGATTCACGCAGACAGGAGAAGTTCCGTGACGGCCTTCAAGCTGACATCAAGTTCGCACTTCTAGTGCACGACTTTGCTGATTTCGCCACCTTGGTGAACAAAGCCATCAACGTCGAAACTGGTCTGCAGGAATACCAGAGCTCTCACAGGCGCAGCCGTGACCCGGGCTCATCTTCGGGCCCGTCCTCGCAAAAGCGCAGGATATGGATTCCCAACAGCATGTACCAGCCGAATGCACCTGCCCCAAGGCAGTCCTATGCTACACCTCGTCTGCCTAATGCTCCTGCTAGGCAACCAAAACTTCCAGCTCCACCACCCCAAGCTCCGGTCCCCACTCCCAATAATGGTCTGTGCTACAAGTGTGGTCAACTAGGTCACCTTGCCAGGAACTGCTATCAGAATCAGAATCAGAATCAGCTGGCCCTTCCTGCAGCTGGTCGTGGGAACAACCAGAACCGCAACAACAATGCCAAGTCTTATGGTCGTGTTCATGCCAACCACGTTGATCTGAACGAAGCTCAAGACCAGCCTGCTACTGTGATGGGTACACTCCTCGTAAATTCAGTACCTGCATCTGTTTTATTCGATACAGGAGCATCGCATTCATTCATGTCAGAAGAATTTGCATACAAGCACGACGTTAAGTGTGAGGCGATGAACACTTCGGTAGTGGTAAAAACCCCCGTGGGACAATGTCAAACCTCCATGGTTGGCGTCGACGTCCCCGTGGAAATCGAAGGGCTGGAATTCTATGCCGCGCCCATTATCCTGAAGACGTCTAACATCGACCTCATTCTGGGGATGGATTGGTTGAAAGCGCATACTGCTTCCATAGTTTGGGCCACTAAGACCGTCCATCTGCTACATCCTTCAGATGAAATAGTTACATACCACGCTCGCCTGGTGCAAAATGCCGAGGCAAGGCTTTATGCCTTGAATGCATTGAACTCGGCACCACTCGAGGGCATCGAAAACATCCCCGTCGTGCGTGACTTCCTCGACGTCTTTCCTGAAGAACTTCCAGGGATTCCCCCTGCTAGAGCTGTCGAATTCGTCATCGACTTGAAACCAGGCACCACTCCTATTGCCAAGCGACCCTACAAGATGCCGCCGCATGAACTCCTTGAGCTTAAGGAGGAAATCGACAAATCTCTTCAAAATGGTTTCATTCGCCCAAGTTGCTCTCCTTGGGGAGCACCTTCTCTCTTTGTCAAGAAGAAGGATGGGACAAACCGACTGGTCCAAGACTACCGTCCTATTAACCAAGCTACCATTCAGAACAAGTATCCTCTTCCTCGGATCAATGATCTGTATGATCAACTGGCTGGTTCATCAGTGTTCTCTAAACTCGACTTGAGATTGGGTTACCACCAGATCCGTGTTCGTGAAGAGGATATCCCAAAAACCGCCTTTGTGACTCGTTATGGTTCATACGAGTACACTGTCATGTCCTTCGGCTTAACCAATGCCCCAGCCACCTTCTCTTGCCTGATGAACTATATATTCATGGATTACCTCGACAAGTTCGTCGTGGTTTATCTGGATGATATCCTGGTATTTTCCAAGAACGAAGAAGAACATGCTGAACATCTTCGACTTGTGCTGGAAAAGCTACGAGAACATCAGCTGTATGCCAAGTTCTCTAAATGTGAATTCTGGCTCCCTGAAGTAACCTATCTTGGACATGTCATCTCTAAGGATGTATTGCCGTTAACCCTGAACGAGTTCAGGCTATTCTTGATTGGACTCCTTCGAAGAATGTCAAGCAAGTCAGAAGTTTTCTCGGTCTCGCCAGCTATTGCCGTCGATTCATCGAGAACTTCTCCAAGATTGCCAGGCCTCTGACTAACTTGCTGCATAAGGGCATCAAGTTCCAATGGACAGACAAATGTCAGGAAAGCTTCCAGGCACTTAAAGACAAGTTGACTTCTGCCCCAGTGCTAGCTCCACCTGATACAAAGAAGGACTTCGTCATTTACTGCGACGCTTCCCGTCAAGGATTAGGCTGTGTCCTAATGCAAGAGCGCAGAGTGATTGCCTATGCCTCTCGTCAATTGCGCCCTCATGAGGAGAACTACCCAGTTCACGATCTCGAGCTTGCTGCTGTCATTCATGCACTGAAGCAGTGGCGGCATTACCTTCTCGGTAATCGTTGCGAGATATTCACTGACCATCAAAGTCTGAAGTATCTGTTTACTCAGCCAGACCTGAACCTCCGTCAGCAGAGATGGATGGAGACCATAGCAGATTTTGACTTGGGTATTTCCTATACACCAGGCAAGGCTAATGTAATGGCAGATGCCTTGAGCCGCAAGTCTTACTGCAACCACCTCCAGGTTCATAAAGTCCAGCCCTCGTCCGTTGAAGAATTCAGAAAGCTGAACCTCCATATTGTTCCTCCGGGTGCACTCGCTCCCCCTCCTGAGGAGTTTCAGAAGATGAACCTCCGTGTTATTCCCCAGTGTTCACTCTATACCCTGGCTGTCGAACCCGATCTCGTGAGCTCCATCAAGACAATACAAGGGTACGACTCTGAAGTCCACAAGATTAAGCGCGACCTCAAGGAGGGAAAGCCCTCATACTTCACTATTGCTGGTGATGGCGCCTTGTACTTCAAAGGCCGCCTAGTGGTGCCGTGTATGAGGGAAAACCTGGATATGACTCAGAAAGTTATGAAAGAAGCTCATGATACGCCTCTGTGTATCCATCCTGGTAGTACTAAGATGTACCAGGACATTGTCAAAGATTCTGGTGGTCTAATATGAAGCAAGACATTGCTCGCTATGTTGCCGAGTGTGACGTTTGCCGTCGTATCAAAGCAGAACATCAAAGGCCTGCTGGAACTCTGCAACCTATCTCTATTCCTGAATGGAAATGGGACCATGTTGAAATGGACTTCGTCACTGGATTTCCCAAATCGCAGAAAGGTAATGATGCTATTCTTGTCATCATTGACCGACTTTCTAAAGTTGCACATTTTCTGGCGGTCAAGGAAACGATCACTGCTAGCCAGCTTGCAACTCTCTACATGTCCAGAATTGTTTCACTTCACGGTATTCCATTGGTTATCAGTTCGGACCGTGGCAACTTATTCACTTCAAGATTCTGGGCAAGTTTCCAAGAAGCTATGGGGACACACTTATCTTTCAGTACTGCGTTTCATCCGCAGTCACAAGGGCAAGTTGAACGTGTCAACCAAGTTCTCGAAGATATGCTTCGAGCTTGTGTTATTTCCTTTGGCAAGAAATGGGAGGAATCTCTCCCGTATGCTGAGTTCTCTTATAATAATAGCTATCAAGCTAGTCTGAAGATGGCCCCCTTCGAAGTGTTATATGGACGAAAGTGCCGAACCCCTCTGAACTGGTCAGAAACTGGGGAACGTCCACTCTTTGGTCCGGATATTATCCAACATGCCGAAGAACAAGTCCGCATTATTCGCGAGAATCTCAAGACTGCTCAGTCACGCCAAAAGAGTAACTATGACCGTCATCATAAGGACATGGTCTATCAACCTGGCGAAAAGGCCTATCTTCGAGTTACACCAATCAAGGGTGCACACTGCTTCGGGATCAAAGGAAAGCTAGCTCCCCGCTATATTGGTCCTTTCACTATTCTCGGGAGGCGTGGAAAAGTGGCTTATCAACTGGAGCTTCCGCCGAACCTTTCTCAGGTTCACGATGTGTTCCACGTGTCACAACTCCATCGCTGCTTCAAGGACCCAATCCGAGTAGTGGATCATGAAGTGCTCGAATTGCAACAGGACCTCTCATATAAAGAGCATCCGGTTCGCATTCTCGACCAAGCTGAACGCCGCACACGCCAGAAGGCGATCAAGTTCCTCAAGGTCCAGTGGTCGAATCACTCTGAAGACGAAGCCACCTGGGAACGCGAGGATCGCCTGCGCGATGAATACCCCGCACTGTTTCCTTCTACCTCCTAAATCTCGGGACGAGATTTCTTGTAGTGGAGGAGATTTGTAACACCCGGAAGATCTTGCTACAGTAATCCATGCCACGTCATCCCGATTACTGTTGCTAACCTCGCAAGAATTCGAAACCGTTCAAATTCAATTTAAATTATTGATAACAATAAAAGTCTCCAAAAATTAAAACCAAAATGTTCAGGGTGCGCCAAATAATACAAAGGTAATTATGGTGTAGCCAACATCTTTTTACAAATTGCTTAAGTAATTTAAAATGATTAAAACAGAAAAGAAATAATAAGAAAATGCAAAACAGAAACTGAAAAGAAAAAAAACAAAAGAACGAAAAGGCCCCCCCCCATGGGCCAACCGGCCCAGCTGACAGCCAGGCCAGCCCATTGGCCCAGCCGGCCAACCCCACCCCTCTCTCCTTATCCACCCCGGTGAGACCCCGAAACCCTAGCCCACCCCCACGTCGCCCCACTTCCCCCCACTCCCTCGTCTGGATCGGGAGGAGCCCGATCCCATCGCCAGATCCGCTCCCGACGACCACGCCCGCCGCCGCCCGTGGACCTCCCCGGCGCCCGACGCTCCTGGACCTCGCCCCCTCCCCCACCGGCCTGCCTCCCCGTCGCCGCTCGTCCCCGACGCCCCCCTCGACCTGCCCCGAGCAAGCTACCGAGTCCCTACCCCCTCCCCGTGAGCTCCTCTCCTCCCTTCTCCCTCTGTCGCCGGCGCACGCACGAACCGCGCCTCGCCGCGGCCGCCGCACGGACGCCCCTCGTGACCCCCTCTGTCCCGCCACGCCCGCGGCCAACTCCGGCCGCTCCTCCTCTCCCTTCTGTCCTGCACGCCGTCCGGCTCCCGTGCCCGCGCCGTGGCCGGCCCCTCCTGGCCGCGCCGACGCGCGCGCGCGCCCGTCGTGGCCGCGCCCGGCCGCAGCCCTCCGCCCTCCGTGCCTCTGTCGCCCGGGCGCTTCCCTGCATCCCCCACCGGCCTCGCCGCGGCCGTCGCTCCCCCCGCCACTCCTGGTCGCGCCCCCTGCCGCCCCTTCTGTTGCTCCCGCCGTTTTTGCCGTCGTGGCTGCTCCGGCCGCGGGCCACTGCCACCCTGCTGGTCTCGCGCCGTCGCAGCGGCGCCAGCCCGCGCCTCGCCGACTCCCGCCTACGGAGCTCCGGCGTCCCGCAGCCAGGCGGGTTCGGCCTCCGCTCAGGCAGCGCCCGTTTGGATGGCGCCCGATCCGCGATGCACCCACACCCATTAGGCCCCCTGTGCCTATGACAGCCGGGGCCCACGCCCTGGAAACGTTTAATTTAAAAAAAAATTTAAATTAAAATTAATAATAATAAAAATAATTAATTAAATATTAATTAATTAAGGAATTAATTAAGTTAATTAATAATAATTAGATTAACCTAATTAACTAATTAGTTTAATTAATTAGTAATTAGTTTAGCTAAAACCTGATTAACCTAATCAGAGGATGACAGGTGGGTCCCACTGGACCCACACGTCAGTTTGACCAGTCAACGCCCCTGTTGACTGCTGACGTCATGATGACGTCAGCAAACACTGTTTTGGATAATGTTAGATTTAAATAATTAATTAAATTCCAGAGATTAATAAAATCTTTAGAAAATCATATGTTTTAATCCGTAACTCGGATTAAAATATTTTCAACATGAAAGTCGCTCAGAACAACGAGGCGAACCCGGATACGCAGCCCGTTCATCCGCCACACACCCCTAACATATCAAACTCGCAACTTTCCCCCTCCGGCTCCTCTGCCCGAAAACGCGGAACACCGGGGAAACTTCCCCGGATGATTCCCCCCTTCACCGGTATCATCCCATACCGCGTTAGGGCACCTCTAACGCCGTTACTTGTCATGTCATGCATCACTATGCAACTGCTTGCTTAAATATTTATTGTTCTCCCCCCTCTTCTCTCGATAGACACCGAGACCGACGCTGCTGCTGCCCCGTTCGACTACGGTGTTGACGACCCCTCTCTCTCGCCAGAGCAACCAGGCAAGCCCCCCCCCTTGATCACCAGATATCGCCTATTCTTCTCTATACTGCTTGCATTAGAGTAGTGTAGCATGTTACTGCTTTCCGTTAATCCTATACTGCTGCATAGCCTGTCCTTGCTACTACTGTTGTTACCTTTACCTGCTATCCTACTGCTTAGTATAGGATGCTAGTGTTCCATCAGTGCCCCTACACTCTTGTCCGTCTGCCATGCTATACTATCGGGCCGTGATCACTCGGGGGTGATCACGGGCATATACTATATACTATACACTGTTACATTATATGTGATACTGTTCGGAGATGGGGGCTGAAGGGGCAGGTGGCTCCATCCCGGTAGAGGTGGGCCTGGGTTCCCGACGGCCCCCCAACTGTTACTTTGTGGCGGAGCGACAGGGCAGGTTCGGACCACCTAGGAGAGAGGTGGGCCTGGCCCTAGTCGGCGTTCGCGATACTTAACACGCTTAACGAGATCTGGGTATTTGATCTGAGTCTGGCCATTTGGTCTATACGCACTAACCACCTACGCGGGCGTAGTTATGGGTATCCTGACGTCGTGGTATCAGCCGAAGCACTTCTTGACGTCAGCGACTGAGCGGCGCGCGCCGGGTTGGACCGCGTAACGTGACTTCCTTTGAAATGGAGGTTGCTAGGTCTGCTCTCCGGCCGCGTACGCAACGTGCAGGTGTGCTCAGGGCGATGGGCCCAGACCCCTGCGCGCTTAGGTTTAGACCGGCGTGCTGACCTCTCTGTTGTGCCTAGGTGGGGCTGCGACGTGTTGATCTTCCGAGGCCGGGCATGACCCAGAAAAGTGTGTCCGGCCAAATGGGATCAAGCGTGTTGGGCTATGTGGTACACCCCTGCAGGGAAGTTTATCTATTCGAATAGCCGTGTCCCTCGGTAAAAGGACGACCCGGAGTTGTACCTCGACCTTATGACAACTAGAACCGGATACTTAATAAAACACACCCTTCCAAGTGCCAGATACAACCCGGTGATTGCTCTCCAACAGGGCATCGAGGAGGGGATCGCCGGGTAGGATTATGCTATGCGATGCTACATGGAGAACTTCAGTCTACTCTCTTCCATATGCTGCAAGACGGAGGCGACCAGAAGCGTAGTCTTCGATAAGACTAGCTATCCCCCTCTTATTCTGGCATTCTGCAGTCCAGTCCACTGATATGGCCCTTTACACATATATCCATGCATATATAGTGTAGCTCCTTGCTTGCGAGTACTTTGGATGAGTACTCACGGTTGCTTTCTTCCCCCTTTTTCCCCCTTTCCTTTCTTCTGGTTGTCACAACCAGATGTTGGAGCCCAGGATCCAGAGGCCACCGTCGACGACGATTCCTTCTACTCTGGAGGTGCCTACTACTACGTGCAGCCCGCTGACGACGACCAGGAGTAGTTAGGATGATCCCAGGCAGGAGGCCTGCGCCTCTTTCGATTGTATCCCAGTTTGTGCTAGCCTTCTTAAGGCAAACTTGTTTAACTTATGTCTGTACTCAGATATTGTTGCTTCCGCTGACTCGTCTATGATCGAGCACTTGTATTCGAGCCCTCGAGGCCCCTGGCTTGTATTATGATGCTTGTATGACTTATTTTATTTGTAGAGTTGTGTTGTGATATCTTCCCGTGAGTCCCTGATCTTGATCGTACACATTTGCGTGCATGATTAGTGTACGATTGAATCGGGGGCGTCACATGTTTATGTCAGTAGTAGTCACTAGTCAGTGTTTGAATGTTGTATATATCGTTGTTTCGAACTGTTTACTGTCTCGAACTACTGGTGGGCTAAATAGGGCATCACCATTCTCCAGTGTTCAGAGTATATCTCCTTTTTTCAAGTTATATAATTTGAGCTCAGTGTCTTTTCGATGATGTACACTTGTTTGGGCCAGTGAGGTGTCGTTGAATATGGGCCGAGTAGTAACGCAATGCCAAATAGGTCAATTATGACTCTCAGGCCGGGCTCTCAAAAGATCTTGAAAAAAAAGGTCGGGCTCTCCAAAAAAGAAAGAATAAGGACTCTTAGGCCGACATGTGGGCGCCACCGGTGTTTTCGTGCGCTTGCGCACCGAGAACATATTGGCGCGTGCTCGAAATTCATGCTACCTTTTCATCCCCAGTCTCCCGCCCCTCCCCCACCTATGGAATCTCGATTCCTACTCCAGCTCCCCAAATCCCCCTCTTGTACTCCCTGTACTCAAGCGCACTATCATGTCGCCGGTCAACGCGGATCTCCGAGCCAGAGATCCTGAGGTCCGTCCTGCCTTCGGTCGCTGTGTGCTGTCGCTCAACAGTGGCATGGCGGCGCTTGACGACCAGTTTGCTGGCAAAGTGCTGATGGTAACCATTAATGGTGACCGGCCTCTCGTCTCGCTGGATGACCTTGTCAAAGCTCTTGGCATTGCGCACGGCATCCAAATAAGTGACTTGCTCGTTGAAGTCTGTCCGCCACCGGCTGATTTGTTCGTCAGGTTCCGGACAACTTTCGACTGCAGTCATGTGTTCGAATCTTCCCGGCGTTTGTTCTGCGATGGCGCGCTGGTGAGCTTTGATCGGTGGCACCCAGGATGGGGCTCGGTGCCTTCTGAGCTTGAGTTTTTAACAAAGCTTACCTTCCACGGCATGCCTCGACATGCTTGGAACAGCGAGTCCATGAACGAGTTTATCAACGACCTTGGAGGTGAGCTCATAAGTATGTTTGTTCCTCCAGACAGTTGGGCTCTGACGGTTATGGCATGGATGAAGAAGCCTTCCACCATACCGAAGGCGATTGGTGTTGAGATACCGATGCAGGAACCGGGGTTGTACTATTCGTCGCCACCAAGGCCGCCGCGGACCACGTTAGGGATGTACCTGTATCGAGTGTTCGTGCATGTCGAAGAAGTGGTCAATCCATCAATCGAAGTCCTGCCGCCGCCGCTGGTGCCAGGGTCCGTCGACGACGTCCATTACAGGAGTCAACGTCAGACTTTCCCCGTGTTGCTCGGAACGATGGATGGCACAGGGCCTACTCCATCGCGCGGCGGAGGCCACTGCTTCTTTGGGAGAAGAGGCAGGGCTGGCTTCCTGGATGTGCTCTAATTTGAGGTAACAACTGAATCTTGTCAGATACTAGTTAAATCCAAGCTATGGGTGTGAAGCACTGATATGCCAGTACATTTGATTGTGACCTGTTCTAATTTTGTACCTGAACTTGTTTTAGAAAGGGTTGTACGTCAACTTAATGTGCTAGCAGAACTTATTGTGTTGTCTGTCTGTTTTCTTTGCATAACATTCAAGATATTTCCCCGTCATTGATAAAGATGATGAACCGTTATGTACGACTTCGTTGGTTTCAACATAGCCCTTCCCATAGCGATCCACTGCTTCCATCCTGATTGTGCAGCCTGCGTGAAATTTATGTATGCAAGTTCAGTGTGCTATGATGTTCTATATGATTGTGTCAACTATATAAGTTTTTACTGAGCATCAGCAATGCATATGGCTGAAAGATATATTTACGAGCATCGGCCGATGGGTCTCTCTCTATCTCTTTCTCTCTCTCACTCACACACACACACACACACACGCACACGCACAAGAGGGACCCGTTGAATTATTTATTTGTTCATGACAGCTTTTAATTAGGTTCCACTGTAATCTAACTTTTTTCTTAAGTTATTGATTGAGCTCAGTGACTTCAAAAAGTTGTACAGAAGCCTTGTTTGGGCCTTTCCGGCGTCGCTGAATGTGGGCTGAGTAACCATGTTAGGTTGTACTGTACTACACATGCCTTTTTTCGCTATTTTTTAAATAATACATTTTTTTATTAATTTTCATAAATATTACGTTGGGTAACTTTTTTTCAAAACTAATACACCATCGGCCCGCTGCAGGCCGACTGGGCCTAGTCGGCCCACAACCGGCCGATTGGATTCCAGTCGGCCTACAACTGGCCGACTGGCCCCTGCCGGCCCACTGTGGGCTGATTGGGTCCTGTCGGCCCACTGTGGGCCGACTAGAGCTAATTGCCTCGCTGTGGGCTAATTGTTTTTGCAAAAGTATTAATCATGTATTTAAAAATTATGTGTATTGTGACCTCCTCCGCTCGCTGTGGGCCCATTGTTGACTAAAAAATATGTTTTAAAAAGTGTTAATCATGTATTTAAAAAATATGTGTATTGTGACCTCCTCCGCTCGCTGTGGGCCCACTGTTGACTAAAAAATATGTTTTAAAAAGTGTTAATCATGTATTTAAAAATTGTTAAATGTGTGTATAAAAAATGTTCCTTATATATATAATTTTTTTTAAATGTGTGTATAAAAAATAGTTTTTTTTTCAACATGAGCAATGCGACTGAGCCGACAGTTGTACACAATATCCTGGTCAACTTGTTATTCTCCGCCCCGCTAGGCTGCAAACTTTCCTAAGAGGTATGCATTAGGCTTAACAAGAAAATGGACTTTAAGAAATAATAAATGAGATGTAATTATAATAACTGGACAATTACTATGCACCAAACACGTAATTAGTTTGAAAAATATACTATTGTTGGATTTTTGAAAATTTTAATTTCATTACTTGTTGCGCGCGCAATATTTCGTTGGATTTTAACGTAATACAACTTTATTTTGAAATTATATTTAACCTGACTAGAAATTTCGGATAAAAATATTTCGGATCCCATCAAAATGTGGGATTTTTTTTTGAATTCTGTTTTGAGCGGTTGTTTGAAATTATTAATCGTTGTCCTAGCTAGAAGTTCGGTTGTACTTTTAACAAACTGTAAATGGGCTGTAGTAAATTCCATTAAAATTAAAGAATGGGCTGTACATTCTTACAAATAAAAAATGGGCTATATGTTCTCTGCCAAATCCGAGCTGTGGGTCTACTAAGTTGACGCGTACCAAGGGCTTTGTCAACTTAGTCAATATAAACGATTCTAGCTGCAGTGATCGTACGATGTCCATCCAACGGCCGTAGTGCTTCTTCAACCTCTGGTCTTCTTACTCCAGCCGCCCAAAGCAACTCCGGTCGTGTCGCGTGCTCCTGCCTTTCGTGGCCGGCTGTGATGCCACGGAGGCCTCACCGCCCCGTACTACTCCCACCGCTTGCCAGGCCATCCCTCTACTCACCCACACCCCCTGTTATTCTGCGGCGACGGCAGCCTCACACCGCAGCCGAACCAGTGAACCCTCGTACTCCTCTCCGCGCGGGCTTCCACTGCTGCGTCTTCCCCGGTTCCGCGTCGTCCCCTTCCAAGGCCTCGCCGTCGTCCACTGCCCTGGTGCTCTCGGCGCGGCGTGGTCAACGTGGTCAAGGAACGACTTCCATCGGACGTGGACTGTACGTGGAGAGGCTGACAGCTGGGTACACGGCCGCAGCAAGGAAGTGCCTCCTTATTACGCGGAAAATAATGTTTCCTCCACCTGACAGCAGGGACCCACCGGACGGGCCACCGTATTTCGCGAAAAAATGTTTGCCCCCTGACTACTGGGACCCACCAGCTACACCTTCGCACGCAAGGAAGTGCGTCCAGGCAAAAAAAAAACGATTCGCCCCCTGACTGCTGGGATCCACCAGCTACATCTTCACACGCAAGGAAGTGCGTCCGGGCAAAAAAAAACCAAAACGATTCGCCCCCTGACTGCTGGGACCCACCAGCCCCCCGACTGCTGGGACCCACCAGCTACATCTTCGCATGCAAGGAAGTGCGTCCGGGCAAAAAAAATGATTCACCCCCTGACTGCTAGGACCCACCAGCTACATCTTCGTAGGCAAGGAAGTGCCTGACAGTCGGGAGCCACCTGGTCGAAGCGTACGTAGCGTTGTCATTCTGGTCGCGAACGTGTACGTACATATATACTGGTGGATGTAGAGGCGCGCACGTGTCATAGTAGAGGCGCGCACGTGTCATAGTAGAGGCGCGCACGTAGCATATACACGTACGTACAGCGGCCAGGTTCAAGAAAGAAAATACGGCCACGTATGTGTACATACGGGCGGGGTCTCGAACGCCTACTCGCGCATACGTACGGCGAGGGCTCGTGTACATGGCTGGGTCGGAACGGAGAAATAGCGTCGTCGTCGTGTTCATGGGGAGGCAACGGAATGCGTCGTGTTCATCGGGAGGCAACGCGGCTAGGTCGGAATGGAATACGTGGTCGTGTTCATCGGGAAGGCTTGGACGGAACAGGCGATGGAAACGAGGCCTGGCGTACCGCAGAACGGAGGAAACGGCCTTGTGTTCGACCATCCACGTTCAAAACGGGGGTCCTGTTGATCGGGAGGGGTGTGGCGTACCGTAAAACGGAGGAAACAGACCTCCTACGATCGAAACGGGGGTCCTGTTGATCGAGAGGGGTGTGGCGTACCGCAAAACAAAGGAAACGGACTTGTGTTGGAGCGCTATGGTCAAAACGGGGGTCCTGTTCATCGGAAGGGGTGTGGCGTACCGCAAAATGGGACTCCATGGGATACTGTTCATCTCCGCCGTCGACCCCCTCCAGCCTCCACGAGCTACTGTTCATCCACCGTCGACCTCCTCCAGCCTCCACGGGTTCCTGTTCATCCAGCCTCCACCGCGCGCTACTCCACCGGCTACTGTTCAACCACCCTCCACCGTCTACTGTTCATCCAGCCCTCCACACCACGGGGTCCTATTCAACCACCCCTCCACGGGCACCCCTCCACCGTCTACTGTTCATCCTGCCCTCCATGGGGTGGTCCTGTTCATCCAGCCCTCCACGGGGTCCTGTTCATCCAGCCCCAACCGGCTCGATCGATCGGGGTCCTGTTCATCCAGAGGCAACACCACGGGGTCCTGTTCATCCACCCCCACCGGGAACTGTTCATCCAAATCGCCCCGCAATGCTCATTGTTCATCCAGAGGCAACATCGATCGGCTTCAGTTAGCAGCAGTAGCCAAGGAATCGCTCGATCGGGTTCAGTTAACAGCCATCGATCGATCGCTCGGGTTCAGTAACGCGTAGCCTGCAGTGCAATCGCTCGGGTTTAGTTAGAGACCAACGTCTCGCTCGGGTTCAGTTAGAGCCAACGCCTCTCACACACGCGCGTACGTGTACGAGAGAAACGTGCATCGCTCGGCCCCCGACCTCCCACCGTAACCGGGAACTCCCTGAAATTTTCCTCCCCCTCGCTTCTACCATGGTTTTTTCTGTCATGGGCGGCCCAAAGAATGTCATGCAGCTGCGTCTCCGGCCCGCCCAGGACGAAAATCCAATTTTCTGTCATGATTTTTTGTCATAGAAGTAGGAGCCCACCACATCTATGATGATACCGGGTTTTGTCACAATTATCGTCATAGAAGTGTCATATGTATGACAGAAAAAAAATTCATTCGGCCCAAAATGTCACGGATGTGTCTTTTTTTGTAGTGACCAGTATTGTCACAAAAGATTTTCATTGGACCCGATGCATTAGGTATGACACCTAGATCGGATATGAACTCCTTCATCCAGACTCCTTCATTTGTTGCTTCCCAAGCAGCTATGTACTCCGCTTCACACGTAGATCTCGCCACGACGCTTTGTTTAGAACTGCACTAACTGACAACTCCACTGTTTAATGTAAACACGTATCCGGTTTGCAATTTAGGATTGTCCGGATCAGTGTCAAAGCTTGCATCGACGTAACTATTTACGACGAGCTCTTTGTCACCTCCATAAACGAGAAACATACCCTTAGTCCTTTTCAGGTATTTCAGGATGTTCTTGACCGCTGTCTAGTGATCCATTCCTGGATTACTTTGGTACCTCCCTGCTAAGCTAATAGCAAGGCACACATCAGGTCTGGTACACAACATTGCATACATGATAGAGCCTATGGCTGAAGCATAGGGAACACTTTTCATTTTCTCTCTATCTTCTGCAGTGGTCGGGCATTGAGTCTGACTCAACTTCACACCTTGTAACACAGGCAAGAACCCTTTCTTTGCTTGATCCATTTTGAACTTTTTCAAAACTTTGTCAAGGTATGTGCTTTGTGAAAGTCCAATTAAGCGTCTTGATCTATCTCTATAGATCTTGATGCCCTATATGTAAGCAGCATCACCGAGGTCTTTCATTGAAAAACTCTTATTCAAGTATCCTTTTATGCTATCCAGAAATTCTATATCATTTCCAATTAGCAATATGTCATCCACATATAATATTAGAAATGCTACATAGCTCCCACTCACTTTCTTGTAAATACAGGCTTCTCCAAAAGTCTGTATAAAACCATATGCTTTGATCACACTATCAAAATGTTTATTCCAACTCTGAGAGGCTTGCACCAGTCCATAAATGGATCGTTGGAGCTTGCACACTTTGTTAGCCCCCTTTGGATCGACAAAACCTTCCGGTTGCATCATATACAACTCTTCTTCCAGAAATCCATTCAGGAATGCAGTTTTGACATCCATTTGCCAAATTTCATTATCATAAAATGCGGCAATTGCTAACATGATTTGGACAGACTTAAGCATCGCTACGGGTGAGAAAGTCTCATCGTAGTCAACTCCTTGAACTTGTCGAAAACCTTTCGCAACAAGTCGAGCTTTGTAGACAGTAACATTACCGTCAGCGTCGGTCTTCTTCTTGAAAATCCATTTATTCTCTATGGCTTGCCGATCATTGGGCAAGTCAACCAAAGTCCACACTTTGTTTTCATACATGGATCCCATCTCGGATTTCATGGCCTCAAGCCATTTTGCGGAATCTGGGCTCACCATCACTTCTTCATAGTTCGTAAGTTCGCCTTGGTCAAGTAACATGACCTCCAGAATAGGATTACCGTACCACTCTGGTGCGGATCTTACTCTGCTTGACCTACAAGGTTCAGTAGTAACTTGATATGAAGTTTCATGATCAATATCATTAGCTTCCTCACTAATTGGTGTAGGTGTCACAGGAACCTGTTTCTGTGATGAACTACTTTCCAATAAGGGAGCAGGTATAGTTACCCCATCAAGTTCTACTTCCCTCCCACTCACTTCTTTCGAGACAATCTCCTTCTCTAGAAAGGATCCATTCTTAGCAACAAATGTCTTGCCTTCGGATCTGTGATAGAAGGTGTACCCAACAGTTTCCTTTGGGTATCCTATGAAGACACATTTCTCCTATTTGGGTTCGAGCTTATCAGGTTGAAGCTTTTTCACATAAGCATTGCATCCCCAAACTTTAAGAAACGACAACTTTGGTTTCTTGCCAAACCACAGTTCATAAGGCGTTGTCTCAACGGATTTTGATGGTGCCCTATTTAACGTAAATGCAGCCGTCTCTAAAGCATAACCCAAAATGATAGCGGTAAATCAGTAAGAGACATCATAGATCGCACCATATCTAGTAAAGTACGATTACGATGTTCGGACACACCATTTCACTATGGTGTTCCGGGTGGCGTGAGTTGTGAAACTATTCCGCATTGTTTCAAATGTAGACCAAACTTGTAACTCAAATATTCTCCTCCACGATCAGATCGTAGAAACTTTATTTTCTTGTTATGATGATTTTCCACTTCACTCTGAAATTCTTTGAACTTTTCAAATGTTTCAGACTTAAGTTTCATTAAGTAGATATACCCATATCTGCTCAAATCATCTGTGAAGGAGAGAAAATAACGACACCCGCCGTGAGCCTCAATATTCATCGGTCCACATACATCAGTATGTATGATCTCCAACAAATCTATTGCTCGCTCCATTGTTCCGAAGAACGGCGTTTTAGTCATCTTACCCATGAGGCATGGTTCGCGAGTACCAAGTGATTCATAATCAAGTGATTCCAAAAGTCCATCAGTATGGAGTTTCTTCATGCGCTTTACACCAATATGACCTAAACGGTAGTGCCACAAATAAGTTGCACTATCATTATCAACTCTGCATCTTTTGGCTTCAATATTATGAATATGTGTATCGCTACTATCGAGATTTAATAAAAATAGACCACTCTTCAAGAGTGCATGACCATAAAAGATATTACTCATATAAATAGAACAACCATTATTCTCTGATTTAAATGAATAACCGTTTCGCATCAAACAAGATCCAAATATAATGTTCATGCTTAACGCTGGCACCAAATAACAATTATTCAGGTCTAATACTAATCCCGAAGGTAGATGTAGAGGTAGCATGCCGACCGCGATCACATCGACTTTGGAACCATTTCCCACGCGCATCGTCACCTCGTCCTTAGCCAATCTTCGCTTAATCCGTAGTCCCTGTTTCGAGTTGCAAATATTAGCAACAGAACCAGTATCAAATACCCAGGTGCTAATGCGAGCATTAGTAAGGTACACATCAATAACATGTATATCACATATACCTTTGTTCACCTTGCCATCCTTCTTATCCACCAAATACTTGGGGCGGTTGTAAGTGCATCTAGTGCCCGTTAGTGATTTTGGTGTATTGAAGACTTATAGGTTAAGGATCTAATGTGTTTATGAGTGTACACAGGTCTATAAGGCTATGAGGAGTTTGCTATTTACAGAGAAAGTCGACCCCTAAAATTGAAGTTCTTCGACTGAAGACTTTGATACACCGAAGACTTTCTGAAGACTTTGAAAGTGAAGAAATTGGTGTGACCTTGAAGACTTGGTATTCATTCGAGGAACATGAAGCGTGAAGACTTTTGTTTTCGTAGTTTCATTTTCTCTTTCTTGAGTCATAGGAAACACCGTACTGTTAAAGGGGGTCGAGGAAATACTAAGGAAAAATTTCCATTTGACGCTCAACTCAAATCCTACACCTACCAATCCCTTCGAGTGAAGCCATTGGAAATCTCAGACAGTTCAGTCAATTTCTTCAGTGACAGAGACGCAGTTCTTCTGGTCACTGAGGACTTTGTTCTGACTGAGGAGTTAGGAATTCGCCAGTGCGGATTGCCTACACAGCGAGGAACATGATAACCCTGAGGAATTTGTACCTCAAATTTCCGACCGTTGCTGTGCTACGCGCCAGCTGTCCCAAAATGTCTTATCCATCCAACGGTCATATCATTGAAGGGCATTTATGTCTTATTATGTCGGGCTGCTCCCTAGACTATAAATAGCCGCCCCCTACAACCACTAGCTGGTTGGCTGCTCCGAGAGAAACTAACACTTGTCATTTGAGAGCAACCCATCCTCCGAGGACTTTGAGCGAAAATCATCAAGTGAGGAAAATCCAAACCCAAACCCAAACACCTACAAACCCAAAGTGATTGAGCATCACTGAAGAGATTGATCCTGCGTGGATCCGACGCTTGTTACCTTTGAAGACTGTGCTTCTTCCAGGCGGTTAGGCGTCATGGTCTAGAGCATCCAAGAGGAATTGTGGATCGCCGAGTGACCGAGTTTGTCAAGGTTCGGAAGTCACCTGAAGACTTACCACGAGTGATTGGACGAGGACTGTGTGTCCTTAGTTCAAGGAGAATACGGTGAGGATTGGGTGTCCCGAGCTGCGTGCTCAGGACTGGGTGTCCAGGACTGTGTGTCCTCGAGTTTAAATACTCAGCTGCTCCAACCAGATGTACAACTGAGACAGCAGTTGGAACTGGTCTACCAAATCATTGTCTTCACCAAGCTTACTGGTTCCATTTCCTCAACTCTTTCATTTCCTCAGTATTGTGCTGCTTGTTTATCATATCTGTGTTTGAAGACTTTGACTGAAGACTTTCTCAATTTCCTCAGTTCAATTTCTTCAGTCTGTTTGTCTTCATCTTGTGTTATCCTGTATTTATGCTTTCTGTACTCTGTGCTAGTCTTCATTTCATCATGATGACCATGCTTGTGTTCTGCTTTGTTTTCATCTGAGTACTTATTCCGCTGCTAGTAGTTCTTCGCTAAGGAATTTCCTCACTAGCAAATTCCTTAGTGAAGAATTTCATAAAAATCGCCTATTCACCCCCCCTCTAGTCGATATAACGCACTTTCAGCAGTTCCGCTTCCAGTGACCAGTCTGTTTGCAGTAGAAGCACTCAGTCTCAGGCTTAGGTCCAGACTTGGGTTTCTTCTCCTGAGCAGCAACTTGTTTGCTGTTCTTCTTGAAGTTGCCCTTCTTCTTCCCTTTACCCTTTTTCTTGAAACTGGTGGTCTTATTGACCATCAACACTTGATGCTCCTTCTTGATTTCTACCTCCGCAGCCTTTAGCATTGCGAAGAGCTCGGGAATTGTCTTATCCATCCCTTGCATATTATAGTTCATCACAAAGCTCTTGTAGCTTGGTGGCAGTGATTGAAGAATTCTGTCAATGACACTATCATCCGGAAGATTAACTCCCAGTTGAATCAAGTGATTATTATACCCAGACATTTTGAGTATATGTTCACTGACAGAACTATTCTCCTCCATCTTACAACTGTAGAACTTATTGGAGACTTCATATCTCTCAATCCGGGCATTTGCTTGAAATATTAACTTCAACTCCTGGAACATCTCATATGCTCCATGACGTACAAAACGTCGTTGAAGTCCCGGTCCTAAGCCATAAAGCATGGCACCCTGAACTATCGAGTAGTCATCAGCTTTGCTCTGCCAGACGTTCTTAACGTTGTCAGTTGCATCTGCAGCAGGCCTGGCACCCAGTGGTGCTTCCAGGATGTAATTCTTCTGTGCAGCAATGAGGATAATCCTCAAGTTACGGACCCAGTCCGTGTAATTGCTACCATCATGTTTCAACTTTGCTTTCTCAAGGAACGCATTAAAAATCAATGGAACAACAGCACTGACCATCTATCTACAACAACATAGATAAGAAAAATACTATCAGGTACTAAGTTCATGATAAATTAAAGTTCAGTTAATCATATTACTTAAGAACTCCCACTTAGATAGACATCCCTCGAATCATCCAAGTGATCACGTGATCTATCTCAACTAAACCATGTCCGATCATCACGTGAGATGCAGTAGTTTTCAATGGTGAACATCACTATGTTGATCATATCTATATATGATTCACGCTCGACCTTTCGCTCTCAGTGTTCCGAGGCCATATCTACATATGCTAGGCTCGTCAAGTTTAACCCGAGTATTCTGCGTGTGTAAAACTGTCTTACACCCGTTGTATTTGAACGTACAACTTATCACACCCGATCATCACATGGTGTCTCGGCACGACGAACTTTCACAACGGTGCATACTCAGGGAGAACACTTATACCTTGAAATTTAGTGAGAGATCATCTTATAATGCTACCGTCAATCAGAGCAGAATAATATGCATAAAGGATAAACATCACATGCAACCAATATAAGTGATATGATATGGCCATCATCATCTTGTGCCTTTGATCTCCATCTCCAAAGCACCGTCATGATCACCATCGTCACCGGCGCGACACCTTGATCTCCATCGTAGCATCATTGTCGTCTCGCCAACTATTGCTTCTACGACTATCGCTACCGCTTAGTGATAAAGTAAAGCAATTACAGGGTGATTGCATTGCATACAATAAAGCAACAACCATATGGCTCCTGCCAGTTGCCGATAACTCCGTTACAAAACATGATTGTCTCATACAATAAATATAGCATCATGTCTTGACCATATCACATCACAACATGCCCTGCAAAAACAAGTTAGACGTCCTCTACATTGCTGTTGCAAATTTTACGTGGCTGCTACGGGCTGAGCAAGAACCGTTCTTACCTATGCATCAAAACCACAACGATAGTTCGTCAAGTTAGTACTGTTTTAACCTTCTCAAGGACCGGGCGTAGCCACACTCGGTTCAACTAAAGTTGGAGAAACTAACACCCGCCAGCCACCTATGTGCAAAGCATGTCGGTAGAACCAGTCTCGCATAAGCGTACGCGTAATGCCGGTCCAGGCTGCTTCATCCAACAATACCACCGAACCAACGTATGACATGCTGGTAAGCAGTATGACTTGTATCGCCCACAACTCACTTGTGTTCTACTCGTATATATAACATCTACGCATAAACCAGGCTCAGATGCCACTGTTGGGGAACGTAGTAATTTCAAAAAAATCCTACGCACACGCAAGATCATGGTGATGCATAGCAACGAGAGGGGAGAGTGTCGTCCACGTACCCTCGTAGACCGTTAAGCGGAAGCGTTATAACAATGCGGTTGATGTAGTCGTACGTATTCACGATCGACTGATCCTCAGTACCGAACGTACGGCACCTCCGCGTTCAGCACACGTTCAGCTCGGTGACGTCCCGCGATCTCACGATCCAGTAGAGATCGAGGGTGAGTTTCGTCAGCATGACAACGTGGTGACGATGTTGATGGAGCTACTGACGCAGGTCTTTGCCTAAGCACCGCTACGATATGACCGAGGTGGATTATGGTGGAGGGGGGCACCACACACGGCTAAAAGATCAATGATCAATTGTTGTCCTTGGGGTGCCCCCCTGCCCCCGTATATAAAGGAGCTGGAGGGAGGTGGCCGACCAAGGAAGAGGGCGTGCCAAGGGGGGAGTGATACGTCTCCAACGTATCTATAATCTTTTATTGTTTCGTGCTATTATATTTTCTGTTTTGGATGTTTATGGGCTTTATTTTACACTTTTATATTATTTTTGCGACTAACCTATTAACCCAGAGCCCAGTGTCAGTTCCTGTTTTTCCCTTGTTCCAGTGTTTCGAAGAAAAGGAATATCAAATGGAGTCAAAACGGAATGAAACCTTCGGGAGAGTTATTTTTCGAACGGAAGCAATCCAGGAGACTTGGAGTGTACATCAGGGAAGCAACGAGGTGTCCACGAGGCAGGGAGGCGTGCCCCCCACCCTCATGGGCCCCTCGTGGCTCCCCTGACCTTCTTCTTTCTCCTATATATATCCATATACCCTAAAAACTTCGGAGAGCAGAATAGATCGGGAGTTCCGCTGCCGCAAGCCTCTGTAGCCACCAAAAACCAATCGGGACCCTGTTCCGGCACCCGGACGGAGGGGGGAACCCTCACCGTTGGCCATCTTCATCATCCCGACGCTCTCCATGATGAGGAGGGAGTAGTTCACCCTCGGGGCTGAGGGCATGTAGCAGTAGCTATGTGTTTGATCTCTCTCTCTCTCTCTCTCTCTCTCTCTCTCGTGTTCTTGATTCGACACGATCTTGATGTATCGCGAGCTTTGCTATTATAGTTGGATCTTATGATGTTTCTCCCCCTCTACTCTCTTGTAATGGATTGAGTTTTCCCTTTGAAGTTATCTTATCAGATTGAGTCTTTAAGGATTTGAGAACACTTGATGTACGTCTTGCATGTGCTTATCTGTGGTGACAATGGGATATCACGTGATTCACTTGATGTATGTTTTGGTGATCAACTTGCGGGTTCCGTGACCTCGTGAACTTATGCATAGGGGTTGGCACACGTTTTCGTCTTGACTCTCCGGTAGAAACTTTGGGGCACTCTTTGAAGTACTGTGTGTTGGTTTGAATAGATGAATCTGAGATTGTGTGAAGCATATCGTATAATCATACCCACGGATACTTGAGGTGACATTGGAGTATCTAGGTGACATTAGGGTTTTGGTTGATTTGTGTCTTAAGGTGTTATTCTAGTACGAACTCTATGATAGATCGAACGGAAAGAATAGCTTTGTGTTATTTTACTACGGACTCTTGAATAGAACGATCAGAAAGAATAACTTTGAGGTGGTTTCGTACCCTACGATAATCTCTTCGTTTGTTCTCCGCTATTAGTGACTTTGGAGTGACTCTTTGTTGCATGTTGAGGGATAGTTATATGATCTAATTATGTTATTATTGTTGAGAGAACTTGCACTAGTGAAAGTATGAACCCTAGGCCTTGTTTCCTAGCATTGCAATGCCGTTTACGCTCACTTTTATCGCTTGTTACCTTGCTGTTTTTATATTTCCAGATTACAAAAACCTATATCTACCATTCGTATTGCACTTGTATCACCATCTCTTCGCCGAACTAGTGCACCTATACAATTTACCATTGTATTGGGTGTGTTGTGGACACAAGAGACTCTTTGTTATTTGGTTGCAGGGTTGCTTGAGAGAGACCATCTTCATCCTACGCCTCCCACAGATTGATAAACCTTAGGTCATCCACTTGAGGGAAATTTGCTACTGTCCTACAAACCTCTGCACTTGGAGGCCCAACAACGTCTACAAGAATAAGGTTGTGTAGTAGACATCAGGGAGTCCTACTCCCACCGGGAGTAGGACTCCTCTTTTCCTAGTAGGAGTAGGAGAAGGGGGAAGGAGGAGAGAGAGGGGAAGGAAAGGGGGGCGCCGCCCCCCTCCTTGTCTAATTCGGACTAGATGGGGAGGGGCGCGCGGCCTGCCCTGGCCGCCCCTCCTCTTCTCCACTAAGGCCCATTAGGCCCAATATACTCCCCGAGGGGTTCCGGTAACCCCCCGGTACTCCGGTATATGTCCGAAACCTCCTGAAACACTTCCGGTGTCCGAACATAGTCATCCAATATATCAATTTTTACGTCTCAACCATTTCGAGACACCTCGTCATGTCCGTGATCATATCCGGGACTCCAAACTACCTCCGGTACATCAAAACACAAAAACTCATAATACCGATCATCACAGAACTTTAAGCGTGCGAACCCTACGGGTTTGAGAACTATGTAGACATGACCGAGACACGTCTCCGGTCAATAACCAATAGCGGCACCTGGATGCTCATATTGTTCCTACATATTCTACGAAGATCTTTATCGGTCAAACCGCATAACAACATACGTTGTTCCTTTTGTC
The DNA here is from genome assembly GCA_032464435.1 of Aegilops umbellulata. NCBI lineage: Eukaryota > Viridiplantae > Streptophyta > Magnoliopsida > Poales > Poaceae > Aegilops > Aegilops umbellulata. The sequence goes on along the minus strand of CP136060.1, from coordinate 344,642,864 downwards.
ATCGGTATGTTACTTGCCCGAGATTCGATCGTCGGTATCTTAATACCTAGCTCAATCTCGTTACCGGCAAGTCTCTTTACTCGTTCCATAGTGCATCATCCCGTAACTAACTCATTAGTCACATTACTTGCAAGGCTTATAGTGATGTGCATTACCGAGAGGGCCCATAGATACCTCTCTGACAATCAGAGTTTTAAATCCCGATCTCGATCTATGTCAACTCAACAAGTACTATAGGAGACACCTGTAGAGCACCTTTATAATCACCCAGTTACGTTGTGACGTTTGGTAGCACACAAAGTGTTCCTCCGGTAATTGGGAGTTGCATAATCTCATAGTCATAGGAACATGTATAAGTCATGAAGAAAGCAATAGCAATAAACTAAACGATCAAGTGCTAAGCTAACGGAATGGGTCAAGTCAATCACATCATTCTTCTAATGATGTGATCCCGCTAATCAAATGACAACTCATGTCTATGGTTAGGAAACTCAACCATCTTTGATCAACGAGCTAGTCAAGTAGAGGCATACTAATGACACTATGTTTGTCTATATATTCACACATGTATTTTGTTTCCGGTTAATACAATTCTAGCATGAATAATAAACATTTATCATGATATGAGTAAATAAATAATAACTTTATTATTGCCCCTAGGGCATATTTCCTTCACGGCGACCCCCCTCACAACCGACGACCGAGATCATCGGTGGAGGGAAGCCGCCGGAGGACATAGGCAGAGAAACTCTCCTGGTGAGAAGTGCTGGCGAGATCGCCTTTTTCCTTCGAGAAGAAGAAAGAAAATGACCCGTTTTAAAACAATACTTTGATGTGTTTGGCATCAAGAAATAAAACGGTTTAACATCAACAAATACAAATGTTCACCCTTGGTTAGTCAAACCAAATCATACACGGTACAATTGTTCCTCCCCGACCAGGAGAGGCGACCTCTCCTTTCTCGGTACGTCATTGTTTCCCTTCACCTCCAGTGGTTCTATTGGTGTGGAAGTGTGTAAAGTTCTCGGTCTACCGACTGAAGTTGTGCCTTTCCTTGATTTCAAACCCTTAGGTAGGTTTTCGTTGTTTGTCGCTTCACTCCTTCAGGCGACGAGTCGTTGGAGGTGGGGGTCTAGCGAATAAGGTTTCCCTGCATTTCCCCATCTCAACGTGTCGTCTACGGCGGCATTGATGGCTTGATGGCGTATTTTCCTATAGGTTATTCTATAAGCAGTAAGGATATGGTCTACATGGTTTGTTGGCACGACGGTAGTAGTGGTTTCCATTTACTGTCTGGTCATCTAGCCTCGTCTCTGCGCGTTGTTGCAGCCTCCAGTGCTGGTGTGGGGAGAAATAATGAAGGTTTAGCTCTTGGATTTGTGACTCATCTAGCAGAAACGCTTCTTCTCCATGACGTTTGTTCATGGGGACTATGGCCTTGATAACTTGGGGACGTAGGGTTTTACCTACTTGAGAGGGCCCGAACCTAGGTAAACAATGTGCCTCATGTTACCATCATGCCAAGGCTACCAGATCGGGACCCCCTACCCGAGATCCATCGAATTTAGCTCCGACAGTACGTGGGACCTCATCTCCGTCAAGGATGAGCACCAGTTCAGTGGTGCAGAGGTAGCTCGCATCCAAAACCCTACCATTCACTATTTTAAGACTTTCGTTGCAAATACTATCTTTTGTAGGTAGCATCTTGGGAGGCATGTCTAGTTATGACATGTGTGGGGTGGCTATTTATAGCCAGGGGCAACCCGACATGAATTGTCATAAATGCCCTTCTCTGATATGACCGTTATCAGGATAAGGATCCACTCGACAGCTGGCCCGCGCAGCAACGATTAGAATTTGAACTCTCAAATCCTAACTCCTCGGCCTGACCAAATTCGTCAGCGACCAGATGAACTTCGTCACTATCGCTAGCAAATTCGTCAGTTGTTCCGGAGATTTCCAAAGGCTTCACTCGAAGTGGCTTGTGTATGTATATGTTTAGCATCACTTTGGGAATGTGAACTGTGATTCACCTAGGCCCCCTTTAATAGTACAGTTTTTCCCATGACTCAAAGTAAGAAGAAAGAAACTACGAAAACAAAAGTCTTCAAGCTTCATAGTCTTCACATAAATTTCTTCAAAGGTCATACCAATTTCATCACCAAATTCTTCACTTGAAGAAATCCATTTTTAGGGTTCGTCTTCCATATGTTAAAGGAAATCTTCATGGACTATATCTCCTGTGTACACTCACAAACACGTTAGTCCCTCAACATATTTGTCTTCAATACTCCAAAACTACTAAGGGGTACTTGATGCACTTACAATAAGATAGCTAGCATGATATTTTGCATGGCTTGTCTGTTTTTTGATATTTTTGCTACGCTAGATCATTGCACATCCTGGTACACTGCCAGAGGCATTCATATTATCATATTGTTTCAGTTATTGAGTTGTAATATCGAGTTGTAAGTAAATAAAAGTGTGATGCATTCTAGAGTGTTGCCCTTACCTATGAGGATATAAAAAATGAAAAAAGGACAAAAGGACCCCAAAAAAGAGAAAACAAAAAATGAGAGAAAAGAGAGAGAGGGCACACTACCATCCTTTTACCATACTTGTGCTTGAAAGTAGCACTATGATCTTCATATATAGAGTCTCCATGATTTGTCACTTTCATATACTAGTGAGATTTTTTATTATAGAACTTGACTTGTATGTTCCGATGATGGGTGAAAGATCGTGGATGTCGCCTAGAGGGGGGTGAATAGGCGCTTTAAAAAATTATGGTTTAGGCTTGAACAAATGCGGAATAAAACTAGTGTTTAATTTGTCAAGCACAAAACCTAAAACAACTAGGAACACCTATGTGCACCAGCAAGTTATGGTAAGCAAGATAAACAACTAGGTGATAACAAGATATATAACATGAGATGCTATGGCTATCACAAAGTAAAGTGCATAAGTAAAGGGCTTAGATAAGAGATAACCGAGGCACACGGAGACGACGATGTATCCCGAAGTTCACACCCTTGCGGATGCTAATCTCCGTTTGGAGCGGTGTGGAGGCACAATGCTCCCCAAGAAGCCACTAGGGCCACCATAATCTCCTCACACCCTCGCACAATGCAAGATGTCGTGATTCCACTAAGGGACCCTTGAGGGCGGTCACCAGACTCGTGCAAATGGTAACCTTTGGGGGCGGTCAGCGAACCCGTACATTTTGGCAACACTTGGGGGCGGTCACCGGAACCCATACAAATTGCTCAGGGCAATCTCCACAACCTAATTGGATACACTCACGCATGCCCGGAGCTTTACACCAGCATGATTGAGCTCCGAGACACCACCAACCGTCTATAGGGCGCCCAAGCACCCAAGAGGAACAAACTCTAGGGTACCAAGCACCCAAGAGTAATAAGCTTCTCAAACTTCACTTCCACGTATCACCGTGGAGAACTCAAACCTATGCACCAAATGCAATGGCAAGGGCACACGGAGTGCCCAAGTCCCTCACTCTCAAATCCCACCAAAGCAACGAAAGCTATGGAGGAATGTGAGAGGAAGAACAAGAAGGAGAACACAAAGAACTCCAAGATCTAGATCCAAGGGGTTCCCCTCACATAGAGGAGAAAGTGATTGGTGGAAACGTAGATCTAGATCTCCTTGATACGTCTCCAACATATCTATAATTATTGTTACATGCTATTATATTATCTGTTGTGGATGTTTTATATGCATTTATATGCTATTTTATATTATTTTTGGGACTAACTTATTAACCTAGAGCCTAGTGCCAGTTTCTGTTTTTTCCTTGTTTTTGAGTTTCGTAGAAAAGGAATATCAAACTGAGTCCAAACGAGCTGAAACTTTACGATGAATATTTATGGACCAAAAGAAGCCCACGCAGCATCAGAGTTGGGCCAGAAGAGTCCCGAGGTGACGGTAAGGGTGGAGGGCGCCCGCCCCTAGGGCGTGCCCCTGGCTTGTCGCTACCTCGTGGACCCCCTCCCGACTTGTTTCCGACGCCAAAAATTCCTATACATATAGAAACCCCCGAAAAGAAACCTAGATCAGAAGTTCTGCCGCCGCAAGACTCTGTAGCCATGAAAAACCAGTCGGGAGCCTGTTCCGGCACCCTGCCGGGGGGGGGGGGGAAACCATCACCGACAGCCATCTTCATCATCCCGACGGTCTCCATGACGAGGAGGGAGTAGTTCACCCTCGGGTCTGAGGGTATGTACCAGTAGCTATGTGTTTGATCTCTCTCTCGTGTTCTTGATTTGGCACAATCTTGATGTACCGCGAGCTTTGTTATTATAGTTGGATCATATGGTGTTTCTTCCCTCTCTATCTCTTGTTGTGATGAATTGAGTCTTGCTCTTTGAGGTTTCATTATGTTGGATTGAGTATTGGATCTGAGAACACTTGATGTATGTCTTGCGATGGGATATCTGTGGTGACAATGGGATGTTCTATTGATTCACTTGATGTATGTTTTGGCACTCAACTCATGGATTCCCGAGGTGACATTGGGGTAATCTATGCATAGGGGTTGATGCAGGTTTTCGTCCTACCTTCTCTGATAGAAACTTTGGAGTGATTCTTTGTTGCACGTTGAGGGATTGTTATGTGATCCAAATATGTTATCATTGTTGAGAGAATTTGCACTAGTGAAAGTATGAACCCTAGGCCTTGTTTTCAAGCATTGCAATACCGTTTTTTATCACTTTTGTTACTAGTTACCCTTCTGTTTTTATATTTTCAGATTACAAAAACCTATATCTACTATCCATATTACACTTGTATCACCATCTCTTCGCCGAACTAGTGCACCTATACAATTTACCATTGTATTTGGTGTGTTGGGGACACAAGAGACTCTTTTTTATTTGGTTGCAGGGTTGTTTGAGAGATACCATCTTCATCCTATGCCTCCCACGGATTGATAAACCTTAGGTCATCCACTTCAGGGAAATTTGCTACTGCCCTACAAAACTCTGCGCTTGGAGGCCCAACACGAGTCTACAAGGAGAAGGTTGAGTAGTAGACATCAAGCTCTTTTCTGGCGTTGTTGGGGATATTACTACTGGGAGTAAACCGGCCTATCTGGGCCGGGTTAACTTCGCCAAAAGTTAAGTATGTTAAAGCCCAAGAAGGCAGATGAGGGCCTAAGGCCCATAGTCGGTTCAAACCTTGTAGCTGTAAACCGGCGTTGATATGTAAACTTGCATTGTAAGTTAGGAGTAAGTAGAGACCAAACCGGACACGTCTATGAGCCGGTGTTGGGACTCTATAAACCGACGGGCGTCACCCATGTATATAAGGGGACGACCCGGCGGCGGTTCAAGGACAACAGACAACAACTCGAGACTTAGGCGAAGCTTGTTTGCTCCCTAGTCATCGAAACCCCATCAATTCCATCACAACTAGACATAGGATTTTACCTTCATCGAAGGGGCCGAACTAGTATAAACGCTCTTGCGTCCCTGTGTCCGCTTTAACCCCTTCAAGCTAACCCGCCGCGATGGCTCCACGACTAAGTCCTTTCATGAGGACATCTGCCGTGACAAAACCACGACAGTTGGCGGCCACCGTGGGGCTATCGCACGATGGTTTCAAGTTCTTGGAGGGCAACTTCGAAGGACTCGAGGGCTACGCTGTGGGCCGGATGACCAAGAGTCGTCGCGGCAAGCTCTACATCGACGATGCAGGATGGGGCGCCGAGGCCGGCTCAATCGAGTACGGGTACCGGGTCCCCTTTGGTGGCATACACGTCTTCATTGGCAAGATCGGTGAATCGGGACCCGAGCCGGACATCTGCACCAACCTCGTCGAGACGGCTCAGCGTGCACGATCTGCCCAGGTTAAACCGGCCGTGAAGCATGCCTTCGTGGGAGTCATCCATGGAGGAAGCTATGAGGATGGATCGGAATCTGGTGGCGAGACCGTCGTTTATTCCGGCGACGAGTCATCAACCGGAGAAACCGAATCTTTGTATCAGCTACAAGATGGCCAGATTGGGGGCTGTTCCGATGGCGATAGTATTCCGGACCCCTCGGATCTGCCAAACCGGGTCGGAATATTCATGGCCGAGACACAAGCAGCGATCCACTCTTCGACCGCAACAGCAATGATATCCGGATCAGGAACGGCAACGGCAGCCGGGGCAGGAGGCCTTGTACACCCGCCGGCTCAAGTCTTATCTGATCTGTTTGATGCGTTGGCTACGCTCATGGCAGAGGCTAATCCGGCGTATCAGAACGCCCACGACGTGGAAATTGCGAAAGTGAGGGATCAGATCACACAAGCCAAGGATGACCGCAGAGCGGGCCGCTTTGGATGCGCAAGCTTACCGACTTATGCTAGATCAAAATGCATCCCATGAGGTCCTGAAGCGGAAATACCGATCTCGTTTGCCTCAAGTTTTCGAAGCTAGAGATCTCTTCAACACACCAGGAGCAGGAACCAGCAACCCGCCAGTGGTAAACCGGGCGGAAGCACCAGGGACGGACGCGCCGGTTCACCCTCGCTTGATGGATCCGCCTCGTCAACACACTATTGTACCTCAGGCTGTCCCGACGCCTTCGGGTCACTATTCCAACCCGATGGATAACCTTGTTGCTGCTGCTGCACGGCTGGAGGCCATCCCAATGGAAGGTGATTCGCCGCAGGCGGTGGAAACGCGCCGGGTTAAGGAGCTTCTTCGGACAGCTTTGGTCCAGCAGGAAGCGTACTCATACAGTCGTGACCGAATTCATTCCACCCCTCGTCCAAGCCGGAGCTATAGCAGGCGTATGGAGGAACCAGCTGTATCAAGTAATGCACGAAACCGTGAAGTACCCCGTGGCAACAACCCGGCGGGTGGTGTTGGTGATGCCCAGGAAGTGGTGGACCGGGCCCGAGCATGCAGGGAGGCCGAGTTAGCAGCACAGTACGAGGCTCGCTAGCTTACGTCGGTTCGTCCAACTACCTCGGTCGAGCCTGGCGTCTGTTCTAGCTCTTTGGGGGTGCCTTGTCTTGTCCCCGCTTTACGCAATGTGCGCCTGCCCAAAGACTTTAAGGGTCCGCGCAAGGTGTCGAATTACACTGCTAATCAGCCTCCAGAGACGTGGATAGAGAGCTATGAGATGGCCATGGAGATGCTGGATGTGGGTGATGCGGCGTGTGCAAAGTACTTCACCATGATGCTTGAAGGAACGGCCCGTACTTGGTTAAAAAGTTTGTCGGCCAATTCTATCAGTTCATGGGCCCAATTGCGAGCCCGGTTCATCCAGAACTTCAAGGTTACATGTAAACAACCCATGTCAATAGTGGACTTAGCAGCCTGTGTTCAGGAGGAAGGAGAATCAACGACTCGTTGGGTGCGTCGGGTCTGACAAATTTTGCACTCATCAGACCGTATCAATGCCGACACAGCGGTTATAACCTTGGAAGGCAACTGCCGGTTTGGGCCTCTGAAGTTGAAATTGGGACGAATGAAGCGCCATTGCAATGATATAGGGACCCTCATGGCTGCGTTAGTGAAGTATGCTGATTCTGATAGTACCAAGGACCCCGAGTCTGATGACGACAAGGCAGGGAAGGGAAAGAAGAACGGCAACTCCAAAGGACAACAGCATAACCCGACAGGTCATGGAAACGGAGGCAAGCGTAAAGCGGATGGCAGCATGGATTTTGTGGCTAATACCAACACGCAGGACAAGGGCCAGTGACGTAAGGGTAAAACACCAAATCACAGTGGAGCGCCTATTCCTAATCTGGACCGCCTGTCTTATCTGTTAAACCAGCCCTGTCCAAAGCATGGGATGAAGGAGGTGCCAGCCAATCACCTTTGGAAGGACTGTTACATTATGCAGGAGTTCAAGAATTCTAACGCTTTCCGGTATGACCATGGATCTGGTGGTGGCTCAGGATCCGGGCCGGGTTGTGGCGGAGGAAATTCCGGTTCAGGGTTCAATGATAATCAGGGCGGACATAACAATCAAGGTCATCAGAATAGCCAAGGTGGTTACAACCACCAGCAGCAGTCGGGTTATCAGAGTCACCCGAAGCAGTTGAATAGTGGGCAATATCATGTTTTCACCACTAGCCTGGACAAGCGAGATCAGAAGCTTCATAAGCGAGCAGTAAACTCTGTTGAACCGGCCGTGCCCCGTTATCTACGCTGGTCTGAACAGCCAATCCTATGGAGCAGAGAAGATCACCCTCCCCGAGTTGATAATCCAGGTCAGCTAGCGTTGGTGGTGGCACCTCAGGTGGGAGGTTATAAGTTCACCAAGGTACTCATGGATGGAGGAAGCAGCATCAATATCCTATATTATGAGACCTTCCGTCGTATGGGGTTAACAGATAAAATCTTAAACCGTCCAATACGGTATTCCATGGTGTGGTAGCTGGTAAGTTAGCATATCCTGTTGGCAAGATAGCTCTGGAGGTGGCCTTCGGAGATGATCACGATTCCCGGTCAGAGACTTTGACTTTTGAGGTGGTAAAGATCCAGAGCCCATATCACGCCCTGTTTGGGCGGCCGGCTTACGCCAAGTTTATGGCACGACCCTGTTATGTGTATTTGCAGCTCAAGATGCCGGGTCACAAGGGGACAGTAATGTTTCATGGAAGCCGTAAGATCGCTTTGGAGTGTGAAGAAGGTGAAGCTGCCTACGCAGAGTCGGTTTATGCCACGGAGGAGCTGAAGTATTACAAGGACAATGTTGATCCGACAGACATGACTCCGATGAAGAAGCCAACTACGGAGCATGATCTGGCCCTGAAGTTCAAATTGGCTGCTGAGACTAAGCTTGTTGACTTTGTACCTGGCGATTCGTCCAAGCAGTTCAGCATCAGTACCAATTTGGATCCGAAATAGGAAAGCACGCTCATCGAGTTCATCCGTGAGAATCGGGACATTTTTGCATGGAAGCCTTCTGACATGCCAGGTGTACCGAGGCAACTCGCTGAGCACACTCTTAATGTGGATCCTAAGTACAAACCGGTGAAACAGTTCCTCCGCCGGTTTAACGAAGAAAGGCGCAAAGCTATTGGAGAAGAGGTGGCCAGGCTCTTAGCAGCTGGCTTTATTGTTGAAGTTTTCCATCCTAAATGGCTGGCTAATCCGGTGCTGGTCCTTAAGGAAAATGGCACCTGGCGCATGTGTGTGGATTACACAGATCTTAACAAGGCTTGTCCAGCAGATCCTTTTGCCCTCCCCCGTATTGATCAAATTATTGATGCTACGACGGGTTGTGAGCGTTTGAGTTTTCTCGATGCATATTCTGATTATCATCAGATCAAGATGGCGGTTAAGGACCAGGAAAAGACGGTGTTCATAACTCCCTTTGGAGCCTTCTGCTATGTATCTATGCCCTTTGGGCTCAAGAGTGCCCAGGCAACTTACCAACGGTGTGTGCAGAATTGCCTTCATAAACAGATCGGATGTAATGTACACGCCTATGTGGATGATATTGTAGTTAAGTCAAGGGAGAAGGAGACTCTGGTTGACAATTTGAAGGAAACCTTTGATAACCTGAGGACGTACAAGATGATGCTCAACCCGGCCAAGTGTGTCTTTGGTGTACCGGCTGGCAAGTTATTGGGTTTTCTGGTGTCTAATAGGGGGATTGAGGCTAATCCGGAGAAGATCACAGCAATCACCTCCCTGGCTAAACCGAAGTGTATCAATGATGTTCAGCGCCTGGCAGGCCGGATTGCCGCGTTAAGCCGGTTTATCAGCCGCCTTGGTGAGAAGGCGATCCCTTTATATCAAATGTTGAAGAAGACGGATCAGTTTGTCTGGAGTTCTGCCGCTAACCAAGCGTTGGAGGATTTAAAGCGGCAGTTGGCCAATCCGCCTGTGCTTGCCGCTCCAATTGATAAGGAGCCGTTGCTGCTATATGTCGCCGCCAATGCTCATGCGATCAGTGTGGCTATTGTGGTGGAACGGAAGGAAACAGGCAAAGAGCATCCGGTTTAGCGTCCGGTTTACTATATCAACGAAGTGCTCATTGAGTCCAAGCAAAGGTATCCGCACTAGCAGAAGCTGGTATATGGAGTTTTTATGGCAAGCCGGAAGCTTAAGCAGTACTTCCAAGGACACCCCATCACAGTGGTCAGTTCTGCTCCCTTGGGAGATATAATCCAGAACCGGGAAGCGACTAGCCGGATTGCCAAGTGGGCTATAGAGCTTGTGCCGCACAGATTGAAATATGTGCCTCGGACGGCGGTCAAGTCTCAAGCACTTGTCGATTTCATCAATGATTGGACAGAACTGCAAGCACCTGAAGAGAATCCGGATCACACATATTGGACTATCCATTTTGATGGGTCCAGGCAATTGGAGGGCTCAGGGGCTGGAGTCGTGTTAACTTCCCCACGAGGTGATAAGTTTTGTTACGTTCTCCGCTTAATGTTCCCTTGTACTAACAATGCAGCTGAGTATGAAGCCTTACTCCATGGTCTCCGGATGGCTAAGGAGATGAATCTAAGCCGAGTTAAGTGCTTCGGTGACTCGGACCTGGTGGCTCAGCAGGTGCCTGGCACTTGGGATTCCAAGGACCCACTCATGGCAGCATATCGTCGTGAGGTGGATGTTGTTGCAGGTCACTTCAAGGGTTATCAGGTGGACCACGTGGACCGCCGAAAGAATGAAGCGGCGGATGCTTTAAGCCGGTTGGGCTCTCAACGCAAACCGGTCCCGCCCAATGTTTTCTTAGATGTGCTGCACAACCCGTCGGTCAAGCTCCCTAGTGAAGAGGATTTGGCCATTCCTAATCCGGAGGCTCAATTGGTAGCAGCCCTTCATGTCATTCCGGATTGGACGCTACCTTACCTTGCGTACTTGAACCAGGGCGAGTTACCAGAGGATGAGACTTTGGCCCGACAGATAATCCGACGATCCAAATCCATGACTATCGTCAATGGCGAGTTACATCATTGCAGTGTATCAGGGGCGTTTCAACGCTGTGTGTCCTCTGAAGAAGGCTGTGAAATTTTGCGTGAGATCCACGAAGGAGATTGTGGTCACCATGCCGGTTCAAAATCTTTGGTGGCTAAAGCGTTTCGCCACGGCTTCTATTGGTTGACTGCTCATGCTGATGCGGAAGATGACGGTTGCCAAAAGTTCTCAAGATGTGCTCATGTGCCGGCTCAAGAATTGAGAATGATTCCAATCACTTGGCCATTTGCGACTTGGGGGTTAGATATGGTTGGGCCTTTCAAAAGGTCCAAGGGCAAGAAAACCCACCTTCTGGTGGCGGTTGACAAGTTTACAAAGTGGGTGGAGGCAGAACCCGTTAGCAAGTGTGATGCGGCCACGACGGTTCAATTCATCAAAAGGGTGATTTTCCGGTTTGGTTCTCCACATAGCATCATTACTGATAATGGAACCAACTTGTCCAAGGGTGCTATGAAGGAGTTCTGTCAACGTGAGCACATCCGACTTGATGTTTCATCAGTGGCTCACCCCCAGTCCAATGGTCAAGCAGAGAGGGCTAATCAAGAGATCTTGCAAGGCATCAAGCCCCGGCTTATGGTTCCTTTGCAACGAACTCCGGGTTGTTGGGTTAAAGAATTACCATCTGTATTATGGAGCATTAACACCACACCCAACAGATCAACTGGATATACGCCGTTCTTCATGGTCTATGGAGCGGAGGCGGTTCTCCCCAGTGACATACGTCATGATTCACCTCGTGTAGCGGCTTATGTTGAAGCGGACAACGAGGTAGCACGGCAAGATGCTTTGGACTTGTTGGATGAAGAGCGAGACATATCGGCCGCCCGTTCGGCGATTTACCAGCAATATCTTCGTCGCTATCACAGTCGCCGAGTCAGAACCAGAACCTTTCAAGAAGGAGATTTGGTACTTCGGCTCATCCAAGACCAGACTGATATGCACAAGTTATCCCCACCTTGGGAAGGACCTTTTGTGGTCAGCAAGAATCTGCACAACGGGTCGTACTATCTGATCGATATTTGAGAGCATAAAGACTCACGTAGATCAGAGGAGGAGACCAACAGGCCGTGGAACATAGCTCATCTTCGGCCTTACTATACGTGAGCCATTGGCTCTACTTATGTACATATTATGATAATGTATATATTATGATTAATACAATAAACCAGAGCCTCAGCTAAAGCGGGGTATCTGTTTCTTTTTACATCATGTGTGGTTACATTGAGTTGTTCTATCTTAAAGCGGCCTCCAGTTTACCCCTTGAGTTAGCTTCTCAAAGCTTCATGTTATATCACTTGGGGGCTTGGTCGTGTCCGAACCAATGCAACACCTTTTGATAGGCGCAAGCCACCAGATCACTTGGGGACTTGGTCACGTCTGAACCAGTCATGCCTCTTGATCGGCCTAAGGCCACAGAATCACTTGGGGGCTTGGTCGAACTCGAACCATCGCCACGCGTCTTGATCGGCATAATGCCACTGTTTCATTTGGGGACCTGCCTGACTTGAACCATAGCCACGCCTATCGGGGGCTTGGTCGTGTCCGACCATGGTAACACCACTTGATCGGCTCAATAGCCTCTTTTTTTTCAAATGGTGTTATCATTGCCTTTGCTTGCAGTTTTCTTTGATAAATATCTCTTTTGTTGCGTTTTAAAACCGACAAAGTTTCTTAGCCGGTTCAACTATGAATTGATGGAATGCGGTCCATTTTTTAATCCGGAGACTATTTGCCCGGTTTGATTTTTTGTTAACATCCTATTACGGAGTAACACGGTGTTTGTCATAACCTGGCATGATTTACATGGTAAACCGGCATTATATATATACAGGAGCTGCTATCTCCTCCAACAGTGTGGGTTTATAAACCTCCGCTTCAAGATTGGCCAAGCCAACTTCATGCCCAACGACGAAAAGGTATTATGTATCACAAAGATTTGATCATATGCTTAAATTTCCGATATTTTGATATGCAGACATCATAATCCGCCCGACGGTACAACCACGGTGGCCCTTTAAGATTTTTTGATTGCAGAAAATACTTGGAAATTTCATCACCCAAAGGAAGCGCAAGTTGTAGTACTTATGCACGAAGGCATATCAAAATCAAGAGTATCGGCTAGCCTATTACAAGGCAACACGGTGCCCAAATAAGATCATTGTGTTTTTGCAGAACGCAAAGGAGAAGTAGTTTAAACCGGCTTCCGGTTAAAGCTTGGTCATCTACCTGGCTTGATGGCTGTGGGTCATCCCGCTCCGCTTCAACCTCTGCTTCTCTACCCAGCGGCTGGAAATCAACAGTTGTCCAGTCGATTCCCATTAATGCTTGGAAGACAGCTTCATCATGGATCAGCAACGACGGTTCAATACCGGGAGCGTAAGTATGCTTACGGATTGGAGGGATAAGATTTTCCGCTTCAGGAATCGGTGCGGCTACTCGCTTGTTTTGGTCATTGTATTGAGCTTGATAATGAGACAAGTCCGCCTCTTCAACCAATTGACAAGCTAGAGGACACACCTCCCGGTTTATTGCTCACAGATCCACTTCACTAAATTCTGACCCGTCTTCCTTCAAACTGGGATAGCCCTGAGCTGCTTCAACAGGATCAAAATCCGGCACCCATGCTTTTGCCCAGATTAAGGCATTGATGGCACCGGTTCGAGCAGCAGATTTCTTCAGCTCTTCAACCCGGGCAGGAAGCATCGACAGCCTCTTAAGAGTGTCTTGAATCAAAGTGGGCGTCAGGTTGTTATGAGATGCAGTAGAGATGATCCGCTACGCTCCGGTATACAGTTGCTCGATCAATGTGTAGGCGGCTTTCAATTTCTTCCGCACATCTGATCCCAAGTGACTAATGCGTGTACCTGTAACATTACAAAGGATTACCAAGCCGGCCAATACATAAGAAGGCCCAGTTACTACAGATATCAAGAAAGCTTACCAAAGACAGCAGCAATCATGGCATGCACTTGGCGCTTTATGTTGGTCAGTTCATCTACTACCAGTTTGAGTGCAGCCTCGGCATCTTCTGCTCGCTTGGTTAAAGCGGATTTTCAGTGGCCCAATCCGCCCGATCCTTCTTGAAGCCCTCCTTAAGCTTTCCATGGCACTTAAAGCGCTGGTTAATTCCTCTTTCGCTTTGGAGGTTTCAGCTTGTTGGCACTTCAGATTTTCGTGCAGATCCGCGATTTGGCCTTCTCTTTTGTTCAGTTCAGCCTGCATGTACACAGTTCTACGATTCAGATGACGGTACAAGAATTGAAGTACCAACCACATAAACAAGTTATGCCCTTGGTACTTGGGGGATAATGCATATTTGCTCTTCATCCTAAAATTATGTTGAAAAAGTCCCTAGCTCAATACAAGTATTCAACTTGGCACTTGGGGGCTAATGGCTATTTGCTCAATGAGTACTGATGCTACACTATTTATTACCTAAAGTCCTGGTTTAACTACACTAGATTTGAACCGGCCCTTGGGGGCTACATCAGCATATTCAGAAACAGTAAAGTTTCCATTGACAAGTCCCGGTTTGAATGGAGATCCTAAACCGGCCCTTAGGGGCTAGGAGAATTGACAAGATTGAAACATACAAACTGAAAAAGTACATGGAAGTTACCTCATATTTGTCTTTCATCATGTTAACCAGACCGGCTTCATAATCACGGCCGGTATACAGCCGGTTCAGATAACCGGAATGGAGGTCTTGGGCGTTCAGAGCAGCGTAAGTCGCCAGATCAGCGTTCCATTTGCCTTTGCCAATAGCAGCAAATTCTTGTTTAGCAGTATGTCTGGATAAAGCGACAGGATTGCCTGGCTCTATACGGCCAATGCCAGTAATAACAACTTCATCATCCTTGGCATCGCCGGTTTGCACTGGGGCCGTCGGCTTATCAGCAGGCTTGGAAGGACCGGTGGATTTCTCAATCTGGATGGGGCTTGTGGGCTGGTCAATAGGACCGGATGCGTCAACATGTCTTTCTTCAATAATAAAATCATCGTCTTGCGGTGGTGGGTCGTTTGGCACATCCTCACGGATGGCCGCTTCAGGACCTGGTGTTATGTCCATTTCCGGTTCAGCTTCTTCTTCATCCGCTTTGTCCAGGCGAGCCTTCTTGCTGGGTCTAGGCTTGGCCCTGAAAGAAATAAAATAATCAGTACAGCATATGTTATAGTGTAATGCATCAGAAACATCGTAAGAAATATGACTCACCCAAGCACCGTTTTGAGCGGTGGCAGCTGGATGGCTGATGACTCACCGGACGATGAATGGGAGGTGCCCTGGTAATCGGAGTCAGACGGATTAAGAGGTTGGCGAAAACAGCCCGCTTTAGAACAAGCTTTAACAAGAGAGTTAGAGACCTCTGAACGGCATTTCCGAACCGGACTGTTCGGTAAACCGGCGGAGGTGACTACCTGGCCGCTGTGCCGGGTTGTGCGACGGGCTTCATGCTGTTGTGTCTTCATAAGAAAATTTGGATCCAAATAAGCAAGAGGATGAGAAAATTTAATTTTCCAATTTGCCCGACGGATTTTTTGTGAAGGTAAAGGGCTTGAGTCGGAAGACAAAGTGATTACCTCTACAGCATCAGCTTGACTGCCTTCCGCATCATCCTGACAATGGTCATTATCAATAAGACGTGTGAAAAATAATCCAAGTGAATCAAGCTCTACTTCAAGATCCGGGTTACCCACATCGTCGTCAACTGCCGGATCAGAAGATGCAGTGTTTTTCTTCCTGTTTGTTGGCCTCTTAACGACTCTGGTCTTAGGCCGGGTTGGCCTCTCCGGTTTCTCTGGCTTCTCTGTTTTCTCCTGTGAAAGTTTTTTGCTCCAAAACGGATCATCACCCTGTTTGAAAAATGTTGATGTTAAATAATGGGTAGATTGAGCAAGGACAGATTCAATAAAAAGTAAAGTATGACTCTTACAGCTGGCGGTTTATTGGTGGCACAAAAGGGGAGCAAGCCGGTTCGAGCACAGATGGCCTCCGTTTCGTTCAAAATCTTCTTCACAGCTTCAGTGACTTCTTCATCTGTGAGTTGGATGTCAATGTGTCGCAGCGGGTCGCTGGCACTGCCAGTATACTCGCACATCAAACCGGAGCCCTGGCTGAGGGGCAGTATGCTCCAAGATATCCAACAGCGAGCAAGGTCGACCCCTATTAAACTGTTAGCCATAAAGGCCCTGAGCTTGGATAATTGAGGAGCATAGGTGCTTCTCTCTTTGGCAGTCAACCCTTGTGGAAAGGGATGCGTGTTGGTAAGCCGTTCTGGACGGTAACCCGGTAAAGGATTTTCGTCAGAAGGGGAGGTATCCTTGCAGTAGAACCAAGTTTGATTCCACTCTTTGGGATGGCTGTGCAGCTTGGCATGAGGATAAGTGACCTCTTTCCTCTTTTGAATCGCCATACCACCTAACTCGGTGTTGGGACCGTCGGTGAATTCAGTGCGACGGTTTAAATGGAAGCAGTCTCTGAATAGTTCAACTGTGTGCTCCTCTTGAAAGCACACCTCACAAAGCACTTGAAAGTGACAGATGTTGGTTACAGAGTTTGGGCCTACATCTTGCGGACGGAGTTGAAAATTGGCTAGGACGTCCCGGTAAAATTTTGAACCGGGAGGATCGAAACCCCGGGCTAGATGATCAGCAAAAACAACCACTTCTCCCTCTTTAGGCTGGGGAGGACATTCTGTACCGGGGACCCTCCAATGAATAACCTGTTTACTTCTTAAAGCACCAGTTATGACTAAGTTGTTCAGCTGAGTCTCAGTCATGTGAGAGGGAACCCAGTTGCACTCATACACTTGTTTGGCCATGACGCGATCTACAAAGGTAGCAATTCCAATTCAAGAATGTGTTGGATAAATATGCACTGGCATATATATTGTTAACCCGGAGGCAGTTATTTCTAAACCGGAGTCTTGTGAAGCAGCAGTATCTGGCTAAGGAGCTCTGGCGGTTCAACAAGGGGACTAATGATATATACCAGTTTGGTAATGTTTTATACAGAGTTAAACCGCCTGATCTAAACGTGGAGACAGTTGAGATTGCGGATAAATAAGTAGGCAGAAACAGATTTCACAAGATTCTTTTATAGCATTGGATCTAAAGCATGTTTAGAAAATCAGAAAAATATTCAAAGGTTCAAAATAGAACAGTATTGAATCAATGTGCATAGATATATGTGGATCTACGGTCTTGAGGCATGAAACTGAAGGCGGATGCTAAGAACTACCGCTACACAGAGCAAGGATTCACAGATGCATCTAGGAACTATCATATGAACGCGAAGCAGGCGATGAACACTAAGAACATGAAACCCTAGAGTAGATCTGTGTTGAAAAGGACATAAGACTTACTGGAGCCGAGGAAAACATGGAAGATCGTCGCGGTGCTCTGGTGCGCTCAGGTTGATGCAGCGGCCAAGGTCGATGCAGGAGTTGACGGCGGCGGCGGAGCTCCGAGACTGGGCGGCTCGAGGAAGGCAAAGCAGAAGGGCACGGAAGGGAAAAAAGAAAATGACCATTCGGTCCTATTTATAAGGAAATGGATATGTGACAAGCGCGAGAATCAAGGAGCCATGAGTTTGGAAACGGAGCTGTCGCCTCGATTGTCGCAGATCTATTAAACGAAAAAGGTATCATGGATAGTGTCTTTATGACGAGTGTCGTCACTCCGGTTTACAACGGCCAGAGAAGATGAGATCATGGCGGTTCAACAATTACAAGAAGATGTTGAAGATGAAGATTTTTTGCTAAGGATTGACATGAACCTGTTCAAATCAATCTGGGGCCTAATGTTGGGGATATTACTACTGGGAGTAAACCGGCCTATCTGGGCTGGGTTAACTTCGCCAAAAGTTAAGTATGTTAAAGCCCAAGAAGGAAGATGAGGGCCTAAGGCCCATAGTCGGTTCAAACCTTGTAGCCGTAAACCGGCGTTGATATGTAAACTTGCATTGTAAGTTAGGAGTAAGTAGAGACCAAACCGGACACGTCTATGAGCCGGTGTTGGGACTCTGTAAACCAACGGGCATCACCCATGTATATAAGGGGACGACCCGGCGATGGTTCAAGGACAACATACAACAACTCGAGGCTTAGGCGAAGCTTGTTTGCTCCCTAGTCATCGAAACCCCATCAATTCCATCACAACTAGACGTAGGCTTTTACCTTCATCAAAGGGGCCGAACTAGTATAAACGCTCTTGTGTCCATGTGTCCACTTTAACCCCTTCAAGCTAACCCGTCGCGATGGCTCCACGACTAAGTCCTTTCATGAGGACATCTGCCGTGACAAAACCACGATAGGCGCCGTTGCCAGGGAGGTGACTGCTTGAAGGTATATCTTTAGATCTTGCAATTGAATCTTTTAGTTTCTTGTTTTATCACTAGTTTAGTCTATAAAAGAAAACTACAAAAAATGGAATTAAGGTTGCCTCATATTCTTCATCTTTTTAATGTCTTCCGTGAAAATGATGGAAAGGAAAATTCTGCTCAAGTGTTAGAAGAAGTCAATAAAATGTTTGGCACTAAATCTTTGAATGATAAACATGATGCAATGTTGTTAGTATGAATTCTGTGAATATCCATGATGCTAATGATATGCAAAGCCACAAGCTTGGGGATGCTATGTTTGATGAAGATGATATTTTTAGTCCCCCAAGTTTTAATGAGCAAATTTATTATGATGATAGCATGCCTCCTATGTATGACGATTGCAATATTTATAAAAGTGGGTTTGGAAGAGTGTCAACTTTAGATAATAATTATCCCACTATTTTGGAGGGTGTTGAATCTTATTATAATGATAAATGTGGATTTGGAGAGGTCATGACTTTATTAAGTAACGATTCCACTATCTTGGAAGAGGTTTCAATTGATTATGGTGAGAACAAAGTTGCTACTTATGATGATTATTGTGATGAAACTTATGTTATAAAAAAGTAGTGATGATTATATTTATAAAGCTTGTCATAATTATGATTACCCTTTTTCTGAACATTACTCTTTTAAGGTGGAAATAATTTATAGTATTCGAGTTTCTTATGACACTCCCACTATTCCGAATGAGAAGAATTTTGCTTATGTGGAGAGTAGTAAAATTTCTATGCTTGTGCATCATGAAAATAATGCTTTATGTGATGGTTATATTGTTGAATTCATTCATGATGCTACTAAAAATTATTATGAGAGAGGAACATATGCTTCTACATATTGCAATAATATCAAATTTCCTCTCTATGTGTTTAAAGTGTTGAAGTTTTACATGTTTTGCCTTCCTATGCTAGTTGATTCTTGCTCCCATAAATTGTTTGCTCACAAAATACCTATGCATAGGAAGTGGGTTAGACTTAAATGTGCTAGTAATATGCCTCAGGATGCTCCCGTTATGTTTCAATTCTTATCTTTTATGTGAGCATCGTTTACATCATCATGCCTAGCTAAAAAGGCGTTAAAGAAAAGCGCTTGTTGGGAGACAACCCAATATTTATACCTACTGTTTTTGGTGTGTTCACATGATCATGCTAATGTATTAATCATGTTTTATAGCTTTTGTTTCAATAAAGTGCCAAGTAAAGTCTTTGGGATAGTGTGGATGATAGTTGACTTGATTCTGTGCAAAAACAGAAACTTTTGCTCTCAGTCCAGGAATTTTAAAAATTCACTGGAACTTGATTTTGATCTGAATTCTTTACACAAGATTGTTATACAAATTGCCTAGATTGTCCTAATTCTTCAGAATTTTTTGGAGTTACAAAAGTATACAAAGTTTCCAGTTTACTACAGACTGTTCTGTTTTTAACAGATTCTGTTTTCATTGTGTTGTTTGCTTATTTTGATGAATCTATGGGTAGTATCGGAGGGTATGTGATGTCGCTTGAAATTCGTCGGTATTTCCCCAAAGAGAAAGGGATGATGCAGCACAGCTACGGTAGGTATTTCCCTCAGTGGTGAGACCAAGGTTATCGAACCAGTAGGAGAACCACACAATACTATGTAAACAGTACCTGCACACAAAGAACAAATACTTGCAACCCGGCGTGTTAACGGGGTTGTCAATCCCTTTTGGGTAACGGTGCCAGAAATTGTCAAGTTGACGTGATAAATTTGTAGTAGATTGATAGATGCAAATAAAAGCAAATAAAATTCAGCAAGGTATTTTTGGGTTTTTGGAAATACAGATATGAAAATAAAAGATGCAAATAAATAAAAAGGCAAATAGCAATATAGATCTGAAAGTATATGATGAGAAAATAGACCCGGGGGTCGTAGATTTCACTGGTGGCTTCTCTCAAGAAAAATAGCATACGGTGGGTAAACAAATTACTGTTGGGCAATTGATAGAACTTCAAATAATCATGACGATATCTAGGCAATGATCATTATATAGGCATCACGTCTAAGATTAGTAGACCGACTCCTGCATGCATCTACTGCTATTACTCCACATGTCGACCGCTATCCAGCATGCATCTAGTGTATTAAGTTCATGGAGAAACAGAGTAATGCAATAAGAACGATGACATGATGTAGACAAGATCTATTCGTGTAGGAATTAGATCCCATCTTGTTATCCTTGATGGCAACGATACATATGTGTGATTTCCCCTTCTGTCACTGGGATTGAGCACCATAAGATTGAACCCGTCACAAAGCACCTCTTCCCATGGCAACAAAAATTGATCTAGTTGGCCTAACTAAACCAAAGATTCAAAGAAGAAATACGAGGCTATAAGTAATCATGCATATAAGAGATCAAAGGACTCAAATAACTTTCATGGATAAAAACATAGATCTGATAATAAACTCAAAGTTCATCGGATCCCAACAAACACACCGCAAAAAGAGTTACATCAAATAGATCTCCAAGAGACCATTGTATTGAGATTCAAAAGAGAGAGAGAGAGGAAGTCATCTAGCTACTAACTACGGACCCGTAGGTCTATAATGAACTACTCACACATCATCGGAGAGGCGCCGATGAGGATGATGAACCCCCCTGCGATGGTGTCTAGATTGGATCTATGGTTTCTAGAACTTGTGGTGGTTGGAATTGTTTTTTGTCGACTCTCCTAGGGTTCTGGAATATTGGAGTGTTTATAGAGCAAACAGGCGGTGCGGGAGGCCACCGAGGTGGGCACAACCCACCAGGGCACGCCTGGGCCCCCAGGCGCGCCCAGGTGGGTTGTGCCCCCCTCGGGGCTCCCCTCTGGTACTTCTTTGGCCCATCCTGTGTCTTCTGGCCCAGAAAAATTCTCCAAAAAGTTTCACTGCGTTTGGACTCTGTTTGGTATTGATTTTATGCGAAGTAAAAAACAAGCAAAAAACATCAACTAGCACTGGGAACTATGTCAATAGGTTAGTCCCAAAAAATGATATAAAGTTGCTATAAAATGATTATAAAACATCCAAGAATGGTAATATAACAGCATGGAACAATCAAAAATTATAGATACATTGGAGACGTATCAGCATCCCCAAGCTTAATTCCTGCTCGTCCTCGAGTAGGAAAATGATAAAAACAGAATTTTTGATGTGGAAAGTTGCCTAACATGTTCATCACATATTCTTTTCATTGTAGCATGGACATTTGGACTTTTATATGATTTAAAGCAATAGTCTAGTTTTGACATGAAGATTTCAATACTCAAGCATATCAACAAGCAACCATGTCTTTCAAAATATCAATACTAAGGCAAGTTATCTCTAGCCCAGTATGCTCAATCATTGATCCATTCATGAAACACACTCGCATATTAGCTACACCCAATGCTCAAGTACGATCATAGTGCCCCTTAGTTGGTGCGTTATAAGAGAAGATGGAGACTCAAAATAAAAATTGCATAAAGTAAATAGAAAGGCCCTTCGCAGAGGGAAGTAGGGATTTGTAGAGGTGCCAGAGCTCAAAGCAAAAAATATATAGATAAAACATTTTGGGTGGCATGCTTTTGCTGTCAACAAAAATAAAGTTCCCAATACTTTCCATGCTAGATATATCATAGGCGGTTCCCAAATAGAAAATAAAGTTCATTCCTTTTTCCACCATACTTGCACCATTCCACGGCTAACCGAATCCATGGGTGCCGTCCATACCAACACTTTTCAAGGAATTTATTATTTGACAACATAAAGTAAATTCATTTTTCAATTCAGACTGGGCATCCCTAATACCTTTGCCGTACTCTCGTGCAATGACAAGTGAATAAACACTCATCTTGAGAATAACACATCTAGCATGGAACAATATCAGTCACCCCTACTATTTCATGAGCGGTACGAGCACACAAAAGAGAAATTTATTTTGAAGATTTGAGATGGCACATACAAATTTGCTTAGAACAACACGGAAATACCGCATATAGGTAGGTATAGTGGACTCATATGGCAAAACTGGGTTTAAGGATTTTGGATGCACATGTAGTGATCATACTTATTGCAAGTGAAGGCTAGCAAAAGATTGAGAATCATCCAGCCAAGAAACGAAAAATCTCATCAGCGAGCATTAAGCATAACTAACACCGAATAATGCACCACAAGTAGGATGTAACTTCATTGCATAACTATTGACTTTTGTGCTTGCATAGGGAATCACAAACCTTAACACCAATATTCTTACTAAAGCAAAATTACTCATCATCATGACTCACATACTATATCATCATATCGCAAAACTATTACAAAGAATCAAGTTTTATTTTGTCCAATGATCTTCATGAAAGTTTTTATTATATCCCTCTTGAATATCTATCACTTTGGGACTAATTTGATATGTTGCTTTTGATAGCTCAAACAAATCTAAGTGAAGAACATGAGCATAAAAAATTTCTTCTCTCAAAATAATTTAAGTGAAGCAAGAAAGAATTTCTAAGTAAAAATTACTAACTCTGAAATAAATCTAAGTGAAGCATGAGAGCATTGATAACCCACAAGTATAGGGGATCGCAACAGTTTTCGAGGGTAGAGTATTCAACCCAAATTTATAGATTCGACACAAGGGGAGCCAAAGAATATTTGAAGGTATTAGCAGCTGAGTTGTCAATTCAACCACACCTGGAGATTAATTATCGGCAGCAAAGTGATCAGTAGCGTAGTGACAACAGCAACGATAAGAGTAACAGTGATAGCAGTAATTTGTAGCAAGTGTAATAGTGATGATAGCAATAGTAACGCAGCAAGATCAATATAAATAAATTTGTAGGCATTGGATCGGTGACTTGTTGGATGATATTCATCATGTGACAGTTATAACCTAGGGCGACACGGCACTAGCTCCAGTTCATCGCTATAATGTAGGCATGTATTCCGTAAATAGTCATATGTGCTTTATTAAAAGAACTTGCATGACATCTTTTGTCCTACCCTCCCGTGGCAGCGGGGTCCATATTGGAAACTAAGGGATATTAAGGCCTCCTTTTAATAGAGAACTGGAACAAAGCATTAACACATAGTGAATACATGAACTCCTCAAACTACGGTCATCACCGCGAGTGGGCCCGGTTGTTGTCACTCCGGGGTTGCCGGATCATAACATGTAGTAGGTGACTATAACTTGCAAGATCGGATCTAAAACATGGATATAATGATGAATTCATAAACGGTTCAGATTTGAGTTCATGGCACCCGGGCCCAAAGTGACAAGCATTAAGCATAGCAAAGTCATAGCAACATCAATCTAAGAACATAGTGGATACTAGGGATCAAGCCCTAACAAAAATAACTCGATTACATGATGAATATCATCCAACTTCTCACCGACCAGCGAGCCTACGAAGGAATTACTCACTCCCGGTGGGGAGCATCATGGAATTGGCGATGGAGATGGGTTGGTGATGACGAAGAACGAAGATCCCCCTCTCCGAAGCCCCAAACGGACTCCAGATCTGCCCTCCCAAGGAAGAACAGGGCTTGGCGGCGGCTCTGTCTCGTGAAACATGATAATTCTTTCTCCCTCATTTTTTCTGGAATAATGTGAATTTATAGTATTAGGGGGGTCATCAGTGGGGCCACTAGGTGGGTACAACCCACTTTGGCATGCCAGGGGAGGGGGTGCGCCCTGGTGGGTTGTGCCCAACCAGGGCCCCCTCTCTAGTGGGTCTTGGCTCCAGAAATTCTTATTATTGATATAAAAAATCATCACAAAGTTTCGTTCCATTCCAAGAACTTTTATTTCTGCACAAAAACAACACCATGGTAGCTCTGCTGAAAACAGCGTCAGTCCGGGGTTAGTTTCATTCAAATCATGCAAATTAGAGTCCAAAACAAGAGGAAAAGCATGAGAAAAAGTAGATATGTTGGGGATGTATCAACTCCCCCAAGCTTAAACCTTTG
Source organism: Aegilops umbellulata (assembly GCA_032464435.1). NCBI lineage: Eukaryota > Viridiplantae > Streptophyta > Magnoliopsida > Poales > Poaceae > Aegilops > Aegilops umbellulata. Next base: position 344,618,577 of record CP136060.1, on the reverse strand, counting down.
CTTGTCCTCAAGCAATTCAGTTGATAAACTAAAAGTGAGAAAGAAAAACTTTTACGAACTCTTTTGCTCTTGTTTGCATAAATAAGCTTAAACATCACCCAGGTTTTCAGCCAACATTATAACTAACCATGCCAACAATAACATTTAAAGATTATATTAACTCATATCAATGACATAATCTGCTAGCGAGCAATAATAAGGTATCTCAAACAACAACATGTTGTCAAAACAACCATGATATAATATGACAATAGTGGTATCTCGCTAGCCCTTTCCAAGACCGCAAAACATAAATGCAGAGCACCTCAAAAGTTCAAGCAGCGACTAAACATTGTAATTCATGGTAGAAAAGATCCAGTCCTGATGCACCCAACATTAGCTATACACAATGCATAAATCATGACAGTTGTGCCCTACTCAGTTTCTGGCGCTTGTTTTTAGAAGGTGATGACACAACATAAAAGTAAATAGAAAGTCCCTTCGTAGAGGGAAGCAGCGACTTGCAGAGGTGCCAGAGCTTAATTTTTAAAAGAGAGATAAATGATATTTTGAGACATGTACCCTTCTTATTCACTTCACGACCATCAGTTATCAACATCTTCCATGCTAAGCACACTAGTGGCGGTTCCCAAGAGGAAAGTAAAGGTTTTGACTCCATTGGGAGTTTCTGTTTGATTATTCAAGAGATGAACTCTTTTTCATATTTGTGAAACTCAATATGGTAATGAACATCCACCTAGTGATAATGAAAAAGATAATGCTGATGTTCATGAGTATGCTCAACCAAACAATGAAAAAGAACCAGACAATGATGTTGAGATAGAACCACCTGTTGATCTTGATAACCCATAACCTAAGAATAAAAGATAGGATAAAAGAGACTTCATTGCTAGGAAACACGGTAAAGAAAGAGAACCGTGGGTTCAAAAACCTATGCCATTTCCACCCAAGTCAACTAAAAGGAAAGATGATGAAGAATTTGAACGCTTTGTTGAAATGCTGAGGCCAGTCTTTTTGCGTACTCGCTTGACTGATATCTTGAAAATGCCTCCTTATGCAAAGTACGTGAAAGACATCATCACTAATAAGAGAAAAATACCAGAAGCTAAAATCTCCAACTATGCTTGCTAATTATACTTTTAAGGAACGAGTACCTAAAACACTTGGAGATCTGGGAATACCAACTATACCCTGCTCCATCAAAAAGAATTATGTGAAAACTGCTTTGTGTGATTTAGGAGCTGGTGTTAGTGTTATGCCTTTCTCTTTATACAAAAGACTTGATTTGAATAAACTCACACCTACTAAGATATATTTGCAAATGGTTGACAAATCAACCGCCATACCTATTGGTATCTATGAGGATGTGTCCGTTGTTGTTGCTAATGTTACTATTTTGACTGACTTTGTTATACTTGAGATGCCCGAGGACGACAACATGTCGATTATCCTTGGTAGAGCCTTTTTGAATACTGCAGGGGCTGTTATTGATTGCAATAAAAGCAAGATCACTTTTCATATCAATGGTAGTGAGCATACGGTGCACTTTCCGAAGAAACAATTCCAAGTGAATGGTATTAATGTTATTAAAAAATCTCCGACAATCACTATTGGAAGTTTTCATCTACCTCTACCTACTGTTAAAAAGAAATATGAAATGCTTATTGTTGGGGATATTCACATCCCCGTTGAGGTAACTTAGTGATTTACGAAAGTTCTTCGGTTTCATGCTACTCGAAAGTGGTCATAATAAGACCTGGTCAACCTTATTAATGAATCATTTTTTAGAGGTATGAAGTTGATGAATTTAGTAAGCACTACCTTCTGTCCCTACCTTTTGTTTTCTATTTTAGTTAAATAAAATAAAATGACATGTTATGTCTGTTTTCTGAATTTCATGTGCAATAAAAAATGTCCCAAAAATAAAAGTTCTCAGAATGCTCTGAAAAATTAATACGATTTTTTCTGAATATTTAAGAATTTCTGGTGCAAATAATATCAGAGGGAGGTGCACTGGGTGGGCACAGCCCACCTGGGCGCGCCAGGACCCCCAGGCGCGCCCTGGTGGGTTGTGGTCCCCATGTGGGCCCCCTCACTTATCTCTTCATCCCACATCATCACTTACCTCCAGAAAATATCTCCATTGCTCTCTCTCTCCCGTGTTCTTGCTCTCAAACCCGTGGATTTCAATCTCTTTGCTCGAAGCTCCGTTTCCGAAACTGTTTCCTGGGATTGTTGCTTGGTATGTAACTCCACCGTTTGTCCAATTAGTTTTTGTTTTAGTGGTTTATATTTTGAATAATTAGCTACTCTTGGTGCTGTTGTAGATGACCTTACATGTTGAATTCTTAGAGTTCTAAGTAGTTTGCATGCTTGCAATGGCTTCTATGTATCCCTATGAGTAGTTGCTACCAATTTTGTGAAGTTTTGTTAAGAAAAAATTTTGGACTAAAAATTTCAGAATTTTTGTTCATAGGAAAAGGATGAATATCTTTAGGAAGTTTTCTTCTAAGAAGAACTCCAAGGGTGTTATTGGGGAGTCGTCTGATAGTGATCTCCATCCTCAGAGGTTGGCGGAGGTACGGCCGTGCGAATGGCCTCACACCCAGTTCATGGAAGAGGCTGGAATTCTTCAGGAGTTCACACAATATGCTGCTAATGCCGGCCTCACCGACTTCATCACAGATGATTGTGAACAGCATCAAATCCTCACAAATATCTTTGTTCAAAGTTTTACTTTCTTTCCTAGGAATAACCCTCCTGAAGTGCGGTTTGATTTATATGCTGAAAACCATCAGATACCACTTACTGAATTTTGTAACATATGCATGGTCACTTCTGATGGGAGTTTAGCTGAGCCTAGGCCAGCAGAGTTTGAGGCCTTTTTGTAACATCCCAATTTTCCTAAATTAGGATGTTAATAGATCATTCATATGCATATCATATTTTTATTGCATTATTTGCTTTTTCAGAATATTCAAATCATTATGCAACAAAAGGCAATTTATTTGGAGCGGAGATAACATGACTTCTCCCCTATTTTAAAAATGTTCATAATGTGCAAAATATTATTTTCAGTTCATCTAATATGTTCTGGTAATTTTTGCAATCTTCAAAATATTTTATTTGACTGTTTTGTTGTTGTTTTGTGTAGCCTATGCATAAAATGAATTTTCAAAAAAATTGCATTAGGTGAGGAACTAGTGTTCCTGTAGTTTATATCAGTACTATATATTTTACTGTGTCTCTAGGTATTATTATTTTTCCTAGATTTTATATTGTGGTTTCTATTATATTTAATTTTTGCTGCTGGGGTTTGTGTTTTAAAAAAACGCAGCGCAGCGCACAGCGTGGCCCAGCAGAGCTGCCGGCCACCCGCGGCCCACCAATCTGAGCCGCCGCGGCCCACCTACCAGCTGCCGAAGCGGTACGCGCCACGCCGCCCGTGTCCGACCCGCACCCGATCCGCTAGCCGCCTAGAGCCACTGACTAGCGGTCCCCGCATCGCTTCTCCCACCCCGAGCCGGACGCTGCCACCACCGCACGCACGTCGAGGCCGAGCCGGATCGCCCAGTGCCCCTGGTCCACCTTGAGCACACCGGACCTGCCGTACGCGAGCAAAACCCCTAGGGGAGACCCCGCAGCTTCTGTCTCGATCCTCCCTGTGTCGCACGCACGCGCCCGCGCGGTTTGGATCTCGCCGGAGGAGCTCGAGCCGCCGCCGTCTTCGCCGGTCATTTCCGCCGCCGTAAGGACACCACCGGCCACACCGTTCACTCCCCTCGATCCTCCGCTCAACGCCGCACCTTTCTGACATATTCTTGTCGCCGGAATCGTAGCGGAGCGAGCCGCCCGAGCGAACCCGACGCCGCCGGAGCAGTGGCTGTTCACGTCGTCACCGTCTCCCGCAGAGCACGCCCCACCGCCATCCGACTTCAGCACCGCCTCCGCCACTCGAAGCTGCACCCGTCCGTCCCCTCACCTTCGCTGGAGCACCACCGGAGAGCCGTCGCTGCCGACGCCCGAAGCCGCCGCCGTTTTCCTCTGCTACGGGTGAGCACGAACGCATAGGGAACCTCTTCGGCAAATCACGAACTGCCACGTGGCACTTCGCTACAGGAACAACACATGAGTTCGCTACAATACCAGGATTTTTTTCTGTGTTTCTTTTGTTTTATTTTCAGATTTCAACTCTAACTTCAACTAGTTATATGTTTTAACCTATATGTCCAAATTAGGTGATTCTTTTTCCTGTGCACTCACAAAAACCAACCCTTTATCACAATACCAAAATCTCACACGTTTGCACTTTTCAAATTTGAATTCGTCGAGTTTGAATTAAAACTTCCGGAGGCCATAACTCTCAAACCGTTTATCGGAATCGAGTGATTCTTTTTGCGTTGTGACCGTAGTGAAATTTAGGTTCTGCTAAGCTTCTGTTGTTGAGTTTTAAAAATGGTTTTCTTGGTTTTGGTTTTGTTTTGGTTCTATTCGTGTTTCGGTGATTGATTTGTTGAATTGTGTGAAACGTGTAGATTGTCCGGAGTGTGACGTGAGCTATTGTCAGGAGTGTGACTTTCTGAACAAGAACCAAGGCAAGTCACATGTTGATCATCCTTTACCTATTGTTTTCTATGCATGTAGTTATATCACACTATGAATATATGCATGTATAGGAATACTATATTATTTTGCTATGATGTTGAGCTATCTTCCCGTCTTTGCAAATCGTGGTAGTTGTAGGTTGCTATGCTTTGTAGACGGGGGTGGTTTGTGTATTCATTGAGCTTATGTGAGGATTATATATATAATAATTTGAGTAGTAACTCAGGATTTAAATTCACCTCTGGGCGGAAGTGGTATTGCTAGGGTGGTTTCAAGAACATCATGGTTTATACCCTCTGAATGTAAGTGGACGGCCGCCCAGACTCAAAAAGATCAGACAGACTTAGTGAATAGTAGTCTCCATGTGCGACCACTGGCTAAATGGGCTTTGGCTTAGTTGATCAGTTGTGGGACCCTTACCCGGATGTGCCAGCAGATGTAGATATAATAGTTGGGATGGGCCTCCTGTTGGGACTAGGGGACTGCTTCTGAAAGACTTCGTCTCAATCTTCGGGTTGGGTCCAGTGGGTAAAGCATACTAAACTCTGCAGAGTATTACAACTAATCATGATTAGCCATGCCCCCGGTTATGGGTAAATTTGAGCGACTATGCCATTACAGTTGTTGGATGATCTTGACAGATGTGACACTTAATAATATTTGTGGGCAACTTAATAAAAGGGGTAGGTTGGAGTTGATTTCGCCAACTCAACCTTGTGCATTTAATTGTAGTAATAAGAGAACTATATAAAAATTTGACTATTAGGTAGTTATTAGGATAGAATCAGCTTTCCGCAAAAATAAACCCTCAAGCCTTCCTTTTGTTATACTATGCATATACATGTAGGTCTGCTATATTATTACTCATGTGTAACTTGCCAATACATTCAAAGTATTGACATATATGGCTGCAGCGTCTCATGTTGCAGGATGTTCAGACGAAGAGTAAGGTACCGTTAGGGTCGCGAGTCTGCACTCAGCATCGCCAGTGGGTTATGATGGGACTCATCATTATTTTCTGCTACTTTCCGCTGTTTGATTGAATAAAGCTAGCCAAGTGCTATGCAGATTGTTTTATTTTATATACTCTGGATCATACGTTGTAATAAATTATGCACTTGCTATTCTGGTATTCATCTATACTATGTGTGCTAGCGAGTTCGATCCATGGACTAGCACGGTAAGCACAAAGACTCAAATCCTTCGAGGTTTGGTCGTTACACTTTTATCGCACCTTGACAGTGGGAGATGAGAGAGGGGTGTCAGCTACCACTGTTGCTGGCTTGCATTTTCCTATTGTTCATTACTTTGCTCTTTTCATTGCAAAATGCTTGCTTGCTAGAGAGAAGGTGGGTGCACTTAGTTCACCAGACCTTGCCGTTTTACGTCGGGCACTAGAGGGCGACAACACTTATAGCTTGGGAGCTACTGTGGCTCATCGCCTCCACATTAATAATTCCAAGGGTAAAATACATGGTGGTATTTTTGCTACTCGTTTGGCAGCTCACTTTAATGTTGAGATACGCCCTCATGATTACCCTCTGACCAAGGTTTACCTAGACCATGCAGCCATGGAACATCACCATTTTGTTGCACGAGATTATCCCAACACTCCCATTCCTTATAACCTAGTTTTTAGCATTGAAACTCATGATATTATTCCATTGCCTGCTCCTGCTTTGTCTGATCCTATTGCCAGGGGCGGATATAGGATTATGCATGCGGACATCATCGCCTACCGGAACGCTCAGGCTGCTGCAGAGGCAGAGGAGGAGCCTCAGCAGTGGGATGAGTGGATGCCCGCTCCTTAGTATCCCAACTACTATCCAGATTACTGATCGATTACCAAGTTAGGCCAAAAGCCTAAGCTTGAGGGAGTACGTGTTTCTCACCGATATTGCATTCATATTCACACATTTCATTCCAGTTGTCGCTGTTCACACTTTTTCATTGTATTATCCATGCTTAATTTTATTCTCATGCTTTCTTCTTTGTGTGTTTGAAAAACTTTAGAAAAACCAAAAATATTAGTTGTAGTAGCTTACTTCCTATGCATGCTTAGTAGTAGCACTAAAAAGAAAACCCAAAAAGATTTCCTTGTTCTTCTTTTGCTTGTTGGGAGCTTTCCCGTGTACATAGTTTTTCTCGTTTTTGCTTTCCCTTTAATTTGCTTGTTCAAGAAAACCAAAAACTCCAAAAATATTTCAGGGTGTTTCTCTGAATTTCTTTTCTTTTTACTTAAGTCGTACCAAGGAGAAGACCACGATGAAAATGTTGAGTGGCTCTCATACGAATAACTGTTGATCTAATAAAGAGCCAATTTTACCTCGTCTTTTCCTGTTGAATAAAATGTTTGCAGATTCGAGCTTAGTCCACGACATTCTTGCACTATTATTATTTTCATATCGTTCGTTCGTGCAAGTGAAAGTCAATAATGACGATATTCAATGAACTGGCTGTGGCAAAGAGAAACTGGTATGAACTTGACTTGTTCTGTTTGTGTAAATATGTTTAACCTAGTATCCATGATTCAACCCATTATGATTAAACATGTTTGCAATGACAATTAGAGATGATAGTTTCTCATGCCATGCATAAGTAGCTAGGAGTGGATAATGATTTATCTTAGATATCAACATTGCGTTAAAATGATTGTGATGTAGTATGATGATATGGTATCCTCCTCTGAATGTTCGAGTGGCTTGACTTGGCACATGTTCATGCATGTAGTTGAATCAAAACCAACATAGCCTCTATGATATTTATGTTCATGGTGTTCATATCCTACCCATGCTAGTGCCCAATGTTACTTATGCATAATACATGTTCATGACCGTTGTTGCTCTCTAGGTGGCCGCTTCTCAACCTATTGCTAGCCTTCACCTGTACTAAGTGGGAATTCTGCTTGTACATCAAAAACCTTTAACCCAAGTTATTCCAGATGAGTCTACCATACCTACCTATATGTGGTATTACCCTACCATCCTAAGTAAATTTGCAGGTGCCACCTCTAAAAACTTCAAATAAATATCCTTTTTGTGTGCCTGGATCGTTCATAGAATGACAGGAGGTGGTCGGTATCTTCCATGCTAAGCGGGTTATTCTCAGGTCGAGTGTTTATTCACTCGCCATCGCACGAGAAAAGGGTGGTAATAGGGATGCCCAGTCCCAAACTGCAAAAAGAAAAGAGCTTACAAATAATCAAACAAAAACTCCCAATGGAGTCAAAACCTTTACTTTATCACTTGGGAACATCCACTAACGTGTTTAGCATGGAAGATATTGATAGCCGATGGTCGTGAAATAAATGAGAAGGGTGCATGTCTCAAAATATCATTTACCTCTGTTTTATAAACTTGAGCTCTGGCACCTCTGCAAATCACTACTTCCCTCTGCGAAGGGATTGTCTATTTACTTTTATGTTGTGTCATCATCTTCTAAAATAAGCGCCAGAACCTAAGAGCACTGCCGTCATGCTTATGCATGTGTGTAGCTAATGTTGGGTGCATCATGACTGGATCTTTTCTACCATGAATTACAATTTCTAGTCGCTGCTTGAACTTTGGAGGTGCTCTGCATTTATGTTTTGCGGTCTCAGAAAGGGCTAGCGAGATACCACTATTGTCATATTATATCATGGTTGTTTTGACAACGTGTGCTCGCTAGCTGATTATGTCATTGATATGAGTTAATATAATTTTTAAGAGTTATTGTCGGCATGGTTAGTTATAATGATTGGCTGAAAACCTGGGTGTTGTTTAAGCTTATTTATGCAAACAAGAGCAAAATAGTTCGTAAAAGTTTTTCTTTTTCACTTTCAGTTTATCAACTGAATTGTTTGAGGACAAGCAAAGGTCTAAGCTTGGGGGAGTTGATACATCTCCAACGTATCTACTTTTCCTAACGTTTTTCCTCTTGTTTTGGACTCTAATTTGCATGATTTGAATGAAACTAACCCCGGACTGATGTTGTTTTCAGCAGAACTACCATGGTGATGTTTTTGTGCATAAATAAAAGTTCCCGGAATGGAACGAAACTTTGCGAGGAATTTTTATATCAAATAAGAGAATTCTGGAGCCAAGACCTACCAGAGGGGGGGCACCTAGGTGGGCACAACCCACCAGGGTGCGCCCCCCTCACCAGGCGCGCCTAGGTGGGTTGTCCCCACCTGGTGGCCCCGTATACCCCAAAACCGACGCTATAAAAATCCTATTTTTCCAGAAAAAAGCTAGGGAGAAAGAATTATCGCGTTCCACGAGACGGAGCCGCCGTCACCTCCTGTTCTTCATCGGGAGGCCAGATCTGAAGTCCGTTTGGGGCTCCGAAGAGGGGGATATTGGCTCTTCATCATCGCCAACCCTTCTCCATCGCTAATTCCATGATGCTCACCACCGGGAGTGAATAATTCCTTCGTAGGCTCGCTGGTCAATGAGGAGTTGGATGAGATTTGTCATGTAATTGAGTTAGTTTTGTTAGGTCTTGATCACTAGTATCCACTGTGTTCTAAGATTGATGTTGTTATGACTTTGCTATGCTTAATGCTTGTCACTTTGGGCCCGGGTGCCATGATTTCAGATCTGAACCATTTATGTTATCACCATTATATCCATGTTCTAGATCTGATCTTGCAAGTTATAGTCACCTACTATGTGTTATGATCCGGCAACCCCGGAGTGACAATAGTCGGGACCACTCCCGGTGATGACCGTAGTTTGAGGAGTTCATGTATTCACTATGTGTTAATGCTTTGTTCCGGTTCTCTATTAAAAGGAGGCCTTAATATCCCTTAGTTTCCAATAGGACCCCGTTGCCATGGGAGGGTAGGACAAAATACGTCATGCAAGTTCTTTCCATAAGCATGTATGACTATTTACGGAATGCATGCCTACATTATATTGACGAACTGGAGCTAGTATCGTATTGCCCTAAGTTATAACTGTCTCATGATGAATATATCTTATAGTGTCGTATCGCTGGCTATTGTGACCTTTGAACGCGGAGCAGCCGCGTGCACCCGGAAGCGGCGCGGCCGACGCTCTCTCGGCCGGCGCGCCGCTTCAATGCCGGTGCCAGTGAGAGGTCGCGTCCGCTCTGGCTGGGCATGAATGCGGCACTGACCGTTTCGGGCGGGAAGCACGCGCGGGTGATGAAGAGGGTTCGGGTTGGTCAGGACCGGCCATGGCAGCGGTCCGGACGTGCGCAAACAAGAGATGTTGTACGTTAATATTGCTGCGTATATAATTAACAATGTAAATAATGTGCCAGTTGGACAAATATGATTGGAGATGGAGATGGAAATGGAATTTTACGTAAACACGGATATGCATGTCTATGTCTATGTGTGTGTGCGCGACGAGTCTCGCGACGTGGAAGCGGGGGTGTCGTGGATTTGTCACGGCAGATGTCCTGGCAAAAGGACTTAGTCGTGGAGCCATCGCAACGGGTTAACTTGAAGGGGTTAGAGCGGACGCAAGGACACTGAGTTTATACTAGTTCGGCCCCTTCGATGAAGGTAAAAGCCTACGTCTAGTTGTGATGGGATTGATGTGTTTCGAGGGCTAGGGAGCGATAAGCTTTGCCTAAACCTCGAGTTGTGTTTCTCTGTCCCTAAACCGCCGTCGGGTCGTCCCCTTATATACACGGGTGACGCCCGTCGGTCTGCAAAGTCCCAACCCCCGGTTCATAAACGTGCCCGGGTCGGTCTCTCTGTTCCTAACTTACAATGCAAGTTTACCTCAGGCCGGTTTACGCCGTAAACCTCTAAACCGATTATAGGCCTCGGGCCCTTCTATTTCTCCTTGGGCTTTAACATCTCGGGTCCATTGACGGAGCTAACCCGGGCCCTATAGGCCGGTTTACCCCAAATAGCAATATCCCCAACATTAGGCCCCAGATTGATTTGAACAGGTTCATGTCAATCCTTAATAAGAATTTCTGTCTTCAAATGTCTTCCAGTAACTGTTAAACCGCCGTTTCTTCGTCTCCTTTTGCTGCGGTAAACCGATATGACGTCAGCGCAAAGTTACCGTCTCCTTTTACTAATCCGCAATAATAAGGGCGACGGCTGGGCTCCCGAAATCACCGGCCCCTGGATTCGCGCGCCTGGCACGCGCGCCGCGCCTTATAAATAGGACTTGAAGGCCATCTTCCTTTCCTCCCTTTCGTCCCCTTCTTCGTCTTCCTCGCGACCCAGACCTCGGAGCTCTGCCGCCGCCGTCAGCTACTGCATCAACTCCGGCCGCTGCATCACCCTGATCGGACCAGAGTACCGCGGCGACCTTCCACATCCGTTTGGATTCCGGTAAGGCTCCTGTTCTTCTTGCTTTAGATCTGTTCTAGGGTTCGTCATCCTGCCACTGTTCCTTGTTCATCTTCATAACAGCTTTTGCGAACAGATGATGATACCTATATTGTGATTTGTAGTCCCTCTCAGTATTCGCCATAAATCTGTACTCATCTCCTTAGATCCCACTCATTTCCCTGCTTGTCGAACTTATGTTGTTCTGCTGTGAGCCAAACCTCATATTTTTACTTCTTTTTCGCCCTAGCTGTAGATCCATTGTTTTGAAAGAATCCGTACGGGATCTGTTTCTGCTTTCATATTCACAACTGTTAGATCTGGTCGGTTTAACTTCTAGCAGAGCGAACAACCCAATCCATATATCCATTAGTCCCCTTGATGAACCGCTAGATGATATCATTGTAGATAACTTCACTCTATATAAGAGCATCTTCGGTTTACAATCATACTTGTTCTCAAACCGGAATACCTTTGTCTTGTAGATTTCCTCATGGCAAAACAGGTGTACGAATGCAACTGGGTTCCCTCTCGCATCACTGAGACCCAATTAAACAACTTAGTTCTGACTGGCGCTTTGAGTAGCAAAAATGCCATCCATTGGAGGGTTCCAGGGGATGAATGTCCTCCTACCCCACAGGAGGGAGAAGTGGTGGTGTTTGCGGATCACCTGGCCCGGGGTTTTAATCCACCCGGTTCAAAATTTTATCGGGACGTCCTGGCTAATTTTAAGTTGCGCCCACAAGATGTTGGTCCAAACTCAGTCATGAATATCTGCCATTTTCAAGTGCTTTGTGAGGTGTACTTCCAGGAGGAACCTACTGTAGAGCTATTCCGAGACTGTTTTCATTTGAACCGACGTACCGAATTCACCGACGGCCCTAATATGGAACTGGGTGGTATGGCGATTCAAAAGAGGAAAGAGGTGACTTATCCTCACGCCAAGTTGCATAGTCATCCGCAAGAATGGAATCACACTTGGTTCTATTGCAAGGATACTTCCCCTGCTGAAGAAAATCCTCTGCCTGGCTTCCTTCCAGAGAGACTTAGCAATACACACCCCTTCCCCCCAAGGCTAACCGCCAAAGAGAGGAGTAAGTATGCCCCTCAGCTGTCCAAGCTCAGAGCCTTCATGGCTAACGGTTTAACGGGGGTAGATCTTGCCCGTTGCTGGATTTCATGGAGCATCCTGCCCCTTAGCATCCGCTCTGGTTTAATGTGCCAATACACGGGCCGGGTTGATGATCCTTTGAGGCACTGCAACATTCAGCTGACGGAAGACGAAGTTACTGAAGCTGTGAAAAAGATGCTGAATGAACCGGAATATGTTTGCGCCCGAACCGGCCTGCTTCCCCTTTGTGCTACAAACAAACCACCTGCTGTAAGTATCTCACCTCTGTTTGTTATAGAATTTATGATCTCCTTATATACATATTGCTAACTCCAGTCCTTTCTGAGACAGGGAGATGATCCGTTTTGGAGAAAGAAGTTTCAAGAGCCGACCGAAAAGGTAACCCGACCCAAAACGAGGGTGAAGAAGCCCGCTCAGAAGAAAAGGAACACCGCTTCCTCTACCCCGGATTTAGAGGAGGATGATGTGGGTAATCCGGACCTTGGGGTAGACCTCGATTCAGTTGGCTTACTTTTTATACGTCTTATTGATGATGATATTTGTCAGGACGACGCTGAAGCGAGTAATGCTGAAGGCCCAGAGGTAACTATTCTTTCTTCTGATGCAGTTCCTTTGCCTTTGAAAAAACCTCGCCAAGCAAACCGGAAAATTAAATTTTCTCATCCTCTTGCTTACTTGGATCCCAAATTTCTTGTGAAGACCCAGCAACATGAAGCTCGACGCACCACCCGGCATAGCGGCCAGGTAGTTACCTCCGCCGGTTTACCGAACAGCCCGGTTCGGAAACGCCGCTCAGAGGTCTCCGATTTATGCGCTAGCTTTCCTCCTAAAGCAGGTTTAACTCGTCAGCCTCTTAATCCATCTGACTCCGATTATCAGGTCACTTCCCATTCATCTTCTGGTGAATCTTCAGCCACTCAACTGCCACCGCTAAAGACAGTTATTGGGTAAGTTGGACCGATCACAACATATTTCTGTATGGGTCTCTTAATCCATCTTACACCGTTCTTTCAATCTTTGGGTGTTTCCCAGGGCTAAACCTAGACCGAGCAAGAAGGCTCGTCTGGATAACCCGGCCGAAGGAACTGCCGCTCCTGAACCGGAGAGAACTCCTGGTGCTGATGCTCTGGGTCGTGAAGACATTCAGAATTATCTATCTCCACAAGATGACGCCTGTGCTGAAGAAAGGCCTACCAATCCTGCCAGCCGTACTGATCCGCCTGCCAGTCCTGTTCGGGTTGAGGAATCCATCCCCCCTTCTGGAACTGTTGATAAACCGACATTGCCAATGCAGAGCAGCGACTCCAAAGATGATGATGTTGTGATTACCGGCATTGGTCGCTCTGAACCGGGGAACTCTGCTACTTTAGCCAAGCATACTGCCAAGGACGAAATCTCGGCCATAAAGGGCAAATGGGACGTTGACTCCTCAACGTACGCCGCTTTAAGCGCCCAAGATCTTTATTCTGGGTACCTGAACCGACTGTACACCAGTCGCGATTATGAAGCTGGTATGATCAGGATGATAAAAGAAAAACTTGAGGTAACTCTCTTGTGCTTCCTTCTGTTGCAACCTAGCTTATCAATCCGAGATGGTGACCCTAATCATGCTGCCTTGACCACTAAGGTCCGGTTTAAAACCCAGGGCTTCAACATAGGCCGTTAACCAGAAACATCGTCAAATAACCATTAGCCCCCAAGTGCCAAGTTTAAATACTTGTATTAATCCTGGGACTTTTGTAATGGAAAACATGCGTTAAAATCAAGTATGCATTAGCCCCCAAGTATCGAGCACATAACTTGCTTGTGTGGTTGATACTTCCAAACCGTGCAATATTTTCTGAACACTGCTGACGACCTGCTGCAGGGGGATCTGAAGACCAAAGAGAAACAAGTCTCGGACCTTCAGGAAACCCTAAAAACCCAGCAGGCTGAAACTGCAAAAGCGAAGGAGGAATTGACCAATGCCTTAACCGTTATGGAACAGCTGAAAGAAAGCCGCAAAAAGGAACAAGCTGATTGGGCTACTGAAAAAGCTCTTTTGACGAAGAGGGCTGAAAATGCCGAAGCTGCTCTCAAACCGGTGGTTGATGAATTATCCACCGTGAAGCGACAAATACACTCCATGACCTCTGCCGTCTTTGGTAAATTTCTTTCGATGCCCTTCTTCCAATTTGTACCTTGTCTGCTATATCCTATGTCCGGTTTGTAATCCATCTTGAAACACTGCAGGCACACGTATTGGACACTTGGGTTCTGATGTGCGGATGAAACTCAAAGCTGCCTATACTCTGATTGAACAGTTGTACACCGGAGCACAAAGAGCTATCACCACTGCATCGCATAACAACCCTGCACCGTCTCTGATTCAAGACACGTTAAAAAGGCTATCCATGCTTCCAGCCCGGATTGAAGAGTTGAAAAGATCAGCTGCTCGAACTGGAGCCATCACTGCCTTGATCCGGGCCAAAGCGTGGGTACCAGATTTCGATCCTGTCGAAGCGGCCCAAGGATACCCCAGCTTGAAAGAAGATGGTTCAGACTTTGGCGAAAATGATTTGAGGGCGATAAACCGGGCGGTGCGCCCCCTAGCTTGTCAATTGGCTGAAGAAGCAGATCTGACACATTACCAAGCCCAATATGATAACCAGAACAAGCGAGTAGCTGCCCCGGTCCCTGAAGCGGAAAACCTTATTCCTCCAATCCGTAAGCATACCTACGCCCCTGACATTGAACCGTCTTTGCTGATTCACGAAGAAGTTGTCTTTCAAGCGCTAATGGGAATCGACTGGACCACTGCTGATTTCCAGCCAATGGGTAGCCAAGAGAAAGCTGAAGCGGCGCAAGATGATCCACGGCCTTCGAACCGAGGCGGCGAACAGGCGTAATCAACGCTCCGGTTCACCTTAATTGGTGACGTTTAATCCGTCAAAAAACAATATATTCAGGCACTACGCTGCCTTGTAATAAGATAGTTAATACCTCTGCGTTTGAATGCGCCTTTGCGCACGGGTACTGATGCCCTTTCCAATGACTTTTTCCAACTTATGTTTCCTGTCTTTACTGAGTACACAAGACGGTCTTTCGACCATACGAACCGTGCTGCGCCTTTGCCAAACCGGGCAACTTGCCTCCGGGTTAAAAAACGGACCAGGCTGTGTCAGCTGAATCGGTTTAAAAGAACTTGACGTTCCGAAGAACAAAAAATACCACAATAAAGGCAGAAAACAAAAACCAAATACGAGAGGACAACGCGATAGTAAAACGCATGCAAATAGTGGTTGCTATGAACCGTTCAGAAGGCGTGACCATCGTCAAGACAAGAAACCAAGCCCCCAAGAGGTGTAGCTACGGTTTAGGTCGACTAGGTTCCTAACTGAATCGTGGCAAATATGCCGGTCAAATGGCATTGCATTGGTTCGGATTCGACCAAGCCCCCAAGTGACTCAGTGGCCAAGGGCCGATCAAGTGGCATTGCGTTGGTTCGGACACGACCAAGCCCCCAAATGATTCATTAGCTAAAAAGCCGACCAGAAGGCATTACCATCATCAAGACATGACCGAGCTCCCATAAGGTGTAACTACGGTTCAAGTCGATTAGGTCCCCAACTGATTCAGTGGCAAATGTGCCAGCCAGAAGGCATTACCGTCGTCAAGACATGACCAAGCTCCCCGGAGGTGTAGCTACGGTTCAGGCCGACTAGGTCCCCAACTGACTTTATAAGGATAGCTATGTTCTCTTTGGTTCGAATACGACCTATGTTTGAACAGGAAGCCCCATGTTTGAACCGCGCATCATGTCAGCAGGTCCTCTTCAGTAACTTTTAACCTTTTTGCAAGAGATAAATTTTTCTTGAACCAGGATCTTGAACCGGATATTAATAGCTTCAAAGCTTTGTGGGAGACATCTTCCCTTGAACCGGCTTTTAAACCGGAATCTTCACTTTGATCTTCTGTGAAGCGACCTCAAGGGATAAACCGGGAATTGCATTAAAGCGAATCCACTCCATGTAACCACGCATGATGTGAAGAACAGCAGAGACCCCGCTTTACTCGAGGCTCCAGTTTATTGTATTAATCATAATATATACATGGTCATGATATGTCCATAAACAGAGCCCAAGGCTCATGTATAATAAGGTCGAAGATGAGCTATGTTCCACGGCCTGCTGGTCTCCTCCTCTGATGTGCGTGAATCCTTGCGCTCTCGAATATCAATCAGGTAGTATGACCCATTATTCAGATTCTTGCTGACCACAAAAGGTCCCTCCCAAGGCGGGGATAATTTATGCTGATCAGACTGATCCTGGATGAGCCGAAGCACCAAATCCCCCTCCTGAAAGGTTCTGGTCCTAACCCGACGGCTGTGGTAACGGCGAAGATCTTGCTGGTAAATCGCTGAACGGGCAGCTGCTAAGTCACGTTCCTCATCCAACAAGTCAAGAGCGTTCTGCCGTGCCTGCTCGTTGTCCGCTTCAACATACGCTGCCACACGAGGTGAGTCATGTCGTATATCACTTGGGAGAACCGCCTCTGCTCCATAGACCATAAAAAACGGCGTAAACCCCGTGGATCTGTTAGGCGTGGTGTTGATGCTCCATAATACAGACGGTAGCTCCTCCACCCAACAACCCGGCGTCCTTTGCAAAGGGACCAGAAGCCGGGGTTTGATACCTCTCAAGATCTCTTGATTCGCTCGTTCTGCCTGACCATTAGATTGTGGGTGAGCTACCGAAGAAACATCAAGCCGTATATGCTCCCGTGCGCAGAACTCTTTCATGGCCCCCTTGGATAGATTGGTACCATTATCTGTGATGATGCTGTGTGGAAAGCCAAACCGGAAGATCACCTTCTTTATAAACCGAACCGCCGTGCCCGCATCACATTTACTGACAGGTTCTGCCTCCACCCACTTTGTAAATTTGTCAACCGCCACCAGTAGGTGGGTCTTCTTATCTTTGGAACGCTTAAAAGGCCCAACCATATCGAGCCCCCAAGTCGCAAACGGCCAAGTGATTGGAATCATCCTCAATTCTTGAACCGGTATGTGCGCTCGCCTGGAAAATTTCTGGCAACCATCACATAACCTGACCAGGTCTTCTGCATCAGCATGAGCAGTTAACCAGTAGAAACCGTGGCGGAACGCTTTAGCCACCAATGATTTTGAACCGGCGTGGTGGCCGCAATCCCCTTCATGTATTTCACGTAATATCTCGCACCCCTCCTCAGGGGATACGCACCGTTGCAGCGCTCCTGACACGCTGCGATGATGTAGCTCTCCTTTGAGGATGGTCATAGACTTGGACCGCCGTACTATTTGCCGAGCCAAGCTTTCGTCTTCTGGCAACTCACCCCGGTTCATATACGCCAGATAAGGAAGCGTCCAATCCGGGGTGATGTGAAGAGCCGCCACTAATTGAGCCTCCGGATCAGGAATAGCCAACTCCAGCTCACCGGGTTAGCAAGCCACTCGGGATGAAAAACCTCAATAATAAACCCAGCTGCCAGGAGCCTGGCCACTTCCTCACCAATCGCTTTACGTCTTTCTTCGTTAAACCGGCGTAAGAACTGTTTTACCGGTTTATACTTAGGATCCACATTAAGGGTGTGCTCAGCGAGTCGCCTCGGTACACCAGGCATGTCAGACGGCTTCCATGCAAAGATGTCCCGATTCTCACGGATGAACTCGATGAGCGCGCTTTCCTATTTTGGATCCAGGTTTGCACTGATGCTGAACTGCTTGGACGAATCGCCAGGTACGAAGTCAACAAGCTTAGTTTCGGCAGCCGATTTGAACTTCAAGGCTGGATCGTGGTCCGTAGTTGGCTTCTTCAACGAAGTCATGTCTTCCGGGTCAACACTGTCTTTGTACCGCTTTAGCTCCTCCGTAGCACAAACCGATTCTGCATAAGTCGCATCTCCTTCCTCGCATTCCAAAGCGATTCGACGGCTCCCATGAACCATTATAGTACCCTTGTAACCCGGCATCTTGAGCTGCAGATATACATAGCAGGGTCGTGCCATAAATTTTGCATAGGCTGGCCGTCCGAACAAAGCGTGGTATGGACTTTGGATTTTAACCACTTCGAACGTCAATGTCTCTGATCTGGAATCATGACTATCGCCGAAGACCACTTCAAGGGCTATCTTACCAACCGGGTACGCAGACTTGCCAGGCACCACCCCGTGGAACACTTTATTGGTCGGTTTGAGATCCTTATCTACCAGTCCCATGCGACGGAAGGTCTCATAATACAAGATGTTAATGCTGCTCCCTCCGTCCATGAGCACCTTGGTGAGCTTATAACCTCCCACCTGAGGCGCCACCACCAATGCTAGCTGACCCGGATTATAAACCCTGGGAGGGTGATCTTCTCGGCTCCATACGATAGGTTGTTCCGACCAGCGCAGATAATGAGGCGTGGCCGGTTCAACAGCACTAACTGCCCGCCTCTGAAGCTTTCTATCCCGTTTATCCAAGCCTGTAGTAAAGACATGATATTGTCCACCACTCAACTGTTTCGGGTTGCTCTGATAACCTGATTGCTGCTGTCCGTAACCACTTTGATTACCTTGAGTATTTTGGCTGTCCTGTCCGCCCGGATTACCATGGAACCCTGGACCGGAATTTCCGCTGCCGTATCCTGATCCGGAACCTGAACCGCCACCAGAGCTGTGATCATATTGGAAAGTGTTTGAGCTTTTGAATTCCTTCATGATGTAACAATCCTTCCAAAGATGGGTTGCTGGCTCCTCTTTTGTCCCGTGCTTCGGACAGGGCTGGTTTAAGAAAAAGTTCAAACGTTCCGGATTAGGACCGGGATTTGCGCGAAAACTCGGCTGTTTCCCCTTACGCCGTTGGCCCTTATTCTGTGCACTTGTGTTGGACACAAAATCCATGCTCCCATCCGGTTTACGCTTACCTCCGCCTCCATTACCTGTCGGTCGATGCTGCTGGCCTTTGGTGTTGCTATTCTTCTTTCCCTTCCCTGCTTTGTCGTCACCAGAGTCAGGATCCTTGGTACTGTCAGAATCCGCATACTTCACTAAAGCGGTCATGAGCGTTCCCATATCCGTGCAATCACGCTTCATCCGGCCTAGCTTTAGCTTCAACGGGCCAAACCGACAGTTACTTTCCAACAGCACCACGGCGGTGTCTGCGTTGATGCGATCTGACGAGTGCAAAACTTCTGATACCCGGCGTACCCAATGGGTAGTTGATTCCCCTTCTTGCTGAACGCAAGCTGCTAGGTCAACTATCGACATTGGCTGTTTGCACGTGTCTTTGAAATTCTTGATAAACCGGGCGCGCAACTGGGCCCACGAACTGATGGAATTAGGCGGTAAGCTCTTTAGCCAAGTCCAGGCCGTTCCTTCTAACATCATAGTAAAATACTTGGCACACGCCGTGTCATCCACATCCAGCATCTCCATAGCCATCTCATAGCTCTCCACCCATGTCTCCGGAGGCTGATCTGCCGTGTAGTTTGGTACCTTGCGGGGGCCTTTGAAGTCTTTGGGCAGGCGTACGTTGCGTAAAGCGGGAACGAGGCATGGCACTCCCAAAGAACTAGAAACCACCCCCGGTTCTACCGTAGCCGCTGGGAAGATAGGTGTAAGCTGACGAGCCTGATGCTGCGCTGCTAATCCGGCCTCCCGCGCACGGGCGCGATCCACATTCTCCTGAGCATTGTCGACGCCCGCCGGATTGTTGCCGCGGAGCGCTTCACGCCTGGCATTACTTGAAACAGCCGGCTCTTCCACGTGCCTACTATAGCTCCCGCTGGGGCAAGGGGTGGAATGAATCCGATCACGGCTTTGCGAATATGCTTCTTGTTGGGCCAACGCGGTCCTAAGGAGCTCCTTGACCCGGCGTGTCTCTACATCCTGCGGTGAATCACCTTCTATCGGAATGGCTTCCAACCGAGCTGCTGCCGCAACGAGGTTATCCATCGGGTTGGAATAATGGCCCGACGGTGTTGGCACGGCCTGTGGTGTACCAGTGTTGTGACGAGGCAGGTTTATTATCCGGTGCTGAACCGGAGCGCCAATTGTCGCCTTCGCACGGTTTACCCCCGGGGTGTTGAAGAGATTTCGGGCATCGAGGGCTGCGGGCAATCGAGATCGGAATTTCCTCTTCAGGACTTCCTGAGACGCATTCTGGTCCATCATGAGCCTGTAAGCCTGTGCATCTAAAGCGGCGTGCTCCACCGTCATCCTAGCCTCTTCTGCTGCCAGCTCCGCTTTAGCTTGAGTGATCTGTTCTCTCACTTTGGCAATCTCAGCATTGTGAACCTCCTGATCCACCGGGTTGGCTTCCGCCATGAGCGCTGCCAGTGCGTCAAACAGGTCTGACAATACTTGGGCTGGTGAATCCGCAGGGCCTCCTGCCCGCGCGGCTGTTGCCACTGCCGATCCGGAGATCACTGCTGCCGCAGTTGATGAATGTGGCGCCGCCTGTGTTCCTGCCATGAAGATCCCAACCCGATAGGGCAGATCAGAGGGGTCCGGAATACTGTCGCCATCGGAGCTGCCCCCAATCCGATCATCTTGCAGCTGGTAAAGAGATTCGGTTTCCCCGGTTGACGTTTCATCGCCGGAGTAGATGGCGGTTTCGTCACCGGATTCGGATCCTTCCTCGTAGCCTCCTCCGTGGATGACTCCCACGAAGGCGCGCTTCCTGGCCGGTTTAGCCAGGGTCGATCTCGTGCACTGAGCTGTCTCGACGAGGTCGGTGCAGACGCCCAGCTCGGGGCCCGGTTCACCGATCTTGCCGATGAAAACATGGATGCCTCCGAAGGGGACCCGGTACCCGTACTCGATCGAGCCGGTGTCGGGGCCCCAGCCTGTGTTGTCGATGTAGAGTTTTCCGCGACGACTTTTGGTCATCCGACCCACAGCGTAACCCTCGAGTCCTTCAAAGCGGCCCTTCAAAAACTTGAAACCATCTCGCGATAGCCCCACGGTGGGCGCCAACTATCGTGGATTTGTCACGGCAGATGTCCTGGCAAAAGGACTTAGTCGTGGAGCCATCGCAACGGGTTAACTTGAAGGGGTTAGAGCAGACGCAAGGACACTGAGTTTATACTAGTTCGGCCCCTTCGATGAAGGTAAAAGCCTACGTCTAGTTGTGATGGGATTGATGTGTTTCGAGGGCTAGGGAGCGATAAGCTTCGCCTAAACCTCGAGTTGTGTTTCTCTGTCCCTAAACTGCCGTCGGGTCGTCCCCTTATATACACGGGTGACGCCCGTCGGTCTGCAAAGTCCCAACCCCCGGTTCATAAACGTGCCCGGGTCGGTCTCTCTATTCCTAACTTACAATGCAAGTTTACCTCAGGCCGGTTTACGCCGTAAACCTCTAAACCGATTATAGGCCTCGGGCCCTTCTATTTCTCCTTGGGCTTTAACATCTCGGGTCCATTGACGGAGCTAACCCGGGCCCTATAGGCCGGTTTACCCCAAATAGCAATATCCCCAACAGGGGGCGTGTTTTTGATCGAGTTTTCTTCTTGGTACATTAGAAAATCAGTTTGTCTAATTCACACCTAGATGTTATTTAAGGATATCAAGCTCCCACAAGTATATAATGTAGCAACAAGAAACAAAAAAAACTAGGAAAAGACCACAAACAGAGTGGACATCAACTTATATGTGACATAACTATGTCACATCTAGATGTGTCCTAGACAGACCCTTAAAAAATTGTCCGCCAGTTTTCATTTCTTTTTTCCGGGAACACGCGTATTCTATTTAAAACCACTGCTATGGAGAGATTTTTTTACTCCATTATAGCCTCTTGTTTGATAGAGTTTCTCGCGTCTCGCTCTCTCACCCTCTCCATATCAAAATAAGATGACAGTGTCCACTCTATCTCTCTCCTCACCGGTGGTCACAGATCCGGCCGAATCCCATCCGCTACGGGAGGTGAGGAGGTGCAGCGTTGACATTGTCGCCGTCGGCGACGGAGGAAGCCGATGCGCACCGTCCTCTCGGAGCCGGCGCTGGCGCGGACGAAGATCCTCCGCGCCCTTGTTCGCTGCTGTCGTGTGGGCAGATCCCGCCCGCCCGCCTAAACGACATCTCGCCCACCTGAGGTATAACTTCTTGTACTTGTCCAGCTCCCCAGGTCGCTGCGTGCGGATTTTCTTCTATGCGACTACTCCCCAGCTCCCCATGCATAGTAGCTAGGGTTCGTCGGTTGGTCCAACATCACCTACTACTATTATAGAGGAAACGTCACTCAAAAAGTTGTCCTGATTTATGCCTCGGTGAAGGTATACATGTTGTTTCGACAAAAAGTACATGGTAGTTGTGCGTTCATTGTCCATATGGTGGTAGTACCATCACTAGTTAAATGAAGAAATGCTTTTTTTCTCGGGTATCCTGGTTTAGTTCTCATCAAGATAGTATGATGCTTCTGTTTGTTGGTGTACTTTTTATTAATTCTTATTGACAATTGAGATGTCGTTGCTAACCCTTTTTTATATTTTTGGAAACAGCGATGCCTGTCTCCATACCCGGGCATGTCTTCCTCAATTTTAGTGGAACTGCACAAAATTGGATGGCCATTGTTGTTCCGCCTCACTGTCCTCTGCCACGTGGTTCTTCCTTCCTCGAGCTTGATTACTGAGAAGAAGCAGACCACGGTGAGGATTTGTCGAACTTCTTAGGTGCCTCACCCTAACTTGATGCCAAATGGATGATGCATCACCACGATGACCTATCGATGCTCATGGTTGCGTCGGCTGGTGAAGCTGATCGATTTTCGACGAAAAAAAAGCTGTCTTCCATCAGTGCTCTTTGCTTGTTACGCACAAAGATGATATCCTTCGTCAGTTCACCTTGGTTGCGTGGAGACGCAGTCGTCTTTCACGTTGGTGCAATTTTATCACACAATTGGCTATGAACCCAATGTTTCCTCGAAGAAGGATCGACGTTGGTACTAAGAGCATAAGTTTTGTATTGATTTCTAAGCCTTCTCACAACTTTGTCTCCAGCTCCCCTGTAATTTTATTTGTCCAGCTATTAACTTTGATTTAAAAAATGGTGTGGACTAAAAACCCAGATGGACGTAGTAGCCCTCCATTTTTATTTACTCCGCATATTAGATTTGACTGAAGTCAAACTTTGTAATACTCTCAAACCTTTCCGATAATTGAAATTAAATTTCTTTATTTGTACACACTCTCACACGTTTCCGATAATTTGGCGCATGTGTGGTTGTTCACTTAAGGGAGGGTAGTGTACCACACGTGAAGGACAGGAAGTGCGACCAGGACGCGTGGGCGTGGATCGTTAGTTTATCGGAAGTAGTACTAGTTTTCTTCATTGTACATTAAATAAAGAGTTTCGTTTCATACTTACACAATTTAAAACGATTGTTATGGAGAGAATAAAAAAACCACTTCACTATATTTTAGTCGTATACATGAGAGTACTATATGGACGCAGCTTCATTGACTTAGTGCACCTGCCTTTGGATTTACGACAGGTGGGCCCAAAATGTGGCTGGCTCACCTGTCATACAGCCAAAAGCAGGTGCAGTGAAGGCACCGGAGCTCAGTCCGTACTACAGTAGTATATATATAAGCGGGAGCCTCGGCGCTTGTTCGCTAGGGTTTGCACTCTCCACACGCTCGCCGCACTACATATATGTTACACGCTGGAGGCTCAGCGTTCATTTGCTAGGGTTTGCTATATTCACAGTCTCTCACCCTCTCTTCACCAGATCTAAACAAGACTGCGTTGGCCTCTTGTCTCTCCCCCCCCCCCTCACAGCTGGTGAAGGAGGTGTCCGTATACCGTCGCACCGGGAAGGGGAGGAGGTGCAGCGTTCACTCTATCGCCTTCGGCGAGGGAGGCAATCCACTGCCGGCTGCGTTGTTCTCTTTCACCCAGTGCCTGTGCGGGAGGGCCACCGACCCCTTCTTCCTCGCTACCGTACGTAGTGCAGGCAGATCCGGCCTCCCGCCGCACGCCTTGCCACATCCGACCCTAAGGTATAAGTTTCTTTTAAACCGTCATTGCTCTAGCTGCATGTGGATCTTTTTCGATCTGTAGTCGAATCTAAGTCTTGGTTCAAAGAGGAAAGATGGGTGCGGTGGGCTGGAGCAAGAATCTAGGACGTGGTTCAATGAGGAAAGGAGGGGCGGAAAGTTGTATAGATTGGCTATCCAGCCACTTTGTAGGTCGAAAAGGGAAAAGGGGGGTAACCCAGTACACACATCTGTAAGGAACCGATCTCTTTGTTGAAAAGGGAAAGAAACTGGGGGGTCGGGTAGTTTGTGCACGACTAGATTTGCTGCCCTCACATAGAAAGAAGGTTCAAAGAGAACAAATATGGGACCAGCGCATATATGCTACTTGGCTACATACTCTGCATCACCCATTTATACGTGTGGACGCACATGGTGCTGGCATGTCCCATGCAGCTATTTTGCTGTTGTTAATCTAAGAATGCCGCCGGAAAATTGAAGCAATGCCACTGTTAAAAGTAAATTACATTTTTTAACGAATGTTGTTTCAAGAGAATGTCTCTGTTAATATGAATCAATGCAACCGTTTTAAATAAATGATGAATTGAAGCTATTGTATTGCTGTCTTTTCCCATTAAGTAGTGAACAAAAATGGGACCAACCCAGACATGATGCTTGTTGCTTTGTTACAACAAATTCAGCATCACCCCCTTTATAAGCCAGTAATTGATGCCACTCTCAGAATTAACTACTAATCTGTTTTAAGAGAATTTCTCTGTTAATATGAATCAATGCAACCGTTTTAGAAATGCTACTGTCCTATACTTTGTTTTCCATCAAGATAAGGTAGATGCTTCTTTTTGTGGCCGCATGTTTCATCCTCCTTTATTGGCCAGCAATTGTTTTCTTTTTTGCCTCTTAAAATAGGGATATCTATTCAACTTGTTGCTATAGAAAACTTAAATGTCACACCGGCAACTTTGCTTGATTTCAGTGCAACTGCACAAAACTTGATTGGATTTCCTATTCGTGTTGGTAGATTCGTATTTTATCTTGGTCGTCTCATGAAAGGTCAGTACAGGCCTTCATCCACATGATTGTGCAGTGTGCTTTGAGCGGTAGTACCGCTATGGTGGAACGGCAGTACCGCTGGCTCGGCGGTAGTACCGCCTACACAAGCGGTAGTACCGCTCTCTGCGGGGTTGAGTGGGGGGTAACGGTTGGTTTGTTCCCCCCACTATATAAAGGTGTCTTCTTCCCCTTTGTTTACCAACCTCTTCCCCCAAGAACTCCATTGTTGCTTCAAGCTCCATTTTTGCCCGATCTCTCTCCCTAGCCAATCAAACTTGTTGATTTGCTCGGGATTGGTTGAGAAGGCCCCGATCTACACTTCCACCAAGAGAAATTTGATTCCCCCACTAATCCCTAGTGAATCTTGTTACTCTTGGGTGTTTGAGCACCCTAGATGGTTGAGGTCACCGTGAAGCCATAGTCCATTGTGGTGAAGCTTCGTGGTGTCATTGGGAGCCTCCAATTAAGTTGTGGAGATTTCCCCAACCTTGTTTGTAAAGGTTCGATTGCCGCCTCCAAGGGCACCAATAGTGGAATCACAACATCTCGCATTGTGTGAGGGCGTGAGGAGAATACGGTGGCCCTAGTGGCTTCTTGGGGAGCATTGTGCCTCCACACCGCTCTAACGGAGACGTACTTCCCCTTAAAAGTAAGGAACTTCGGTAACACATCCTCGTCTCCACCGGCTCCACTCTTGGTTATCTCATCCCTTTACTTGTGCAAGCTTTTTGTGTTAGATCCTTAGCTTGCTTGTGTGCTTGTTGTTGTTGTTGCATCATATAGGTTGCTCACTTAGTTGCATATCTAGACAACCTACTTTGATGCAAAGTTTAAATTGGTAAAGAAGAGCTAAAAATTGTTAGTTGCCTATTCACCCCCCCCCCCTCTAGTCAACTATATCGATCCTTTCAGATGATGATGCCAAGAATGCAATGGTTTGAGCTCTCACCAAACGATACGATCGAGCTACTCACTCGAGAGCCCCCCTTGGTAGTAGGACTAAAGACCCTATAACCCAGTCTCCAACTACCACCATGGGACCGGCAAAATAGAAAACACTATCAAGGTCAAACCTTTTCCTTGCGCATAGTCCACTTGAGCTAGATGATGACGATCTTGTCCTCAAGATGGACCACCTTTCTTGATTGCGCCTGCTCGATGAAGACTAGTAGATTGCTCCCCTATACTCCACTATGGGTGAGCCTCTCTTCGGCACATCTTCACATGTCCATTATCACCATAATGGACAGCAAGCTTCAAGCATGTGATCTCTTCGTGAGGCTTCACTTGAACTTGCACACCGCAACCTTGATGACGATCACCACTTGATGTCATCTTCCATGGGTTTTATTAGATCTTCCTCTTGACGCAAGCCCATGGAAACACACCTAACCCCACATAGAACTCTCACGTAGAACACGAGTTAGTACACAAAGCGTAATGGACAATGCTTACCATACCATGGGATCACTTGATCCCACTCGGTACATCTTCTACGCTTTGTGTGTTGATCAACTTGAATCACTCTCTGTACTTAGTCTTGATCAACCTGAATCTTTCCAACTCTCTTCATTAGGATGATGTCTTGAAGCTAAACATGAATTTTCACACAATCTTCTTATTCAAGACATGCTAGCAATAAACTCAACTCTCACATGACCAATATTTGGATAATTCCTTGAGAAGCACCTTGGCCAACACATAAACCCCTTGAAACCAACAAATGGACTTCAAGAAAAGTCTATGGACAAATCCTATGAATATAACTCAAGCAACCATTAGTCCATAGAGAATGTCATCAATTACCAAAACCACACATGGGGCACCACATGTTCTTTCAATGGGCTTCCTCAAATGCCCGAGGTCCTCATGAGTAAGCAAGTTGGATGCACACCCACTAAGTTTTTATAGTGAGCTTTCATACACTTATAGCTCTAGTGCATTCGTTGCATGGAAACCCTTACTCCTCGCATTGATATCGATTGATGGGTCTCTCTATTGCCTATCAATCTGCCGAGTTGATGCGAGACTTTCTTTCTTTTTGACTTCCCTTATATATCTCTACCACCGCATTCTATTCCACACATTATGTTCATGGCTCACGCTCATGTATTGAGAGTGAAGTTGAAAATGCTGAAGTGCGTGAAAAAGTATGATACACTTACTTGGTTCGGCACCAGGGTACTCTTGATTTGATATATCTATGCAGGGAAGAACGAGTGTGCCATGCTTACCACAACTAAGTGCATAGAGGTTGTTTCCTTTAGCTCCATTATTACAAAAGGCAATGATGAATTACATGCATGTTTTGTATTATTGTTTCAATATCAAATTGATAGACTATTGCGTTGAATCACTCATATCTTAATATTCATGCCATGATTAGATTATATGATCAAGATTATGTTAGGTAGCATTCCACATCAAAATTTATTTATTTTATCATTTACCTACTCGAGGACGAGTAGGAATTAAGCTTGGGTAAGATGATACGTCTCTGTCATATCTTTCTTTTATTGTTTCATGCCAATATTCTACACCTTTCACATACTTTGGCAATAATTTATATGATTTTCTTGGACTAATATATTGATCCAGCGCCTAGTGTTAGTTCCTATTTGTTGCATGTTTTTTGTTCCGCAGAAAATCCATATCAAACGAAGTCCAAACGCGATAAAATTTTACGGAGATTTTTTTTGAAATACATGTGATTTTTAGGAAAGAATCAACGCAAGACAATGCTCGAGGGAGTCACGAGCTCAGACGGCGCCCCCCTACCCTAGGGCGTGCCCGGTAGGCTCGTGGCTCCCCCTTAAGTCGGTTGGGCCCTTCTTTCGCCGTAAGAAAGATGATTTCTGGATAAAAAATCATGTTAAAATTCCAGCCAAATCAGATTTACGGATCTCCGGGAATATAAGAAACGGTGGGGCCAGAAAACACGAACCTCGGAGGGCTCCTGTGCTCCAGGAGCCATGGCGTCCAAGGACCAGAGGGGAAACCCTCCTACCTTCTAGGAGGGAGGCCAAGCAAGGAGAAGGATGGGGGCTCTCTTCCCGTGGCGCTGGAACGTCGCTGGGGGAACCGTCATGTGACGGCGATCTACACCAACAACTCCGTCATCTTCATCAACACCTCCATCACCTTCCCTCATCTATATTCAGCGATCCACTCTTCCGCAACCCGTTGGACCCCCTACTTGAACATGGTGCTTTATGCTTCATATTATTATTCAGTGATGTGTTGCCATCTTATGATGTTTGAGTAGATTTTTGTTGTCCTCTAGGTAATTATTGAATTGCTATGATTGGTTTAAATTGCTTGTGCTTATGTTGCTGGCCTTTGGTGCTTATCATATGAGCGCTCACGTGGATCACACCATAGGGTTGGTTGTATGTTGATAGGACTATGCATTGGAGGCAAGAGTGACGGAGACGTCTTCTTACCATAGAAATTGATTCATATGGGATTGAAAGGGGACCAATATATCTTAATGTTGTGGTTGGGTTTTACCTTGGTGAACTTTAATAGTTGCGGATGCTTGCTAATAGTTTCAATTATAAGTGCATAGAATTTCAAGTAAGGAATGACATGCTAGCAGTGGCCTCCCCCATATAAGAATTTGCTACCGGTCTAGTAACAAAGCCAATTGCTTAGAGACAATTTTGCAAATCTTATTACCACTTTTCCACACTCGCTATACTAACTTAATTGTTCTTTTATTAAAACAACACCTAACTTTTATTTTCATGTTCTTCATTATCTTGCAAAATTATCCCACTACACCTACAAAATACTTCTAATTCTATTACTTGTTTCTAGGTAAAACGAATGTTGGTGTGCGTAGTCGATAGAACTTGAGAGAATATTAATTATACCTTTAGCACCTCGTTGGATTCGACATTTTTTATCAAAAAAGGCTATAAACGATCACTTATACTTGTGGGTTATCACACACACATACACCCCCCTTGCACCTCCAAAGATAAGATAACGGGGCCATAGCTCCCCCTAATAAGATAGATAATGGGGTCATGACTTCCCCGTAAGATAGATAGTGGGGTTGTCTTCTCCGGCGAGATCCGGCGTGAAGGAAGGAAGAAAGAAGGTGACTGATGTGAAATAAAAAATCAGGTACCTGAGAAATAGCAAAATTGAAGAACATCAAGGAAACCACCAAGAAGAAAACCCATGCACATTGCTCCCTGTTCCTTTGGGAATTTAAATACAATCATCGCATGTGCTGGGATAGCTTGGGCCTCATTACCTCCAAGCAAGGAAAATTAAGGAAACAAACAAGAAAAAAAACCATGCACATTGCTCCCAGTTCTTGCCTTGTAGGCTTGTACCCATTAATAAACATGCATTACATGTGACAAAGACAAAGGATAGTACGGAAGACCTATCTAGCAAAGCACGCCGTGCCAAACTCCCAAGGTTTCTCTTCTCACAAGGGCGTGAGGGTGATCCTCTTGAGGAGGCAGAAGTAGGCGAGGAGGCGGTACGCGACGGCCATGGCGAGCAGGATCCAGACCTCGCGCATGCCGCCGTCGAGGTCGACGGTGTCGAAGGACGGCGACGACTGCAGCCGCTGGCACCCCGTCCGACTCCCGCAGTTGTAGGTGAGGTGGCCGTGGTACTGCGCCTTGAGCAGCAGGTTGAAGCCGTAGTGCATGAAGGAGACGTACCTCAGCCACCGTATGAACTTGGGTATGTGCTGCACGTAGTACCCTCCGGTGAGCAGGAACAGCATCAGCACCAGCGACGCCATCACCCCCGCCCTCTTCACGCTCAGGATCGCCGCCCCCAGCAGCTCCCCCGTCCCCTGATGATCACAGATAACCGAACTCCCATCTCATCGCCGTTCGCCGTCGATGTCACCGTCGGCATGGACAAGAAGAAGAAGAGCAAGTACGTGCGTACCTGGCTGGTGAAGACGATGAGGAGGGTGGCGAGGAGGGTGAGGCAGAAGCAGGGGACGGTGCGGCGGAGGTCGGCCATGAAGTAGAGGATGGCCATGAAGAGGACAGGGTAGACGACGTGCGGCACGGCGTCGCAGAGGGTGCTGCTGGCGTAGTAGGCGCTGAGGCGGTACATGTCGGCCTTGCGCTCCTTGACCAGGTACAGCTTCTCGAAGGGGAACACGTAGACGGAGCCGAAGAGCGACGAGGAGGTCCAGAAGATGCAGATGTAGAAGATGAGCCCCACCTGGTCCCTCAGCTGCGCCTCGTTGCCCGTCTGCGACTTCCACCAGAGCAGGCCCAGCAGGAGCGCCACGCCCACGGCCTGCGCCAGCCGCATCTTGTCCAGGTAGTCGGCGGCGCGCTCCCGGAACGTGCGCCGCGACAGCACCACGAACTGCTGGAACCAGTTGATGCTCCGGTCCTTGCGCATCCGGATGGCCAGCCTCAGCTGCTCCCCGGGCCTCCTCGCCGGCTGCTTCGCCTGGCCCTCCTCGCCGTCCCCGGCGTGGTCCCTGTACTTGGACTGGAGGTACGCCACGACGCGGGACCTGAACTCCGGCGGCGCCGGCGAGCCGTCCCGGAGCAGCCCCGGGACGCTGATGTCCTCGAGGTTGCCCGTGGCGAGGTCCAGCAGGAACTCGGCCGGGTTCATGGGGATCTCCGGCGTGAACCCGAGCGACGAGAAGTGGTGCATGCAGTCCCTGGCCTTGCCGTGGTAGATGGCGTGGCCCTCGGAGATGAGCAGCAGCTTGTCGAACATGTGGAACATCCGGCTGGACGGCTGGTGGATGGTGGTGATGATGGTCCGCCGCGTCGACTTGGCCAGCCGCTGCAGGATGACGATGAGCTTGCTGGCCGACGTGGAGTCCAGCCCGGACGTGGGCTCGTCCAGCAGCAGCAGCGACGGGTCCACCAGGATCTCGTACCCGATGCTCGTCCGCTTCCTCTCGCCGCCCGACACCCCGCGCACGAACGCGCCGCCGATCTTGGTGTGCCGGCACCGCTCCAGGTTCAGCTCCGCGATGATGGCGTCCACCCGGTCGCGCTTCTGCTGCTTGGACATGCGCGCCGGCAGCCTCAGGAAGGCCGCGAACACCAGCGTCTCCTCCACCGTCAGCTGAGGGAACAGCACGTCGTCCTGCGTCACAAATCCCATCCTGCATTCCGCAACGAACAAAAACAACAGAGTTTGATCAATCAACCAATTGATCTTCACAGTCTTTTTCACTCAATCCATTCGATCCTCTCCATTGTTCTACAAGAAATCGTAAGAATTCAGTCTCTGATGCTCGACAGCTCTCGTGTGGTTTTACCTCCGCTTGAGGCAGGGGCTGTAGGGGGTGTCGTTGTAAGTGATCTGGCCCTTGACGGCGCCGCCCAGCCTGCCTCCGAGTATCTTGAGCAGGGTGGTCTTGCCGCTGCCGGAGGGGCCCATCAGTGCCAGGATCTCGCCGGGGTCGACGCTGCCGCCGATGCCCTTGAGGATGTGCTTGCAGCTGCTGCCGCCATGGTCCACCCTCATGTGGGACGAGAAGGCCACCTTTGCCGCCGTCAGGGGGTTCTTGGCACTCAGCTTCACCTTGTACTCCACGTTCTCAAACTGCATTTTCCATCCACACACAAGGTGATTTCTCATGAGCAGAGCAAAATTGTTTCTTCTACTGCTTCCTGGTGGTAATTAGCTAGCAGAGGATGAAGCACTTTTAGCCATTCTAGTAGGGAGAAAACGTCCAAGATAGTTTTCATCATAAGAATTTTGAAAGAATTGTATGATTAAGACTCTGTCCAACAAACAGTAAACATGGTAGAAGCATAGGGAACGACATGATAGACACCTTGAGGAATATAGGAAGAGGGCCGTCTTTGGTCGGCCATAGATGATCCTCCTCCACGCCGGCGTCGCCATTGTCCGGGAGGTGCTCCACGATGGACAGCTCCACCCTCTCCTCGCTGCTGATCTCCATGGATGGGAGGTAGGTTCAGAGAGAGAAAGCCAGGCACACGGCCGCTCTCTTCTTTTTATTATCAACCAAGTAGAAATCGCATGACAGGAGTGAGCAACTACCAGCAACCAAGAGCGTGCCTACTTTGTTACCGGGTATTTTTACCCTTGTTTGGTGACCCACAATCTTTCCAAGGGCGCACCGTCTCCAGTTCGTTTGGGAGAACCTTCCACTCTAGAAGCCCAGAGGATAACTGATGATGATTATATTATTTGCTGTCTAATAAAGTAACACAGCATGACGTTACTTGCTTAGAAATGAATAAAAGAGCTCTGAGCGTTTTCGCAGGAAAAAAGTCCAATAGTCGGCCCCACGCGTCAGTGGGCCAACGGCAGGGTGCAGTACGGCAGAGGAGCCGGCTCCATAGTCAATACATCCACAAATAATGAACCACAGCAGGCGCATGAAATTTTCTCACTGTAAGTTGTACAAATACATCCACAAATCCAACAAGCCAACTGCTAACACAGGAAGGCCTCCCAGTTTGCTCTATGTGAGATATACACCAGACTAAAGCTGTAACGGAGACTGAGAGTAAGACCACGAAAATCAGTTCCCAGACGAAAACAGGTCGTACTCAAGGTGCATTTTCTTCTAATGCCATCAACCCCAATCCTCATTCCGCCGGTCAGTCAACAGGAAGAACTGTCGTGGAGTACGAGCAGAGGGGCCAGCCAATCTTTAGGTCATCCGTCCTTCCTAGCTTGTCTCCCCTGAATCCTCATGTTTGCTCCCTGTAGCAACAAGTGTGTAAAACATGGAAATCTTAGGGCCTGGACAGGGATGCGTCTGAAAACAGACGTGAAGACTTGTGTCAAGCAATAACAAGATAAAAACCTTGAACGTAACGACAATAGCAGAACTGTACACAAAAGCAACGAAATCAAAAAAGATTCAGCTTTCTTTCCTGGTCATTAGTCATTACAAAATTAGTACTCCCTCCGTCCCATAATATAAGAACGTTTTTCAAGCTTCTTATATTATGGAACGGAGCAAGCTTCTTATACTATGGAGACGGAGGGAGTGTATAATATTGCGAGTATGGAACATTTTACAAAAGACTGAATTCAGATCATTATAAAAACACAAACTGGAATTGTTTCGACTAGTGATTAAATATCTCAGACCCAGCATAAATCCCAGTCTCAGCTATCGTAGCATCCACTACTAAGCTAAATGGAGGAATTCTGCACCTTAACAACAATATGATCTATAAATTGCGCAACACTGCACTTTATAATGTGCTGGCACGATATAACAAAACAGAAAACACAGTATGCAGAAACAAATATCCTCCAAAATACTCCCTCCGTCCCATAATATAAGAACGTTTTTGACACTAGTGTAGTGTCAAAAACAAGAACGTTTTTGACACTACACACTAGTGTCAAAAACGTTCTTATATTATGGCACTAGTGTCAAAAACGTTTTTATATTATGGAACAGAGGGAGTAATACTTATAGCATCCATACGTGATGAGGTCCAAGACATTACTACTCTTTGTGCAAGAAACTTTTTTCGAGAAAACGCAAGAGTTGTGTTTCATTGCATTGCACAGGAAGACATCAGGGGTACAACCTCCAAAAAGGAGGGACAATCACACTCGCGCGTGCACACACACCTCCAGCCAAAAATGAGGCACGAAGACTCGGAGCAACAGGGCAGCGTCACTGCCATTGCCAGACACCTCCAGGGGTGATTGCAGCTCCAGGACTGCGCAGGCCCACGTATGGGGGGGCGCCGGCACTCCTTGTGTAGCAGTCTACGCCAGAGCGGTGCATCGCCAGCCACCATCTGCAGCATCAAGTACTCCACTTGCAGCCAAGGCAGCCTTTTTCTCTTGGACAACTAATGACACTTGACCTCCTCCACCAGCTCGAAGTACCTAAAGATGTACACTAGCCTCTAAAAAAAGTGGTTAGTGGAGCATGTCATGGACCATAAGTGAGCTTACCAGCCTATTGACTGATGTGCATACTGTATCTAGTATCCTCCCTGTGAGTTCTACCTATTCCCAAGTTGCAAGTGCGTATTGCAATCATAGATTATGATATATACATACCTGATGTTGACATGCAAATATCCCTTCTTTCATACATAGATCCAAACTGTTTTGAAGCGATAGCCTGGCTTTGTTTTTCCTCCAAGCAACTTGAGAGACAAAAATCCGCAATTTTTAACAATATGTTTTCGCCTAGAAATATACTTGCATGTCTAGGTCTAACTAAACAATACAACTCTTGCAAAGATAATGTAAACCTCACAAATTCCTTGATCATTCAATAGCACTTTATCAATATGAATTCATGCATAAGCAAAGCATTCATCTGCCTTCACAACTTTTTGTTTAACTTTTTCATCTTTCTTTCCAAGTCAAACACAATATCCAATGACTGTATTTTTTTTACTTTTTCGTCATGAATATGTATATTGGACAACTTGGTTTGTCCAATACAAATCATTTCTTTTAAAATAGCGCTATGAAATAATCAAGGGAATTTGTGAAGGTTTACAATATATTCACAGAGATCGATATTCTTCACTTAGACCTAAAACCTGCAAATATATTGCTAGACGAAAACATGGTGCCAAAAATTACGGATTTTGGTCTGTCAAGATGCTTTGAAGAAAAGCAAAGTCAAGCCAGCTATCACTTCAAAACCATCCGGATCTATGAAAGCTGGTAAAGCTTTAATACATGAGTCCACGCTACAAACTCATCTTCTCCTGGTACTGTAAGAAGAACAAAATAAGAAGTGTTAGTTATGAGAGTTACTATCCAATTCCTAGTTACTCAGGACATAAACAGCAGAACTACAGACTCATATGCTCACATGAAAATATCTGCAGGTTTCTCCTAAACAAATTTGGTAGGTACACTTTTTACTAGGATAACCAGACAAATATTGTCAACAACAGACGCACACAGATGGGGCATCACAACTTGTAAATCCCAACTTACTTTTGCTACTCGATCTACCGATGCACTTGAAAGAATGGGTAAAAACTACTGTAAACTGAGATCTACAATGGTGGAAGCTAACAGCATCGTGAACACGACTGATAATCAGCACAGCAGCTTCTAAGTCAAAGAAGCCACAGCCGACCATGAGCTAAGAAGCTAAGAAGCTACCCGACTAAAGAGCACCAGCAGGAGCACCCACACAGCATAATTAGTTCATATGGAGAAATATTTGCCGGGGTAAGAAGATGGTGATTACCTTCTGGGAGCCCTGCTGCCCGGCGGCTTCAGATCTCATCTGGTGACTGGTGAGGATAGGGTTGAAAGAGAGGAGATGCAGGGATTATATAGCACAATCACAGGTCATTTTAATGGGCCATTGACGGGCTCGGTTGTTGTTGGGTTGGGTCGATGCAGGGAAATGAAAACCCTAATTCTATCGGGCTAGTGGCCCATACGGACGTACATGTCGTAGTGATTCCGCGGCGGGCCGAAAGTAGCGGAGCTTTTCTTCTCCACCGCGCAACTCCAAAATGTCCTTATCACGATAAGCAGCAGAACGACCTGAACTTTTTTGATGCTCCATGACTGTGCTCTCTGTGCCAAAAAAAAAAAAAGGACGAACATGCGGTGACGAGGGGGAGAGACCAATGATGCCAATTTTCTTGATATGTGATTTATAGTATGATTGATAAGTAATTTGGTCTACAGCTCCAGTGATATCATCTTTTGTGCAACACACTGATGCAATAGGCATGATGTTTTGTATGTGTGGACGAAGAGGGTAAGGAATGGTCAAGTTGAAATATATTTTGATAAGACCAATTGATTTGACGAGGAGCTCCAAATTAAGTAAACTGAAGATCGTCGTGCCACCAAACCATGTGCTGGCCCCTTTTTTATCACTATCAAAAAAGGCTTTCGCCCCGCTTTTTATGTGGTTTGTCCACAAATCAAAGGAGTGTCATTTGGGAGCATTGGCCCCCAGGTGACTCACCTTTTATTTGCAGATGATAGTATTGTCTTTCTTCAGGGCTCGGTCGACAATTTTCAAGCCCTGAAGGATATCTTGGGTATATATGAGGAAGTATCAGGACAGAAGATGAACCTCCAAAAATCATCAGTGTTCTTTGGCAAAGGTTGTCAGCAGGAGCTAAAGGAGTCTCTAAAGGAGGCTATCGGGATTGAGTCTGAGGCGTTGAGTGAAAGATACTTGGGCCTTCCGGCGGTAGTTGGGAGGGCTAAGGATGTATCATTCCAATATGTGGTTGAGAGCTCAAAGAAAAAGGTGATTGGTTGGAAGGGGCAGGGGCTGTCAAAGAAAGCACGAGAAGTTCTAGTCAAATCGGGGCTTCAATCTACTCCCGCGTTTACTATGAGCTATTTTCTCCTCACAAAGAAGATGTGTCGGAACCTAACATCTATCTCTTCAAAATTCTGGTGGGGGCGGTCAATGGTGAGCGCAAAGTGCATTGGATTGCCTGGGATAAAATGTGTGTAGCGAAGAAGGAAGGAGGAATGTGTTTTAGAGACGCCGAGGCTTTCAACCAAGCGTTGCTTGCTAAGCAAGCTTGGCGGATTTTGAGAGATCCCTCCTCGCTATGTGCGCGAGTTTTGAAAGCAAGATATTTCAAGGAGGGCGGGATCATGAATGCAACATGCCCTGATGGAGGATCCTACACTTTTAGGAGTATCCTCCATGGAAGAGACCTGCTTAGAGCTGGCCTGGTTTGGCGCGTGGGTGACGGCTCAAAGATAAACGTACACCACGACCAGTGGATACCGAGGAGCGGCAGCTCAACACCACTGGGTGCTAAGTATGTCCCGGGAGTCACTAAAGTCTGCCATCTGCTGGATCAATCAGGGATGCGATGGAATGAGGCGCTGCTGGACTCGATGCTCTCACATGATGATGCATCAGATATAAAACAGATCACCATAGAGGGTCCGAACATGGATGATTATCTAGCGTGGAACTTCACCAAGGATGGACAATTCCCACTTCGCTCGGCGTACCACCTACGTATATCTCAGAAACGGGCAAGAACAGGCGGGCAGGGATCCTCATCATGTATGAACCAACATAAGAGATGGATGGCCGTGTGGGACACTTCGGCCCTAGGAAAAGTGAAGATTCACATGTGGCATTTGCTCCGCAATGGTCTAGCTGTTGGTCACGAACTACAGCGCCGGAGGATCAAGGCGGGAGTTTTTTGCACGGCATGTGGACGAGACGAGACGATCTACTATATATTCTGGGGATGTCCTCACTCGGTTCTATATTGGAAGAAACCGCAGTCCAAAAAGGGAATTGCGGTGGCGATCCCACCGTGTCAGCTGGATTCCCAGAGTGCAGTTGCTAGATGGCTTCTTGAGTGGTTCGAGCATGCAGGAGAGGAGGAGAGACCAGTGATGATCCAATCAATCTATGCTCTATGGCTAGCTCGTAATGAGGCCCGGGATGGTAAACGAATTGAAGACCCTCATGAAATAATGATGCGGGTGACGAGGCTAGTGGAGGAATGGCAAAAAGTGCATGAGAAACCCATGTCCGAATGCGAGCAGGCAGAGAAAGCGAGATGGGAAGCTCCGGAGGAGGGCTGGATAAAAGCGAACGCTGATGGAGCCTTCTCCAAAGGACGCGGAAAGGGAGGAGCTGGGGTGGTCTTGAGAGACCATAACGGAGGTTTTAGGGCTGCTGCATGTACTTTCATCAATCATGCATCGAGCGCAGAGCAGGTGGAGGTGGCGGCATGCAGACGAGCTATTCAACTAGCTAGCGAGGCAAATGTCCAGAGACTTAATGTCGAGATGGATAATCTGGGAGTGGTAGCGGCGATCAACAAGAGTGGCCAACATCTCTTGGCCTTGGGCCCCGGCATTGAGGAAATCAAGCTTATGCTAACTGAATTTATGCAGGTGAAGGTCACTTGATCGAAAAGAGAAGCAAATGGTGCCGCTGATAAGTTAGCTAAGTAAGTTTAGGAGATGAGTTTTGTAATGTTTGGTGGGATGTACCACCGGAGTCTATCCTTCAGTTTATCTCAGACGAGATTCCTAGCTACGTTTAATAATAAAGCTATGTTGATCCTAAAAAAAAGTCATTCTTACAAAGGACAACTTAATCAAGAGGCGACGGGTAGGTAGTCAACGATGTTGCTTTTGTGATCATGATGAAACAATACAACATTTATTTCTTGAATGCCCATTGGCCAAACTACTTTGGAGAATGATTCATATAGCCTTCAACATTACTCCTCCGGTTAACATTGCATCATTGTTTGGAATGTGGTTAACTGGGGTCGAACATACTACGATGGCTCGTATTCGGATTGGATTTTGTGCGCTATTGTGGGCTATATGGAATTGCAGGAATGATTTGATATTTAACACACAACACAATTTAACTTTCTTGCAGGTCATCTTCAGAGCTACCGCTTGGATCCGTACGTGGTCCTTACTCACTCCTATGGAATCCAGGGAGCCTTTGGTTACTGGGTGCAACCAGCGGGAGATGGTCGCACGGGCTATATTCAACCGGTTCGGATGGCGGACGCATGATAGGATAGGAGTCTAGGGAACTTATCCTTCTTATTGCCATTCCGGTTGAGATTGTTAGCATGAACTCTGCTTTGCTTTTATTTTTTGCTCCACTTGCGAGCTGTAAGACGACCATGTGATACTATGCGAATTCTTAATAATATGGCTGCATGCATCATTATGATGCAGAGGTCGGGGGTACGCCTCCATTTCCAAAAAAACACGCACCCAAGGTAGGATACATAAGTGTTGAGCGCAGCAACACCAACCCAAACACTACACTAAAAGATGAAGTCGCATATGACGAACCATAGGCTTCAAGGCGGCGCATTTAGAAGGGAAACGATATCTTCACTTTAACAACTTCAGCCTGACTGTCGATGGTTGACTGATCGATGTTCAAGCCATGAAGCACAGCTACACAACCACACGCAATAGTGTATTGATCCATTCGACGAGCAGATGGATCCCCACCAAACTTGCTAGCTCTTCTGCCCTTCGCACTAGACACGCATCAACAGTTGCTTCACATCCTTCATGCGAAGCTCATTGTCGCACAACATCATATTTAAAAGCACTCACAATATTTGAAGGAGATGGAAACGAGGACTATGGCACGCACGAATCTCTTAACACATTACTCACAAAAAAACTCTACATACTGAGCAGTAAGTTTTTTTAACCAAAAAATAAAGAGGTTGAAACTCCCCGCCTCTAGATCATTGAGCAGTAAACTGAATGTTGGAAAAGCACTTCTTTTTTCCCAAATACGCACGAATGTGCGTACTATATATTAAAGAGAGGATGGGGAGAAGAAAACCCCTCCACATTGGATGTTACATATTACACGAACACCAACTCCACGCGATAAGCACCTAGTACATGGCTAACTCCTCTCGTCCACCCACCTAGGTAATGCCAATAGCATCGGCTCCACGACTCCCTTGAGGATTCCGGTTTGCTTCCAAGTTGTGCCTTCCTGTCGTAATTGTTTTAACCAGCCTAAGCATAGAAGAAGAGCATGCACTAGTAGAAAAAAGGCTTTGGTTGGGGCTGGCCAGCCCATTAGTCCCGGTTCAGTCATGAACCAGGACCCATAGGGGGCATACGTCTTGGTTCGTGCGCCCAGGGTGCCGGCCGGGCCTCGTGGGGCATTGGTCCCGGTTCGTCTGGACCCATTTATTCCGGTTTCAGGCACGAACCGGGACCAATGGCCCTCGCTCCTGGCCCACAGCCATTGGTCCTGATTCGTGGCTGGAACCGGGACAGAAGGGGGGACATTAGTCCCGGTTCCAGCCACGAACCGGGACCAATGGCCCTCGCTCCTGGCCCACAGCCATTGGTCCTGATTCGTGGCTGGAACCGGGACAGAAGGGGGGACATTAGTCCCGGTTCCAGCCACGAACCGGGACCAATGAGTTGCCTATATATAACCCATCGCCACAGCAGAGCACTCCACACTGCTCTACTTTTTCTGGCCGGCGAGGGGAGTGCTTTGTGGTGCTCTAGCTCACCTCCTATGCACATGAGGTGTTCGATGAAATGCCCGAGCCACACTAGTTAAGATTTCTCCTCTCGAAGCTCGACCTCCAAGTTTCATTTTCCCCGAGATTTGTCTAGGTTTAGCGGTCTGTCCCGTCCCGTCCCCGTCTTCACCGCCGTCGATCGCCCGCGCCGATCTCGTCGCTGGCACCACCGTGGTGAGCCTCTTGTTCTTATTTTCTTTCTGAAAGAAAAAATACTTACTTTAGATAGATACTTGTCTATTTTTTCTACTTTTATTATTGCTTGTTATTATATAGTGCGATGGCTTTCGTATCCGCCCCCGTCGGCTCTCGTCCTGTCTATGATTCGGATGTGGTATATATTATCTTTTATAATTATTTGGTTCATTTATTGCTTATGACAATTATGCCGACCAACGTGACATAGATTTTATTTATCTAGGAGGTATGTGAACCGAAAATTCCAACCGACCCTATTGTCGAGAGGTTAAATTTAGTTGAAGAAGAAAACAATTACTTGAAGGAAAAAATAAAAAAAATTGAGGAGGAGAAGATGATATTGGAGTTGCATGTTGTGGATGACGTCGATGATCACAAGATCAAGATGGACGCAATGCGTTTGAAGATTAGAAAGATTAGAAAATATGCCATTCATACCGAGGCTTGGTATCATTATGCCGTTGGATCAATTGTTACCTTGGTTGAGATTATGATCGCATTTGTTGTTGCATTGAAATGTTTTACATAGTTTCAATGTATGGTTTAATTGGATGCTCTAGGGAGCTATATGTTGTTCAATGAGAACTATGTATGTACTTTGGTTTTAATGTGGTGATGAACTTCTATTAATTTGGTCACTTATTTATCCATGATGTCCTGTAATGGTTTTTGACACACTTAATTATATATAATGCACGCAGATGAACCGGCAATGGATGTACAGTGACAGACACACCTCCGAGTACGTTAAGGGCGTGTATAATTTTCTCGAAGTGGCTGAGGCAAACAAGCAGAATGGTTTTACGTGTTGTCCATGCCCTATATGTGGGAATAGAGGTCTCACTCTGACCGGAAAATCCTTCACACCCACCTGCTTTATAAGGGTTTCATGCCACACTATAATGTTTGGACCAGGCACGGAGAAATAGGGGTTATGATGGAAGACAGCGAAGAAGAAGAGGACGATGACAACTATGTGCCCCCGGAATACGGTGATGCTGCAAGGGGGGAAGCTGCTGAAGATCATGAGGAACCAGACGATATTGTGCCCGATGATGATCTCCGCCGGGTCATTGTTGATGCAAGGAGACAGTGCGAAAGTAAAAAGGAGAAGTTGAAGTTCAATCGCATGTTAGAGGATCACAAAAAAAGGTTGTACCCCAATTGCGAAGATGGCAACACAAAGCTCGGTACCGTACTGGAATTGCTGCAGTGGAAGGCAGAGAATGTTGTGCCTGACAAAGGATTTGACAAGCTACTGAAAATATTGAAGAAGAAGCTTCCAAAGGATAACGAATTGCCCGACAGTACGTA
This sequence comes from Aegilops umbellulata, assembly GCA_032464435.1. Taxonomy (NCBI): domain Eukaryota; kingdom Viridiplantae; phylum Streptophyta; class Magnoliopsida; order Poales; family Poaceae; genus Aegilops; species Aegilops umbellulata. The sequence goes on along the minus strand of CP136060.1, from coordinate 344,576,991 downwards.
CGCAACAAAGAAGGTCGTATGCCCTCTAGGATTGGAGGTGCAGAAGATACATGCATGCCCTAATGACTGCATCCTCTACCGCGGTGCGTTCGAGGATTTGAACGCATGCTCGGTATGCGGTGCATTGCGGTATAAGATCAGACGAGATGACCCTGGTGATGTTGACGGCGAGCCCCCCAGGAAGAGGGTTCCTGCCAAGGTGATATTGTATGCTCCTATAATACCACGGTTGAAACGTATTTTCAGAAACGAAGAGCATGCCAAGTTGATGCAATGGCACAGAGAGGACCGTAAGAAAGACGGGAAGTTGAGAGCACCCGCTGATGGGTCGCAGTGGAGAAAAATCGAGAGAAAGTACGGGGCTGAGTTTGCAGGTGACCCAAGGAACGTATGGTTTGGTTTAAGCGCGGATGGCATTAATCCTTTTGGGGAGCAGAGCAGCAATCACAGCACCTGGCCCGTGACTCTATGTATGTATAACCTTCCTCCTTGGATGTGCATGAAGCGGAAGTTCATTATGATGCCAGTTCTCATCCAAGGCCCTAATCAACCCGACAACGACGTTGATATGTACCTAAGGCCATTAGTTGAAGAACTTTTACATCTGTGGAATGGAAACGGTGTACGTGTGTGGGATGAACACAAACAGGAGGAATTTAACCTGCATGTGTTGCTGTTTGTAACCATCAATGATAGGCCTGCTCTCAGTAACCTTTCAGGACAGACAAACAAGGGATATCACGCATGCACGCACTGTTTAGCTGACACCCGAAAGTATATACCTGGACAAATGCAGGAAGAATGTGTACCTGGGCATCGTCGATTTCTTCCGACGAACCATTAATGTCGACAGGAAGGCAAGCATTTCAAAGGCGAGGCGGATCACCGGAAGAAGCCCGCCATGCGTACCAGTGATCACGTACTTGCTATGGTCAATGATTTACACGTAATCTTTGGAAAGGGTCCCGGCGGACTATCTATTCCGAATGACGCTGAGGGACGCGCACCCATGTGGAAGAAGAAATCTATATTTTGGGACCTACCCTACTGGAAAGACCTAGAGGTCCGCTCTTCAATTGACGTGATGCATGTGACGAAGAACCTTTGCGTGAACCTGCTAGGCTTCTTGGGCGTGTATGGGAAGACAAAAGATACACCAGAGGCACGGGAGGACCTGCAACGTTTGCACGAAAAAGACGGCATGCCTCCAAAGCAGTATGAAGGTCCTGCCAGCTACGCTCTTACCAAAGAAGAGAAGAAAATCTTCTCTGCATGCCTGCTCAGTGTGAAGGTCCCGTCTGGCTTCTTGTCGAATATAAAGGGAATAATAAATATGCTAGAGAAAAAGTTCCAGCCTAAAGTCTCATGACTGCCATGTGATTATGATGCAACTGCTTCCGGTTGCATTGAGGGGGCTTCTACCGAAAAACGTCCAATTAGCCATTGTGAAGCTATGTGCATTCCTCAATGAAATCTCTCAGAAGGTGATCGATCTAGAAATCATACCAAGGCTAAGGAGTGATGTGGCGCAATGTCTTGTCAGTTTCGAGCTGGTGTTCCCACCATCCTTCTTCAATATCATGACGCACGTCCTAGTTCATCTAGTCGACGAGATTGTCATTGTGAGCCCCGTATTTGTACACAATATGTTCCCTTTGAGAGGTTCATGGGAGTCCTAAAGAAATATGTCCGTAATCGCGCTAGGCCAGAAGGAAGCATCTCCATGGGCCATCAAACAGAGGATGTCATTGGGTTTTGTGTTGACTTCATTCCTGGCCTTAAGAAGATTGGTCTCCCTAAATCACGGTATGAGGGGAGACTGACTGGAAAAGGCACGCTTGGAGGGGACTCAATAATATGCAGGGACGGGCATTCTTGGTCTCAAGCACACTACACAATTCTAATGAACTCTACCTTGGTGACCCCGTATGTTGATGAACACAAGAACAGTCTGCGCTCCAAACACCCGGAGCAGTGTGACGACTGGATTACATGTGAACACATCAGGACTTTCGGCAGTTGGTTGGAAACACGTCTCAGAGGTGAAAACTCTGTTTGTGATGAGTTGTACTCGTTGTCCCGGGGACCATCTTCGACTGTATTGACTTACAAAGGATACGAGATAAATGGGAATACATTTTACATGATCGCCCAAGATGAAAAGAGCAGCAACCAAAACAGCGGTCTCCGCTCTGATGCAGCAACCAAGAGGGGAAAGGACACATATTATGGTTACATAGTGGACAACTGGGAACTTGACAACGGACATGATTTTAAGGTCCCTTTGTTTAAGTGCAAATGGGTCAATCTGTCAGGAGGCGGGGTACAGGTAGACCCACAGTACGGAATGAAAATGGTGGATCTGAACAATCTTGGGTACACAGACGAACCGTTCGTCCTAGCCAATGATGTGGCGCAGGTTTTCTATGCGAAGGACATGTCTACCAAACTAAGAAAAAGAAAAGATAAGTAAGTGAACACATCATACGATGAGCCAAAGCGCCACATAGTTCTTTCAGGAAAAAGAGACATCGAGGGAGTGGAGGGCAAGACAGACATGTCCGAAGATTATGAAAAGTTTCATGAAATTCCTCCCTTCAAAGTCAAGGCTGACCCAAGCACCCTGATAAATGATGAAGATTATCCATGGTCACGACGCAATAAGCAAAGGACAGAAGCGAAGAAAAAGTGAAGACTTTCTCTCCACAACTATTATGATGATGCCTTTGATCTAAAATATCCATGTAACAGACGAGTTTCCATATGAAACCCTGATACTTCGAAAGAGATTGTCCATTTTGTACACGAAGTGCATCCAGTTTTTGCCGTAACCCTCACAACTTTTTAGCACATGCTATTGTAGGGGAACGTAGTAATTTCAAAAAAAATCCTACGCACACGCAAGATCATGGTGATGCATAGCAACGAGAGGGGAGAGTGTTGTCTACGTACCCTCGTAGACCGTAAGCGGAAGCGTTATGACAACGCGGTTGATATAGTCGTACGTCTTCATGATCGACCGATCCTAGTACCGAAAGTACGACACCTCCGCGATCTGCACATGTTCAGCTCGGTGACGTCCCACGAACTCACAATCCAGCAGAGTGTCGAGGGAGAGCTTCATCAGCACGACGGTGTGATGACGGTGATGATGAAGCTACCAGTGTAGGGCTTCGCCTAAGCACTACAACGATATGACCGAGGTGGATTATGGTGGAGTGGGGCACCGCACACGGCTAAGAACAATGTTTGTTGTGTGTTCTAGGGTGCCCCCTGCCCCCGTATATAAAGGAGCAAGGGAGAGGTCGGCCAGCCCTTGGGGCGCGCCAAGGAGAGGGGGGAGTCCTCCTCCTAGTAGGAGTAGGACTCCCCTTTCCTAGTCCAACTAGGAAGGGGGAAGGGGGGAGGAAGGAGAGGGAGAGAGGGAGGAAAGAGGGGGCGCCCCCCTCCTTGTCCAATTCGGACTCCCAAGGGGGGGCGCGGCCAGCCCATGGCTCCCTCTCCTCTCTCGCACAAGGCCCGTGTTGGCCCATTAGTTCCCCTGGGGTTCCGATAACCCCCTGACACTCCAATAATTATCTGGTGACCCTCGGAACACTTCCGGTGTCCGAATATAGTCGTCCAATATATCAATCTTTATGTCTCGTCCATTTTGAAACTCCTCGTCATGTCCGTGATCACATCCGGGACTCCGAACTATCTTCGGTACATCAAAACACATAAACTCATAATATCGATCGTCACCGAACGTTAAGCGTGCGGACCCTACGGGTTCGAGAACTATGTAGACATGACCGAGACTCATCTCTGGTCAATAACCAATAGCGGAACCTGGATGCTCATATTGGTTCCTACATATTCTACGAAGATCTTTATCGGTCAAACCGCATAACAACATACGTTGTTCCTTTTGTCATCGATATGTTACATGCCCGAGATTCGATCGTCGGTATCTCAATACCTAGTTCAATCTCGTTACCAACAAGTCTCTTTACTCATTATGTAATGTATCATCCCGCAACTAACTCATTAGTTACATTCCTTGCAAGGCTTATAGTGATGTGCATTACCGAGAGGGCCCAAAGATACCTCTCCGACAACCGGAGTGACAAATCCTAATCTCGATCTATGCCAACTCAACAAGTACCATCGGAGACACCTGTAGAGCACCTTTATAATCACCCAGTTACGTCGTGACGTTTGGTAGCACACAAAGTGTTCCTCCGGTATTCAGGAGTTGCATAATCTCATAGTCATAGGAACATGTATAAGTCATGAAGAAAGCAATAGCAATATACTAAACGATCAAGTGCTAAGCTAAAGGAATGGGTCAAGTCAATCACATCATTCTCTAATGATGTGATCTCGTTAATCAAATGACAACTCATGTCTATGGCTAGGAAACATAACCATATTTGATTCAACGAGCTAGTCAAGTAGAGGCATACTAGTGACACTCTGTTTGTCTATTTATTCACACATGTACTAAGTTCCCGGTTGATACAATTCTAGCATGAATAATAAACATTTATCATGATATAAGGAAATATAAATAACAACTTTATATTGCCTCTAGGGCATATTTCCTTCAGTCTCCCACTTGCACTAGAGTCAATAATCTACATTGCACAGTAATGATTCTAACACCCATGGAGTCTTGGTGTTGATCATGTTTTGCTCATGAGAGAGGCTTAGTCAATGGGTCTGCAACATTCAGATCCGTATGTATCTTGCAAATCTCTATGTCTTCCTCCTTGACTTGACCGCGGATGGAATTGAAACGTCTCTTGATATGCTTGGTTCTTGTGTGAAATTTGGATTCCTTTGCCAACACTACAAAAAAATACACTTCCATGATGATACATGTTTGTCACAGTAGGTCACGTTTTCTGTCATGCATGTACATCCATGACAAATTTATGACAGAATCAAGATAGTCATACTTGTGCTGTTGTAGAAGTGTTCCATGACATTACCAAAATTATCACCACGGAAGTGTCCACTTCCATGACGATAAATCGCGCGTCATAGAAGTGCTTTCATCAAGGGTGACCGACACGTGGCATCCATCGTAACGGAACACCGTTAAGCTATCGGGTCTGGTTTTGGATCCGATAACCCGTTAACAGTCCCGACCAATGGTGATTTTCCACGTGTAAAATCATCATTGGCTGGAGGAAACACGTGTCAGCTCACCGTTGTGATAGACGTCATCCACTCATTGGACCCAAAGCGCCTATGATACGTTGACACGTGGCACAACCCAACAGAGGCCCATTCCTATGAAAAGGCCGGCCCGTTTGACTTGGTCAAAGGTGGCGGGCTGGCCCACGGCAAGCCTGTTAACGGCTTGTTCGCATATAGCCCATTTACAGCTTGCTAACCCAAGGCCCGTTTACGGCCTATCCGAATTAGGCCCAGTAGCGTCATCTGGGCCGTCCAATATAATTCCAGCCCATTTTAACTTCCGGCCCATGTATGGCCCATGACGTCTTTTGGCCCACATGAGGCCCTTAGTAACCCTCAGCCCATTAATGGCCCGTGGTAAAACTGGCCCGTAATGAACAGTGTATCACTTTATACCCATTAACGGCCCATTATTCCGTTGGGCCATTTCCAGCCCATGTTATCTTTCGACCTTCTTAGGGCCCATTTATTCTTGGGCTCATTTCCAGCATTCGTTTACTTTCGGCCCGTTACTGTCATCTTCAGCTTGTGGGCCAAATACAGCCGTGGTTACAGTCGGCCCGTTTGTGGCCCGTTAATACGTTGGGCCATTTTCGTAGCGTCATCAAATACGGCCTATTAACAACGACCTGTTATGGTCGGCCCATGAACGGATGATTTCAACTCTAGCCCATTTTACGGCCATAATGTGGTCTGTTATTGGCCCATGTTTGGCCAACCGATCATACGGCCCGTAGAAGGCCCATTGATGATACGGCCCATAGAAGGCCCATTGTGTCTACGCCTCGTAGAAGGCCCATTGTGTCTACGCCCCGTAGAAGGCCCATTGTGTCTACAGCCCTTAGAAGGCCCATTGTTTCTACGGCCCGTAGGAGGCCTACAGTAAATATGTAGCCCATTGTTAATGTGGCCTAGTTTAAAAAGTAGGTTATTTCGGCCACTAGCAAACTATGGAAAAAGAACTGCACTGACTACAAGAAAACAAATAAATAAGACAACGGAAATAAATAAGCAAGTAACTTACGCTAGGCTATCATGTCTATTACACATATTACATCCACTGGGCATCAAAGTTCGCCACCAGTGCAAATATAGGGAACAAAGCAGCATATAAACGCCGCAGCAAAACAAGTCCAGAACTGAAACCACTTCAGAAGAGCTCAAGAAACAATATCCTGGGTACCCATAATGCTGGCAAGATGCTTAGCAAGCTTACTAACTTTCTCTTGTTTGGCGCTTAAATCCTCCAGCACTTGTTGTTGCACCAGAAAGTATGCATCTGAATTCTGCAGGGACTTCCTCAGTCCTTCGGCTTCCTGTCGCATAACATCTGATCGATGTCTTTCAACTTCAAGTTGAGACTCAAGAAGCCGAACTGATTCAAGCAGCAAGTACGAAGAGTTGGTGCCAGCAGTAGTAGCCAGTAACTCGAACACTGCATCAAGACAGGACTTTGGGGTTGTCTCAGTGTCTTCAATATAGCTTTTATCAGCTTTCTTGGAGAACAACAGGGATGTCTCACTATCTTGAACCTGATCTGCATTACTTCCTTTACCATTGCATAACGGGGTACTCTTCTCCAATATTTTATCCGCGTTCTAAAGGAGAAACAAACAAACACGTGACAGGTTTACAATGTAGTATATGAAACTCATTTTGGTAAACCAGTTCAGTAGTAAGGTGGACAGGATAACATCATGAAACAAACATATATCTATGTAGTATGGTCATTGTATGGTCTATAACATTCTAGTTTATGTTGTCAAATCAAGATAGATACAGTTCGAATCATATCTATTTAAGACAAAGCAGCATAGCCAGAATATAAGTGTGGGAAACTACACAGTAATAACAACACTTGTAATGTGCATGGCATGAGAACATAACTGTTTATTCAATTGAAACTGAAATCAACATAGAGAAAGTTACAACATCAAACACGTTAAAGAAACATGTTTAAAACATACCTGTTGGGCCACTGGAGTTTCAATTGCATCCTTCAAATTTGAAATTAGTTGGTATGAGTGAATACAGTGATGCAAGAGCAAAGTAGTATGAACCATAGCTACGGAACCTGACCTGAGAACAATTCTTCTTCTGCTTTAAGCGTTGACTTGGGGTTCGGAGTGGTGGTCCTCGTGCTTTGGGCACTGCAGTTGCCTTACTAACTGCTCATGTTTGGTGCTCTGTGGTGGAGATGGTGTTGTGTCAACGGGAACTGGGTTACTATCTGGTGGGGTTGGGGTTAGAAGGGGTGTAGCTGGTTCTCTGTCCAACTGGGTAGGGGTACAATCTGCGTGAGTCTGGGTTATGTGTGGTGGGGCTGGTTCTTGGGCAAGTACAATCGTGGTTCTATCTCCATCGACAGGTAGCACAATCTTTTCTGAAGACCGTGTTTTTACTCCCACAGATACTGCCATCACCCCCTCCAATTGAAATGGTTGATAAACAAGAAAAGTAATTGAATGTATAGACATTGTAAGATAGACAGGTGCAATGGATAGTAGGGAAGAAAACAGGGCATGAAATAATTCACATTTATGTTGTCTAACCAAACAGAATAGCAGGACATAATTTCAAATATATGATGGCTAATTAAACAGGATAGCATGACACAATTTCACATGTATGATGGCTAACTAGACAGGATAGAATGACATACTTCAAAATATGATGACTATGTAAACAGGATGACATGATATAACTATACGATGTGTCTATTAAAGTGGTTGGCATGCCATAAATCACAAACATGCCGTCGATGGAAACATGATGGCATGATATAAGTCACGTATAGAATGACATAATTCAAAATACGATGACTATGTGAACAAGATGAGATGATATAACTATATTATGTCTTTAGAAAATGGGTTGGCATGCCATAATCCAGATATATGATGTCTATGTAAACATCATGGCATGATATAATTCAAATATATGATTTATATACTAAGGAAGTGAGCAGAGGACAATCGCATATATGATGTGTCAACTAAGGAGATGGCATTCAACATCGTGTATATGATGTAAAAACTAAGCATTGCAATACAACATATGCATGATATGAGTAATATAACCCTGCCACGTTTGAGCATACACCTCAGGGGGATAATAGGACTGGTCATCTGCCTCTGAATCCTCCTCTGAAGAGCTATCTGTAACCAACAACATATCTGCTTCACCAGGTAGCATTGTCTGCTCTGAAGACCTTGTTTTCACTCCAGATTTCTCCATCACCAATTCAAATGACGAATGCACAGGAAGAGCAGTTGAATATACAAACATTGTCGACAAAAGCAATGAGAAATACAAAAAAAGGACGACATGATATAATTCACATATATGACGCTTGGCTAAACAGCATGGCATTGCATGATTCACATATATAATGCCTTGCAACAAGATAGCATTGCATAATTCACATATATAATGTCTTGCAAAAAGATGGCATTGCATAATTCACATATATGGTAATTAGACACTAAATAGGTGGCATTCACACAAATCATGTCTAAACTAAGCAAATGACATAGCATGCAAGATACCATACGCACGATATGAGCAACATAACCCTGCCAAGTTAGAGCATGCACCTCGGGTGGGGGGGAATAGTGTTGGGGAACGCAGCAGAAATTCAAAATTTTCCTACGTGTCACCAAGATCTATCTATGGAGAAACCAGCAACGAGGGGAAGGAGAGTGCATCTACATACCCTTGTAGATCGCTAAGCGGAAGCGTTCTAGTGAACGGGGTTGATGGAGTCGTACTCGTCGTGATTCAAATCACCGATGACCAAGTGCCGAACGGACGGCACCTCCGCGTTCAACACACGTACAGCCCGGTGACGTCTCCCATGCCTTGATCCAGCAAGGAGAGAGGGAGAGGTTGAGGAAGACTCCATCCAGCAGCAGCACAACGGCGCGGTGATGATGGATGAGCGTGGCAATCCAGCAGGGCTTCGCCAAGCACCGCAAGAGAGGAGGAAGAAGAGACGCAGGGCTGCACCAACGAGAGAGAGATCGAATCGCGTGTTCTGGGCAGCCCTAATGCCTCAATATATATAGGGAAGGGGAGGGGCTGCGCCCCCTCTAGGGTTCCCACCCCTAGGGGGGGCGGCAGCCCTAGATGGGGATCAAGGGGGGCGGCCAAGAGGGGAGAAGGGGTGGCGCCCCTAGGGTGGGCCTTAAGGCCCATCCAAGCCTAGGGTTTCCCCCCTTTTTTCTCTTAGCTGCCCCTTGGGCCTTGTGGGAGGCGCACCAGCCCACTAAGGGGCTGGTCCCTCACCACTCTTGGCCCACGCAACCTTCTGGGGCTTGTGGCCCCACTTGGTGGACCTCCGGACCCCTCCGGTGGTCCCGGTACGTTACCGATAAAACCCGAAACTCTTTCGGTGACCAAAACAGGACTTCCCATATATAAATCTTTACCTCCGGACCATTCCGGAACTCCTCATGACGTCCGGGATCTCATCCGGGACTCCGAACAACATTCGGTAACCACATACAAGCTTCCTTTATAACCCTAGCGTCATCGAACCTTAAGTGTGTAGACCCTACGGGTTCGGGAGACATGCAGACATGACCGAGACGTTCTCCGGTCAATAACCAACAGCGGGGTCTGGATACCCATGTTGGCTCCCACATGTTCCACGATGATCTCATCGGATGAACCACGATGTCAAGGACTTAATCAATCCCGTATACAAATCCCTTTGTCTATCGGTACGATACTTGCCCGAGATTCGATCGTCGGTATCCCGATACCTTGTTCAATCTCGTAACCAGCAAGTCTCTTTTACTCGTTCCGTAACACATCATCCCGTGATCAACCCCTTGGTCACATTGTGCACATTATGATGATGTCCTACCGAGTGGGCCCAGAGATACCTCTCCGTTTACACGGAGTGACAAATCCCAGTCTCGATTCGTGCCAACCCAACAGACACTTTCGGAGATACCTGTAGTGTACCTTTATAGCCACCCAGTTACGTTGTGACGTTTGGCACACCCAAAGTATTCCTACGGTATCCGGGAGTTGCACAATCTCATGGTCTAAGGAAATGATACTTGACATTAGAAAAGCTTTAGCATACGAACTACACGATCTTTGTGCTAGGCTTAGGATTGGGTCTTGTCCATCACATCATTCTCCTAATGATGTGATCCCGTTATCAACGACATCCAATGTCCATGGTCAGGAAACCGTAACCATCTATTGATCAACGAGCTAGTCAACTAGAGGCTTACTAGGGACATGGTGTTGTCTATGTATCCACACATGTATCTGAGTTTCCTATCAATACAATTCTAGCATGGATAATAGACGATTATCATGAACAAGGAAATATAATAATAATCAATTTATTATTGCCTCTAGGGCATATTTCCAACAGTCTCCCACTTGCACTAGAGTCAATAATCTAGTTCACATCGATATGTGATTAACACTCAAGGTCACATCCTTATGTGACTAACACCCAAGAGTTCTGGGTTTGATCATGTTATGCTTGTGAGAGAGGTTATAGTCAACGGGTCTGAACCTTTCAGATCCGTGTGTGCTTTACAAATCTCTATGCCATCTCCTAGATGCAGTTACCACGCTCTATTTGGAGCTATTCCAAACAACTGTTCTACTACACGAATCCAATTTACTACTTAGAATAATCTGGATTAGTGTCAAAGTTTGCATCGGCGTAACCCTTTACGACGAACTCTTTTACCACCTCCATAATCGAGAAAATTCCTTAGTCCACTAGTTACTAAGGATAACTCTGACCGCTGTCCTGTGATCCATTCTTGGATCACTCTTGTACCCCTTGACTGACTCATGGCTTGGCACACTTCGGGTGCGGTACATAACTTAGCATACTTTAGAGCCTATGTCTGAAGCATAGGGGACGACCTTCGTCCTTTCTCTCTATTCTGCCGTGGTCAGGTCTTGAGTCTTACTCAATACTCACACGTGTAATACAGCCAAGAACTCCTTCTTTGCTGATCTATTTTGAACTCCTTCAAAATCTTGTCGTGGTATGTGCTTGTTTGAAAGTACTATTAAGCGATTTTTGATCTATCCTCATAGATCTTGATGCTCAATGTTCAAGTAGCTTAATCCAGGTTTTCCATTGAAAACACTCTTCAAATAATCCTATATGCTTTCCAGAAATTCTACATCATTTCTGATCAACAATATGTCAACAACATATACTCATCAGAAATTCTATAGTGCTCCCACTCACTTCTTTGGAAATACAAGTTTCTCATAAACTTTGTATAAACCCAAATCTTTGATCATCTCATCAAAGCGTACATTCCAACTCCGAGATGCTTACTCCAGTCCTTAGAAGGATTGCTGGAGCTTTGCATACTTCTTAGCATCTGTCAGGATTGACAAAAATCTTCTGGTTGTATCACATACAACCTTTCCTCAAGAAAATCAAGGAAACAATATTTTTGACATCCTATCTGCAAGATTTCATAAATAATGCAGTACCTGCTAATATAATTCCAACAGACTCTTAGCATCGCTACGAGTGAGAAAGTATCATCGTAGTCAACTCCTTGAACTTGTCGGAAAACTTAACGACAAGTCGAGCTTTCTCAATGGTGACATTTACCATCATTGTCCGTCTTCCTTTTAAAATCCATCTGTACTCAACAGCCTCACGACCATCAAGCCATTCTGCCAAAGTCTACACTTTGTTTTCATACATGGATCCTCTCTCGGATTTTATGGCCTCGAGCCATTCATCGGAATCCGGGCCCACCATCGCTTCTCCATAGCTCGTAGGTTCATTGTTGTCTAGCAACATGACTTCCAAGACAGGATTACGTACCACTCTGAAGTAGTACACATCCTTGTCGTCCTACGAGGTTTGGGAGTGACTTGATCCGAAGTCTCATGATCACTATCATAAGCTTCCACTTCAATTGGTGTGGGTGCCATAGGAACAATTCCTGTGCCCTGCTACACACTAGTTGAAGTGACGGTTCAATAACCTCATCAAGTCTCCACCATCCTCCCACTCAATTCTTTCGAGAGAAACTTTTCCTCGAGAATGGACCTGATTCGAGAAACAATCCCTATTGCTTTCGGATCTGAGACAGGAGGTATACCCAACTGTTTTGGGTGTCCTATGAAGATGCAGTTATCCGCTTTGGGTTCGAGCTTATCAGCCTGAAACATTTTCATATAAGCGTCGCAGCCCCAAACTTTTAAGAAATGATAGCTTAGGTTTCTCTAAACCATAGTTCATACGGTGTCATCTCATCGGAATTACGTGGTGCCCTATTTATAGTGAGTGCGGTTGTCTCTAATGCCTAACCCATGAACGATAGTGGTAATACGATAAGAGACATCATGGTATGCATCATATCCAATAGGGTGAAGTCATGATGTTCGGACACACCATCACACTATGGTGTTCCAGGCGGTACTAGTCGTGAAATAATTTCCACAATGTCTCAATTGTGTACCAAACTCGCAACTCAGATATTCATCTCTATGATCATATCATAGATATTTTATCCTCTTGTCACGACGATCTTCAGCTTCATTCTGAAATCACTTGAACCATTCAATAATTCAGACTTGTGTTTCATCAAGTAAATATGCTCAGTATCTACTCAAATCATCTGTGAAGTAAGAGCATAACGATATCCACTGCGTGCCTCAGCACTCATTGGACTGCACACATCAAAATGTGTTACTTCCAACAAGTTGCTTTCTTGTTCCATTTTACTGAAACCGAAGCTTTCAGTCATTTTGCCCATGTGGTATGATCTGCATGTCTCAAGCGATTCAAAATCAAGTGAGTCCAAACGGTCCATCTGCATGGAGTTTCTTCATGCGTATACACCAATAGACATGGTTCACATTACTCAATCCTTTTTTTTCAAAAATGAGTGAGTCCAAAGATCCATCAACATGGAGCTTCTTCATGTGTTTTATAGCAATATGACTTACATGGCAGTGCCACAAGTAGGTGGTACTATCATTACTATCTTATATCTTTTGGCATGTACATGTGTATCACTATGATCGAGATTCAATAAACCGTTCATTTTAGGTGCAAGACCATTGAAGGTTTTATCCAAATAGAGTAACCATTATTCTCCTTAAATGAATAATCGTATTGCGATAGACATAATCCAATCATGTCTATGCTCAACCCAAACACCAATCTCGATGGTAGAGGGAGCGTGCGATGCTTGATCACATCAACCTTGGAAGCACTTCCAACACATCTCGTCAGCTCACCTTTAGCTAGTCTCCGTTTATTCCGTAGCTTTTATTTCGAGTTACTAACACTTAGCAACCGAACCGGTATCTAATACCCTGATGCTACTAGGAGTACTAGTAAAGTACACATTCACATAATGTATATCCAATATACTTCTATCGACAGCCTTCTCATCTACCAAGTATCTAGGGTAATTCTGCTCCAGTAGCTGTTCCCCTCATTACAGAAGCACTTAGTCTCGGGTTTTGGGTTCAATTGCCCTTTGCCCTTCTTGAAACTAGTGGTTTCACTAACCATCAACAATTGATGCTCCTTCTTTGATTTCTACTTTCGCGGTGTCAAACATTGCGAATATTTCAAGGATCATTATATCTATCCCTGATATGTTATAGTTCATCACGAAGCTCTCGCAGCTTGGTGGCAATGACTTTGGAGAAACATCACTATCTTATCTGGAAGATCGACTCCCACTCGATTCAAGTGATTGTTGTACTCAGACAATCTGAGCACAAACTCAACGATTGAGCTTTTCTCCATTAGTTTGTAGGCTAAGAAACTCGTCGGAGGTCTTATACCTCTTGACGTGGGCACGAGCCTGAAATCCCAATTTCAGCCCTCGAAACATCTCATATGTTCCGTGACGTTTCGAAAACGTCTTTGGTGCCTCAACTCTAAACCGTTTAACATTACCGAACTATCATGTAGTCATGAAAACGTGTATGTCAGATGTTCGCAACATCCACAGACCACATTCGGGGTTCAACACACTGAGCGGTGCATTAAGGACATAAGCTTTCTACTGTCCGCATAATCGCTACTCTCAACTTTCAACTATATTTTCTCTAGGATCGTATCTAACACAGTAGAACTAAAGCGTAAGCTATGACATAATTTGCAAAGTTCTTTTGACTATGTTCAGGATAAACAACTCCCACTCAGATAGACATCCCTCTAGTCATCTAAGTGATTACATGATCCGAGTCAACTAGGCCGTGTCCGATCATCACGTGAGACGGACTAGTCATCATCGGTGAACATCTTCATGTTGATCGTATCTACCATACGACTCATGCTCGACCTTTCGGTCTCTGTGTTCCGAGGCCATGTCTGTACATGCTAGGCTCGTCAAGTTAACCCTAAGTGTTTTACATGTGTAAAACTGTCTTACACCCGTTGTATGTGAACGTAAGGATCTATCACACCCGATCATCACGTGGTGCTTCGAAACGACAAACTTTAGCAACGGTGCACAGTTAGGGGAGAACACTTCTTGAAATTTTAATGAGGGATCATCTTATTTACTACCGTTGTTCTAAGCAAATAAGATGTAATAACATGATAAACATCACATGCAATCAAATAGTGACATGATATGGCCATCATCACTTTGCTCCTTTCGATCTCCATCTTCGGGGCTCCATGATCATCATCGTCACCGGCATGACACCATGATCTCCATCATCATGATCTCCATCATCGTGTCTTCATGAAGTTGTCACGTCAACTATTACTTCTACTACTATGGCTAACGCTTTAGCAATAAAGTAAAGTAATTACATGACGTTTATGTTGACACGCAGGTCATAAATAAATTAAAGACAACTCCTATGGCTCCTGCCGGTTGTCATACTCATCGACATGCAAGTCGTGATTCCTATTACAAGAACATGATCATCTCATACATCACATATATCATACATCACATCCTTTGGCCATATCACATCACATAGCATACCCTGCAAAAACAAGTTAGACGTCCTCTAATTGTTGTTTGCATGTTTTACGTGGCTGCTATGGGTTTCTAGCAAGAACGTTTCTTACCTACGCAAAACCACAACGTGATATGCCAATTGCTATTTACCCTTCATAAGGACCCTTTTCATCGAATCCGATCCGACTAAAGTAGGAGAGACAGACACCCGCCAGCCACCTTATGCATCTAGTGCATGTCAGTCGGTGGAACCGGTCTCACGTAAGAGTACGTGTAAGGTTGGTCCGGGCCGCTTCATCCCACAATGCCGCCGAATCAAGATTGACTAGTAACGGTAAGCATATTGAACAAAATCAACGCCCACAACTACTTTGTGTTCTACTCGTGCAAAGAATCTACGCAATAGACCTGGCTCATGATGCCATTGTTGGGGAACGCAGCAGAAATTCAAAATTTTCCTACGTGTCACCAAGATCTATCTATGGAGAAACCAGCAGCGAGGGGAAGGAGAGTGCATCTACATACCCTTGTAGATCGCTAAGCGGAAGCGTTCTAGTGAACGGGGTTGATGGAGTCGTACTCATCGTGATTCAAATCACCGATGACCAAGTGCCGAACGGACGGCACCTCCGCGTTCAACACACGTACAACCCGGTGACGTCTCCCATGCCTTGATCCAGCAAGGAGAGAGGGAGAGGTTGAGGAAGACTCCATCCAGCAGCAGCACAACGGCGCGGTGATGATGGATGAGCGTGGCAATCCAGCAGGGCTTCGCCAAGCACCGCAAGAGAGGAGGAAGAAGAGACGCAGGGCTGCACCAACGAGAGAGAGATCGAATCGCGTGTTCTGGGCAGCCCTAATGCCTCAATATATATAGGGAAGGGGAGGGGCTGCGCCCCCTCTAGGGTTCCCACCCCTAGGGGGGGCGGCAGCCCTAGATGGGGATCAAGGGGGGCGGCCAAGAGGGGAGAAGGGGTGGCGCCCCTAGGGTGGGCCTTAAGGCCCATCCAAGCCTAGGGTTTCCCCCCTTTTTTCTCTTAGCTGCCCCTTGGGCCTTGTGGGAGGCGCACCAGCCCACTAAGGGGCTGGTCCCTCACCACTCTTGGCCCACGCAACCTTCTGGGGCTTGTGGCCCCACTTGGTGGACCTCCGGACCCCTCCGGTGGTCCCGGTACGTTACCGATAAAACCCGAAACTCTTTCGGTGACCAAAACATGACTTCCCATATATAAATCTTTACCTCCGGACCATTCCGGAACTCCTCATGACGTCCGGGATCTCATCCGGGACTCCGAACAACATTCGGTAACCACATACAAGCTTCCTTTATAACCCTAGCGTCATCGAACCTTAAGTGTGTAGACCCTACGGGTTCGGGAGACATGCAGACATGACCGAGACGTTCTCCGGTCAATAACCAACAGTGGGGTCTGGATACCCATGTTGGCTCCCACATGTTCCACGATGGTCTCATCGGATGAACCACGATGTCAAGGACTTAATCAATCCCGTATACAAATCCCTTTGTCTATCGATACGATACTTGCCCGAGATTCGATCGTCGGTATCCCGATACCTTGTTCAATCTCGTAACCAGCAAGTCTCTTTTACTCGTTCCGTAACACATCATCCCGTGATCAACCCCTTGGTCACATTGTGCACATTATGATGATGTCCTACCGAGTGGGCCCAGAGATACCTCTCCGTTTACACGGAGTGACAAATCCCAGTCTCGATTCGTGCCAACCCAACAGACACTTTCAGAGATACCTGTAGTGTACCTTTATAGCCACCCAGTTACGTTGTGACGTTTGGCACACCCAAAGTATTCCTACGGTATCCGGGAGTTGCACAATCTCATGGTCTAAGGAAATGATACTTGACATTAGAAAAGCTTTAGCATACGAACTACACGATCTTTGTGCTAGGCTTAGGATTGGGTCTTGTCCATCACATCATTCTCCTAATGATGTGATCCCGTTATCAACGACATCCAATGTCCATGGTCAGGAAACCGTAACCATCTATTGATCAACGAGCTAGTCAACTAGAGGCTTACTAGGGACATGGTGTTGTCTATGTATCCACACATGTATCTGAGTTTCCTATCAATACAATTCTAGCATGGATAATAGACGATTATCATGAACAAGGAAATATAATAATAATCAATTTATTATTGCCTCTAGGGCATATTTCCAACAAATAGGACTGGTCATCTGTCTCTGAATCCTCCTCTAAGGAGCTATCCGTAATCAGCGAGATATGCGCTTCGTCAGATAGCATAGTCTGCTCTGAAGACCTTGTTTTCACTCCAGAATTTTTCATCACCGTGTCAAATGACTGATGCACACGAAGAGTAGTTGAATGTACTAACATTGTTGACAAATGTAATACATAACAAAAAAAAGGATGGCCTAATATAATTCACATATAAGATGACTGGCTAAGCAGGATGGCATTGCAAAATTCACATATATGATGCCTGGCTAAACAAGATGGCATTGCATAATTCACATAAATGATGAATAAAGTAAACAGATGGCATTCACACAAAGCATGTCTAAACTAAGTAGTTGACATATTTGATGTATAAAGTAAGCAATGCAAGGCACCATATGCATCATATAACCAACATTAGCATGCCAAGTTAGAGCGAAGACCTCATGGGGTAAATAGGAGTGGTCTTCTGCTTCTGAATCCCCCTCAGAACAGTTATCTTCCTCTTGATTACGATCCGAAATGGGTGGAGGGGGGCTGCCTTTGCACCCACCATGGAGCGATGTCTGTATGAAATTTTATTGCCACGCAAGGCTTATCTCTTTTGCTCTACATGTTCAGTTCCATTGTGTACAATAACTGACATGCATAGGAATAAAACATAGCGAGATTATGTAAGGAGTGCATGCACAAATCCAGAGTGATGGTAGCAAACTGTGGATAGACCCAAAACCAATGATAGCAGGCAGATAATAGCTTTAGTTAAAAAATACAGATAATGGCTCCTTTAATGTTTGTTTGCACCCAACATGAAACTCATAGTAGACACCCGAGATTAACCAGATAGTAGACAGATAGTAGTGATTGCTGTCCCAATATGTACCCCACAACCATTTAAAAACTCAAGTTTCAGCATAAGTTTGGACCTGAGTCGGAGTCTAATAGGTGAACACGACGATAAAGTAGCATGTCATCATATTAAGCGATGCATAACGTAAGCAGACATGGAAGAGTGCAACCTCTCTTGCAAACCCGTGTAGTCCTTAAGGTCATCTGCTCAGTTGATGATGGTAATGCAGTTGTCGTGGTTACCGGCGGCGGGGAAGAAGATCTGAGGCGGCGAAAGACAGTCTGGAGAGTGGATCCCTGCTGTGGTGAACCCTTCCATCATTGGAGCAGCTGAGCTGGGGTGGAACACAGCACCGCAGGAGCAGGACAAACCACACAAGGTTTGCTTTGACACATATCTATAACAGAAGTAATTGTGTAAGGGCTTGTTTGAATTTGAGGGTTCTAACAATGCAGGGATAGGAAATAGACAGGAATAGGATAGGAATGCACGTGCAAAACAGAGAATTTAAAAACACAGGATTTCTGCCAATCTGGGTGTTTGGTTCACAAGAATTGGAAGATCACAAGATGCAAAGAAGTATAGTGAGATTAAGTCAAACCACAAGAAGTGTACAATCTCTTCGGCGAAGCCATGTCGATCTCAGCATGATTGGGTTGGCTGGTGAGGATGCTCCCGCTGACTTGGCTGTCGGAGGAGGGGAAGAAGATCTTAGGCGTATGGAGATGGAGCCCGAGGTACTGCTCCGCTGTGATGGAGGGTTTCATCGTTGGAGCAGCTCCGGTAAGTTGTACGACGCCGAGGCTGATGCAGGACAAGAGATACAACGTTAACCTAAGTGGAATTCTAATAGCATCTCCAATAGATGACGTAAAATTCATAACCACAAAGTGCTAGATGTATACTGATAACCCACAAGTATAGGGGATCGCAACAATTTTCGAGGGTAGAGTATTCAACCCAAATTTATTGATTCGACACAAGGGGAGCCAAAGAATATTGTCAAGTATTAGCAGTTGAGTTGTCAATTCAACCACACCTGGATAACTTAATATCTGTAGCAAAGTGTTTACTAGCACAGTAATATGATAGTAGTGGTAACGGTAACAAAAGTAACGGAAGCAAAAGTAATATTTTTGGTGTTTTGTAGTGATTGTAACAGTAGCAACGGAAAAGTAAATAAGCGAGATCCAATATAGGAAAAGCTCGTAGGCATTGGATCAGTGATGGATAATTATGCCGGATGCGGTTCATCATGTAACAGTCATAACATAGGGTGACATAGAACTAGCTCCAATTCATCAATGTAATGTAGGCATGTATTCCAAATATAGTCATACGTGCTTATGGAAAAGAACTTGCATGGCATCTTTTGTCCTACCCTCCCGTGGCAGCGGGGTCCTAATGGAAACTAAGGGATATTAAGGCCTCCTTTTAATAGAGAACCAGAACAAAGCATTAGCACATAGTGAATACATGAACTCCTCAAACTATGGTCATCACCGGGAGTGGTCCCAATTATTGTCACTTCGGGGTTGCCGGATCATAACATATAGTAGGTGACTATAGACTTGCAAGATAGGATCAAGAACACACATATATTCATGAAAACATAATAGGTTCAGATCTGAAATCATGGCACTCGGGCCCTAGTGACAAGCATTAAGCATAGCAAAGTCATAGCAACATCAATCTCAGAACATAGTGGATACTAGGGATCAAACCCTAACAAAACTAACTCGATTACATGATATATCTCATCCAACCCATCACCGTCCAGCAAGCCTATGATGGAATTACTCACGCACGCGGTGAGCATCATGAAATTGGTGATGGAGGATGGTTGATGATGACAACGGCGACGAATCCCCCTCTCCGGAGCACCGAACGGACTCCAGATCAGCCCTCCCAAGAGGTTTTAGGGCTTGGCGGCGGCTCCATATCGTAAAACGTGATGATTTCTTCTCATCTATTTTTTTCTCCCCGAAAGCAAATATATAGAGTTGGAGTTGGCATCGGAGGAGCTCCAGGGGGCCCATGAGGTAGGGGGGCGCGCCCCACCCTCGTGGACAGGTGGTGGGCCCCCTAGACTTTATCTTTTGCAACAATTTTTTATTATTTCCGAAAAGATGTTCCGTGAAGTTTCAGGTCATTCTGAGAAGTTTTGTTTCTGCACATAAATAACACCATGGCAATTCTGCTGAAAACAGCGTTAGTCCGGGTTAGTTCCGTTCAAATCATGCAAGTTAGAGTCCAAAACAAGGGCAAAAGTGTTTGGAAAAGTAGATACGATGGAGACCTATCATATACATCTGCAGCTCATCTCTGAACTTAACTGCCGAAACTGAATTTAACTGTCGAAACTGAACTTAACTGTCGAAACTGAATTTTGCTGTTGAAACTGAATTTTACTGTCGAAACTGAACGCACTAGAGGTGAGGCTACACGTCAGTCGACTGACTTTTTCATCTCTGGTCAGTCGATTTTGCAGCCGTTGGATACGAAATCAAGGGCCTGCAGTTCGTCTTCAACCTCCACCCCCCTGAGCCGCCAGCCACCACCGGCCAAACAGCCACCCGGCCCGCCCCAAAAACACTCCCCACCGTCGGTCCACTGCTGCCCCGGCCATCCCTCTAGCCCCCCCCCCGTGCCGAGCTTTTTCTCCGGCGATCCCCACGCCACCGCCCCACCACGGCCGGTGACCACCGCCCCCACCCTGAACCCTAAGATAGATAGTGGGGTACTTCTCCGGCGAGCCCCCTCCCCGTTGTGGTTGGTTCTTCCTTAACTCCGGCGAGCCCCCCACCCCCTGAAAATTGACTGACCCAAAAGTCGATTCAGCCGACTGAAGTGTAGCTAAATTGGAGCAGCATCGCAAGCAAGAGCAAGAGCGAGAGCAGCAGCGCGAGCAAGAGTAGACCAGGTAGGGGACCGAGAGCAAGAGCAGAGCAGCATCGCGAGCGACAGCTAAAGCAGCAGCAGCTCCTACTGATGTGGACGTCGCCGCCGAGGGAGCGACGCCGTGGAGGAAGTGGACGACGACGCCGCGGTGGATGAAGCCACGCCGTGTCGGCTTGGGACCGAGCGCTGGCAGCACCGTGAGATCGAATCAAGAAGAAAATCCGGCGATTAGTGTACAACCTCTTTGGTGGCGCCGATTAGGCCGCAACTTCATTTGAGGAAACGGTGATGCTGATGCTCTTTCGGTGGTGTAGGTGAAGACGGTGGTGTGGGAATGGAGGTGGCGCGAAAGATGAGGGGAACGTCGGGGAAACTCCTTGGAGGTGGAGGACGGGGTGGCTGAACCGGCAGGACGACCGGATCGATGACGGATCCTCATCCGGTACGGTGGATGAGGGACGTCGAGGTGTTGCTGTGGAGGACGTCGTCGGGAAAGAGGCTCCGGCTGGGTGGCGGACGGAGGAGGGTGTGGGGCTTTGCAGGTTTTCCCGGCCTCAGTGTACGAATGGGTGGGCGGATGGGATGGGAGTGGGGAACCATGGCTTAGGGACGCGCTTGTCTGAAATGTGGGGTAAGTTACGAAAGTATCCCCACCGATTTGAGGCGGTTCTTTTGGTTCAGGGGTATCACGGGCATTTCGCGTGTTGGGATTTCACAGGAGTTGGGAGTTTTCGCGCGCGTTGTAATTTTGGAATAGCAAGGCGTGGGTTGAGATGGAGGGAGTTGTCGGAGCACAACAAGACAAAGATATATCTTAAATATTTCGGGCAAACAAGGCGCGGGTTGAAATTTCCGGACAAGCCTAACGTGTACTGTACCAAATCAATTCGCACTACAAATGTCATTCAAAACTTTGAATTCATGTTATGTTCAATTAAACTATTTCGCTACGTGTATAATGCATGCAACCTAGTACTCAAATGAACGTTTTAGTGCATTCCAAACGTATATACTACCGCGTCAATATGAATTAAATTTGAATTCGTTTCTCTATTTGAATAAGATCTACAATAATGATTGTTGTGAAGTCAAAGCGTTTGAATTCGTTTCTCTATTTTAATAAGATCTACAATCGTCATTATTGTCAAGTTAAACCATCGTTTGTGTATTATCTTCACAGCACACCACATGATTAGTCTCGAGTTACATATGAACTATGTGTACTATATGAACTCAAACTTGATTTTTTGAATCCACTTTATGTTGATTTCAAATCATAGTACATTTCAAGCTCTAGCTAGATCTTCACAAACTAAACCATGTCTCATATGTATAATGTGTTTATCACATTATGTATGGTGCCCCACCCCCTACGCCTACAAGTATTTAGATGTGAGTTGCAAACACCACACATTACCACAAATTCAAATAAAATGTGAGAATGTTCGATATATAGTTGTGACGCCCCCGATTCAATCGTACACTAATCATGCACGCAAATGTGTACGATCAAGATCAGGGACTCACGGGAAGATATCACAACACAACTCTACAAATAAAATAAGTCATACAAGCATCATAATACAAGCCAGAGGCCTCGAGGGCTCGAATACAAGTGCTCGATACCAAGATCTCGTTAAGCGTGTTAAGTATCCGCGAACGCCGACTGGGCTAGGCCCACCTCTCACCTGGGTGGTCGCAACCTGCCCTGTCGCTCCGCCTCAAAGATCCACACAGAGGGCCGTTGGGACAAAGGTCCTTTCATCCCCCAATCCGTGAATCACTCGCGGGTACTCCTCGAGCCGACCCGACTTTAGTCACCACATGTATCATGTATAAGTATAGTATATACCCGGGATCACCTCCCGAGTGATCACGGCCCGATAGTATAGCACAGCAGACGGACAAGAATGTAGGGCCACTGATGGGAAAACTAGCATCCTATACTAGGCATGTAGGATTGCAGGTAAAGGTAAAAACAGTAGTATCAAGGACAGGCTATGCATCAGGATAGGATAACGGAAAACAGTAACATGCTACACTACTCTAATGCAAGCAGTATAGAATAGAGTAGGCGATATCTGGTGATCAAAGGGGGGGCTTGCCTGGTTGCTCTGGCAAGAGAGAGGGGTCGTCGTTGACGTAGTCGATCACAGGGGCATCAACAGTCTCGGAGTCTACCGAAGAGAAGAGGGGGAAGAAACAGTAAATACAAAGCACAAAGATGCATGATATGACAATAAGAAGCACTAGGTGTGTTCTAACGTAGTGCTACACGATACCGGGGAAGGGGAAAACATCCGGGAAAGTTTCCCCGGAGTTAGGCATTTTCGGACAGACGGACCAGAGGGGAAAAGTTGTGTGTTCGCTATGCTAGGGATGTGTAGCGGACGAACGGGCTACGTTTCTGAAATCGTCTCGTCGTTCTGAGCAACTTTCATGTACAAAGTATTTTCATCCGAGTTACGGTTTATTTTCTATTAATTTTCAAAGTTATAATAATTTTCTGAATTTATTATTAATCCAAATAACAACAGTAAGCTGCTATGTGTACCCGTTATGGACTAGTCACAATGGCTTACAGGTGGGGGCAGTGGGCCTGGTTGACCCAGTCAACAATTGACTGGTCAATAGGTGAATAGTAACAGGGGTCCCGCGTGTCATAGGCTTGGTCATTTTCAAATAGATTTAACCTTCTAATTATCAGCAGGGTCCACATGTCATAGGATACAACTAAAACAAAACTAAAATAGTCTAACAGGAGCTTGTTTTAGTTGGGGATTAGCACCTAATCCAAACAAAGGGACCGGCCCCAACGTGCATTAGCCCAAGGCCATGGCTGTGACGCACGCACGGGCACAGATGCCACGGCGGCCAAAGCTAGCAGCGGCGGGAAGCTAAGAAGCAGAAACACTAGGAGCGACGGCGGCGTTAGCATCAGAAGTAGTGCGAGCAGCAGCGGCAAGGCAGCAGCCAGCCAGGCGCGCGCGCAGCAAGCAACAATGCAGCAGGAGCAGCAGCTACGGAAGCAGGGGCACGGCCTAGGCGGATATACGCGCGCGAGGGCGCGGCCTGGTGTGCGCCCGGTGCGACAAAGGGACGGCCAGGGGGCGCATGGGAGCGGGGCAGGAGCAGCATGCGGAGGGGGAGCGCGGCCGACTAGCAGGGCGCGCAGGAACACAACCACGGGCGCCCGCGGCCACGGCGACCTTTAACTACGGCGGAACGGCGACGGATCGGAGGGGGAACAAGGGGAATGGGAGTGGTGCTCACGAGGGGAGGCGGAGGACGCGGCTGACGTGGCGGAGGAGCTCCGGTGAGGTAGATCGGGCGCGGGGCAGCGACGGCCGTTGACGAGGAAGACGCGTCGATCCCGTCGGTGAGGTACCGCCGAGCTCGAGGTGGTGGTCGGAGAGGACGAGGCGGATGACGGCGAGGCTCCTAGCGCAGTCCTAGGCGGCGGGGGCGACAGTGAGCACATAGACGACGGCGACCATGGTGACGGTGGCGGCGGTCTACTACGGGGGAGGAAGAGAGCGGCGCGTGGGGGACGAATGAGGTAGCTAGGGTTCCGTCGGGGGTGTCGAGGTGCGGCCTTATCCACCCAGGGAGCCGCGGGATGGCCGACAGCGCGACATCCACGGCGTGGATGGCGTGCAAGCACTGCCAGCGCCATGGCCTCCCTCTTCTGTTCAAGTGGTAGGAGAAAAGCCCACTGGTGGGTTGGGCCTTCTGTAGTACCAGGCTTTTAGGTGAACAGTGTTAGGCTTTAACTTTTCTTCTCTTTTATTTTTTTTTCTATTTCTCAGTTTAGTTTTTCTACACTGCTTTGCATTAAGTAGAGCCACCAATGCTTTTTATAAAATAAGAAACTTGCCAGATCAAACACTAGGCATTATTTAGTATTGCCACAAAAAGGTTGGCTGAGCATTAGAATTCATTTGGATTTTTCATAAATGAAAATGGATTAATGGGGCTGTTTTGGTCACTGATTCAATTATTTTAGGGTATTCAAATACTTCTAAAAATGTTGGTTTCTCCACCATTATTACTTAGGATTTATTTGTCACATTTAGCACATTTTAGTGTTTTATGTTTGAAAACTTTTATCGTTTAACTTTATTTTAAATTTGAATTCAAACGGGACTTGATTCACCGCGAGACTAACAACGGTAACCATGGTGACGTGGCATCATTAGTAGAGGGTTACTGTAGCTTAACTATCCGGGCGTCACAATTCTCCTCCACTACAAGAAATCTTGTCCCGAGATTTAAGAGGTAGAGTAGGGGGGAAAGGTCTAGTTACGGAATGCTAACGGATCTTCTCGGTCTTGGTTCCTCTTCTCGAAGTGGTCGATCCATTATATTGATGGCTTCCCTTTTCTGCTTCAAGTCATCAAGGTGAAGTCGGCATCCTTTCTTCGGGGGTTCCATCGTACTTATGAAAGAATAAGGGGGTATTCCGGGGGAACGAACCTGTACAAGGTTGACTATCTGGTCGATAACATCGGGGGAAGGTGGCAGAAAGTAACTCTCAAATTGAAACTTAAGAAAATATTGAGAGCAAAGTAATGAGGTTTCATGGGATGTTTCGAGCGAGCAGGCAACCGTTCGATGCCTGAAACAGGGCTCGAAAGGGGCTCAAAGTAATTGGAATAAGTATTGCGTCTGATACCAGAATAGATCACTAGGAAGGTGACTCATGAATTACATACGAGGCCATGCGTGAGGAACAACCTTGGGAATAGGGAGTGTACAGGAGAGTCAGGTTTCGATCATGTGGAACTGTGGGTTATGGGCCCACCATGTGGTTTAAAGTAGAAAGGGGGTCGATGTTTTGCACGGTCACGATAGCAAGGCATGTCAGAGGGTAGTCTGTCAGTTATGTCGGCAACAACGTCGGTACCAAGGGCGAGGGACGAATAGAACCATCTTCCTGCTTGTTGAACGAGGCGGACCAATAGGAAAAGTTCTCGTCCATCGGTGGTTACCGGAATGTCATCAACAATAGTAACCGGGTCTTGCTGACAGAATTGTACACCGAGGGGTTTACGTAAGCAGGAGAATATTGCTTCTTAGATCATATAGACCACAAGAAATGTTAAACCAAACAATGGAAAGGAAAATATGATATCAGATTAAATAGAACAATGGAAAGGAAATAAAACACATATTTCAGGGGTATATCCTTCCCAAGGACAAACAGAGCATGATATCCGTGACAGGATATAATGTAGAAAATCCTTTAGGAAAGGGGAGAGGAATTTCATGACATTACCCATACAACGGTGTTTGGATAATTGATAAAGAGAATTTAGCATTGTGCTTCAAATGCTCTTATTGATGATCGGAGTAGCACATACATGCTTTGATATAGCATTGACAAGGTCTTCAAGCAAAGGTCGGACTTTGGATACACAAAGGATCCATCAGGATAAACTTATTAAACAAGGCATTCAATTTCCTCACGGAAAAAAATGGTTAACCTTGTTAAGAAGGAAATTGTAACACTAGGTCCTCCGGTCAGGTGTGCTAGGCATGACATCACCTTACCGGGTGATAAGACCAACGTTATGACTCTTGGAAAATGTTCCAACCATCATATCTGACCGAGATTCAGATTTGATTGGTGTCAGGATACCTCAGACTCAGGGAATGAACTATGGAAGTGAGTTCCGAAACGAGAGTTCATCATTAAACTAAGGAGAGGATGAGGAGGTGGCTGATGGACTCAGCGACAACTCATCGAGATTCCCAAAAAGATGGATTTCCACAATTATGTGAACAAGGTGATATCATTTGTCAGATCAAATGATATAATGATTTATGCTCGAGGAAAACATACATATTTAAACATTGGTTGAAAGGTGCTCCCAAAATATGGGCTCGATAGCACGATCAATGTTAGAATGGTGATTCGATAACCATTGGTCTAAGAATGAACTGTCGATCATTAACTTCAAAGCATTAGGGTTGTCAGAAGTACAGAATCCAAACAACACCGTTCACTTGTTGGTACCCCTGTTAGAATCAACACAGGAACCAAGAAAGAATGGTGATGGTGAGAAGTATCACTATACCAAGAATTCTTAAGAGGTGGAGCAATCCTCACAACATCCTTGACATAATAGACAGTAATACTTCAAGGTAGAACATAATATAAGCTAGATAGCAAGGAAATAAGATTCAACACAAAACATGAACAAGTTTGTGTTGGGGGAAGGAAAGAATGTTGCGGATGATAACACAAATCATTGAGGGGCAAGGATGGTATTTCACATCATGAATTTGATTGATATCCTGGAAGAGCTCAGAATGTTGATGATGATCATGACACAATGGTTGGGAGACTTCATGAAGATGTAATCGATCGGCGATGACATCGAGTCAAAGGAATGATGAAGCGAAAGGCTATTGGATCCATGAGTACGACACAAACTCGAAATCAAGCTTGCTGTTCAAGGCGAAATGATATGACGAGAAAAATCGACGTAAGCTTAGCTCAGGGGCGGAGCTAGAAAATTTAGCCATTGGGTTCACTCATTTTATGATAGCAATGCGATTATCTAGGTGGGATTGCTTGCCGACAACTGTGACCTAGTGACCCCTTCTCCATGGACATCCCGGCTTGTGGGGACAAAAAAATCCCATCCCCATCGAGGTTTTTCCTCCCCAAGGAAAAAATTAGGTTAGACAAACAGGATTAGCTTGAGGCTAATGATTTTTTCGGGACCACATGTCAGGTGTTCATAGGTAAGGTGGGTGCCCGTATAGGTAACACGTTGCTCATTGGGTACCATATTTGGCTCATATTCGACCTAATAGTTTTCTTGTCTGTAGGGATGCAGGGCGGCGTCCCGCATACGCCCATAAGAGTAGGGACTAGTTTAAACTCAAACCTAGTCATAACTACGAAACGGGGTGGATCGGGCACCGCCTTGCATCTCTATCGTCTGGATTAAAATTGCTTCATCCCAGCTCCATAACACAACAATTACCTCCAGTGAAGGGGTAAAGAGTACCATTTGCATCTGGTGATGGATTCTCTTTGAGAAATGTCGCCATAGTCTAGATCGATCAAAGTTTAGGGGAAAATCAATTAGAAAACTAGGGCAAAGGCGTTGAATTAGGCTACTAGGCTAAATAGGAGATGCACAAGGGAAGAGACGTGGATGTGATTTGATTACCTTCAAATATATACTGCAATTGTCGCTGCCGACCTTTCCTTTGTCGGCGATGCTGGCGGCCGGATGATGAGCGAACATCAAAGGAGAGATCTCGTTTTGTTTTCGAGGGGGCACAGGAGAGATCTCGTGATGTGGGTGCAGACTGCAAACAGGGGACAGGGGAGACGAGAGGCTCGCTTTTGTGGCCTACAGAGTACTCCCTCCATTTCTTTTTAGTCTGCATATAAGGTTTGGTCAAAGTCAAGCTTTGTAAAGTTTGACTAACTTTATATTAAAAAATATAAACATTGACAATATGAAATCAACATTATCAGATGCACCACGAAATGTATTTTCATACTATATAGTTTTAATATTGTAGATGTTCATTTTTTTATATATAAATTTGGTCAAACTTTGTGTAGTTTGACTTTGACCAAATCTTATATGCGGAGTAAAAAGAAACGGAGGGAGTACTACACATTAGCGCATTTAGTTGTGGGCTTTTTTGTTTGTTTTTTACAACCATTTGTGGGCTTTTTTGTTTGTTTTTTACAACCATTTGTGGGCTTTTGGTTGGGCATTCATCGGATAAATTTTTAAGGGGCCGAGAAGCAGGCTGGTGCGTTCCAAGTTTGATGGGTTCAGGCGTGAGTTTCCATTGGGTTCATAACAAACTCGTACCTATATACACGTACGTGCAGCAAAAAGATCGTTGGGTTCAACTGAACCCAACGGCTGTACGCTAGCTCCGCCACTGGCTTAGCTCATCGTAAAAAATTGTGCTTCGAGAAGGACCAGGTAGCACAGTTAAAATTAGCACTATGATGATAGCCGATCAGGCTAGGATTGACATGCTCAAGTACAAACTCGTGAGTAAAGGAGATTACTAAGAGTTGTTTAATCATGGTGCGGACCCGATTTAGTTATTGGTGTCCTCGAGTGACTAACAACTCGAAACCAGGAAAACATTGGAATCGGTGAGGAATAATACTTGATGAAGGCTCATAATAAGCAACATGGTTCGGTGATATTATCGAGATACCAGAGGGTAATACTCGGAGGTAGAGCAAGATAGAGGGTTGATAAGTGTATTGATCTGCAAAAGACAAGTACTTTAACTTGTCCGAGAAAAGGAATCAAGGAATATCAATATGGCCGAAACCATAGTTGCAAGGGATCAAATTCAAAGACACCGCAAGAATTATCCAACTAATTAAAAGTTTTGCAAGAAGCTTCCATGATAAGTTCCACATCGGGTCCATGGGCATGAACACAAAGTTCAAGGTCGACTCCCACTTCTCCAAAGCACAACCTTACATCCACTTCTCGTTTTGATAAAGGCATTAGTGTCGAAAGTTTTACCTGGTGAAATACCAGATGAGTATAGCCCGTGAAATCTTCCAGGCTCACATAGATTAGGTAAGGCATTAGTTCAACCCATCAAGGCATCTTAGGAACAAATACCACAAATTTTTAGGAGTAATTAACACAAGCTCGAAAGTAGAGCATGGTTGTCAAGCACTATGTATTAGGGAAAGAACTCACAAGAATTTAATGTGAGATAACAACTCAGCATTGGGTTTGGCGGTCCTTAACGGAGCTGACGTGAGTATCGGTACTCAATCAGAGGAAGAAAGAATGCAAAGGCATTCGATTATGGGAATAACTAACTAATTCAAATTTCAAATGCAAAGGAATTGTGATTTCCAAATCAAGGGATCAGAAGCAAACGCTCTGATTAAGGATGGATAAGTCGAGTAGTCTTAGGGGTACAATCGACGGAAATTTGATGAGTCGATAACCAGCTCACTTTTAAAATGACATCTGAGCCGAAAAGATATTTTAAAAGGATCAATCGATGATTGCATGCACTCGCACTCATGTTGAATCAATAGGATCAAATGACGGTGTCAAAGGAGACTAATGAATATTGCCAGACATATGGAGAGCATCCATAATGCAAGCAGACAAGTGTTTGCAGAGCAATAAGCTGCTAGGGATTTTCGGAGGATCGAATAGTATTTCGAAGACTTTTGCGAAACACAAACAACTGGGGATAAGCGGATACTCGGCAAGTGCGAGAAATTATTCGTAGGGGTATTCATGTGGCAAAAACTACAAGGCAGCAAGGCACAAAGGATTATCGAAACAACGACGAGTATTACGGGGTATCTTGTAATAACAAGATCAACTAGGGATGAATGTAAAAATGACAACTGCATGTAGTTATCCATAAGGGTTAACGGTCGAAGGGGAATTGCAAACGCGATGAACACAAGTTCTCGGGTTAACAACGGAGAGTATCTTCAGGGTCTTCTGGTGCAGCAGACGATCATCAGTAATAAGGTGGTCTCCGGGTGAAAGTGATAACGAGATCCTAATGTTAGATTTAGCAAAATCATTTAACCCGAATAGGAGAGTTTAGAGTCCCAGAGTAAAGATGAGGAGTAAAAGATCCTAATACCACCCAATGGCGACGTGGGCCTATGGGCCGCACAGCCATGTTAGTAAAAGTTTTGCAATGTTTAGACTCAACTTCGGCCAAGGAGTGTGGAAGGGGGATTCCTACAGGCAGTCGGCTCTGATACCAACTTGTGACGCCCCCGATTCAATCGTACACTAATCATGCACGCAAATGTGTACGATCAAGATCAGGGACTCACGGGAAGATATCACAACACAACTCTACAAATAAAATAAGTCATACAAGCATCATAATACAAGCCAGGGGCCTAGAGGGCTCGAATACAAGTGCTCGATCATAGACGAGTCAGCGGAAGCAACAATATCTGAGTACAGACATAAGTTAAACAAGTTTGCCTTAAGAAGGCTAGCACAAACGGGGATACAGATCGAACGAGGCGCAGGCCTCCTGCCTGGGATCCTCCTAACTACTCCTGGTCGTCGTCAGCGGGCTGCACGTAGTAGTAGGAACCTCCAGTGTAGAAGGAGTCGTCGTCGACGGTGGCGTCTGGATCCTGGGCTCCATCGTCTGGTCGCAGCAATCGGGTAGAGGAATGGGGAAAAGGGGGAAACAAGGCAACCGTGAGTACTCATCCAAAGTACTCGCAAGCAAGGAGCTACTACATATGCATGGATATATGTGTAAAGGGCCATATCAGTGGACTGAACTGCAGAATGCCAGAATAAGAGGGGGATAGCTAATCCTGTCGAAGACTACGCTTCTGGCAGCCTCCGTCTTGCAGCATATAGAAGAGAGTAGACTGAAGTCCTCCAAGTAGCATCGCATAGCATAATCCTACCCGGCGATCCCCTCCTCGATGCCCTGTTAGAGAGCGACCACCGGGTTGTATCTGGCACTTGGAAGGGTGTGTTTTATTAAGTATCCGGTTCTAGTTGTCATAAGGTCAAGGTACAAATCCGGGTCGTCCTTTTACCGAGGGACACGGCTATTCGAATAGATTTACTTCCCTGCAGGGGTGCACCACATAACCCAACACGCTTGATCCCATTTGGCCAGACACACTTTCCTGGGTCATGCCCGGCCTCGAAAGATCAACACGTCGCAGCCCCACCTAGGCTCAACAGAGAGGTCAGCACGCCGGTCTAAATCCTATGCGCGCAGGGGTCTGGGCCCATCGCCCATTGCACACCTACACGTTGCGTACGTGGCCGGAGAGCAGACCTAGCAACCTCCATTACAAAGGAAGTGACGTTACGCGGTCCAACCCGGCGCGCGCCGCTCAGTCGCTGACGTCACGAAGTGCTTCGGCTGATACCACGACGCCGAGTGCCCATATCTTTCCCGCGTAGTTGGTTAGTGCGTATAGGCCAGTAGCCAGACTCAGATCAAATACCAAGATCTCGTTAAGCGTGTTAAGTATCCGCGAACGCCGACTGGGCCAGGCCCACCTCTCACCTGGGTGGTCGCAACCTGCCTGTCGCTCCGCCTCAAAGATCCACACAGAGGGCCGTTGGGACAAAGGTACTTTCATCCCCCAATCCGTGAATCACTCGCGGGTACTCCTCGAGCCGACCCGACTTTAGTCACCACATGTATCATGTATAAGTATAGTATATACCCGGGATCACCTCCCGAGTGATCACGGCCCGATAGTATAGCACAGCAGACGGACAAGAATGTAGGGCCACTGATGGGAAAACTAGCATCCTATACTAGGCATGTAGGATTGCAGGTAAAGGTAAAAACAGTAGTATCAAGGACAGGCTATGCATCAGGATAGGATAACGGAAAACAGTAACATGCTACACTACTCTAATGCAAGCAGTATAGAATAGAGTAGGCGATATCTGGTGATCAAAGGGGGGGCTTGCCTGGTTGCTCTGGCAAGAGAGAGGGGTCGTCGTCGATGTAGTCGATCACAGGGGCATCAACAGTCTCGGAGTCTACCGAAGAGAAGAGGGGGAAGAAACAGTAAATACAAAGCACACAGATGCATGATATGACAATAAGAAGCACTAGGTGTGTTCTAACGTAGTGCTACACGATACCGGGGAAGGGGAAAACATCCGAGAAAGTTTTCCCGGAGTTAGGCATTTTCGGACAGACGGACCAGAGGGGAAAAGTTGTGTGTTCGCTATGCTAGGGATGTGTGGCGGACGAACGGGCTATGTATCCGGAATCGTCTCGTCGTTCTGAGCAACTTTCATTTACAAAGTATTTTCATCCGAGTTACGGTTTATTTTCTATTAATTTTCAAAGTTATAATAATTTTCTGAATTTATTATTAATCCAAATAACAACAGTAAGCTGCTATGTGTACCCGTTATGGACTAGTCACAATGGCTTACAGGTGGGGGCAGTGGGCCTGGTTGACCCAGTCAACAATTGACTGGTCAATAGGTGAATAGTAACAGGGGTCCCGCGTGTCATAGGCTTGGTCATTTTCAAATAGATTTAACCTTCTAATTATCAGCAGGGTCCACATGTCATAGGATACAACTAAAACAAAACTAAAATAGTCTAACAGGAGCTTGTTTTAGTTGGGGATTAGCACCTAATCCAAACAAAGGGACCGGCCCCAACGTGCATTAGCCCAAGGCCATGGCTGTGACGCACGCACAGGCACAGATGCCACGACGGCCAAAGCTAGCAGCGGCGGGAAGCTAAGAAGCAGCAACACTAGGAGCGACGGCAAGGCAGCAGCCAGCCAGGCGCGCGCGCAGCAAGCAACAATGCAGCAGGAGCAGCAGCTACGGAAGCAGGGGCACGGCCTAGGCGGATATACGCGCGCGAGGGCGCGGCCTGGTGTGCACCCGGTGCGACAAAGGGACGGCCAGGGGGCGCATGGGAGCGGGGCAAGAGCAGCATGCGGAGGGGGAGCGCGGCCGACTAGCAGGGCGCGTAGGAACACAGCCACGGGCGCCCGCGGCCACGGCGACCTTTAACTACGGCGGAACGGCGACGGATCGGAGGGGGAACGAGGGGAATGGGAGTGGTGCTCACGAGGGGAGGCGGAGGACGCGGCTGACGTGGCGGAGGAGCTCCGGTGAGGTAGATCGGGCGCGGGGCAGCGACGGCCGTTGACGAGGAAGACGCGTCGATCCCGTCGGTGAGGTGCCGCCGAGCTCGAGGTGGTGGTCGGAGAGGACGAGGCGGACGACGGCGAGGCTCCTGGCGCAGTCCTAGGCGGCGGGGGCGACAGTGAGCACATAGACGACGGCGACCATGGTGACGGTGGCGGCGGTCTACTGCGGGGGAGGAAGAGAGCGGCGCGTGGGGGACGGATGAGGTAGCTAGGGTTTCGTCGGGGGTGTCGAGGTGCGGCCTTATCCACCCAGGGAGCCGCGGGATGGCCGACAGCGCGACATCCACGGTGTGGACGGCATGCGAGCACTGCCAGCGCCATGGCCTCCCTCTTTTGTTCAAGTGGTAGGAGAAAAGCCCACTGGTGGGTTGGGCCTTCTGTAGTACTAGGCTTTTAGGTGAACAGTGTTAGGCTTTAACTTTTCTTCTCTTTTATTTTTTTTCTATTTCTCAGTTTAGTTTTTCTACACTACTTTGCATTAAGTAGAGCCACCAATGCTTTTTGTAAAATAAGAAACTTGCCAGATCAAACACTAGGCATTATTTAGTATTGCCACAAAAAGGTTGGCTGAGCATTAGAATTCATTTGGATTTTTCATAAATGAAAATGGATTAATGGGGCTGTTTTGGTCACTGATTCAATTATTTTAGGGTATTTAATTACTTCTAAAAATGTTGGATTCTCCACCATTATTACTTAGGATTTATTTGTCACATTTAGCACATTTTAGTGTTTTATGTTTGAAAACTTTTATCGTTTAACTTTATTTTAAATTTGAATTCAAACGGGACTTGATTCACCGCGAGACTAACAACGGTAACCATGGTGACGTGGCATCATTAGTAGAGGGTTACTGTAGCTTAACTATCCGGGCGTCACAATAGTACTATTTAGATTGTTCGATATTTAGTTGTAAGCTGCAAACGCCACACATTATCACAAATTCAAATAAAATGTGAGATTGTTCGATGTATAGTATGGTTTAGATTGTTCGACATTTAGCTGTGAGTTGCAAACGCCATGCATTATCACACTATGGTGTAACATGTGCAAAACCACAACATGCGTATCACCGCTATATTCATGCATGCATATGTTTAAAACACTATGATATCCTATTCAAATATATGAATCCAGTTTCATATCAAATTATGATCTTTGTTAGTCTCTTACACCCACACAATCCTCTAACCTTTGTAGCTACCACTAACTTTCTCTCGTGCATGCACACGCCCTCCTCGCCCTTCCCTCCCTCAGCATTCTATCCATCACGCACATTCATTTTCTTCTTCTTTAGGTCATTCTCCCACAGTCTCCACAACTCCTTTCTGACACACACTGATCGATAAACCTCTCCAGCGATGTTTGCCTACAACATACACACGCACCTTCAATCTCCTACTTTATGTGTCCTTACCTTGTGTCTCTCATACGGTCCCACTCACGTGTAAACTCTCGCCCCTCTTTTCATCGATCTCACAACCGCACACTCCTTCCCCTTGTCGGTGTCAAAACCGGCGGATGTCGGGTAGGGGGTCCCGAACTGTGCGTCTAGGATCGATGGTAACAAGAGACGGGGGACACGATGTTTACCTAGGTTCGGGCCCTCTCTATGGAGGTAATACCCTACTTCCTGCTTGATTGATCTTGATGAATATGAGTATTATAAGAGTTGATCTACCACGAGATCGTAATGGCTAAACCCTAGAAGTCTAGCCTATGTGAATATATGGTAATGAATGTGCCCTATCCGAACTATGCTCTCCGGTTTATATAGACACCGGAGAGATCTAGGGTTACATGGGGTTGGTTACATAAGAGGGAATCTTCATAGTCGGTCGCCTAGCTTGCCTTCCACGCCAAGGAGAGTCCAATCCGGACACGAGTATAGTCTTCAGCCTTCATATCTTCACAACCCATCAGTCCGGACCATGGATAACATGCCGAACGCCTGAGGACCCCTTAGTACGGGATGCAGATTGTCTCTTCCTCTTCCTGATGACGAGGAGTCCGGCACGCAGATTGTCTTCGGCATTGCAAGGAGGGTTCCCCCTTTTTTCCAAACTCCAAGATAGTCTTCGGATGTGATGATTGTATCTGGAACTGTTATACACCACACACAACCGCAGAGAGAATATAATATTTGCACGAATCTAATCTGTTGACAACTTCTTTACAACACGACGTGGCATTTGTCCGGTTATAATTTCGAACCGTTTTTCTTCTGCCATCCCACGTTTCAAGACGCGGTTGCTATTGGCATGTCTTGTCGAAGCAGAGATCGTGTCCCCTTATTGCGGAATTCTCATCAATGCGGGCATGGGTAACCCAACTGTGTCGTTTGCATAGCCCTTGGGAATAGGCGAATCTCTAGGCGAGTGAGGAGGCGTTTAATGTTTGCTGCCTTTATAACAGGATAAGGATTCCCTCTTCCTCTTCTCACGTTTTCTCTCTGTCTCCGCCTTCCGATCTCGAGCTCCAGCGCCCAAGTTCTCATCTCCTTTCCACTTAAGCAACCATGTCTGGATCTGATGGTCAGGGCAAGTGGATGGTCTCCTTCGTTAAGGAGGATGGCATTACTGAGCTCCGAGCGGCCGGATATTTGGCGAAGGAGATCGCCCACTGCTTGCCGGCCGAGGGGCAAATCGTCCCCACGCCGGAGCCCAACGAGAGGGTAGTATTCCTTCCTCATTTCTTCTGCGGGCTGGGGTTTCCACTCCACCCTTTTGTCCGTGGGCTGATGTATTATTACGGGGTAGATTTCCATGATCTATCCCCGAATTCCTTCCTCAACATCTCGGCGTTCATCGTCATTGTCGGTGTCAAAACCGGCGGATCTCGGGTAGGGGGTCCCGAACTGTGCGTCAAGGCCGGATGGTAACAGGAGACAAGGGACACGATGTTTTTACCCAGGTTCGGGCCCTCTCGATGGAGGTAAAACCCTACTCCTGCTTGATTAATATTGATGATATGGGTAGTACAAGAGTAGATCTACCACGAGATCAAAGAGGCTAAACCCTAGAAGATAGCTTATGGTATGATTGTTGTATGATGGAGTTGTCCTACGGACTAGAACCCTCCGGTTTATATAGACACCGGATAGGGTTAGGGTTACACAGAGTCGGTTACAATGGTAGGAGATCTTGAATATCCGCATCGCCAAGCTTGCCTTCCACGCCAAGGAAAGTCCCTTCCGGACACGGGACGAAGTCTTCAATCTTGTATCTTCATAGTCCTGGAGTCCGGCTGAAGGTATAGTCCGGCTACCCGGACACCCCCTAATCCAGGACTCCCTCAGTAGCCCCCGAACCAGGCTTCAATGACGACGAGTCCGGCGCGCAGATTGTCTTCAGCATTGCAAGGCGGGTTCTTCTCCAAATTCTGTGTACCTGTAGGAATAATGTCCGATTTTTTATAATGCTGCGCTCCTCGGCTTCCACGCCCAATAATGGATGTCTTCCACATGTCAAACGAATGCGAAAAGCCGGGGTGTTTCTACATCCACACCCCTTGCCGCATAAACGAGCCGCCTATTTAACGGGATGGGGATTCAGATCCAAACCACATCTTCTCCCCTCCGCGAGCTATCATCAGAGCGCCTCCAACAAAGGTCCATTCCAACATGGCCAGCCATTGCAGCTCCTCCCCTCGCCCTTCCGGTCCTAAACCCGGAGACTGGGAGAGTTGTTCCATCCTGCACAGCGAGTTAGTGTCGCTTCAGACTAAGGGATTTCTCCCTCAGGCTTACATGGTCCCGGTCCGAGCCGGACTCGCCACCTACAATGGCGGAAAGCAAGCGGAGAGCACCCCCAATCCCTCCAAAGGAGAGCGGGTGTGCCTTGTCCCTTATCTAGTAAGGGGACTAGGATTTCCAATTCATCCATTTCTCCGCGGGCTTCTGGAGTTCTACGGCCTCCAGCTGCACAATCTCACGCCCACCTCCATATTGCATATCGCGGGCTTCGTCGCCCTTTGCGAGCTATTTTTGGGTGTTGAGGCTCATTTCACGCTGTGGAAGAGGATATTCTGCCTGGTG
Source organism: Aegilops umbellulata (assembly GCA_032464435.1). Lineage (NCBI taxonomy): Eukaryota > Viridiplantae > Streptophyta > Magnoliopsida > Poales > Poaceae > Aegilops > Aegilops umbellulata. Next base: position 344,539,165 of record CP136060.1, on the reverse strand, counting down.
CCCTGTTCTCAAGAGGGGTCCATATATCAAGTGGGCGGAGCCGAAGTATGGCGCATCGTCGGGACCAGATACTTATCCGGAACCCCAAAGAAGGCGTCCGAGGACTGGCCTTCAGAATGGTTTTAAATAGATGATGTCCCGCTGCCGGACCCTATCCGGGTCGGTCTCCCCGAGTTCAACAATGCTCCATTAAAGAAACACTTGAGCTGGCGTCCGCGGAGCTCTCAGAGAGAAAGCGACAGAGACGTCCTTTACTTGATGGGCCGGATAAGGCTATTGGCTCATTCCGGACTAACCATGATTGGAGTCATGGCCGCATGCATTATGCGGGGGGTGCTGCCGCTTCAATACAGAGGCCACCCCATGTGGGATTTTAACGGGGAGGATGACGCCACCCGTTACGGTCGTAAGGGGCCAGCCTCAGCTGCCGCTCTAGTAAAGATCCTGTCCTCTTTGTACAAGGGGGAAAAGGAGGAATTCCTCCGCGTCAACCCGCGGGGCGGATTTACTATGTACGACCCTCCTAGTTGGGTAAGTGAACAATTGTGCTCGCCCGTTCGTTTTATACTCCCATGATTAGATATGTAGTCTAACGACTTCAATGCAGGAACTGCGACAGGAGGTAAAGGATATAAACAACCGTCCTCCACAACCCTAGGACCCAGAACGGTCCCTCGATCCGGACTCCGAAGAGAATCCAGATATCTCGGTGGAGCTTATCGACGGGGTGTTCCATCAACTAAGCAAGGACGATACCTTGGTAGCCATTACGGCTGATTACTCAGGGTTAATCCCGGCCTCCCAGGTGACAGAAACCGGAGTATCATTCCCTTGAGAGAGGTTCCATTCTCATGTATTCTGATTGTTCTGACGACAACCGTGTTTTGCAGGGGAGATTTTCGAGGCGGGAGGCCAAACCTACGGCGGCTAACCAACGAGGGGCCGCAGGGCCCCGTGGGGCAAAAAGGAATGTGGTCCGGACTGAGATGCTGGCGCAAAGGTATAACGCACCCTCTGCTTCCCTGATGTTATTCTTTCAGGGCGTATTAACGTTCGTGCTATCTTCAGGACGAAGAGATCTCGCCGGACTATGTCCGGAGAGGTTGCCAATCGCGCCTATACTAGCCAGGCTCCAACGTCTGGCCAGGAGGCGGAGGCGAGCGCAAGGCGCGCACCGGACGCTCCTCCGGCAGAGGATGCGGATAGGCTGTCTGCCACAAATTCTGAGGTGGAGAGTGCCATGAACCACAGGCGTCGCTGAACAGTTCTACGCGACGCTTGTTTCTCCCAAGAGGCTTTAGATGCCTTTAATTCGGGAGATGCGTACCTTCGTGCCGCTGAAAATGGTTTAGCCAGAGCCACGGAGCAGTATGTAAAAGACATACGGGTAAGAAAATTTTGGCAATATATATATATACCAGTAGCCCCCGAGACTTGAAACAGTTAGAGTAACTGATTTAAGGATCATTTGTTTATGTAGGTTCTTACAGAGAAGAATACCGTACTGTCCCAGGAGCTGAAAGAGTGCAAAGCCCAACTGGAGGCCGCACTAGCCGCAGCAGGGGAGCCGAAAGAAACCCCTTCTGGTAAGATATACTTAGAAAGATTAGTACTGTGCGGCATGGGTGCGGATCTGACAAATCGCATTGCAGACGGTGCCGGACTAGATCCGGAGAGGCAACAACTCTTACGCCGGCTAAAGGCCGGTGAGAGTGTGCTGACAAAGGTGAGGAAGGAGAAGAATGATCTTCAGGATGCCAACACCAAGCTGGACGTTGAACTGAAAGATGTTCGTGGCCAGCTGTCGGACTCCACTAAGGAGAATCAGCGGCTTCGACATGGCATATTTAGTAAGTGCTTAAGTGAACTTTGAAAAAGGAGTTCGGCGAGGAAGTCGACTAACAGAGTAATGTCTGTAGGTATGCTCACAGGTCGTCCTGCCGAGGAGATGCCCGGTTCAACGGGTGACCTCCTTCCCGAGCTCTTGCAACTGCACGAGCGAGTTCGGCGGGTGATGCGAGGCGTTGCCCAAGCCTTATGGCCTTCCCACTCCGTGCCCGAGGGCCTTGTAGAGCTTGCGGAGAAGCTGAAGGGAGCCCAGCGGCGCTTCCGGTTGTGGAAGATATCGGCCTGCCGACAAGGCGCTAGGGAGGCCTGGGCCATGGTGAAGACCCGGTTTACGAAGTCTGACCCCAAACCACATGGCCAAGGTCGGACCTGTGGGGCCTGATGGGAAGGAGATCCCTGTAAGCCTAGTCTACGACCAAGTAGAGTTGGCCGCAAAGTATTCCCAGCAGGATTGTAAATTAGACAGCCTGTTAGATGGTATAGAAGAGGAATACAATCAGTTAGAGTGACTGTGTAATTGACATGTGTAATGCCTTCTAGCCGGATTTTAGATCGTTTGTCATTGCCGACCTTTTCGCTTCTACCTCGGGACCTGACGGTCCGGAGTGTGTCCGAATACCCTACCGGTTATGTAAAAACCGGGGTATGCGTGGAGACCAGGCGTAGGGGTCATCAGTGCTTTATCAGACAAGTGCCCAACTAGTTATGTTATATTACATGGTTAGTAAGAAACATCTTCCAGAGATAATAGTTCCGTTAGGGGTTCCTTTCTCCGGGAGGCATGCCCTAAAGTGCATGTCCGGACTGCAAATGCAGAAAAATCATCTGGGGGCATGTATATGAATAAGTAAAAAAGGTCATCTTTTAGTTCGCCGACCGAATATTCCCTTAAGAACGCTAGCTTTCGGCTTCACCCAGTCTGAGATACACATCCGGCTGATCCGGCAGTAACAATCGCAGAGGTGCTCCCTTTACCGCCTAGCCGAACAATCGGGAACGTAGGGGTAAGCACAGGAGCCAGGCAACCCAGCTTGGCCAAAACTTAAGTCATATCGATGCATATAATGGTGAAGAAAAGGTACATGTGGAAGTTTGACGCATGTGTTGGGCGTGAAGCCCATATAAATAAGCTTCTGTTAGAGAAGCCCCCAGGTTAAATGAGCGCGGGTAGCGCGTCACGTGATGAGCCTTTAAGGGCTATAAGAGAAAAGAGGGGAAGGAGAGAAATTTAAGACAAAAATGTAAAAACTGGACAGAGGAAGGAGACAAACACAGAGTCCGACGCTAGGCATAGAATCTTCGGAGACGGGCGGCGTTCCATGGGTTCGGCTCAAGTCGGTTATCCGACGCATCTCGCAGGCGGTACGCTCCACCAGTCAGGACTTGGTCGATTATGAATGGACCTTCCCACTTGGGCTTGAGTTTGTCCTTTTTCTTATCCGGCAGGCGTAGAACTAGTTCGCCAACATTGTAATTTTTGGCCCGTACTTCTCTGCTTTGATATCTTCGAGCCTGCTGTTGGTAAAATGCGAAACGGGCTTTTGCCACGTCACGCTCCTCCTCCAAGGCGTCCAAGTTGTCCTGCCGATCTAGCTCGGCTTCTCTTTCTTCGTACATGCGCACTCTTGGTGAGTCATGAATTATGTCGCAGGGCAAAACTGCCTCTATGCCGTACACCATAAAGAATGGTGTGTATCCGGTGGTGCGATTCGGCGTGGTCCGTAGCCCCCAGAGTACGGAGTCGAGCTCCTCTACCCAGTGCATATTAGATTCCTTGAGGGACCTCACTAGTCTGGGTTTAATGCCGCTCATAATAAGACCATTTGCACATTCGACCTGACCGTTAGTTTGTGGGTGATAGATCGAAGCATAGTCGAGCTTGATGCCCATGTTTTTGCACCAGAGTTTTACCTCGTCGGCGGTGAAGTTTGTACCGTTATCAGTTATGATGTTGTGGGGGACGCCGCAACAGTGTACGACCCCGGATATGAAGTCTATCACAGGTCCGGATTCGGTCGTCTTAACAAGCTTGGCTTCTATCCATTTGGTGAACTTGTCCACCATGACCAGTAAGTATTTTTTCTTGTGGGTTCCCCCTTTAAGGGGTCCAACCATGTCAAGCCCCCAGACCGCGAAAGGCCAAATGATGGGGATAGTTTGGAGGGCAGTGGGTGGCATATGGCTTTGGTTTGCAAAAAGTTGGCAACCTACGCATCGTTGGACCATGTCCTGAGCGTTTGCGCGGGCCGTCGGCCAGTAAAAGCCTGTACGGAAAGCCTTGCTTACAAGGGCCCGAGCTGCAGCGTGGTGGCCACCGAGTCCGGCATGAATTTCAGCAAGCAGGTTCCGCCCTTCCTCTTTGGAGATGCACCTTTGAAGGACTCCGGTAGTGCTTTTCTTATAAAGCTCTCCCTCGTGGACTTTATAGGCTTTAGATCGCCGTACTATGCAGCGTGCCTCGGTTTGGTCCTCTGGGAGTTCCTGCCTAGTAAGGTAGGCTAGGAATGGTTCTGTCCACGGGGCGATGACCGCCATTATTACGTGGGCTGAGGGTGTAATTTAGGTGGCAGAGCCTCCAATTATGTCAATTATGTTAGGCGTTGAATGCCCATGGATACTGCCATCCGAAGACCATGTAAAAGGGCCTCATATTCGGTTGCGTTGTTGGAGTCCGTGTACATAATTTGGAGTACATATTGGACTGTGTCTCCTGTGGGGGACGTCAAAACGACGCCAGCCCCCAGTCCGGCCAACATTTTGGAGCCGTCGAAATGCATGATCCAGTTTGAGTATGTGCCGTACTCTTTAGGGAGTTCGGCCTCCGTCCATTCTGCGACGAAGTCAGACAAAACTTGCGATTTGATAGCTCGACGTGGCTTATAGGTTATATCGAACGGGAGGAGCTCCATGGCCCATTTTGCGATCCGGCCCGTTGCATCGCGGTTGTTGATAATGTCATTGAGTGGTACTTCCGAGGCTACTGTAACCGAACACTCTTGAAAGTAGTGTCGTAGCTTCCGGGATGCCATGAATACCGCGTATGCAATCTTCTGATAATGCGGGTACCGTGATTTGCATGGAGTGAGGACAGTGGACACATAGTAGACCGGCCTTTGAAGGGGGAATTTGTGTCCGTCCGTTTCCCGTTCGACGACGAGCACTGCGCTGACAACTTGATGGGTTGCCGCGATGTACAATAGCATTGGCTCGCCGGTGTTTGGCGCGGCCAGGACTGGGTTTGTTGCCAATATGGCTTTTATTTCATCGATTCCGGCCGTGGCGGCATCCGTCCACTCGAAGTGTTCGGTGCACCGAAGGAGGCGATAAAGGGGCAGTGCCTTTTCTCCCAAGCGGGAGATGAAGCGGCTTAGAGCCGCCACGCATCCGGTTAATTTCTGTATTTGTTTGAGGTCCTTTGGGACATCCAATTGTGACAAAGCTCGGATCTTGGCTGGATTTGCTTCAATTCCTCTACCGGATACAATGAAGCCCAAGAGCTTTCCTGCTGGAACGCCGAAAACGCATTTCTCCGGGTTGAGCTTGATGTCGTATTTTCGGAGATTATCGGATGTAAGCCTCAAGTCGTCTACTAGAGATTCGACATGTTTTGATTTGATGACCACATCATCCACATACGCCTCCACTGTTTTGCCGATCTGGTTTGCCAGACATGTCTGTATCATGCGCTGATATGTTGCGCCGGCGTTTTTCAGCCCGAAGGGCATTGTGTTGAAGCAGAATGGGCCGTATGGTGTGATGAATGCTGTTGCGGCTTGGTCTGATTCTGCCATCTTGATTTGATGGTAACCGGAGTATGCGTCGAGGAAACACAACGAATCGTGTCCTGCGGTGGCATCGATAATTTGATCGATACGGGGGAGGGGGAAGGGATCCTTTGGGCAAGCCTTGTTAAGGTCTTTAAAATCGACACACAGGCGCCAGGATTTGTCCTTCTTTGGTACCATCACTAGGTTTGCTAGCCAGTCCGGATGTTTTATGTCTCTAATGAATCCGGCCTCCAATAGCTTGGCCAGCTCCTCTCCCATAGCCTATCTCTTGGGTTCGGAAAAACGCCGAAGGGGTTGTTTGACAGGTTTGAATCCTTTTAGGATATTTAAGCTATGTTCGGCCAGCCTGCGTGGGATTCCTGGCATGTCTGAAGGGTGCCAGGCGAAGATGTCCCAATTCTCACATAGAAATTCTCGCAGTGCGGCGTCCATATCAGGGTTTAATCCTGCCCCGATGGAAGCTGTTTTATTGGGGTCCGTTGGATGGACCTGGAATTTGACTATTTTGTCTGCTGGCTTACAGGATGTGGACTTGGATCTCTTGTCGAGTATCACATCATCCCTGTTAACTGTGGAGCACAGTGCAGTCAGTTCCTCAGCTGCTAAGGCTTCGGATAGTGCCTCCAGGGCTAATGCGGTTGTCTTGTTTTCGGCGCGGAGTGCTATGTCCGGATCACTAGCGAGAGTGATAATTCCGTTCGGCCCGGGCATCTTGAGCTTCATGTACCCGTAATGGGGTATTGCTTGGAAGATTGTGAATGCTTCCCGCCCTAGTAGGGCGTGATATCCACTGCTGAACGGGGCCACCTGGAATGTGACCTCTTCGGATCTGTAATTATCCGGCGTGCCGAACACCACATCTAGTGTGATTTTTCCTGTGCAGCGTGCTTCCCGACTGGGGATTATTCCTCTAAAGATTGTGCTGCTTCGCTCAATGCGGCTCCAGTCTAATCCCATTTTTCGAAGGGTTTCCTCATAGATGAGGTTCAATCCGCTACCTCCATCCATGAGTACCTTTGTGAGGCGAAAGCCGTCCACTATTGGACTGAGGACCAATGCGGCTGGTGCTCGGGCTGTTCGGAATTTAGGTTCATCACTTGCGTTGAAGGTAATAGCCGTGTGGCTCGATGGGTTTATTGTTGCTACTTGGTAGACTTCGGCAAGGCTGCAGAGTGTTCTTTTTCGCATATTATTTGATGTGAAGGTCTCGAAGACTGTGAGAACGGTACTGGTGTCCCCGGGGTGGTTTTCCGTGGGCTCAAAAGTTAAGAGGTCCTCGCCAATTTTGGCCACCTGCCGGATTATCCAACATGCCCTAAGGCTGTGAGTTGGTGTGGCGTCCTCTGTACTATGAATTTTACAGGGTCCATCAAGCCATCTATCCAGTACGGTTCCATGCCCTGTAAAGGCTTTTGATTTTTTGGTGTTTAACCCGGGTGACTTATGATGATGCACCCCCTTAGTTCGGACGGGATTACTATTCAAGGCCGGATTATCCCAAAATTTTGTTTCGGTTTTCCACGCACTTTCCATCGCACAGTACTTTGGTACTATGGACGCCAAGTCAATAAAGCGTGTAATATCGCGACGACTTATGGCGTTAAGGATTCCCTCGTCCGTGCAGTTACTGTAGAAGATTGATATTGCATCTCCCTCGCGGCAATCCTTTATCCTGTTCATAACCAGGAGGAATCTGGCCCAGTAATGATGTACTGTTTCCTTGGGCTTTTGCCTGATTTGGGAAAGATCGCTTATGTTTGGGTGGGCGGGTGGCGTTGAATCTGAAGCCTCGCCCAATCTAAGATTCAGAGGCCGAAGAACTTCCGAACTCTGAGGTTCGGATTCTTGGATGTTGTCCAATGAGTCTGGCCCGTTGCCTGATTCTAAGCTCAGGTCTTGAGTCACATCCTCCCCTCCACGGGTATCCGGCTTGGTGGGGTCGGGAATTCGGACGTAACTAGTCCTTAGAATAGATGAAGGGTCGCCGCACTGCGCCTCTACCACAGTGACGTGGTGGGTGGCCTGGGGAGAGTTGATTTCTCTTAGATCGGGTTTAAGCCCAACCTGGTCGTAATCCGTGGCGACCCCCAGGGCGGCGATGCGATCCAAGAGCTCGTTTACGGAAGAGAGCTCCATCGGATCCAGTTGCTCAACAAGTTCCGAGCTGACGTGAAGGTTGCTTTTGATGACCCGAGAGGTCACCGTTGGTGCAACGGCCGAACATGCGCTCATGAGGAAACCATCTAGCCGGAGAGTCTGGCCGACAGCCAGGGCTCCCTTAGCGACGGCACCGTCTTTAAAGACGGGAGGGGGCATCCTTCCTGATTGCGACAGCACAGTGGAACTCTCAATGAAAGCACCAATGTCGGTGTCAAAACTGGCGGATCTCGGGTAGGGGGTCCCGAACTGTGCGTCAAGGCCGGATGGTAACAGGAGACAAGGGACACGATGTTTTTACCCAGGTTTGGGCCCTCTCGATGGAGGTAAAACCCTACTCCTGCTTGATTAATATTGATGATATGGGTAGTACAAGAGTAGATCTACCATGAGATCAAAGAGGCTAAACCCTAGAAGCTAGCCTATGGTATGATTGTTGTATGATGGAGTTGTCCTACGGACTAGAACCCTCCGGTTTATATAGACAGCGGATAGGGTTAGGGTTACACAGAGTCGGTTACAATGGCAGGAGATCTTGAATATCTGCATCCCAAGCTTGCCTTCCACGCCACGGAAAGTCCCTTCCGGACACGGGACGAAGTCTTCAATGTTGTACCTTCATAGTCCTGGAGTTCGGCTGAAGGTATAGTCCGGCTACCCGGACACCCCCTAATCCAGGACTCCCTCAGTCGTGTGCGAGGCCTTGCTCCGCATCCAACCACACTTCGGGCTGTGGCTGAAAGTCTTCAACGTGAAGCCGAAGGTGGTGGACGTCCAGCACGCGGAGTGCGGAGGAGCCATGGTGAGCAAGCTGGCCAACGTCTCCTGGCTGAAAGGTATTTTTGTGGAGACAGTGAAGGAGTGGCAGAAGCAGTGATTCTACATCACAGAACCACACGGCAGCACCTGGGCCGCGGCTGCCGAATTCCGCTCCGGTGCTCCTATGTGACTCACCTCCTGGGTCGAGAAGAGTCGGGACTGGTGTTCTCCTGACGAGTTGATAATGCTGCAAACGCGTGTTCAGAGCATGGTAACCAAGAGCGTCAAGCTCGTTGACGTGATCCAGGTGATGTTGGTTCGCCGGATCCTTCCATGCCAGCGCTGAAGCTGCCCGCTATGGGAGTTCAACCCGAAGAAGCACCGGTCCCTGGTGAGGCTCTTCGAGACTATGCACGAAGGTGCGTGGAAGTCGCTCTTCTAGGGCAACGAGAAACCACCGACCACGGATTCAGACCGTGGTCACAATTGTACACACCTCGCCAGCAAGGTATGTTATTTCTGTCGTATCCCCAACCTTATTGTTTCGAGATGATGTCTGAGCTTTTATTATGGCTCCTTCAGGACTGGATGGAGAGGGCGAAGCGGATCCAGTGTCTGGCTCCGCTTCCCGAAGAACTGGTCATCCCGTGCCTAGCGGAGATGCTGGTGCCGGCGCCATACAAGGCGTCGGAGAAGAAGGCCAAGAAGAAGGCCAAGGGGGCCAAGAGTGGCCCCCGTCGCAAGGGAACTTCGGACGCGACGTCCGAAGACGACGAGGCCCATTCCTCTGTCCCTGGGGACAATGACGATGAGGAGGAGGAGGAGGAGAACAACCCTCCTCCTAAGGACAAGAAGAAGAAGAGGGTGGCTCCGGCGCATCTGGAGGCGGAGACGCCCAATAAGGGGAAGGGTGTTCCAGGGGTCAACACCGCGTGGGATGTTGACATTAGTCCAGAACGACGCCCCCGCACCAAGCCCCAGGCCGCATCGTAAGTGACGGGGCTCGCTCGTGTGCACATCCTTCCCTTTCTTTCCATTATCTTGATGTACTTAACTATACTGTTGTAGTCCAGCCCGCAACCTAATCCATCGATCCTCGTCTAGAGGTTCATTGGCTCCATCGGAGATGGCGAGCCAGTCGCCACCGCCCACTTATTCCCCCGGGGCTGGGGACGACACCAAAGTGTTGTCCCGGAGGACCGCTCCGAAGGGAGGAGCCCAGGACGTTGCCCGGGAGGCGCCACAAGGCGAGACCTCCACTGCCAGACACATGGAGGGGCCAATCCCCATGAAGACTGGCGAGGAGGGCCGTATTCAGTTCGGCCCTCCGCCGAATATGATTCCGGAGACCCATATGGCTCCGGAGTCAGGCGAGCAGCCCCCTTTGAAGGAGGGGGGTGTGCCGCTTCCGTCGGTGGCCCCTGTCCATCCAGGGGTGCCGGATAACCTGATGAAGGCACTATGAGGCGCCTCTGTTATGGACGAGCATCGTGTCCTTATGGGTGCGGTGATTGAGAAGGTTCAGTCCGCCAAGAGTGGACTGAACGAAGCCTGTAGGAGCCTGTTGACAGGTTTTGAGGTAAGTGACATAGAGAAAAATGCCCCTGTAGTCAGTAGCCCCTGAGACACTGTCCGGTGAGAAGAACCAGACAGATGATCTATTGTAGGAGACTAACATAGCATGTATGCATAAGCAGGCGTCGCTATTGGCCGCAACCTCGCATGCTGCCGAAGTCTCTGAATTGAGGCAGATGCTGGAGCGGACCGAGAACGAGCTCGACGAGGTTAGGGTTCGGCTCCAGGAGAAGCAAGGTGAATAACGACTTGCCATATGTTCAGAAAGCGTAGGCGATGTATATTGACTGTAGTGTCGTAATATGTGCAGGAGCCGCGACCGAGGTCGAGGCCCTGAGGAAGGCCTTGGGCGAGGCTGAGGGGAAACCTGTCTAGCAGCAGGCCGCTCATAAGAAGCTAAAGGCCCGGGTCAAAGAAATCCAGCAGGAGCTCCAAGATGCAGTGAAAAAATGTGAGACCTTGGAAAATGATGCGTCGGCTCAAGAGGTCGAACTCACCAAGGCTCGTCAGAGCATGGAGACCGCATGGAATGAGGCCTAGGCCGCCCTCCAGGAGATCCAGGAGGCCAAGAAGATCACGGCGGGTAAGGCATTTAAGATGCAAAGCAAGTATGCGGAGTAGCAATACCTTTTACTAACCCGGGTTCAGAGTTCCCCAGGGGCTTTTGCGGATCTACCAAGCAGCGTATCAGAGTTCTACCGAGCCGAAGGAGGAGGTTCTACGGAGAAGCTATTCTGGTCGTAGTACGCGACGCCAGAGCATCCCGTGTCCTTCACCGATCAGCTGAAGCAGATGGTGGAGGTGCACAGGGTGGCCGAACTAGCCATGAAGGATTTGACAATCCGGCTATGGCCAGCCGAAGCTACGCCCGGCAGCTACTTCGGACTCGTGAGGCGTCTGGTGGAGGTGTGTCTGCGGCTGGACGTCATGAAGCACTCCGCCTGTATTGAAGGTGCCCGTATGGCCTTCGCTCGCTACAAGATGTGGTGGGCGAAGATGAACGCTGTTGAAGTTGCCAGTGGGCCGCCGGAGGGCAAGGAGCACCGCACACCCGAGCGATATTTCGCGGATGTCGTAGAGGGGTCTCGACTTGTGGCGGCGCAATGTTCGCAGGACATTGTATTTGAATAGATGTATTCATGTTGCCCTTGCCTTGTATTATGGGAACAAAGCCGGTGTTTGTAAAATAATTTTATTATGCTTTGAATTGTTTCCTCCTGTGCGGCCGTGTTATTTGTAATCTGAGGGTTGGCCAGTCGTCGGCTTCTGCCCTCACGTAGGTAGTACGAAGGTGTTAGGGATGGATTCTAAACAGTCTTGATCCAATTATATGGTCCTTTGGAGGAGTTGTTTAGCGCAACGAACAAGGCAATCGGACTGTACAGCTTAAATGCCCTCACTTAGCCATAGGAGTTTTATAATTAAGCAAGTGCGCAGCCCCTGGTCCATGCCAGGGTGCTGTCAGCATCTGATCGTGAAGTGCCGATCCGTCGCGTGACGCGGAAAAAATCTCCAATGATTTTGTAACCCTCGAACAGCTGACCGGCTCTCGCCGTATCATGACAGTCAGTTTTCGGCTTTCTCTACTGAGGTGCTCATCCGGTCAAAGCCAGGGCACAATCGCAGTAGTTCTCTAAGGGAGTCCTGGATTAGGGGGTGTCTGGATAGCCGGACTATGACCTTTGACCGGACTGTTGGACTATGAAGATACAAGATTGAAGACTTTGTCCCGTGTCTGGATGGGACTTTCCTTGGCGTGGAAGGCAAGCTTGGCAATACGGATATGTAGATCTCCTCCCATTGTAACCGACTCTATGTAGGACAACAGCAATCATACCATAGGCTAGCTTCTAGGGTTTAGCCTCTCTGATCTCGTGGTAGATCCACTCTTGTACTACCCATATCATCAATATTAATCAAGCAGGAGTAGGGTTTTACCTCCATCGAGAGGGCCCGAACCTGGGTAAAAACATCGTGTCCCTTTTCTCCTGTTACCATCCGCCTAGACGCACAGTTCGGGACCCCCTACCCGAGATCCGCCGGTTTTGACACCGACATTGGTGCTTTCATTGAGAGTTACACTGTGCCGTTGCCAGAAGGAAGGATGCCTCGTCTCGTCTTTAAAGACAGCACTGTCGATGAGGGAGCCTTGGCTGTCGGCCAAACTCTCCGGCTAGGTGGTTTCCTCATGACCGCCTGTTCGGCCGCTGCGCCGATGATGACTTCTCGGGCCATCGAAAACAATCTTCACATCAACTCGGAACTCGCCGAGCAGTTAGATCCAATAGAGCTCTCTTCCCTAAACGAGCTCTTGGATCGCATCGCTGCCCTGGGAGTCGCTACGGACTACGATCAGATTGGGCCTAAACCCGATTTGAGAGAGATTAACTCTCCCCAGGTCACCCATCACGTTGCGGTGGTGGAGGAGCAATGCGGCGACCCTTCCTCTATCTTGAGGACTAGCTATGTCTGGATTCCCGAGCCCTCCAAGCCGGATACCCGCTCACGGGAGGACATCATCCAAGACCTGAACTTAGAGTCAGGCAGCGGGCCAGGATTATCGGGCAGCACCCCAGAACCGGAATTTCCAAAATCAGAAACTCCTCGGCCCCTGGATCCCAGATCGGGTAAAGGTTCGGATTCAATTCCACCCACCCACCCAAACATAAGCGATCTTTCCCAGATCAGGCTAGAGCCCCAGGAATGCCGCGAGAAAGACGCAATCTCATTCTTCTGCAATAATTGCACGGACAAGGGAATCCTCAACGCCATAAGTCACCGGGAAATTACATGCTTTGTCGACTTGGCGTCCATAGTACGTGCGATGGAAAGTGCCTGGAAAACCGAAATTAATTTTTGTGACAATCCGGCCCTAAATACTATCCCAGTCCGAAATAAAAGGGTGCATTATCACCAGACACCCGGGTTAAACACCAAAAAGCAAAAACCCTCTACAGGGCATGGAACCGTACTGGAGGGATGGCTCAATGGACCCTGTAAAATTCACAGTACAGAGGGCGCCATACCAATCATAGCCTTAGAGCATGTTGGATACTCCGGCAGGTAGCCAAAAGTGTGTTGACACACGAACACGTCACGTGTACCCTCAACACCGGGGGTGATGCACCGCAGCTCACGTCGAAGGAGACCCGACCGACAACGCGATACGCAAGACAGTCGACGGGCACTTTTGCAGACCCTAAACCCCGCACGCCCGGGAGGGACCCCGTCAGGGCACGACGGCGGCTATGGGTTTCTCTAGGTCGATTCGCTCGCCCCTAGAGCCTCGTGGGTCGCTGCCCTCCAATGCAAAGAACGAACGAAGAACGAGAAAGAAAGATACAAGGGTAGGGGATAAAGATAGATGAACACAAAAGTGTAATAGATTGATTGGTTCGATTGGTGTTGTTCAATCGGCCATCACCCCCAACATATATAAGAGGCGGCTGGACTTCCCGTACAAGCAAAGGATTCATCTAGGCTTTCCTTACAAAAAATTACATCAATTCACGTCATAGAGTCCTAGTTCTATTCCAACTCGGATTCAGTCTGAATCTGGCCCAACTTCTGTCTTCCTCCTTGCGTGGGCCGCCGAGCTTGCATATGACCTCCGATCAAGAAGTCCCAAATATGAAACTTGGGCGCCTCGAAGAGACGAACAATTCCTATGTTGAACACTTTTCCATATAAGACCATCTTGAATATTCTACGAAGCCATCTTTAATATCCAGTCGGACTCGGTCATGTAACGGACTGGATTGTCCGAGTCTCATAGTGAACTTACAGGCCGTATACTATCTCAGATGATAATGACTCCAAAACCAAAGTTCACTGTTTTGACGATGCGCACAACTTCCGTGTTGATCATTTTCCACCCGAGGTCATCTGGATTACCTTTCGGGCACATCTTCAGTTTCACTCGGATCCGAGCTCATCCACTCGGATATTAGAGTTTTTCGTCCGACTGGATCTTTTCACTCGGATGTTAGAGTCTTTCACTCGGAAGAAAATCTTTCACTCAGATGACTATAATTTCACTCGAAAGACAATCTTTCACTCGGATGACTATATTTCACTCGGAAGGCAATATCTTATTCGAACGTCAAGTTTTCATTCCGACGGTAATCTTTTCACTCGGATGATAATTTCACTCGGATTACTATATTTTCACTCGGAAGCCAATCTTTTACTTGATCGATAAGTTTTCACTCGACCTTTTACTCGATCGGTAGGTTTTCACTCGGATGGTAAACTTTTCACTCGGATTTCCCGACTGAAAACACAGCCTGATCTTGATTTGCCTCTTCAGGTTGTATACGACCTCGGATTGAGACAAATTATATATGAAAATCGGTCGGCTCGACGAGAAGAAACTTTTCTGTGTTGAAGGTTTCTCAATTCAAGGCCGTCTTGAGGGCCGAATTGCTCACGCATTGCATCAGACACTCATCAACATGTGTCTGGTGTCAAGCGTAATATTTTGGTCTCTGGCCTGTTCAGACCGTATTAACTGTAACTTTTGCATATGAACTCGGATTGAGATAATTTATATATCAAAATCAATTGCCTCGACGAGACGAAGACAATTCCTTAAGAGTGCTCCTTCATCCGAGGTCATCTTGAAGACGTGATTGGCCGAAAACCACTCGGAACATTGAATTATGCCACTCGGAGTATAGTTTCAGTCCGTAAGATAAGGTCGAATGAATATAACTGAAACATCAAAGTTGTTCCACTCGGCGGCGTGAATCTTTTCATGCTGAAAACCTGTTCACTCGAGATCATCTTCATTGCAATCTGTATCTTGCCAAAATCAGGTGTCAACACATGCCCCCTGTTTTCTGGCAGAGCTTGCGTGCCAGAAAATACCTTGCTTAGGGTAATGTTTAAGCACAATGTCAACACTCCATCGGCTGTGCATGTTGAGTATGATAACTTTAATTGTCCATATGCTCATGTTTGTTGCTTCTTCGGTAGAGCCTCTTGGATAATAGTTGTCTGAAAACAACAATTGGATGTCACAAAGGCTTCCACGTAAGTTTCTTATGTCAATCCGGACCTTGCATTTGTCCAGGCATTCCCTGGGAATATTAGAACCCTTCAACAAAGATGGTTGTCGAACGATTATGACCATGCACCTCAAAGGATACTGTCAACTGTTCGGCGACTCAACTCATTATCAAAATACACCATCAAGCCTCCGCCGAACAACGTCTGTCTCCTGACTTGAATCCTGCAAATAAATAACATTTGGAGTCGGGGCACTTTTATGCACTAGACCCTTGATTGTTGGTCGACTCAATAATTAAGTCGGCCTCGCCAGTATTGGCAAACACTGAGCATCGGCTATAGGAGTAGGAAATCAACCATGGTGAACACCGTTAGCCAGATGCCGGGTTTTGCCAACACAATGAATTATGAGGGCGATATGCAAATATCGGCCATGCGTTCTTATCTCAAAAGTGCTCGAGAGTCCGTCCACCAAAGTGTGAATAGCCGAAATATGTCAGATGTTTCAGCTGAGGATAAATTCCATAGCGTTGATTTTGATGGTACGATTGAAGAATATGGATGAGATGCCTCCTGGAGTCTCCTATATGAAAATTGTCGTCCTCGCCTACGGGCTTTACACTTGTACTCCCTTATTTCTGCTGGCTTCATGACAGGAGATGTGATGCCGCTCTTGACTCGAGGATTTCCCTTAGGAACCCAGGCCATGTTCCTCTTCTCCAGCTCTTTGGCCCTAAGCCGTTTTAGCTTCTTCTGTTGCGAATATGGTAAGCCGAGTGGGCGTCCCAGCTGGGACTTTGGTTTATGCACTGGCAAATTCTTCCTGACTTTGGGCATCTCTGGCTTGGCCTGTCCAAACTTGACTATTAGATCCTTGAAATTTAATTGCTTCACTTTCTTGTCCTTAGCAGCCAACATAGGCTCGGCTGGTTTTTTGTCATTTGGAGTCGGATCTGAAATAGCACTCTTGCGGCCATCCTTTTCTTTCTTCACTTTTTTAACACTTGTTGCAATAGAAGGTCGGACATCATTTCTATTTTGACTGCTCCTCTTGGGAACCCATGCCATGTTCTTCTTTCTCAACTCATGTGTACTAAGTCTTTGTAATTCCTTCTCTTGCCAATGTGCTAAGCCGAGTGGGCACCTTGGCTGTGATTCTGTTTCAACCAATGCCAACTCTTTTTTGGCCTTGTGCACTCTCAACTTCTTCCGTTCAGATTTGGCACTTGATTGACTTGCCTCATTGCCTTTTGTAGCCAATGTCAATATTTTAACTGGCTCTTTGTTATTTGAGAACAAAGCTGAAGTAGCACACTTACGACCATCTTTCTTGACCTGGTACACTTGCTTGACCACCTCTTTCTTGTTCCTAGAGCTCTGGACGGATTCCTTATGATTGAAACGGTCTTTGACATGTGATTGTTCATCAAATGTTGATCTTTTTGGAGCTGCATAATGTTGGCGAGATGATCCAAAATAAGATGGATAATTTGCCCTTGTATCATACCTGCCCCATGATGGATATGGATTTACATGAGCGTAGGGAGGCATCCACGACATTGGCATTGGTGGCCCAAAAGCAGGACATGAAGTCTGCTTGCTCAACGTCTTCCTTTGCCAATTCAAGTCTTCAGATTTATGCCTTGGGGGTGACTTCGATGCTTTTGCTTCACTCGGCCGATAAGCACTCTTTGCCTCACTTATCTTTTGGTACTTTTCTAATAACTGCACGAAAGTGACTTTCACCTTTTTTCTTTTGTGCTTACCATGGCATTTGCTTTCTTTGGTTGTGCGTGCACCGGTCTTTGAATTCTCTTGTTGTCCCCCAGTGCTAGATGTTGCTATTGTAGCTTTGATGGAGTTCCTGTCTTCAAGATTTTTGTTGATGCACTTTTTAACAATATCCTTGCTTGAAGACTTGACCCCGTCATCATTGGTGTGTACCTGTTGACCTTTAGATGAATCGGCTTGAGATAGCCGAGTCAACATTTGATTGCCATCAAGACCAATATGATACGAATGGACATATGCTCGTGCTTCAAAAAACTCCAATTGTCTTGTGTTGACTGATTGTGCGACTCTATGGATCATGTTGCAATCTTTGACACTTTGCTCGAACGAACATTGCATTCGCTCTTGTCTTGATGGCTCGACATCGTGATCAATTATAATAATAGGATTAGTCAGCAATGTACCGACGATGTGCTCACATATGCCCAGATTGAAGGCACATTGTTCATTCATTAACCGATAATGTGATACCGGCTTTGGAACTAAATAACCGAGTGGTATCGGCTTAACGTCATCTGACTCGGCTATGCATCGATTTTCTTTCTCCTTTTCGGATGCTCCTGGATCGGCTATCCTAGAGAACTTTGAACTTAGCTTTATATTCCTGCAACCAAAATAATTACAAAATATACGTCTCATCTGAGACCAAATGTTAGCCAGGCATGAAACAAACAAAGTTGTCCATATGAATATAAAGTTCAGTTGGCATGACGGGAACAACTTTGGTTGCGATGAGTTGTCACTATTAGCCTCTACGAATGATACCATGTGTTGACTATCATGATTAGTGACAAGATTATTCCTAACAAACAGATTACTCATTTCGATTGGTCTTTCAAAATTAATTAGAATCTTACTAACAGGTGCATCAACAATATGATTTTGACCGAATCGAAAATTGAATAAACTGTCTGCTAGGTGTACCTTTGTGAAGACGTTGGAAGGAAGAGATGGTTGCACCACTGGAACAATACCTTGCTCCACTTCTGAATAATTCTCCAACGCCTCGTCCTCTTTTTCTAGATCTCGTGCTTCATCACTTAGATTGCCTGAGTAGATTTCACTCGGATTGCCTAAGTATATTTCAGTCGGATTGCCCGAGTATATTTCACTCGGATTGCCTGAGTATATTTCATTCAGATTACCCGAGTGGATTTCACTCGGACGCTCTTTGCTATTTGAACTTTGCTCGGCTGCATTTTCTTGTTCTTGATATTCATCGTTAACTGAACTGTGTTCGGCCATATTACTTTGTTCTTGATGCTCATCAATATCTTTAGCACGAAACTCATAGGGTAGCATGTAAGCTCCCTCATATCCAGAAAAATCGAGCACGACCAATTTGCTACATTCGCCGTTCCTTTGCTCAGTGAAGCTTGCATCTTCTATTTTGATACACTCGGTAATAACTGTCTTGATGCACTCGGCTTTAGCCGGCAATGCACTCGCCTGGAACGATGCACTCGGCTGGCATGATGTACTCGGCTGGCACGATGCAATACACTCGGCCTTAAACGTCTCTGTGCTCAATCCGGTTTCAACCGAATCCACTGTATTAGCCGAGTGAATCCTTTTTTGTTGATTTGCTTGCAAAGCTTCTTTTTTATCTTGCCTCAACAATGCCGAAGGGCCAACATGGTTGCTGCATGGAGGAAGGCACTTGACGTATTCTCGCAAATCTTCCTCTCCATGCTTCTTCTTGAGTGCTTCATAAGCCTGTCGATATTTTGCTGGTAATTCTTCAAGGGTAGGTGTAGTAAATTCATTAACATTATTCCCTGTGAGCTCTGGCTTGATCTTTTCCACTTGGGCCACATATTTTTCTTTAAACTCAGCCCTGCTTGGATCGGCTTGCCCCCCAATACTTTTAGGATCTTTCGGCAATGAATTGATGTTGCCGAAATTTTGCGATTGTATAGGGGGTGTATAACATGCTGCAATGATAGGTGAAGGCGTGTGCATTGTTGTTGAATATTTTCTCTCAATCGGCAACACTTCGTCTTCTTTCAAAACTCTAGCTCTTATTGCCTCATAATCAGGAACCAATCCCTTTTCGTGCTGCTCAAGGCAAATAGCGCTAATCTTCTTATTTTGGGCTAAACTTTTTAATGCAGCCAGAGCCAACTCATCTCCTACAATATTAGGCACATATGCTCCTGCAGAATCTCCATTCACTCCGCCAAGGTGATCCGAGTCATGAATATTTTTGGTCTCATATGCCACTGAATAATTAATATCACGAGGTGTAGTATATGATGTTTGAGGATAACCGGCCAAATAGCTAATGGAAGCATGACCGATTCCCCCATCCATCGGCATGTTTGGGGATGAACCCGCATATTGCGAGTCAGCTGCCGATGGATAAAACGGCGAGACGCCCTCCTGCACATGAGGTGTCATATATTGATCACTCGAACGAATCGTGTTGTTCACCGGCATATTGAAAGATGTTGCCGATGCACGAAAGTTCAGATTCATAAGTTGCATGTCGCGATTATGTAAATTCCAAGTTTCTCCAACGGAATAACTAGTCGGCCTTTGCTCGTTAGGGCTAGCCGACATGACATGTCCATTGAAAGATCTAGCAACATCAACATAATGGCTATTTGCATCTACGTAAGGAGATTGATGATACATGTTACCGTTGTAGATTGCAGCCGCTCGATGACGCTCTCTTCGTAGCAAGAACATACTGGAGACTGTTCAAAGCTTTGTCCCCAGCGGAGTCACCAAAAAGTGTGTTCGCACACGAACACGTCACCTGTACCCTCGACGCCGGAGGTGATGCACCGCAGCTCACGTCGAAGGAGACCCGACCGACAACGCGATACGCAAGACAGTCGACGGGCACTTTTGCAGACCTGAAACCCCGCACGCCCGGGAGGGACCCTGTCAGGGCGCGCGGCAGCTATTGGTTGCTCTAGGTCGATTCGCTCGCCCCTAGAGCCTCGTGGGTCGCTGCCCTCCAATGCGAAGAATGAACGAAGAACGAGAAAGAAAGATACAAGGGTAGGGGATAAAGATAGATGAACACAAAAGTGTAATAGATTGATTGGTTCGATTGGTGTTGTTCAATCGGCCATCAACCCCAACATATATAAGAGGCGGCTGGACTTCCCGTACAAGTAAAGGATTCATCTAGGCTTTCCTTATAAAAAATTACATCAATTCACGTCATAGAGTCCTAGTTCTATTCCAACTCGGATTCAGTCTGAATCTGGCCCAACTTCTGTCTTCCTCCTTGCGCAGGCCGCCGAGCTTGCATATGACCTCCGATCAAGACGGCCCAAATATGAAACTTGTGCACCTCGAAGATACGAACAATTCTTATGTTGAACACTTTTCCATATAAGACCATCTTGAATATTCTACGAAGCCATCTTTAATATCCAGTCGGACTCGGTCATGTAACGGACTGGATTGTCCGAGTCTCATAGTGAACTTACAGGCTGTATACTATCTCAGATGATAATGACTCCAAAACCAAATTTCGCCGTTTTGACGATGCGCACAACTTCCGTGTTGATCACTTTTCCATCCGAGGTCATCTGGATTACCTTTCGGGCACATCTTCAGTTTCACTCGGATCCGAGCTCATCCACTCGGATATTAGAGTTTTTCGTCCGACTGGACCTTTTGACTCGGATGTTAGAGTCTTTCACTCGGAAGACAATCTTTCACTGGGATGACTATAATTTCGCTCGGAAGACAATCTTTCACTTGGATGACTATATTTCACTCGGAAGGCAATATCTTATTCGAACGTCAAGTTTTCATTCCGACGGTAATCTTTTCACTCGGAATAACTTCACTCGGATGATAATTTCACTCGGATTACTATATTTTCACTCGGAAGCCAATCTTTTACTCGATCGATAAGTTTTCACTCGACCTTTTACTCGATCGGTAGGTTTTCACTCGGATGGTAAACTTTTCACTCGGATTTCCCGACTGAAAACACAGCCTGATCTTGATTTGCCTCTTCAGGTTGCATACGACCTCGGATTGAGACAAATTATATATGAAAATCGATCGGCTCGACGAGAAGAAACTTTTCTGTGTTGAAGGTTTCTCAATTCAAGGCCGTCTTGAGGGCCGAATTGCTCACGCATTGCATCAGACACTCATCAACATGTGTCTGGTGTCAAGCGTAATATTTTGGTCTCTAGCCTGTTCAGACCGTATTAACTGTAACTTCTGCATATGAACTCGGATTGAGATAATTTATATATCAAAATCGATTGCCTCGACGATACGAAGACAATTCCTTAATAGTTCTCCTTCATCCGAGGTCATCTTGAAGATGTGATTGGCCGAAAACCACTCGGAACATTGAATTATGCCACTCGGAGTATAGTTTCAGTCCGTAAGATAAGGTCGAATGAATATAACTGAAACATCAAAGTTGTTCCACTCGGCGGCGTGAATCTTTTCATGCTGAAAACCTGTTCACTCGAGATCATCTTCATTGCAATCTGTATCTTGCCAAAATCAGGTGTCAACAAAGTGGCGAAGATCTTCTAATTCCAGAAGCCACAGAGCACCATCCCAGGGATACCAGTACGGTATTAACAGTCTTCGAGACCTTCGCATCAAACAATATGCGAAAGCGAACACTCCGCAGCCTTGCCGAAATCCACCACGTGGCAACAATAAACCCATGGAGTGACACGGCTATTACTTTTAATGCGAGTGATGAACCTAAATTCCGAACAGCCCGAGCACCAGCCGCATTGGTCCTCAGTCCAATAGTGGACGACTTTTGACTCACCAAGGTACTCATGGACGACGGCAGCGGATTAAACCTCATTTATGAGGAAACCCTTCAAAAAATTGAAATAGACTGGAACCGCATTGAGCGAAGCAGCACAACCTTTGGAGGAATAATCCCCAGTCGGGAAGCGCGTTGTACAGGAAAGATCACACTAGATGTGGTGTTCGACACGCCGGATAATTACAGGTCCGAAGAGGTTACGTTCCAAGTGGCCCCGTTCAGTAGCGGATACCACGCCCTGTTAGGGCAGGAGGCGTTCACAATTTTCCAAGCCATACCCCATTACGGGTACATGAAGCTCAAAATGCCCGGGCCCAACGGAATCATCACTATTGCTAGTGATCCGGACATAGCACTCCGCGCCGAAAATTAGACAGCCGCACTGGCCCTCGAGGCACTATCCGAAGCCCTAGCGGCTAAGGAACTGACTGCGCAATGCTCCATAGTGAACAGGAACGATGTGATACTCGATAAAAGATCCAAGTCCACCTCCTTTAAACCGGCGGACGAAATAGTCAAATTCCAAGTCCATCCAACGGACCCTACAAAAACAGCTTCCACCGGGGTACAATTAAACCCTGACGTAGACGCTGTACTACGAGAGTTCCTACGCGAGAACTGGGACATTTTTGCCTGGCACCCTTCAGACATGCCAGGAATCCCACGCAGGCTGGCCGAGCACAACCTCAATATTCTAAAGGGATTCAAGCCAGTCAAGCAGACTCTTCGGCGTTTCTTTGAACCTAAGAGACAAGCCATGGGAGAGGAACTAGCCAAATTATTGGAGTCCGGATTCATTAGAGAAATAAAACATCCAGATTGGCTAGCAAACCTGGTGATGGTGCCAAAGAAGGACAAATCCTGGCGCCAGTGTGTCGATTTTAAGGACCTCAACAAGGCTTGCCCAAAGGATCCCCCGCATGGATCAATGCAGGACACGACTCATTGTGTTTCCTCGACGCATACTCCGGCTACCACCAAATTAAAATGGCGGAGCCCGACCAAGCCGCAACGGCATTCATCACACCATACGGCCCCTTCTGCTTCAACACAATGCCCTTTGGGCTCAAAAACACCGGCGCAACATATCAGCGCACGATTCAGACATGTCTGGCAAACCAGATCGGCAAAACAGTGGAGGCATACGTAGATGACATGGTCGTCAAAACCAAACATGTCGAATCTCTAGTAGACAACTTGAGGCTCACACTCGATAACCTCCGAACATATGACATTAAGCTCAACCCGGAAAAATGCGTTTTCGGCGTACCAGTCGGAAAGCTCTTGGGCTTCATTGTATCCGGCAGAGGAATTGAAGCAAATCCGGCCAAGATCCGAGCTCTGTCGCAATTGGATATCCCAACGGACCTCAAACAAATACAAAAATTAACTGGATGCGTGGTGGCTCTAAGCCGCTTTATCTCCCGCCTGGGAGAAAAGGCATTACCCCTTTATCGCCTCCTTCGGCGCACCGAACACTTCGAGTGGACGGATGCCGCCACAGCTGGATTGGAAGAAATAAAAGCCATATTGGCAACCAACCCAATCCTGGTCGCGCCAAACATTGGTGAACCAATGCTATTATACATTGCAGCGACTCATCAAGTTGTGAGCGTAGTGCTCGTCGTCGAACGAGAAACGGACAGACATAAATTCCCCCTTCAGAAGCCGGTCTACTATGTATCCACTGTCCTTACTCCATGCAAGTCACGGTACCCGCATTATCAAAAGATAGCATACGCGGTATTCATGGCATCCCGGAAGCTGCGACACTACTTTCAAGAGTGTTCGATAACAGTGGCCTCGGAAGTGCCACTTAATGACATAATAAACAACCACGACGCCACGGGCCGGATTGCCAAATGGGCCATTGATCTCCTCCCGTTCGACATAACTTACAAGCCACGGCGAGCCATTAAGTCGCAAGTATTGGCCGACTTCATCGCCGAATGGACTGAAGCCGAACTCCCTAAAGAGTACGACGCATATTCCAACTGGATCATGCACTTCGACGGCTCCAAAATGTTGGCTGGTCTGGGGGCTGGCGTCGTTTTGACGTCCCCAACCGGAGATACAGTTCAATACATACTCCAGATAATGTATACGGACTCCAACAATGCAACCGAATATGAGGCCCTTCTACATGGTATCCTGATGGCAGTATCCATGGGCATTCAACACCTAGAGGTGTGGGGGGATTCGAACCTCGCAATATCCCAAATAAATGGAGACTTTGATGCCAAGGATCCGAAAATGGCGGCTTATCGCAACGCCGTCCTAAAAATGTCAGCTCGGTTCGAGGGGCTCGAATTTCACCATATAGCCCGCGAAAACAATCAGGCGGCAGACGTCCTCGCACGCATCGTCGCAAAACGCAATGCGGTCTCGCCCAACATCTTTTTGGAAAGGCTTTTCAAGCCATCCGTGGTATGGGAAGGGGACACTGGTAATAACGAACCGGACCCAACCGCAATGCCCGATACCGAACATTCTGACATAATCGGAGGCTCTGCCACCAAAATAACATCCTCAGCCCACGTTATAATGGTCGTCATTGCCCCGTGGACAGAACCATTCCTGGCCTACTTAACTAGGCAGGAACTCCCTGAGGACCAAAACAAGGCACGCTACATAGTGTGGCGATCTAAAGCCTACAGGGTCCATGAGGGAGAACTTTATAAGAAAAGCACCACAGAAGTCCTTCAAAGGTGCATCTCCGAAGAGGAAGGGCGGAAGCTCCTGGTAGAAATTCATGCCGGACTCGGCGACCACCAGGCTGCAGCCCGGGCCCTTGTAAGCAAGGCTTTCCATACAAGTTTTTACTAGCCTACGGCCCGGGCAGAAGCACTTGACCTGATCCAACGCTGCGTGGGTTGCCAGCTTTTTGCAAATCAGAGCCATATGCCGCCCACCGCCCTCCACACAATCCCCATTACTTGGCCCTTCGCGGTCTGGGGGCTTGACATGGTTGGACCCCTTAAAGGAGTAACCCACAAGAAAAAATACTTGCTGGTCATGGTGGATAAGTTCACCAACTGGATAGAAGCCAAGCCTGTTAAGACGGCCGAATTCGGACCGGTGATAGACTTCATATCCGGGGTCGTACACCGTTATGGCGTCCCCCACAGCATCATCACTGATAACGGCACGAACTTCACGGCTGACGAGGTAAAACTCTGGTGCAAAACATGGGCATCAAGCTCGATTACGCTTCAGTCTACCACCCACAAACTAACGGTCAAGTCGAGCGAGCGAATGGTCTTATCATGAGCGGCATCAAACCCAGATTAGTGCGGTCCCTAAAGGAATCTAACACGCACTGGGTAGAGGAGCTCGACTCCGTACTCTGGGGGCTGCGGACCACGTCGAATCGCACTACCGGATACACACCATTCTTCATGGTATACGACGCAGAGGCGGTTCTGCCCTGCGACATAATTCATGACTCACCTCGAGTGCGCATGTACGAAGAAAGAGAAGCCGAGCTTGATCGGCAGGACAGTTTGGACGCCTTGGAGGAGGAGCGTGATGTGGCCAAAGCCCGTTCCGCATTCTATCAACAGCAGGCTCGAAGATACCAAAGCAGAGAAGTACGGGCCAAAACTTATAATGTTGGCGAGTTAGTTCTACGCCTACCGGAGAAGAAAAAGGACAAACTCAAGCCCAAATGGGAGGGTCCCTTCATTATTGACCAAGTTCTGACTGGTGGAGCGTATCGTCTGCGGGATGCATCGGATAATCGACTCGAGCCGAACCCATGGAACGCAGCCAGACTCCGAAGATTCTAGGCCTAGCGTCGGACTCTGTGTTCGTCTCCTTCCTTTGTCCATTTTTTATACACTTTCTGTCTTTTATTTCTCTCCTTCTCCCCTTCTTTTCTGACACACAGCCTTTAAGGGCCAAATTGTGCTTTGTTTGCACAACTGACGCGCTATCTGCGCTCATTATACCTGGGGGCTTCTTTCACAGAAGCTTATTTATTTATACGGGCTTCATGCCCAACACATGTGTTATCCTTCCGCATGTACCTTTTATTCACCATTATATGCATCGATATGACTTAAGTTTTGGCCAAGCTGGGTTGCCTGGCTCTTGTATTTATGCCCTACGTTCCCGTTAATTCGGCTAGGGCATAAGGGGATCACCTCTGCGATTGTTACTGTCGGGTCAGCCGGATGTGTACCTCAGACTGGGTGAAGCCGAAAGCTAGCGTTCTTAAGGGAATATTCGGTCGGTAAGCAAAATACAATTTTTTACCTAATTTTTATATATGCCCCCAGATGTTTTTTTCCTGCGGTTCTTTTCGCAGTCCGGACATGCACTTTAGGGCATGCATACCCAGGGAAAGGAACCCCTAATGGAACTATTCTCCCTGGAAGATGTTTCTTACTAACCATGTAATATAACATAACTAGTCGGGCACTTGTCTGTTCAAGCACTAATGACCCCTACGCCTGGTTTCCACGCATGCCTCGGTTTTTTATAACCGAGTGGGTATTCGGATTCACTCTGGACTACCGAGTCCAGAGATCAAAGCGAAAAGGTCCGCCATGACAAATGATCTACAATCCGGCTAGAAGGCATTATTAATGTCACTTCAATTACATAGTCACTTTGACTGACTAAATTCTTCTTCTATACCATCCAACAGGCTGTCTAACCTACAATCCTGTTGGGAATACTTGGCGGCCAATTCTACTTGTCCGTATACTAGACTAACAGGGATTTCTTTCCCATCGGGCCCCACAGGTCCGACCTCGGCCATGTGGTTCAGGTCAGACTTGATATACCGCGTCTTCACCATGGCCCAGGCTTCCCTGGCACCTTGACGGCAGGCCGATATCTTCCATAATCGGAAGCGCCGCCGCGCTCCCTTCAGCTTCTCCGCAAGCTCTCCAAGGCCTTCGGGCATGGAGACGGATGGCCATAAGGCCTGGGCAACGCCTTGTATCACCTGCCGAACTCGTTCGTGCAGTTGTGAGAGCTCGGGCAGAAGGTCACCCGTAGAACCAGGCATTTCCTCCACGGGACGACCTGTTAGCATACCTACAGACATAACTCTGTTAGTCGACTTCTTCGCCGAACTCTCCTTCAAAGTTCGTTCAAGCACTTACTGAAAATGCCGCGTCGAAGCCGCCGATTCTCGCCCAGCTGGGTGTTGGCATCCAGGAGATCATTCTTCTCCTGCCTAACCCTCGTAAGCACGCTCTCGCCGGCCTTTAGCTGGCGTAGGAGGTGTTGCTCATCCGGATTTACTCCGGCGTCATCTACAATTTTATTGTCAGATTCGAATATACGCCGCACTCTACATGCTACCTATCATTTGAAACATATATTACCGGAGGGGGTCTTCTTAGGCTCCTCTCCTGCGGCCTGTGTGGCCTGAAGTTGGGCTTTGCACTCTTCAAGCTCATGGGATAGTTGGGTATTCTTTTCTGTAAGAACCTGCATAACAAATGATCCTTAAATCAATTATTCTAACTGTTTCAAGTCTCAGGGGCTAATGATATATATAATCATCAAATTTTCTCACCAATATATCCTTTACATACTGCTCCGTGGCTCTGCCTAGACCATTTTCAGCGGCACGGAGGTACGCGTTTCCCGAGTTGAAGGCACCAAATGCCTCTTGGGAGAAACAAGCGTCACGGAGAACGGCCCAGCGACGCCTGTGGTTCATGGCACTCTCCACCTCCGAATTTGTGGCGGACAGTCTGTCCGCATCCTCTGTCGGAGGAGCATCCGGCGTGTGCCTCGTATCCGCTTCCGGATCCGACCTTGGAGCCTGACTGGTGGAGGCATGATTGGCGACCTCTCCGGATATAGTCCGGCGAGCGTTCTTCTTCCTAAAGAAAGCGCGGGCGTTAATATGCCTCTGAGAATGATATCATGGAGTAAGACCGCGCGTCATACCGCTGCGCCGGTGTCTCAGTCCGGACGGCATTTCTTTTCAGCCTGCCTGGCCTCGCAGCCCCTTGTTGGCTAGTCGCCGCGGGCTCGGCGTGACGTCCCAAGGGCCTTCCCTGCAAAACACCGTTGGTATACGGTAAACAAACTACGCAAGGACGGAGCCTTTTCAAAGTGTTGGGACTTCGGTCTCAGTTACCTGTGAGGCTGGAAGCAGCCCAGGGTAATCGGCCGTAATGGCCACCAAGGCATTGTCGCTGCTTAATTGGTAAAATACCCTATCAATTAGCTCCACAGATATGTCCGGATCCTCTTGGGAGGCCGGGTCGAGGGACCGCTCCGGATCCTCTGGTTCTGGAGGCGGGCCATTTATCTCCCTTACAGCCTTACGCACCTCCTGCGTTGAAATCACAAGATAAAATACTTAATGGTGGAAATTTTGAACAGATGGGCAAGAAAAGTGTCGACTTACCCAGCTCGGAGGATTGTACATAGAAAATCCGCCCTGTGGATTAACGCGGAGGAATTCCTCCTCTTCTCCCTTGTACAAATCGGACAAGATCTTTACTAGAGCAGCGGCCGAGTCCGGCCCCTTGCGGCCGCAGCGGGTGGCGTCATCCTCCACGTTGAAATCCCACATGGGGTGGCCTCTACATTGAAGCGGCTGTACCCCTCGCATAGTGCATATGGCCATGACCTCAATCATGGTCAGTCCGGATTGAGCTAACAACCTTATCCGGCTCATCAGGTAAAGAACGTCCCTGTCATCTTCCTCCTGGGGGCTCCGTGGACGCTAGCTTAGGCGCTTCTTCAAAGGAGCATTATCAAACTCAGGAAGGCCGATCCGAATAGGATCCGGGAGGGGGATGTCTTCTATATAAAACCATTGTGAAGGCCAGTCTTCGGACGTCTTCTTCGGGGTTCCGGATAGATATCCGGTCCCGGCGATGCGCCATACTTCGGCTCCGCCCACTTGATATATTGACCCCCTCTGAGAGTAGGGCACGAGGCAGAACAGCTTCTTCCACAGTGCGAAATGAGCCTCGCAGCCCAAAAATAGCTCGCAAAGAGCTACGAAGCCCGCGATATGTAGTATGGAGGCAGGCGTAAGGCTGTGCAACTGGAGGCCGTAGAACTCCAGGAGCCCCTGGAGAAACGAATGAATTGGAAATCCGAGTCCTCTTATCATATAAGGGACAAGGCATACCCGCTCTCCCTTGGAGGGACTGGGAAGGCTCTCCGCTTGCTCTTCGCCATTATAGGTGGCGAGCCCGGCTCGAACTGGGACCATGTACGCTTTGGGGAGAAATCCCTGGGTCTGAAGCTTCACTAGTTGGCTATGTGGGACGGAACATATCTCCCAATCTCCGGGCTTGGGGCTGTGGGAGCGAGAGGAGGAGCTGTGTCGATCGGCCATGATGGAATGGATCTCTTTCGGGTGCGCTCCGATGAATGCTCGCTAAGGGAGGATGGTGTGATTTGGATCTGAATCCTCGTCTCTTTAATAGACAGCTCATTTACATAGCTAGGGGGTAAATGTAAAAACACCCTGGCTCTTCACATTCGCTTGACACGTGGAAGGTGGCCATTATTGGGCGTGGAAGCCAAGGAGCACAACATTCACAAGAGGCCGACCACTATTTAACAGGTATTCGGAATTTGGAGAAGAACCCGCCTTGCAATGCCGAAGAAATCTGCACGCCGGACTCATCGTCATTGAAGCCTGGTTTGGGGGCTACTAAGGGAGTCCTGGATTAGGCGGTGTCCGGATAGCCGGACTATGACCTTTGGTCGGACTGTTGGACTATGAAGATGCAAGATTGAAGACTTCGTCTCGTGTCCGGATGGGACTTTCCTTGGCGCGGAAGGCAAGCTTGGCAATACAGATATGTAGATCTCCTCCTATTGTAACCGACTCTGTGTAACCTAGCCCCCTCCGGTGTCTATATAAACCGGAGGGTTTAGTCCGTAGGACAACAATAATCATACCATAAGCTAGCTTCTAGGGTTTAGCCTCTCTGATCTCATGGTAGATCCACTCTTGTACTACCCATATCATCAATATTAATCAAGCAGGAGTAGGGTTTTACCTCCATCGAGTGGGCCCGAACCTGGGTAAAAACATCGTGTCCCTTGTCTCCTGTTACCATCCGCCTAGACGCACAGTTCGGGACCCCCTACCCGAGATCCGCCGGTTTTGACACCGACATTCTCCCTTTACTACCCTAGTCGATAGAGCGGAACGTAGGGTAGCAAGCACAGGAGCCGGGCAACCCAACTATTGACCAAAGACATGATTCGGAGCCAATGCATATAATGCTAAATTCAGGGTGCCGAACTTATATATATAAGAAGTGTTCGGTCTTTGCTGCCGTGTTGTGGGGCGATAAGTAGCCCCTGGCGAATATGAGACATACCAAAGAATAATGATGCAGCCAATAAGCAGATCGAAATAAAATGAAGTAAGAGGCAAAAACCATAGAAATTGGGCCGCAAACCATTTTCATTATGACTGGATGGATACGTCAAGGCGTATCTTGTACAAATAGTGCGAGAAGCCTCCGGGCTATTTAACATGCCGGAATCAAGAGGGGGCAGTGTGCGGGTCCTGGGAAATAAATATAAATACTGTCAAGAAGACGTATAGAGGTTACTCTACGCACCTATGCAGCTTGCCTCCTTGTATATGCCGATCCTTTGAAGGGACCGGTCAGTAGGCCCGTGGGAAAAGGAACCTGAAATAAAAAGAAAAAGGTGAAAGTATGTATGTCCGGGGTTAGCTTCTGCCTCCGTTGATGTCCATGGGATTTTGACTGCGTAGTTATGTACGCGTGGTGCGAATGCCACTACTTCGTCGGGACTGGGACGGAGGCCGAATTGCTAATCGAGCTCTTGACGAGTCGTGCTGTCCTGCTGCAGTGTAGTCCGGAGCCTCTTGATGATGTCCAGGGGCTCAGCAGCCACATTATGGTGCTGCTTGAGAAGGACGCTCTGTACCTCTGGTGCTAGGGCGGTGGTGCGCTCCTCTGTTCGGAGGGAGCGTTTCGTATTGCCATTGACTGTTATGACACCGCGTGGACCGGGCATCTTGAGCTTGAGATAAGCATAGTGTGGCACTGCGTTGAATCTAGCAAACACTATCCGTCCGAGCAGTGCGTGGTAGTCGCTGCGGAAGGGGACGATGTCGAAGATTAATTCCTCCCTTCGGAAGTTGCCCAGAGAACCAAAGACCACTTCCAGCGTGATTGAGCCGGTACAGCGGGCCTCTACGCCTGGTATGACTCATTTGAAGGTAGTCTTTGTTGGTTTGATTCGTGATGGGTCAATGCCCATCTTCCGCAATGTGTCTTGATAGAGCAGGTTGAGGCTGCTACCACCGTCCATCAGGACTCATGTTAGGTGAAACCCATCAATAATTGGGTCAAGGACTAGTGCGGCTGAACCGCCATGGCGGATACTAGTTGGGTGGTCTCGACGATCGAAGGTGATCGGAAATGACAACCATGGATTGAATTTTGGGGCGACTGGCTCAACCGCGTAGACGTCCCTAAGCGCTCGCTTACGCTCCTTTTTGGGGATGTGTGTAGCCTATATCATGTTCACCATTTTGACTTGAGGGGGAAATTTCTTCTGCCCCCCAGTGTTCGGCTGCCAGGGCTCTTCGTCCTCGTCCTCACTTTGTGACCCCTTTTCTTTGTTTTCGGCATTTAACTTGCCGGCCTGCTTGAAAACCCAACAATCCCTGTTGGTATGATTGGCTTGCTTGTCCGGGGTGCCGTGTATCTGGCACGGACGATCGAGTATGCGGTCCGGGCTGGAAGGTCCTTCATTGTTTCTTTTGTAGGGCTTCTTCCGTTGGCCGGACTTGGAGCCAGTGAATCTGGCATGGACTGTGGTGCCATCGGTGTTGTTGTCATTGCTTTGACGTTTGTGTCTATTGTGCCGGAGCTTGCCAGTGCTATTCTTGGCCTCAGAGGGGCCTGTCTCGCTGGTTGTGTTATTACTACGAGCCAGCCAACTATCATGTCCCGCGCAAAAGCGGGTCATGAGTGCCATGAGGGCTGCCATAGACTTCGGCTTCTCTTGGCCGAGGTGGCGCGCTAGCCATTCATCACGGATGCTGTGTTCGAAGGCTGCTAAGGCCTCGGTGTCCGGACAGTCAACAATCTGGTTCTTTTTGGTTAGGAACCTAGTCCAGAATTTTCTGGCTGATTCTCGAGGTTGTTGAATTATGTGGCTTAAGTCATCGGCATCTGGTGGCCGGACATAAGTTCCTTGGAAGTTATCGAGGAAAGCCTCTTCCAAGTCCTCCCAGCTGCCGATGGAATTCTCAGGCAGGCTATTTAACCAGTGTCGAGCTGGTCCTTTGAGTTTTAATGGGAGGTATTTGATGGCGTGGAGGTCATCGCCTCGAGCCATATGGATATGGAGAATAAAATCCTCGATCCATACTGCGGGGTCAGTTGTGCTGTTGTATGATTCAATGTTGACAGGCTTGAACCCCTCGGGGAATTCGTGATCCAGCACCTCGTCTGTGAAGCGGAGAGGGTGTGCGGCGCCTCTATAGCGGGCCGCATCGCAACGCAGCTCTGATGAAGTCTGTCTGCGGCATTCGGCCCGGGCATGGTTAGGTTTGTCATGTCCGAATAGGTAACCGTCATTGTGCCTCGAGGCACATCCTCATGATCCGTAGATCGATCTCGTATGTCTTGCACTACTGTCCAATTCTTGCCGGAGATCGTATGTATGATCCTGAGCTGGTCTGTCCCTGTTTTTGCGAGGAGGTGGGGCGGGCTGCTGTTCGGCCTGGGTTGCCGCTTTATCCCGACTGCGGGGTGGCCAGTCCGCCACTCTATCCCGACCACGTGGTGGTCGGTCCGCGTTGTGCGAGGGGGGGTACGGGATCTGGTGCTTCCTCGTTGAACTGAGGTAGCAGTCTAAGTTTTGGGTAGCTCTTGGTTGGGCGCTTGAGGCCGTATTCTTCAGCTGTCAGGACATCAGTCCATCTGTCGACGAGTAGATCTTGTTCAGCGTGAAGCTGCTGTTGTTTCTTTTTCAGGCTCCTTGTTGTGGCTATGAGCTGAAGCTTAAAGCGCTCCTGCTCCAGGGGATCCTCAGGCACGATGAAATCGTCGTTGCCGAGGCTTGTCTCCTCTTTGGAGGGTGGACGGTAACTATCATCCTCCGAATCATCTTCTATGTCCTGTTCGTCAGGGTTATCTTGCCCGTTGTCGTTTTCTTCCTGTTTGGATGTAGCTCCGGCAGGGTCTTCGCTGTTTTCGGCGTCGCCTGGAGTGCTATTTTCTCTAGTGCCAGTGTTGCCATCTTTTGAGCGTCGAGGCTTAGAGCGTCGTTTGGCGCGCCGGCGTTTGGACTGCGTCGCAGAAGGCTTGTCCGCGTCTGGCTCTTCTTTGTCGTCGCCAGATTCTTTAGGTGTATCAACCATGTACACATCGTACGAAGAGGAGGCCGTCCAGCATCCAGTAAATGGCGGGTCTTGGCCTTGCTCCTTGTTGGCATCATCGTCCATATCGTCGATGTCTTCGGAGCCATAGTCAAGCACGTCGGTTAAGTCGTCGACGGTGGCTATGAAGTGGGTGGCGGGCGGGAAACAAAATTACTCGCCATCCGCCTCTAATTCGAACTGAACATAGTTCGGCTGTGAATTCTCCTCCAAGGATAAGTTCTTTAAAGAATTTAGCATCTCACCAAAAGGTGAGTGCTGGAAGAGGTCTGCGGCGCCGAATTCAAAAATCGATAAACGATCTAGCTCGGTGTCTGCAGGCGCACCTGATCTAGAACGTGTAGCCGGAAATGAGTCTGGAGTTCTATTGATGCAAGTATTGCAGGATGTCGAGTCCGTGTGTGGCTCCAACGTCGTGGACTTTGTGGCCTCGGAGGTTACGATCTGCTTTGGTTCTGAGGCCATTGCAGCAACAGGATCCATCTCCTGGGTGTGATCCGATGACCGCTTTAAGTCATGTTCATCAGAGATAGGGGGAGCGACTGCCGCAGTCTCGAATTCCTCGAAGATCAAATCTCCACGGGTATCCACGACGCAGTCCAAGCTTCTAGATCTAACATGATGGTTAGGGGCGTGGCTATCGACCTGCTCCAGATGGCCAAGCGAGTTGGCCCGCAGTACGAAGTCACCGAACACAAAGGTCTGTCCAGGCAGAAAGAGGTTTCTCCCTAGACAACGTCATTACTGACGATCGAAGGGGCTATCAATCCTCTTGGAGATGGCACAGTGGAACTCTCAACGAAAGCAACAATGTAGGTGTCAAAAACGGTGGATCTCGGGTAGGGGATCCCTAACTGTGTGTCTAGGATCGATGGTAACAGGAGACGGGGGACACGATGTTTACCCAGGTTTGGGCCCTCTCTATGGAGGTAATACCCTACTTCCTGCTTGGTTGATCTTGATGAATATGAGTATTACAAGAGTTGATCTACCACGAGATCGTAATGGCTAAACCCTAGAAGTCTAGCCTATGTGAATATATGGTAATGAATGTGCCCTATCCGAACTATGCTCTCCGGTTTATATAGACACCGGAGAGATCTAGGGTTACATGGGGTTGGTTACATAAGAGGGAATCTTCATAGTCGGTCGCCTAGCTTGCCTTCCATGCTAAGGAGAGTCCAATCCGGACACGAGTATAGTCTTCGGCCTTCATATCTTCACAGCCCATTAGTCCGGCCCATGGATAACAAGCCGGACGCCCGAGGACCCCTTAGTCCAGGACTCCCTCACCCCTATCTAGCTAGTAGCTGGGCTTCTCGCACCACCTCCTAGCTCCATTCTCTCTGTCTATCTGTCTCGTCGGGCCTTATTTGCCTCTAACAAATGGACGTACACCGACCGATCTTCCGCTATACATATAGCTAGCTAGGTCCTTATAACTCGTTTTTTTCCCACGCGTCGATCGATCTAGCTATTTAGTTATGTCTCTCCCTTCCTCCGACAAACAACAATTGATCTACCGATCTAGTTAGGTTTGCTTACCAAACACATGGTTCCCCTTCATCATCCATGGATGTGTCCCGACAGATCTATCACGCACAGGCACACACAGAAACACATCCCCACTCTTATTGATAATATTGCAGTTCCAACCTCAGTTTGTCTAGTAGGCCTCTCCCACCATCTTCGAGAAGCAACTCCATCACCCATCCAGCACTCTACCCCTCTCCCTCCCTCACTCTCTCCTCTCTCTCTCTCTCTCTCTCTCTCTCTGTCCCATCCTATTTCCCGTCCTTCAGTTATGTATGGATGTCGACCGATCTCCCTCAAGACATAGTTGGGTCTCTCCTTCTCAACACATATACGAGTCGTTCTACCTCTATAGTTAGGCCTCTGCCTACCCTTCCCCCACCCCCTCGCACACACACACACACACACACACACACACACACACACACACACACACACACACACACACACACACACACACACACACACACACACACACCGATACATCGAGCGCTCTAGTCATGTCTCACTTCCACACACAAACTTGACATGTGCCCTCTGACGTTCCGGTAGCTAGGTCAGTTGTCCTATAACTTTGAATTGCACACACACAATTTTCATGGCTCTCTTCATCGATCTCGCACCCACCCACTTGATCCTCTCTTCGACTCTATCGATATCTATGACCCCTCCCTCTCTTCTCGTGGATCGCCCGACCCTCTATATATGATATGGATAGGCCTCCATTTCACACACATTGCATGCAAAATTTTGTTTGAGATGTTATCGACACATATTCCCACAAATACATTCACGAAATCAACCTCCCTCCCCAAAAAAAACAAAAAACACTCACGAACGCACAAGCCATTTGTCTAGGTTTGTATCTCTCACACACACCCACGTAGGTGGGAGACGTGCACGAAGAGAAGAGGTGCACGCACGGCGCACGTACTCCCGTCTCTTTCCCATCCACACCCACACGGGTACACAGTGGAGCTCATTTCTGTACGAAAAGGCAGCCCACATGGTAACTTGACACGTGTATTGGTTGTTCACTAGATGGAGGGAGGATCGTCTACCACGGGTGAACAAACAAATTGTGACTTGACGCGTTATGTTAAAAAGGAGGCAAACCATGTGGGGCCTACCTTAGAGGCAAGGCTCTATACACTGAAGTACTTCTGATGTGTCCCGTCAACTCGCAGAACGAGGAGAAGCTTGATTAGTACGCCGTCTCCCCCGCCCACGGGTGCGGTGGCTCGCAGGATGAGGTGAAGCTTGCTTACTACGCCTTACACTCGCTCCCTCGCCCACGCGCGCGGTGGCTTGCACGATGAGGAGAAAATTTTACTAGTACTCCCTCCGTTTACTCCTCGTCCCTACTACCTTGGTTAGAGAGATTATCATATTGTTTGGAATATATGTCCTTTAGTAGATTTCAATATGAACTACTAGTACATACTCCAAACACTGATGTATATAGACGTATTTTAGAGTGTAGATTCCCTCATTTTGCTCCGTATGTAGTCCATGTTGAAACGGACGTAATACTGCAGTACCATTATTGCCCGACTTCCTGAAGAGACGAAGAGCCAATCGCAAGGTTAACAATTTGGAGATGCCAAGTGCAAGGTTTATAGGAGAACGAGTAGTAGGTGCCGCGTCAGTTATAATAAAGTTTTTTTTCTTCAGTGGCACGTACGCAATATAAATAGGTTCATATGGAGATAAAAGGAAACCGCTCCACTATATACATAGGCAGGACGAGCCTACATGGTTGCTTGCTGGGGTTGCTCTCTTTAGTTTTCACACTCTCTCGCACAAAACCACTTTGGCCACATCTCTAACATCCCGGTGGATCACGTCCGCCGGGGGAAGGGGTGGATGCTTAGTGTAGATGTGGTCGCCGTCGCCGACGGCAAAAACCCACTATTGGCACGTCCCGATCAGGGGTCCCCGCCATTCTCTCTCACAAAGCCGGTGAGGTTGCCTTCGTCCATTGCTCACTGCCGCGACGTGGGTAGTTGCTTCCTCTCGCCGCCCTCCTCTAGGTTGAGCTACATCCCGACATCCCTCAGGTAGAAGTCCCTTTACATCCGGCTTGCACCACTGCTCCAGCTGCCCACATCACTCCATGTGGATATTTCTCTACTTCTTTGCCCTGCACATACCTCTACTGGCTTCTACGTACTGTATTTGTGATGAGTTTATGTCTCATCAACTAGTCCCAGTAATCTTATTCTAATCACGCTTCTTCAATTTCTTTGCCACAGGGATGCTCATCTCGATTTTGGTGAAACTGCACAAAATGATCTGATGGTCAAAGGGTTGCAAACTTCATTTCTTAGGAAGCGCCGACGTTGCCACCCTGGTTAGGGTTTACGGTTCAGGGGCTAGGGACTGCATGGGTCGTTTTTTTTCTTTAGTTGTCTCTGTTTCAATGGCTAGGGACTGCATGAGTAGTAGTAGTATTGTACGCCTTACGCCCGCTCCCTCGCCCACGCGCGCGGTGGCTCGCAGGACGAGGAGAAAATTTTACAAATCCCTACGTTTACTCCTCGTCCCTACTACCTTGCTCAGAGAGATTATCATATTGTTTGGAATATATATGTCCTTTAGTAGATTTCAATATGAACTACTAGTGCATACTCCAAACACTGATGTATATAGACGTATTTTAGAGTGTAGATTCACTCATTTTGCTCCGTATGTAGCATAAAGTTGAGACACTTATTTTGGAACGGAGGTAGTACATATTTGC
This sequence comes from Aegilops umbellulata, assembly GCA_032464435.1. NCBI lineage: Eukaryota > Viridiplantae > Streptophyta > Magnoliopsida > Poales > Poaceae > Aegilops > Aegilops umbellulata. The sequence goes on along the minus strand of CP136060.1, from coordinate 344,501,816 downwards.
TATGATATGTCAATCATTGAGATGCAATAGTATGCATGTTAGTCTCCTTTGTATTTGATGAAATGTTGCAACGGGCAACCTTGGAAGATACATGTAACAGAAGCTGGAAGCTTCATAGCATTGTACTATCTCACTGATAAATTACAGTACGTACTATACAAGTAGTACTATGTAAAGAGTTAGGTGTCGCACGGTGTCCAGAAAATATGGTGATAGTGTGAGGTGGGCCATGTAATCACTGAGCCTGCGTGTTTTCACTGCTCTTGCACTCCTCCGCCGTAAGAATGGAGAAAATTGTAATCTAGTAGTACCTCCTTTCGCCGAAAGCGTGGGACATCCAGCAGTCCTACCACCTCAGTAATAATGACCAATGAGCCGTCAAATCACATAGATCCAGCAGTAAGTTGTACAGACGAAGCAACCATCACTCTTGAATCCGCTTCTCCCTTCAACGCAGGCGCCGCTCTGCCCGGGCATGAATGCGGCACCGATTCTTTGGAGCGGTGCTGACCGTTTCGGGCGGGAAGAGCGAGCGGGCGATGGAGGGGCTTTGGGTGGGCCAGGCTGGTCAGGAGCGGGCGTGGCAGCTGTCCGCCTGTCCCTACCGGATGCTCGGAAACGAGAGGATGCACCGACTCTCGCGGCTAAAATCGTACACTACACACCATCTCTCTGTAGGAGTAGGTCGATCTGTCGCTCTCTCTAACACAGACATGTTGTTAAACACACACACGCACACGCACACGCACACACAGGTTCATAGAATAGGAAAATCGTGCGAGTGCGAAGCCACAGGAAGTGAGATACAAATGGAGTACATACAAGAAGAGAAGAGGCATATCTTAGTTGTTTGGATTAATTGTTGCGTTTAGAGACAGAAATCAGGGCTTTGATTGGAGGAATGACCGGTCAAGTTTCTCCTTCTCCTCCAATTTGCTTGCACCTTGGTCCCGCTCCACCTTCTAACGTGACTTATTACACCTAGACAGAGGGAGTCATACAAGATACGGTGGCACACTGACTTAGGTCGAATACAAGTGCCCAAAATTGTGTGCATGTTATAATAAGGATTCACTTAAAATAGTACGTGAGCGAACAGAGGGATCAATTGGACAGTGTTCCCGAGCAGTAGCGAGATGTGTGAGGTAGGATACACCGCTGGCGCTTTCAATTTTTCTTATTAATTTGTTTGTTTCACCCTCTGACTGGTGGGACCCAACGTACTACGTGGAGAGAGGTAAGGTGACTAAGGCTGCATTATTTCTGCACCACTGTGGATAGTCTTACCACCAAAGCCACATGACACGATTATGATTTAAATCCCAATGACTCCCACACACACAAAAAACACGACATGCTTGTCACACGAATGCAGGAATGTATAAAAGGTTATTTTCCTCTCGTTGAACATAACGAGAGGGTTGTGTAGCTGGTTAGCCTGTTCGCTCATCAAACTTGAGATCTCGGGCTCGATAACTACACTTGAGCATAATTCGTGCCAGGAGGATTCTTTGACTGGTCAAAATGGATGGATATGGAGCTATACGACCTTGTAGTGACCGTATAATCACCTCATCACGTATAAGCTGCAGCCTCGGCGCTTGTTTTCTAGGGTTTGCACTCTTCACACTCTCTCAAGTATATATATACACGCTGGAGCCTCAACACTTGTAGTTGCTCTCTTCACACTCTCTCACCGTCTCCAGATCTAAACAAGACTTCGTTGGCCTCTCTCTCTCTCCCCTCATTGTTGGTCTACTTGTAGTTGCTCTCTTCACACTCTCTCACCCTCTCCAGATCTAAACAAGACTTTGTTGGCCTCTCTCTCTCCCCCCTCATTGCTGGTCAAAGAGCCGTCCGCCGGGAAGGGAAGGAGGCTTAACGTTATCGCCGTCGGCGAGGGAGGGAATCCACTACCGGCGCAACTGTTCACTTTCACCCAGCGGCGGCGCGGGAGGGCCTCCGACCCCTTCTTCTTCACCGTTGTACATAGTGTGGGTCGAACGGCCTCCAATCACCCACCAAACCACAACCCAAGAACCTTAAGGTATAATTTACTTATTCCACATGCATTATTGCTCTAGCTGCATGTGGGCTTTTTCCGCTTCTGCACTCGAATCTAGGTGTTGGATCAAACAAGAAAGTAGTGGGGAAAGTTGTATACCATGAATCTAGGACGTGGTTCAAAGAGGAAAGGAATGGGGGAAAGTAGTGGGAAAAGTTGTATAGCATGAATCTAGGACGTGGTTCAAAAAGGAAAGGAAGGGGGAAAGTAGTGGGGAAAGTTGTATCGCATGAATCTAAGACATGGTTCAAAGAGGACAGGAATGGGGGAAAGTAGTGGGGAAAGTTGTACAACATAAATCTAGGACATGGTTCACATAGGAAAGGAAGTGGGGAAAGTACTAGTACAAACTGGCTATCCAACACCTACGTTGGTCGAAAAGGGAAAACAATGACAAATGCAGTACGCACATCTGTAACTAACTGATCTTTTGTTTTTGGGGGACAAGGCTGTAGAGTTTGAGCGGGACTAGATTTGCTGCGCTCACATAGGGAAAGGTGTCTAAAGATAACAAAACTGGGACCAACACAAATATGCTCCTTGGTTGTTTGTTCTTTGTTGCAACAGACTGTGCATCACCCCAGTACATCGGTAGATGCACATGGTGCTGGTGCATCCACTGTCCCATGCAACTCTTTAGCTGTTGTTAATCTAAGGCCCTGTTTGGTTAAAAACTCCCTAGTCCCTACCTGCTTGGTTCCAGGGACTAAACATGCAATAGAGGTTATCAAATGATATGCTAAAAGACCATGTTAACCCTAGTAGTGAGCTAACTGAGACAAGGTGCGATGCGTGGCGGGGGAAACTGTTGGAAAAAGTCCCAAAAAGCCTCCCTCAGGGTCTTCTTTCTTTAGTCCCAAATGCTCACTTTTAGTCCCTAAAAGTCCCTCCTGTTTGGTTTCGATGGGACTGACACGGAGTTTTCTTAGTCCCTCCATCAAAATGTCCCTGTAAACAAACACCCTCTAATAATGCCGCTGGAAAATTGATGCAATGACACAGTTGAAAGCAAATTACATGTTTAACGAATTTTATAGTTAATATAATCTCTCTATTAATATTAATCAATGCCACCGTTTGAGAAATGCTATTGTCTTGCTTTCTTTCCCATTTAGATAAGGTAGATGCTTCTTTTTGTTGGCTTCTGTGTCACCCACCGTTATTGACCACTAATTGTTTCCTTTGCACCTTTGTGTAAACAGGGTTATCTACTTCACCTCATTGCCATTGTGACCTTTTGTTGCACTGCACAAAACACTTTTGTTTTAAGAGTGTTTTGTGCAGTTCAACCAAAATGTCACACCGACAATGTTGCTTGATTGCTTGATCTTAGTGGAATTGCACAAGAGGAGATCTTACTTCCTATCCGTGTTGGCAAATTTGGTTTAGATCTTCTTCTTGTGAGTTGTTTGAATTCCGCGTCATGAGAGGCCAGTACTAGCCTTCTTTCACATGATTTTGCAGTGTGCTTTCATATGTTGTGCTACTTGTACGGTAATGTTGCTTGATTTTAGTGAACTACACAAATGGAGACAAGACTTCCAATCTGTATGTGCACCGTAATATCCCATTGAGGTAAGATAAGGGTATTTCACAACTGTTGGCCTGTATTTTGCCACTTTCATCAGAAAATTAATGTCATTGTTTAGTGCTATACTTGTGCAACCTAATTGACATGCCAAATCTTACATTGAAGGCGAAGCTTCTCTGTTATTGAACCAAGTGATGAAGGGGAAGAACAAGCAAAAGAAAAACAAAAATCAACTCCTGGTGCTGTAATGAAGCACTGGAACTGTGATGGCACAAGTAATGATATAGTTTTGCATCTTAATTTATTGCTATGGCTGGAATGAGCAATTGTTTTGCCACTGATTTGATTCCACTCTTAATGTAATACGTAATTATCTCTACTTGTGCAAACAGGGATCTTCTTTGAAGATACCATATATTTTAGTGGAACTGCACAAGAAGATGTTGGAAACATTAATCTAATCGAGGAGTATATAGTAAGCATGGCCACCACAGTAGATAGCAACAGATGGTTCCGGAGAAGTGCTTCATCTGTATGCTCTACATAATAAGCTTCCTGACAAAGGTTAGTACTCGCCCACTGATTTCATCCATATGATTGAGCTTTGTCATCTCTATTGGTGTTGTGCCACTGTTTAGATGTTGTCATCAAAAAGTTGTATTGTCCTTGAGAAGTGCTTCATCTATGTTGTTTTAAATATTTCCTTTCCTTTTTTCCGAGCAAATAGGGATGCTAGCATTTAGTTATCCTCTTGTGTTTGCACAACAGGATCATCCTCCTTTGAAGAAGAATATGGAGTACGTGAAGTGACTAGTTCCGATTATGCCAGGATGAAGAAGCCTTGTCTATATTCTCATCAAAAGGAGCAGTTGAAGGATGGTTACATTACCCCCCACAGGACCAAACTAACTTCAGCTCAGAAGGACTGGCAAATCTCCATTTTCTTGCTGTGATGCGTGAGTACAATGTTGTTCTTGGATTCTTTCCGGTGAGTTCCATTTTTGTAAAAGTGTGCTCTACATGGATCATGTAGGTGCCTGTTTAAACTGTCAATTCATAGTACATTTTGCTTTATACTAATAACTTTTTTTGTATTTGTGCAAACAGGGGTTCTCAGCTTTATGGGAACTGCACAAAATGTTCAAGAATACATCAAATCATTCATTTCCACTAAAAGAAAGGAGGTGCCGGTAAGTTCAAGGCGTTGCAACATATTAGGGCGAAATCATACAAGCTACGCGCGAATTTGGTTGATTTTGGTGGAACTGCACAAAAAGAACAGCTGGTTTATTTAGCATGAGGTCCATGTCAATGTCCAGACTGATGGCAAACCCTGCCCATTCCATAATCGTAGGCATTTGATATTTTGGAGTGGGAAAACCTTGTCAATTTTTGCTCATTGATTTTAGCAAGAAGACATGCGTTTGATATTTTCGAATGGGACGCCCTTTGTTGTCAGCAGCGTCGATCCATTTTTTCTTTATTCTTTAGTTGTGAAGTAAATATTGGCTCTGACATGTGAATCGCTGAGATGCATAATCATCGATTGTTTTGAATGTTCTCTATGACATGTGAACCGCTGTGATTGCAATGTACAAGAACGCTAAAAAGCTGCTCAAACTCTTTGTACTCCTTCTGTTCCTTTTTACTTCGCACATTGTCCGGCAGCATACAACTAAAGTGCTCAAGTTCTCTAGCAAATGACTGTATCTCATGAGCTTGTTCAACCAGGGAGCGCTCTTCAATCAGCCTGTAATCATAGAATTGCTCCATGATGTACAACTCAGTGCCAGCAACCGGTGGGTAGCAGCGGTGGCCTTACTTGGACCCGAGCGGCGACGACCTACCGTGTTCTACTCTTCCTCGTTTTCTGTGTGGCGCGGCCTCATTGGCAGCAGGACGGGGCCTCAGCGGAGCCGACGATATCCTCTGTCTTGTTGCCGGCGGGCGGCGCCTCGGCGGAGCGGGGGAAAATCCTCCCCCTCGTTGCCGGCATGGTGGGGCCTCGGCGGAGCCGGTGGTGTCCTCTACCTCGTTGTTGGCGCCGCGGGGCCTCGGCGGAGCAGGGCCTCGTCGATGTCAGCGGAGCAGGGACTCGTCGGAGCCGACATTTTCCTCTGCCTCGTCCTCGGTCTCGCCAAACAGCGCCTCAGCCGCTTCATCGCCCTCTTTGTAGGCGGCCGCAGCCTCCGCCACCCGCATGCGGTACCACCAAAGCTCAAGGTGGCCCTCGCGGGCGGAGCGGTACAAGTCGAGCAGCACCTCCTGCTCCGCCCGCTCCGCGGTGATCTGCTCCTCCGCCTGCAGGTGCTCCTGGAGGAGATGGTGGTTGTAGGCAGCGTCGGCCTGTGCCTCCCGGAACTGCTCCTCATGCTTCTGCCTCACCGTGTCCATATATTGGGCACGGGCCTCGCCGATGGTGATGGTGCAATGCACCGGCGAGGATGGCGTGGAGGAGGGGGTTGGCGCCGGACCGTCGACTACCATGTTCTCCATTGGGATGTCGCCGTCCTCCGGCTGCCTACCGGCCAGCCAGTCGGCAGCAATGGCTGCCATCTCCTTGTGGTCCATCGTCCGCCCGGCCCGAAGAGCGCTAGAGCGTGAGGAAGCCATGGTAGGCAGTAGTGGTGTGGACATGAGAATAGGAACATATGCGGATGACTGCGGCTATGGCCGGCGCAGCAGTTTATATAGCAATGGTGGGCGGCGGAGGGACGGACATGTGGCGCTGGAGTAGCCGCCTCGGCAACAGTGTATCATTAATGTGGGCGGCAGAAGGACGGACGGATGGCACTTGTGTCGTTTGAAGGCGGAGCAATCACATGCATCGGGAAGCGTGGCGGGCGGCGCTGACCGTTTCGAGTGGAAAGCGCGCGCGGGCGAGGGAGGCTGGGTGGGCCAGGGCAGTCGGACTCGTGCTTGGCAGCGGGTCGGTCCAGAAGCCGGACATGCTGGCTCACCAGCTACCTCGCCGAGCTGAGCAACGACAATCAGACGATGGACATAGCTTATGACTAGGAGCCGACGCCACTGTCCAAGCCGGTTCATGCCGTGTTCACCATAGAGCAGGTGCGACCGCACTTCGACGCCCTAATGGCGGAAGAGCTACCAGCACAGGAGGACCTGTGCTGCAACCTCCGTCTCCTCAACGAGCACCGGTGAACAAGCGAACGACAATGCCCTCGCGGACATGTGGCCCTATGATCCTGGCTTCTCGAATGAGCAGCGGGCGCTGTATCAGACCATCTGTAGGGCCTGCGAGGCCCTCTCCGTTGTCCTTCGAGTTGTTGCGCTCACCGTGGCGCCGCCGTCTCGCGTTGTCAACATGGTCAACAGACATGAGGATGAGGAGATGACTTTACTTGCAGAGGATGACAGCAAGTGCCTCCTTATTAGTATATAAAACTATAATTTTTTTTGCTTCCTCCTGGTTTCCTGACATCACGGTCCCACACCATTGTGGACCTATGTAGTCAATAAACGAGAGAATTGCACAAGAAGCGGCCGACATCTGGGACCAAGCAGCTCGAGCAGTATTTGTGTTTTTGAGGTGTGAGCACTGCAGAGTTTTTCTTGAGCGATGTTTAGCCCAGATATTAATTTTTCTCCTCTGAACAACAACGAAAACATCGCTGCACCTATTAACTGGGCGGGCTGTGGCCCGTCTAGCCCAGGACAGATAGCCAGCCTAGATATTCATTTATTTCAAGCTGAAAATGGCTAGCCCGGCTATACTTTTTTTAGGAATACCCAGGCAAGGTCAAGTTGTTATTCTCTGCCCCGTGGGCTGCAAATCTTTCCTAGGAGGGATGCATTAGGCTTAACAAGAAAATGGGCTTTAAGAAATAACAAATGGGATGTAATTATAAAAACTGGGCAGTAACTATAAAAAATGCACCAAACACGTAATTACTTTATAAAATATTATTTTTCGATATTGAAAATTTTAATTTCATTAATTGTTGCGTGTGCAATGTTTCGTTGGATTTTACGTAATATAAATTTATATTGAAATTGTATTTAATCTGACTAGAAATTTCGGGATAAAAATATTTCGGATCCCATCAAAATGTGGGAAATTTTATTGAATTCTGTTTTGAACGGTTGGTTGAAATGGGTTGTACTTTTAACAAACTGTAAATGGGTTGTAGTAAATTCCATTAGAATTCAAAAATTGGCTGCACATTCTTACAAATCATAAATGGGCTATAAGTTCTCTGCCACACACTTGTGGCCTTACTAAGTTGACGCGTCCCCACAAAAAAAAGAGAGTTGACGCGTATGCAAGGCTTTGTCAACTTATAGTCAACTCACGGTTCTAGCAGCAGTGGCCGTTGAAATTTCATCCAACGGATGCCGTGCTTCTTCTTCAATCTCGGATATTCTAGCTTCACCCACCCAAAAAATGATTCCTCCCCCTGACATCTGGGGTGCACCGTTTCGGAAGCTGACCTGTGGGCCTACTAAGTTGATGGGGACGGAGTGCTTTGTCAACTTAGTCAATATGAACGATTCTAGCTCAAGTGATTGTATGATGTCCATTCAACGGCCGTTGTCAGTGTCAAAACCAGCGGATCTCCGGTAGGGGGTCCCGAACTGTGCGTCTAGGCGGATAGTAACAAGAGACAAGGGACACGATGTTTTTACCCAGGTTCGGGCCCTCTCGATGGAGGTAAAACCCTACTCCTGCTTGATTAATATTGATGATATGGGTAGTACAAGAGTAGATCTACCACGAGATCAAGGAGGCTAAACCCTAGAAGCTAGCCTATGGTATGATCGTTGTTTTGTTGTTCTTCCTACGGACTAAAACCCTCCGGTTTATATAGACACCGGAGAGGGCTAGGGTTACACAGAGTCGGTTACAATGGTAGGAGATCTACATATCCGTATCGCCAAGCTTGCCTTCCACGCCAAGGAAAGTCCCTTCCGGACACGGGACGAAGTCTTCAATCTTGTATCTTCATAGTCCAGGAGTCCGGCTGAAGGTATAGTCCAGCTATCCGAACACCCCCTAATCCTGGACTCCCTCAGTAGCCCCTGAACCAGGCTTCAATGACGACGAGTCCGGCGCGCAGATTGTCTTCGGCATTGCAAGGCAGGTTCCTCCTCCAAGTACTTCATAGAAGATTTCGAACACAAGGATAGTGTCCGGCTCTACAAAATAAGTTTCCACATATTGCCATAGAGAGTATAATATTTACACCAATCTAATCTGCTGACGTATTTCGTAGCGTGACATCGCACCACGACCAAGCCTTTATTCGAATCTTTTTATTGTCCCACCTCAGCGTGTTATGCGAGGCGGTTTCCTTGGCACGTCTTGTCAAAGCAGAGATCGTGTCCCCTTATTCCGGGATTCTCATCAATACGGACGTGGGTAACCCAACTGGCCATTGATTATGGCGTTTGGGAGATAAGCGAGTTATACCAGGCGGGTGGGGACGCGTGGTTGCGTCCGCCCATATAAGGCGATAAGGATCCACCTTTTCACCTACGCCTTCTTCCTCCTTTGCCTATCCATTTTCCGCGCACTCGAGCTCCAGCGCCCAAGTCCACATTCCCCACCTCAACCTTCGCCAACCATGTCCGGAGCGGGAGGCAAGTGGATGGTCTCCTCCGTCACGGAGGGACACATAAAAAAACTGAGGAATGCCGGATACTTGTCTAACGACATCGCGCACCGGCTTCCTGAAGAGGGGCAGCTCGTCCCCACCCCAAGGCCCCATGAGAGGGTGGTGTTCCTCCCCCATTTCCTCCGCGGACTGGGTTTCCCTCTCCACCCATTTGTCCGGGGGCTCATGTTCTACTATGGCCTAGATTTCCACGATCTGGCCCCAAACCCTCAATATCTCGGCGTTTATCGTCGTGTGCGAGGCATTCCTCTGCATCCGCCCCCATTTCGGACTATGGCTCAAGACTTTCAATGTCAAGCCAAAGGTGGTGCGCGGCACCCAGGCGGAGTGCAGAGGTGCCATGGTGGGCAAGATGCCCAACGTCCTATGGCTCGAGGGCTCCTTCGTGGAGACCCTGAAGGGGTGGTAATCGGGGTGGTTCTCCATCACTGAGCCGCGTGACCCCGAATGGGTCGCAGCCCCCGAGTTCCGATCCGTACCCCCTACGCGGCTCACGTCCTGGAAAGAGACGGGCCTGTCGTGGGGCAACAAAGGAGAGGTGACTGGACTGCAAACATGCATCCAAACCCTTGTGAACAAGAAGCTTAAACTTGTCAACGTAGTCCAGGTTATGCCCATCCACCGGATCCTCCCGTGTCAACAACGGGCCTTCAACCTGTGGGAGTTCAACCCGGCGCAACACCCAACTCTAAGCAGGCTCTTCGACACGACGTACGAAGATGCCTGGAAGGTGCTACTCAAGGGTGTCGAGGCTCCCGCATCTTCTACTGAGGATCGCGGATTCAGCACGCAGCGTCACGCTAGTGCGGTAAGCCGTTTTCACCTTTTACAGGGTATTTTAGCTTTTCATAGTTTTGACTTTATGCGGGATCTAAGCTCCCTTTCCTTTGGCAGGAGTGGCAGGCGAAGTCCGGACAGATCAACTGTCCGGCCCCTTTGCCCGAAGACCCGGCGGATGCTCTATTGGCAAGGCTGCTAGTTCTGGCACCCTATGTGGGCCGAAGAAGAAGGCCACGAAGAAGGCCACGGGGACTCAAAAGAGTGCCCGTCATGTGGTGGTGTCGGATTGGTCGTCCGACGACTCCGAGACACAATCCTCCCGTGAAGACGAGGAGGAGGAAGAAGATTTCCCTCCCCCTCCAGCGGGGGAGGGAAAGAAAAGGAAGGCCGCCCCAACTAGGGAGTCCGGAGGGTCCAAGAAGGGGAAAACCCTTCTTCCGGACTACTCCACCAACGCCGATGACGGTGAAGAGGAGTGGCCGCACAGGGCTAAGCCCCTGGCGAAATCGTAAGTATCCGGATACTAGAGTAAGTCATAGTATTCCTTTACTGCACAGCTTTTCCTTACGTCGAATATGATTATACAGTCCACCCAAAGACCGGCTCGACGTGTCGTCGAGCGGTTCCCTGGACTCGTCATACATAAACTCTCTTCCGACAGCTACCTCCCCCCGCCCTACGGATGACGCCGAGGTGGCGTCCCAGGAGGTTCCAAGCCAGGAGGAGGTGGTCCCGGAGGTGCCGCAAGGCGACCTTCTGGACCCCAGGCACCAAGGGAATAGAGCCCCTAAGGGCTCCAAGTCCGGCCCTAGGCCGGACACCGCTCCGGAACCTTCAAAGGTTCCAGAGTCCGGCGGGCGACCTCCTTCCAAGAGGAGCAAGCCCACTGAGCCGGTGGCCCCCGTTCAACCGGAGGCGTCGGACAATCTGCTGGAGGTGCTTAAAGGCGCCTCCATCGACGAGGAGCACCGCACTATTATGAGTGCGGTGGTTCAGAAAGTTCAGTCCGCCAAGAGCGCGTTGACCGAAGCCTGTGCCGGCCTTTTAACAGTCTTTGAGGTATGTAAAAAATATGTAAAAATATTACCGCATAGACTGTAGCCCCTGATGCTCTGTTTGGCGTTCAAAAAGAAAAGCCGAAAAAGGATCTAATAAAATTCGCAGTAGTCTAACAAAAGTAAGTCAATATGCATATGCAGGCTTCACTGCTGGCTTCCGCCGCACTGACTGCGGAGGTGGACACGCTAAAGCAGAACCTCGAGCGATCCGAGCAAGAGCTCGGCCTTGCCAAGAAGCAGCTCGAGGACAAAGAAGGTAAGAAATACCTTATTAAATATAAATGGTGCAATTGCAAAAAGTGACAGGACTAACGTGGCTATTGTAGGGGCCACAACTGAGGTGGCGACCCTTAAGCAAGCGTTGTCCGAGGCCGAGAAGAGGGCGGCCGCGGAGCGCACCGAGCGGGAGAAGTATGAGGCGCAGGTTGGCGAGGTGCGGCAAGAGCTCCAGGATCTCATGAAAAAACATGAGAGTTTGGATCTTGACTCAAAGACCCGAGAGTCTGAGCTCGCGGCGGCCATTGAGAATGCCAAGTCTGCCAAGGCCGAAGCCCAGAAGGCCCTCCAGGAGGTTGAGGCGATGAAGAAGATAGCGGCGGGTGTGGCTTTCTTTATGCAAAGCAAGCATGTGAAAGTCAATTACTTGTTACTTACCCGAATCCGGAGCTCTCCAGGAGCATTCGCAGATCTGCCCCGCAGCGTGTCCGATGCCGCCTCATTCTACCGAGCCAAGGAGGGTAGCTCGACAGAGAAGGTGTTCTGGTCTCAGTATGCTGAGGCCGGACTCCCTGTGCCCTTGAGCGACCAGCTGAAGCAACTGGTCGAGCTCCACAAGGTGGCCGAACAGGCCATGAAGGGCCTCATAGTTCGGCTGTGGCCTAGAGAGGCTCTGCCTGGGAGCTACTTCGGGCTGGTGAGGCGGCTGGTGGAGGCCTGTCCAAGGCTCGAAGTCATCAAGCGCTCCGTCTGCATCGAAGGTGCCCGTAGGGCACTTGCCCATGCCAAGGTGCACTAGGGCAAGCTGGATGCGGAGAAGCTCGTGAAGGACGGGCCGCTGCCGGGCAAGGAGCATCGCCACCCCGAGATGTACTATAAGGGCGTTCTGGAAGGCGCTCGCCTTATGGCGGACGAGTGCTCGAAAGATGTAATTTTTGAGTAAAACTTGTTTATTTTGTCATGTGCGCTGAAAACTTGTTCATGTGCGCTAAGCAATGCTTTTTGAATTTAAAATATTACCTTATGTGCGGCCGTTTATCAAATTTTGAGAGATGGCAAGTCGTCGGCTTCTGCCCCCATGCCACGAGTGCTGGGGTGTTCGGGATAAACTTGAGCGCTCTTTTTCCCATTCTTGGGTCCTTCGAGGGAGGCGCTCAACACAACGAACAAGGCAATCAGACTATAATGCTTGAACACTCTCACTTAGACATAGAATTCTATAATTTTAAATTTCGGCGAAGCCCCTAGTGTTCGGAAGACCGAGTTCGGGGCGCTATCCACGCCTGGGTCGGACAAAGCCGACTCTTCGCTCTAAGCGGCATAAGTCTTTAGGGACTCGAAAACCTCTCGAATAGCGACCAACTCTTGCCTTATCATGACGGTCAGTTTTAGCTTTCTCTACTGAGGTGCTTTAGTCCAGCTCAACTGGGGCACAATCGCAGTAGTTCTCCTAGCGCTACCTTAGCCGGTACAATGGAAAGTAAGGTACCAAAACATAGGATCCGGGCAAACCCAACATTTGACCCAAGACATGATTCGGAGACGATGCATATAATGCTATAAGTTTGGGGTGCCACACTTGTGGAAGTGTTCGGACTTCTCACACCGTGTTGTGGGGTACTTAAGCCCCTGGTGTATTGGCCGTACCAAAGTGTACGGGTGCGACATGTCGTTAATGAACATGTATTCTTAAAAAAGAGTAATATAGTAATAGACAAAATCTATGCATTGTTTATTTGAAGAAGCTGCGATCAAAGCAGAACGATACAAATTGTGCGATAAGCAAAATGTGGGACTATTTGTCATGTCCTATCCAGGGGCGGACTGTGGAATGATATGCAAAACAGGTATACTGCTCATTATAGAGACCACCTTAGAGTTCCATAGTGCGGCGTGGTTTTCTTCTTCCCTGGGTCTTGCATCGTTTGTGCGGCAATTGTACTGCCAGCTTAGGCCTTCCGAAGAATGGAGTCCTGAAAGTAAAATAAAAGTAAGAAATTGGCAGCCCCTGGTGCGGTTTAAACCGTGTTTTGGGCGTGCCGTGATGGTGCCCCTCCCCCTGTCCCCATGGTATTTCCAGAGCGTAATTATGTACGCGACGTACTGGTTTCACGATTTCGTTAGGGTTGGGGTTGGGGCTGTATTGCTACGCCTGCTCACGACGTGCCAGGCGGTCTTGCTGTAGGTTACTCCGGGCGCGCTTGACGGTGTCCAGACGTTTAGTGACCGGACTAGAAAATTGCCTTGAGAGGCTGCTTTGTACTTCCGCTGTGAGAGCTGCCGTATGTTCCTCCGTACGGAGGGAGCGTTCGGTGTTTCCTCGAGGGCCTGGCATCTTGAGCTTGAGATATGCGTAATGCGGTACCGCATTGAACTTGGCAAATGCGGTTCGCCCGAGCAGTGCGTGATAGCCACTGCGGAACGGGACTATGTCGAAGATTAACTCCTCGCTTCGGAAATTATCCGGAGATCCGAAGACCACTTCAAGTGTGACTGAGCCTGTACAGTTGGCCTCTACACCTGGTATGACGCCTTTAAGGGTTGTTTTGGTGGGTTTAATCCTCGAAGGATCGATGCCCATTTTCCGCACTGTGTCCTGATAAAGAAGGTTCAGGCTGCTGCCGCCGTCCATGAGGACTCTAGTTAGGTGAAATCTGTCAACAATTGGGTCTAGAACCAGTGCGGCGAATCCACCGTGACGAATGCTAGTGGGGTGGTCCCTTCGATCAAAAGTGATTGGGCAGGAGGACCATGGGTTGAACTTCGGGGCGATTGGCTCCATCGCGTATACATCCCTTAACGCACACTTCCGCTCCCTCTTGGGGATGTGGGTTGCGTATATCATGTTCACCGTTCGCACTTGTGGGGGAATCCCTTCTGTCCACTACTGTTCGGCGGTCGGGGCTCCTCCTCGTCGTCGCTATGTAGCCCCTGATATCTGTTTTTGGCGTGTAACTTGCCTGCCTGCTTGAACACCCAACAATCCCTGTTGGTGTGATTGGCTGGCTTTTCGGGGGTGCCATGTATCTCGCACGAGCGGTCGAGTATTCGGTCCAAACTGGACGGCCCCGGAGTATTTCTTTTGAATGCCTTTTTCCGCTGACCGGGTTTAGAGCCTCTAAATCCGGCATTAACTGACGTATCATCAACATTGTTGCCGTTAATGCGGTGCTGGTGCTTGTTGCGACGCGACCTGTCGCTGTTGTCCTTGGTATCCGAATTACCAGGGATCTTGGTTATGTTATTGCTGCGAGCCAACCAGCTGTCTTCTCCCGCACAAAAGCGGGTCATGAGTGTCGTGAGGGTTGCCATAGATTTCGACTTCTCCTGTCCAAGGTGCCGGGCAAGCCACTCGTCGCAGATATTATGCTTGAAGGCCGCTAGGGCCTCTGCGTCCGGGCAGTCGACGATTTGATTTCTCTTGGTTAGGAGCCGTGTCCAGAATTGCCTGGCCAATTCCTCTGGCTGCTGAATTATGTGTCTTAGGTCGTCGGCGTCTGGTGGTCGCACATAAGTGCCCTGGAAATTGTCGAGGAATGCGGCTTCCAGGTCCTCCCAACAACCAATTGATTCTGCTGGCAAGCTGTTAAGCCAATGCCGAGATGGTCCTTTAAGCTTGAGCGGGAGGTATTTGATGGTGTGTAAGTCATCACCGCGGGCCATGTGGATGTGGAGGAGATAATCCTCGATCCATACCTCAGGATCTGTTGTGCCGTCATATGATTCGATGTTTACGGGCTTGAAACCCTCTGGGATTTGATGATCCATTACTTCATCTGTGAAGCATAATGGGTGTGCGGCACCTCTGTATTGGGCTATATCCCATCGTAGCTCAAACGAGCTTTGTCTACTGTGTTCGGCCCGGCCGGATTTACTGTATCGGGCGTGACGATTATCGTCTCGTGCCGTGGGGCGCCCACGCGATCCGTAGATCGACCTTGTTTGCTTTGCCTTGTCCTCCAATATATCTCGCAGGTCTGGCGCATTCCCCCGTGCCTTGGTATGTTTAAAGAGGCGCCGGGGTGCGGCTTGAGTCGAGGGCCGAGAGGCCTCTCTGTCATGGCCACGTGGTGGCCGGTCGGCCGCATCATGCGCTGGTGATGTAGGTGCTTCTTCCTCTAATCGGGGTAGCAACCTGCGCTTTGGGTAGCTCTTGGAGGGGCGTTCGAGTTCATACTCTTCGGCCGCTAGGACTTCCGTCCATTTGTCGGCTAGCAAGTCTTGATCAACTCTAAGCTGTAGCTGTTTTTTCTTGAGGCTGCTCGCCGTGGCTATAAGCTTGTGTTTGAAGCGCTCTTGTTCGATGGGATCCTCAGGCACGACAAATTCGTCGTCGTCGAGGCTTGCCTTGTCTTCGGAGGGAGGCATGTAATTATCATCCTCGACCTCTCTGTCTGCCGCTCTCTCATGAGGACTGGCTTCTCCGTCCTCCTGTGCTGAGTTTTGCGGGAGGGGGTTTTCTTCGGCACTGTCCGGAGTGTTATTATCTCTCGTGCTGGAATCACCGTTTTTGCTTTGGCGGGATTTAGAACAGCGTCGCTGACGCCGGCGCTTAGGTTGTTTCTTGGAGGGGTCATCCTCCGCTGTTCCATCGCCATCGCCCTCTTTTGGGGTATCCACCATGTATATGTCATATGACGAGGTGGCTTTCCAGTGCCCTATAGGCACTGATTCCTGATGGTCTCCTGCATCGGCGTCCATACCGTCGATGTCTTCGGAGTCGTAGTCGAGTACGTCGGTTAAATCATCGACAGTGGCTACAAAATGGGTGGTGGGTGGGTTTTGAATTTCTCCATCATCCGCATCCCAACCTTGCTGACCATTGCCCGGCCAGGGCTCTCCTGATAAAGAGAGAGACTTTAGTGAATTCAGAATCTCGCCAAAAGGCGAGTGCTGAAAGATGTCCGCGGCGGTGAACTCCATAACCGGTGCCCAATCGGATTCGATCGGCAGGGGCGCGGGAGGCTCGGAGTCCGGAGGGGAGTCCGGCGCCTTGGAGCCACGGGCTTCGCAAAGGACAAAGCTGGTGTTTGGCTTGATCGCCGCAGAGATTTCAGCCTCCGAGGTGGCGTCCAACCACCGGTCCTCGATCGGCGCGATCGGCTCCGAACTAAGGGTCGGGGCCGATGCGGGTGCAGCCTCCAAAGCGCTGTTCGGTGGTAGAGCTAAATCGTGCCCTTCGTGACAGTGCGGCGCGCTCGGCTGTGGCTCGAATTCGTCGAAGATCAAGTCTCCGCGGATATCAACCGTGTAGTTAACACTTCCAAATCTGACCTGATGGCCAGGGGCGTAACTTTCGATCTGCTCCAGATGGCCAAGCGAATTGGCCTACAGTGCAAAGCCGCCGAATACGAAGATCTGTCCGGGGAGAAAAGTCTCACCCTGGACCGCATCGCTGCTGATGATCGAAGAAGCCATCGGGCCTAAAAGTGACGACACAGAGGAACTCTCAATGAAAGCACCAATGTCGGTGTCAAAACCGGCGGACCTCGGGTAGGGGGTCCCAAACTGTGCGTCTAGGCGGATGGTAACAGGAGACAAGGGACACGATGTTTTTACCCAGGTTTGGGCCCTCTCGATGGAGGTAAAACCCTACTCCTGCTTGATTAATATTGATGATATGGGTAGTACAAGAGTAGATCTACCATGAGATCAAGGAGGCTAAACCCTAGAAGCTAGCCTATGGTATGATTGTTGTTCTGTTGTTCATCCTATGGACTAAAACCCTCCGATTTATATAGACACCGAAGAGGGCTAGGGTTACACAGAGTCGGTTACAATGGTAGGAGATCTACATATCCGTATCGCCAAGCTTGCCTTCCACGCCAAGGAAAGTCCCTTCCGGACACGGGACAAAGTCTTCAATCTTGTATCTTCATAGTCCAGGAGTCTGGCTAAAGGTATAGTCCGGCTATCCGAGCACCCCCTAATCCTAGACTCCCTCAGCCGTAGTGCTTCTTCAACCTCTGGTCTTGTTGCTCCAGCCGCCCAAAGCAGCGCCGGTCGTGCCGCATGCTCTTGCCACCCGTGGTCGGTTGTGCTGCCGCGGAGGCCTCACCGCCCCCTACTATTCCCACCGCTGGCCAGGCCCTGCGGCGACGGCAGCCTCACACCGCAGCCAAACCAGTGAACCCTCGTACTCCTCTCCACGCGGGCTTCCACTGCCGCGTCTTTGATACGTCTCCAACGTATCTATAATTTATGAAGTATTCATGCTATTATATTATCTATTTTGGATGTTTATGGGCTTTATTAAACACTTCTATATTATTTTTGGGACTAAACTATTAACCCAGAGCCCAGTGCCAGTTTCTGCTTTTTCCCTTGTTTCATTGTTTCGCAGAAAAGGAATAACAAACGGAGTCCAAACGGAATGAAACCGTCGGGAGCGTGATTTTTGGAACGAACGTGATCCAGGAGACTTGGAGTTGAAGTCAAGGAAGCTTCGAGGTAGCCACGAGGCAGGGAGGCGGTCCCCCCACCCTCGTGGGCCCCTCGTGGCTCCCCTGACCGACTTCTTTCGCCTATATATATCCATATACCCTAAAAACATCGGGGAATAGAATAGATTGGGAGTGCCACCGCCGCAAGCCTCTGTAGCCACCAAAAAACCAATCGGGACCCTGTTCCTGCACCCTGCCGGAGGGGGGATCCCTCACCAGTGGCCATCTTCATCATCCCGGCTCTCTCCATGACGAGGAGGGAGTAGTTCACCCTCGGGGCTGAGGGTATGTACCAGTAGCTATGTGTTTGATCTCTCTCTCTCTCTCTCTCGTGTTCTTGATTTGGCACGATCTTGATGTATCGCAAGCTTTGCTATTATAGTTGGATCTTATGATGTTTCTCCTCCTCTACTCTCTTGTAATGGATTGAGTTTTCCCTTTGAAGTTATCTTATCGGATTGAGTCTTTAAGGATTTGAGAACACTTGATGTATGTATTGCCGTGCGTATCTGTGGTGACAATGGGATATCACGTGATTCAGTTGATGTATGTTTTGGTGATCAACTTGCGGGTTCCGCCCATGAACATATGCATAGGGGTTGGCACACGTTTTGGTCTTGACTCTCTGGTAGAAACTTTGGGGCACTCTTTGAAGTACTTTGTGTTGGTTTAAATAGATGAATCTGAGATTGTGTGATGCATATCGTATAATCATACCCACGGATACTTGTGGTGACATTGGGTATCTAGGTGTCATTAGGGTTTTGGTTGATTTGTGTCTTAAGGTGTTATTCTAGTACGAACTCTAAGATAGATCGAACGGAAAGAATGGCTTTGTGTTATTTTACTACGGACTCTTGAATAGATCGATCTGAAAGGATAACTTTGAGGTGGTTTTGTACCCTACCATAATCTCTTCGTTTGTTCTCCGCTATTAGTGTCTTTGGAGTGACTCTTTGTTGCATGTTGAGGGATAGTTATATGATCGAATTATGTTATTATTGTTGAGAGAACTTGCACTAGTGAAAGTATGAACCCTAGGCCTTGTTTCAAAGCATTGCAATACCGTTTACGCTCACTCGTATTATTAGTTACCTTGCTGTTTTTATATTTTCAGATAACAAATACCTATATCTACCATCCATATTGCACTTGTATCACCATCTCTTCGCCGAACTAGTGCACCTATACAATTTACCATTGTATTGGGTGTGTTGGGGACACAAGAGACTCTTTGTTATTTGGTTGCAGGGTTGCTTGAGAGAGACCATCTTCATCCTACGCCTCCCACGGATTGATAAACCTTAGGTCATCCACTTGAGGGATATTTGCTACTGTCCTACAAACCTCTGCACTTAGAGGCCCAACAACATCTACAAGAAGAAGGTTGTGTAGTAGACATCAAACTCTTTTCTGGCGCCGTTGCCAGGGAGGTGAGTGCTTGAAGGTATATCTTTAGATCTTGCAATAAAATCTTTTAGTTTCTTCTTTTATCACTAGTTTAGTTTATAAAATAAAACTACAAAAAAATGGAATTGAGTTTGTCTCATATGCTTCATCTTTTTAATATCTTTCGTAAGTATGATGAAAAGGAAATTTGTGCTCAAGTGCTAGAAGAAGAAGTCTATAAAATGTTTGGCACTAAATCTTTGAATGATGAGCATGATTGCAATGTTGTTAGTATGAACTCTTTGAATAACCATAGTACTAATGATGATTGCACTAGTTATGATGAAAATGTCTCCTATAAACATGTCAATTTTTGTGGAGTGCATTGGGTTTGCAAGTACACACCATATAGGGAAGATAGATATTGCAAGAGGCATAAGCATTTAGAAACTAAATTTTTGCAAGAAAGGCTCGATGTTTGTGCTGAAAATTTATACTTTCTTAGCCGTACTTGTGAACTTTGCAATGAACATGATCATTTCAGTACCCAATGCAAATTGTTTCATGATCGTATCGTGTCCAAAAATTGTGATGACTTGATTTCCCTTGCACATCATAATGAACTTATTTTTCTCTTGGGTTATGAAGAAATGAAACGTATAACTAAGGTTATTGCAGAATTTGCCCTTGATAGAGTTCTTCATTTTGATCTAGAGGAAATTTATATGTATTGCACGGTGAATTGCATTGAAAATCCTTATATTGCCAATTATATAAAGAAAAGAAAACAAATAGAATATGAAGAGAATACTAACGAAAGGGAAGAGACTCCCAAATATTCTATTATTTCTTATGATGAATCAGGTAACGAGGAGGAGCCTTCTATCCAACCAATCTCATTAATAAGGAGCTCCAAAAAGAGGATTGAACCCACACATGATGTGAAGAAGAAAAAGAAAAGACAGAGAAGCAAAGGTAGAAAGGTATCTCTCCCAAATGATTTTGCTCCTATTACTGATCGTGATGATGATAATTGCTATACTATTGGTGCTATCCATAGTATTAATGATGAGAGTGATTATGCTTATGATATGAAAAGGCCCAAGCTTGGGGATGCTATGTTTGATGAAGATGATGTTTTTGAGAATATATTTGCTGCAATTAATGTTTGTCCCAATCTTGCGGATGCTACGTTTAATGAAGATGATATTTTTAGTCTCCCAAGTTTTGATATGCAAATTTATAATGATGATAGCATGCCTCCTACTTATGATGATTATATTGATGAAAGTGGGTTTGGAAGAGTGTCAACTTTAGGATGTAATGATCCCACTATTTTGGAGGATGTTGAATCTTATTATGATAATTATGAAAGTGGATTTGGAGAGTTCATGACTTTATTTAGTGATAAATCCACTATTTCGGAAGAGGTTTCAATTGATTATGATGAGAACAAAGTTGCTACTTATGATGATTATTGTGATGAAACTTATGCTATAAAAAGCAGTGATGATTATATTTATAAAACTTGTCATGATTATGATTACCCTTTTTCTGAACATTACCCTTTTAATGTGGAAACAATTTATAGTATTCGAGTTTCTTATGATACTCCCACTATTCCGAATCAGAAGAATTTTGCTCATGTGGAGAGTAGTAAAAATTATATGCTTGTAGATCATGAAAAGAATGCTTTATGTGATAGTTATATTGTTGAATTCATTCATGATGCTACTGAAAATTATTATGAGGGAGGAATATATGCTTGTAGGAATTGCAATGATATCAAGTTTCCTCTCTATGTGCTTAAATTTTTGAAGTTATGCTTGTTTTGCCTTCCTATGCTAGTTGATTATTGTTCCCATAAGTTGTTTGCTCACAAAATCCCTATGCATAGGAAGTGTGTTAGACTTAAATGTGCTAGCCATATTCTTCATGATGCTCGCTTTATGTTTCAATTCTTATCTTTTATGTGAGCATCATTGAAATCATCATGCCTAGCTAGGGGCGTTAAACGTTAGCGCTTGTTGGGAGGCAACCCATTTTTTTTAGTTTTTCGCTTTTTGGTTCTGTTTAGGAATAAATAATTCTTCTAGCTTCAGTTTAGATGTGTTTTTATGTTTTAATTAGTGTTTGTACCAAGTTAAACATATAGGATCTTCTTGGATGATAGTTATTTGATCTTGCTGAAAATTCCAGAAACTTTCTGTTCACGAATACAATTGTTAAAAATCACCAGAACGTGATAAAATACTGATTCCAATTGCAGTAGATCAATAAACAAGTTATCCAGGTCGTCCTATTTTGATAGAATTTTTGGAGTTCCAGAAGTTTGCGTTAGTTACATATTACTACAGACTGTTCTGTTTTTGACAGATTCTGTTTTTCGTGTGTTGTTTGCTTATTTTAATGAATCTATGGTTAGTAAAAGAGTTTATAAACCATAGAGAAGTTGGAATACAGTAGGTTTAACACCAATATAATAAAGAATGAGTTCATTACAGTACCTTGAAGTGGTGTTTTCTTTTCTTTTGCTAACGGAGCTCATGAGATTTTCTGTTGAGTTTTGTGTTGTGAAGTTTTCAAGTTTTGGGTAAAGATTCGATGGATTATGGAATAAGGAGTGGCAAGAGCCTAAGCTTGGGGATGCCCAAGGCACCCCAAGTTAATATTTAAGGACAACCAAGAGCCTAAGCTTGGGGATGCTCCGGATGGCATCCCCTCTTTTGTTTTCGTTCATTGGTAACTTTACTTGGAGCTATATTTTTATTCACCACATGATATGTGTTTTGCTTGGAGCGTCATTTTATTTTATTTTGTTTTGCTTGCTGTTTGAATAAAGTATCAATATCTGAAATTCTTAAATGAGAGAGAGTCTTCACATAGCTACATAATTATTGGACTACTCATTGATCTTCACTTATATCTTTTTGGAGTAGTTTGTCATTTACTTGTGTGCTTCACTTATATCCTATGAGTAAATAGTTGAATGATTTGAATATCATAAATCTTAAATTATATATATTTCATATGCTTATCCCATGGGGAGTAATGACTTCACATATAAGAAGTAGAGGTGGTAAATTTATTGAAGGTTAGCAAATATTGTATTGGTCACTTGAACAATTCATGAAAGAATATTGGAGGAAGAGAGATTTCACATATAAATATACTATCTTGGACATCTTTTTGTGAGCACTCATTAAAATATGATATGCTAAAAGGTTGATGTTGGACAAGGAAGACAACGTAATGGGTTATGTTTTCTTATATCTGAAATAAAGTATATTGTCATGGATCGCCCAACACGTTGAGCTTGCCTTTCCCCCTCATCCTAGCCAAATTTTTTGCACCAAGTAGAGATACTACTTGTGCTTACAAACATCCCTTAAACCAGTATTGCCATGAGAGTCCACCATAGCTACCTATGGATTGAGTAAGATCCTTCAAGTAAGTTGTCATCGGTGCATGCAATAAAAATTGCTCTCTAAATATGTATAATCTTTTAGTTTGGGGAAAATAAGCTTTATACGATCTTGTGATGGAAGCAATAAAAGCGACGGACTGCATAATAAAGGTCCCTATCACGAGTGGCCATATAAAGTGACGTTCCCTCGCATTAAGATTTTGTGCATCCAACTATAAAAGCGCATGGCAACCTCTGCTTCCCTCTGCGAAGGGCCTGTCTTTCATTATTGTCTTTTACCTTATGCAAGAGTCATGGTGATCTTCACCTTTCCTTTTCACATTTTATCCTTTGGCAAGCACATTGTGTTGGAAAGATTCTGATATATATATATCCAATTTGATGTAAGGCACCATGAACTATTATTGTTGACATTACCCTTGAGGTAAAAGGTCGGGAGGCAAATCTATAAGCCCCTATCTTTCTCTGTGTCTGATTAAAACTTTGAACCCATAAATATCGCGTGAGTGTTAGCAATTGTGAAAGACTAAATGATAGTTGAGTATGTGGAGTTTGCTAAATCAAAGCTCTGACATAGACTCTTCCTGAAAATAAGATGAATTGTAATTGTTTGATGACTGATAACACGGTTTGTTAGTTTTCAAGAAAGTTTATGATCTATACTTTAACATGTGAGTAGCTTGTTACTTGATCATGAGAAGCTTTATGAGATGAGCTACTGTTATGATATATAAGGATGCTAGAAAAGGTGATTGAAATTATCATTGATCAAACTTGTGCACCTGCTAGCATTCATACTTCATAAATTATTTCTTTTATCATTTACCTACTCGAGGACGAGCAGGAATTAAGCTTGGGGATGCTGATACGTCTCCAACGTATCTATAATTTATAAAGTATTCATGCTATTATATTATCTGTTTTGGATGTTTATGGGCTTTATTAAACACTTTTATATTATTTTTGGGAATAACCTATTAACCCAGAGCCCAGTGCCACTTTCTGTTTTCCCCTTGTTTCAGTGTTTCGCTGAAAAGGAATATCAAACGGAGTCCAAACGGAATGAAACCTTCGGCAGCGTGATTTTTGGAACGAACATGATCCAAGAGACTTGGAGTTGAAGTCAAGGAAGCTTCGAGGTGTCCACGAGGCAGGGAGGCGCGCCCCCACCCTCGTGGGCCCCTCTTGGCTCCCCTGGCCGACTTCTTTTGCCTATATATATCCATATACCCTAAAAACATCGAGGAACAGAATAGATCGGGAGTTCCGCCGCCGCAAGCCTCTGTAGCCACCAAAAAACCAATCGCGACCCTGTTCCGGCACCCTGCCGGAGGGGGAATCCCTCACCGGTGGCCATCTTCATCATCCCGGCGCTCTCCATGATGAGGAGGGAGTAGTTCACCCTCGGGGCTGAGGGTATGTACCAGTAGCTATGTGTTTGATCTCTCTCTCTCTCTCTCTCTCTCGTGTTCTTGATTTGGCACGATCTTGATGTATCGCGAGCTTTGCTATTATAGTTGGATCTTATGATGTTTCTCCCCCTCTACTCTCTTGTAATGGATTGAGTTTTCCCTTTGAAGTTATCTTATCGGATTGAGTCTTTAAGGATTTGAGAACACTTGATGTATGTCTTGCCGTGCGTATCTGTGGTGACAATGGGATATCACGTGATTCACTTGATGTATATTTTGGTGATCAACTTGCGGGTTCCGCTCATGAACCTATGCATAGGGGTTGGCACACATTTTCGTCTTGACTCTCCGGTAGAAACTTTGGGGCACTCTTTGAAGTACTTTGTGTTGGTTTAAATAGATGAATCTGAGATTGTGTGATGCATATCGTATAATCATACCCACGGATACTTGTGGTGACATTGGAGTATCTAGGTGACATTAGGGTTTTGGTTGATTTGTGTCTTAAGGTGTTATTCTAGTACGAACTCTATGATAGATCGAACAGAAAGAATAGCTTCGTGTTATTTTACTACGGACTCTTGAATAGATCGATCCGAAAGGATAACTTTGAGGTGGTTTTGTACCCTACCATAATCTCTTCGTTTGTTCTCCGCTATTAGTGTCTTTGGAGTGACTCTTTGTTGCATGTTGAGGGATAGTTATATGATCGAATTATGTTATTATTGTTGAGAGAACTTGCACTAGTGAAAGTATGAACCCTAGGCCTTGTTTCAAAGCATTGCAATACCGTTTACGCTCACTCGTATTATTAGTTACCTTGCTGTTTTTATATTTTCAGATTACACATACCTATATCTACCATCCATATTGCACTTGTATCACCATCTCTTCGCCGAACTAGTGCACCTATACAATTTACCATTGTATTGGGTGTGTTGGGGACACAAGAGACTCTTTGTTATTTGGTTGCAGGGTTGCTTGAGAGAGACAATCTTCATCCTATGCCTCCCACGGATTGATAAACCTTAGTTCATCCACTTGAGGGAAATTTGCTACTGTCCTACAAACCTCCGCACTTGGAGGCCCAACAACGTCTACAAGAAGAAGGTTGTGTAGTAGACATCAGTCTGCACCGGCTCCGCGTCGCCCCCTTCCTAGGCCTCGCCGTCGTCCACCGCCCTGGTGCTCTCGGCGGGCATGGTCAACGTGGTCAAGGAACGACTTCCATCGAAGAGTACTATACGAGGAGAGGCTGCAGCTGGGTCCACGGCGGCCGCAAGGAAGTGCCTCCTTATTACGCGCAAAATAATTATTCCTCCACCTGACAGCACGGACCCACCGGACGGGCAACTGTATTTCGCCAAAAAAACGTTTCCCCCTGACTGCTCGGACCTACCAGCTACATCTTCGCACGCAAGGAAGTGCATCCGGGCAAAAAAATGATTCTCCCCCCTGACTGCTGGGACCCACCAGCTACATCTTCGCGCGCAAGGAAGTGCCTGACAGTCGGGACCCACCTGGTCAAAGCGTACATAGCGTTGTCATTCTGGTCGCGAACGTGTATGTACATACTGGTCGATGTAGAGGCGCGCACATGTCGAAGTAGAGGCGCGCACGTAGCATGTACACGTACGTACAGCGGCCAGTGTGCAAGAAAGAAAATACGGCCACGTACATACATACGGGCAGGGTCTCGAACGCCTACTCGCGCATACGTACGACCAGGGCTCGTGTACATGGTTGGGTCGGAACGGAGAAATAGCGTCATCTCGTGTTCATGGGGAGCCAACCGGCTGGGTCAGAACGGAATGCGTCGTCGTGTTCATCGGGAGGGCTTGGACGGAACAGCCGATGGAAACGAGGCCTGGTGTACCACAGAACGGAGGAAACGGCCTTGTGTTCGAACGGCCACGTTCGAAACAGGATCCTGTTCATCAGGAGGGGTCTGGCGTACCACAAAACGGAGGAAACGGACCTCCTACGGTCGAAATGGGGGTCCTGTTGATCGAGGGGGGTGTGGCGTACCGCACGGGATACTGTTCATCTCCACCGTCGACCCCCTCCAGCCTCCACGGGCTACTGTTCATCCACCGTCGACCTCCTCCAGCCTCCACCTGCGACTGTTCATCCACGGGCTCCCGTTCATCCAGCCTCCACCGCGCGCTACTCCACCGGCTACTGTTCAACCAACCCTCTCCACGGGCTCCTGTTCAACCACCCCTCCACGGGCTACTGTTCATCCTGTCCTCCATCATCTACTGTTCATCCTGCCCTCCACGGGGTGGTCCTGTTCATCCTGCCCTTCACGGGGTCCTGTTCATCCAGCCCCAACCAGCTTGAACGATCGGGGTCCTGTTCATCCACCCCCACCGGGAACTGTTCATCCAAACCCCCCAGCAACGCTGACTGTTCATCCAAAGGCAATGCCACGGGGTCCTATTCATCCACCCCCACCAGGAACTGTTCATCCAACCCCCCCCGGCAACGCTCACTGTTCATCCAGAGGCAGGATTGATCGGCTTCAGTTAGCAGCAGTAGCGAAGGAATTGCTCGATCGGTTTCAGTTAACAACCATCGATCGATCACTCAGGTTCAGTAACGCGTAGCCTACAGTGCAGTCGCTCGGGTTTAGTTAGAGCCCAACGCCTCGCTCGGGTTCAGTTAGAGCCCAACGCCTCCAACACATGCACGTACGTACGAGACAGACGCGCATCGCTCTGCCCCCGACCACCCACCGTAACCGGGGACTCCCTGGTATTTTTCGCGCCCTCACTTCTACCACCGTTTTTTCCATCATGGACGGCCCAAAGAATGTCATGCAGTTGCGTCTCCGGGCCGCCCAGGATGAAAAGCCCATTTTCTGTCATGATTTTTTGTCATAGAAGTAGGACCCCACCACATCTATGATGATACCAGGTTTTTTCACAATTATTGTCATAGAAGTGTCATAAGTATGACAGAAAAGATTTTCGTTCGGCCCAAAATGTCACGGATGTGTCTTTTTTTGTAGTGCAAGGCAATTGCACAAGTATTGTCACAAAAGATTTTCATTGGACCCGATGCACTAGGTATGACACCTAGATCGGAAATGAACTCCTTCATCCAGACTCCTTCATTTGGTGCTTCCTAAGCAGCTATGTACTCCTCTTCACACGTAGATCCAGCCACGACACTTTGCTTATAACTGCACCAACTAACAGCTCCACCGTTCAATATAAATACGTATCCGGTTTGTGACTTAGAGTCATCCGGATCAGTGTCAAAGCTTGCATTGACATAACCATTTACGACGAGCTCTTTGTCACCTCCATAAACGAGAAACATATCCTTAGTCCTTTTCAGGTATTTCAGGATGTTCTTGACCGCTGTCCAGTGATCCACTCCTGGATTACTTTGGTACCTCCCTGCTAAACTAATAGAAAGGCACACATCAGGTCTGGTACACAACATTGCATACATGATAGAGCCTATGGCTGAGGCATAGGGAACACCTTTCATTTTCTCTCTATCTTTTGCAATGGTTGTGCATTGAGTCTGACTCAATTTCACACCTTGTAACACAGGCAAGAACCCTTTCTTTGCTTGATCCATTTTGAACTTCTTTAAAATTTTATCAAGGTATGTGCTTTGTGAAAGTCCAATTAAGCGTCTCAATCTATCTCTATAGATCTTGATGCCCAATATATAAGCAGCTTCACCGAGGTCTTTCATTGAAAAACTCTTCTTCAAGTATTCTTTTATGCTATCAAGAAATTCTATATCATTTCCAATCAACAATATATCATCCACATATAATATTAGAAATGCTACAGAGCTCCCACTCACTTTCTTGTAAATACAGGCTTCTCCAAAAGTCTGTATGAAACCATATGCTTTGATCACACCATCAAAACATTTATTCCAACTCCGAGATGCTTGCACCAGTCTATAAATGGATCGCTAGAGCTTGCACACTTTGTTAACATCCTTTGGATCGATAAAACCTTCATGTTGCATCATATACAACTCTTCTTCCAGAAATCCATTCAGGAACGCAGTCTTTACATCCATTTGCCTGGTTTCATAATCATAAAATGCAGCAATTGGAAACATGATTCGGACGGGCTTAAGCATCGCTACGGGTGAAAAGGTCTCATCATATTCAATTCCTTGAACTTGTCGAAAACCTTTTGCAACAAGTCGAGCTTTGTAAACAGTAACATTACCGTCAGCGTCAGTCTTCTTCTTGAAGATCCATTTATTATCGATGGCTTGCCTATCATCGGGAAAGTCAACCAAAGTCCACACTTTGTTCTCAAACATGGATCCCATCTCAGATTTCATGGCCTCAAGCCATTTCACGGAATCTAGACTCATCATCGCTTCCTCATAGTTCGTATGTTCGTCATGGTCAAGTAACATGACCTCCAGAATAGGATTACCGTACCACTCTGGTGTGAATCTTACTCTGATTGACCTACGAGGTTTGGTAGTAACTTGATCTGAAGTTACATGATCATCATAATTAGCTTCCTCACTAATTGGTGTAGGAGTCACAGGAATAGATTTCTGTGATGAACTACTTTCCAATAAGGGAGCAGGTACAGTTACCTCATCAAGTTCTACTTTCCTCCCACTCACTTCTTTAGAGAGAAACTCCTTCTCTAGAAACGATCCATTCTTAGCAATGAATGTCTTGCCTTCGGATCTGTGATAGAAGGTGTACCCAATAGTCTCCTTTGGGTATCCTATGAAGACACATTTCTTCAATTTGGGTTCGAGCTTATTAGGTTGAAGCTTTTTCACATACGCATCGCATCCCCAAACTTTAAGAAACGACAACTTGGGTTTCTTGCCAAACCACAGTTCATAAGGTGTCATCTCAACGGATTTAGATGGTGCCCTATTTAACGTGAACGCACCCGTCTCTAAAGCATAACCACAAAACGATAGCGGTAAATCAGTAAGAGACATCATAGATCGCACCATATCTAGTAAAGTATGATTACGATGTTCGGACACACCATTACGCTGTGGAGTTCCGGGTGGCGTGAGTTGCGAAACTATTTCGCATTGTTTCAAATGAAGACCAAACTCGTAACTCAAATATTCTCCTCCACGATCAGATCGTAGAAACTTTATTTTCTTGTTACGATGATTTTCCACTTCACTCTAAAATTCTTTGAACTTTTCAAATGTTTCAGACTTATGTTTCATCAAGTAGATATACCCATATCTGCTCAAATCACCTGTGAAGGTGAGAAAATAACGATACCCGCCACGAGCCTCAACATTTATCGAACCACATACATCAGTATGTATGATTTTTGTGATGTCCTCGATTCAATCATACACTAATCATACACGCAAATGTGTACGATCAAGATCAAGGACTCACGGGAAGATATCACAACACAAATCTAGACACAAATTAAAATAATACAAGCTTTATATTACAAGCCAGGGGCCTCGAGGGCTTGAATACATAAGCTCGAATACACAAGAGTCAGCGGAAGCAACAATATCTGAGTACAAACATAAGTTAGACAAGTTTCCCTTAAGAAGGCTATCACAAAAGCAACATCGATCGAAAAGGCAAGACCTCCTTCCTGGGAGCCTCCTAACTACTCCTAGTCGGCGGCGGCCTCCACGTAGTAGTAAGCATCGGGGGTGGCATCTGGCTCCTGGGCTCCGACATCTGGTTGCATCAACTGGAAAGAAGAAGAAAGGGGGAAAGGGGGAGCAAAGCAACCGTGAGTACTCATCCAAAGTACTCGCAAGCAAGGAACTACACTACATATGCATCGGTATCAATGAAATGGGCTGTATATGTGGACTGAACTGCAGAATGCCAGAAGAGAAGGGGGAAGCCTAGCCTATCAAAGACTAGCATCTTCAAGCAGCTCCAAGCATCTTGTAGCATCAGAAGAGATAAGAGTAGCATAAAGTAAAGTAGTAGTAGTGTTATCAACCTCGGCCAGAGATCCTTTCTTGACTCCCTGCGAGAAAGCAATCCCAGATCCATACTATCCAGTTCTCATCTCCATTTCTCATATCCATTTCTCATCTCAGATAGCCAGTTCTAGTTGTATCGATCGGGATACAACTCCAAGTGTCCGTTACCATAGGACAGGCTATTGATAGATGTTTTCTTCCCTGTAGGGGTGCACCAACTTACCCAGCACGCTCGATTAACTCCGGCCGGACACACTTTCCTGGGTTATGCCCGGCCTTGGCCAAACAATACGCCGCAACCCGACCTAGGCTTAATAGAGAGGTCAACAAGCCGGACTAAACCTATGCCCCCAGGGGTCATGGGCCATCGCCCCGGGAACTCCTGCACGTTGCGAACGCGGCCGGTGAGCAGACTTAGCTACCTCGTTCAAAAAGGCAGGTGCTTACCAGTCCAACTCGGCGCGCGCCGCTCAGTCGCTGACGTCTATTAAGCTTCGGCTGATGCATACGACGCAGAACGCCCATACTATGCCCACGTGATGGTTAGTGTTATCAGGCCAGAGGCCCCTCGGATCAAATATCCAAATCGTAGTGGATTAGGAACGCGCGGTAACAAGCAGAGACTCACGAAAAATGTGACCCCGTTACCCCGTCTCGAGGACTTGCGGCAAGAGCTACGAATGCCCGGCCACGCCTCGTAATTATCTCGCGGGCACCCTCCAGGTCAACTCGACTCCACATCACTCGCAATTAAGCTCGCACGGGTACCCCTCAGAGCCGACCCGTCTTTAGTAACATGGTTCTGTGTAAAGTCATAGTAACCATAGTAACTGTGTGTCTAACACCAAGGGGAAAACCTGAGGACTCACCCTCGACGGATTCCACTCTATGTAATCATCAAGGTGAACGTAAGAGGATCCACCCTCGAGGTTCACACTTGAGGGGTTGCACGACAGAGTCGTATCGGAAGTGGTTAAGGCGGAATCACCCTCGATGACCACGACCGAATAGCTACACTACAGGGTTAACATCAGAAGTGCTGATGAGGTCTCACCCTCGGCGCTCGATAGTAACCCAGTAGTGTCGAGCAACTAAGGGGAGAGTGATGCGCGGTGCCAGGGCCTGGTCTTCGATCTCGTTGATCGGGTCTTCGATGATGAAGCAGGGGCAACAAGGACAAGGTGGGGGTCACTGATGGATCACTAACCAACCTATACTAAGCAGTTTAGGATAAGCAGGTAAGGTACAATGAGCAGGTTACAAAAGCAGGCTATGCATGAGAATAGGAGCAAACAATAACAGTAGCAAAATCTAATGCAAGCATGAGAGAATGGAATGGGCGATATCGGGATGATTAAAGGGGGGCTTGCCTGGTTGCTCTGGCAAGGACGAAGGGTCATCAACACCGTAGTCGAACTGGGGGGGGGGGGTCACCGGCAGTCTCAGGGTCTACCAGAAAGAAGTAACGTAGGGGGAACACAATAAATAACGGAGCAATCAAAGCATCACAAAGCATAACATGGCAATACGTAGTCCTAGAGGTGACATAACGCGGTACTAGGTGATACCGGCAAAGGGGGAAACATCCGGGAAAGTATCCCCGGTGTTTCGCATTTTTGGACAGATGAACCGGAGGGGAAAGTTGCGTGTTCAATAAGCTAGGGATGTGTGGCGGGAGAACGGGCTGCGTATTCGGATTCGTCTCGTCGTTCTGAGCAACTTACATGTACAAAGTATTTTCATCCGAGTTACGAATTATTTACTACGAAATTCTAAAGGTTTAAACATTTCTGAAATTATTATAAATTCGAAAATAATGATTAAAACGCTAGGCGCACCCAGCTATGCGTACACAGAAGTGTACCAGAGGATGACATGTGGGTCCAGGGGGTCCTAGTATACCAGTCAACAATTGATCGGTCAACAGGGGGTGGGGCCCTGTCATAGGCTCACTTAATTGCAGATTAAACAGTTAGTTAATTAACTTTTTTAAATTAATTTATTAACTATTTTAATATATATATTTTTTGAGAAAACTCTTTTTTACAGGGGCCTGGGTGCTGGGGCCCATAGGCCAGTGGTTCAACCGAGCCACTCGGGCGCTGGGCGTAGCAGGGCGGGCGTGGGCGCCCGTTGGGGCCGATGCCTTGCGCGGCGGGGCGAGGTCGTGGCCTCAGTGAAGCTCGCCGGCCGGCTGCGGCAGGCGGAGGCGGGCGCAAGGCGACGGGGCGTGGGTGCTGGGGTGGCGGCAACCGGGGCAGCAGCGGTTGGTGGCGGTGGTAGCAGGGCGCAACAGTGTAGGCGGGGCGCGAAGAAGAAGCGGGCAAGAGGGGGAACGCGCGCGGCTGAGGAGGGAAGCTGGACGCGGCCAGGGACGACGACGCGCTGGGAGCAGAGCTCCGGTGGCAACGGGGAGTGGCGGCGCTAGGCGGGCTGCCGGCAGAGGCGGCGATAGGCAGCGGTGGCGGGTGCGGCCTGGCCGCAGCGGTGTGCGGCAACGGGCAGCGGCGGCGGCAGCCACGAGCAGAGAAGCAACGTAGCAAGCAACATAGCAACAACAAAAGCAATAGACGCGGGGCATTGGCGCGCGGGGGGTCGCGGTCAGGGCGCGACCTGGGCAAGGGAAGGGCGACCTGGGCAAGGGAAGGGCGCACTGGACGTGGGCACGGCCGCGGTGAGGTCCGTCCATGGTGGCCGCAGGTCTACGGCGGAGCTACGACTACGACACAGGGCGGCTAGAGCAAGTAACCGAAGGGGAAAACGTGGGGGTGAAGCGGTTTCTCACAATGGAGTCTGCGGCGAGGTCGAGGGGACCGGAGAGGCGCCAGAGTGGTGGCGTTCGGAGCGGATCGACGGGGTGGAGGTAGATGACAACGAGGATCCGTCGATGGAGTGGCCTCCGGCTTGTTCTCGTCGGTGTAGAGGACGTAGTAGACCACAACGGGGCTGTGGGGCACGGTCCCCAGGTATGAGGACGACGGATAGTGCGCGTGGGGTGAGGCATGTCGACGGCGGCTCGGCCTTGTGCGAGGAGAAGAGAGAGGCGCGAGGTGGGAGAGGAAGAGGGGGCATTAGGGTTTCAGAGGGGTCGAGGACAGGTCAAATAGGCGTCAGGGAGGGTTGGATGCTTGGCACGTGGCCATCCGCGGCCACGGACGCCGGGCACGCGGCCAGCACGCCCCTGTGAGTAGTAGGAAGGAGAAACATGGGGTGTTGGGCTGGGCCAAAAGCACTGTGGTCATCAAAGACCCAACTGCACAACAGTTAGTTAGGCCATTTTCTATTTTGTATTTTCTGCCATTATCTTACATTAAGTTGGGGCACCAAATGATTTTTATTTGAACTAAACTTGGCACATAATTCTAACACAATAACTTGAGACGGCACAAAAAGTTTGGGGGCAAAAGGAGTTGTCTAACCATTTTTAATTGAAAAGGGCAATATAATTACTGCTGGACCACTAAATTAATTCCCAGGGGCATTTTGAGAATACAAATGAGGTTGGTTTCAACACGACAATAATCAGGGGAATTTATAGGATATCATGAACATTTTAGTTTTACTATTTGAAGAAAAATATTTGAATTTATTTTAAATTTTCAAAATCGCTTTGATTTTTTTGGACAAGTGGCAAGTTGCATAGTAATCACGATGACATGGCCACCGTTAGGAGGAGATCACTGTAGCAAGATTCTTGGGGTGTTACAATATCCAACAAATCTGTTTCTCGCTCCATTGTTCCGGAAAACGGAGTTTTAGTCATCTTGCCCATGAGGCATGGTTCGCAAGTACCAAGTGATTCATAATCAAGTGATTCCAAAAGTCCATCAGAATGGAGTTTCTTCATGCGCTTTACACCAATATGACCCAAACGGCAGTGCCACAAATAAGTTGCACTATCATTATCAACTCTGCATCTTTTGCTTCAATATTATGAATATGTGTGTCACTACTATTGAGATTCAACAAAAATAGACCACTCTTCAAGGGTGCATGACCATAAAAGATATTACTCATATAAATAGAACAACCATTATTCTCTGATTTAAATGAATAACCGTCTCGCATCAAACAAGATCCAGATATAATGTTCATGCTTAACGTTGGCACCAAATAACAATTATTCGGGTCTAAAACTAATCCCGAAGGTAGATGTAGAGGTAGCGTGCCAACCGCAATCACATCGACTTTGGAACCATTTCCCACGCGCATCGTCACCTCGTCCTTAGACAATCTTTGCTTAATCCATAGTCCCTGTTTCGAGTTGCAAATATTAGCAACAGAACCAGTATCAATTACCCAGGTGCTACTGCGAGCATTAGTAAGGTACACATCAATAACATGTATATCACATATACCTTTGTTCACTTTGCCATCCTTCTTATCCGCCAAATACTTGGGGCAGTTCCGCTTCCAGTGACCAGTCCCTTTGCAGTAGAAGCAGTCAGTCTCGGGCTTAGGTCAAGACTTGGGCTTATTCACTTGAGCAGCAACTTGCTTGCCGTTCTTATTGAAGTTCCCCTTCTCGCCTTTACCCTTTTTCTTGAAACTGGTGGTCTTGTTGACCATCAACACTTGATGCTCCTTCTTGATTTCTACCTCCGCGGCCTTTAGCATTGCGAAGAGCTCGGGAATTGTCTTATCCATCCCTTGCATATTATAGTTCATCACGAAGCTCTTGTAGCTTGGTGGCAGTGATTGAAGAATTCTATCACTAACACTATCATCAGGAAGATTAACTCCCAGTTGAATCAAGTGATTGTTATACCCAGACATTTTGAGTATATGCTCACTGACAGAACTATTCTCCTCCATCTTGCGGCTATAGAACTTATTGGAGACTTCATATCTCTCAATCCGGGCATTTGCTTGAAATATTAACTTCAACTCCTGGAACATCTCATATGCTCCATGACGTTCAAAACGTCGTTGAAGTCCCGGTTCTAAGCCGTAAAGCATGGCACCCTGAACTATCGAGTAGTCATCAGCTTTGCTCTGCTAGACGTTCATAACATCTAGCATTGCTCCTGCAGTGGGTTTGGCACCTAGCGGTGCTTCCAGGACGTAATTCTTCTGTGCAGCAATGAGGATAATCCTCAAGTTACGGACCTAGTCCATGTAGTTGCTACCATCATCTTTCAACTTAGCTTTCTCTAGGAACGCATTAAAATTCAACGAAACAACAGCACGGGCCATCTATCTACAACAACATAGACATGCAAAATACTATCAGGTACTAAGTTCATGATAAATTAAAGTTCAATTAATCAAATTACTTAAGAACTCCCACTTAGATAGACATCCCTCTAATCATCTAAGTGATCACGTGATCCAAATCAACTAAACCATGTCTGATCATCACGTGAGATGGAGTAGTTCTCAATGGTGAACATCACTATGTTGATCATATCTACTATATGATTCACGCTCGACCTTTCGGTCTCAGTGTTCCGAGGCCATATCTGCACCCGTTGTATGTGAACATAGAGCTTATCACACCCGATCATCACGTGGTGTCTCGGCACGACGAACTTTCGCAACTGTGCATACTCAGGGAGAACACTTGTACCTTGAAATTCAGCGAGAGATCATCTTATAATTCTATTGTCGAACTAAGCAAAATAAGATGCATAAAGGATAAACATCACATGCAATCAATATAAGTGATATGATATGGCCATCATCATCTTGTGCCTTTGATCTTCATCTCCAAAGCACTGTCATGATTACCATCATCACCGGCACGACACCTTGATCTCCATCGTAGCATCGTTGTTGTCTCGCCAACTATTGCTTCTACGACTATCGCTACCCTTAGTGATAAAGTAAAGCAATTACATGGCGATTGCATTTCATACAATAAAGCGACAACCATATGGCTCCTGCCAGTTGCCGATAACTCCGTTACAAAACATGATCATCTCATACAATAAAATTTAGCATCATGTCTTGACCATATCACATCAGAACATGCCCTACAAAAACAAGTTAGACGTCCTCTACTTTGTTGTTGCAAGTTTTACGTGGCTGCTATGGGCTGAGCAAGAACCGTTCTTACCTACGCATCAAAACCACAACAATATTTCGTCAAGTATTTGCTGTTTTAACCTTCAACAAGGACCGGGCGTAGCCACACCCGATTCAACTAAAGTTGGAGAAACTGACACCCGCCAGCCACCTGTGTGCGAAGCACGTCGGTAGAACCAGTCTCGCGTAAGCGTACGCGTAATGTCGGTCCAGGCCACTTCATCCAACAATACCGCCGAATCAAAGTATGACATGCTGGTAAGCAGTATGACTATTATCGTCCACAACTCACTTGTGTTCTACTCGTGCATATAACATCTATGCATAAACCTGGCTCGGATGCCACTGTAGGGGAACGTAGTAATTTCAAAAAAATTCCTACGCACACGCAAGATCATGGTGATGCATAGCAACGAGAGGGGAGAGTGTCATCTACGTACCCTCGTAGACCATAAGCGGGAGCGTTGTGACAATGCGGTTGATGTAGTCATACGTATTCACGATCGACCGATCCTAGTACCGAAAGTACGGCACCTCCGCGATCTGCACACGTTCGGCTCGATGACGTCCCACGAACTCAAGATCTAGCATAGTGTCGAGGTAGAGCTTCGCTAGTAGGACGGCGTGATGACGGTGATGATGAAGCTACCGACGCAGGGCTTCGCCTAAGCACTGCAACGATATGACCGAGGTGGATTATGGTGGAGGGGGGCACCGCACATGGCTAAGAACAATGTATGTTGTGTGTTCTAGGGTGCCCCCTGCCCCCGTATATAAAGGAGCAATGGGGAGGCCGCCCGGCCTTGGGGCGCGCCAAGGAGAGGGGGGAGTCCTCTTCCTAGTAGGAGTAGGACTCCCCCTTTCCTAGTCCAACTAGGAAGGGGGAAGGGGGAAGGAAGGAAAGCGATAGAGGGAGGAAAGAGGGGGCGCCCCCCTCCTTGTCCAATTCGGACTCCCAAGGGGGGGTGCGCGGCCAGCCCATGGCTCCCTCCTCTCTCTCTCTCTCTCTCAAGGCCCATGTTGGCCCATTAGTTCCCACGGGGGTTCCGATAACCCCCCGGCACTCCGATAATTATCCGGTGACCCCCGGAACACTTCCGATGTCCGAATATAGTCGTCCAATATATCAATCTTTATGTCTCGACCATTTCGAGACTCCTTGTCATGTCCGTGATCACATCCGGGACTCTGAACTATCTTCGGTACATCAAAACACATAAACTCATAATACCGATCATCACCGAACGTTAAGCGTGCAGATCCTATGGGTTCGAGAACTATGTAGACATGACCGAGACTCATCTCCGGTCAATAACCAATAGCGGAACCTGGATGCTCATATTAGTTCCTACATATTCTACGAAGATCTTTATCGGTCAAACCGCATAACAACAGACGTTGTTCCCTTTGTCATCGGTATGTTACTTGCCCGAGATTCGATCGTCGGTATCTCAATACCTAGTTCAATCTCATTACCGGCAAGTCTCTTTACTCATTCCGTAATGTATCATCCCGCAACTAACTCATTAGTTACATGCAAGGCTTATAGTGATGTGCATTACCGAGAGGGCCCAGAGATACCTCTCAGACAATCGGAGTGACAAATCCTAATCTCGATCTATGCCAACTCAACAAGTACCATCGGAGACACCTATAGAGCACCTTTATAATCACCCAGTTACGTTGTGACATTTGGTAGCACACAAAGTGTTCCTCCGGTATTCGGGAGTTGCATAATCTCATAGTCATAGGAACATGTATAAGTCATGAAGAAAGTAATAGCAAAATACTAAACGATTAAGTGCTAAGCTAACGGAATGGGTCAAGTCAATCACATCATTCTCTAATGATGTGATCTCGTTAATCAAATGACAACTCATTTCTATGGCTACGAAACATAACCATCTTTGATTCAACGAGCTAGTCAAGTAGAGGCATACTAGTGACACTGTGTTTTATCTATGTATTCACACATGTACTAAGTTTCCGGTTAATACAATTCTAGCATGAATAATAAACATTTAGCATGATATAAGGAAATATAAATAACAACTTTATTATTGCCTCTAGGGCATATTTTCTTCAGCTATTTGGGTGAAATGATGACACCATGCCAACTTTCAACCTTTTCAGAGTTCACCTGAAGTGCTTTTCATTTTCAGGGTCATTTAGCTAAAAAAATCAGTAAATGCATAAAAAATAACAAATTAAGTTAGAAAGGGATGAAAATTGATGATGTGGCTTTGAATGGTGCATTTTGAACGCACAAAAAGTCTGGAGTTCAAATAAGTTCAAAAAAATAAAATCCCTTTGTAACAGATGAGTTTTCGTTCGAAACAGTGATACTTCGAAAGAGATTGTCCATTTTGTACACGAAGTGCATCCAGTTTTTGCCGTAACCCTCTCAACTTTTTAGAACATGCTATGTGGTTGAAATGATGATACCATGCCAATTTTCAACCTCTTCAGAGTTCATTTGAAGTGCTTTTCAATTTCAGGGTCATTTAGCAAAAGGAATCAACTAAAAAGCTTTTATAAACCTCTAATATTTCTGAAACTAAAATTATATAAAATTTATGCAACTAAAAATATCAAAGTATTTTTTGTTGAAAACATTAATAGCAAAAATAATTTTCATAAAGAAACTTTTTGTTTGAAACTTTAATAGCAAACTAATATGACAAAAATCTGTTTTTGATTAAAACAGATATTTCAAATAACCTAAAAATTACCAAATTGAATATAATGATAAAACACAGTAATATTAAATAGCAGACAAAAGAATCACTCAAAAATCTATTTTTATAGTAAAGTTATTCACAAACTAGTGATTCACACACATTTCAAAAAAATCAAATTTAAACTATTCAAATTGGAAAACTAATGGCACTAACAGAAAGTTTGTAATTTTTGTGACCTAAAAGCAAAAAGAATCACTGAAAAACCATATGTAGAGACAAAATAAAATAAATAAAGCAAAAAGCAAAACAAGAAACTAAAAAAATGCCCCCTACTGGGCCACCACGGCCTGAATACGACTAGAAACCCAACCAAGGGACAGGATTCAGGCCCGCAGAAGGCCCAGTAGGCCCACAGGCAGATAAAGTCACTTTAGGCCCGTAAGCCTGCATTTGAGGGGAGCTCGAAGTGGTCAGCGCAACCATGCTTATAAACCACTATCGAAGCCTCTCGACTAGCAAGGTGGGACTAAACATCCCACCGCACCGCGCCAGTTCTAGCACAAGGCCTTTGGTTCCGGTTCGTGGCACGAACCGGGACGAAAGAGTGCCTTTGGTCCCGGTTCGTGGCACCAACTGGGACCAATGCCCCACTTTAGTCCCGGTTGGTGCCACCAAACGGGACTAAAGAGGGGCATTGGTCCCGGTTGGTGCCACGAACCGAGACCAATGCTCTGGGTATATAAGTAGCACTTAGGAATTTTACACAGTTCATCACCAGTTGCCCCCGATGACTCCGAGCACATCGACGCCGCCAGGCTGCCCCGACGCTGTCCACCGCCCCCGCTGTCACCTTCGTTGTCGTCGTCGTCGCCGTCGCCCCTGCCCCGGCCCGCCCCAGTCGTCATCGTCGCCCCTGCCCCGAGCCCGCGCCGCGCCCCTGCCCCGCCCCCGTCGTCGCCGTCGCCCCTTCCCCCCGAGCCCGCGCCCCTGCCCCGTCGTCGCCGTCACCATCCTTGCCGCTGACCCTATGCCCCTGCCCCGTCGACGCCACCCCTCATCCCTGTTCGGTCCGGCTAACACCCCCTTTCCTCCCCGTCCTCCTCCTTTTCTTATTTTTTTCATATATATGATGATTTTTTGTTCATATATGATATGTATGTATGTGTATATGATGATATGTATGTGTATATGATGATATGTCCTGATTTTTCAAAAAAAACTTGTTCATATATATGAAGATTTTTTTGTTCATAGATAATCATATGATATTTTCTTGTTCATACATGATCATATGAATTTTTTTGTTCATAGATGATCATTTTTAGGTTAGTTGTACTGTTAGTGCATTTTTGGTTAGTAGATTTTAGGTTAGTTGAGAGGAAAAAGGAAAAAGAAGAAAAGAGGAAGAAGGAAGAAGGAAGAGGAAAGAGGAGAAAAAAATAAGAAGAGGAAGAAGAAGAAGAAAAGGAGAAGAAGAAGGCTTCTCTCTTTTCTTCTTCTTCCTCTTCTTATTTTTTTCAGGAACGAGGGTGTCGAGGATTGACAAGCGGTGGAGGGTTGGACATGACATGAGGGGGGACGTCGGACATGTGATGAGGGGGGACGTCAGACATGACATGAGGGGGACGCCGGACATGACATGAGGGGGGACGTCAGACATGACATGAGGGGGGCGTCGAGGGGTCGAGGGTCGCCGAGGGTTCAAGGGTCGAGGATCGCCGAGGGGTCGAGGGTCGAGGATCGCCGAGGTGTCGAGGGTCATGGATCGCCGAGCGGTCGAGGGTCGAGGGTCGCCGAGGGGTTGAGGGTCGTCCAAGGGTCGAGGGTCCAGATTTATCAAGAATGCCCCCATTTTGGACAATAATGAGAGAGGGGAGGTCTGGCCCAAACCCCAGAAGCGCTGCCGAGGCCACCCAAATTTACCAAGTTAAAATAGCATTATCGTCGAGGCCACTCCGAACCCTAGAAGCATTGCCGAGGCCACCCCAAACCCTAGAGAAGCGTCGAGGCCACTAATATGATTCCTTGTTGTGATTAGCTAGCTAGGTCTACGTTTGCCACTAATATATCCATATGTCATGTTTTGTATAATAATTGCCATGTTGTAATATTTGCAGAAACTATGGAGCACGACCGAGACGAGGAAGCAGAAAAGGCGTTGGGGGACATAATCGCAGCCGAAGCTGATGTCATGGCGTATCTCAACGACACCGATGATCTGGAAGGATAGGGTGAAGAAGCAGGCTACGGTGATTGAGCAATGGAGGAGGAAGGACATGATTATGTTGGCTCCGGTGACCGAATGCCAGTGGAAGAAGGACACCGTGACGACGGCTCTAGTGACCGAACGGAGTCCGACCAGGTATATATATTAATTAAGCCTGTGCTGACTATAGCTAATTGATGCATTAATTGTTTTGGTATGTACACATATTAACTCGCTTCTTTGTTCTTTTCTAGCCCTCCGGATCGAGCCAAACTTCGGTAACGAGACGAGGCCCGAAGAAAAAGTTGCGCTCAGATGAAAAGTTCACTATCACAGAAATCGCGCGCGATGGCCAACCGATTGCACCCATACGAACCA
Organism: Aegilops umbellulata; assembly: GCA_032464435.1. Lineage (NCBI taxonomy): Eukaryota > Viridiplantae > Streptophyta > Magnoliopsida > Poales > Poaceae > Aegilops > Aegilops umbellulata. Next base: position 344,460,630 of record CP136060.1, on the reverse strand, counting down.
AGGAAGCATTTTCTACTCAGTGTGGGGTTCTTGTTAGGGACATGATCCCGATCAGCATCCACCAATGGTATAAGCCTAAGAAGGAAGACCCTGAGGTGTCTTATGTCAACGATAGGTTGAAAGATGATCTTTGGGACGCGCTGAAGGCAAATTTCACCCTACCGCCAGAGGAGGATCCGGAGAAGCCAGCTATTATAGAGCCATTGGTCAAGGCTCATGCTCTTAAGAAGATGGCAGATCTATTCAGGAGGTGGAAGAATGAGCTGAAAACAACGTTCGTCGACAAAGGAAAGACTCCATAATTCACCGGCCGGTTTGAGAAGATCAGAGATCACTCGGACGCCGCATTTGTGGCCCACAAGACATCGGACAAGAGTAAGAAGATGTTAGTGACAAACAAGAAAAATGCTGTGAAGAAGGTGCATCACCATCGCACGGGGTCAGGTGGCTACCTTAGAGCCCGACCGTTGTGGGACAAGGCTGAGAATGACCTGCTTGATAAAGGGATCGAACCAGAGACATTGCACTGGCCAGACCGTTCAAGGACTTGGTTCTTCGGGGTTGGGGGATCGTTGGACCCTGAAAAAGGGAAGTGCGTTTGGACGAACGAGCAACTGAGAATACCCGTTACGAGGCTTCTGGAGTATATCGCCACACTGCAGGAAGGGACGTTCGTTCCCGACAGAGAGAACGACAAGCTCACATAGGCCCTCGGGAATCCTGAGCACCCTGGACGGACATGAGGCACGCCATGCTCCGTTCCGTGGAAGGCTGGGTTTCCGGACGCAGGCGGTTACAAAGGCCAGGAGAGGAGGAGGAAAGTGGAGCAAACCCAACTGCAGGCGCTGCATGCAAGGGTAAAAGCGCTAGAGGAACGAGAAGCAGTTCACAGCAAACGACCTGCCGAAGCTACCCCCGAAGCTACCCCTCCATCTCAGCGGAGAAGCAGTGTGGCTTCCACCGAGCTGCTTCAGGAGCCTGTCTTCACAACTCCTGCTAGCTACCCCGTGAATGCTATCACGGAGTCTCAACATTGCCACCTTATGACGCAATGGCGGCAATTCAAAGTCAAGGCGGCTGTCGGCTTTGTTGCACCTCCTGAACCCGGAGCAACTTTTCACTGATGGCCGATTCCAGAAGGATATGCTAGGGTGATGGTGGATGAAATAACGGAGGGATTTGAGGACCTCGAGCTTGACCACCCTACCGGTGAAGGGGAGACTCGGCTGGGTTCTGCTCTGAAGACTCCATGCCTATGGCAGAAGGACTGCATCAACCTTCCTAACTGTATGCCTCCGCCTCCTCCTCCTCCTCCTCCGGCGAGTCAGGGCACTCCGCCTCCTCCTCCGACGAGTGATCAGGGCACTTCGCCTCCTTCTCCGGCTTCTCAGGCGCGTGGCGGCACTCTGCCTCCTTCTCCGCCTGCGCCGGCACGTCCGAGCAGTCTGCATCCTCCTCCATCTCGTCAGCAAGGGCGAAAGAGAGCCGCCACCGCTCCGGCTGCTCCGGTGCACTGTAGCATCCCACCGCCTTCTCTGCCTTGTAAGCAATGAAAGAAGACAACCGCAGCCGCTCGGCCTGCTCCGGCGTCTAGCAGTACAGCCAGAGGCGGGAGGCAATACAGATTCGGTCCATCTCTTAAGCCTTTAGAGAAGTTACCATACAAGAGGACCGACGAGGAAAACACGAAGATCTCTAAAGCTGAAGTGAAGGACTTTTTTTGCAAAGAAACCTCCACCTTCAGAGGAGAAGATAGATCCGGTGAAAGTGAAGCGCAATTTGGATGCCCTGAAGCGACCACCACCGTCTCTGCCGCAAACCAACTATGACCGCATTACTGAAAGGACATATAAGGAAGCGTCCTGGTCGGGAAGTACTTGTACTGATCGAAGGTTAGAAGAACGAAGAAGTGGGAAAACAATTCCCTAGCTCTGCGAACAAGCGAACCAATCGTGCCCCCCGCTCAAGGTGTCTAGTGATATCGTTGCTAATCATACGGGGATCTTGCCCGGTACCAATCCTGCAGATTACATGCACAACGACGATGCACATTTTGATATAATGGAGGTGGACGAATTTAGATACCAGTACGAGAAGCCTCTCGTTAAACCTGGTCATCCTCCTCTAACAACGATGATGCGAAGATTCCATGATTGGTACACGAAAACCTGCAGAGAGTCTTGGGGGAAGGATACTTTGACGCTGAGAGTTAAAGAGGAGCATGACCTCGTTGGAATTGATCTGTTGTCTGTTCCATTTGAGTAGTTATTCCCATTTTTCAATCAAAAGGCCCTCGATAAATTAACGGTCACTTGCTACTATCTGTAAGTACTACTTCTGTCATTAAGTCTCTATATATAGCTCAGCTCTTTCATTGCATGTATATATAATTATCCTCACTATATTATGCAGATTGAAGATCGCCGAATGCAAGAAAAGACAAATCGGTGATGTTGGGTTCATTAAGACAAATCTCGTAGATGAATTTACGGTTAAATTTCACGCCAAAGAAACCGAGGCCAACTTGCTATGATCGTTGGTAATAAATCAAAACAAAGATATAACAGTCTTTCCTTACAACTTCAAGTGAGTGTACTGTCTTGTGCATATTCGGTTTCCTTTATTAGTCGAGGTTATAGTAATGTAATTGATGGGTTATGCAAGCGTGCGTAGATTCCACCATATTCTCCTAGAGATTAAGCTTGAGCACGGACTAGTAACCGTCTTGGACTCGAGACGAAAAGATCCCCAGGAGTATGCGGACATGACTGAAATGCTCGAGAAGTAAGTTAAATCGGTCATTATCGCACCATATCGGCAACTTTGTTCATTTCCTGATATCAAGTAATTGTTTTCTTTGTCTGGCATGGTTTGGAAAAAATTCACCGCACAAGCTCCGGGACTGCCAGGGAAGCTGCGATTTACACACCCGAAAGTAAGTACTACTAGCTAGTTCTATGCATATCCTAGTGATTCAAGCGCTAGTTTCATCAATACCATTTAGCATGCTTGCTTATCAGTTTGATTGGCCTCTATTTCTTGTAAAGTGGTTGTGGCAGGAACCCAGGAATAATTACTGTGGATACTACATTTGCGAGTCCATCCGCCACACGACTTGTGAGCGGGGCTACTCTAAAAAACAATATGAAGTGCGTAAGCAATAATATTCACAATTTTATTTTATTACCATCATTTGTGTTGAGTTTCATTCATTCATATATCTGTATTGACCCCCTTCTTCAAATTAGATGTTTCAGATGCGGGATGAACTCCTAGCACAAGAACGCATGCGAGCAATTCAAGAGGATTTGGCGGAATTCTTTCTTGACCACGTGATCAATAAAGATGGAGAATACCATGTGGGACATGAGTTCATATATAATTAGGGGATTATATTGTAAGAGATGTTATATTGTATATATGTAGCCAGTAGCGTCGGATAGATATATGAAAACTTGTTGTTCGACCAATCTCTTGGAGAAGGAGAGTCAATATCACTTCTCTCTGTATGCATATGTTCATGACAATCTTCTGTACTTAATGGTTTCCTTCATTTGCTTACTAGCTAGCGTGTCGAGTCCTCTCTATACGTATAGTACGTAGCGTCGACCAAGCACGGAGATAAGAGAGTACACTTCTCTCTATTAATTAGCTAGCTAACACAATATATGAAACACCTAAATTAACCCTACAAAAACCCCCAACCCCTCCCCCCCTTCAGAAAAAAAACCCTAGCCCGTGAACTGCTGACGCGTGGTAGCTTATTGGTCTCGGTTGGTGCTACCAACTGGGACAAAAGGCCCCCTGCCAGGGCAAGCCACAGCGGCCACGTGGAGCCCCATCTGTCCCGGTTGGTATAAGAATCGAGACTAAAGGTACATGGCTTTAGTACCGACCCTTTAGTCCCGGTTCCTGAACCGGGACAAATGGGCCTTATGAACCGGGACAAATTGCTTTTTTCTACTAGTGATGCATCAAACACGATTGAGTTCCGATGCTTCCACAATTCCCGGAGCACGAGCAGTAGTATTGCTCACATATCCTTCGTGCATGTCGTAGTACCCTGCTTGTTGGCACACCATTATGGTAAGCTGGATTGATGATGAGGAATCCACTCAGGTTTACTTAGGCCAGTGCAAACAATAGTCCAAATTTGCCTCGCAAAAACATAGTTGAGGAGGTAGTGGTTATATGTCCTACTGGACACATTTGTTCACTTTTGCAATTCAATGGGGATCTGTATTAGTCCGATTTCCGGCAAATTGGAGACAAAAGTAGGGGAGATATAACGGAGTCCGGACATCCACTTGACCAATCAAAAGCTTCTGCATGGTCCTCCTTTTTTTCTCTCTTTTCACATGCATGGTCCCCCTCTCCTCTCTCTCCTCCCAACCACACACCATACCACAAATAGCCGGCCTTTTTCACCGCTTTGACCTTGTCAGCAAACTTAAGCATAAAATAAACTCTTACAGATTTTATTTCATGATCTGACCTTTTTGGTAACGCCTCAGGCCATGGTGTTGCTGGTCTACACAGAAACGCCAAGCCATCCATTGTTTCTTCCCTTAATAGGTAAGTGGCAAATGTGCACACATTGTTGCAAACGCCACACCCTATGGTGTTTCTAGTTGGGGCAGAAACGCCAAAGGCCTTGGCGTTTCTAGTAACACCATGGGATGTTGGCATTTCTGCCCTGCCACGTAGATACTTGACTAGGTCATGGTTAGATCAGAAACACTGGCTGGTTGAGCGTTTCTTTGTAGACTAGCAACGTCACGACATGTGCCATCTCCAAAAAGGGTCGGATCATGAAAAAAAATCGTGGGAGTTCATTTTGTGCTAACTTTGCTAAGAAGGTCAAAACAGTGAAAAAGACTCAAACAGACACCACATGCATGTTCCCTGATACGTCTCCAACGTATCTATAATTTTTGATTGCTCCATGCTATATTATCTACTGTTTTGGACTATATTGGGCTTTATTTTCCACTTTTATATTATTTTTGGGACTAACCTATTAACCAGAGGCCCAGCCCAGAATTGTTGTTTTTTTGCCTATTTCAGTGTTTCGAAGAAACGGAATATCAAACGGAGTCCAAACGGAATAAAATCTTCGGGAACGTGATTTTCTCACTGAACGTGATCCAGGAGACTTGGACCCTACGCCAAGGCATCAGAGAGGCAGTCAGGAGGGTGCCCCCCCCCCTTAGGGCGCGCCCCCTGCCTCGTGGGCCCCTCGGAGCTCCACCGACGTACTTCTTCCTCCTATATATACCTACGTACCCCCAAACGATCAGAACAGGAGCCAAAAACCTAATTCCACCGCCACAACTTTCTGTATCCACGAGATCCCATCTTGGGGCCTGTTCCGAAGCTCCACCGGAGAGGGACTTCATCACGGAGGGCTTCTACATCATCATAGCCTCTCCGATGAAGTGTGAGTAGTTTACCTCAGACCTTCGGGTCCATAGTTAGTAGCTACATGGCTTCTTCTCTCTTTTTGGATCTCAATACAATGTTCTCCCCCTCTCTCGTGGAGATCTATTCGATGTAATCTTCTTTTTGCGGTGTGTTTGTTGAGACCGATGAATTGTGGGTTTATGATCAAGTCTATCTATGAATAATATTTGAATCTTCTCTGAATTCTTTTATGTATGATTGGTTATCTTTGCAAGTCTCTTCGAATTATCAGTTTGGTTTGGCCTACTAGTTTGGTTTTTCTTGCCATGGGAGAAGTGCTTAGCTTTGGGTTCGATCTTGCGGTGTCCTTTCCCAGTGACAGAAGGGGCAGGAAGGCACGTATTGCATCGTTGCCATCGAGGATAACAAGATGGGGTTTATTTCATATTGCATGAATTTATCTCTCTACATCATGTCATCTTGCTTAAAGTGTTACTCTGTTTTTAACTTAATACTCTAGATGCATGCTGGATAGCGGTCGATGAGTGGAGTAATAGTAGTAGATGCAGAATCGTTTCGGTCTACTTGTCTTGGACGTGATGCCTATATACATGATCATACCTAGATATTCTCATAACTATGCTCAATTCTGTCAATTGGTCAACAGTAATTTGTTCAGCCACCGTAGAATACTTATGCTCTTGAGAGAAGCCACTAGTGAAACCTATGGCCCTCGGGTCTATTCTCATCATATCAATCTCCATCACTTTAATTTTGCTTTGCTTTTTACTTTGCCTTTTACTTTTCACTTTGCATCTCTATATCAAAAATACCAAAACATTATCTATCAGTTCTCACTCTCGTAAGTGACCGTGAAGGGATTGACAACTCCTAATCGCGTTGGTTGCGAGTAGCTATCGTTTTGTGCAGGTACGAGGGACTTGAGCGTGGCCTCCTACTGGATTGATACCTTGGTTCTCAAAAACTGAGGGAAATACTTACGCTACTCTGCTGCATTATCCTCTCCTCTTCGGGGAAATCCAACGCAAGCTCAAGAGGTAGCATTCCCCACATGCTTTTTCTCCTCACGGGCGGATACTTTGCAATTAGCATTGGATTGCTCTCTCCCGTATCCTGTCCGCGAACCACGTCCGAACACAAAAATGAACATATATCGGAGCAATTTGTGTGTTGGCGTTGGAGATGCCCTTAGAGCAACTCCAATGGGGCAACCCATTTCATTCGCGGCCGTCCGTTTTGTCAGGACCCCGATCCTAAGCCACATCGATCCAGCATGTAACACATCATATCACTTTGCGGCCTCACGCACGGTACTCCCACGGGTGCCACCTTACCTGGCCCGGGACCGTTTGCGCCTTTTGGCTCACGTATATGATAGTGTCGCTAGCATCCATATGATAGAGAACCCGGGCCGACATGGCTAGTCGTGAACCCAAAGCGGCGCTAACCTATGAGGACAGGCATACATGAATCACATCGAGCATGTCGGTCATCAACGTGTGAATCCGGGCTGTAGCACTGGGCTAACAGGACTCCGGTAACCCGGGCTGTAGCAGGCTAGGCAGGACTCCGGATGTCACCGCGTGACATTTCCCCGAAGGGACAGACATAGGGACGACGTGAAACACATGCCGGCCAGTCAAGTGTTCCGAGCAGTAGTGCTGGGCTAGCAGGGCTCCGGTGAACCGGGCTGTAGCGGACTACTATCGCTCGGAAGCACTAGACTTACATTTCCTCATATGAAAGGCTGCCAAGGATAAACAACTAGATAGTCGGATCCCACACATAGCAAGCATTTCAATCATACACACAATATGCTCGATATGTGTAGATACAACATGGCATCACAACAAGACTCTACGACTCAAGTATTTATTCATTAGGCTCCGAGGAGCGAGATATTACAAACATGGGTCTCATGACCCAACATTCAGAGCATACAAGTCAAACACATGCGGAAGCTTAACATGTCTGAGTATACAACCCAGAAGTCCATTACCGCGGACACGGCTATTCGAATAGATGATGTTAACCCTGCAGGGGTGTACTTCTTCACACACGCTCTCACCACTTACCGCCGTTTACACGACATGTACTCGGCAACCTTCAAGCGGAAGCCCAGCGAGGGTGTCGGCCACGGCCTACCTAAACACTCAAGTCTCTAGTCCAGGTTTATCGCCTATTCGGGTTCCATCCATGAGGAGATCCGGCCGGAGTTTCGCTCACAGCCCCAAACGATGTGTACAGGGTCCGAGACACCAAACGGGCGCCCGGCTGCCCGGCCACGTGCCTACCGCAACACAGCCCACCCCTACGGTCAGCGCTGCGTGCGGCCCCCAGTATACTACAAACACCAGAAATTACTTTGCAACTCCTGGACAGAGGACAAGGGTGATCAAGAAGCCGAGAGAGTCAATTAAGGATCCCAATGTGTGGTAGTAACTGTTTCATGGATCACAAACACAGAACTCAGTTCCTGAGGACGGCTTCAATGAGACAACCCACCATGTACTCCTACATGGCCTCTCACCAATACCTTTACCAAAACGTGTTCACACACTTAGCTCACACATAGTAGGACATGTTCAACACCATTCCAATTCATACCCGATGAATCAGACCCGACTCAACTCTAAGCAGTAGCAGGCATGACAAACAAACATGAATGAGTAGGCACATCAGAGCTCAAACAACTCCTACTCATGCTAGTGGGTTTCATCTAATTACTGTGGCAATGACAGGTCATGCAAAGGATAAAGGGGTTCAACTACCGCAGCAAGTAACAGTTGAATCGTTGTTGTCTTAATGCAGTAAAAGAGAGCAGGAGCGAGAGAGTGGGATTGTATCGGAATGAACAAGGGGGTTTTGCTTGCCTGGCACTTCTTAAGATATTATAGCTCTTCATCGGTGTCATCGATCTCATCGTCGGAATTCGTCTATCGAGAGGGGACAAATACCGGCAACAGAGAAGGAAACACAATCAATGCAATGCAACAATATGATGCATGGTCATGACATGGCAAAATGAATGTGTTTGAGCTAATGCAACTAGCAGCAGTTTAAATGAAGTTGGTTTGAACACTAGGTTCAACTTCAAACTCCATATGTGCTCTCTTAATGGTCATTTAATTTAATTTTCCTATACAGAGGGCATAAGTTGCTATAACATGCATGGAAATGGCATAAACAGATTCTTTGGATTTTTCTGATCATTTTTCATATATAAAACTTTGCATTTGGAGCTACAGATTAATTTCTATGATTTTTTGAAGTTTGGACTAATTTCTGGATTTTCCTGTACAAAAATAAATCCAGTAATTAATTTACTGCGTCAGCATGACGTCAGTGTGACGTCAGCAGGGTCAACGGCGTGGTCCAGGTCAAACCTGGATGGTGGGTCCCGCGTGTCAGTGTGACAACTAATTAACAGGGTTAAGTTAATACTAACTAGACTGTTAGTGGGGGCCTGGGCCCACATATCAGTGGCTTAGGGTTAGTTTAGCGAGGGGATTAGCACTAACAGGGTGATTAGCACTAACTAACACCTAATTAATCCAGTTATGGCCGGCCCCACATGTCAGGACTCGGGTGGGGTCCAGCCGGGGTCAAAGTGGGTCAATCCCACCGGCGTTGAGCCGCCGGCGAGAACGAACGCGGCGGAGGGCCTCGGGATTCCTCCTCCGGCGACCACATGGCCGGCGGAGGGCATCTACGTGCTGCTGGTGAACTCGCGCGTCGAGTGGGGCAAGCGGTGTGTGCGGGGGTGGCCGGAGATGACGCCGGCGTCGAGCCAGGCGGCGGCCGGAGTTCGGGCGTGCACGGGAACGACGCTAGGAGGCACGGCAGGGGGCGCAGAAGGGTGCTACGGCCTCCTGGGGGTGCACTGAGCACGGTGGCATGCTCGGACGCGTGCTTGCACGGCCGTAGCCACGACGGTGACATGGCCGGCGGCGAGGAGCGCTCGGGCTCGAAGGGGCGGTGGCTACGCGGCGCAAACGAGCAAGGGGGGGAAGTGGGGATCGAAGGAGAAGCTCACGGGGAGTGCAGCGGTGGTCTTGGGGAGCTCGGGGAAGCAACGGAGCGGGCGCACGGTCGCCGGCGATCTCGGCGGACCGAGGTTGAAGAAGACGGCAATGGCGGTGCTGCGGTGCGTCCGGAGCCTCGTGGCTAGGTGGAGAGGTAGAAGGGGTCGAGGCGGAGCCTCTGGGCTAGTCAGGGAGGCGAGGGGGAGGCGGTGGCTACGGTGAACGGCGTCGGCGGCAACAATCTCGCTCGGTGGAGCTCGACGGAGGGGAATGGAGGAGGGGATCGACTCGGGAGAGAGTGAGAGGGGCCGGGGAGGGTACGTGTCGGCGTCCAGGGCGTCCAGAGGGGGAAGGGGGCAGCCAGGCAGGGAGGAGGTGGCCGGGCGCGTGCCGGTGCGCGGTGGCCACACGCCTCGCGTCCTTCTGGCGCGAGGTGGGAGACGGTGGCGGCTCTGGTGGGCTGGGCCGCCAGGTGGACTGGCCAGCTGGGTCGGCCAGGTAAGCGGCTGGGCTTCTCTCTCTCTGCCCTTTTCTAATTTCCTTTCTGTTTTGCTATTTTCTGTAATTTGTTTTGATTTAGTTTTAGAAACTAAATCATTTTTATAAATCCTGAAAATAGTTTTGGGCATTAACTGAAATATTACAAAGGCCCTTAGCTATTTCCAGAATATGTTGGAGCAATTAAAATTATTTATAGAATTTAAGTTCCCCAATTCAAATACAATATGGGTTGATTCAAATAGCAAAATGTCTGGAAAAATATCCATCATCACTGGATATGGTTTTCACCTTTTTCCATTAATCATGAACATTTTTGCAAACCAGTTTGGGTTCTTTGAAAATATTTTGAAGTTGAACCTATTTGCATTGTTTCAGTACTAGGGGTTCGATCAATCCCCATTTCAAATTTCATGAAATTTAAACATGATGCATGGATGCAATGCCACATGTTACAAGCAAACTCTAGGGCTGTGACAACTCATCCCCGCTAAACAAGAATCTCGTCCCGAGATTCAAGACGTGAGGTAAGAAGACAGAGGGGTCGCAAGCTACCACAACCTTCTCGATCCAACTGCCCTTCTCGAAGAAGTAGCTTCATTGCATCATATTGATCTTGACGTCCTCGCTTTGAGATCTTCATCCAACACGATGGCGACAGAAAGAAACTCTATAGGAAACGATCTCCTCGAAGATCGAGCATTCAAGATCAATTCGTGGAATGAGATGTTGGAACATCTCGAGTTGAGACACAAAACACATCGAGAGGGATGGAAGAACATCGACGGGGTTTGATTTGATGGGCAAAAATTCCACACTTAGAAAGATGGTGGAGGGTGTCACGGTAGCGAGGAAAATTGCCATGATTCCATAACGGGGCACCTCAGGGAAGGTGACTCGCAGAAATATTCCCTTAAGTGGCAAAAAGAATTACTTTTGATACTGAGATCATTGGAACTCTTTATTCCAGCCTAAGGCAATCACAAACGATCGTTTGATGGAGTTCGAAAGAGTGGTATACTCAAACTAATATGGATGATGTGGACTACCTTGTTGAAGACAACGCAATGGATGACTTTTGCTTATCACCGGAAATGGAGGGGACCCATTACAAGTCCACTTTGAATATGATCCTGGACAACAACTATTGAGGTGAAAGCTGGGAACAAAATGCAAATGCTGGAAATGATTCTGGTAACTGGGGAAACTCAACAGTCGAGAGTGTTTCCAATATTTCAATGGTTATGGAATCATCGAAGACACTGAGAGCACAAAGATCCCTAAGGAACAACTTCTATAATAAGTCACACGAGATCCTCATGGAAAGATGGTCAAAGATACTACAATGACAGATCATCCGGCTAGGTGTGTCGGCCAGACATTAACCTTGTCGGGACCTACATAATAGATCTTGGAAAAGGTTCCAACCATCATATCTGCCTGAAATTCAGATCTGGTTGGTAACAGAATATTTCAGACAACCTGTCTGGAAAAGAAAGTTTGCAGCACAAATCGACGAGATGATGTTGCGAGATTCTCAGGAGATGAACTATGATAGCAAGCTCCAAAACATGAGCCGGTTCTGCTACATACATGTGAACACACTGTCCCAGACAGGCATGACCACACGGTAGTCTTACAACAAAACACTACCGAGTTCAGGTGGGGGAACCATCATCTAGGGTAACGAAGTCTTGTGCATGACCTAGGATTTGCACAACAACTCCTTGTCCTAGAACAAATCAATCAGTGGCTTGGTGTGCTAGGGATTACCACGGAGTGGAGGTAATTAATCTACCAAACCATAGAATACTTCGCACGTATGCATGCCTGACTTGGGATGATTCCAAGGAAAACAAAACAAACCTTTCTCGAATTCATGGCGGCAACTTACACCTAAAGCACATGAATTCGAGGAAGTCACTTCTTCCATCTAAGCATAAGCCTCATGAACTGAACACGAAGGCATTGCTTACAAAGCTTCCAATACTAGTGTATCATCCAACATGAATCGTGGGGGAGACAAAATGCTGCTGATGGGCTCAACAACAACTCATCGTAATTTCCATATCACTGGACTTCCACCATCATGTGAACACGGTGATAGCATTGGTCAGACCAAAAGATATAATGGTGTATGCTTGAGGAATCAACCACGAGTAAGACAACATTACGATCATCGTTGGTTCTGATTTGACTTGATGATAGCCCATACTCAAGTCAAAGTTTTGACAAGACAATAGATCCAACAACTGATCACGAGGACCAGTCGATGAAGATATCATCTTTCTTCCACACACACTTCAAAGGATATCCCTTAGAAATGAACTAAGTCGGATAAGCTTTTATCTTCCAACTCTCCAAGTTGTTGTTTAGCTCAACCAACTAGCTCAGGGTATCCAACACAGATTCTTGGAGAAAGAGTGGTTTATTGGAAAACCAACTTGAGCACGAACTCAACATAACGGCCAGGGAACAACCTGGTAATGCTTCCGAGAAGATATTCGGAACATCACGAACCACCGATATGTTACTAAGCTCGAGAACAATCTTGCTTTTCAGGGCAAGATGATATGATCAAATAAACAAGGGATTGAACAATCCTTACTCATTGATCGAAGAGTGCACCAGAAATAAGGACTAGGTAGCGCAATCAATCTTAGGATGATGATTTAGTAACCAACACGCTAAGAATGAGAATATTGTTCATTTACTACAAGCAACGAGTTGCTCAGAGTATTGATTTCACACATCACGAATCACTTGTCGGCATTCCGGTTGCAACAACACGAAACCGAGGAATGAACAATGATGGCAAGAAGTATTACTGCGTCAAGAATTCATAAGAGGTGGTGCAATTCTCATGACATTCTTGACATAAAGATGGTAACACTCCAAGGTAGAACAGAACAAGAGCTGGATTGGCATTTTGATCTGTGGAATACAATTACTTTGACCCAATCCTCGAAATGGACAAGGTACTGGAGTTTGTTTCTCCTAGTCATTCCCGGATAGAATGGCTTGACGGACCACAAGAGTAATAGGCATAGATAAACGAATGCACGACTACTCCTGACTATCAATTAACAGACGAGGGCCAGGAAATAGCCAAAGAGGGACAACTCAAAGGAACATATAACTTTCTGAGTTGTGGATGCATGGATTAGTATGTCGAACCAAGTTCAACATATTTCTTCCAGATAACCCATGCAGGAAGGTAGAGCTGGCAGAATCACAATATGAATGGAGTACTCCTCAAGAGCACCCTGGTTGTGATCTTTTGGTTCAACAAACTTCTGCCATAAATGGTTCATAGTATTTGGAAGAAGGGAATATCACGGACCTCGAGGACTATCGCAAAGTTTAATAATATCTTAAGGGATCTAGTTACTAACAACATGATGTAGGGTGAATCTTGGGTTCGAAAACCCAGGAGTAGAATACCTACTACTAATTGGCATCACGGGATGCTTTCGAGAATGGTGGCCAGATTCATCACACTGGGAACACAAACATGCTAGATTACTAGGTGACTCCCTAAAACACCTAGGGTCATACTAGTAACTCCGACATATATGTCGAGGCAACAGAGTACCTCAACTCACCGATTAGTGTGGTTGAACTGGCCCAAAGGAACATCGAGAATGGAAAGAAGGGATTTGCAAATGCATCAGACTATTTAGAAACTGGGATGACTCGGACAGCATAACGGCTGTGAATGCTCAAAATGATTTGAGACATCCTGCAAAATGGTGGCATAACCACTCAACATCACAATATCAATGTTCTGAGATCAACTGAGATCACATGGAAGTAGTAGGAACCGAACTGAAGCTTGAACTCAACAATCCTAGGCAACTACGGTTTAGTAACACGTCATCCTGAGAGATAGAAGAGAAGCCTAGTTCTTAACCCCCGTAGAAGAGAAGAGGTTGACTCAGATCAGAAGGCCATGAGGTATAAGGAGTAAAAAGAGCCTTACGTTCCCTTCCACAATCAATTCCCTTATATAACTAGAGCATATCTAGACTCAACTTCGACCAATTTGGCTTGGTAATCCTACAGGCAGTCAGGCTCTGATACCAACACTGTCAGGACCCCGATCCTAAGCCACATCGATCCAGCATGTAACACATCATATCACTTTGCGGCCTCACGCACGGTACTCCCACGGGTGCCACCTTACCTGGCCCGGGACCGTTTGCGCCTTTTGGCTCACGTATATGATAGTGTCGCTAGCATCCATATGACAGAGAACCCGGGCCGACATGGCTAGTCGTGAACCCAAAGCGGCGCTAACCTATGAGGACAGGCATACATGAATCACATCGAGCATGTCGGTCATCAACGTGTGAATCCGGGCTGTAGCACTGGGCTAACAGGACTCCGGTAACTCGGGCTGTAGCAGGCTAGGCAGGACTCCGGATGTCACCGCGTGACATTTCCCCGAAGGGACAGACATAGGGACGACGTGAAACACATGCCGGCCAGTCAAGTGTTCCGAGCAGTAGTGCTGGGCTAGCAGGGCTCCGGTGAACCGGGCTGTAGCGGACTACTATCGCTCGGAAGCACTAGACTTACATTTCCTCATATGAAAGGCTGCCAAGGATAAACAACTAGATAGTCGGATCCCACACATAGCAAGCATTTCAATCATACACACAATATGCTCGATATGTGTAGATACAACATGGCATCACAACAAGACTCTACGACTCAAGTATTTATTCATTAGGCTCTGAGGAGCGAGATATTACAAACATGGGTCTCATGACCCAACATTCAGAGCATACAAGTCAAACACATGCGGAAGCTTAACATGTCTGAGTACAGACATCTACAAATGAAAAAGGCTGAGAAGCCTGACTATCTACCAGATCCTGCCAAGGGCACAAGATCGTAGCTGAGGTAACAAGCTAAATGTCGAAGTCCACACGGAACTACTAGCGAGACTGACGTCTCTCTGCAAAAACATAAAATAGGCAAACGTGAGTACAAATGTACCCAGCAAGACTTACATCAGATCTAACTATATATGCATCAGTATCAAAAGGGGTTAGTGGAGTTTAACTGCAGCAAGCCAGCTTTGACTCGGTGGCTAACCTGAACTACGACTGCAAGCGACTCTTTTGGGGTGGCGCACATGAGTCCACATATTCACCATCCAATACACCACTATGGATCCACTTCCGTCTCCCTACGAGAAGGCCATCCATAGCACTCATGCTTATCTTGCGTATTTTAGAGTATCCACTTTCACTTGTCTATGAACTGTTATAGGCAACCCAGAAGTCCATTACCGCGGACATGACTATTCGAATAGATGATGTTAACCCTGCAGGGGTGTACTTCTTCACACACGCTCTCACCACTTACCGCTGTTTACACGACATGTACTCGGCAACCTTCAAGCGGAAGCCCGGCGAGGGTGTCGTCCACGGCCTACCTAAACACTCAAGTCTCTAGTCCAGGTTTATCGCCTATTCGGGTTCCATCCATGAGGATATCCGGCCGGAGTTTCGCTCACAGCCCCAAACGATGTGTACAGGGTCCGAGACACCAAACGGGCGCCCTGCTGCCCGGCCACGTGCCTACCGCAACACAGCCCACCCCTACGGTCAGCGCTGCGTGCGGCCCCCAGCATACTACAAACACCAGAAACTACTTTGCAACTCCTGGACAGAGGACAAGGGTGATCAAGAAGCCGAGAGAGTCAATTAAGGATCCCAATGTGTGGTAGTAACTGTTTCATGGATCACAAACACAGAACTTAGTTCCTGAGGACGGCTTCAATGAGACAACCCACCATGTACTCCTACATGGCCTCTCACCAATACCTTTACCAAAACGTGTTCACACACTTAGCTCACACACAGTAGGACATGTTCAACACCATTCCAATACATACCCGATGAATCAGACCCGACTCAACTCTAAGCAGTAGCAGGCATGACAAACAAACATGAATGAGTAGGCACATCAGAGCTCAAACAACTCCTACTCATGCTAGTGGGTTTCATCTAATTACTGTGGCAATGACAGGTCATGCAAAGGATAAAGGGGTTCAACTACCGCAGCAAGTAACAGTTGAATCGTTGTTGTCTTAATGCAGTAAAAGAGAGCAGGAGCGAGAGAGTGGGATTGTATCGGAATGAACAAGGGGGTTTTGCTTGCCTGGCACTTCTGAAGATATTATAGCTCTTCATCGGTGTCATCGATCTTATCGTCGGAATTCGTCTATCGAGAGGGGACAAATACCGGCAACAGAGAAGGAAACACAATCAATGCAATGCGACAATATGATGCATGGTCATGACATGGCAAAATGAATGTGTTTGAGCTAATGCAACTAGAAGCAGTTTAAATGAAGTTGGTTTGAACACTAGGTTCAATTTCAAACTCCATATGTGCTCTCTTAATGGTCATTTAATTTAATTGTCCTATACAGAGGGCATAAGTTGCTCTAACATGCATGGAAATGACATAAACAGATTCTTTGGATTTTTCTGATCATTTTTCATATATAAAACTTTGCATTTGGAGCTACAGATTAATTTCTATGATTTTTTGAAGTTTGGACTAATTTCTGGATTTTCCTGTACAAAAATAAATCCAGTAATTAATTTACTGCGTCAGCATGACGTCAGTGTGACGTCAGCAGGGTCAACGGCGTGGTCCAGGTCAAACCTGGACGGTGGGTCCCGCGTATCAGTGTGACAACTAATTAACAGGGTTAAGTTAATACTAACTAGACTGTTAGTGGGGGCCTGGGCCCACATATTAGTGGCTTAGGGTTAGTTTAGCGAGGGGATTAGCACTAACAGGGTGATTAGCACTAACTAACACCTAATTAATCCAGTTATGGCCGGCCCCACATGTCAGGACTCGGGTGGGGTCCAGCCGGGGTCAAAGTGGGTCAATCCCACCGGCGTTGAGCCGCCGGCGAGAACGAACGCGGCGGAGGGCCTCAGGATTCCTCCTCCGGCGACCAAATGGCCGGCGGAGGGCATCTACGTGCTGCTGGTGAACTCACGCGTCGAGTGGGGCAAGCGGTGTGTGCGGGGGTGGCCGGAGATGACGCCGGCGTCGAGCCAGGCGGCGGCCGGAGTTCGGGCGTGCACGGGAACGACGCTAGGAGGCACGGCAGGGGGCGCAGAAGGGTGCTACGGCCTCCTGGGGGTGCACTGAGCACGGTGGAACGCTCAGACGCGTGCTTGCACGGCCGTAGCCACGACGGTGACATGGCCGGCGGCGAGGAGCGCTCGGGCTCGAAGGGGCGGTGGCTACGCGGCGCAAACGAGCAAGGGGGGGAAGTGGGGATCGAAGGAGAAGCTCACGGGGAGTGCAGCGGTGGTCTTGGGGAGCTCGGGGAAGCAACGGAGCGGGCGCACGGTCGCCGGCGATCTCGGCGGACCGAGGTTGAAGAAGACGGCGATGGCGGTGCTGCGGTGCGTCCGGAGCCTCGTGGCTAGGTGGAGAGGTAGAAGGGGTCGAGGCGGAGCCTCTGGGCTAGTCAGGGAGGCGAGGGGGAGGCGGTGGCTACGGTGAACGGCGTCGGCGGCAACAATCTCGCTCGGTGGAGCTCGACGGAGGGGAATGGAGGAGGGGATCGACTCGGGAGAGAGTGAGAGGGGCCGGGGAGGGTACGTGTCGGCGTCCAGGGCGTCCAGAGGGGGAAGGGGGCAGCCAGGCAGGGAGGAGGTGGCCGGGCGCGTGCCGGTGCGCGGTGGCCACACGCCTCGCGTCCTTCTGGCGCGAGGTGGGAGACGGTGGCGGCTCTGGTGGGCTGGGCCGCCAGGTGGACTGGCCAGCTGGGTCGGCCAGGTAAGCGGCTGGGCTTCTCTCTCTCTGCCCTTTTCTAATTTCCTTTCTGTTTTGCTATTTTCTGTAATTTGTTTTGATTTAGTTTTAGAAACTAAATCATTTTTATAAATCCTGAAAATAGTTTTGGGCATTAACTGAAATATTACAGAGGCCCTTAGCTATTTCCAGAATATGTTGGAGCAATTAAAATTATTTATAGAATTTAAGTGCCCCAATTCAAATACAATATGGGTTGATTCAAATAGCAAAATGTCTGGAAAAATATCCATCATCACTGGATATGGTTTTCACCTTTTTCCATTAATCATGAACATTTTTGCAAACCAGTTTGGGTTCTTTGAAAATATTTTGAAGTTGAACCTATTTGCATTGTTTTAGTACTAGGGGTTCGATCAATCCCCATTTCAAATTTCATGAAATTTAAACATGATGCATGGATGCAATGCCACATGTTACAAGCAAACTCTAGGGCTGTGACAACTCATCCCCGCTAAACAAGAATCTCGTCCCGAGATTCAAGACGTGAGGTAAGAAGACAGAGGGGTCGCAAGCTACCACAACCTTCTCGATCCAACTGCCCTTCTCGAAGAAGTAGCTTCATTGCATCATATTGATCTTGACGTCCTCGCTTTGAGATCTTCATCCAACACGATGGCGACAGAAAGAAACTCTATAGGAAACGATCTCCTCGAAGATCGAGCATTCAAGATCAATTCGTGGAATGAGATGTTGGAACATCTCGAGTTGAGACACAAAACACATCGAGAGGGATGGAAGAACATCGACGGGGTTTGATTTGATGGGCAAAAATTCCACACTTAGAAAGATGGTGGAGGGTGTCACGGTAGCGAGGAAAATTGCCATGATTCCATAACGGGGCACCTCAGGGAAGGTGACTCGCAGAAATATTCCCTTAAGTGGCAAAAAGAATTACTTTTGATACTGAGATCATTGGAACTCTTTATTCCAGCCTAAGGCAATCACAAACGATCGTTTGATGGAGTTCGAAAGAGTGGTATACTCAAACTAATATGGATGATGTGGACTACCTTGTTGAAGACAACGCAATGGATGACTTTTGCTTATCACCGGAAATGGAGGGGACCCATTACAAGTCCACTTTGAATATGATCCTGGACAACAACTATTGAGGTGAAAGCTGGGAACAAAATGCAAATGCTGGGAATGATTCTGGTAACTGGGGAAACTCAACAGTCGAGAGTGTTTCCAATATTTCAATGGTTATGGAATCATCGAAGACACTGAGAGCACAAGGATCCCTAAGGAACAACTTCTATAATAAGTCGCACGAGATCCTCATGGAAAGATGGTCAAAGATACTACAATGACAGATCATCCGGCTAGGTGTGTCGGCCAGACATCAACCTTGTCGGGACCTACATAATAGATCTTGGAAAAGGTTCCAACCATCATATCTGCCTGAAATTCAGATCTGGTTGGTAACAGAATATTTCAGACAACCTGTCTGGAAAAGAAAGTTTGCAGCACAAATCGACGAGATGATGTTGCGAGATTCTCAGGAGATGAACTATGATAGCAAGCTCCAAAACATGAGCCGGTTCTGCTACATACATGTGAACACACTGTCCCAGACAGGCATGACCACACGGTAGTCTTACAACAAAACACTACCGAGTTCAGGTGGGGGAACCATCATCTAGGGTAACGAAGTCTTGTGCATGACCTAGGATTTGCACAACAACTCCTTGTCCTAGAACAAATCAATCAGTGGCTTGGTGTGCTAGGGATTACCACGGAGTGGAGGTAATTAATCTACCAAACCATAGAATACTTCGCACGTATGCATGCCTGACTTGGGATGATTCCAAGGAAAACAAAACAAACCTTTCTCGAATTCATGGCGGCAACTTACACCTAAAGCACATGAATTCGAGGAAGTCACTTCTTCCATCTAAGCATAAGCCTCATGAACTGAACACGAAGGCATTGCTTACAAAGCTTCCAATACTAGTGTATCATCCAACATGAATCGTGGGGGAGACAAAATGCTGCTGATGGGCTCAACAACAACTCATCGGAATTTCCATATCACTGGACTTCCACCATCATGTGAACACGGTGATAGCATTGGTCAGACCAAAAGATATAATGGTGTATGCTCGAGGAATCAACCATGAGTAAGACAACATTACGATCATCGTTGGTTCTGATTTGACTTGATGATAGCCCATACTCAAGTCAAAGTTTTGACAATACAATAGATCCAACAACTGATCACGAGGACCAGTCGATGAAGATATCATCTTTCTTCCACACACACTTCAAAGGATATCCCTTAGAAATGAACTAAGTCGGACAAGCTTTTATCTTCCAACTCTCCAAGTTGTTGTTTAGCTCAACCAACTAGCTCAGGGTATCCAACACAGATTCTTGGAGAAAGAGTGGTTTATTGGAAAACCAACTTGAGCATGAACTCAACATAACGGACAGGGAACAACCTGGTAATGCTTCTGAGAAGATATTCGGAACATCACGAACCACCGATATGTTACTAAGCTCGAGAACAATCTTGCTTTTCAGGGCAAGATGATATGATCAAATAAACAAGGGATTGAACAATCCTTACTCATTGATCGAAGAGTGCACCAGAAATAAGGACTAGGTAGCACAATCAATCTTAGGATGATGATTTAGTAACCAACACGCTAAGAATGAGAATATTGTTCATTTACTACAAGCAACGAGTTGCTCAGAGTATTGATTTCACACATCACGAATCACTTGTCGGCATTCCGGTTGCAACAACACGAAACCGAGGAATGAACAATGATGGCAAGAAGTATTACTGCGTCAAGAATTCATAAGAGGTGGTGCAATTCTCATGACATTCTTGACATAAAGATGGTAACACTCCAAGGTAGAACAGAACAAGAGCTGGATTGGCATTTTGATCTGTGGAATACAATTACTTTGACCCAATCCTCGAAATGGACAAGGTACTGGAGTTTGTTTCTCCTAGTCATTCCCGGATAGAATGGCTTGACGGACCACAAGAGTAATAGGCATAGATAAACGAATGCACGACTACCCCTGACTATCAATTAACAGACGAGGGCCAGGAAATAGCCAAAGAGGGACAACTCAAAGGAACATATAACTTTCTGAGTTGTGGATGCATGGATTAGTATGTCGAACCAAGTTCAACATATTTCTTCCAGATAACCCATGCAGGAAGGTAGAGCTGGCAGAATCACAATATGAATGGAGTACTCCTCAAGAGCACCCTGGTTGTGATCTTTTAGTTCAACAAACTTCTGCCATAAATGGTTCATAGTATTTGGAAGAAGGGAATACCACGGATCTCGAGGACTATCGCAAAGTTTACTAATATCTTAAGGGATCTAGCAAATACTAACAACATGATGTAGGGTGAATCTCGGGTTCGAAAACCCAGGAGTAGAATACCTACTACTAATTGGCATCACGGGATGCTTTCGAGAATGGTGGCCAGATTCATCACACTGGGAACACAAACATGCTAGATTACTAGGTGACTCCCTAAAACACCTAGGGTCATACTAGTAACTCCGACATATATGTCGAGGCAACAGAGTACCTCAACTCACCGATTAGTGTGGTTGAACTGGCCCAAAGGAACATCGAGAATGGAAAGAAGGGATTTGCAAATGCATCAGACTATTTAGAAACTGGGATGACTCGGACAGCATAACGGCTGTGAATGCTCAAAATGATTTGAGACATCCTGCAAAATGGTGGCATAACCACTCAACATCACAATATCAATGTTCTGAGATCAACTGAGATCACATGGAAGTAGTAGGAACCGAACTGAAGCTTGAACTCAACAATCCTAGGCAACTATGGTTTAGTAACACGTCATCCTGAGAGATAGAAGAGAAGCCTAGTTCTTAACCCCCGTAGAAGAGAAGAGGTTGACTCAGATCAGAAGGCCATGAGGTATAAGGAGTAAAAAGAGCCTTACGTTCCCTTCCACAATCAATTCCCTTATATAACTAGAGCATTTCTAGACTCAACTTCGACCAGTTTGGCTTGGTAATCCTACAGGCAGTCAGGCTCTGATACCAACGCTGTCAGGACCCCGATCCTAAGCCACATCGATCCAGCATGTAACACATCATATCACTTTGCGGCCTCACGCACGGTACTCCCACGGGTGCCACCTTACCTGGCCCGGGACCGTTTGCGCCTTTTGGCTCACGTATATGATAGTGTCGCTAGCATCCATATGACAGAGAACCCGGGCCGACATGGCTAGCCGTGAACCCAAAGCGGCGCTAACCTATGAGGACAGGCATACATGAATCACATCGAGCATGTCGGTCATCAACGTGTGAATCCGGGCTGTAGCACTGGGCTAACAGGACTCCAGTAACCCGGGCTGTAGCAGGCTAGGCAGGACTCCGGATGTCACCGCGTGACATTTCCCCGAAGGGACAGACATAGGGACGACGTGAAACACATGCCGGCCAGTCAAGTGTTCCGAGCAGTAGTGCTGGGCTAGCAGGGCTCCGGTGAACCGGGCTGTAGCGGACTACTATCGCTCGGAAGCACTAGACTTACATTTCCTCATATGAAAGGCTGCCAAGGATAAACAACTAGATAGTCGGATCCCACACATAGCAAGCATTTCAATCATACACACAATATGCTCGATATGTGTAGATACAACATGGCATCACAACAAGACTCTACGACTCAAGTATTTATTCATTAGGCTCCGAGGAGCGAGATATTACAAACATGGGTCTCATGACCCAACATTCAGAGCATACAAGTCAAACACATGCGGAAGCTTAACATGTCTGAGTACAGACATCTACAAATGAAAAAGGCTGAGAAGCCTGACTATCTACCGGATCCTGCCAAGGGCACAAGATCGTAGCTGAGGTAACAAGCTAAACGTCGAAGTCCACACGGAACTACTAGCGAGACTGACGTCTCTCTGCAAAAACATAAAATAGGCAAACGTGAGTACAAATGTACCCAGCAAGACTTACATCAGATCTAACTACATATGCATCAGTATCAAAAGGGGGTAGTGGAGTTTAACTGCAGCAAGCCAGCTTTGACTCGGTGGCTAACCTGAACTACGACTGCAAGCGACTCTTTTGGGGTGGCGCACACGAGTCCACATATTCACCATCCAATACACCACTATGGATCCACTTCCGTCTCCCTACGAGAAGGCCATCCATAGCACTCACGCTTATCTTGCGTATTTTAGAGTATCCACTTTCACTTGTCTATGAACTGTTATAGGCAACCCAGAAGTCCATTACCGCGGACACGGCTATTCGAATAGATGATGTTAACCCTGCAGGGGTGTACTTCTTCACACACGCTCTCACCACTTACCGCCGTTTACACGACATGTACTCGGCAACCTTCAAGCGGAAGCCCAGCAAGGGTGTCGTCCACGGCCTACCTAAACACTCAAGTCTCTAGTCCAGGTTTATCGCCTATTCGGGTTCCATCCATGAGGAGATCCGGCCGGAGTTTCGCTCACAGCCCCAAACGATGTGTACAGGGTCCGAGACACCAAACGGGCGCCCGGCTGCCCGGCCACGTGCCTACCGCAACACAGCCCACCCCTACGGTCAGCGCTGCGTGCGGCCCCCAGCATACTACAAACACCAGAAACTACTTTGCAACTCCTGGACAGAGGACAAGGGTGATCAAGAAGCCGAGAGAGTCAATTAAGGATCCCAATGTGTGGTAGTAATTGTTTCATGGATCACAAACACAGAACTCAGTTCCTGAGGACGGCTTCAATGAGACAACCCACCATGTACTCCTACATGGCCTCTCACCAATACCTTTACCAAAACGTGTTCACACACTTAGCTCACACACAGTAGGACATGTTCAACACCATTCCAATTCATACCCGATGAATCAGACCCGACTCAACTCTAAGCAGTAGCAGGCATGACAAACAAACATGAATGAGTAGGCACATCAGAGCTCAAACAACTCCTACTCATGCTAGTGGGTTTCATCTAATTACTGTGGCAATGACAGGTCATGCAAAGGATAAAGGGGTTCAACTACCGCAGCAAGTAACAGTTGAATCGTTGTTGTCTTAATGCAGTAAAAGAGAGCAGGAGCGAGAGAGTGGGATTGTATCGGAATGAACAAGGGGGTTTTGCTTGCCTGGCACTTCTTAAGATATTATAGCTCTTCATCGGTGCCATCGATCTCATCGTCGGAATTCGTCTATCGAGAGGGGACAAATACCGGCAACAGAGAAGGAAACACAATCAATGCAATGCGACAATATGATGCATGGTCATGACATGGCAAAATGAATGTGTTTGAGCTAATGCAACTAGCAGCAGTTTAAATGAAGTTGGTTTGAACACTAGGTTCAATTTCAAACTCCATATGTGCTCTCTTAATGGTCATTTAATTTAATTGTCCTATACAGAGGGCATAAGTTGCTCTAACATGCATGGAAATGGCATAAACAGATTCTTTGGATTTTTCTGATCATTTTTCATATATAAAACTTTGCATTTGGAGCTACAGATTAATTTCTATGATTTTTTGAAGTTTGGACTAATTTCTGGATTTTCCTGTACAAAAATAAATCCAGTAATTAATTTACTGCGTCAGCATGACGTCAGTGTGACGTCAGCAGGGTCAACGGCGTGGTCCAGGTCAAACCTGGACGGTGGGTCCCGCGTGTCAGTGTGACAACTAATTAACAGGGTTAAGTTAATACTAACTAGACTGTTAGTGGGGGGCCTGGGCCCACATATCAGTGGCTTAGGGTTAGTTTAGCGAGGGGATTAGCACTAACAGGGTGATTAGCACTAACTAACACCTAATTAATCCAGTTATGGCCGGCCCCACATGTCAGGACTCGGGTGGGGTCCAGCCGGGGTCAAAGTGGGTCAATCCCACCGGCGTTGAGCCGCCGGCGAGAACGAACGCGGCGGAGGGCCTCGGGATTCCTCCTCCGGCGACCAAATGGCCGGCGGAGGGCATCTACGTGCTGCTGGTGAACTCGCGCGTCGAGTGGGGCAAGCGGTGTGTGCGGGGGTGGCCGGAGATGACGCCGGCGTCGAGCCAGGCGGCGGCCGGAGTTCGGGCGTGCACGGGAACGACGCTAGGAGGCACGGCAGGGGCGCAGAAGGGTGCTATGGCCTCCTGGGGGTGCACTGAGCACGGTGGCACGCTCCGACGCATGCTTGCACGGCCGTAGCCACGACGGTGACATGGCCGGCGGCGAGGAGCGCTCGGGCTCGAAGGGGCGGTGGCTACGCGGCGCAAACGAGCAAGGGGGGGAAGTGGGGATCGAAGGAGAAGCTCACGGGGAGTGCAGCGATGGTCTTGGGGAGCTCGGGAAAGCAACGGAGCGGGCGCACGGTCGCCGGCGATCTCGGCGGACCGAGGTTGAAGAAGACGGCGATGGCGGTGCTGCGGTGCGTCCGGAGCCTCGTGGCTAGGTGGAGAGGTAGAAGGGGTCGAGGCGGAGCCTCTGGGCTAGTCAGGGAGGTGAGGGGGAGGCGGTGGCTACGGTGAACGGTGTCGGCGGAGACAATCTCGCTCGGTGGAGCTCGACGGAGGGGAATGGAGGAGGGGATCGACTCGGGAGAGAGTGAGAGGGGCCGGGGAGGGTACGTGTCGGCGTCCAGAGGGGGAAGGGGCAGCCAGGCAGGGAGGAGGTGGCCGGGCGCGTGCCGGTGCGCGGTGGCCACACGCCTCGCGTCCTTCTGGCGCAAGGTGGGAGACGGTGGCGGCTCTGGTGGGCTGGGCCGCTAGGTGGACTGGCCAGCTGGGTCGGCCAGGTAAGCGGCTGGGCTTCTCTCTCTCTGCCCTTTTCTAATTTCCTTTCTGTTTTGCTATTTTCTGTAATTTGTTTTGATTTAGTTTTAGAAACTAAATCATTTTTATAAATCCTGAAAATAGTTTTGGGCATTAACTGAAATATTACAGAGGCCCTTAGCTATTTCCAGAATATGTTGGAGCAATTAAAATTATTTATAGAATTTAAGTGCCCCAATTCAAATACAATATGGGTTGATTCAAATACCAAAATGTCTGGAAAAATATCCATCATCACTGGATATGGTTTTCACCTTTTTCCATTAATCATGAACATTTTTGCAAACCAGTTTGGGTTCTTTGAAAATATTTTGAAGTTGAACCTATTTGCATTGTTTCAGTACTAGGGGTTCGATCAATCCCCATTTCAAATTTCATGAAATTTAAACATGATGCATGGATGCAATGCCACATGTTACAAGCAAACTCTAGGGCTGTGACACGTTTGGGTCGGCGCGGACACAAAAGGCGGCCCAACGCACCGACCCAAACGGACGCGCGTCCATTTTTCGTCCGCGGGCGACCCATTCCCAACCCATTTTGAGCCTGATTTGCATCGGCGCGGACACATGACGGACGCACGCGCGCTCGCCTACTTCAGTTCCCAGGCCCGCTGGTCTGTGGCACATTGGCCTCCCGTCTCACCCTGCGGCCAACAAGCAACCCTCCCGCCTCCTCCGTCGCCGACGCTGCTGCCAATTTTTTTCGGCGACTCTTCCAGCCGCCACCGCCTCCACATCCGCCCAGCAACACCGCCCCTCCCCCATGTCGCTCTCCACCGCTATTTTGTCGTCGGGGAAAAAACTGCTTCCCAACGCCGCTTCCCCCACCACACATCCGCTCGCGACCAAGAAGCCGCCTCGCCGCCCCTGCCACATCCGACCGGCACGCTCGTCGGACGCCGTCACACTCGTCGGACGCCGGCATGGCAGCTAGCTTGTCTGTGGGCGCCGCGACTCCCCTTGTCGGCCGCTTCCTTCGCCGACGCCCGCAAGCTGTTCGACAGTTTGCCAAGGTACAAAATGGACTCCGCCGACGAGTTATTTTTCCACAATTTCCTTTCCGACTCCGACGATTCGTCGTCCGACGACGAGGAGGAGATATTGGCTGTCGTGTTGGTCCATCACCACCTCAACAGCCAGCGGCCTTTGTTCCATGGCTCCATTCCGGGCCACCTTCCGGCGTTGAACCACAACCGAGAGAGCGGGCATTTCCTTCTCTGGAAGGACTACTTTGATACAACAAACCCGTTGTTCAAACATCACAAATTCCGCCGCCGGTTTCGTATGAGTAGGCATGTTTCCAACCATATTAGAGAGGGAGTGGTCGGCTATGATGACTACTTCGAGTGCAAAGAGGATGCCGTCGGCAAGATTGATTTCTCCTCTTATCAGAAATGCACGGCCGCCATCCGAATGCTTGCATATGGAGTGCCCGGTGATCTCATTGACGACAACGTCTGTATGAGCGAGTCTACATGCCTAGAGTCCCTGTATAAGTTCTGCAAGGCTGTTATTGCTGTGTTTGGCCCTGAGTACTTGAGAGAGCCGATAGCTGAAGATACAACCCGTTTGTTGGCGATGAATGCCAGCAGGGGCTTCCCGAGGATGCTTGGCAGCATAGACTGCATGCATTGGGAGTGGAAGAACTGCCCTTCTACTTGGCAAGGGCAGTATAAGGGACATGTGAGGGCTTGCACTGTCATACTAGAGGCCGTGGCGTCGCAAGATCTCTGGATCTGGCACTCTTTCTTTGGCATGGCTGGATCACACAATGATATCAACGTGCTTCAGCGCTCGTCGGTGTTTGCTAGGCTTGCCGAAGGCAACAGCCCACCGGTGAACTTTACTGTCAACGGTCACAACTATGACAAAGGGTACTATCTGGGTGACGGTATCTATCCTCAGTGGATCACTATTGTCAAGACAATACCCAACCCCGTCGGAGAGAAAAGGAAGAGATTTGCCCAAGAGCAAGAGAGTGCTAGAAAGGATGTCGAGCGTGCCTTTGGTGTTTTGCAATCTCGATGGGGCATCGTTCGGTATCCTGCTAATACTTGGAGCACGCAGAAACTATGGGAGGTGATGACTGCTTGTGTGATCATGCACAATATGATCGTAGAAGACGAGCACCCGGAACGTCTGTACGATCAAGGCTTTCAGTTTCAGAGTGAGAATGTTGTGCCTGAGCATGGAGTAGCGGCAACATTTGAGCAGTTCACTCAATTTCATGAAGACATACGTGATTGGGAAACTCACGTGCAACTGCAAAATGATTTGTTTGAGCATATGTGGGCTCATGTTGGTAACCAATAGATATATCTTCTTTTATTCGTTTGCAAAACTATGTGAAACATTTTTATTTGTATTTGGCTTGTAAAGCTATATTATTTATTTGGGCGGTCAGACTATTTGACTTGCTAAAAACATTTTCATTTAACAATATGTTGAATGCAAATCAACGTAAAATTGGGCGGCCAGCCGGCCACGCCGGCACATATGGGTCGGCGCGTTGGACGCGCTGCCGACACATATCAAAAACAGGGCGGATGCCGGGCGGGCAACCGAAACAGACAAAAAACGACGAAATCGCCGTCCGTTTGGGTCGGCCGGTTGGAGTTGCTCTTACACCTCATTGAGCTAGCACCCTCCAGCTACACTACTCACAAATCACGATGCCATTATCATCACCTATCAGCGCGACTTTGATGATTCAAATTCAAACCCCACGATAGCAGCACAAGCCAGCACCGGCGAGCACCGCAACAACCCCAAGGCAGCTCCACGTGCTCAGATGCTAAAATTGCTAAACCCCATAATGATGGCACCAATTGTCCATCTAACCCCACACGCTAAGATTCCTGCTCCTCCACTGCCCACGCCATACTCAACTTAATATAGTGACGCTCCACCGCCACGACACGGCAAAGACGCCAAGACCGACGAGGTCGTGGGCATCGATTCTACCAACGAGTCAACAGTGTGGAACACATGGAAAGAAGATGATGATGGGTCGATGAATATATATGTTGGCATATATTCACGCAGCCCTATTCTATCTCCGATAAAGCATAGTATCTTCCGTAGTGGCGCACCACTCTAATAAGGTTGTAGCTACGATCCATGGAGCGGCAACTTTTGCACCTGACCCGCGCTGTCAAACAACGCAAAAAAAAAAAGAACACGAGCGGATTCTTTAATTTCTTGCGTGCTAGCTTTACGCGGATTAGGTGTTGCTTGCTCGATTCCACGAGCTTTGCTTAGTTTGCCCAGCATGAGTTGCACGCGAGTCACCTAATCCGCGACTTTTCGGTTCTTATATACACTCACTCGATAATGTCGGATTTTGAGTTAGCATGTGGCATGGTTACATGCAAAAATGGGTTAGAGTAGTGGTAGTTGACAGCTTTGATCGGGTATAGTTAGATCTCAGTCGGCTGTGACTTAATTAAGTCTTAGCCAAATGACATAACTAAAAGAGGAAATGGAAAAATTCAAAAGAAAAATTTACATGGATCTCTAAATATGATCTCACGAATATAGCATCGACTAAAATTTGGTTAAGCCTCGGTCGACTGAGATTTAGCAATCCTGTTTGGCAATTGGCATGCATCGATCGTCAAGCTCATTCAACCTATCTTCACTTCTTTTCAAATTATGGAGGTCGCTAGTTCTCAGTTGTACGATCTTTAATGAAATTTCAAGAAGTTATAAAAGGCGAGTTCTAAAACTGCCGTGTGAATACTCCCGGGTTGCATTTAGGAGGTTGTATTGATTGGCACTTCGACGGACAACAACATCACAAGTCCTAGAACCTGACTGCTATGTGGCTCTACCGTGCTTTCCACAATAGAAAGAGACATGACGAGATTTTTGGAAGCCTTGTTGAGGAAGCGAAGTGACACATCGCTTCAGTGAGAGATATAGAGCTCACAAACATCTATCTCAATCATAATAGTGTTAACCCAACTCGCTTCCTCCTTTCCCACCTCCTTTATTATGTTGCTATAAATTTGGAACCAAAACAATATTGTATTTCCATTAAGAAATTATTAATGAAAGGGCCAAACCTGGTTGAGAAAAAATAGACTTAACCTGGAGTTTGGAATAGCAGAGTTTGCTACACCGAACCAACAGACCGTGTTGGATAAGTAGATGTCTAACTCATGTCACCAATCCAAATAACCGTCTTGTAAACACTTTTCATTCTATGAAAGCACTCTCTCTCGTAGAATAAGTTTATTAACTTGGTAGTACACAACATTTTAATCATGTTCTTTTTTTGTTTTTTTATAAAGGAATTTCCACAACATGAATAGGCCCAAAAGGACATGCAACAAAAGTAATATGACTTTATTTAGGATGGGGGATGGGCGGGAGGGCAAGGTGAGGATTCCCCACCGTTTGTTATATAGCAGTCAGAAAGAGGTTTGTTAGTCTTACATGAGTCGTTAGGCCTTATACAACGGGAGATGCTTAGGAAGGTGCTTAGAGAAATAAATCAAGCTTTTCTTAAGCATCGTGCTTATTTGTACAGGATAGACGCCTTACAAGCATAGGCGCATGCGGCAATAAGAAATAAGATATAATAGTTAGACAATATAACACTTAGACCTGTATTACTCCCTAAGAGCATGGTTAATAGTATAGACAGCTGCTGGCTACACTAGTGCAGAACCGGGCAATAGCACCGGTTCGTAACCGGCACTAAAGTGTGGGCACTAAACGCCCCCCCCCCCCCTTTAGTACTGGTTCAGCACGAACCGGTGCTAAAGGGCAACCACGTGGCACGAGCCAGCTCCGGGGGCCGGGAGCCCTTTAGTACCTGTTGGTAACACCAACCGGTACTAAAATGTTTGGGTTTTTTTTTGGTTTTATGATTTCTTTTTCATTTAATTTTGTGTTTTCCATTTTAATTTTTTTTCGTTTGCTGGTATTTTACATACTACACATTGTACACGTTATGCATATATATGGTAGCTAGTAGAACCAATCATATATATAGATCATCAATGTCTCACAAACCACCATATTAATTCACACATACACACATGTATAGCTATATATAATTTTTCGTACATATGCATGTTGCCTTCGGAGCCAGTTGCATTAGCCTAATTGGTGCCTTCGGAGCACGATGACAAATTGGAAGTGGTTCATGACCTGGTCGATGGGGGCGGTAGCGGGTAATAGTATTCTCCCTTCGGATTTATGACATGGTCGAGCAAAAACCCGCTATTTCCTCTTGAAGTGCTTGTACGCGCTCCGTATCTAGGAGCTTGTCCCGCACCTCTGTGAACTGTTAAGAAGGAGATCAATATGCATGTGTATTAGTTGTGTGACTAGATATCGATAATGTTGCACAAATTGTGAATAGTGTTCTGACAAGCGTACCCATTCCTGTCTTTGAGATCTGCTTCTTTCGGACGCCATTATGCGAATGTTCTCGCAAACGCAGTATGCACACAGATCAGTCCCCTGCGCCTGCTTTATGGCCTTTACGAGAATGGAATTTAATTTGATCAGATAATAATTAATAAAGCATGATAATATTTAAAAGATGGCAGCTAGCTACCACTACTTAATTACTTACCCTGGGTCGAAACCATCTCAGCTGTCGTTTCCATTCACCTTCCGTTTTGCTGATGAACCTTGCCCAAGCCCTGCCCGCCGACAAAGAAAATGAATAAAGGGGTTATTAAATAGTTCATATCATGAAATGACGAACTAAATAGGCCGAGATATATAGTTAATAATGATTGAAATTACCTGTTGACTATCCCAAACAAGACGTTATAGTCACTATGTTCTTTGAGTAGTGAGTCCAGTATTTCAACTATTCCTTCGTCAACTTTAATGATACACAAGATCCAGTGAAATCTGCATGCACACAAGTTTGCATGTCTTAATTAAGCGGGCATATGTAAGCAAAAACATGTAGCTAGCTAGCTAGTAGGCAAAAACAGAGAATTTGTAGTACAAGAAAGTGTGACTCACTTGAAGTTGTAAGGAAGTAGTATCTCTTCATTGTATTTTAGGCGCATCAAGAACTCGAACATGTTGTCCTCTACCTGTTGGAAATATGCCCTAGAGGCAATAATAAATAGGTTATTATTATATTTCCTTGTTCATGATAAATCGTTTATTATCCATGCTAGAATTGTATTGATAGGAAACTCAGATACATGTGTGGATACATAGACAACACCATGTCCCTAGTAAGCCTCTAGTTAACTAGCTCGTTGATCAATAGATGGTTACGGTTTCCTGACCATGGACATTGGATGTCATTGATAACGGGATCACATCATTAGAAGAATGATGTGATGGACAAGACCCAATCCTAAGCCTAGCACAAAGATCGTGTAGTTCGTATGGTAAAGCTTTTCTAATGTCAAGTATCATTTCCTTAGACCATGAGATTGTGCAACTCCCGGATACCGTAGGAATGCTTTGGGTGTGCCAAACGTCACAACGTAACTGGGTGGCTATAAAGGTACACTACAGGCATCTCCGAAAGTGTCTGTTGGGTTGGCACGAATCGAGACTGGGATTTGTCACTCCGTGTGACGGAGAGGTATCTCTGGGCCCACTCGGTAGGACATCATCATAATGTGCACAATGTGATCAAGGAGTTGATCACGGGATGATGTGTTACGGAACGAGTAAAGAGACTTGCCGGTAACGAGATTGAACAAGGTATCGGGATACCGACGATCGAATCTCGGGCAAGTACAATATCGCTAGACAAAGGGAATTGTATACGGGATTGACTGAATCCTTGACATCGTGGTTCATCCGATGAGATCATTGTGGAACATGTGGGAGCCAACATGGGTATCCAGATCCCGCTGTTGGTTATTGGCTGGAGAGGTGTCTCGGTCATATCTGCATGATTCCCGAACCCGTAGGGTCTACACACTTAAGGTTCGATGACGCTAGGGTTATAGGGAAAGTATGTACGCGGTTACCGAATGTTGTTCGGAGTCCCGGATGAGATCCCGGACGTTACGAGGAGTTCCGGAATGGTCCGGAGGTAAAGATTGATATATTGGACGAAGGGTTTTGGAGTCCGGGAGTGTTCAGGAGGTACCGGGTGATGACCAGCATGACCGAAAGGTGTTTCGGGAGCCCCGTCAAGTGTTTGGGGCCTCATGGGCCAAGGGAAGGGGGAAAACCAGCCCACTAAGGGGCTGTGCGCCCCCCTCACCTATTCCCACGTGACCAGGGGGTTTGGGGCGCCCCATCTAGGGTTCCCACCTCCTGGCTTGGGGGCCAAGTCACCCAAGGGGGAGATCCAATCTGCCCTGGCCGCCGCCCCCCTAGGGGTAACCCTAGGGCGCCTCCCCCTCCCCCTTGCCCCTATATATAGTGGAGGTTTTGGGGCTGCCCAAGACACGAGATGAACTCTCCCAAGGCGCAGCCCTACCTCTCTCTCTCTCCTCGTCTCTCGTAGTGCTTGGCGAAGCCCTGCTAGAATTTCGCGCTCCTCCACCACCACCACGCCGTTGTGCTGCTGCTGGATGGAGTCTTCCTCAACCTCTCCCTCTCTCCTTGCTGGATCAAGGCATGGGAGACGTCACCGGGTTGTACGTGTGTTGAACGCGGAGGTGCCGTCCGTTCGACACTTGGTCATCGGTGATTTGGATCACGGCGAGTACGACTCCATCAACCCCGTTCACTTGAACGCTTCCGCTTAGCGATCTACAAGGGTATGTAGATGCACTCTTCTTCCCCTCGTTGCTGTTTTCTCCATAGATAGATCTTGGTGATACGTAGGAAAATTTGAATTTCTGCTACGTTCCCCAACAGTGGCATCATGAGCTAGGTCTATTGCGTAGATTCTATGCACGAGTAGAACACAGAGTAGTTGTGGGCGTTGATTTTGTTCAATATGCTTACCGTTACTAGTCCAATCTTGTTTCGACGGCATTGTGGGATGAAGCGGCCCGGACCAACCTTACACATACGCTTACGTGAGACCGGTTCCACCGACTGACATGCACTAGTTGCATAAGGTGGCTGGCGGGTGTCTGTCTCTCCCACTTTAGTCGGAACGAATTCGATGAAAAGGGTCCTTATGAAGGATAAATAGCAATTGGCATATCACGTTGTGGTTTTGCGTAGGTAAGAAACGTTCTTGCTAGAAACCCATAGCAGCCACGTAAAACATGCAAACGACAATTAGAGGACGTCTAACTTGTTTTTGCAGGGTATGCTATGTGATGTGATATGGCCAAGAAGAATGTGATGAATGATATGTGATGTATGAGATTGATCATGTTCTTGTAATAGGAATCACGACTTGCATGTCGATGAGTATGACAACCGGTAGGAGCCATAGGAGTTGTCTTTAATTTATTTATGACCTGCGTGTCAACATAAACATCATGTAATTACTTTACTTTATTGCTAACCGTTAGCCATAGTAGTAGAAGTAATAGTTGGCGAGACAACTTCACGAAGACACGATGATGGAGATCATGGTGTCATGCCGGTGACGATGATGATCATGGAGCCCCGAAGATGGAGATCGAAAGGAGCAAAGTGATGATGGCCATATCATGTCACTATTTGATTGCATGTGATGTTTATCATGTTTATACATCTATTTTGCTTAGAACGACGGTAGTAAATAAGATGATCCCTCATTAAAATTTCAAGAAAGTGTTCCCCCTAACTGTGCACCGTTGCGAAAGTTTGTCGTTCCGAAGCACCACGTGATGATCAGGTGTGATAGATTCTTACGTTCACATACAACGGGTGTAAGACAGATTTACACACGCGAAACACTTAGGTTGACTTGTCGAGCCTAGCATGTATAGACATGGCCTCGAAACACAAGAGACCAAAAGGTCGAGCATGAGTCGTATGGTAGATACAATCAACATGAAGATGTTCACCGATGATGACTAGTCCGTCTCACGTGATGATCGGACACGGCTTAGTTGACTCGGATCATGTAATCACTTAGATGACTAGAGGGATGTCTATCTGAGTGGGAGTTCATAAGATGAACTTAATTATCCTGAACATAGTCAAAAGATCTTTGCAAATTATGTCGTAAGCTCGCGCTTTAGTTCTACTGAGTTTGATACTTTCCTAGAGAAAATATGGTTGAAAGTTGACAGTAGCAATTATGCGGACAGTAGAAGGCTTATGTCCTTAATGCACCGCTCAGTGTGCTGAACCCCAAACGTCGTTTGTGGATGTTGCGAACATCGGACATACACATTTAGATAACTACGTAATAGTTCGGTAATGTTAAATGGTTTAGAATTGAGGCACCGAAGACATTTTTGAAATGTCGCGGAACATATGAGATGTTTCGAGGGCTGAAATTGGGATTTTGGGCTAGTGCCCACGTCAAGAGGTATAAGACCTCCGACGATTTTCTTGGCCTGCAAACTAAGGAAGAAAAACTCAATCGTTGAGCTTGTGCTCAGATTGTCTGAGTACAACAATCACTTGAATCAAGTGGGAGTTGATCTTCTAGATAAGATAGTGATGTTTCTCCAAAGTCATTGCCACCAAGCTGCTAGAGCTTCGTAATGAACTATAACATATCAGGGATAGATATGATGATCCTTGAAATATTCGCGATGTTCGACACCGCGAAAGTAGAAATCAAGAAGGAGCATCAATTGTTGATGGTCAGTGAAACCGCTAGTTTCAAGAAGGGCAAGGGCAAGAAGGGATACTTCATGAAACGGCAAATCAGCTGCTGCTCTAGTGGAGAAACCCAAGGTTGAACCCAAACCCGAGACTGAGTGCTTATGTAATAAGGGGAACAGCCACTGGAGCAGAATTACCCTAGATACTTGGTAGATGAGAAGGCTGTCGATACAAGTATATTGGATATACATTATGTGAATGTGTACTTTACTAGTACTCCTAGTAGCATCAGGGTATTAGATACTGGTTCGGTTGCTAAGTGTTAGTAACTCGAAATAAAAGCTACGGAATAAAAGGAGACTAGCTAAAGGTGAGCTGACGATATGTGTTGGAAGTGTTTCCAAGGTTGATATGATCAAGCATCGCTCGCTCCCTCTACCATCGAGATTGGTGTTAAACCTAAATAATTGTTATTTGGTGTTTGCGTTGAGCATAGACATGATTGGATTATGTCTATCGCAATACGGTTGTTCATTTAAAGAGAATAATAGTTACTCTGTTTATTTGAATAATACCTTCAATGGTCTTGCACCTAAAATGAATGGTTTATTGAATCTCCATCATAGTGATACACATGTTCATGCCAAAAGATATAAGATAGTAATGATAGTACCACCTACTTGTGGCACTGCCGTATAAGTCATATTGGTATAAAACGCATGAAGAAGCTCCATGTTGATGGATCTTTGGACTCACTCATTTTTTGAAAAGGATTGAGTAATGTGAACCATGTCTGTTGGTATATACGCATGAAGAAACTCCATGCAGATGGACCGTTTGGACTCACTTGATTTTGAATCACTTGAGATATGCAAATCTTACCACATGGGCAAGATGACTGAAAAGCCTCGTTTTCAGTAGATGGAACAAGATAGCAACTTGTTGAAAGTAGCACATTTTGATGTGTGCAGTCCAATGAGTGCTGAGGCACGCAGTGGATATCGTTATATTCTTACTTCACATATGATTTAAGTAGATACTGAGTATATTTACTTGATGAAACACAAGTCTGAATTATTGAATGGTTCAAGTAATTTCAGAGTGAAGTTGAAGATCTTTGTGATAAGAGGATAAAATGTCTATGATATGATCATAGAAATGAATATCTGAGTTACGAGTTTGGCACTGTGGAAATTGTTTCACAACTAATACCGCCTGGAACACCATAGTGTGATGGTGTGTCTGAACATCATAGTTGCACCCTATTGGATATGGTGCGTACCATGATGTCTCTTATCAAATTACCACTATCGTTCATGGGTTAGGCATTAGAGACAACCGCACTCACTTTAATAGGGCACCACGTAATTCCGTTGAGACGAAACTGTTTGAACTATGGTTTGGAGAAACCTGAGTTGTCGTTTCTTAAAAGTTTGGGGCTGCGACGCTTATGTGAAAAAGTTTCAGGTTGATAAGCTCGAACCCAAAGCGGATAAAATGCATCTTCATAGGACACCCAAAACAGTTGGGTATACCTCCTAATTCAGATCCGAAAGCAATAGGGATTGTTTCCAGAATCGGGTCCTTTCTCGAGGAAAAATTTCTCTCGAAAGAATTGAGTGGGAGGAAGATAGAACTTGATAAGGTTGTTGAACCTTCACTTCAATCAGAGAGTAGCGCAAGCACAGGAAAAATATTTCTGTGGCCCCTACCTCAGTTGAAGAGAAAGCTAATCATGATGATCATGGAGCTTCAGATCAAGTTACTATCGAACCTCATAGGTTGACAAGGGTGTGTACAACTTCTAAGTGGTAACCCTGTCTTAAAAGGTCACGTTGTTGGACAATGATGAACCTATGAGCTATGGAGAAACGATGGTGGGCCCGGATTCTGAAAAATGGCTCGAGGCCATAAAATCCGAGAGAGGATCCATGTATGAAAACAAAGTGTAGACTTTGAAAGAACTACTTGATGGTCGTAAGGCTGTTGGGTACATATGGATTTTAAAAGGAAGATAGACAATGATGGTAAGTGTCACCATTGAGAAAGCTCGACTTGTCATTAAGGTGTTTCCCGACAAGTTCAAGGAGTTGACTACGATGAGACTTTCTCACTCGTAGCGATGCTAAGAGTCTGTTGGAATTAGCAGGTACTGCATTATTTATGAAATCTTGCAGATGGGATGTCAAAATATTGTTTCCTTGTTCTTGAGGAAAGGTTGTATGTGATACAACCAGAAGATTTTGTCAATCCTGAAAGATGCTAACAAGTATGCAAAGCTCCAGCTATCCTTCTAAGGACTGGAGTAAGCATCTCGGAGTTGGAATGTACACTTTGATGAGATAATCAAAGATTTTGGGTTTATACAAAGTTTATGAGAAACTTGTATTTCCAAAGAAGTGAGTGGGAGCACTATAGAATTTCTGATGAGTATATGTTGTTGACATATTGATGATCAGAAATAATGTAGAATTTCTGGAAAGCATATAGGGTTATTTGAAAAGTGTTTTTCAATGGAAAACCTGGATTAGGCTGCTTAAACATTGAGCATCAAGATCTATAGGGATAGATCAAAACGCTTAATGGTACTTTCAAATGAGCACATACCTTGACATGATCTTGAAGGTGTTCAAGATGGATCAGTCAAAGAAGGAAGTTCTTGCCTGAGTTGTAAAGTACGAAGTTAAGACTTAAAGCTCGACCACGGCAGAACAGAGAGAAAGGACGAAGGTCGTCCCCTATGCTTAGACATAGGCTCCATAGTATGCTATGCTGTGTACCGCACCTGACATGTGCCTTGCCACATGTCTGGCTAGAGGGTACAAAGGTGATCTAGGAGTAGATCACCAGATAGCGGTCAAGATTATCCTTAGAGGAATAAGGATATGTTTCTCGGTTATGGAGGTGATAAAGAGTTCGACATAAAGAGTTACGTCGATGCAAGCTTAACACCTATCCGGATAGCTTTGAGTAGAGATGCCGGATATGTATAAGGGAGCAACAATTTGGAATAGCTCCAAGTAGAACAGTTATTTGAAATGGCTCCAAATATAGCGTAGAGATTTGCGAAGTACATACGGATCTGAATGTTGCAGACCCGTTGACTAAAACCTCTCTCACAAGCAACATGATCAAACCCAGAACTCATTGAGTGTTAATCACATAGTGATGTGAACTAGATTATGAACTCTAGTAAACTCTTTGGATGTTGGTCACATGGCGATATGACATGTGAATGTTAATCACATGGCGATGTGAACTAGATTATTAACTCTAGTGCAAGTGGGAGACTGTTGGAAATATGCCCTAGAGGCAATAATAAATAGGTTATTATTATATTTCCTTGTTCATGATAAATCGTTTATTATCCATGCTAGAATTGTATTGATAGGAAACTCAGATACATGTGTGGATACATAGACAACACCATGTCCCTAGTAAGCCTCTAGTTAACTAGCTCGTTGATCAATAGATGGTTACGGTTTCCTGACCATGGACATTGGATGTCATTGATAACGGGATCACATCACTAGAAGAATGATGTGATGGACAAGACCCAATCCTAAGCCTAGCACAAAGATCGTGTAGTTCGTATGCTAAAGCTTTTCTAATGTCAAGTATCATTTCCTTAGACAATGAGATTGTGCAACTCCCGGATACTGTAGGAATGCTTTGGGTGTGCCAAACATCACAACGTAACTGGGTGGCTATAAAGGTACACTACAGGCATCTCCGAAAGTGTCTGTTGGGTTGGCACGAATCGAGACTGGGATTTGTCACTCCGTGTGACGGAGAGGTATCTCTGGGCCCACTCGGTAGGACATCATCATAATGTGCACAATGTGATCAAGGAGTTGATCACGGGATGATGTGTTATGGAACGAGTAAAGAGAATTGCCGGTAACGAGATTGAACAAGGTATCGGGATACCGACAATCGAATCTCGGGCAAGTACAATATCGCTAGACAAAGGGAACTGTATACGGGATTGACTGAATCCTTGACATCGTGGTTCATCCGATGAGATCATTGTGGAACATGTGGGAGCCAACATGGATATCCAGATCCCGCTGTTGGTTATTGGCCGGAGAGGTGTCTCGGTCATATCTGCATGATTCCTGAACCCGTAGGGTCTACACACTTAAGGTTTGATGACGCTAGGGTTATAGGGAAAGTATGTACGCGGTTACCGAATGTTGTTCGGAGTCCCGGATGAGATCCCGGACGTTACGAGGAGTTCCGGAATGGTCCGGAGGTAAAGATTGATATATTGGACAAAGGGTTTTGGAGTCCGGGAGTGTTCAGGAGGTACCGGGTGATGACCAGCATGACCGAAAGGTGTTTCGGGAGCCCCGGCAAGTGTTGGGGGGCCTCATGGGCCAAGGGAAAGGGGCAAACCAGCCCACTAAGGGGCTGTGCGCCCCCCTCACCTATTCCCACGTGACCAGGGGGTTTGGGGCGCCCCATCTAGGGTTCCCACCTCCTGGCTTGGGGGCCAAGTCACCCTAGGGGGAGATCCAATCTGCCCTGGCCGCCGCCCCCCCTAGGGGAAACCCTAGGGCGCCTCCCCCTCCCCCTTGCCCCTATATATAGTGGAGGTTTTGGGGCTGCCCAAGACACGAGATGAACTCTCCCAAGGCGCAGCCCTACCTCTCTCCCTCCTCGTCTCTCGTAGTGCTTGGCGAAGCCCTGCTAGAATTCCGCGCTCCTCCACCACCACCACTCCGTTGTGTTGCTGCTGGATGGAGTCTTCCTCAACCTCTCCCTCTCTCCTTGCTGGATCAAGGCATGGGAGACGTCACCGGGCTGTACGTGTGTTGAACGCGGAGGTGCCGCCGTTCGGCACTTGGTCATCGGTGATTTGGATCACGACGAGTACGACATCAACCCCGTTCACTTGAACGCTTCTGCTTAGCGATCTACAAGGGTATGTAGATGCACTCTTCTTCCCCTCGTTGCTGTTTTCTCCATAGATAGATCTTGGTGATACGTAGGAAAATTTTGAATTTCTGCTTTTTATAATAGTTGCTTATATTCCATGTGTATTCATTAACGGTGTTTGGGTCAATGAACCCAATGCCATAGCGTCCACCTTTTTTCATTTCATACATCTTCATCCTGCATAATACCACAGAAAAGAATATAGTGAGGATAATTACAGGTAATGATTGATCAAAAGGATCAATACAGCTAGCTTGAGACTTAAATTACAGAAATAAATCACTTACAGACAATAGCAACTAACGATAGATTTGTCGAGTGCGTCTTGATTGTATAACTGAAACAGTTCAGAATACTCAACGGTCCCAGGTTTCTCATGGTAGTAATGATCCTTGTTGACTTGCACCATGAGGGACTGTCGATCGGATCTCTTGGTAATGTCCATGTACCATTGATGCAATTCATACATTCTCGTTGGGAGCTTCTTGACATCTTCTGGCTTGACCAAAGGTTGGCCCCGGACATATTTCCATTTTATTTCCTCCTCTGTAAGCACAGGCATGTCCTCGATCTCGAGGAGTTGTCCAACAGTGATCTTGAGTTATTCAGCCTGCGTTATATGCTGCTGGGTTATTACAACATCGCCCACCTAGGAAACGTAAACTGTTTGCCCACAATAATATTGTCCGCGTGTACTGTCACGTGCTGTTGGCGGCACAACAAGCGGGGGGATCGGTTGCGCCCACTGTTCTCCCAGCTGGGCAACGGTTCTCCCGCATTTTTTGACAGCTGCTTGTTGTTTGCTCGAGCTCGAGCTCGCCTCCTTCTGTAGATGTTGTCGATGTAACTTCTTGATGTGGCGCTCATAGTCTGTGTCAACAGGCTTAGGAGCTGGTGGTTTAGCCATACGAATGAAGTGGTCAATAACTTCCACAAGCACTTTCTCCCTTGGCGGCGGTGGCGGTTTCGGTCCAAAATGGGCGTCGACTTCTGCCTGCACTATGGCATTGGTTTGCTCCTTGGTCTTGTCGTAAGCCCTCTCAGGAAGAGGAGTACTGAGGTTTGGACCATATTTATATCGCTTGCCTCCGCCTGTACTTCCTGTACTATGACCTCGACTGGTACTGCTATGCACCATAGCTGCGGGGTGTCTCTTCTGCGATTGCTGAGGCGGCGGAGACGGCTGACGGGGCTGAGTTGGACGAGGAGGAGTGGCCTGAAGCTGTGCCAGACTTGGAGGAGGAGTGGCCTGACACTTTGCCGGACTTGGAGGAGGAGTGGACGTCTGACGCTGTGTCGGACTTGGAGGAGGAGTGGCCTGACACTTTGCCAGACTTGGAGGAGGAGGAGTGGCCTCACGCGTTGGTGGACTTGGAGGAGCGGGAGTCTGCTGACTCGGTGGCGGACTTCGACGAGGAGTCGGGTGACGCGGTGTCGGTGGCCTTTGAAAGATGATGCAATCCTTTCTCCATAGGATTATACGATGTTTGGCATCTCCGAGTGTGTGCTCCTCGTCACCTCCAGGAATGTCAAGCTCTAGCCCCGAATATTGGTCCACCACCTCATCAACCACGACACGAGCATAGCCTGCTGGAATCGGGTTGCAATGGAAGGTTGCATCGGGGGAATTTGTATAAGCAACGCCGTCCGCCACCTTCATGGATATGTTCTTCATTTTGAAGTGTATCTCGCAGTTAGTGTTCTCCGTGATGTCAGCCACGGGGTATCTATCTAGCACTGCGTCGCCCGGGGCGGAACCCACGCTGCTTCTCGGCATGGATGGGGCGGTGCTATCCAATGCTGGATCATCCGCTAGCTGCTGCAGCTGCTGAGACCCCCTTTGCTGGCTAAGTGAGTCGATCTGCTCCTGCTGCCGCTGGAATTTAACTGCCAATTCCTCTTGACTTGCTTCTAGGCCTTGAAGGCGTTCATAGTCCCGCTTCCTCTGCTCCTCCTCCATCTTCCTCTTCTTCTCCTCCGCAATCTTCTTTCTCGCACGGGTTCTGTAGTCGGTGTTCCAGTCCGAAAACCCCTCATACCACGGAATAGCGCCCTTGCCTCGTGTTCTTCCCAGGTGTTCAGGATTTCCCAGGGCACGCGTAAGCTCGTCGTTCTCTCTGTTGGGCTGGAACACCCCTGATCGAGCCTCTTCTATTGCAACAAGTATCGCATCGTCGGCTCCGTTCAGACATGCCTTCGTCGAAACATTGCCTGTCTTCGGGTCCAACTCCCCCCATGCGCATAGAACCAAGTCCTGCACCTGGGGGGGGCAGCTCTTAGTAACCGGAGTGACACCTGCATCCTCCATCTCTTTCTCAGACTTATCCCACTTAGGCATTGCCACCGCGTAGCCACCTGGCCCAAGCTTATGGAACTTATCCTTTTTTTCGGCATTCTTCTTGTTTATTCTCGACCGTTCCTTAGCTAATTCTGAATCCTTGAATTTCACGAAATCGTCCCAATGAGCACTTTGATTCTCTAGTATCCCCTCGAATACTGGAGTCTTCCTTCCTCCCTTGACGTACTTCTCCCATTCACATCTCTTGTGGTTCTTGAATGCAACCGCCATCTTCCTAAAAGCAGCGTCCTTGACTTTCTGCACATCTGCTTCTGTGAAATGATCTGGTAGGGTGAAATGTTCCATGAGAGTATCCCAAAGCAAAAAAATTTATTCTCGTCGACAAAAGTAACATTTGGGCGTGGCTTTGCTGGCTTTCTTCATTCTTGAAGGGAGATCGGGAGTTGGTCCTTCACAAGAACTCCGCACTGACGAACGAACTTGTCCGCAATCTTCTTAGGCGCTAATGGTTCGCCATTATGTCTGAATGCCTCGATATTGTACTTTACGCCCTCCTTCAACTTTTTGTTCGGGCCTCGTTTCGTCCTTTTGCCTGAAGATTTGCTCGATCCGGATGGCTGAAAGAAGAAAGATCGATTCGTTAATATATCTTCAACTCATTTAAAACATGCGATGATCACCAGATTCCTGCTTATATAAATATATATACCTCGCCGGTGTTTGTTGTTTCAGGATCAACATGTTCTTCGTCATCGTCATAATCGTAGTTCATGACTTCATCAATTCGGTTGTCGCGATCGAATATCATATCACCCTCTCCGGTGTTGTTTAGAAATTCGGAGCCGTCATAATCTTGTTCATTCTGATCATCATCTGGCCCGCGTATCATATTGAACATGGTCTGTTCTCTCTCTCTGTCGGTATTGTCCGCCATAGCTTTTATTTAACTATGCCAAAAGAAATATAAAACAATTTAGTATAATCTCGAATAATAGATATAATCTCGAATACATCGTCTCGAATAATAGATTTAATCTCGAATACATCGTCTCGAATAATATATAATATTGAATAGTACATCACTGGCTAGGTAGCTAATTAAAGATCGAATACTACAGAAGAATCTAGGACACTCGCGGTTCCTGCGGCGCGGGCGGTGGACACCCAAAGAGAAGGAACGCTCACAGGATCATAGCTGAAGTGAGATCCCTGAAGAAACTGCCAGGTATTGGAGAACCTGCCGCCCTCTAACGCAACCATGTAGCGATGGACGTGCTCGTCCTCCTCCCTGACACGACGACGTACCACCTCCGGCGGGGCCGGCTCCCTCCGCACCGAAACTGGCCCACGCGAACGCCACCAAACGAGATCAGGGTCGACGACGGGACCCGGGGCCGGGTTCCTCATCAAGCGGCGCGCCCCTCCAGGCAGCACCTCCCAGTGCCAGCCCGGCGGAGCCCAGTCCTGGACATGGGTCAGCTGGACGTCGTCGCGGACGTGTCGACGGCGAGGATGCGGGCCAGGCATCG
The DNA here is from genome assembly GCA_032464435.1 of Aegilops umbellulata. Taxonomy (NCBI): domain Eukaryota; kingdom Viridiplantae; phylum Streptophyta; class Magnoliopsida; order Poales; family Poaceae; genus Aegilops; species Aegilops umbellulata. The sequence goes on along the minus strand of CP136060.1, from coordinate 344,416,622 downwards.
TCGACAACAAATACTAGCTATATGCCCGCAAAAAGTAACATTTTTTTAATGATTGGATTTTGATAACTAAAATTTCTAACATTTCTATAACATTTCTAACAATGCTATATATAACTAACATTTCTATAACATTTCTAATATTTCTATAACTAAAAAAAAAGAAAAAATTCTAACTTTTTTATAACTATTCCTATAACTAAAAAACAGAAAAATTTCTAACAATTCTAACTTTTTTATAACTATTTCTATAACTAAAAAATAGAAAATTTTCTAACAATTCTAACATTTCTAACAATTCTAACATTTTTAACTATTCTAACAATTCTAACAGTTCTAACTATTCTAACAATTCTAACATGTATGTGTGTGTGTGCGCGCTCACTGGCCGGCGAGGCGAGAGGCGACGGGGGGCGGCGACGGGGGGCGCGCGGCGACGGGGACGGCGACGGGCGCGGCGACGACGGGGACGGGGACGTACGGGCCGGGGCGGCGATGACGACGGGGACGGTGACGACGCGGCCGGGACGGGGCGGCGGTGACGACGGGGACGACGGGGACGGGACGACGGGGCGGCGACGACGGGGACGGGGCGGCGACGGGGGCGGCGACGGGTCGGGGCGGCGACGAGGGATATGGAGACGGAGGGGGGGGCGGGCGACGGTGCAGAGGAGAAGAAGCAGAGGGAGAGATGAGAAACTGACGAAATTTTGAAGTGTTTTCTTATATAGAACCCACCTTTAGTACCGGTTGGAGCCACCAACCGGTACTAAAGGTCTGTTTTGGCTAGCCCAAGCGGCGTGAAGCGACCCCCTTTAGTACCGGGTCGTGGCTCCAACCGGTACTAAAGGCCCCCCCTTTAGTATCGGTTGGTGCCACGACCCGGTACTAAAGGGTGTGCACTGCCAGGCGAGGGGCACAAAAGTTTAGTCCCACCTCGCTAGCCGAGGGGCACTCGCACCTGCTTATAAGCCCCGCCGTCGCTGCTGTCTCGAGCTCCTCTCTTAAGCAGGCCTTCTGGGCCTACCTTTTCTGCGATGCCCTGTTGGGCCTACTGGGCTAGCGGGCCTGCATCCTGGCCCAACTTGAATTTGGATTTCTAGTCGTATGCAGGCCGCTGTGGCCCAGTAGGTGGGCTTTTTTCTTATTTTTTTGCTTTATTTATTTTTGTGAATAACTTAACTTTGAAAACAGATTTTTCAGTGATTCTTTTTTCTTATGTTTAATATTAGTGTGTTTTATCATTATATTCAATTTGGTAATGCTTAGGTTATTTAAAAAATGAAATGCCTTTGTAACGGATGAGTTTTCGTCCGAAACCCTGATACTTCGAAACAGATTGTCCATTTTGTACACGAAGTGCATCCAGTTTTTGCGCTAACCCTCTCTACTTTTTTGCACATGCTATGTGGGTGAAATTATGATACCGTGCCAACTTTCAACCTTTTCTGAGTTCATTTGAAATGCTTTTCAATTTCAGGGTCATTTAGCTGAAAAAATCAGTAAATGCATGAAAGAATTTGCTTGCACATAAAATTTCTTCGCGTTTCAAATGTCAAAACACATAACTAGCTACCCTAACTATTACAGAGATTTCCTCCTGGGTGTGAAACACAGAAGAAAGTGATGATAGTTAAGCCGATCACATCCCAGATCTTTGGGTGTGAAACTTTTTCTTCGCGTGTGTCCCTTTGCGTCGTAGCCATGGAAAATCTTCATCATTTAACGGGATGCTCGGGTCAATATTCACTGTGAATGGAGCAATTTCATCAAACTTTTCATAATCTTCTGACTTGTCTGTCTTGTCATCCACTCCCACGATGTTTCTCTTACCACAAAGAACTATGTGCCACTTTGGCTCATCGTACGATGCATTCGCTTCCTTATCTTTTCTTTTTCTTGGCTTGGTAGACATGTCCTTCACATAGAAAACATGTGCCACATCATTGGATAGGACGAATGGTTCGTCTGCATACGCAAGATTGTTGAGATCCACTGTTGTCATTCCGTACTGCGGGTCTTCCGTTACCCCGCCTCGTGTCATATTGACCGATTTGCACCGAAACAAAGGGACCTTCAAACCACGTCGATAGTCAAGTTCCCATATGTCCTGTATATAACCATAATATGTTTCCTTTCCCGTCTTGGTTTCTGCATCAAAGCGGACACCACTGTTTTGGTTGGTGCTCTTCTTATCTTGGGCGATCGTGTAAAATGTATTACCATTTATCTGGTACCCTTTGAAAGTCATTATGTTCGAAGATGGTAACTGGGACAACAAGTACAGGTCATCTTCAATAGAGGTGTCATGCATGGTACGTGCTTGCAACCAGCTGGCGAAACTCCTGGTTTGTTCACGTGTAATTCAGTCATCAGACCGCTCCGGGTGTTTGGAGCGTAGCAAATTCTTGTGTTCATCCATATACGGAGCCACCAAGGCGGAATTCTGTAGAACTGTGTAGTGTGCTTCAGTGAGAGAATGTCCGTCCACACATATTATTTATTCCCCTCCTAGCGTGCCTTTTCCATCCAGTCTGCCCTTATGCCGCGATTCAGGAACACCAATCGGCTTAAGGTCAGGAATAAAGTCAATACAAAACTCAATGACCTCCTCATTTTGACGGCCCTTGGAGATGCTTCCTTCTGGCCTAGCACGGTTATGAACATATTTCTTTAAGACTCCCATGAACCTCTCAAAGGGGAACATATTGTGTAGAAATACAGGACCCAAAACGTTAATCTCTTCGCATAGGTGAACTAGGACGTGCGTCATGATGTTGAAGAAGGATGGTGGGAACACCAACTCGAAACTGACAAGACATTGCACCAAATCATTCTGTAACCTTGGTATGATTTCTGGATCGATTACCTTCTGAGAGATTGCATTGAGAAATGCACATAGCTTCACAATGGCTAATCGAACATTTTCCGGTAGAAGCCCCCTCAATGCAACCGGAAGCAGTTGCGTCATAATCACGTGGCAGTCATGAGATTTTAGGTTCTGGAACTTTTTCTCTGCCATGTTTATTATTCCCTTTATATTCGACGAGAAGCCAGACGGTACCTTAATACTGAGCAGGCATTCAAAGAAGATTTCCTTCTCTTCTTTGGTAAGAGCGTAGCTTGCATGACCCTGATGTATGCCGTCTTTTCCGTGCATACGTTGCTGGTCCTCCCGTGCCTCAGGTGTATCTTTTGTCTTCCCATACACGCCCAAGAAGCCAAGCAGGGTCACACAAAGATTCTTCGTCACGTGCATCACATCGATTGCGGAGCGGACCTCTAGGTGTTTCCAATAGGGCAGGTCCCAAAATATAGATTTCTTCTTCCACATGGGTGCGCGTCCGTCAGCGTCATTCGGAACAGGTTGTCCACCAGGACCCTTTCCAAAGACCACCTTCAAATCCTTGACCATATCATGTACATCAGCACCAGTACGGTGGCGAGGCTTTGTCCGGTGATCCGCCTCACCTTTGAAATGCTTGCCTTTCTTTCTTACGGGATGCCTGCTCGAAAGAAATCGACGATGTCCCAGGTACACATTCTTATTAGCCAAATATATACTGCCGGTATCGTCCAAACAGTGCGTGCATGTGCGGTATCCCTTGTTTGTCTGTCCTGAAAGGTTACTGAGAGCAGGCCAATCATTGATGGTCACGAACAGCAACGCCTTTGGGTCAAATTCTTCCCCCATGTGCTCATCCCACGCACGTACACCTGTTCCATTACACAGTTGTAAGAGTTCTTCAACTAATGGCCTTAGGTACACATCAATGTCGTTGCCGGGTTGCTTAGGGCCTTGGATGAGCACTGGCATCATAATGAACTTCCGCTTCATGCACAACCAAGGAGGAAGGTTATACAAACATAGAGTCACAGGCCAGGTGCTATGGTTGCTGCTCTGCTCCCCAAAAGGATTAATGCCATCTGCGCTTAGACCAAACCATACGCTCCTTGCGTCATCTGCAAACTCCTTCCCGTACTTTCTTTCGATTTTTCTCCACTGCGACCCATCAGCGGGTACTCTCAACTTTCTGTCTTTCTTACGGTCTTCTCTGTGCCATCGCATCGCCTTGGCATGCTCTTTGTTTTGGAACAAACGTTTCAACAGTGGTATTATAGGAGCATACCACATCACCTTGGCAGGAATCTTCTTCCTGGGGCGCCAGCCCTTGACATCACCAGGGTCATCGCGGCTGATCTTATAGCGCAATGCACCACATACCGGGCAAGCGTTCAAATCCTTGTACTCACCGCGGTAGAGGATGCAATCATTAGGACATGCATGTATCTTCTGCACCTCTAACCCTAGAGGGCAGACAACCTTCTTTGCTTCGTACGTACTTTTGGGCAATTCATTGTCCTTTGAAAGCATATCCTTTATCATTACCAGCAACTTTCCAAATCCCTTGTCAGATACACCATTCTCTGCCTTCCATTGCAGCAATTCCAGTGTGGTGCCCAGCTTTTTCTTGTCACCTACGCAATTCGGGTACAACAATTTTTTGTGATCCTCTAACATGCGCTGCAACTTCTTCTTCTCCAAATCACTTGCGCAGTTTCTCTTTGCATCGGCAATGGCCCGACCTAGATCATCAACGGGCTCATCTGATGCCTCTTCTTCAGCTTCTTCCCGCATTGTCGGCTCAGCTTCTTCCCGCATTACCGGCTCAGCTTCTTCCTCCATTGTTGTATCATCGTATGCAGGGAACCCATGGCCAGGATAGCTGTCGTCGTCCTCTTCTTCTTCATTGTCTTCCATCATAACCCCTCTTTCTCCGTGCTTGGTCCAAACATTATAGTGGGGCATGAAACGGGACTCAAACAGGTGGACGTGAATGGTTTTTGACGTAGAGTAATTGTGACCATTCTTACAGCCAGCACATGGACAAGGCATAAAACCATCCGCCCGCTTGTTTGCCTCAGCCGCAATCAGAAAAGTATGCACGCCCTCAACGAACTGGGGAGAGCATCGGTCATCGTACATCCATTGCCGGCTCATCTTCATTACACAACACCGAATAGACCAAATTAATACAAGTTCATACATAAAGTTCATACAACACTTAAATGCAACAAACAAATAACTCTCTAGCTAAAGCATTTAAATGCAACAACAAATGCGATCAAGATCGCAACTAAGGTAACAATGGATCCAACAGCATAATGATACCAAGCCTCACTATCGATGGCATATTTTCTAATCTTTCTAATATTCAAGCGCATTTTCTCCATCTTGATCTTGTGATCATCGACGACATCGGCAACATGCAACTCCAATTCCATCTTCTCCCCCTCAATTCTTTTCAATTTTTCTTTCAAGTACTCGTTTTCTCTTTCAACTAAATTTAACCTCTCGACAATATGGTCGGTTGAAATTTCCGGTTCACATACCTCCTAGAAAAAATTTCTATGTCAACTTGATGGGCATAATTTGTCATAAACTCGAAATGCAACTAGTTTTAAAAGAGAATATATATACCACATCCGAATCATAACAAGGACGAGGGCCGACGGGGACGGATATCAAAACCATGGCACTATATGTATAACAAACAACGTACGGGTAAGATAATTATACGAGTAACTAGCTATATATCCAAATCACACAAACATCAATTTTTATATAAAATTTCATGAACAAAGAGGCTCACCACAAGGTGGTGCCGGCGACGAGACGGTGCGGGCGATCGACGGTGGTTACGACGGAGATTTAGAAGGCACTAAATAAATCACACCTACATATGCAAACTAAGTGTTATTTTTGACCTCAAATTGCATATAAGTCAAATACTAGCACATATATATATTTCCTCCCAAATTACTAAACTCACAAATTAATCACTATATAAAGCATTGCAAGAGTAAATCTAGCAATGAGAGATGAAAGGACAAAGCTGCTAACCTTTGTGATCATTTCAATGGATGGGGGCCTTCAAATCTTGACAAAATTTGGGCAAAATGTGTGATGAGCTCGAGAGGAAGAGGGGAAGAACAAAGAGGAGAGGGGAAAGGGGAAGAACAGAGCGAGCTCGGGTGGACGAAGGGTTTATGTAGGACGACTTTTAGTACCGGTTCGTGCCAAGAACCGGTATTAAAGGTGCTGGAGGGGGCCCAGACTGACAACATCCTGCCACCACTCTCACTAGTACCGGTTCGTGGCACGAACCGGTGCTAAAGGTTCGCCACGAACCGGTACTGATGAAAGCGGCCCGGCTAGCCGTTCGAACCGGCACTAATGTATACATTAGTGCCGGCTCAAATACAAACCGGCACTAATGTGCTTCACGTTTGACCCTTTTTCTACTAGTGCTATATGGTCTTGCCACATCATCTATAGTCAACCTTATAGTCGGCAAGTAGAATAGTTGCATATAAATATGTACTACTTTTTTTATACATGGCCCACCTCTCTCTCTCACAACATGCCTAGGAACACGTGTTGCAGCCGATAGCCCGCTTTCCTTCTTCTTTCCTCCTTTCTCTCCTCCAACTCAACCAAAATACGTGCCCGCCTACATCATCCTATTGTATTTGCTCTAAGTTGGAGCTTGGCTCTAGGACACTAAGATGTGGATTCAGAGGGGCGAACAACAAGGGAAAGACGTTCAGGTTCAAGGGGCGGTGGAGGAGGGGGAGGAGACGGTCTCCTCCGAGTTGTTCGTCGACCAGCTCTTCAAACAGATGGAGTGTGATCTCGATTTTATTTCTCAGCTTCTTCTAAACGATATGTCTATTATTTGAGAAATAAAGTTTTTTTATCCGAAAAAAACATCGGCCTATGTGTATTATTTACGTTTCTTAGAAAAAACATTGGCCTATGGGTACCAAAATACTAAGTCTAGTATTCTGAATAGTCTGTGTATCCGACTCGGGAGAGGTGACAGAATCCGTACCCAACTGAACTGCATCCCAAAATCCCTGCAAAAAGGAAAAAACTGCATGCCCAGAAAAACAAGAAACGAAAAGAAAACTGCACCCCCACCGGATTGCGCGCCTATAATAGCAGCGGCTGAAGTGGACGGACTCCCAACCCAAAGTCGTCCCGCAACGACAAACCGACCCACCGACCAGGACAAGAGCCGGTCGACCGACGACTCGGAGGAGACCGTCTCCTCCCTCCCCTGAACCTGAACGTCTTTCCCTCGCTGGCCGCACCTCTGAAGCCTGAATCCGCGCCAAAACCCCGTATAATCGGCCGCCCCGCTCCCCTCCCGCCTCCTCGAGCGCGCGCAATGGGGGCCGCCTGCGACGACGCCGTCCAGCAGCTCGCCCGCCTCCTCGACCAAGGTTAGCGCAAGAGCGGCCCTTCACTCCTCGTCCCCCGGTCCTGGCATTTCCACGTTTCGAGTTTTGGTACACACACCATGCGTTTGCTCGCTGCTGACTGCTTTGCGCCTCTTGTCCTGGGTTTTCTGCAGTCGAGGAGCCGCTCAAGAAGACGTTCCAGGTATGCTGGATCTTCCTCCTCTCTGTTCTCCGGCTTTTGTATGCATGCCTTTGTAGTACTCTGTTTTCTGCCTCAGTAGGACTATAGACAACTGCTTACTTCAGCTCACTGGTCTGCAAACCCAATCTCGGTTCAAATGGATCAGGGGAGATGGATTTTTAGACGACGGAAACTTTTATTATCACCGGCCTCTGCATCATAACATTACTTATTGCATGGTTTATTGCAGCGGCGAGGCCAGCCTAAAGTATCTGTGGGGTCAATGGTATTTTTTGGATTTTTTACTTCAGTATAAACAGTAACTGAACAATGTTTTTAGGCTAATTTTCTAAAAAGCTGTGGGGTCAACTGACCCCACAGACTAACACCTAGCTTCGCCCCTGGTTTATTGAACAAAAAACAATTTCTCATCCTGCCGAAAAGTAGGGGTGGGTCAAAAACAAGGGCCACTTGTTTGGCGATAGATGGTTGATATCAGTCACTGTCTAATCTCCAAGCCTGCTGGCCACTTTTAGTTTGCAAGTTGGAACAGAGCATGTAGTTGATAATATGCTGGATCATGGGTGGTTTACTGAATATCGATGAACTACTGCTATAAGCAATCTGTATATGGTATACATGATATGATATGATAGATTTTCGGTAGGGAAAGTTGCCGCACTGTTGCTTGCCTGTGGATGCAAGGTATTCTTTTGTTCTTTGGTGTAGGCCACACGTTTGGGATTTCTCCGAGGGGGGTGGGGTAATTTTGAGTGGCTGGGCAATGAAGTGAGGGGTGTGTCTCATCTCTCATGGAATTGTTCTGATCTCACCTCCACTGAGTCAACTAGTGGACGGTGAGGTGTTCGCACTCGAAGCCTTCTGATCTTTTGTTGGGGGCATCGAGTCTCCCAATTAGTTGGTGACAATGTATTCCTCACTAAAATTTCCTTGCCATCTGGGATCTGGCCAGTACAGATTCCTCTAACAGAGGCTCCAAGTTCTCCGGCATAATTTCATTTCCGCGCCTTTTAGTCTGCTAGTATGGTAGCACTGGTCTCAGGTTGAAGCCACAAAATGACACCCATCCTAATTGAAAATTGCTTGCATTTTTTATGCTTTGTGGTTACTGAAATGCTCCCTGAGACTAAGGCTTTTGCACGCCCTGAGTGCTGATCAGTAGGAGATGTCAACTTATTCCAGAGCAGAATCTCTTATCTAGTGGAGCTGGAATCAAGATGGACAGTGCTGCTTGCAGCATAATTATTGTGCTGAAATTCTCCATTAGGCAGGCAAAGTACTAACACATGGAACTACTACCAAGTAATATAAGCACCCAAGCTCTTTTATAGGGGAAATGAGCCAATTCTGGTCTCAGAGAATATATCTGGCTTTTCGAAGTAGCCAATGCATGTGAATTCGTTGTGTTTATTTTCATACTTGTGGAAGATCTATAATTGCTCATCGTACCATGAATGCGCACTATGCATAGTCTATTTCTGGGGCTTGTATGGGAAACGAATATCGATTCTTAACGAAACCCGACATTTAAGGGCTAAGATTCTATATTCCTTCTGCCATAACAAAACCTGACTTTTATAGCATAAGGTTCTGCCATGGAAAAAAGGATAAAAGAAAGTCAAGATAAGCATATACCTGCCACTTACATCTGGAATCCTGTCTTCTATGATTGAACTAGCATCTGATCATGTCTGGTTACTCTGTTTGCAAAGTTCCCCTTCTAATTTTAGGAACACTTTGATGTGATCCTGCTATTGTCGGGATACTATCATATGTAAACCCTAATAATGACTACAAGTGCTTGCAACAATATGAAAATAATACAATGTTTTGGACTTCAAATTAAGCTCAGTGTTACATACTACCATATCAGGGGGGACTGGAGGAAGCACTTTTTCTCCAAAGCGGACAATTTTATTAATGCATCCAGCTGATACAAATAAAGTAAACCTGACCTCTGCAACATGATGACATAGTGTTGAGGATGCAAACAGCCATCGCGCACCACAACACAAAGGAAAAAAAAGAGGCCAAAAAGAGCAATACCCACAGCTGGTCGCCTTCAAAGAAAATACCACCTGCACCTCTTAGCTTCATGGCAAAACTACCATGAACTAAAGCTGGTGTAAGAATACCATACTTTAAAGATTTCAAAATATTCTGAGTGTTACATACAACCATATTGGGGAGAACTACAAAACCATATTTGGTGCATTTCAGCTCTTTCAGTTTTCCAAAGATTTCGTTACTATTACAGATCGTAAAGTAGCTTTTGATGGGAGTTGAGTTCTCAATTACACGAATTTCTCTTTCCAGAATGTGCACCAGGGCTATCCAACAGAGACACTAGTGCGCTTCCTTAAAGCTAGAGAGTGGCATGTAACTAATGCTCATAAAATGGTAAGGTCTTGGCTTATATTTCCCCCTACGTGATTAATGCTGAAGTAAATGTTCCATGGATAACTTCACTGATTAAGTATGTTTTGTTTTTGCTAGCTTGTGGATTGTTTGAATTGGAGGATACAAAATGAAATTGACAGTATACTGGAGGTGAGCAACCATTCTTCTGCGACACTCTTGCCTGTCTTGAGCCAGTTAAATCGATTTTTCTGTTAAGTTTTTCTTGTTATTGATCATCTGCATGTGTTGGACAATTGCAGAAACCTATAATCCCAGTAGACTTGTATAGATCGATACGAGAATCACAGCTTGTTGGGTTATCGGGATACTCAAAGGAGGTATATGGCTTTCTTAAGCCAATTATCTTTTATTTCCTTCCATTGTTGGGCCCTATCCTTTCAATTTTCTAGAACTTGTTTCATCATAATGTGTTTCCTAACATGCAACGTTCGGCATAGCTAAACCTGATGTAGCTATTTGGTCCCTACTTCCAATGCTTGTGCACCAGTACTTATTTATATGGCTGTCTTTTGATACTGCTATACCCTTGAATTATCCGTTGCAGATACGTTTCCGACGGATAACATAAGATACGTTCACCTTCAAAAACATAAGATATGTCTATTGCACTAGTAAAGGATATGTACATCGAACAATCAGCGGCAACAAATTTGAGAAAGGTCCAGATTTGAACTTCTTTGATCAGAAAATGTTTGGGAGATTGGCGTCTTAAACCCCTGATGACACGATTTTGCATTCTGAAACTATAGATCTCTATGAAAACACTACCTTGGTCATTGTGGGTCTTTATGAGATACAAGTAATCATGTTCAGACCATAATTAACTGTAATATAGATAACCTTCAAATTATTTAATACTCTAACTTTCCTTTGCCTTTGCCAGGGCGTCCCAGTATTTGCCTTTGGTGTTGGACAGAGCACATATGACAAAGCTTCGGTAATTGACCATATACTTTTTGTGCAAATCAGATGTTTTCACTTTCTCCTCTGTGAATACAGTTCTGATGAGTGTTTAGTTTGTCAGCTTGCATCCATGTCAATTAAAGATAATTACCAAATTGCAATATTAATGGAATTGGAAATGTATTTCTACTGGATTTATAGGCATGAAGATTCAATCTGTCGTTCTTTATGTGCTTTAGAATGATAATATGTTGCATTTTCAGGTCCATTACTATGTGCAATCTCATATTCAGATCAATGAGTACCGTGATCGTATTATTCTGGTGAGTGTACAACTAATCTTTACTTGGCCAAGATCATCTAGTTCATTTGAGATTGAATAACACCTGCTTTCCTCGCTTATGTTCCATAGCCTATGGCGACGAAGAAGTTTAGACGACCTATAACCACCTGTATAAAGGTTCTTGATATGACTGGTCTGAAGTTGTCAGCACTGAGCCTATTGAAGGTATAACCTGCACGAACATGTCATATTTTTATGCTTTTATGGCTACATACAGAAGTGGAAAATACATGGGTGTTTATGACATCCAGAGGTGACAGGGACAAGAACCGTTTTTTAGAACGCTAAATATTTGCATAAGATCTGCATGTTGTGTACGCTAATCCATATTTATGATACTATCTGTTGTTGGATTGCAGATTTTGACTGCAATATCTGCTGTTGATGAACTGAATTACCCTGAAAAGGCCGAGACCTATTATATTGTGAATGCTCCATATATATTCTCAGCGTGTTGGAAGGTATTGATGCCTAATATTTTCATTGTACCAGTAATTTAGTAATTTTAGTTTCAAAGACCCAATAGTCATTTAATTTTGTCACTAGGTTGTGAAACCTCTACTTCAAGAGAGGACAAGAAAGAAGGTTCATGTTTTGAGTGGTCGTGGGAAAGATGAGCTCCTAAAGGTAAGATTACTTGCTAGTGCTATTTTCATCACTCGTTGCTCATCAAGACATTATTGCACTAAAATTAAGCAAGAGAGATAAGAGAATGAGACCTCCATGGGCCATTTATTTGGACTATGCAGATTATGGACCATTCCTCCATCCCCCATTTCTGTCGACGCGAGGGTTCATCAAAAGCTTCGTTGAGCAGCGTCGATGACTGCTTCTCGCTCGACCACCCTTTCCACCAAGAGCTCTATCATTACATCGAGCAGCAGGCGTTGAACCAGGAGCTCATCAAGCAGGGTTCTTTGCATGTAGACATCCCCGACCAAGACCCCGATGACGCCATGATTGTGGAGGTCATCCAGGCCGAGTTTCACAAGCTCGGTGAACAGAATGGGTCTGCTGATGGCGACCATAAATAACGGTGTTCGTGTAAGATGTCAGCGGCTTGGCACAATAGATGTGTGTTGCTGTGATGAAACTGATGATCCATTTCGGTGTTTGCGATGTTTGCTTGACCAGCCTGCTGTTGTTTGTGGGGTGACCAGTTCCATGGCGCAAGACTGAGGTAGAAGAAGCAACCGATGTATACTAGATAGAAATAACCAACTATTCACCTGTTGTATACTTTGGCAATGTACTGTCATATGTATGTCCTCTAAGCTAGAAGTAAATCATCCTGTAACATGGATGCAAAAATAATCTTGAGAGTACCAATCAGAAATAAATGGTGCATCTTGACCTTTGCCATCTGTTGCCACTTGCCACCTCGCAGCTTGGTTCCTGTGCTGATTCCTGTCTTGTGATGTACTTTAAGCTTCTGAATTCTGATACTTGCATTTCAGAAGATGTTGCAACTTACATAGGACAAACACAGTTACACAATTACATATCAGTAAGTAGCATTCTAAAAAATGACTTGGATCATGTCCAGTCCACTGCAATTCCACGCTAGCCAATTCCACGGCCATTGATGGGCCTATGATCTAAGCTTCTGTGAGACGAGAGCCTTCTGGCAGCTGCTGCAGCAACGGTTGTCGCCGCTGTCGACGTTCTTGCTGTCCAGGTACCAGCCGGCGAGCATGTCAAAGAGGAGACCGGCGCCAACGCCAACGGCCAGGTCAATGGTGTAATGCCCTCTGCACGCAAGCAGCCTGACGAACTGCAGCAGGTTGAGCGTGTCGTAGAGCACCGCCAACCTGCGCCGTCCCACACGGCGCATGTCGATGGACGCGATCACCGCGCCGGCGACGTGCCCAGAATAGAAGAGGAAAAAGGACACGTTCCCCACGGGGAAGTCCATCCCGGAGCCCAGGAACTCCGCCGGCAGGGGCAGCTGCGTGGAGCAGCCGAGCAGGCCGCGGCAGGTGAACATCATGAGCGTGGCGATGGCGGCACGCGGCCGCTGCTCGGCAAGGACGGCCCACAGGATGTATGCGGCCTGCATCGCGACGAACACCTGCACATGACAAGATCGAACGTCACATTCAGGATGGATTCCGTCATGGCAACACTAACAACTAGTGGCAATTGGAGCGGGGACCGGGCAGCTATCTAGCCAGATGCAGTATCTTATCAGGAAATCCATGGGTATGTGAAGAATGCATGACGATGATATTCTTGATCTTATCGGTTTTGGGTGAGCCAAGCCACCCAACACCGTTCGTCGGGTCATCCAAATAAAACACCGTTCGTCAGTTTCTTGCATTTGTGGATACCAGCTACTTTTGCTCCCCTCATCACCAGGAGCGACAATTCACAAATATTCACTTGTTGTCACAGTACCAGAGCCTAGACATCACCATTCTTATAATTAAAGCGATAGATGTTGATGTGCAACTGCCATCGACCCGTATTAAATTTTTAACCAATTGTAAATGTGGGTAATAGTAGTGCTCAAACTGGGATTAGACTGCTGCGTGGACAGCGCGCGTGAAAGTTCTGGAGAAAAACGTAGACACAGGAAGACAAATGTGACACAAATTCCATCTACAAAATATGAAGAAGTAATCAAAGTCTGCACGAGAAGACATACGACCATGTGAAATTTGTGAGTTTGTTGGTGGTGTATAGCGATTGGCGACTAATTTCCACTTTCTGGTGTGCGTGGCTACAATGTAGGCCGTTCTGCTCAGCCGAAAGCGCAGGTTGCCCTCACGTTTGGTCAATGAGAGGGTAACATTTGTAGGCCAAAAGTGAAAGGTAAAAAAATGCTGGGCATTACTGGAGCAGATTAGATCGGCACGAACTAGGTTCATTCACCGATCGGATCTAGGCATGGCAGGGAAGTGCGCTCACCGTGTTGAGCGCGGCGAGGAGCGAGTTGAGCCAGGGCCGGGCGGCGATCCCGGCGTGCATGGCGGCGGTGGCGTGGAAGCCGAGGTCGAGCGGCGGCGCGGCGGCGGGGACCATGGGGATGGTGTACTCCACGCCCATGAAGAGCAGCAGCCCGCACGCGAATAGCACCGGCAGCGGGTGCCGCCGCAGGATGCCGGCCACCCCGGACGGCGACAGCCAGTCCATCGGCCTCCTCCCGCCCGCCAGCCTCTCGCCGCCGTCCCCCATCGCGGCCCCGTCGGCCGGCAGCGGGTGGACCTTCTTGCCCTTGCCCGCGCGGCGGCGCGCGTCCGGCCCCGCGTGGCCGTTCGCGGCGGCGGCGGCCCGGTCGTGCGCGGCGGTCAGGCTGGGCGGCGGCATGCGCGCGGGGACGCGTCGGCTGGCCGCGGGGCGCGTGGGCGGTGGGCCGTTTTCAGCGCGGGTGCGCGCGCGTGAGTGACGCGGTCGGTGGTGGGAAATTTCTCTTTTCCTTCGACCGATTGGATTGGTGGATTTCCCACCTTGAGATTCGCGGTGCTTTTGTAAAGCGTTTCTTTTTCTCCGACGGCTGCGGCGCGTGGCGGAGGTCCCGAGGGGAGAGAGAGAGGCTGGTGTTTAATGCGGAGGCCCGGCGGTTTAAGATGGACGCCGGATTCTCCATTTCTTTTAGGGAAAAAAAGCGACTTGTTCGTTTTATTTTTTGGAAAAACTTATATCTATTATTTCAATAATGATAGTACAACGAACGCTAGAAATAATAAAATTTATATCCAGATTGGTAGACTACCTAGCGACGACTACAAGCACTGAAGCGAGCCGAAGACGCGCAATTGTCATTGTCCCTCCCTCGCCAGGGCTGGGCAAACTTTATTGTAGTAAACAGTCAAAAAGTCGTCATGCTAAGACCCCACAGAACCAACGCACCAGAACAGCAACCGTCGCCGATGAAGATTGTAGATCAGAAGGATCTAACCTGAAGACACAAGAATATAGACGAACGAAGAATCGCTTCGAGCAAATCCACCAAAGACAGGTCTGCCGGAGACACACCGCCACACGCCCACCGACGATGCTAGACGCATCAACGAAACGGGGACTAAGCGGGAAAGACATTTATTCCATCTTCAGGAAGATGCCGTCGTTTTGCCTTCCTGAGCAAGACACAAAACCTGACAAAACTCGAAAAAAGATTTGAAAACGGAGCCATCCCACCAGCAAGGGTCGGGATCCACTCCGCCTCCATGGCCCTAAGGCCACCGAAGATGGGGGTTGGACCGGCAATGACGCCAGCGAGGGGCAGAGGAACCCCAACTTTTTGGGGGAGGCGGCGACTGGCTAGGTCATCTCATCAATAATTAAAAAAATTGAATTATTCATCTTGCATTTTGAGGCAAATGTGACTTTACCAGACTTTACAAACTTTGGTGGTTGATCCCGCATAGTACTGCAACACCAGACTTCTAAGAGCATCTCCAACCGCGCCCCCAAGAAGGCCCCTCAGGCGATTTTTCGGTCGCCGGCGCCAAAAAATCGGCCCAGTCGCGCCCCCAAGGGCCAAGTTTTCGCCGGCTCGGGTCGAAATTGGCGCCGGCGGACCCAACCCGAACCCGACACGCTGGGGGTCGCTCGAGGGCGCCGGGCGAATCGTTTTTGGCGCGAAGAGCCACGGGCCAGCCGCGTCAGCGACTCGAATCTCTTCTCGCCGCTTCATCGTCCTCATCGCCTCGTTTCCCGTGGCGAATCAATGCCAAAGCTGCGCGCGCTGCCGCGCCGGTCAGCCTCCATTGATGCCTCACGGGCGGCGCAGTGAAGGCCGGGCGACGCGCGTCCCCTCGGCCACCACGCCATCACGCCACGCGTAACGCGCCGACCAAGCCTACCATGCGACGCCTCCGCCTATATAAGCCGATCACCAGTGCGCCGGAGACACGCACAAATACTCCACCGCCGACGCGCCCAATTCTTCCCCCTTCCCCCTCTCGCCGTCTCCAGTTCATAAGAATGGCCGAGCGCTTTCCAGGCGACGGCGCGGCGGCGAATGGCTTCGGGCGCCGCCATCTTCACGAGGACGAGGCTCGCCTCCTTTTCGAGGCCGAGTACCCGGTCTCGCCAAACATGCGGGTGCCCGGGGCTTGGAGGATCAGCGTCGGTGGCGTGCCGGTGCCACCACCACCCACCGGGGCGGCGCGGCGTGCGGAGATCGCACGTATCCGCGCGTCCCTGCCGCGGGCGGCGTGGGAGGGGCCACGGTACGTCCCCGATAGCCCGCTCTGAGAGCCCTACTTCCGCCGCCGTCACGCCGAGCAGCTCGAGGCCACCAACGGCGTCGTGCCCTCCGGCAGGCTCAACTCTGAGGGCCGACACCGGTGGTGGGGCGTGCCCGGCCGCACATTGGAGGCCGTCCTCGAGTACATCGAGGGCGGCAACACGCCGCGCCTCGAGTACCTCGCTCCCCCGTCCTTCTCGCGCCGCCGCGGAAGCTCCTGAACGCCGAGGCGCATGGAGCGACCCGGGGCGTCCTCCTCCTCGTCTGGCCGCTCGTCGGGCTCTCCCTGCCTCCGCCCCGTCAAGCCGGAGCCCCAGGACACGCCTGTCAGCGCGAGCACCCGCAGCTCCAGCGTTCGCATCGGTGACTCCGACCCCCCCCCCCACCGGCCGCTTCGTCCTCGTCGAGTCCAAGCCGGAGCCCGACCTCCCCACGGAGTACGAGGAGATAGCTCGGCGCGGCATCTCCGACGAGGACGCCCTGCGGTGGGCGCGGGACGACTACCTCCGCGACGAGATGGTCCGGCAGCGCCGGGCCCTGGAGGAGATCGCCGCCCGCAAGCGTGGGCGCGAGGACGAGCACGGCATCGTCGTCCTCGACAGCGACGACGACGACGACGCCCCCGGATGTCCAACCCGCCGCGCCAACCGGGGGAGGGATGCAACAGGGACGGCGGCGGCGGAGGCGGGGACGATGACGACGGCGGCGACTACACGCGGTTCTAACGCCTCCTCGGCATGTAGAACTGCAACGGCGGACGACGAGCGGCGAGGTAGACGGCGAGGAGCGGCGATGGAGACGGCGGGGGCAGCCCGTGCTAGTTTTTTTTGTAAAATATGTTTAAATTTGAACGAACTCGCCGATGTTTGCGTTAAATCTGAGCCGTGTTTGCGTCGTATTTGACTTTTTCAAAAAAAGTGAGCGCCGCGACTGGGGGGCATCACGCCCCCAGTGCGCGGTTTAGCGCCGGTGCGCCCCCAGGGGCGATTTTTAGCCCCTCCTGGGGGGCGAACGGCTGGAGATGCTCTAAGTCCCAGAAGAATTTAGCCAACAGTGCATTGGATGTCTCCGTTGAAGCCATGGAAATTGAAATTGTATTCAGTTGGCCGCAATGCAGGTGTTTGGCTGGACACTGAATCTGTATTCGAAACGAAGAGGCAATTCAGCCTGTTTTTGCTCCCATCTAAAACTCCCTCCCACTATTTGGAGGGCTGCCACTCCGATTTCGGCCGAAATCACTAGCTCTCGCAAAACATATCGTTTCAGCCCTGCAACCACGAACAAGAGAAAAGGAAAGGGACAGACTCGACTACGACCTAGCAGGGAGCTCGACGGCGACCACCATGACGCTCGACGGTTGCGGAGGTATCCTTTGTCGATCCCCCTCTTCCCTGTAAGTGCATGTAGTGCCCCTTAGTGATTTTGGTGTATTGAAGACTTATAGGTTAAGGATCTAATGCGTTTATGAGTGTACACAGGTCTATAAGTCTATAAGGAGTTTGATATTTACAGAGAAAGTCGACCCCTAAAAATGAAGTTCTTTGATTGAAGACTTTGGTATTCTGAAGACTTTCTGAAGACTTTGAAAGTGAAGAAATTGATGTAACCTTGAAGACTTGGTATTCACTTGAGGAACATGAAGCGTGAAGACTTTTGTTTTCTTAGTTTAATTTTCTCTTTCTTGAGTCATAGGAAACACCGTACTGTTAAAGGGGGTCGAGGAAATACTAAGGAAAAATTTCCGTGTGATGCTCAACTCAAAATCCTACACCTACCAATCCCTTCGAGTGAAGCCATTGGAAATCTCATACAGTTCAGTCAATTTCTTCAGTGACAGAGATGAAGTTCTTCTGGTCTCTGAGGAATTTGTTCTGACTTAGGAGTTAGGAATTTGCCAGTGCGGATTGCCTACACAGAGAGGAACATGATAGCCCTGAGGAATTTGAACCTCAAATTTCCGACCGTTGCTATGCTGCGCGCCAGCTGCCCCAAAATATCTTATCCACCTAACGGTCATATCATTGAAGGGCATTTATGTCTTATCATGTCGGGCTGCTCCCTAGGATATAAATAGCCGCCCCCTACAACCACTAGCTGGTTGGCTGCTCCAAGAGAAACTGACACTTGTCATTTGAGAGAAACCCATCCTCCGAGGACTTTGAGCGAAAATCATCAAGTGAGGAAAATCCAAAACCCAAACCCAAACACCTACAAACCCAAAGTGATTGAGCATCACTGAAGAGATTGATCCTGCGTGGATCCGACGCTTGTTACCTTTGAAGACTGTGCTTCTTCCAGACGGTTAGGTGTCATGGTCTAGAGCATCCAAGAGGAATTGTGGATCGCCGAGTGACCGAGTTTGTGAAGGTTCGGAAGTCACCTGAAGACTTACCACGAGTGATTGGACGAGGTCTGTGTGACCTTAGTTCAAGGAGAATACAGTGAGGACTTGGTGTCCCGAGCTGCATGCTCAGGACTGGGTGTCCGGGACTGTGTGTCCTTGAGTTTAAATA
Source organism: Aegilops umbellulata (assembly GCA_032464435.1). Classification (NCBI taxonomy): domain Eukaryota; kingdom Viridiplantae; phylum Streptophyta; class Magnoliopsida; order Poales; family Poaceae; genus Aegilops; species Aegilops umbellulata. Next base: position 344,397,801 of record CP136060.1, on the reverse strand, counting down.
CTCAGCCGCTCCAACCAGATGTACAACTGAGACAGCAGTTGGAACTGGTCTACCAAATCATTGTCTTCACCAAGCCAACTGGTTCTATTTCCTCAACTCTTTCATTTCTTCAGTATTGTGTTGTGTGCTTGTCATATCTGTGTTTGAAGACTTTGACTGAAGACTTTCTCAATTTCCCCAGTTCAATTTCTTCAGTCTGTTTGTCTTCATTTTGTGTTATCCTGTGATTACGTTTTCTGTACTCTGTGCTAGTCTTCATTTCATCATGATGACCATGCTTGTGCTCTGCTATGTTTACTTCTGAGTACTTATTCCGCTGCAAGTAGTTCTTCGCTAAGGAATTTCCTCACTAGCAAATTCCTCAGTGAAGAATTCATAAAAATCGCCTATTCACCCCCCTCTAGTCAATATAACGCACTTTCAATTGGTATCAGAGTAAGGTACTCCCTTGTTCTGTGTGATTTTTGTTTAACCGCCTGGAGTTTTAGTTATGTCGACTGCAGGTATGATCAAGGTCTCTGCTGGGTGTCCTACCTTCGATGGGACGGACTACCCCTACTGGAGGAATAAGATGCGAATGCATCTTGAGGCAATTGATAACGATCTCTGGTATGTTGTGGAAAATGGTGTTCCCTCAGTCACACCTTCTCTGAATTCTGCTGACGTGAAGAGATTCAAGCAACTCGATTCCCAAGCGAAGAATATCATATATCGCCATCTGAGCAAAGGACAATATGGAAGAGTGAGTGCTTTGGAAACTGCTAAGCTTATCTGTAAGTGCATCTAGTGCCCCTTAGTGATTTTGGTGTATTGAAGACTTATAGGTTAAGCATCTGATGTGTTTAAGAGTGTACACAGGTCTATAAGTCTATGAGGAGTTTGATATTTACAGTAAAAGTTGACCCCTAAAAATGAAGTTCTTCGACTGAAGACTTTGATATTCTGAAGACTTTCTGAAGACTTTGAAAGTGAAGAAATTGGTGTGACCTTGAAGATATGGTATTCATTCGAGGAACGTGAAGCGTGAAGACTTGTTTTCATAGTTTCATTTTTCTCTTTCTTGAGTCATAGGAAACACCGTACTGTTAAAGGGGGTCGAGGAAATACTAAGGAGAAAATTTCCATGTGATGCTCAACTCAAATCCTACACCTACCAATCCCTTCGAGTGAAGCCATTGGAAATCTCATACAGTTCAGTCAATTTCTTCAGTGACAGAGACGCAGTTCTTCTGGTCACTGAGGACTTTGCTCTGACTGAGGAGTTAGGAATTCGCCAGTGCGAATTGCCTACACAGTGAGGAACATGATAGCCCTGAGGAATTTGTACTCCAAATTTCCGACCGTTGCTGTGCCACGCGCCAGCTGTCCTAAAATATCTTGTCCACCTAACGGTCATATCATTGAAGGGCATTTATGTCTTATCATGTCGGGCTGCTTCCTAGGCTATAAATAGCCGCCCCCTTCAACCACTAGCTGGTTGGCTGCTCCGAGAGAACTTGACACTTGTCATTTGAGAGCAACCCATCCTCCGAGGACTTTGAGCAAAATCATCAAGTGAGGAAAATCCAAATCCAAACCTAGAACACCTACAAACCCAAAGTGATTGAGCATCACTGAAGAAATTGATCCTGTGTGGATCCGACGCTTGTTACCTTTGAAGACTGTGCTTCTTCCAGACGGTTAGGCGTCAAGGTCTAGAGCATCCAAGAGGAATTGTGGATCGCCGAGTGACCAAGTCTGTGAAGGTTTGGAAGTCACCTGAAGACTTACCACGAGTGATTGGACGAGGACTGTGTGTCCTTAGTTCAAGGAGAATATGGTGAGGACTTGGTGTCCCGAGCTGCGTGCTCAGGACTGGGTGTCCGGGACTGTGTGTCCTCGAGTTTAAATACTCAGCCGCTCCAACTAGACGTACAACTGAGACAACAGTTGGAACTGGTTTACCAAATCATTGTCTTCACCAAGCTTACTGGTTCCATTTCCTCAACACCTTCATTTCCTCATTACTGTGTTGTCTGTTTGTTCATATCTGTGTTTGAAGACTTTGACTGAAGACTTTCTCAATTTCCTCAGTTCAATTTCTTCAGTCTGTTTTGTCTTCATCTAGAGTTATCCTGTGTTTACGCTTCCTGTACTCTGTGTTTGTCTTCATTTCATCATGATGACTTTGCTTGAATTCTATTATATTTTCATCTGACTACTTATTCCGCTGCAAGTAGTTCTTCGCTAAGGAATTTCCTCATGAGCAAATTCCTCAGTGAAGAATTTCATAAAAATCGCCTATTCACCCCCCTCTAGTCGATATAACGCACTTTCAATTGGTATCAGAGCGAGGTACTCCCTTGTTCTGTGTGATTTTGGTTTAACCGCCTGGAGTTTTAGTTATGTCGACCGTAGATATGAAGAAAGTACCGTGCCCCATCTTTGACGGTCACCAGTATCTCAAATGGAAGGCTATGATGAAGAAGCGTCTCATGGTGATGGACAGCGAGCTATGGACCGTCACTGAGATTGGTCTGACCGATCTGTGCAAGATGGCGGAAACTGATGACATTCGCAAGTACACTCAACTCAACCTCACAGCGAAGGCCGTCATCTGCTCCAGTCTGTCTCAAAACCAGTTCAGAAACATCATGCATCTCGATCAGGCGAAGCTTGTCTGGGACCGTCTCTCTGACGTCTATGAAGGCCATCGAACCCGTCATGATCCTTGGTTTGAGGATTTCAAGGAACCTCTCAAATCGATGACATTCGAACCAGAATCATCATCCTCCTCACCATGCCTCATGGCAGATGGTAAACAGGTATCTGAATGCTACCTATCTGAGTCCAGTGATGAAGAATCTGATGATGAATTTGGACCTAGTTATGTCAAACTTGCTTCCCTTGCTGCTAAACAACAAAGAGCTTTGAAAAATGCTAATGATATGCTTAGTAAGAGCAATGATATGTTGGGTGATGAAATGGATCAGTCACAAGCCTTGGCAGAAAGTCTTCATAGACTTCATTCTAAGTATGACTCCCTTCAAGATCAGCATAACCCTCTCTTGTCTGATTTTGAGAAGATAAGAGCGAGTTATGAGGATCTTCAGAAGGAGCGCGATTCATTACTTGCTCAACAAATCAGCGCTGCTCAGGAAGAATTTATTCCTCCATGTTTAAAATGCATTGAACGAGAATCTGCTAATTCTTCACCTGAATGTTCAAATGCTTCAAATGTTACAAATTCTTCACCTGTGTAACGCCCCAGATGTAACTTGCCATATTTGTAATCCAACTCTTGCCATTTCCGGCTATGTGTTATGATTTTCCCTCCGTGGTTGGGTTCTCTCCGTTTTGCATTTTGGTCATGTCATGCATTTCATATCATGTCATCATGTGCATCGCATTTGCATACGTGTTCGTCTCATAAATCCGAGCATCTTTCCCGTTGTCCGTTTTGCAATCCGGCGCTCCTATGTCTCCCGGCGTCCCCTTTTACATTTCTTCGTGAGCGGGTATTAAACATTCTCGGAATGGGCCGAGGTTTGACATGTGGCCTTGGTATAGCACCGGTAGACCGCCTGTCAAGTTTCGGGTCAATCGGAGTTCGTTTGGTACTCCAACGGCTAACCGGGTAACCGTGAAGGCCTCGTGTGTGTTGCAGCCCAACACCCCTTCAAAACAGCCCAACGACCCATCTAAGACACTCCCATGTCCTCCGCCATTCGATCACGATCGCGTGGGCGAAAACCGCTCTCCATTTGGAGCCTCCTAGCTCCTCCTATCTATAAAAGGCCTTCCCCTTCCCCAATTCCGGATCAAAACCCCCCAAAACCCTAGCCCGCTCCTCTCCGCGCGGGTGGACACGTCCGCCGCCGCCGGACGAAACCCGCGCCGCCGCCCTCAGCCAGTGGATGCGTGCCACGTGGCCGCGCCGTCGTCCACGCCGCCCGGCCCGCCCGAGCCCGCTCCTGGCCCCCGCGGGCCCAGGCCGCCGCCCCTGCGCGTCCCCGCCGCCCGCGAGCGCGCCTTCCTCCGCCGCGCCCGCGCCCGGCCGCCGCTCCGCCGCCGCCCGCCTACTCCGCCGTCGCCGCCGTCGCCGCCGGCCGGCCCCGCGCCGCCCGCGCCGCGCCTCGCTCGTCCCGCGCCGCGCGCCGCTCTCCGTCGCCGCCCCGCGGTCCCCGTCGTCCCGCGCCGGCGCCGGATCCGGCGAGATCCGGTCGCCCCGGCCTCTCCTCCGCCTTCCCCGGCCGGCCGCCGGCGAGCTCCGGTCCCGCCTCGGCTTCCGCGCGACGAACCCTAGATCTGAAATCGGAGGTCGAATTTTGCTAAGTCCTCAATATTTTTGCATGATCATCACCTGTTTCGCATGCCATAACTTTGCATCCGTAGCTCCGTTTCACGCGTATGATATGTTAGATTGTTCGTCTCGAAGAGCACATCACTTTGTTCCATTGCATCATTTTCATTTGAGGTCATCTTGATGCCCGAAATGCTGTTAGAAGAGGGCTAGTTGATGTTAGTTGCTGGATCTTATCTGAACATGCACTTTTGTCATTTTTGCCATGATTGATGTGTACCTCCTATGAAGTTGAGTCCTACATGAGTTTTGTAATATGCATGTTACCTATCCAGAGGATTTTGCCATGTATTTTTGTGATCTATGTGGTGACTAGCACAAGCATGCAAACTAGGTCACCTGATGTTGCTGATTTCAGAGACTTAGTGATTTCACTGTCCCTGACTGCTGTTATTTTTATGACATGTGTTCATGTTGTTTACGAGAGATCTATGCATAATTTAAGCATGATAAGTAAGGGTGTTTTGAACTTGAGTATTTTCTTAATCCATCCATGCCTTTGTTTTTAATTATGGAGTGCCATAGCTTGAGTCAATCGAGCTCTACTTTTGCTTCAAAATGTTGCTGGCAGATTGTTTACGTGTTATTCGATTTGGCCAAGCTTGGTGTAGTTGATCCTTGCATGCTATGATGTTATTCTTGCCATGTATAGTTACTATGCCATGTCTTCTTGATATATGTATGCTTAGTTTATCATGCAATGCTCTGTAGTGATTGCATCGAGCTCACGAACATGCCTAGTCGTTATCTGTTTTGACATGTCCAGTTTTCTGCTAAGTCTGTAACCTGAAACGAAACTTGCTTAATTGACATGGGTGTAATCATGTTTTCTGGTCCTTTTTGGCTTATGGCCAGTAAGGGACTTTTGTCAAGTGCTTTGAGTATATTCATTCCATGCCTTACTTTGCTATTTTATGATCCTGTAGCATGTTGTTCCATTGCTCTGAACATGTCATCCTGATGTTAGTTTCTGCTATGTTGTTAATTTCACTGTCTGTGAACCTGTTATCTTTTGCACTTTTGCCATGCTTGTTTGGACCTGTTATGATGTGATTTAGCCGTAGCTCAGTGTTCATCTTTTGTCGAGCATCTTGAGTAGATTACTTTCATATGCTTTGTTGCCATGTTTGGGTGCAGTAGCTTAATTATTTGTTGCTTGCTAAGTAGCATCATGCTGTTTATGGCAGTTTCGTGTCATTCTTGTATTGCTTGCCATTTGCAAACCGTGCATCCGATTTCGGTGTTCTTTATATCGATTTCAACCGAAATCACCTCATCTATCCAGTGGCATGCTTGGTTTGCCAAGATTATGCCCTGTTCATCCTTGTCCTTCCGGAGCATGCATACGCATTGCATATCACCTCTCGCATATCATGCCATGTTTTGCATCATGTTGCTTGCGCATTGCATCGTGGTTGATATTGGTTCCTTTGCTTGTTCTCTTGTCTTGGGTAGAGCCGGGAGACGAGTACGTGAACGAGGAACCTGTTGAGAACGTTTGCGAGGACCAAGCTTTCGACAACTCTGAGAACCTTGCAGGCAAGATGACCATACCCTCGAAATCACTTCTATCTTTGCTTGCTAGATTGCTCGCTCTTTTGCTATGCCTATGCTGCGATACCTACCACTTGCTATATCATGCCTCCTATATCGCCATGTCAGCCCCTAACCATCCATGTCCTAGCAAACCGTTGATTGGCTATGTTACCGCTTTGCTCAGCCCCTCTTATAGCGTTGTTAGTTGCAGGCGAAGATGAAGTTTGTTCCTTGTTGGGACATGATCTTGTTGTTCCGTGTTGGAACATGTTTACTTGTTGGGATATCACAATACCTCTTATTTAATTAATGCATCTATATACTTGGTAAAGGGTGGAAGGCTCGGCCTTATGCCTGGTGTTTTGTTCCACTCTTGCCACCCTAGTTTCCGTCATACCGGCGTTATGTTCCCGGAGTTTGCGTTCCTTACACGGTTGGGTGATTTATGGGACCCCCTTGACAGCTCGCTTTGAATAAGACTTTTCCAGCAAGGCCCAACATTGGTTTTACCATTTGCCACCTAGCCTTTTTCCCTTGGGTTCTGCAGACTCAAGGGTCATCTTTATTTTAACCCCCGGGCCAGTTCTCCTTCGATTGCTGGTCCAAACCGTCAGCCGCCGGTGGCCACCAGGGGCAACTCTGGGTTCGCCTATCGGAAGTTTGGACAATCCGGATGTGCCCTGAGACCGAGATATGTGCAGCTCCTATCAGGATTTGTCGGCACAATCGGGCGGCTTTGCTGGACTTGTTTTGTTGCTGCCGAAATGTCTTGTAGTCCGGGATTCCGAGATTGATCGGGTCTTCCCGGTAGAAGGAATATCCTTCGTTGACCGTGAGAGCTTATCATGGGCTAAGTTGGGACACCCCTGCAGGGTTTTATCTTTCGAAAGCCGTGCCCGCGGTTATGAGGCAGATGGGAATTTGTTGATGTCCGGTTGTAGAAAACCCGAAGTTGACCTTAACTAAAACACATCAACCGCGTGTGTAACCGTGATGGTCTCTTCTCGGCGGGGTCCGGGAAGTGAACACGGTTGTTGGAGTTATGCCTGACGTAGGTTGTTCAGGATCACTTCTTGATCACTTCTAGTTTCTCGACCGTGCCTTGCCTTCTCTTCTCGCTCTCTTTTGCGCTGTAGCCACCATATGCTAGTCGCTTGCTGCAGCTCCACCTCACAAACCCCTTTCCCACCTTTAAGCTTAAATAGTCTTGATCTCGCGGGTGTGAGATTGCTGAGTCCCCGTGACTCACAGATATTATCACCACAGTTGCAGGTACCAACGATGCCAGTGCAGATGATGCGACCGAGCTCACTTGGGAGTTCGACGAGGAACGTGGCCGTTACTATGTTTCTTTTCCAGATGATCAGTAGTGGAGCCCAGTTGGGTGATCCGGGGATCTGTTTAGCATTTGGGGTAGTCTTCTTTCATTTTGGTACCGTAGTCGGACCTTGAGTGTAATCTGTATGATGGATGTTATTTATGTACTTGTGTGAAGTGGCGGTTGTAAGCCAACTATGTATCTTTCCCCTTTATTTATTACATGGATTGTGTGAAGATTACCTCACTTGCGACATTGCTTTCAATGCGGTTATGCCTCTAAGTCGTGCCTCGACACGTGGGAGATATAGCCGCATCGAGGGCGTTACAAGTTGGTAATCAGAGCATTTCCCCGACCTTAGGAGCCCCCACTGTTTGATCGTCTTTAGTGGCCGAGTTGTGTCTAGAAAAATGTTTTGAGTCATTTAGGAATTATATATCGGAGAGTTTAGGAATTCTTTTTACTTCCTAGTCCCTTCGACCTTCTGGTGAGGCATCCTGACGTAGAGTTTTGACTCTTCTCTTCTCAAATTTCACTAAATTTTTTTTTAGGATCACGCGGGTATATTACAATCGTTCCGATGGTTTTATGATGACAACATTGTCTTGGTTGCCTCCTGACATTTAGGGGTTGTGGCAGTGTCCCGGGGAGTTGAGCTCCGAGGTGTTGTCGTCATAATCTTATCGTTGCGGTTTTGAAATACCTGAGTTTAGTACGCCGACATCGAAAATCTCTTTTGTACAGTTGTTGGTGAGATAACCCTGATAGCCCAGTACTGTGGCGAGTGCAGGGGTATTGCCATGACTTGTATAACGGATGCTTTTCGAAGGTTGAGGTAGACGATTTCCGAAGGTTTCTTGGTTATGTGTTGAAGGATGGATACAGCTGGTTGTAGGATTTGCTAGTTTGGGTGAGATATTATGCTTCCCCTGTATCCCCAACACCTGATTGCATAACCAGAAAGTTTCGGGAGTTTAAAAGTGGGAATTCTTGTAGCTTTAGTATTTCTTCCGCAGATATTTGGTTTGTGATTGGGTAATCCTTACCAAGTATTTGTTCACTTCCGTACCTTGTTGATTTTATTCCTTACCATGTCCTAAGTGGCTTCTCAGTTTTGGAAGTGTGATGTTTTACATTGGAATTCATTCGTTCATTCTCGTTCGAATGTTAATTGTGAAGACTATATGTTGCAATTTCGTTCCTTTGATTCAGCCTCAATATATCTCTGTCAAGATGCTAATGGATGTCACCCTCTTCAGGATGGCTCCACCAACGCGTCAGAATCCGGAACGCAATGAAGGGAATCAGGCTAACCCTCCGCCACCACCTCCGCCTCCGGAAGCTTGGCAGGCCCTGATGACTGCCACAAATGCCAATGCTCAGATTCTGATTCAGCTCTTGCAAGATCGCAACCAAGGGCAAGCTAATCAAGAGAATCAAGGCCAAGGCAATAATCAGCCGCATTTCGCTTCACTGAACCAGTTCCTTGCTAATCAGCCAAAGACCTTCAGCTACTGTGTCGAGGCCACTGACGCTGATGATTGGCTCGTGGACATCAGCAAGCATTTCGAGTGCAGCAATGTCAGACCTGAGGACTTTGTCAAGTTTGCCTCATTTCAACTCAAAGATCAAGCTGCTGAGTGGTTCCAGCAATACAAAGATTCCAGAGGAGGTCGTGTGATCACTTGGGATGATTTCCGTCGTGACTTCAAAGCGCACCACATTCCAGAAAGTGTTGTTGAGCTTAAGCGTGAGGAATTCCGCAATCTCAAGCAAGGCAACATGTCTGTCTATCAATACAACACTCAGTTCCAGAAGCTCTCTCGTTTTGCAAGGCAAGACATCCCTGATGAGAAGAGTATGATCTACCAATTCAGACGTGGTCTCAGAGAAGATCTGCAACTTGCTCTCGTGCTTTTCGAGCCATTAAAGTATGATGAATTCTACAACATGGCACTGAAACAAGAAGCTGCTCAGCTCAAGTGTGAGGCTTCTAAGAAGAGAGTCAGAGACGCAGTCCAGTCTTCTTCTTCCTCACTTGTGGCAGCTAAGCAACAGAAGTTCTGGTTGCCTCCTCCTCCTCCGTTCCATCAGCCTTATCAGCAGAAGAACTCAAGTGGCCGTGGATCTTCCCACCCACCCAACCCTGGCTATCAGAACAAGTCTCAGAATCAAGCTCCAAGGCCAAGTGCTCCTTACCATCGTCCGCTCTCAGAGGTGACTTGTAACAAATGTCAGCAGAAGGGTCACTATGCGAACAAGTGCTTCAATCAAAGGCGCCTTCCGCCTCCTCCTCCTGTGAAATCTTCCAGCAATGCAGTGGTCAAGCATAATTCCAAGTATGCCAAGGTGAACATGATGAACGCAGCTCAAGCAGAGGATTCTTCTGAAGTGATCATGGGTAACCTTCCTGTTAATGATATTCCTGCTAAAGTCTTATTCGATACTGGTGCATCACATTGTTTCATCTCAAAGCCTTTTGCATCGATGCATGAATTGCCTATCCAAGGTTTGCCTAAATCCTTATCAGTTGTCTCTCCGGCTAAATGCATGAATGCAAGTTATATGGTTCCGGATGTCTCTATCAAGATGGGTGACTATAAATTTCTATCTTCTCCAATGGTGCTTGGTGATTCTGATATTGATCTTATTCTCGGGATGGACTGGCTTTCTAAGCACAAGGCTCAGCTTGAGTGTGCTGCCAGGGAAATCAAATTGACTCACACTTCGAACGATGTGATCATCTATGCTTCTCGTGATGACACCATTCGGTTGTTTTCTCTCAATGAGAATGATGAATTGGAGGCTATCTCTCAGATTCCAGTCGTTTGTGAGTACCAAGATGTCTTTCCAGAAGAGCTTCCGGGTATGCCTCCCCGTCGGCCAGTTGAATTCGTTATTGATCTTGAGCCTGGCACGGAACCCGTTTGCAAGCGTCCTTACAAGCTTGGACCAGATGAGCTCAAGGAATTGAAGATTCAACTCGATAAACAAGAACGTCTGGGTCTGATCAGACCGAGTTCTTCTCCTTGGGGTTGTGGTGTTCTTTTTGTCAAGAAGAAGGATGGCACGGACCGACTTTGCGTCGATTACCGTCCATTGAACAAAAAGACTATCAAGAACAAGTACCCACTTCCCAACATCAATGAGCTTTTCGAGCAACTCAAAGGTGCTCAGGTGTTCTCCAAGCTTGACCTTCGTATGGGTTATCATCAGATTCGCATTCGTGAAGAAGATATTCCCAAGACAGCATTCAGAACAAGCTTTGGTTCTTATGAATATACTGTCATGTCTTTCGGTCTTGTCAATGCTCCACCGTATTTCACTCGCTTGATGAATTTCATCTTCAACCCCTACATCAACGAATTTGTCTTGGTCTATCTCGATGATATTTTGGTCTTCTCCAAGAATAAGAAGGATCATGCCGAACATTTGCGGTTGGTACTCGACAAGCTCAGAGAGTATCAATTATATGCGAAGTTCTCCAAATGTGAATTCTGGCTTGATGAAGTTCTTTATCTTGGTCATATCATCTCTACCAAGGGCATTGATGTTAATCCAGAGAGGGTGTCTGCAGTTTTGAATTGGAATCCTCCTCAGAATGTCAAGCAGCTTCGCAGTTTTCTTGGACTTGCAAGCTATTGCAGAAGATTCGTTGAGAATTTCTCCAAGATTGCTAAGACTCTTTCCAACCTCCTCCAGAAGCATGTGAAATATGTCTGGTCTCCTGAGTGTGATGTTGCTTTCAACACTCTCAAAGAGAAACTTGTCACTGCTCCAGTTCTGACTCCTCCTGATGAATCCAAGCCTTATGAAGTATTCTGTGATGCTTCTCTTCAGGGCCTCGGTGCTGTATTAATGCAAGAGAAGAAGTTTGTTGCCTATACCTCTCGCCAGTTGAAACCCAATGAAAGGAACTACCCCACTCACGATCTTGAGTTGGCGGCAGTGGTCCACGCTCTAATAACATGGAGACATCTCCTGTTGGGAAGGAAAGTGGACATCTTCACCGATCACAAGAGTCTCAAGTATATCTTCACTCAGCCTCATCTCAACCTCAGGCAAACTCGATGGGTCGAAATGATTCAAGAGTATAATCCGAGTATTGAATATACTCCAGGCAAGGCTAATGTGATTGCAGACGCTTTGAGCAGGAAGGCTTACTGCAACAGCTTAATCCTCAAGCCTTTTCAACCGGATCTCTGTGAGGCTTTTCGCAAGTTGAATCTCCAAGTTGTTCCTCAAGGTGTTCTTGCCAACCTCATTGTCTCTCCTACTTTGGAAGATCAGATTCGTGAGGCACAATTGTTGGATACCATGGTGAAGAAGGTGAAACGTGGTATTGAAAAGAGCATTCCCAAATACAAGTGCTATCGAGTTGATGACAGAGATACTCTTTTCTTCGAGGACCGGATTGTGGTTCCAAAGGGTGATCTTCGTAAAGTCATTTTGAACGAAGCGCACAACTCTCTCCTGTCTATTCATCCTGGAAGTACAAAGATGTACCATGACCTCAAGCAGTCGTATTGGTGGACTCGAATGAAGCGTGAGATCGCTCAATTCGTGAATGAGTGTGATGTCTGCAGAAGGGTGAAAGCAGAACACCAACGACTAGCTGGTCTTCTCCAACCTCTTGCTATTCCAGAATGGAAGTTTGATCATATCGAAATGGACTTCGTGACTGGTTTTCCTAAGTCCAAGCGTGGAAATGATGCTATCTTCGTCGTCATCGACAAGCTCACCAAAGTGGCTCATTTTCTTCCTATCAAAGAGACTATCACAGCAGCGCAGCTGGCAGAGCTCTACACCTCCAGAATTGTCTCTTTGCACGGCATTCCGCAATTGATCTCTTCAGACCGTGGCAACATCTTTACCTCCAAATTTTGGGATTCTTTTCAGAAGGCCATGGGCACCAACATCCGCTTCAGCACAGCGTTCCACCCTCAGACTAGTGGACAAGTTGAGCGTGTCAACCAAATTCTTGAAGATATGCTCAGAGCCTGTGTTATCTCTTTCGGCATGAAGTGGGAGGATTGTCTTCCTTATGCTGAATTCTCTTACAACAACAGCTTTCAAGCCAGCTCGGGCAAAGCCCCATTCGAGATTCTCTATGGCAGGAAGTGCCGTACTCCTCTCAACTGGTCTGAAACCGGTGAACGTAAATTGCTCGGCAATGATTTGATCTCAGAAGCTGAGGCTATGTGCAAGGTGATTCGTGAGAACCTCAAAGCCACGCAGTCACGCCAGAAGAGCTGTTACGATAGCAAACACCGAGATGTGGCATTCGAGATCGGAGACCATGTTTACCTCCGTGTCTCGCCAATGAAAGGAACTCGTCGCTTCGGTATCAAGGGGAAACTTGCTCCCAGATACGTCGGTCCCTTCAAGATCATCGGGAAACAAGGCGATCTCGCCTATCAACTTGAGCTCCCCTCCAACTTTGCAAATGTGCACGATGTCTTCCACGTGTCACAGCTTCGCAAGTGCTTCAAGACGCCTGAGCGCACCATCAACTTCGAAGAGATTGATCTTCAAGAATATTTGTCCTATCATGAGCACCCAGTTGCCATTCTCGAGACAACTGAGCGCAAGACTCGCAACAAGTCAATCAAATTCCTCAAAGTGAAATGTTCACATCATTCAGACCGAGAAGCCACCTGGGAGCGTGAAGACCACCTACGTTCCGAGTATCCGGAGTTCTTTCAGTCCTAGATCTCGGGACGAGATCCTCTCGTAGTGGTGGTGTGTTGTAACGCCCCAGATGTAACTTGCCATATTTGTAATCCAACTCTTGCCATTTCCGGCTATGTGTTATGATTTTCCCTCCGTGGTTGGGTTCTCTCCGTTTTGCATTTTGGTCATGTCATGCATTTCATATCATGTCATCATGTGCATCGCATTTGCATACGTGTTCGTCTCATAAATCCGAGCATCTTTCCCGTTGTCCGTTTTGCAATCCGGCGCTCCTATGTCTCCCGGCGTCCCCTTTTACATTTCTTCGTGAGCAGGTATTAAACATTCTCGGAATGGGCCGAGGTTTGACATGTGGCCTTGGTATAGCACCGGTAGACCGCCTGTCAAGTTTCGGGTCAATCGGAGTTCGTTTGGTACTCCAACGGCTAACCGGGTAACCGTGAAGGCCTCGTGTGTGTTGCAGCCCAACACCCCTTCAAAACAGCCCAACGACCCATCTAAGACACTCCCATGTCCTCCGCCATTCGATCACGATCGCGTGGGCGAAAACCGCTCTCCATTTGGAGCCTCCTAGCTCCTCCTATCTATAAAAGGCCTTCCCCTTCCCCAATTCCGGATCAAAACCCCCCAAAACCCTAGCCCGCTCCTCTCCGCGCGGGCGGACACGTCCGCCGCCGCCGGACGAAACCCGCGCCGCCGCCCGCAGCCAGTGGCTGCGTGCCACGTGGCCGCGCCGTCGTCCACGCCGCCCGGCCCGCCCGAGCCCGCTCCTGGCCCCCGCGGGCCCAGGCCGCCGCCCCTGCGCGTCCCCGCCGCCCGCGAGCGCGCCTTCCTCCGACGCGCCCGCGCCCGGCCGCCGCTCCGCCGCCGCCCGCCTACTCCGCCGTCGCCGCCGTCGCCGCCGGCCGGCCCCGCGCCGCCCGCGCCGCGCCTCGCTCGTCCCGCGCCGCGCGCCGCTCTCCGTCGCCGCCCCGCGGTCCCCGTCGTCCCGCGCCGGCGCCGGATCCGGCGAGATCCGGTCACCCCGGCCTCTCCTCCGCCTTCCCCGGCCGGCCGCCGGCGAGCTCCGGTCCCGCCTCGGCTTCCGCGCGACGAACCCTAGATCTGAAATCGGAGGTCGAATTTTGCTAAGTCCTCAATATTTTTGCATGATCATCACCTATTTCGCATGCCATAACTTTGCATCCGTAGCTCCGTTTTGCGCGTATGATATGTTTGACTGTTCGTCTCGAAGAGCACATCACTTTGTTCCATTGCATCATTTTCATTTGAGGTCATCTTGATGCCCGAAATGCTGTTAGAAGAGGGCTAGTTGATGTTAGTTGCTGGATCTTATCTGAACATGCACTTTTGTCATTTTTGCCATGATTGATGTGTACCTCCTATGAAGTTGAGTCCTACATGAGTTTTGTAATATGCATGTTACCTATCCAGAGGATTTTTCCATGTATTTTTTTGATCTATGTGGTGACTAGCACAAGCATGCAAACTAGGTCACCTGATGTTGCTGATTTCAGAGACTTAGTGATTTCACTAAGTCCCTGACTGCTGTTATTTTTATGCCATGTGTTCATGTTGTTTCCGAGAGATCTTTGCATAATTTAAGCATGATCAGTAAGGGTGTTTTGAACTTGAGTATTTTCTTAATCCATCCATGCCTTTGTTTGTAATTATGGAGTGCCATAGCTTGAGTCAATCGAGCTCTACTTTTGCTTCAAAATGTTGCTGGCAGATTGTTTATGTGTTATTCGATTTGGCCAAGCTTGGTGTAGTTGATCCTTGCATGCTATGATGTTATTCTTGCCATGTCTAGTTACTATGCCATGTCTTCTTGATATATGTATGCTTAGTTTATCATGCAATGCTCTGTAGTGAGTGCATCGAGCTCACGAACATGCCTAGTCGTTATCTGTTTTGACATGTCCAGTTTTCTGCTAAGTCTGTAACCTGAAACGAAACTTGCTTAATTGACATGGGTGTAATCATGTTTTCTGGTCCTTTTTGGCTTATGGCCAGTAAGGGACTTTTGTCAAGTGCTTTGAGTATATTCATGCCATGCCTTACTTTGCTATTTTCTGATCCTGTAGCATGTTGTTCCATTGCTCTGAACATGTCATCCTGATGTTAGTTTCTGCTATGTTGTTAATTTCACTAAGTCTGTGAACCTGTTATCTTTTGCACTTTTGCCATGCTTGTTTGGACCTGTTATGATGTGATTTAGCCGTAGCTCAGTGTTCATCTTTTGTCGAGCATCTTGAGTAGATTACTTTCATATGCATTGCTGCCATGTTTGGGTGTAGTAGCTTAATTATTTGTTGCTTGCTAAGTAGCATCATGCTGTTTATGGCAGTTTCGTGTCATTCTTGTATTGCTTGCCATTTGCAAACCGTGCATCCGATTTCGGTGTTCTTTATATCGATTTCAACCGAAATCACCTCATCTATCCAGTGGCATGCTTGGTTTGCCAAGATTATGCCCTGTTCATCCTTGTCCTTCCGGAGCATGCATACGCATTGCATATCACCTCTCGCATATCATGCCATGTTTTGCATCATGTTGTTTGCGCATTGCATCGTGGTTGATATTGGTTCTTTTGCTTGTTCTCTTGTCTTGGGTAGAGCCGGGAGACGAGTACGTGAACGAGGAACCTGTTGAGAACGCTTGCGAGGACCAAGCTTTCGACAACTCTGAGAACCTTGCAGGCAAGATGACCATACCCTCGAAATCACTTCT
The DNA here is from genome assembly GCA_032464435.1 of Aegilops umbellulata. Classification (NCBI taxonomy): domain Eukaryota; kingdom Viridiplantae; phylum Streptophyta; class Magnoliopsida; order Poales; family Poaceae; genus Aegilops; species Aegilops umbellulata. The sequence goes on along the minus strand of CP136060.1, from coordinate 344,382,178 downwards.
ATCTTTGCTTGCTAGATTGCTCGCTCTTTTGCTATGCCTATGCTGCGATACCTACCACTTGCTATATCATGCCTCCTATATCGCCATGTCAGCCCCTAACCATCCATGTCCTAGCAAACCGTTGATTGGCTATGTTACCGCTTTGCTCAGCCCCTCTTATAGCGTTGTTAGTTGCAGGCGAAGATGAAGTTTGTTCCTTGTTGGGACATGATCTTGTTGTTCCGTGTTGGAACATGTTTACTTGTTGGGATATCACAATACCTCTTATTTAATTAATGCATCTATATACTTGGTAAAGGGTGGAAGGCTCGGCCTTATGCCTGGTGTTTTGTTCCACTCTTGCCACCCTAGTTTCCGTCATACCGGCGTTATGTTCCCGGAGTTTGCGTTCCTTACACGGTTGGGTGATTTATGGGACCCCCTTGACAGCTTGCTTTGAATAAGACTTTTCCAGCAAGGCCCAACATTGGTTTTACCATTTGCCACCTAGCCTTTTTCCCTTGGGTTCTGCAGACTCAAGGGTCATCTTTATTTTAACCCCCGGGCCAGTTCTCCTTCGATTGCTGGTCCAAACCGTCAGCCGCCGGTGGCCACCAGGGGCAACTCTGGGTTCGCCTATCGGAAGTTTGGACAATCCGGATGTGCCCTGAGATCGAGATATGTGCAGCTCCTATCAGGATTTGTCGGCACAATCGGGCGGCTTTGCTGGACTTGTTTTGTTGCTGCCGAAATGTCTTGTAGTCCGGGATTCCGAGATTGATCGGGTCTTCCCGGTAGAAGGAATATCCTTCGTTGACCGTGAGAGCTTATCATGGGCTAAGTTGGGACACCCCTGCAGGGTTTTATCTTTCGAAAGCCGTGCCCGCGGTTATGAGGCAGATGGGAATTTGTTGATGTCCGGTTGTAGAAAACCCGAAGTTGACCTTAACTAAAACACATCAACCGCGTGTGTAACCGTGATGGTCTCTTCTCGGCGGGGTCCGGGAAGTGAACACGGTTGTTGGAGTTATGCCTGACGTAGGTTGTTCAGGATCACTTCTTGATCACTTCTAGTTTCTCGACCGTGCCTTGCCTTCTCTTCTCGCTCTCTTTTGCGCTGTAGCCACCATATGCTAGTCGCTTGCTGCAGCTCCACCTCACAAACCCCTTTCCCACCTTTAAGCTTAAATAGTCTTGATCTCGCGGGTGTGAGATTGCTGAGTCCCCGTGACTCACAGATATTATCACCACAGTTGCAGGTACCAACGATGCCAGTGCAGATGACGCGACCGAGCTCACTTGGGAGTTCGACGAGGAACGTGGCCGTTACTATGTTTCTTTTCCAGATGATCAGTAGTGGAGCCCAGTTGGGTGATCCGGGGATCTGTTTAGCATTTGGGGTAGTCTTCTTTCATTTTGGTACCGTAGTCGGACCTTGAGTGTAATCTGTATGATGGATGTTATTTATGTACTTGTGTGAAGTGGCGGTTGTAAGCCAACTATGTATCTTTCCCCTTTATTTATTACATGGATTGTGTGAAGATTACCTCACTTGCGACATTGCTTTCAATGCGGTTATGCCTCTAAGTCGTGCCTCGACACGTGGGAGAGATAGCCGCATCGAGGGCGTTACAACCTGTCTCTGCTATCTCTAATTCCTCATCTGAGGACATTGCTAGTATCACTGACGATGCAGGGCTGAAGGAATTGTACATGACAGGCATGTACAAAAGCCTCAAAGGGCATCAGGCTCTATGTGATGTGCTTAAAAAGCAGATCCTCAACAGGAACCCTAGGAAAGAGGGTATTGCCTTTGAGAGGAAACTCAATGCGGATGGTACTTATTGGAAGCCTGAGCAGTACCCCAAAACCTCATGGGTTGCTGCAAAGGGACCTCCAGTTGATCCATCTGATTTATCTGGCTATACATGTGAATCTTCTCATTCTTCTGATGAGTCATTTGACTCCAATTATAAACTGTTCAAAAATCAGAATGGTGAAGTATTTGCTAGATATGTTGGCACTAACTGCAGGAACGGTTCCCCTATGAAGAAAATCTGGGTTCCCAAAAGTTGCCTTGAAAGTCTTCAGGTGAATGTCCTCATGACACCACCTGCGAAGAAAAGGAACCCCAGATCTAATTCTTCATATGGACCAAATTCTTCATATGGATCCAAGTCCTCATACAGATCAAATTCCTCACATGAATCAAAGTCCTCATATGAACATCATCGTGCTAACAACTCTGTTTCGCAGGGAAGAGCCAAGGGAATATGAGCATTATTCTTCAAATTATTATGTTCATAAGTCCTCGAGGAATTTCTCTGCTTATTCATATGCTTATCCTAACCCCTCTTATGTGAAACGAAATGGTTTGGCTGCTTTGCCACCATTCTCATATGGAGCTCGCAGAGTGATGAACTCTTTGCCACCCCTTCAGATGTGGGTGGTGAAGAAAAAGAACTAATCTCTTCTGCAGGGTCAGGTCTCCAGACGTGCTGTAAGGTCTGAAGAATTTGCTAGGGACCTGACAGAAATACCTGAAAGGACGCAGGCTAACCATGATGAAATGAACTTTCATTTCACACGTCCCCCCTCTGTTTTATCTGTTCTACTGCTTGATGAAATTGATCTGATGAATTGTGATATCATATTCTTCACTACTGAAGCATATGAGGTTCGTAAGTTGCACTAATTCATCTGCAGGATGATCAACCCAAAGCCACTGAATGGGTACTTGATAGTGGATGTACAAATCACATGACCGGCGACAAGAATCTGTTGATGGATGCTCCCTTATCAGCATCACACATGAAGCATATCATCTTCGCTGATAAAAGCAAAAGTCAGGTATTGGGTCTAGGTAAGGTTGCCATCTCAAAGGATCGACACATGGACAAAGTCATGCTTGTTGAGTCCTTAGGATACAATCTTATGTCTGTCTCAATGCTTTGTGATCTTGATATGGTTGTTGTCTTCGACAAGTATCGTTGTGTTGTGATTATGGAATCTGACAAATCCAAAGTCTTCGAAGGCTTTAGGAGAGGAGACCTGTATATTGTTGATTTCTCTGCAGATTCACAACCTGCCGTGTGCCTACTTGCAAAAGCTTCAGAAGGATGGCTATGGCATCGACGACTTGGTCATGCAGGCATGAGGAATCTGCACACGCTCGCGAAGAAGAAGCATGTCATTGGCATTGAGAATGTGAAATTCCTCAAGGATCACTTATGCGGTGCCTGTGAAGCTGGAAAGATGACCAAGGCCAAGCATCCAGTGAATACTATCATGACCACTACTCGTCCGTTTGAATTGCTTCACATGGATCTCTTCGGTCCTAACCATTATTCCTCTTTCTCTAATGAAGCATCTCAATATGGTTTTGTTATTGTTGATGATTACTCTCGTTACACATGGGTGCACCTTGTCTCTTACAAAACCGAAGTGCAGGAAGTCTTCAAACGATTTTCCTCGAGGGCTTCAACTAACTTTGGTGTGAAGATCAAGCACATCAGAAGTGACAATGTCACTGAGTTCAAGAATTCGGGTCTCGATGACTATCTTGATGAACTTGGTATTACTCATGAATTATCTGCTCCTTATACTCCTCAACAGAATGGCGTCGTGGAGCGCAAGAACAGGACTCTTGCTGAGATGGCTCGCACTATGCTCGATGAGTACAAAACCCCTCGTCGTTTCTGGGTTGATGCAATTGATACTGCGTGCCATATCATCAACAGAGTATATCTTCACAAATTCTTCAAGAAGACTGCCTATGAACTCCTCACTGACAAGAAACCCAATGTGAGTTATTTCAAAGTCTTCGGCGCTAAATGCTGGATTAGAGATCCTCATCACAACTCTAAATTTGCACCGAAAGCACATGAAGGTTTCATGCTTGGTTACGGAAAGGACTCGCACACCTACAGAGTCTTCAACAATGTTCTTCACAAGATTGTTGAAACTGTAGATGTGCGGTTCGATGAAACTAATGGCTCGCAAAGAGAGCACCTACCTTCTGTGTTAGATGAACCAGCACCTAAGGAATCGATCAAGCACAAGGCTACTAAAGATATCATTCCTACTGAAGAATCTGCTGAAGAATTCGTTCCAGAACGTGAAGAACGTCGAACTGATGCACCTGAAGAAAATGCTGAGGAAATTGATGCGGATCAAATTCCTCAACGGCAACCAACTCACCCTCGCGTTGCAAAAGAAGTGCAAGTGGAGAAGATCATCGATGACATTAGAGCACCAGGTCCTCTCACACGCTCAAAATCTTCACAGCTATCTAACTTTTGTGGGCACTTTGCTTTTGTCTCTATCACAGAGCCCACTAAGGTAGATGAAGCATTTCTGGAGCCTGAGTGGATTCAGGCCATGCAAGAAGAATTACATCAGTTCAAGCTCAACAATGTATGGGAACTAGTCAATCGTCCCGATCCTCGCAAGCATAACATCATTGGTACAAAGTGGATCTACCGCAACAAGCAAGATGAAAATGGTGTTGTGGTGAGGAATAAGGCACGACTAGTAGCTCAAGGCTACACACAGGTTGAAGGAATTGATTTCGATGAAACTTTTGCACCTGTTGCTAGACTTGAAGCTATTCGCATATTACTTGCTTATGCTAACCATCATGATATCATCTTATACCAAATGGATGTGAAAAGTGCATTCCTCAATGGTAAGATTGAGGAAGAAGTATATGTTGCTCAACCACCAGGTTTTGAAGATCCAAAACATCCTGACAAAGTCTTCAAACTTAACAAGGCCCTCTATGGACTCAAGCAGGCCCCACGGGCGTGGTATGACACATTGAAGGAATTCTTCATGAAGAAAGGCTTCACACCCGGTTCACTCGATCCCACTCTTTTTACTAAATCATATGATGGTGAACTATTTGTGTGCCAAATATATGTTGATGATATCATCTTTGGCTGTACTGACCAACGTTATAGTGATGAATTTGCCTATATGATGAGTGAAAAATATCAAATGTCTATGATGGGAGAATTGAAATTCTTCTTAGGTCTACAAATTCGTCAACAGCACAATGGGATATTCATATCTCAGGAGAAATACCTCAAGGATGTCCTGAAGAAATTCGGCATGCAAGACTGCAAAGGTCTCAAAATTCCTATGCCCACAAATGGTCATCTATGCAGTGATGAAAATGGTACTGACTTCGATCACAAGGTATACCGCTCCATGATTGGCTCTTTATTGTACTTATGTGCATCTAGGCCAGATATAATGCTTAGTGTTTGCATGTGTGCACGATTTCAAGCTGCACCGAAGGAATCACACCATACGGCTGTGAAGCATATTCTTCGATATCTAGCTCACACACCAACACTAGGATTATGGTACCCCAAGGGCTCAGACTTTGACCTCATTGGATATTCTGATTCTGACTATGCCGGTGACCGTGTGGATCGCAAGTCAACATCTGGTACTTGTCATTTCCTCGGATGATCCTTGGTCTGTTGGTCCTCGAAGAAACAGAACTGCGTATCACTGTCTACTGCTGAAGCTGAGTACATTGCTGCTGGTTCTTGCTGTGCTCAACTACTATGGATGAAGCAAACACTCAAGGACTATGGAGTCAACGTGAAGAATGTGCCTCTTCTCTGTGACAATGAGAGTGCCATCAAGATTGCTCACAACCCAGTTCAGCACTCGAAGACAAAGCACATTCAGATTCGTCATCCTTTTCTTCGTGATCATGTGTTGAAGGGCGACATTTCTATTGAGCATGTGAAGACTGAAGAACAGCTAGCCGATATCTTCACTAAGCCCTTGGATGAGAAGAGATTTAGCAAGTTGCGGTGTGAGCTAAATATCTTAGAATCTTCGAATGTACTTTGAAAATGCACTCATCCTAACACTTCTGCAAAATTGATGACTTAGATGTGCAACACATGAAGAAACGTTTTTCTTCAATCAATGAAGAATAACACTCTAAGTGTGAAGAAATTAATGAAGAATTTGATTCTCAGAACCCTACGACAATTGTACGCGGTGTCTGAAATCATCCTTCTTACACGGTGGGTTACGCCACCACAAAAGTTGAAAATCTTAAATTTGAGTTTTTCCTCAACTTTTGAAATTCTTCAGTTTTTCAAATTCTTCAAACTTTACAAAGTCTTCACTTGTGCCGTCGTTTTTCTTCATTCGCTATATATATATATATATATATATATATATATATATATATATATATATATATATATATATATATATATATATATATATATATATATATATATATATATATGAGTTTATGTCCTCTACAGCATTCACTTATAGCTATTTCTTCAAGTTGGTATATTTTTTTGCTAAGTGAATGTGATCGGACCCTTCCCCTCTATGCTATACTCAATCCAGTCTATTCACAAATTCTTCATATGCGTTCTATTTGAAACTCGTTCCAATTCTTCACTGTGTCCTTGTCAGTTGAAGAAATTGCGAACGGAACGTTAAAACTAATCTTATCCAAACCTTCGGTTTTGCCGCTCAATCCGTTCCACTTCCCACGATGGATTATTTTACTCACCCACGATCTCACACAATCTCCACTATACAGTACGTGGGTGACACATGTCAAGTGAAGGAGAACGGCCAGGGGCATGTTAGTCCTAAATCTTCGGACAAGCAGTTTTTACTGCGGCTATAAATACCCCTCCGTCGCCATCTTCACTTCTTTACTCCGCTCGATCTCACCTTCCCCCGCTCGAGCTTCCAAACCCTAGCGCCGCCGCTACTCCATCGTCGCCGGTGAGGAAGAGCTTCACTGCCTTGACCTCGTCGCCGACGTACTCGCGCCGACTATGGAAATCTTCACCTCCGCCGCCGCCGTAGACGTCTTCCTCCGCCAAGTTAGGGCGTGGAAGATCTGCATTGACGAACTTCTCTGTTCCAACTCACAGTTCGTCGTGTTATTCATTCAGGGTAATTAAAAGCTATTTTTACTGCCCTTTCTGATTCAAAGTTTCTCTACAAAATCTTCAAAGGTGTTTTTATTCTTCAAATCCTCACACACAAAACACCTCAATCATTCTCTGTTCTTGATTCATTTCCCTACGTCTAAATTTCTTCAAGATTCCTCAATTGTGTGGATTCTCAATCTATACAACTCTGGAACCTAAGATATATATGGAGCTTAGTGAAATTCCTCAAAACTTGTTCTTTATGAAAAACCCTCTGAGAACGCATATGACCTCTTCAAATTCCTCGCAACTATACTCTGTTCACAGGTACACATGTCCGCTGCTGAATCCTTAGGTTCTCATCAACTTAACTCATTTGCAGCGTTCCTCGAAGAAAAGTTGCATACTTCTTCAGAGAATTCCAGTGTTCAAATTCCTCATCTGAAGAAAATGGCTGAAGGTAAAAAGCCGCAGAAAGGAGGAAAGATACCAGAGGTCATGACTGCATTTGAAATCCCCGAGGACATTTATGCTGGATATTGCACACCTGATGAATCCAAATTTGGTAAAGAAGACAAAAATCAGCGCAAGGTGCGCATCCAAAGGATTGAACGGAGATGGGCACATGAGTGGAGGGAGTACAGATACGTCACTCCCAAGTACATGAAGAAATTTGCCGTAAACCCTCCATGCCCAAGACCTCCATTGGCACCTGGCCAAGTGGCTGATCCCACAAGCATCAGAAGAGGAGAGGATTTTCCTCAAGAATGGGCCAAGCGCCAGCGTAAACTGCAAAAGCAAGCAAAAGAAGTAGTGAGGAAATTTAATGAAGAATCTGCTGCTGCTGCCACTGAGGCTTCTGCCAAGCCGAGGAAATCAATGATGAAGAAGCCTGCTCGTAAGCCAAGTGCTTCACCTTCAATGCCCTCACGGCCAAGTTCCTCAGCTGCGCCCTCACGGCCAGAATCTTCAAAATCTTCAAAGCAAATTCCTCATGCTGCTCCTGCTCCCACAAAGTCCTCAGCTCCTGTGCATCTGGCCTCATGCCAAAGGACAACTGGCATCTCTATTGCCTCTGGTGTCTCAGCTAGTTCCTCAGCTGCACCAAAATCCTCAGCTGGACCCTCATTACTGAAGAAAAAGGCTACCGCTGGATGCGGCACTCGCCCAAGTCCAAAGAAGCAAGTGGTCTTCACTATGCCATCTGATGATGATGAAGCTGATGAAGAAGAACTCGCTGAGATCATCAGAGACCGCCAAGAAAGGGCTGCTAAAGCCAAAGGCACACCTGTGCCCCTGCTTTTGGATCCAAGGGCGATCCTAGATTATATTGATCTCTGGCACAAGGATCCCAACACTCCTATGCCTGATTTCAAGGTGACACCTGGCCAAAGTCACATGCTGACTCACTTCATCCAAGAGGAGAAGTGGAAATATGACAGGGCCAGAGAGATCAAGAAATCCCAGTACCGCAAAGAGAAGCTGCTGAAGAAAAACGTTCTCAAAATGAAGCCTGAGGAACTTATCAAGATGCAGGCTGAGATCAAAGCCCTCAGCGACAACTTTGACTAGTACTATGCTGATTGGCAAGGAGCCAAGGTCAGATTTGTGAGGCTGACTGATACCTTCACCAAGGGTACTGCCTCAAAGCAACAAATTCCTCAAGCTGAAGCATATGTTCAGCAAATTGAAGAACATGCCAGCACCGCTGATGAAGTTCAGGCTGCTGAAGAAAATGCTAGTTCTAAGGCTGATGACTCTGCTCCAGCCGTTGATGAAATTGCCAGGGCATCCACTAGTGATGTGCCTGAAGAAAATGAAGAGACCAGGGCAACTGCATCAGTTGTGCCTGAAGAAACTGAACCAAATTCCTCAGCTCCACCTGCACCAACTCCAACTCCAATTCTTCCCTCTGCTTTAGATGTGAAGAAAACCAAGGCTGCAGAGCGAGCTGCAGTGAAGAAAAGGAAAGCATCAAGTGCTTCAGAATCTTCAGTCCCAAAGAAGATGAAGCCCATGACCAGCTCATTTGCCAATCCAATTGATGTTGTTCCTATCTCCTCCATGCCATCAAAGGACCTTGTTCCTTTTGGTGAAGATTATGAGATCCCAAGTGGATCAGATGAAGAAACTCAGTCTGCTGCTTCCTCAGAGCAGATTGATGAAGAAATTGAAGTGGATACAATCCCTTCAACCCCAATAGTCTCATCACCAATGCCTCAGTTTGATGCTGAAGAGGCTGGTGTTGAAGAAATTGATGATGAAGATGTGGATATTGGAAGCACAACTCCAGTAATGAATGACGACTTTTGGGAAAGTCAGCATCCCAATTCCCCACTCTTCACTCCCCTGCAGCAAATTCCTCACTCTTCTTCACCAACCGTAACATTGGGCTCTGATGCAACTCATCCCACTGCTTCTGTGAATGAAGAAATTCCAGCCACTAGTGCTGAAGAAACTGCTGCTGAAACAGACAAGGTGACTGCACCTGAGGAAAATCCTGAAATTCCTCAGCCTGAAGAACCTGAGCTTGTGATTCCTGAGGTCGTGATGCAACTCACTGACACTCCTCTGCCAAGGCCAAAGGATCCATTCTCACGCAAACAGAAATTCAAGGCTGAAGACTTCTATGGCGAACACGTATTCTTCACTGAATACAATCCTTATGACTCTGCTCGCATAAGGAAGAGGCGTTTCTGGACTGCCAGCCAAGCAAATTTATATTCCTCAGTGCTTTACAACAAAGACAAAGTCTTCGACCATGCTCATATTCCTCACGTGGATATGGAGTCTTTGCCGTGCTTCACGCCAGTGCTCAGTGTTCTTCATTACGCTGGGCTACTCAACTTCTGCACAGATATATGCGATTGGAATGAAGAACTTATTCTTTAGTTCTATGCTACACTGCACATCACCGGCAACTCTGAAGACATCAATTCATGGGTTCTGGACTGGATGACTGAAAATACACATTACAAGGTCCCAGCAACTGAATTGCTTCGCTGCCTTTCTCTTAGTCCACCCACTGAAGATGCGCGTTGCGTGTATGATGAACCTGAACTATCAAACCACTATATGCAAGTGCTCATGAAGCCTCTGAAGCCAGGCCAATCACCTCGTACCAAATTCCTCGTCAAGGAATTGCTGTATGTGCCTAGGACTATCTGTCGCATTCTGACGAAGACAATATGTCCCATCAAAGGACACGATTCTTCCGATGAAGAAATTGTTGGCATCATGAAGAATATGCTTTTCAATATCATACATGGCGTTCCCATAAACTTCCATGATTTCTTCATGAGGACTCTGGCCAACATTGCTATGTCACCATTTGAGCTGAAGCCTTATGCACCTTGGATTATGAGATTCATCAGGACAAGGTCTTCACTCAACTACAAGGCTGAAACTCTCAATCACTGCAGCTACTTGCCTCCTATTGAAGTCCTCAAAAGGACATTTTCCTCAGCTGATGAGAAGGGCAAGGCCACTGCTGTGATAGATGAAGGCATTCGTCCATTGGATGGTCAATTTCGCAAGGCTGCTTCTTATTCCACCAATGATGACTCTGCCACACATGACTCTGCTGCTAATACTGCCAAGACAAATCCTCAAGCCACAGCACCCAGGGTGATGACTGATCGTGAGTTACTCCTCAGTCTTCATCAAAAGGTTGATCGAAATCACAAATGGGTCAAGCGTCAGTTTGGTTCAATTCTTCACAACATGACTGCCACATATAATGCAGTGAAGAAAAACCATTACTACCTTCATGAAACCTTCAACCGCACCTGGGCTGTTCTGTCTCAAGTATATAGTGCTGAAGATTTGGAGAACATGGGCCTCAAAGAAGAATTTGCCTGGTCGGCACCTCCGCCGAAGAAATTCAAGAAGGTCAAGGTTCCTTCTCTGTTGGCCAGTTCCTATTCTTCATCGTGCGACACTGATGAAAATGAAGACTTGGACGACACTGCAGCAGGCCCTACTTCAACAACCGACCCCAACAACACTGGCGCTCCTCCATCAACTTGAATATCTTCAGGGGCGTTAGTCCTCAGTTTCTATCCTTTTGGTCATTTGATGACAAAGGGGCAGAAATCTGAGTTAGTCTTCAAGCGGGTCTATTATAAGGGCATATTTTTTTAAGTTGCAACTCTCGTTCTTCCGAAACTTTTATTGGATCGAGTTGTAATCTTAAACCCTATGGTGCCCGGTGCTCTGATACTTTTGTCGATCTATGCTCTGATATTTCGATACATGCTTGAGCTCTGATACTTTCGATGTACTATTCTGCATGCTTATTCCTCACTAATGTTATCGCACGCATGCTGAATTGCATCAGGCACCATATTTCATCATGCATTTCAAATTCTTCATATCATATATCAAATGTGTGTATGAATTACAAGATATAGGGGGAGATCTCCATCATTTAACTCTTCAAGTGTGCATTGCTTCAAAAGCAAATTCCTCACTATGCACAACTTCAGGGGGAGTTCTTCTATATCTTGCAATCAAATTCCTCAATATTAGTTTCTACACTTCACATATTTATCCCCGTTGAAAACTTAACCTATATTGTCATCAATCACCAAAAAGGGGGAGATTGTAAGTGCATCTAGTGCCCCTTAGTGATTTTGGTGTATTGAAGACTTATAGGTTAAGCATCTGATGTGTTTAAGAGTGTACACAGGTCTATAAGTCTATGAGGAGTTTGATATTTACAGTAAAAGTTGACCCCTAAAAATGAAGTTCTTCGACTGAAGACTTTGATATTCTGAAGACTTTCTGAAGACTTTGAAAGTGAAGAAATTGGTGTGACCTTGAAGATATGGTATTCATTCGAGGAACGTGAAGCGTGAAGACTTGTTTTCATAGTTTCATTTTTCTCTTTCTTGAGTCATAGGAAACACCGTACTGTTAAAGGGGGTCGAGGAAATACTAAGGAGAAAATTTCCATGTGATGCTCAACTCAAATCCTACACCTACCAATCCCTTCGAGTGAAGCCATTGGAAATCTCATACAGTTCAGTCAATTTCTTCAGTGACAGAGACGCAGTTCTTCTGGTCACTGAGGACTTTGCTCTGACTGAGGAGTTAGGAATTCGCCAGTGCGAATTGCCTACACAGTGAGGAACATGATAGCCCTGAGGAATTTGTACTCCAAATTTCCGACCGTTGCTGTGCCACGCGCCAGCTGTCCTAAAATATCTTGTCCACCTAACGGTCATATCATTGAAGGGCATTTATGTCTTATCATGTCGGGCTGCTTCCTAGGCTATAAATAGCCGCCCCCTTCAACCACTAGCTGGTTGGCTGCTCCGAGAGAACTTGACACTTGTCATTTGAGAGCAACCCATCCTCCGAGGACTTTGAGCAAAATCATCAAGTGAGGAAAATCCAAATCCAAACCTAGAACACCTACAAACCCAAAGTGATTGAGCATCACTGAAGAAATTGATCCTGTGTGGATCCGACGCTTGTTACCTTTGAAGACTGTGCTTCTTCCAGACGGTTAGGCGTCAAGGTCTAGAGCATCCAAGAGGAATTGTGGATCGCCGAGTGACCAAGTCTGTGAAGGTTTGGAAGTCACCTGAAGACTTACCACGAGTGATTGGACGAGGACTGTGTGTCCTTAGTTCAAGGAGAATACGGTGAGGACTTGGTGTCCCGAGCTGCGTGCTCAGGACTGGGTGTCCGGGACTGTGTGTCCTCGAGTTTAAATACTCAGCCGCTCCAACTAGACGTACAACTGAGACAGCAGTTGGAACTGGTTTACCAAATCATTGTCTTCACCAAGCTTACTGGTTCCATTTCCTCAACACCTTCATTTCCTCATTACTGTGTTGTCTGTTTGTTCATATCTGTGTTTGAAGACTTTGACTGAAGACTTTCTCAATTTCCTCAGTTCAATTTCTTCAGTCTGTTTTGTCTTCATCTAGAGTTATCCTGTGTTTACGCTTCCTGTACTCTGTGTTTGTCTTCATTTCATCATGATGACTTTGCTTGAATTCTATTATATTTTCATCTGACTACTTATTCCGCTGCAAGTAGTTCTTCGCTAAGGAATTTCCTCACGAGCAAATTCCTCAGTGAAGAATTTCATAAAAATCGCCTATTCACCCCCCCTCTAGTCGATATAACGCACTTTCATTATCTGGGATAGGCTGTCCAAAGTCAATGAAGGAGTTTCAACTCAGCATGACTCTCGAGTTGATGTTCTTCACAATCTCTTCAACCGCTTCAAAAGACTCGACAATGAAAATGTTCAGCAAACCTTCGATCGCCTCACTCACATCTCAAATGATCTTCAAGCACTTGGTGCCACTGACATCACCGACCATGAGGTGGTGAAGAAATTGCTAAGGTCGCTTGATTCCTCATTTGATACTCTGGCATTGATGATACAAGAGCGTGCTAATTACAAGTCACTTGATCCCGCTGATATCCTTGAGAGGCTAAATACTCATAAGTTCCAGCTTGCTGAGAAGAGAGATCTCTATGGTTTGAGCTATGGCAGATCACGTGCACTGAAGGCCAAGGTAGTATCTGAGTTCGAAGATGAAGACTCTGGTAGTAGCCTTGTCGACCCTGAAGAACTGAGTCATGATCTAGCACTGCTCGTGAAGAAATTTCAAAAGTTCTCAAGACGTGGTCGCTTTGGAAGACCCTCAAAGAGAAATGATTCCTCATCAAGTGACTACAAGAGAAGGCTTTGTCACAAGTGCGAGAAGCCTGGACACTACATTCAAGATTGTCCTTAGTGGGAAAAGGAATCAACGAAGAAGAAATACAAGGATTACAGTTCTGATGATGCGAAGAAAAAGAAGAAATCCTCAAAATCTTCATCATCAAAATCCTCGAAGTCTTCGTCTCACAAGAAGAGCAGCTCCAAGAAGGCTCGGACATTCATTGGCAAGGAAATGGACTCTAAGGCTGAATCTGAAGAAAATGAGGAAGAAGAGGCATCTGAGGACTCCGAGTCTGGTGTGGAGAGCCTAGCTTTCGCTACTGCTTTCGTCAGCAAGTCTATCTTCAACTCCGAAGAAAATGACCTCACCAACAATGCTGATGAAGACAATGATGACTATGCTCCCACCTATTGCTTCATGGCAAAGGGTGCCAAGGTACTCAAATATGCCTCCTCTGAATCCAGTGAGGATGAATTTGATGAAAATCTTAAGCCCAGCTACTCTAAACTTGCTAAGATTGCTGTACAACAACAAAGAGCTTTTGAAAAGGTTCAAAACATGCTAGACAAAAGTGATGATATGTTGGGCGAAGAAATGGATCGCACTAAAACCTTGACTGAAAATCTTCAGAGACTTCAGACCAGGTTTGACAACCTTTAAGGTCATCATAACACTCTCTTATCTGATCATGAGAAACTTTCTTATGAATTTCTTCAAAGAAAGCAAGATCTTGAGAAGCTAAGAGTGAGTTATGAAGATCTTCAGAAGGAGCGCGATTCATTACTTGCTCAACAAATCAGCGCTGCTCAGGAAGAATTTGTTCCTCCATGTTTGAAATGCATTGAACGTGAATCTGCTAATTCTTCACCTGAATGTTCAAATGCTTCTAATGTTACAGATTCTTCAACTGCCTCTGCTATCACTAATTCCTCATCTAAGGACATTGCTAGTATCACTGACGATGCAGGGCTGAAGGAATTGTACATGACATGCATGTACAAAAGCCTCAAAGGGCACCAGACTCTTTGTGATGTGCTTAAAAAGCAGATCCTCATCAGGAACCCTAGGAAAGAGGGTATTGCCTTTGAGTGGAAACTCAATGCTGATGGTACATATTGGAAGCCTGAGCAGTACCCCAAAACCTCATGGGTTGCTGCAAAGGGACCTAAAGTTGATCCATCTAATTTATCTGGCTATACATGTGAATCTTCTCATTCTTCTGATGAGTCATTTGACTCCAACTATAAATTGTTCAAAAATCAGAATGGTGAAGTATTTGCTAGATATGTTGGGACTAACTGTAGGAACGGTTCCCCTATGAAGAAAATCTGGGTTCCCAAAAGGTGCCTTGAAAGTCTTCAGGTGAATGTCCTCATGACACCACATGTAAAGAATAGGAACCCCAAATCAAATTCTTCATATGGATCCAAGTCCTCATACGGACAAAATTCCTCACGTGGATCAAATTCCTCAAAAGGATCAAAGTCCTCATATGAACATCATCGTGCTAACAACTCTGTTTCGCAGGGAAGAGCCAATGGCTATGAATATGAGCATTATTCTTCTAATTATTATGTTCATAAGTCCTCGAAGAATTTCTCTGCTTATTCATATGCTTACCCTAACCACTCTTATGTGAAGCGAAATGGATTGGCCTCTATGCCACCATTCTCATATGGAGCTCGCAGAGTGATGAACTCTTTGACACCTCTTCAGATGTGGGTGGTGAAGAAAAAGAACTAATCTCTTCTGCAGGGTCAGGTCTCCAGACGTGATCAAACGTCTGAAGAATTTGCTGGAGACCTAAAAAGTGCCTGAAAGGACGCAGGCTAAACATGAAGAAATGAACTTTCATTTCACACGTCCTCCTACTACTTTATTTATCTTACTACTTGATGAAATTGATCTGATGAACTGTGATATCATATTCTTCACTGCTGAAGTATATGAAGTTCGTAAGCTGCACTAATTCATCTGCAGGATGATCAACCCAAAGCCACTGAGTGGGTCCTCGATAGTGGATGTACAAATCACATGACTGGTGACAAGAATCTATTAATGGATGCTCCCTTATAACGATCGCATCTGAAGCATATCATCTTCGCTGACAAAGGCAAAAGTCAGGTATTGGGTCTAGGTAAGGTTGCAATCACAAAGGATCGACACATGGACAAAGTCATGCTTGTTGAGTCCTTAGGATACAACCTTATGTCTGTCTCAATGCTTTGTGATCTTGATATGGTTATTGTCTTTGGCAAGTATCGTTGTGTTGTGATTATGGAAGCTGACAATTCCAAAGTCTTCGAAGGCTTTAGGAGAGGAGACTTGTATATTGTTGATTTCTCTACAGGCTTACAACCAGCTGAGTGCCTACTTGCAAAAGCTTCAGAAGGATGGCTATGGCATCGACGACTTGGTCATGCAGGCATGAGGAATTTGCACACGCTTGCAAAGAAGAAGCATGTCATTGGCATTGAGAATGTGAAATTCCTCAAGGATCACTTATGCGGTGCCTGTGAAGCTGGAAAGATGACAAAGGCTAAGCATCCAGCTAAGACTATCATGACCACTACTCGTCCATTTGAATTGCTTCACATGGATCTCTTCGGTCCTAATCATTATTCTGCCGTTTAAAATGAAGCATCTCAATATGGCTTTGTTATTGTTGATGATTACTCTCGTTACACATGGGTACTGTTGGGGAACGTAGTAATTTCAAAAAAAAATCCTACGCGCACGCAAGATCATGGTGATGCATAGCAACGAGTGGGGAGAGTGTTGTCTACGTACCCTCGTAGACCGAAAGCGGAAGCGTTAGCACAATGCGGTTGATGTAGTCATACATCTTCACGATCCGACCGATCAAGTACCGAACGCACGACACCTCCGAGTTCAGCACACGTTCAGCCCGATGACGTCTCTCGAACTCTAATCCAGCCGAGTGTCGAGGGAGGGTTTCGTCAGCACGACGGCGTGGTGACGATGTTGATGTTTTACCGACGCAGGGCTTCGCCTAAGCATCGCTACAGTATTATCGAGGTGGACTATGGTGGAGGGGGGCACCGCACACGGCTAAAAGATCAAGCAGATCAATTGTTGTGTCTATGGGGTGCCCCCTCCTTCGTATATAAAGGGGGGGAAGGAGGAGAGGGCCGGCCAAGGGGAGGAGGCGCGCCCAAGGGGGGGCAATTCTACTCCAAGTAGGTTTTGCCCCCCTTTCCTATTCCAACTAGGAGAAGGGGGAAGGAGGAGGTGGAGGGAAGGAAGGAGAAGGGGGGCCGCCGCCCCCTTCCCTTTCCCAATTCAGATTGGGGCAAGGGGGGCCGCGCGCCACCTCCTGCTGCCTCTCCTCTTCCACCACTTTGGGCCCATGAGGCCCAATAACCCCCCGGGGGGCTCGGTACTCCGTTTTATATCCGATAACCCCCAGAACCATTCCGGTGTCCGAATATAGTCATCCAATATATCAATCTTTATGTCTCGACCATTTCGAGACTCCTCGTCATGTCCGTGATCACATCCGGGACTCCGAACAACCGTCGGTACATCAAAACATATAAACTCATAATGAAACTGTCATCGTAACGCTAAGCGTGCGGACCCTACGGGTTCGAGAACAATGTAGACATGACAGAGACATGTCTCCGGTTAATAACCAATAGCGGAACCTGGATGCTCATATTGGCTCCTACATATTCTACGAAGATCTTTATCGGTCAGACCGCATAACAACATACGTTGTTCCCTTTGTCATCGGTATGTTACTTGCTCGAGACTCGATCGTTGGTATCTCAATACCTAGTTCAATCTCGTTACCGGCAAGTCTCTTTACCCGTTCCATAATACATCATGTCACAACTAACTCATTAGTTGAAATGCTTGCAAGGCTTATGTGATGTGCATTACCGAGAGGGCCCAGAGATACCTCTCCGACAATTGGAGTGACAAATCCTTATCTCGAAATACGCCAACCCAACATGTACCTTCCGAGACACCTTTAGAGCTCCTTTATAATCACCCAGTTACGTTGTGACGTTTGGTAGCACACAAAGTGTTCCTCCGGCTAACGGGAGTTTCATAATCTCATAGTCATAGGAACATGTATAAGTCATGAAGAAAGCAATAGCAACATACTAAACGATCGAGTGCTAAGCTAACGGAATGGGTCAAGTCAATCACATCATTCTCCTAATGATGTGATCCCGTTAATCAAATGACAACTCATGTCTATGGTCAGGAAACTTAACCATCTTTGATTAACGAGCTAGTCAAGTAGAGGCATACTAGTGACACTATGTTTGTCTATGTATTCACACATGTATTATGTTTCCGGTTAATACAATTCTAGCATGAATAATAAACATTTATCATGAAATAAGGAAATAAATAATAACTTTATTATTGCCTCTAGGGCATATTTCCTTTAGTCTCCCACTTGCACTAGAGTCAATAATCTAGATCACATCACCATGTGATTAACAACGATAGTTCACATCATCATGTGATTAACACCCATAGTTCACATCGCCATGTGACCAACACCCAAAGGGTTTACTAGATTCAGTAATCTAGTTCACATCACTATGTGATTAACACCCAAAGAGTACTAAGGTGTGATCATGTTTTGCTTGTGAGAGAATCTTAGTCAACGGGTCTTTCACATTCAGATCCGTTATGTATTTTGCAATATTCTATGTCTACAATGCTCTGCACGGAGCTACTCTAGCTAATTGCTCCCACTTTCAATATGTATCCAGATTGAGACTTAGAGTCATCTGGATTAGTGTCAAAACTTGCATCGACGTAACCCTTTACGACAAACATTTTTGTCACCTCCATAATCGAGAAACATATCCTTATTCCACTAAGGATAATTTTGACCGTTGTCCAGTGATCTACTCCTAGATCACTATTGTACTCCCTTGCCAAAATCAGTGTAGGGTATACAATAGATCTCGTACACAACATGGCATACTTTATAGAACCTATGGCTGAGGCATAGGGAATGACTTTCATTCTCTTTCTATCTTCTGCCGTGGTCGGGCTTTGAGTCTTACTCAATTTCACACCTTGTAACACATGCAAGAACTCTTTCTTTGACTGTTCCATTTTGAACTACTTCAAAATCTTGTCAAGGTATGTACTCACTGAAAAAACTTATCAAGCGTCTTGATCTATCTCTATAGATCTTGATGCTCAATATGTAAGCAACTTCACCAAGGTCTTTCTTTGAAAAACTCCTTTCAAACACTCCTTTATGCTTTGCAGAATAATTCTACATTATTTCCGATCAACGATATGTCATTCACATATACTTATCAGAAATGTTGTAGTGCTCCCACTCACTTTCTTGTAAATACAGGCTTCACCGCAAGTCTGTATAAAACTATATGCTTTGATCAACTTATCAAAGCGTATATTCCAACTCCGAGATGCTTGCACCAGTCCATAGATGGATTGCTGGAGTTTGCATATTTTGTTAGCACCTTTAGCATTGACAAAACCTTCTGGTTACATCATATACAACTCTTCTTTAATAAATCCATTAAGGAATGCAGTTTTGTTTATCCATTTGCCAAATTTCATAAAATGCGGCAATTGCTAACATGATTCAGATAGACTTAAGCATAGATACGATTGAGAAACTCTCATCGTAGTCAACACCTTGAACTTATCGAAAACCTTTTGCGACAATTCTAGCTTTGTAGGTAGTAACACTACTATCAGCGTCCGTCTTCCTCTTGAAGATCCATTTAATCTTATTGTATCGCCAATCATTGGGCAAGTCAATCAAAGTCCATACTTTGTTCTCATACATTGATCCTATCTCAGATTTCATGGCCTCAAACCATTTCGTGGAATCTGGGCTCATCATCGCTTCCTCATAGTTCGCAAGTTCGTCATGGTCTAGTAACATGGCTTCCAGAACAGGATTACCGTACCACTCTGGTGCGGATCTCACTCTGGTTTACCTACGAGATACGGTAGTAACTTGATCTGAAGTTACATGATCATCATCATTAGCTTCCTCACTAATTGGTGTAGTAGTCACAGGAACAGATTTCTGTGATGAACTATTTTCCAATAAGGGAGAAGGTACAATTACCTTATCAAGTTCTACTTTCCTCCCACTCACTTCTTTCGAGAAAAACTCCTTCTCTAGAACGGATCCATTCTTGGCAACGAATATCTTGCCTTCGGAACTGTGATAGAAGGTGTACCCAACTGTCTCCTTTGGGTATCCTATGAAGACACAGTTCTCCAATTTGGGTTTGAGCTTATCATGATGAAACATTTTCTTATAAGCATCGCAACCCCAAATTTTAAGAAACGACAACTTTGGTTTCTTGCCAAACCATAGTTCATATTGTGTCGTCTCAACGGACTTAGATGGTGCCCCTTTTAACGTGAATGTAGCTGTCTCTAATGCATAACCCCAAAACGATAGTGGTAAATCGGTAAGAAACATCATAGATTGCACTATATCCAATAAAGTGCGGTTATGACGTTCGGACACACCATTACGCTGTGGTGTTCCAGGTGGCATGAGTTTGTGAAACTATTCCACATTGTTTTAATTGAAGACCAAACTCGTAACTCAAATATTCGTCTCCGCGATCTGATCGTAGAAACTTTATTTTCTTGTCACGATGATTTTCCACTTCACTCTAAAATTCTTTGAACTTTTCAAATGTTTCAGACTTATGTTTCATCAAGTAGATATACCCATATCTGCTCAAATCATCTGTGAAGGTCAGAAAATAACGATACCCGCCGCGAGCCTTAACACTCATAGGATCGCATACATCAGTATGTATTATTTCCAATAAGTCAGTTGCTCGCTCCATTGTTCCGGAGAACGGAGTCTTAGTCATCTTGCCCATGAGGCATGGTCCGCAAGCATCAAGTGATTCCAAAAGCCCATCAGCATGGAGTTTCTTCATGCGCTTTACACCAATATGACCTAAACGGCAGTGCCACAAATAAGTTGCACTATCATTATTAACTTTGCATCTTTTGGTTTCAATATTACAAATATGTGTATCACTACGATCGAGATCCAACGAACCATTTTCATTGGGTGTGTAACCATATAAGGTTTTATTCATGTAAACAGAACAACAATTTATTCTCTTACTTAAAATGAATAATCGTATTGCAATAAACATGATCAAATCATATTCATGCTCATCGCAAACACCAAATAACACTTATTTAGGTTCAACACTAATCCCGAAAGTATAGGGAGTGTGCGATGATGATCATATCAATCTTGGAACCACTTCCAACACACATCGTCACTTCACCCTTAACTAGTCTCTGTTCATTCTGCAACTCCCGTTTCGAGTTACTACTCTTAGCAACTGAACCAGTATCAAATACCGAGGGGTTGCTATGAACACTAGTAAAATACACATCAATAATCTGTATATCAAATATACCTTTGTTCACTTTGCCATCCTTCTTATCCGCCAAATACTTGGGGCAGTTCCACTTCCAGTGACCAGTCCCTTTGCAGTAGAAGCACTTAGTCTCAGGCTTAGGACCAGATTTGGGCTTCTTCACTTGAGCAGCAACTTGCTTGCCATTCTTCTTGAAGTTCCCATTCTTCCCTTTGCCCTTTTCTTGAAATGGTTTCGTCAACCATCAACACTTGATATTTTTCTTGATTTCTACCTTCGTTGATTTCAGCATCACGAAGAGCATGGGATTTGTTTCTGTTATCCCTTGCATATTATAGTTCATCACGAAGTTCTACTAACTTGGTGATGGTGACTAGAGAATTCTGTCAATCACTATTTTATCTGGAAGATTAACTCCCACTTGATTCAAGCGATTGTAGTACCCAGACAATCTGAGCACATGCTCACTGCTTGAGCTATTCTCCTCCATCTTTTAGCTATAGAACTTGTTGGAGACTTCACATCTCTCAACTCGGGGTATTTTCTTGAAATATTAACTTCAACTCCTGGAACATCTCATATGGTCCATGACGTTCAAAACGTCTTTGAAGTCCCGATTCTAAGCTGTTAAGCATGGTGCACTAAACTATCAAGTAGTCATCATATTGAGCTAGCCAAATGTGCATAACGTCTGCATCTGCTCTTGCAATAGGTCTGTCACCTAGCAGTGCATCAAGGACATAATTCTTCTGTGCAGCAATGAGGATAAACCTCATATCACGGATCCATTCCGCATCATTGCTACTAACATCTTTCAACTTAGTTTTCTCTAGGAACATATAAAAATTAAACAGGGAGCAACATCACAAGCTATTGATCTACAACATAGAAATGCTAATACTACCAGGACTAAGTTCATGATAAATTTAAGTTCAATTAATCATATTACTTAAGAACTCCCACTAAGATAGACATCCCTCTTATCTTCTAAATGATCACGTGATCCATATCAACTAAACCATGTCTGATCATCACGTGAGATGGAGTAGTTTCAATGGTGAACATCACTATGTTGATCATATCTACTATATGATTCACGCTCGACCTTTCGGTCTCAGTGTTCCGAGGCCATATCTGCATATGCTAGGCTCGTCAAGTTTAACCTGAGTATTCTGCGTGTGCAAAACTGGCTTGCACCCGTTGTAGATGGACGTAGAGCTTATCACACCCGATCATCACGTGGTGTCTGGGCACGACGAACTTTGGCAACGGTGCATACTCAGGGAGAACACTTTTATCTTGAAATTTAGTGAGAGATCATCTTATAATGCTACCGTCAATCAAAGCAAGATAAGATGCATAACAGATAAACATCACATGCAATCAATATAAGTGATATGATATGGCCATCATCATCTTGTGCTTGTGATCTCCATCTCCGAAGCAACGTCATGATCACCATCGTCACCGGTGCGACACCTTGATCTCCATCGTAGCATCGTTGTCGTCTCGCCAATCTTATTCTACTACGACTATCGCTACCGCTTAGTGATAAAGTAAAGCATTACAGGGCGATTGCATTGCATACAATAAAGCGACAACCATATGGCTCCTGCCAGTTGCTAATAACTTGGTTACAAAACATGATCATCTCATACAATAAAATTTAGCATCATGTCTTGACCATATCACATCACAACATGCCCTGCAAAAACAAGTTAGACGTCCTCTACTTTGTTGTTTTAAGTTTTACGTGGCTGCTACGGGCTTAGCAAGAACCGTTCTTACCTACGCATCAAAACCACAACGATAGTTTGTCAAGTTGATGCTGTTTTAACCTTCGCAAGGACCGGGCGTAGCCACACTCGGTTCAACTAAAGTTGGAGAAACTGACACCCGCTAGTCACCTGTGTGCATAGCACGGCGGTAAAACCAGCCTCGCGTAAGCGTACGCGTAATGTCGGTCCGGGCCGCTTCATCCAACAATATCGCTGAACCAAAGTATGACATGCTGGTAAGAAGTATGACTTATATCACCCACAACTCACTTGTGTTCTACTCGTGCATATAACATCAACGCATAAAACCAGGCTCGGATGCCACTGTTGGGGAACGTAGTAATTTCAAAAAAAATTCCTACGCACACTCAAGATCATGGTGATGCATAACAACGAGAGGGGAGAGTGTTGTGTACGTACCCTCTTAGACCGAAAGCGAAGCGTTAGCACAACGCGGTTGATGTAGTCGTACGTCTTCATGATCCGACCGATCAAGTACCGAACGCACGGCAGCTCCGAGTTCAGCACACATTCAGCCCGATGACGTCCCGCCAACTCCGATCCAGCCGAGTGTCGAGGGAGAGTTTCGTCAGCACGACGGTGTGGTGACGATGTTGATGTTCTACCGACGCAGGGCTTCCCCTAAGCACTGCTACAGTATTATCGAGGTGGACTATGGTGGAGGGGGGCACCGCACATGGCTAAAAGATCAAGTAGATAAATTGTTGTGTCTATGGGGTGCCCCCCTCCTCCGTATATAAAGGGGGGGGGGAAGGAGGAGAGGGCCGGCCAAGGGGAGGAGGCGCGCCCAAGGGGGGGCAATCCTACTCCAAGTAGGTTTTGCCCCCCTTTCCTATTCCAACTAGGAGAAGGGGGAAGGAGGAGGTGGAGGGAAGGAAGGAGAAGGGGGGCCACCGCCCCCTTCCCTTTCCCAATTCGGATTGGGGCAAGGGGGCCGCGCGCCACCTCCTGCTGCCTCTCCTCTTCCACCACTTTGGGCCCATGAGGCCCAATAACCCCCCGGGGGGTTCCGGTAACCCCCCCGGTACTCTGTTTTATATCCGATAACCCCTAGAACCATTCCGGTGTCCGAATATAGTCATCCAATATATCAATCTTTATGTCTCGACCATTTTGAGACTCCTCGTCATGTCCGCGATCACATCCGCGACTCCGAACAACCTTCGGTACATCAAAACATATAAACTCATAATGAAACTGTCATCGTAACGTTAAGCGTGCGGACCCTACGGGTTTGAGAACAATGTAGACATGACCGAGACATGTCTCCGGTCAATAACCAATAGCGGAACCTGGATGCTCATATTGGCTCCTACATATTCTACGAAGATCTTTATCGGTCAGACCGCATAACAACATACGTTGTTCCCTTTGTCATCGGTATGTTACTTGCCCGAGACTCGATCGTTGGTATCTCAATACCTAGTTCAATCTCGTTACCGGCAAGTCTCTTTACTTGTTCCGTAATACATCATGTCACAACTAACTCATTAGTTGAAATGCTTGCAAGGCTTATGTGATGTGCATTACCGAGAGGGCCCAGAGATACCTCTCCGACAATTGGAGTGACAAATCCTAATCTCGAAATACGCCAACCCAACATGTACCTTCGGAGACACCTGTAGAGCTCCTTTATAATCACCCAGTTACATTGTGACGTTTGGTAGCACACAAAGTGTTCCTCGGGAAAACGGGAGTTGCATAATCTCATAGTCATAGGAACATATATAAGTCATGAAGAAAGCAATAGCAACATACTAAACGATCGAGTGCTAAGCTAACGGAATGGGTCAAGTCAATCACATCATTCTCCTAATGATGTGATCCCGTTAATCAAATGACAACTCATGTCTATGGTTAGGAAACTTAACCAGCTTTGATTAACGAGCTAGTCAAGTAGAGGCATACTAGTGACACTATGTTTGTCTATGTATTCACACATGTATTATGTTTCCGGTTAATACAATTCTAGTATGAATAATAAACATTTATCATGAAATAAGGAAATAAACAATAACTTTATTATTGCCTCTAGGGCATATTTCCTTCAGGTACACCTTGTTACTTACAAACATGAAGTGCAGGAAGTCTTCAAACGATTTTCCTCGAGGGCTTCAACCAACTTTGGTGTGAAGATCAAGCACATCAGAAGTGACAATGGAACTGAGTTCAAGAATTTGGGTCTCGATGACTATCTTGATGAACTTGGTATTACTCATGAGTTATCTGCTCCTTATACTCCTCAACAGAATGGCGTCATGGAGCGCAAGAACAAGACTCTTGCTGAGATGGCTCGCACTATGCTCGATGAGTACAAAACGCCTCGTTGTTTCTGGGTTGATGCGATTATACTGCGTGCCACATCATCAACAGAGTATATCTTCACAAATTCTTCAAGAAGACTGCCTATGAACTCCTCACTGAAAAGAAACCCAATGTGAGTTATTTCAAAGTCTTCGGTGCTAAATGCTGGATTAGAGATCCTCACCATAACTCAAAATTTGCACCGAAAGCACATGAAGGTTTTATGCTTGGTTACGGGAAGGACTCGCACACCTACAGAGTCTTCAACAATGTTCTTCACAAGGTTGTTGAAACTGTAGATGTGCGGTTCGATGAAACTAATGGCTCGCAAAGAGAGCACCTACCTTCTATGATAGATGAACCAGCACCTAAAGATTCTGTCAAGTTCAAGGCTACTGAAGATGTCATTCCTACTGAAGAATCTGCTGAAGAATTCATTCCAGAACATGAAGAACGTCAACATGATGCACCTGAGGAAAATGCTGAGGAAATTGATGCTGAAGAAAATGCTGATCAAATTCCTCAACGACAACCGGCTCATCCTCGCGTTGCAAAAGAAGTGCAAGTGGAGAAGATCATCGATGACATTAGAGAACCAGGTCCTCTCACCCGCTCAAAAGCTTGACATCTATCTAACTTTTGTGGGAACTATGCCTTTGTCTCTATCACAGAGCCCGCAAAGGTAGATGAAGCATTTCAGGAGCCTGAGTGGATTCAGGCCATGCAAGAAGAATTACATCAATTCAAGCTCAACAACGTCTGTGAACTGGTCAATCGTCCAGATCCTCGCAAGCATATCATTGGCACAAAGTGGATCTACCGCAACAAGCAAGATGAAAATGGCCTTGTGGTGAGGAATAAGGCACGACTAGTAGCTCAAGGCTACACATAGGTTGAAGGAATTGACTTCGATGAAACTTTTGCACCTGTTGATAGACTTGAGGCTATCCGCATATTACTTGCTTATGCTAACCATCATGATATCATCTTATATCAAATGGATGTGAAAAGTGCATTCCTCAATGGTAAGCTTGAGGAAGAAGTATATGTTGCTCAACCCCCAGGTTTTGAAGATCCAAAGAATCCTGACAAAGTCTTCAGACTCAATAAGGCCCTCTATGGCCTCAAGCAGGCCCCTCGGGCGTGCTATGATACTTTGAAGGAATTCCTCATGAAGAATGGCTTCACACCCGGTTCACTCAATCCCATTCTCTTTACTAAATCTTATGATGGTGAACTGTTTGTGTGCCAAATATATGTGGATGATATTATCTTTGGCTTTACTGACCAACGTTATAGTGATGAATTTGCTTACATGATGAGTGAAGAATATCAAATGTCTATGATGGGAGAGTTGGAATTCTTCTTAGGTCTTCAAATTCGTCAACAGCGCAATGGCATATTCATATCTCAGGAGAAATACCTCAAGGATGTACTGAGGAAATTCGGCATGCAAGATTGCAAAGGCATCAAAATTCCTATGCCCACAAATGGTCATCTGTGCACTGATGAAAATGGTATTGACTTCGATCATAAGGTATACCGCTCCATGATTGGCTCTTTATTGTACTTATGTGCATCTAGGCCAGATATAATGCTTAGTGTTTGCATGTGTGCCGAATTTCAAGCTGCACCAAAGGAATCACACCATAAAGCTGTGAAGCATATTCTTCGATATCTAGCTCACTCACCAACACTAGGATTATGGTATCCCAAGGGCTCGGATTTTGATCTCATTGGATATTCTAACTCTGACTATGCTGGTGATCGTGTGGACCGCAAGTCAACATCTGGTACATGTCATTTCCTTGGACGATCTTTGGTCTGTTGGTCCTCGAAGAAATAGAACTGCGTATCACTATCTACTGCTGAAGCTGAGTACATTGCTGCTGGTTCTTGCTGTGCTCAACTGCTATGGATGAAGCAAACTCTCAAGGACTATGGCGTCAACGTGAAGAGTGTGCTTCTCCTCTGTGACAATGAGAGTGCCATCAAGATTGCTCACAACCCAGTTTAGCACTCGAAGAAAAAGCACATTCAGATTCGTCATCACTTTCTTCGTGATCATGTGTTGAAGGGCGACATTTCTATTGAGCCTGTGAAGACTGAAGAACAGCTAGCCGATATCTTCACAAAGCCCTTGGATGAGAAGAGATTTAGCAAGTTGCGGTGTGAGCTAAATATCTTAGAATCTTCGAATGTACTTTGAAGAAGGCACTCATCCTAACACTTCTGCAAAATTGATGACTTAGATGTGCAACACATGAAGAAACGTTTTTCTTCAATCAATGAAGAACAACACTCTAAGTGTGAAGAAATTAATGATGAATTTGATTCTCAGAACCCTACGACAATTGTACGCGGTGTCTGAAATCATCATTCTTATACGGTGGGTCACGCCACCACACAAAAGTTGAAAAATCTTAAATTTGAGTTTTGCTCAGTTTTGAAATTCCTCAGTTGTTCAAATTCTTCAACTTTGCAAAATCTTCACTTGTTCCGTTGTTTTTCTTCATTGGCTATATATGTATGTATGAGTTTTTGTCCTCTACAACATTCACTTATGGCTAATTCTTCAAGATTGGTTTTTCTGCTAAGTGAATGTGATCGGACCCTTCCCCCTCTATGCTATACTCAACCCAATCTATTCACAAATTATTCATGTGCGTTCTATTTGAAACTCGTTCAAAATCTTCACTGTGTCCTTGTCAGCTGAAGAAATTGTGAACGGAACGTTAGAACTAATCTTATCCAAAATTTTTGTTTTGCCGCTCAAACCATTCCGCATCCCACGATACATTATTCTAGTCACCCACGATCATACACGATCTCCACTTCACAGTACGTGGGTGACACATGTCGTGCGAAGGAGAAGGGTCAGGGGCATGTTCGTCCCAAATCTTCGGGCGAACAGTTTTTCACCGTGGCTATAAATACCCCCTTTCCCTTCCTCACTTCCTTTACTTCGCTCGAACTCTCTCTCCCGCTTGAGCTTCCCAAACCCTAGCGCCGTCGCTACCCCATCGTCGCCGGTGAGGAAGAGCTTCACTGCCTCGACCTCGTCACCGTCGTAGCCGTCTTCCTCCGCCAAGTTATGGCGTGGAAGGTCTACACCGACAAACTTCACTTCTCCATCTATGTGTTTGTCATGTTCTTCATTCAGGGTAATTAGAAGTTACTTTTACTGCCCCCTTTGATTCGAAAGTTCTCTACAAAATCTCCAAAGGTGTTTTATTCTTCAAATCCTCACACACAAAACACCTCACAAGTCATCTGTTCTTGATTCATTTCGCTAAGCATCATTTTTTTATTCCTCAATTGTGTGGATCTTCGGTCTATACAACTCTGGAACCTAAGACAAAACGCTTAGTGAAATTCTTCAAGACTCATCTGGTCAAATTCCTCAAACTTGTTCTTTTTGAAAAACCCTTTGAGAACGCATATGACCTCTCCAAATTCCTTGCAACTATACTCTGTTCACAGGTACACATGTCCGCTGCTGAATCACTAGGTTCTCATCAACTTAACTCATTTGCAGTGTTCCTTGAAGAAAAGTTGCATACTTCTTCAGAGAATTTGATTGTTCAAATTCCTCAACTGAAGAAAATGGCTGAAGGTAAAAGGCCACAGAAAGGAGGTAAGAAGCCTGAGGTCATGACTGCTTTTGAAATCCCTGAGGACATTTACAAAGAATACTGCACATCTGATGAGGCCAAGTTTGGAAAAGAAGATAAAAATCAGCGCAAGGTGCGCATACAGAGGATTGAAAGGAGATGGACACGAGAATGGAGGGAATACAGATATGTAACTCCAAAGTACATGAAGAAATTCACGCTTAATCCTCCATGCCCAAGAGCCCCATTGGCACCTGGCCAAGTGGCAGATCCCACCAGCATCAAACGCGGTGAGGACTTTCCTGAAGAATGGGCCAAGCGCCAAGCCAAGTTGGCCAAGCAAGTAAAAGAAGCAGTGAGGAAATTCAACAAAGACTCTGCTGCTGCTGCTGCCACTGAGGCCTCTGTCAAGCCAAAGAGATCTATGGCAAAGAAGCCTGCACGCAAGCCAAGTGCTTCACCAACAGTGCCCTCACGGCCAAGTTCCTCAGCTGTGCCCTCACGGCCAGAATCTTCAAAGTCCTCAAAACCAATTCCTCATGCTGCTCCTGCTCCTCCGAAATCCTCAGCTCCTCCAAAGTCCTCAGCTCCTGCGCATCTGGCCTCATGCCAAAGGACTGCGGGCATCTCCATTGCCTCTGGTGTCTCAGCAAGTTCCTCAGTTGCACCAAATTCTTCATCGGGCCCCACTCTGCTGAAGACCAAGGCAACTGCTGGACGAGGTCCTCGGCCAAATCCTAAGAAGAAGCAAGTCATCTTCAACATGCCGTCTGAAGAAGACGAAGCTGATAATGAAGAACTTGCTTGTATCATCAGAGACAGACAAGAAAGGGCCGCTAGAGCCAAAGGCACACCTGTGCCACTGCTTTTGGATCCTAGGGCGATCCTCGATTACGTTGATCTCTGGCACAAGGACCCAAACACTCCTATGCCAGATTTCAAGTTGACCCCTGGCCAAAGTCACATGCTGACTCATTTCATCCAAGAGGAGAAATGGAAATATGAGCAGGCCAGGCAGATCAAGAAGGCCCAGTACAAGAAGGAAAAGTATCTGAAGACCAATGTTGTCAAAATGACAACTGATGAACTCATCAAGATTCAGTCTGAAATCAAAACCCTCAGCGACAACTTCAATGCTTACTATGCTGATTGGAAAGGAGCCAAAGTCAGGTTTGTTAAACTGACCGAGAAGTTCACCAAGGCTGCAGCTCCATCGCAACTAGAAGTTCCTCAAGCTGAAGCTTCTGCTCAGCCAACTGAAGAACATGCCAGCACCACTGAGGACTTTCAGGCTGTTGAAGCAAATGCTAGTTCCAGGGATGATGACTCCATTCCAGCCGCTGAAGAAATTGCCAGGGCATCCACTATTGGTGCACCTGAAGAAACTGAAGAAGTCAGGGCAACTGCATCAGTTGCGTCTGAAGAAATTCAAACAAATTCCTCAGCTCCTCCCGCGCCTACACCAACTCCTATCCTTCCATCTGCATCAGATGTGAAGAAGACCAAGGCTGCAGAGCGAGCTACAGTGAAGAAAAGGAAAGCATCAGGTTCTTCAGAATCTTCAGCTCCAAAGAAGATGAAGCCTATGACCAGCTCTTTTGAAAATCCGATGGATGCTGTTCCAATTACTACCATGCCATCAAAGGACCTTGTTCCTTTTGGTGAAGACTATGAGATCCCCAGTGGATCTGATGAAGAAAATCATTCTGCTGCTTCATCAGAGCAGATTGATGAAGAAATTGAAGTGGATGCGATCCCTTCAACACCTGTTGTATCCTCACCAATGCCTCAGTTCACTGCTGAAGAGGCTGGTGTTGAAGAATTGGAAGATGAAGACGTGGATATTGGAAGTACAACGCCAGTAATGAATGATGACTTTTGGGAAAGTCAGCACCCCAATTCTCCCCTCTTCACCCTGCTACAACAAATTCCTCAGTCCCCTGCACCAACAGTTCAAATGGGCTCTGAAGAAACTCATCCCACTGCGTCTGTGCATGAAGATATTCCAGCCACTAGTGCTGAAGAAACCGCTGCTGTTGGGGATATTGTTATCTGGGGTAAACCGGCCTGCAGGGCCCGGGTTACCTCCGTCAATAGACCCGAGATGTTAAAGCCCAAGGAGAAATAGAAGGGCCCAAGGCCTATAATCGGTTTAAAGGCTTATGGTGTAAACCGGCCTGGGGCAAACTTGTATTGTAAGTTAGGAATAGAGAGACCGACCCGGGCACGTTTATAAGCCGGAGGTCGGGACTTCGCAGACCGAGGGGCGTCACCCGTGTATATAAGGGGACGACCCGACGGCGGTTTGAGAGAGAGAAAAAAGAACTCGAGGTTTAGGCGAAGCTTGTCGCTCCCTAAGCCCTCGAAACCCATCAATCCCATCACAACTAGACGTAGGCTTTTACCTTCATCGAAGGGGCCGAACTAGTATAAAAACCGTGTCCTTGTGTCCACTTTTAACCCCTTCAAGCTAACCCGTTGCGATGGCTCCACGACTAAGTCCTCTCACTAGGACAACTGCCGTGACAAATCCACGACAGTTGGCGCCCACCGTGGGGCTATCGCGAGATGGTTTCAAGTTTTTGGAGGGCCGCTTTGAAGGACTCGAGGGTTACGCTGTGGGACGGATGACCAAGAGCCGCCGCGGAAAACTCTACATCGACAGCACAGGCTGGGGCCCCGACGCCGGCTCGATCGAGTACGGGTACCGGGTCCCCTTTGGCGGCATCCATGTTTTCATCGGCAAGATCGGAGAACCGGGCCCCGAGTTAGGCGTCTGCGCCGACCTCGTCGAGACAGCTCAGTGCACGAGATCGACCCTGGCTAAACCAACCAGGAAGCACGCCTTCGTGGGAGTCATCCACGGGGGAAGCTACGAGGAAGGATCCGAATCTGGTGACGAAACCGCCATCTACTCCGGCGATGAAACGTCGACCGGGGGGACCGAATCTCTTTACCAGCTACAAGATGATCGGATTAGGGGCGGCTCCGACGGCAACAGTATTCCAGACCCCTCTGATCTGCCCTATCGGGTTGGGATCTTCATGGCTGGAACACAGGCGGCGCCACGATCATCGACTGCAGCAGCAGCGATCTCCGGATCGGCAGCAGCAACGGCTGCGCGGGCGGGAGGCCCTACGGGTTCACCAGCCCAAGTGTTGTCAGACCTGTTTGACGCACTGGCAGCGCTCATGGCGGAAGCCAACCCGGTGGATCAGGAGGTTCATAATGCTGAGATTGCCAAGGTGAGAGAGCAGATCACTCAAGCTAAAGCGGAGCTGGCAGCAGAAGAGATCAGGATGACGGCGGAGCGCGCCGCTTTGGACGCACAGGCTTACAGGCTCATGATGGACCAGAATGCGTCTCAGGAGGTCCTGAAGAGGAAATCCCGATCTCGATTGCCTGCAGCCCTCGACGCCCGAAATCTCTTCAACACCCCGGGGGTAAACCGTGCGGAGGCGACAGTTGGCGCCCCGGTTCAGCACCGGATCATAAGCCTGCCTCGTCACAACACTGTTACACCACCGGCCGTGCCAACACCGTCAGGTCATTATTCCAACCCGATGGATAACCTCGTCGCGGCGGCAGCTCGTCTGGAAGCCATTCCGATCGAAGGCGATTCACCGCAGGACGTAGAGACACGACGGGTCAAGGAGCTCCTTAGGACCGCGTTGGCCCAACAAGAAGCATATTCACAAAGCCGTGATCGGATTCACTCCACCCCTCGCCCCAGCAGGAGCCATAGTAGGCGTATGGAGGAGCCGGCTGTTTCAAGCAATGCCAGGCGTGAAGCGCTCCGCGGCAACAACCCGGCAGGCGTCGACAATGCTCAGGAGAGTGTGGATCGCACCCGTGCGCGGGAGGCCGGAATAGCAGCGC
Source organism: Aegilops umbellulata (assembly GCA_032464435.1). NCBI lineage: Eukaryota > Viridiplantae > Streptophyta > Magnoliopsida > Poales > Poaceae > Aegilops > Aegilops umbellulata. Next base: position 344,349,579 of record CP136060.1, on the reverse strand, counting down.
AGCATCAGGCTCGTCAGCTTACACCTATCTTCCCAGTGGCTACGGTTGAACCGGGGGTAGTCTCCAGTTCTTTGGGAGTACCGTGCCTTGTTCCCGCTTTACGCAACGTACGCCTGCCCAAAGATTTCAAAGGCCCCCGCAAGGTACCAAACTACACGGCAGATCAGCCTCCGGAGACATGGGTGGAGAGCTATGAAATGGCTATGGAGATGCTGGATGTGGATGACACGGCGTGTGCCAAGTATTTTACTATGATGTTAGAAGGAACGGCCCGGACTTGGCTAAAGAGCTTACCGCCTAATTCAATTAGTTCATGGGCCCAATTGCGCGCCCGGTTTATCAAGAATTTCAAGGACACGTGCAGACAGCCAATGTCAATAGTTGACCTAGCAGCCTGCGTTCAGCAAGAAGGGGAGTCAACTACGCATTGGGTACGGCGGGTCTCAGAAGTTTTGCACTCGTCAGATCGCATCAACGCAGACACCGCCGTGGTGCTGTTGGAAAGCAACTGTCGGTTTGGCCCTTTGAAGCTAAAGCTGGGCCGGATGAAGCGTGATTGTACAGATATAGGAACGCTCATGACCGCTTTAGTGAAGTATGCGGATTCTGACAGTACCAAGGATCCTGACTCTGGTGATGACAAAGCAGGGAAGGGAAAGAAGAATAGCAACACCAAAGGCCAGCAACATCGGCTGGCAGGTAATGGAGGCGGAGGAAAGCGTAAACCGGACGGGAGCATGGACTTGGTGGCCAGCACAAGTACACAGGATAAAGGCCAGCGGCGTAAGGGGAAACAGCCAAGTTTCCGCGCACATCCCGGTCCTAATCCGGAGCGTTTGAGCTTTTTCTTAAACCAGCCCTGTCCGAAGCACGGGACAAAGGAGGAACCAGCAGCCCATCTTTGGAAGGATTGTTATATCATGAAGGAGTTCAAAAGCTCAAACACTTTCCAATATGATCACAGCTCTGGCGGTGGTTCCGGTTCCGGATCAGGATACGGTGGCGGAAATTCCGGTCCAGGGTTCCAGGGTAATCCGGGCGGACAGGACAGCCGAAATAATCAAAGTAATCAAAGTGGTTACGAACAGCAGCAATCAGGTTATCAGAACAACCCGAAACAGTTGAGTGGTGGACAGTATCATGTCTTTACTACAAGCTTGGATAAACGAGATAGAAAGCTTCAGAGGCGGGCAGTCAGTGCTGTTGAACCGGCCACGCCTCACTATCTGCGTTGGTCGGAACAGCCTATCATATGGAGCCGAGAAGATCATCCTCCCAGGGTTTATAATCCGGGTCAGTTAGCACTGGTGGTAGCGCCTCAGGTGGGAGGTTATAAGCTCACCAAGGTGCTCATGGACGGAGGGAGCAGCATTAACATCTTGTATTATGAGACCTTCCGTCGCATGGGACTGGTGGATAAGGACCTCAAACCGACCCATACCGTGTTCCACGGGGTGGTGCCTGGCAAATCTGCGTATCCGGTCGGTAAGATAGCCCTTGAAGTGGTCTTTGGCGATAGTCACGATTCCAGATCAGAGACGCTGACGTTCGAAGTGGTTAAAATCCAAAGTCCGTACCACGCTTTGTTCGGACGGCCAGCCTGTGCGAAATTTATGGCACGGCCCTGCTACGTGTATTTGCAACTTAAGATGCCGGGTTACAAGGGTACTATAACGGTTCATGGCAGCCGTCGAATCGCTTTGGAATGCGAGGAAGGAGATGCGACTTATGCAGAATCGGTTTGTGCTACGGAGGAGCTAAAGCAGTACAAAGACAGTGTTGATCCGGAGGATATGACTTCATTAAAAAAGCCAACTACGGACCACGATCCGGCCTTGAAGTTCAAGTCAGCGGCCGAAACTAAGCTTGTTGACTTCGTACCTGGCGATTCATCCAAGCAGTTCAGTATCAGTGCAAACTTGGATCCAAAATAGGAAAGCGCGCTCATCGAGTTCATCCGTGAGAATCGGGACATCTTTGCATGGAAGCCGTCTGACATGCCTGGTGTACCGAGGCAACTCGCTGAGCACACCCTTAATGTGGATCCTAAGTATAAGCCGGTAAAGCAGTTCTTACGGCGGTTTAACGAAGAAAGACGTAAGGCGATTGGTGAGGAGGTGGCCAGGCTCCTGGCAGCTGGTTTTATTATTGAGGTTTTTCATCCCGAATGGCTTGCTAATCCGGTGTTGGTTCTTAAGAAAAACGGCACCTGGCGCATGTGTGTGGATTACACAGATTTGAATAAGGCTTGTCCAGCGGATCCTTTTGCTCTCCCCCGGATTGATCAAATCATTGATGCAACAGCAGGTTGCGAGCGTTTGAGTTTTTTGGATGCCTATTCGGGTTATCACCAGATCAAGATGGCAGTTAAGGACCAGGAGAAGACGGCGTTCATTACTCCCTTTGGAGCCTTCTGCTATGTGTCTATGCCCTTCGGGCTTAAGAGTGCGCAGGCTACTTATCAACGGTGTGTGCAAAATTGCCTCCACAAGCAGATTGGTCGTAATGTGCATGCTTATGTGGATGATATTGTGGTCAAGTCACGAAAGAAGGAGACCCTGGTTGACGATTTGAAGGAGACTTTTGATAACTTGAGAGTGTACCAAATGATGCTCAACCCGGCGAAATGTGTTTTTGGTGTGCCTGCAGGCAAGTTGTTGGGGTTTTTAGTATCCCACAGAGGAATTGAGGCTAATCCGGAAAAGATCACAGCCATCACCTCCCTGGCTAAACCGAAATGCGTCAATGATGTTCAGCGCATGGCCGGACGGATTGCAGCGTTAAGCCGGTTCATCAGTCGCCTCGGTGAAAAGGCGATCCCCTTGTATCAAATGCTCAAGAAGACGGATCAATTTGTCTGGAGTGCAGAGGCGGATAAAGCGTTTGAGGACTTGAAGCGGCAGCTAGTTAATCCGCCAGTTTTGGCAGCCCCTGTAGATAAAGAGCCACTCCTGTTATATGTTGCTGCGAATGCCAGAGCGGTTAGTGTGGCGATGGTGGTAGAACGAAAGGAGGCTGGAAAGGAACATCCGGTTCAGCGACCGGTTTACTATATCAGTGAAGTACTTATCGAGTCCAAACAAAGGTATCCGCATTGGCAGAAGCTGGTATATGGTATTTTTATGGCAAGCCGGAAGCTGAGGCAATATTTTCAAGGACACCCCATCACGGTGGTCAGTTCTGCTCCTTTGGGTGACATCATACAGAACCGGGAGGCGACCGGTCGGATTGCTAAGTGGGCTATCGAGCTTGGGCCGCACGGTTTAAGATACGTGCCCCGGACGGCTATAAAGTCACAAGCACTTGTCGACTTCATAAACGATTGGACAGAGTTACAAGCGCCTGAGGAGAAGCCAGATAACACCTATTGGACTATTCATTTTGACGGGTCCAGGCAATTGGAAGGCTCGGGGGCTGGAGTCATTTTAACTTCCCCACGAGGAGATAAGTTTTGTTATGTCCTCCGTTTAATGTTTCCCTGTACAAATAATGCGGCTGAGTATGAAGCCTTGCTTCATGGTCTTCGGATGGCTAAAGAGATGAATCTGAGCAGAGTTAGGTGCTTTGGTGACTCGGATCTGGTGGCTCAGCAGGTATCTGGCACCTGGGATTCTAAGGATCCGCTCATGGCCGCATACCGACGTGAAGTAGATATGGTGGCTGGGCATTTCAAAGGCTATCAAGTGGATCATGTGGACCGCAGAAAGAATGAGGCAGCGGACGCTTTAAGTCGCTTGGGCTCTCAGCGTAAACCGGTCCCACCCAATGTTTTCTTGGATGTATTGCATCACCCATCGGTACAGCTGCCCGGTGAGCTGGAGTTGGCTGTTCCTGATCCGGAGGCTCAGTTAGTGGCGGCTCTTCACATCACCCCGGATTGGACGCTCCCTTATCTGGCATATATGAACCGGGGTGAGTTGCCAGAAGATGAAAGCTTGGCTCGACAGATAATACGACGGTCCAAGTCTATGACCATTTTCAAAGGAGAGTTACATCATCGCAGCGTGTCAGGAGCGCTGCAACGGTGCGTATCCCCTAAGGAGGGGTGCGAGATATTACGAGAAATACATGAAGGGGATTGCGGCCACCACGCCGGTTAAAAATCATTGGTGGCTAAAGCGTTCCGCCACGGTTTCTACTGGTTAACTGCTCATGCTGATGCAGAAGACCTGGTCAGGTTATGTGACGGTTGCCAGAAATTTTCCAGACGAGCACACATACCGGCTCAAGAATTGAGGATGATTCCAATCACTTGGCCGTTTGCGACTTGGGGGCTTGATATGGTTGGGCCTTTTAAGCGTTCCAAAGATAAGAAGACCCACCTACTGGTGGCGGTTGACAAATTTACAAAGTGGGTGGAGGCAGAACCTGTCAGTAAGTGTGATGCTGCCACGGCGGTTCAGTTTATAAAGAAGGTGATCTTCCGGTTTGGTTTTCCACACAGCATCATCACAGATAATGGTACCAATCTATCCAAGGGGGCCATGAAAGAGTTCTGTGCACGGGAGCATATACGGCTTGATGTTTCTTCGGTGGCGCACCCACAGTCTAATGGTCAGGCAGAACGAGCGAACCAAGAGATCTTGAGAGGTATCAAACCCCGGCTTCTGGTCCCTTTGCAAAGGACGCCGGGTTGTTGGGTGGAGGAGCTACCATCTGTATTATGGAGCATCAACACCACACCTAACAGATCCACGGGGTTTACGCCGTTTTTTATGGTCTATGGAGCAGAGGCGGTTCTCCCAAGTGATATACGACATGACTCACCTCGCGTGGCAGCATATGTTGAAGCGGACAATGAGCAGGCACGGCAGAACGCTCTTGACTTGTTGGATGAGGAGCGTGACTTGGCAGCTGCCCGTTCAGCGATTTACCAGCAAGATCTTCGCCGTTACCACAGCCGTCGGGTTAGGACCAGAACCTTTCAGGAGGGGGATTTGGTGCTTCGGCTCATCCAGGATCAATCTGATCAGCATAAATTATCCCCGCCCTGGGAGGGACCTTTTGTGGTCAGCAAGAATCTGAATAATGGGTCATATTACCTGATTGATATTCGAGAGCGCAAGGATTCACGCACATCAGAGGAGGAGACCAGCAGGCCGTGGAACATAGCTCATCTTCGACCTTATTATACATGAGCCTTGGGCTCTATTTATGTACATATCATGACCATGTATATATTATGATTAATACAATAAACCGGAGCCTCGAGTAAAGCGGGGTCTCTGTTGTTCTTCACATCATGTGTGTTTACCCCTGGAGGTCGCTTCACAGAAGTTCAGATTATAGATTCCGGTTTAAAAGCCGGTTCAAGGGAAGATGTCTCCTACAAGGCTGTGAAGCTCTTAATATCCGGTTCAATATCCCGGTTCAATCATGAGGCTTCCTGTTCAAACATAGGTCGTATTCGAACCAAAGAGAACATAGCTATTCAAACATGGGGCTTCCTGTTCAAACATAGGTCGTATTCGAACCAAAGAGAACATAGCTAAACCCTACAAGGTAAGTTGGGGATCTAGTCGGCCTGAACCGTAGCTACACCTCCGGGGGGCTTGGTCATGTCTTGACGACGGTAATGCTTTCTGGCTGGCACATTTGCCACTGAATCAGTTGGGGACCTAATCGACTTGAACCGTAGATTACGTCTTATGGGAACTCGGTCATGTCTTGATGATGGTAATGCCTTCTGGTCGGCTTTTTAGCCAATGAATCATTTGGGGGCTTGGTCGTGTCCGAACCAACGCAATGCCACTTGATCGGCCCTTGGCCATTGAGTCACTTGGGGGCTTGGTTGACGAACCAATGCAATGCCATTTGACCGGCATATTTGCCACGATTCAGTTAGGAACCTAGTCGACCTAAACCGTAGCTACACCTCTTGGGGGCTCGGTTTTGTCTTGACGATGGTCACGCCTTCTGAACGGTTCATAGTAACCACTATTTGCATGCGTTTTACTATCGCGTTGCCTTTTCATATTTGGTTTTTGTTTTCTGCCTTTATTGTGGTATTTTTTGTTCTTCGGAACGACAAGTATTTTTAAACCAATTCAGCTGACATAGCCTGGTCCATTTTTTAACCCGGAGGCAAGTTGCCGGTTTGGCAAAGGCGCAACACGGTTCATAGGGTCGAAAGATCTTGTGTGCTCAGTAAAGACAGGAAACAAAGTTGGAAAAAGTCATTGGAAAAGGGCATCAGTACCCGTGCGCGAAGGCACATTCAAACGCAGAGGTGTTAAACTATCTTATTACAAGGCAGCGTAGTGCCTGAATATATTGTTCGTTGACGGATTAAACGTCACCAATTAAGGTGAACCGGAGCGTTGATTACGCCTGTTCGCCGCCTCGGTTCGAAGGCTGGGGATCATCTTGCACCGCATCCTCTTGGCTACCCATTGGCTGGAAATCAACAGTGGTCCAGTCGATTCCCATTAGCGCTTGAAAGACAGCTTCTTCGTGAATCAGCAAAGACGGTTCAATGTCAGGGGCATAGGTATGCTTACGGATTGGAGGAATAAGATTTTCTGTTGCAGGGACCGGGGCAGCTACTCGCTTATTCTGGTTATCATACTGGGCTTGGTAATGCGACAGGTCTGCTTCCTCAGCCAATTGACAAGCTAGGGGGCGCACCGCCCGGTTTATCGCCCTCAAATCATCTTCACCAAAGTCTGAACCATCTTCCTTCAAGCTGGGGTATCCTTGGGCCGCTTCGACAGGATCGAAATCTGGTACCCACGCTTTGGCCCGGATCAAGGCAGTAATGGCTCCGGTTTGAGCAGCTGATCTTCTCAACTCTTCAATCCGGGCTGGAAGCATGGACAGCCTCTTTAACGTGTCTTGAATCAGAGACGGCGCAGGGTGGTTATGCGATGCAGTGCTGATAGCTCTTTGTGCTCCAGAGTACAACTGTTCAATCAGAGTATAAGCAGCTTTGAGTTTCATCCGCACATCAGAACCCAAGTGTCCAATACGTGAGCCTGCAGTGTTTCAAGATGGATTACAAACCGAACATAGGATACAAGGTACAAATTGGAAGAAGGGCGTCGAAAAGCTTACCAAAGACAGCAGAGGTCATGGAGTGTATCTGTCGCTTCACGGTGGATAATTCATCGACCACCGGTTTAAGAGCAGCTTCGGCATTTTCAGCCCTCTTCGTCAAAAGAGCTCTCTCAGTAGCCCAATCAGCTTGTTCTTTTTTGCGGCTTTCTTTCAGCTGTTCCATAGCGGTTAAGGCATGGGCCAATTCGTCCTTCGTTTTTTCAGTCTCAGCCTGTTGGGTTTTTAAGATTTCCTGAAGGTCCGAGACTTGTTTCGCTTTGGTCGTCAGATCCCCCTGCAGCAGGTCGTCAATAGTGTTCAGAGAATATTGCACGGTTTGGAAGTATCAACCACACAAGCAAGTTATGTGCTCGATACTTGGGGGGCTAATGCATATTTGATTTTAACGCAAGTTTTCCATTGCAAAAAGTCCCAAGATTAATACAAGTATTTAAACTTGGCACTTGGGGGCTAATGGTTATCTGATGATGTTTTCTGGTTATGACCTATGTTGAAGCCTTGGGTTTTCTAAACCGGACCTTAATTGTTAAAGCAGCCTGATCCGGGTTACCCTCTCGGTTTGGAAATATTGATAAGCTAAGTTGCAATGGAATGAAGCACAAGGGAGTTACCTCAAGTTTCTCCTTCATCATCTTGATCATGCCAGCTTCATAATCCCGACTGGTGTACAGTCGGTTCAGGTACCCAGAATAAAGATCCGGGGCGCTTAAAGCGGCGTATGTAGAGGAGTCAAGGTCCCATTTGCCCTTTATGGCCGAGATTTCGTCCTTGGCAGTATGCTTGGCCAAGGTAGCAGTGTTCCCCGGTTCAGAGCGGCCAATGCCGGTAATCACAACATCATCATCCTTGGAATCGCTGCTCTGCAGTGGCCCTGTCGGTTTATCAACAGTTCCAGAAGGGGGGATGGATTCTTCAACCCGAACAGGACTGGCAGGCGGATCAGTACGGCTGGCAGGTTCGATAGTCCTTTCTTCAGCGCAGGTGTCATCTTGCGGAGATGGATAATTCTGAGTATCTTCACGACCCAGAGTGTCAGCACCAGGAGTTTTCTCCGGTTCAGGAGCGGCAGTCCCTTCAGCCGGGTTATCTAGACGAGCCTTCTTGCTCGGTCTAGGTTTAGCCCTGAAAAAAGAACAAAGATTGTAAAAACGGTATAAGATGGATTAAGAGACCCATACAGAGATATGTTGTGATCGGTCCAACGTACCCAATAACTGTCTTCAACGGTGGCAGTTGAGTAGCTGAAGATTCACCGGAAGAGGAATGGGAAGTGACCTGATAATCGGAGTCAGATGGATTTAGAGGCTGACGAGTTAAACCTGCTTTAGGAGGAAAGCTAGCGCATAAATCGGAGACCTCTGAGCGGCGCTTCCGAACCGGGCTGTTCGGTAAACCGGCGGAGGTAACTACCTGGCCGCTATGCCGGGTGGTGCGTCGGGCTTCATGTTGCTGGGTCTTCACAAGAAATTTGGGATCCAAGTAAGCAAGAGGGTGAGAAAATTTAATTTTCCGGTTTGCTTGGCGAGGTTTTTTCAAAGGCAAAGGAACGGCGTCAGAAGAAAGAATAGTTACCTCTGGGCCTTCAGCATTGCTCGCTTCAGCGTCGTCCTGACAAATATCATCATCAATAAGACGTACAAAAAGTAAGCCAACTGAATCGAGGTCTACCCCAAGGTCCGGATTACCCACATCATCTTCCTCTAAATCGGGGGTAGAGGAAGCAGTGTTCCTTTTCTTTGTAGCGGGCTTCTTCACCCTTGTCTTGGGTCTGATTATCTTTTCGGTTGGCTCCTGGAACTTCTTGCTCCAAAACGGATCATCTCCCTGTTTCGGAAAGGATTGGAAGTTAACAATATATATATGGAGATCAAAGATTCTATAAACAGAGAGGAGTTACTTACAGCAGGTGGTTTGTTTGTGGCGCAAAATGGAAGCAGGCCGGTTCGAGCGCAAACATGTTCTGGTTCGTTCAGCATCTTTTTCACAGCTTCAGCGACTTCGTCCTCCGTCAGCTGAATGTTGCAGTGCCTCAAAGGATCATCAACCCGACCCGTGTATTGGCACATTAAACTGGAGCGGATGCTAAGGGGCAGGATGCTCCATGAAATCCAGCAACGGGCAAGATCTACCCCCGTTAAACCGTTAGCCATAAAGGCTCTGAGCTTGGACAGCTGAGGGGCATACTTACTCCTCTCTTTGGCGGTTAGCCGTGGGGGGAAGGGGTGTGTATTGCTAAGTCTCTCTGGACGGAAGCCGGGCAGTGGATTCTCTTCAGCAGGGGAAGTATCCTTGCAATAGAACCAAGTGCAATTCCATTCTTGCGGATGACTGTGCAACTTGGCGTGAGGATAAGTCACCTCTTTCCTCTTTTGGATCGCCATACCACCCAGTTCCATATTAGGGCCGTCGGTAAATTCAGTACGTCGGTTCAAATGGAAAAAGTCCCGGAACAGCTCTACAGTAGGTTCCTCTTGAAAGTACGCCTCGCAAAGCACTTGAAAATGGCAGATATTCGTGACTGAGTTTGGACCAACATCTTGTGGGCGCAACCTAAAATTAGCCAGGACGTCCCGATAAAATTTTGAACCGGGAGGATTAAAACCCCGGGCCAGGTGATCCGCAAACACCACCACTTCTCCCTCCTGTGGGGTAGGAGGACATTCGTCTCCTGGAACCCTCCAATGGATGGTATTTTTGCTACTCAAGGCACCAGTCAGAACTAAGTTGTTTAGTTGGGTCTCAGTGATGCAAGAGGGAACCCAGTTGCATTCGTACACCTGTTTTGCCATGAGGAAATCTACAAGATAAAGGTATTCCGGTTTGAGAACAAGTGTGATTGTAAACCGAAGATGCTCTTATATAGAGTCAGGTTATCAACAATGATATCAACCAGCGGTTCATCAAGGGGACTAATGGATGTGTAGATCGGTTTGTTCGCTTTGCTAAGAGTTAAACCGACCAGATCTAACAGTTGTGAGTATGAAAGCAGAAACAGATCCTGTACGGATTCTTTCAAAGCAATGGATCTACAGCTAGGGCGAAAAAGAAATAAAAATATGAAGTTTGGCTCACAGCAGAACAACATAAGTTCGACAAGCAGGAAAAAGAGTGAGATCTAAGGAGATGAGTACAGATTTATGGCGACTGCTAAGAGGGACTACAAATCACGATACATGTATCATCATCTGTTCGCAAAGCTGCTACGGGGATGAACAAGAAACAGTAACAGGATGACGAACCCTAGACAGATCTAAAGGCGGAAGAACAGAGGCTTTACCGGGATCCAAACAGATGAGGAAAGTCGCCGCGGTGCTCTGGACCGATCAGGTTGATGCAGCGGCCGGAGTTGAGGCAGCAGCTGACGGCGGCGGCGGAGCTCTGAGGTCTGGGTCGCGAGGAAGACGAAGAAGGGGACGAAAGGAAGATGGCCTTCAAGTCCTATTTATAAGGCGCGGCGCGCGTGTCAGGCGCGCGAATCCAGGGGCCGGAGATTTCGGGAGCCCAGCCGTCGCCCTAATTCTTTCGGGTTAGCAAAAGGAGACGATAACTTCGCATTGATGTCATATCGGTTCACCGCAATAAAAGGAGACGAAGAAAACGGCGGTTCAACAGTTACTGGAAGACATTTGAAAGACAGAAATTTTTTATTAAGGATTGACATGAACCTGTTCAAATCAATCTGGGGCCTAATGTTGGGGATATTGTTATCTGGGGTAAACCGGCCTGCAGGGCCCGGGTTACCTCCGTCAATAGACCCGAGATGTTAAAGCCCAAGGAGAAATAGAAGGGCCCAAGGCCTATAATCGGTTTAAAGGCTTATGGTGTAAACCGGCCTGGGGCAAACTTGTATTGTAAGTTAGGAATAGAGAGACCGACCCGGGCACGTTTATAAGCCGGAGGTCGGGACTTCGCAGACCGAGGGGCGTCACCCGTGTATATAAGGGGACGACCCGACGGCGGTTTGAGAGAGAGAAAAAAGAACTCGAGGTTTAGGCGAAGCTTGTCGCTCCCTAAGCCCTCGAAACCCATCAATCCCATCACAACTAGACGTAGGCTTTTACCTTCATCGAAGGGGCCGAACTAGTATAAAAACCGTGTCCTTGTGTCCACTTTTAACCCCTTCAAGCTAACCCGTTGCGATGGCTCCATGACTAAGTCCTCTCACTAGGACAACTGCCGTGACAAATCCACGACAGCTGCTGCTGATCCTAAGACTGCGATTGAAGAGGAACCAGAAGTTCCTCAGCCTGATGAACCTGAGATCGCGATTCCTGAGGTAATGATGCAAATCACTGACACTCCACTGCCAAAGCCAAAGGTCCGTTCTAACGGAAGCAAAAGTTCAAGGCTGAAGACTTCTTTGGCGAGCATGTATTCTTCACTGACTACAACCCATATGACTCTGCTCGCATAAGGAAGAGGCGTTTCTGGACTGCTAGTCAAGCCAATTTCTATTCCTCAGTGCTGTTCAACAAAGACAAAGTCTTCGATCATGCACATATTCCTCACGTGGACATGGAGTCTCTGCCGTGCTTCGAGCTAGTCCTCAGTGTTCTTCATGATGCTGGGCTGCTAAGCTTCTGCACTGACATCTGTGATTGGAATGAAGAACTCATTCTTCAGTTCTATGCAACGCTGCACATCACAGGAGATTCTGAAGATGTGAACTCATGGGTGCTGGACTGGATGACAGAAAATACTCATTACAAGGCACCAGCAACTGAATTGCTTCGTGCCCTACCACTCAGTCCTCCCCTTGAAGGTGCGCGTTGTGTCTACAGTGACCCTGAGCTTACTGATCACTACATGCAAGTGTTGATGAAGCCTTTGAAGCCAGGACAGGCCCCTCGAACCAAATTCCTCGTCAAGGAATTACTATATGTGCCTCGGACTGTCTATCGCATTCTATCGAAGACAATGAGTCCTATCAAAGGCCACACCTCAAATGATAAAGAAGTCATTGGCATCATGAAGAATCTGCTTTTCAACATCATTCATGGCATTCCCGTCAACTTCCATGATTTCTTCATGAGGACTCTAGCAAATATTGCCATGTCACCATTTGAGCTGAAGCCTTATGCACCATGGATTATGAGATTCATCAGGACAAGGTCTTCACTCAACTACAAAGCTGACACTCTGAACCACTGCAGCTACTTGCCTCCAATTGAAGTCCTCAAACGGACATTTTCCTCAGCTGATGACAAAGGCAAGGCAGCTGCTGTGATAGATGAAGGCATTCGTCCATTGGATGGTCAATTTCGCAAGGCTGCATCCTATTCCACCAATGATGACTCTGCCACACATGACTCTGCCGCCAACAACTTTGCCAAGCAAAATCCTCAAACCACAGCACCCAGGGTGATGACTGATCGTGAGTTACTCCTCAGTCTTCATCAGAAGGTTGATCGCAATCATAAATGGGCCAAGCGTCAGTTTGGTTCAATTCTTCACAACATGACCTCAACACACAATGCAGTGAAGAAAAACCAATACTACCTCCATGAAACCTTCAAACGTACCTGGGCTGTTCTGTCTCATGTCTACAGCGCTGAAGATCTGAAGAAAATGGGTCTCAAGGAAGAATTTGAGTGGTCTGCACCTCCTCCAAAGAAATACAAGAAGGTCAAGGTTCCTTCCTTGGTGGCCAGCTCCTATTCTTCATCGCGGGACACTGATGAACATGAAGACTTGGACAACACAGCGGAAGGCCCTACTACAACAACTGACCCCGACAACGCTGGCGCTCCTTCATCAACTTGATATTCGTTAGGGGCGTTAGTCCTCAGTTTTGATCCTTTTGGTCATTCAATGACAAAGGGGGAGACATTTGAGTTAGTCTTCAAGCGGGTCTGTATTATATGGGCATTTTTTGCTAAGTTACAACTCTCGTTCTTCTGAAACTTTTATTGGATCGAGTTGTAAACTTAAACCTGGTGGTGGTCTAATACTTCTGCTACGTTATTCTCCATGCTTATTCCTCGTTAATATTATTGCACGCATGCTGAATTACATCAGTCACCATATTTCATCATGCATTTCAAATTCTTCATAATATATGTCAAATGCGTGCATGAATTACAAGATATAGGGGGAGATCTCCATGATTCTACTCTTCAAGTGTGCATTGCTTCAAAAGAAAATTCCTCACTATGCACATCTTCAGGGGGAGTTCTTCTATATCTTGCAATCAAATTCCTCAATATCAGTATTTACACTTCATATGTTTATCCCCGCTGAAAACTTAACCTATATTGTCATCAATCACCAAAAAGGGGGAGATTGTAAGTGCATCTAGTGCCCCTTAGTGATTTTGGTGCATTGAAGACTTATAGGTTAAGGATCTAATGCGTTTATGAGTGTACACAGGTCTATAAGTCTATAAGGAGTTTGATATTTACAGAGAAAGTCGACCCCTAAAAATGAAGTTTTTCGACTGAAGACTTTGGTATTCTGAAGACTTTCTCAAGACTTTGAAAGTGAAGAAATTGGTGTAACCTTGAAGACTTGGTATTCACTTGAGGAACATGAAGCGTGAAGACTTTTGTTTTCGTAGTTTCATTTTCTCTTTCTTGAGTCATAGGAAACACCGTACTGTTAAAGGGGGTCGAGGAAATACTAAGGAAAAATTTCCATGTGATGCTCAACTCAAAATCCTACACCTACCAATCCCTTCGAGTGAAGCCATTGGAAATCTCATACAGTTCAGTCAATTTCTTTAGTGACAGAGACGAAGTTCTTCTGGTCTCTAAGGAATTTGTTCTGACTGAGGAGTTAGGAATTCGCCAGTGCGGATTGCCTACACAGAGAGGAACATGATAGCCCTGAGGAATTTGAACCTCAAATTTCCGACCGTTGCTATGCTGCGTGCCAGCTGTCCCAAAACATCTTATCCACCTAACGGTCATATCATTGAAGGGCATTTATGTCTTATCATGTTGGGCTGCTCCCTAGGCTATAAATAGCCGCCCCCTACAACCACTAGCTGGTTGGCTGCTCCGAGAGAAACTAACACTTGTCATTTGAGAGCAACCCATCCTCCGAGGACTTTGAGCGAAAATCATCAAGTGAGGAAAATCCAAAACCCAAACCCAAACACCTACAAACCCAAAGTGATTGAGCATCACTGAAGAGATTGATCCTGCATGGATCCGACGCTTGTTACCTTTGAAGACAGTGCTTCTTCCAAACGGTTGGGCGTCATGGTCTAGAGCATCCAAGAGGAATTGTGGATCGCCGAGTGACCGAGTTTGTGAAGGTTCGGAAGTCACCTGAAGACTTACCACGAGTGATTGGACGAGGTCTGTGTGACCTTAGTTCAAGGAGAATACGGTGAGGACTTGGTGTCCCGAGCTGCGTGCTCAGGACTGGGTGTCCGGGACTATGTGTCCTCGAGTTTAAATACTCAGCCACTCTAACCAGATGTACAACTGAGATAGCAGTTGGAACTGGTCTACCAAATCATTGTCTTCACCAAGCCAACTGGTTCTATTTCCTCAACTCTTTCATTTCTTCAGTATTGTGTTATGTGCTTGTCATATCTGTGTTTGAAGACTTTGACTGAAGACTTGCTCAATTTCCTCAGTTCAATTTCTTTAGTCTGTTTGTCTTCATTCTGTGTTATCCTGTGATTACGCTTTCTGTACTCTGTGCTAGTCTTCATTTCATCATGATGACCATGCTTGTGCTCTGCTATGTTTACTTCTGAGTACTTATTCCGCTGCAAGTAGTTCTTCGCTAAGAAATTTCCTCACTAGTAAATTCCTCAGTGAAGAATTCATAAAAATCGCCTATTCACCCCCTCTAGTATAACACACTTTCATTCCCCACTCCCGGTCCCGGTTTCTCCACCCCTGCCAACATCCCTTAGTCTGCGAATTAGCGGCTCAATGGCATCCACTACTTTTTTCATCTTTTTTTTCATTTTTTGGGGAAGGCTACACGTTATGTATGAGAAATGAATGTATGAATGCAATTCTAAAGTTTGTCATCCAAACAAGATTTGGTATTGAAACCTCATAGGCATTTCAAGGGCCAATTTGGTGAACAGCCAAACAAACATATTCGTATTCGTATTCGTGCGATTTCAGTTTCCTCATTGAATTGGAATTACAGTCCAATTCAATATGAATGTATTCAATACGTACATCCAAATGGAGTGTAAGCTATGAGACACCTCATTTGCTTCCCGGGCATAACTAAAAGGTGTTTACCAATTTAAGGAGTACTTACCAAGCTGCTTCGTGATTTCAGGGTTCTCCGGGCTCAAAAAACGCAAAAGAAACGGGAGTATAGACTGACATGATTTCATCCCAATAACTGAGTGGATTAGTTGTCACTATAGACTTAGAGGGATTTTTCCAACATGAATAAACTTTTTACGATTCATGGGAATTTTGGGGGATCATTCCTTTGAACCGGAGAGAGGAAGACGAGGGATGTTGGCCAATTAAATGCATCAAGGACGGAGCAGACCAACTCCTGGTAAAGGACGAGGAGATTAAGCATAGATGGCAGAAGTACTTCGACAAGTTGTTCAATGGGGAGAATGAGTTCTACCATTGAACTGGACGAGTCATTTGATGAGACCAGCATGTGTTTTGTGCGGCGAATCCAAGAGTCTGAGGTCAAGGAGGCTTTAAAAAAGATGAAAGGAGGCAAGACAATGGGCCTTGATTGTATCCCTATTGAGGTGTGAAAAGGCCTCGGGGACATAGCGATAGTATGGCTAACCAAACTTTTCAACCTTATTTTTCAGGCAAACAAGATGCCAGAAGAATGAATACGAATTATATTAGTACCAATCTTCAAGAACAAGGGGATGTTCAGAGTTGTACTAATTATCGTGGAATTAAGCTGATAATTCATACAATGAAGCTATGGGAGAGAGTCATTGAGCACCGCTTAAGAAGAATGACAAGCGTGACCAAAAATCAGTTTGGTTTCATGTCTAGGAGGTCGACCATGGAAGCCATTTTCTTGGTACGACAAGTTATGGAGAGATACAGGGAGCAAAAATATTTGCATATGGTGTTCATTGACTTGGAGAAGGCCTATGATAAGATATCGCGAAATGTCATGTGGTGGGTCTTGAAAAAACACAAAGTTCCAGCAAAGTACATTACTCTCATCAAGGACATGTTGTACAAGTGTTCGAACAAGTGATGTCGACACTAATGACTTCCTGATTAAGATAGGACTGCATGAGGGGTCAGCTTTGAGCCCTTATCTTTTTTTGCCTTGGTGATGGATGGGGTCACAAGGGATATACAAGGAGATATCCCATGGTGTATGCTCTTTGCGGATGATGTGGTGCTAGTTCATGATAGCCGGACGGGGGTAAACAGGAAGTTAGAGTTATGGAGACAAATCTTGAAATTGAAAGGGTTTAAACTTAGTAGAACTAAAACCGAGTACATGATGTGTGGTTTCATTACTACTGGGTGTGAGGATGAGGAGGTTAACCTTGGTGGGCATGTGGTGCCTCAGAAGGATACCTTTTTGATATTTGGGATCAATGATGCAGAATGATGGGGGTACTGATGAAGATGTGAACCGTCAAATCAAATCCGGATGGATGTAGTGGCGGCAAACTTCTAGCATTCTCTGTGATAAGAGAGTGCCACAAAAGCTAAAAGGCAAGTTGTGCAGGACGGTGGTTTGACCAGCAATGTTGTATGGCGCTGAGTGTTGGCCAACAAAATGACGACATGTTCAACAGTTAGATGTGGCGGAGATGCGTATGTTGAGACGGATGTGTGGCCACATGAGGAAGGATTGAGTCTGGAGTAATGATATACGAGATAGAGTTGGGCTAGCACCAATTGAAGAGAAACTTGTTCAACATCGTCTAAGATGGTTTGGGCATATTCAGCGCGGGCCTTCAGAAGCTCCAGTGCATAGCGGACGGCTAAAGCGTGCGGAGAATGTCAAGATAGGTCGGGGTAGACCAAATTGACATGGGAGAAGTCCGTAAAGAGAGATATGAAGGATTGGTATATCACCAAAGAACTAGTTATAGACAGGAATGCGTGAAAGTTTACTATCCATGTGCCCATACTATGAGTTGGTCGCGAGATCTTATGGGTTTCATCTCTAGTCTACCCCAAATTATTTGGGACTAAAGGCTTTGTTATTGTTGTTGTTGTATTCCTTTGAACCAAATAGACTATACATTGTACTTGGAGTTTACTTATAGACAAATTCTTTCTGTTTCGGTCTGATAGACGCACACATTCATAGAGCCTACCATATCCGAAAAATCACAGAGTTTAAGTATTGATGAAATCATCACACTCACATCATAGAGCCTACCATGTCCGAAAAATCACAGAGTTTAAATATTAATGAAATCACCACATGCACATCGCTATGGCCGAATCATCGTCTCCATTAAAAGAACATCCACAATTGTTAGACACCAAAGTGTGTCAATGTTGTGCTGCTAAATTTTGGTTCAAGATAAGTTAGTTCGTAATCCTATTCTAGCTTTTGACGCCCCTACCACTAGGGGTTATGAAGTGGTGAAGAGAACTGCTGAAGAAAAATGATGACAATGTGGATGGAGATAACGAGAGTATTTGAGAAAAAAACTACTATTGTTGGGGTTGGCGTCCCACGTAACGACAACTTCAAAAAATTTGATGAAAAATATTACTTTTTTAGTATTTTTTTCCCTGAAAATTATAACATTTGGTTGTTGACCATTTTAGAGGATTTAAATATCTTCATGACAAGCAGGATCCACCCGCTAGGGATGACGTAGCAAGAAAGTCAACACCGGAATGACCGTAAAGCCATGGAAGTGTGGTGCTAGCTATGATTTTTGCATCACAGGGGAAGGAGAGGGAGATTTTGAATGCTAATTCCTCCAGCTCATGAAAAATGACGTCTAAAATAGAGTCTAAGCTAAGCTTTTACCACTAATGTTGTTCAAAATATTTAGGTTATAAAGCCACATATTTCGTGTACTTAAGTAACTTGAACACATTATAACTGATTTTATTCTATTGATATACATGTGATATACATGCAATACATACTAGTAATTAAATTTACATTCTAGGGTGAATTCTTTTTAGGAGTAAACTAGAACGAGTTTAGAGTGGCTAACTTAGGTAACTCCAGCAGAGTTGTCATATCCGCGAACCGCCATTCGTCATATGAAACGCAAACATAGAGACTGGACAAGCGACATGTAAGTCGCCATATCTCAGTCTTCATATATATATATTTCACATTCAAACACTTGGATTCCCTAGAAATTTAAACATTTAGCACATCAAACAAATATGTACATAGTTTTTGACAAGATGCATGAACAAAAACATTTCATCGATGATATGTACAAATCGCATGTTCCTGCCGCTCCCTTTTTCGAGCTTTTTGAAATGAATGATCAAATCTCGCGCCGCTGGATCCATTAGGTTCGGATCCAGCATGATGAACATATTCTTCTCGGCTATCCGATCATTTCTCGCCTGGTCCTCCTTAAGTTGGAGCGTACGCACGTTTATCTGCTGCTGCATTCGGAGCCAAAGCGTCTCCATCTCTTTCTGGCTCCATATGCTCTATCGCATTTCATCCCATCTTGCCCTCTTCTCTTGGTTCTTCTTCTCCTCCATCACTATTTTTTCTTGTTTCTTCTCGGCGTACTTATTTCATGTCCTCATCAACTCCTCGGTTTTTCTTTTTCCATTGTCTCCACCTATTTCTCTCTCTTGAGTCTCAACTTTTCCAACTTTTCCCATTAAGATGACCCGTGCTTGCCGTCGGAGTGGTATTTGTATGAGCCTTTGCCCTTTCCTGTCCATCAACATCATCTCCATCGTCGTCCATCTTCATAGAGGAATTCTCGCACTTTTCAGCTGGCTGACATCATCATTCCTCGTCTTCCACTTTTCATGCTCTTCCAACAAGTCCCAACAATGTTGGAGGCCAAACGGTTTGCCCTTCGACTTGGGCATTTGTTTATACCTCTCTTGGGCTATCTCATCCTTAAACAAATAAATGCACAAGTACAACTCGCCCAATGGCTGCACATCTTTTGAATCATATCCATCGTTTTGCGAGAGATCTGAGAGTAAGATTCGTACTATGTCCAGGATGAAATTGAGATACTTGGCCGCCGTCTGATCTTTCCCGACGATCGCATCAAGAGAGTTATCTTGTCATGCCAGGACACGCACAACATCCTCATCAGGCTTAAAGTTGATTCCCCGAATGGGCTTCTTCTTTGATGAGCCGGTGGGCTAGAATTGATCAAATTTCGTATCATGGGCAGACTGGTGATCGCAAAGCGACAATGATGCACCATTGTAGGATCGAAAGCATGTCTAGAGGGGGGGGGTGATTAGACTACTTGACTTGATAAAAATCTATCATTTTCCCAATTTTAAGTCTTGGCAAATTTTAGCAACTTAGCACAAGTCAAGCAATCAACCTACACATGCAAGTCTAAGAGTATAACAACGGAATGTAAAACATTTGCATATGAAGGTAAAGGGAGGAGTTTGGAGGGAGCAAACGCAATGTAGACACGGAGATTTTTGGCGTGGTTCCGATAGATGGTTCTATCGTACATCCACGTTGATGGAGACTTCAACCCACGAAGGGTAACAGTTGCGCGAGTCCACGGAGGGCTCCACCCACGAAGGGTCCACGAAGAAGCAACCTTGTCTATCCCACCATGGCCATCGCCCATGAAGGACTTGCCTCACTAGGGTAGATCTTCACGAAGTAGGCGATCTCCTTGCCCGTACAAACTCCTTGGTTCAACTCCACAATCTTGACGGAGGCTCCCAAGTGACACCTAACCAATCTAGGAGACACCACTCTCCAAAAGGTAATAGATGGTGTGTTGATGATGAACTTCTTGTTCTTGTGCTTCAAATGATAGTCTCCCCAACACTCAACTCTCTCTCACGGATTTGGATTTGATGGAAAGATGATTTGAGTGGAAAGCAACTTGGAGAAGGCTAGAGATCAAGATTTATGTGGTTGGAATGGAATATCTTGATCTCAACACATGAGTAGGTGGTTCTCTCTCAGAAAATATATGCTGGAAGTGTAGGCATGTTCTGATGGCTCTCTCCACGGATGAAGAGTGGGTGGAGGAGTATATATAGCCTCCACACAAAATTTAACCGTTACACACAATTCACCAAACTCGGTGGGACCGAATCATAAAACTCGGTCAGACCGATTTAGTTTAAAATGTGAACATTAGGCTTTTCTATGGGACCGACATGTCAACTCGGCGGGACCGATTTCATTAGGGTTAGGGCATAACGTAATCTCGGTGAGACCGATTACACAAACTCGATGGGACCGATTTTGGCAATAAGCTAACCAGAGAGTTGGTCAGGCAAACTCGATGAGACCGATTCGGTCATCTCGGTGAGACCGAAACGATACGAAGGGGAAACAGAGAGTTTGCATTGCGAACTCGGTGGGATCGATCGCTCATCTTGGTTGGACCGAAATGTTACGAAGGGAAACAAAGAGTTTGCAATCCCATCTCGGTGAGACCGAGATCCCTATCGGTCAGACCGAAGTGACTAGGGTTTCTGGCTATGGCTATGTCAAGAGAACTCGATGGCGCCAGATAGAACAAATCGGTGGGGCCAAGTTTGGCTTTTGGTTTGGGACATATGTGGATATGAGAAAGTGGTTGAGGGTTTTCGGAGGACCACTAAGCATTTTGAGCAAGCAAGCCATTAAGCAATACCTCACCCCTTTTAATAGTATTGGCTTTTTCTATGGACTCAATGTGATCTTGGATCACTAAAAAAAATGTAGAGTCTTAAGCTTGAGCCAATTTGTGTCCTTGCATTTTGAGGGGTCCACATTTCTAATGCATGCCATGCCAATCATTGAACTTCGTGAAATAATCAGCTTGAAGTAGCGTTAGTTCAATGAGCTATATGTTGTTAGTAATTACCAAAACCACCCATGAATAGTTGCACTTTCAACCATCAAGATCAACATCATTTGTCCTGGACTAACCCATCATCAAATTGAGAAATGATGAGTCGTTGAAGGTCGATCCCTCCAATTTCAGAAAAAAAAACACCGCTAAATCATAAACATTGCATAGCTACCAACGAATTTTCATGGTCACCTCGCATTCGATCAAAAAAAATTGATGCAAGGCACATGATTGCTTGTTATACATCGCCATCGTGTCTGCCGTGACGTACGACTGGGAAGGCATCTTAGTTTCGTCCGCCTCCGGAACAAAGCGAGGTGGGGGTGGGCCACGAGCACCTAGGTTCTCCATCTTCTTCTTCCGCCCCTTTGGCACCTACTAGGGGAGGCGGCCACCTCCGCGCGACGCCGTAGGTTTTGACACCTCTTTGGCGGCAACATGGATGAGATGTTGGCCTAGGCGGTGATGGCATGCCGTCGGAGGCGCGGGAGCCATAGGAGGTCCGTCGATGGAGCCTCAGGAGGCATGGGGTCCGACTAAAAAATAATTGATTTTGACGCGGGGGTTGAGGCGGCGTTCATGACATCATCAACAAGGATTGTGGACGGCCGGAAGCGGTAGAAGGCAGTAATGCGGCGAGGGAGAGGAGGCGACAAAAGAAGTGGGGGAGGGGGGATGTCGTTCGCGCGAAGCCGTTTTCCGGATGGTATGCACTTCAAATATCCCCCACAAACAAACACAAAAATATGAAGGATCGCCGGCTTGATTTAGAGAGTGCTCCATAAATTATGTCGATCAAGGGTGAAATGATAACTCATTTAGAGCGATTTTTTCCGCCAAAATCATCCTATCGATGGTTACTATAACGATCGGGCCAATATGACGACTCCAACAAACTCGCTCCTAGGGTGTGTAAAGAGGTGTGACAGAGTGACAGCCCCCCGAAACTCGAAGATATTTCCGAGAGCATTTTGGACGCATAAGTATCGGTCGGGTTCCTTTCGGTGCTCGGATGGCTGCATAGGCGGCGAGTGAGCTGAACCTGGCCCGACATCCGCCCGAGGCTGAAAAAGTCGCTCAGATCCCTGAAGTTGAAGTAATGGCCGGCTAACCTCACCCGTACTGTACTAAGTACAAGCAATCAAGAGGGGCGGTCACGGCAACTAAAGCCGGTAAGCAATACGCGGAACTTCCATAGCTGGTAAGCCGTACTGTCCTCGAAGACGTGAGTCCTGAGCTGACGCTGTCGGGACGTGACTGAGGCAGCACCAGCACGGCCCGGCAAGTACTGACCTTTAGCCGCTGGACACGAGCGCACGGAGGGCACCGCACGGCGTGGATGCTAGTACTCGACACCAACCAGTGCGTCTCGCGATCCAGCACGATACTTTGTCCTCGGTGATCTCGACGGCGTCACGGGGTCGGCATGGACTCATCATTTCCATCATCTTTCCTGGATGAACGAGACATCTCATGGCGGTGCAAACTGGATGAACGAGACATCCCATGGCGGTGCAGACTGGATGAACGAGACATCTCATCACCCTAAACCCTAAACCACTGTTCCTTTCTTAATTTGCGTGAGCCCCCTCTCTTGCTTCCGGCCCATCCACGAACTCCTAGCCCAGCATCATGCGCGCCACATGAGCCAAGTGGCCCGCGCACCCAATTCTGCTGATGGCCCGCCACACCTGGGAATTTCCTATTGGGACCTCACTTGTTCCACACAGGCAAATGACATGTGGCCCGGCCCATTTAGGTTATAATCGATCACGGTTTTGCGGAACCCGTTCCTTATCCGGTTTCCCCTATTTTGGGGACTTTCTAGAAGGTTCCCGAATCTTTTTTTTCTGTTTTTTTTTCTTTGCTTTGTTTTATTTTCAATTTCTTTTTTTCCTTTATCTTTTTAAATTGCAATTTTTTAAAAAAATCAATATATTCCAAAATTCTGAAATTAGAAAAAGTATCACTATTCAAAGAGTGTTTGCATTTAAAAACAAATCGTTACCAATGTCCAAACTTGTTAAAAAAATGGAATTTAAAAAATTGTTCATGTGTTAAAAAAACCTGAGTTATTCATAAAATGCTCAAAAGGATAAAAAATATTTTGAATTTAAAAAATGTTACTTTTTAATACAAAATGTACATTTTTAGCATATAAGGAAAATGTTTTTTCATGCACGTTGAAAACCTACCAAATAGACTATGTACATTATTCTTATATAGATGTTTGAATTTTCTTTTTGAAATATAGGTGGAACATTTTTAATGATAATAAAGATTTTTTTAATACGTGAACATGTTTTTACATTTAACATTTTTTGTAAACACGTGAATATTTCTTGGAAATAACAGTTGCAATTTTTTGAATGGTACGAATTTTTTAACTTATACTACCCAATTTTTTTTACATAATTTTGAAAAAAATTCATTAACGTTTTTTAGTCACGTGAATATTTCTTTGAAATGCCACATACAGTTTTTTCAATGGTACAAAATATTTTACTTATACTACGTGATTTTTTTTGTATAATCAAGAGATAATGATTTTTTTAAAAAAATATCACCTTCATTTGTATGAATGGTAAGAATTTTTTTTTAAATTACATGATTTTTTTACATTAAGCATTTTTTGTAAATGGCACCAACATTTTTGCATAGCATGTGGACATTATTTGAATGTTACAATCATTTTTTTCAAAATGCCTTCACTTTTTTAGAAAGTTACATGAACATTTTTTCAGAACTTAATTAATTGTTTCTGGAATATATGTATTTACAATATTTTATAATAATAATAAAAGTAGAAAGGAAAAAGATAAAACCAGAGGAAAAACAAAACCGAGTGAAGAAAAGAACAAATCCTCTACTGCATCGGCCCACTAGGGGGAGTTCCAGTAGGCAACGCAATCTTCTATCTCGCATAAAGCGAGACATGGACTTTCCAGCGAGAAGGCATGGACGCAAAATGCTTGATAGCTATCTGCATGGTCCTACAATTTTCTTTTTTTCTTTATTTACTCAAACGACAATGCTAGTGCAACTTGTAACAAGTAATCACAACCTTTCATTGTCACAAAAAAGTAATCACAACCTTTCGGTTTGTGAAGGAAAACCATAATTATTCACCTACTCTTCAAGAACAAGCCCCAAATATGGTGATTTAGTCTGTTTAATAGTAATCCAACTGGTCAAGGCCACCTGTAAGTGCCAACATGGTAAACAACGAGAACATGATGGACCCTACATCATCAAATATAGTCCTAATGAAAGAGGCATCGGCATGGACCCTGTCCCAGGATCCTCGTTCGTGGCGGCGGTGGCAACATGGAGAAGCTTGGCAAAT
The DNA here is from genome assembly GCA_032464435.1 of Aegilops umbellulata. Classification (NCBI taxonomy): domain Eukaryota; kingdom Viridiplantae; phylum Streptophyta; class Magnoliopsida; order Poales; family Poaceae; genus Aegilops; species Aegilops umbellulata. The sequence continues at coordinate 344,325,247 of CP136060.1, read as the reverse complement.
GAGCGACTAGGGTGTTGGAATCCAGACGATGGGAGAGGGTAGTGTGAGGGAGTGCGGATTAAAAAAGTCCACTAAGCGAAGGGAGTAGCGTGGACTAGCGGCGAAGACGGTGGATAGGGCGGGCGAATATTTTTGAGGCGCATGGAACCGGGCTTTGTGATAGGATCACAACAGAATCAACATATATGCTCGCGAATTAACTCGATTTCATCACTCACAAATACCCCGATTTGGTAATTTGATACAAGTTTTAGAGATCATCTCAGTCTACCTAGTAGTTCTAGGGTTCTATAGCTATGCTATTACAACTTGGAGAAGAAGATACCCTGATCCACTGATCGCGAGAGAGTTTATAGCGGCGTGAGAGAGAGAGAGAGAGAGAGAGAGAGAGAGAGAGAGAGAGAGAGAGAGAGAGAGAGAGAGAGAGAGAGAGAGAGATCATGAAAAGTAAACTGAAGTATTGTTAGTTCACTGTACCATTCAAGAGAATGGTGGCAACAACGTGAAAGTAAACAGGGGAGCCCTTGGTCAATATCAGTTGTTTATCGCCCTTTACTTAAAGAAATCATAACTGTCCATCCATTGATCATATCTGTTCATCTCTTTCTCTCCTCCAAGGTGTTGAATTCTTTAGAGTTCAGAATTCAAAGTTCTAACACTTGGATCAACGCTATTGCTAGAGCGGCGGTAGGCAACGACTACATTGTGTTGGTGCAAGGACGGCGAGGGGATGGGGTATCGGTGGTGAGCCACTGAACAATTAGTGGAGCTAGTGCTTGTTGATGTTGTAGACCTGTAGTTAGCGGTGCGGTGGGGCAAGCAGACTTAGCCGCCGCCTTCTAATGAGGAGGAGGGGACAACATGGCCTTACAGATATGTTGGTTGTGTTAGCAGCTACTGCGGTTAGTCACGATGGCCCCATGGTGGTGGATTTTGGATTTGCCTTGGGCGGAAGAGCGGAGAGCTTAGGAGAGGTCCACACATCCTCACACTTTTTTGCCACGTGTGGGGCCAATCTTCTAATTTGGTGCCAAACAGATTAAGCCTTCAAATTTGGGCATGGTGTAGAAAATTAGCTGAATAGTTGTGGTTAAAATGTTTAAATATGTAGGGAATGTGTTATGCAAACAAAAAAATACGATGCACAACAAGCCCATGATCACTAGGTACAGATAGCGATGATCATACTAACAATCAACGCAATGGAAGTAGAGAAGATTATCGGTGAAGCCTGTCGATTCCTGTAACTAGGTTATACACACCCATGAGAATTTCTGCCGAAACGACCCTACGATCTAGTGTCAAAGTAGATTATACCTCCAACGTATACACGTGTACCGATCTAGCAACACCACAATAGTCGATAGAACTAACACAAATAATTACATGGAGAGGCATCCTAGAAGCATACCGATCTAGGTCAGATCTATACGGAGAGAGGTGGGCGGCGCCTAGCAAGGCAGGGGTCGATCGAGAGGCTTGGTATTCTCCTTGGTGCGACCCTCCCCGCCTGTATATAGGTGGAGGGTCCAAAAGGGGCGACCAACTTTGGGGGGGGGGGTTACCTCTCCCTATCCGCACATAGCGTCCTAGTCCTACTAGGAGACGAGGATTTCCTTTTCACTTGTCTTCCCCAAGCAGCGGGGTGGGGGTGGGTGGGGGGGGGGGCGCTAGCCTACATGGACACCATGGGCTGCATTGCCCCCAAAATAAGCGGGGTTGGTCCATGTGGAACGTTTCAAAATGTTTAAGAAGCCTCTGGAGTGGTCTACACCATTTTGGAAGCTTCTGTCACCTTTCAATGCATCCCCGGACATTCCGGGACACTTCTGAATATCACTGAGACACTTACAGATCCCCCGGAACACTTCTAAGACCATCATAAACACTTTAGGAACCCTTCTATATCATTCTTAATGATATGATGGTACTCATGCATGTTGCTAACCGTTAAGTGCGTGACACTGTAGGTTTGGGAATATGTCGACGTTTCTGGAACACCTTCCGGACAATAATCATTAGCGGGGTCTGTACACCCATAATAATTGCCACATACGGATGAAAATCATTATTGAGCAAACCTTTGTATTACCACATACAAATCCCTTTGCCTGCCGAGACTTTTACGATATCCTCGTGATCAATACCTTGATCATGATACCTAGTTACCTTCATTACCGATTTGTATTTTTTTTCATTACCGCATTCTTGTATTCCCATGACTAACATCTTAGTCACTATATCTAGTCATACGATTCTGGACACCGTAATACCGAGTGGGCTCAGAGTGTATCTCTCCATCGCCAGAGGGGCAAATCCCAATCTTGACATATCTAGCACAATGGCATACTTTTCCGGTGTACCTAAAAGTGACTTTTATAATTACCCAGTTACGGAGTAACATTTGGGAACTCCAAAATAACCATTTGTCTTCCGGGTCTACAATATTCTCATGGTCTAAGGACGCGGGCAAACGACAACACTTTATATTAGAATGCCGACAACAAATTGATGACATGATCTCACAATATTTCATAAGTTGAGTTTATCCAACACCATCATTACCTTAACAATGTGTTCTCACTATTATCGGCATCCTCGTTAAATTAACAACGCCATGATCAGAAAAACAAGATCATCAACAATACATGAACTAGTTCAAAGGCTCGAGTAGGGATTTGTTGGCATTTATCATTCTACACATGCAACTAAATTTTCTTCCGAATATCACATTCAAGAACCATTGCAATTCAAATATAGAAAGCTGAACTTAATTATGAACACACATATAGAATAATAACAACTTTATTATTGCCTCTAGGACATATTCTCAATGAAACTGTTCAACTATTACACGTTGCACCAAAGGTGTTGTTTTGCACAAGTAGCTCTTTTCTTGAACCAGTATAGTTGGCACTAGTTATTTGGCAACCAAAGGAAAAGAGTAATCAAATGTGATAGAGTAGACAAATCCTTTTAGCAAAAGAATTGTCATTTTGACGGAGGACAAACAACGTGCTCCCAACTTCTCGGGAATTAAACACTCTACGTACGAACGATTGTTGGCCATACAATAGGGAATGATAATGAAAAGAAACATATATCTATTACACAACCCATGGTATGTCTTAGATTGGCCTATTCTTCTCGTCTCCTGGTTGTTTTCTTTCTTCCTTGTATGCTTGCAGCACTAAAAGCATGTCGTGTGGTCTTTGATATAAAAGAAATGGTTTGTCAATTTTCTAAACAACTATCAAGGACAATATGCACACATTCATACAATGTTTAGTGATATTTATAAGGACTTCATCATCACAAACGGCCATCCAATATGCACACAATTATACATTATTATCGGTGGGACGCCGTCTCAGAGCGAAAGAGGGAGGTAGGAATTACAAAAAAACAGAAAAGAGAAGTGTTTAGCCGTACCAAGCAGACACTTCTACCACCGACTCCTGCCATACATAGGATTTGATCCCGAAAAGTCGGAAGTATAATTGTGCCTGACGTTGATTTGTTTTTTATATATAGAAGTAACAATATCTCTGCTTCACTAGGGATGTTAATTTGTTTCCAGAGTGTTTTCGATGTGTTGCGGTCGAGGGTTTTTTCCCCCTGTCGGTGAACACGTCTAACTCACAGCTCCGTGGAAACCGTGGGAGCAAGCGTCGTGTCCCAGGTTTCCACCGTAAATTTAATCACCTGCCGACGCATATCACCTCCGCCGTGAGTAGATTCCACGTCGAGCCGGAAAACGACGTCCGGTTCTCTTCGGAATCTCCTAGAGCCGCGGTATCTTGAAGCGGTCTCGTACGTCGATGTACTCTCTCAACTGAACTCCATACTCCGAACTGAACGCATCACCGGCGGTTCCTGATTTGCACGGACGTCGTTTTCAAAACTTCCGTTTTGCTCTCTAATTGTAACCGCCGAGCCCGCCCGTCCCCATCCCTCCCATGGTGCAGGCATCGTTCGATCATCCTGCACTCAACTTAATCTTTTTATTTAGTGACAAACTGAGAGGCTACCACGCAAGTTCCCGCGCGACAAGGGAAAACAGTGGCACCGCCTTTGTCTCCTAGCCCGCGATACAGTGGATTTGACGCCATGAGCACTTGCGTTGCACTGCACTACCGTAATTAAAGGTCCAAATTATGCTAACCAATTACAGTGCTTGGCGCGAGCGGAGCTTAAACCTAGCCATGATCGATCGGGACACCCATCGCGGCTCCGAGCCTACGATAAAGAAAATGGTATTGAGTCATTGGCATGACGCCAAAGCTAGCTAGCTAGTCATTCACGCCTCTAATTTACAATGATGTACTTCCTCCGTCCGAAAATACTTGTCGCATAAATGGATAAAAATGGACGCATCTAAAACTAACATATGACTAGATACATTCATTTCTCCGACAAGTATTTTCGGACGGAGGGAGTACGTACAAAACATGGCTTCCCTAGAATACACAAGAAAAGACGCCGCGAAGCTGAACAAGTGACAACAACCGAAGAGTATATAATTCTTGGTAGAAAACGGGTATATAAGTTAGTTCGGTACATTTTATAAATATGCTTTTTTTAAAACGGTGATGAACATTTTGGTGCCATGATTCTGTGAGGGCTTAGCGCGACAACTTCCCGACTATCTGTTACGACAGGTTTTGCCTATCTACGGTTAGAGATGAGCGATGTTGATCACCCCTCCCCTCCCCCCCCCTCTCGCGTCGCCACTCCCGATCGACATGGGAGTGGCCCCAAACCCTAGCAGCCACCACCTCTCCTCCCTCCTCCCCCCTCCCAGCCGCCACCCGAGGAGGCCGTCGGCTGCTGCGCGTCTTTCGGTGAAGGTGGCGGCGAGGATCTGCTGCCTCGCGCCGGTGTGAGGGGCTCTGGAAGCCAGGGCGGCGGCTTTGGATGAAGATGGCGGCGTCGATCTCTCCGGTGGATGACGCGCACGGGTGCTGGCCGTCTCGTACGGCCGCATGGGCGGCATGAGGGCGGCGAGGTCTTGCTGCAGCTTTGGGGTGGCGGAGCCTTGAAATGGGGGAAACCCCTAGTCGATTTCGGGCCGACCTCCACACCGGCGGTGCTCCGGTCCCGTTCTCCCTCTTGAGGGCGGGTCAAGCTTCCAGGTCCGTCCCCCTCCTCCTCCATCCTTCTTCGGACGAAACTCTTGGCCTTTTTGCCGGACGGCAGAGGCGTCCTGGCGTCTTGGTCCTCCCTGGAGGCGTCTATCAAGGGGTGGTTGGGGGTTGTGGTCCTGGTGCGTGGTGGTTGGTAGCGGCGGCGGTGCTGGATTCCCCTAGTTGCCGACGTTGGTGGTGGTGTGTGGGCCCTTCCGCATCTTTCAGCGGCTCCTCACCTTGTTTTCTAGTTGGTCGCCGGCCGGTGGTGGTCGTCCGCGTGTATGGCACGATCTAGACGAAGGGGAGATAGCGATCTCCCCCTCCGAAAGTGGCCCGAGGCGGCGGGAGGCGGACTTGACGTGTTCCTTCAAGCGGCCTGGATCTTCATGTCCATGGCAACTGTTGTCGTCAGGTGGCTTCGGTTCTAGCATTCTGGCTGCGCGAGATCTCCGGCGGCTTGATCGCTGCTTCTCTTGGTGCTTTGTTCGTTGCTGCCCCTGGTCGTAGTGATATGTGCATGTATTATTTCAGTTTTTGGTCAAGTCAGCACCATTGTATCTTAGCCGGTTGATGACTTCATTAATTTGAAGTCGGGCTTGCGTGCCTTTTCTCTAAAAAAAAGAGTTGGGCGATGATAGCGACACGCGTTCGACTCGTTTCTGTAGGATCTAGAAGTGAGTGTGTCTAGAGGGGGGGTGATTAGACACTTAGTACTAAAGTTGTAGTTTTTAAGCCCTTTTTGGTTTGAGTGAAGTTTTAGGCACAATTTCAGCACATACAATACATATCAAGCAAGCATGCAAAGAGTATATAGGCAGCGAAAAGTAAAGCATGCAACTTGCAAGAATGTAAGGGGAAGGGTTTGGAGAATTCAAACGCTATTGGAGACACGGATGTTTTTCCCGTGGTTCGGATAGGTGGTGCTATCCTACATCCACGTTAGTGGAGACTTCAACTCACGAAGGGTAATGGTTGCGCGAGTTCACGGAGGGCTCCACCCACGAAGGGTCCACGAAGAAGCAACCTTGTCTATCCCACCATGGCCATCGCCCACGAAGGACTTGCCTCACTAGCGGTAGATCTTCACGAAGTAGGCGATCTCCTTGCCCTTACAAACTCCTTGGTTCAACTCCACAATCTTGTCGGAGGCTCCCAAGTGACACCTAGCCAATCTAGGAGACACCACTCTCCAAGAAGTAACAAATGGTGTGTTGATGATGAACTCCTTGCTCTTGTGCTTCAAATGATAGTCTCCCCAACACTCAACTCTCTCTCACAGGATTTGGATTTGGTGGAAAGAAGATTTGAGTGGAAAGCAACTTGGGAAAGGCTAGAGATCAAGATTCATATGGTAGGAATGGAATATCTTGGTCTCAACACATGAGTAGGTGGTTCTCTCTCAGAACATATGAATTGGAAGTGTAGGTGTGTTCTCATGGCTCTCTCCATGAATGAAGAGGAGGTGGAGGGGTATATATAGCCTCCACTTAAAATCCAACCGTTACACACAATCTACCAATCTCGGTGGGACCGAATCAACAAACTCGGTCGGACCGAAATGGTAAACCTAGTGACCGTTAGAGATTTTCGGTGGGACTGACATGCATCTCGGTAGGACCGATGTGGTTAGGGTTTGGGCATAAGGTAATCTCGGTGAGACCGATTACACAAACTCGGTGAGACCGATTTGGTAATTAGCTAACCAGAGAGTTGGTCAGGCAAACTCGGTGGGACCGATTTTCTCTTTCGGTGAGACCGAAAAGTTACAAAAGGGAAACAGAGAGTTTGCATTGTAATCTCGGTAGTACCGATTGCCTAAACTCGGTGAGACCGATTTTGACAATGGACATACACAGTGAGATTGCAATCCCATCTCGGTGAGACCGAGATCCCTATCAGTGAAACCGATTTGCTAGGGTTTGGCAGTGGCTTATGACATATGAAACTCGGTGGCGCCGGATAGAAAGAATCGGTAGGACCGAGTTTGGCTTAGGGTTTAGGTCATATGTGGATATGGGAAAGTAGTTGAGGATTTTTGGAGCATATCATTAAGCACATAGAGCAAAAGGGTCATTAAGCAACACCTCATCCCTTCTTAATAGTATTGGCTTTTCCTGTAGACTCAATGTGACCTTGGATCACTAAAAGTGTAAAATGAAGAGTCTTGAGCTTGAAGCTTTAGCCAATCCTTTGTCCTTATCATCTGAAGGAGTCCCACAACCTTTAGTCCATGCCACTCAATTGTTGAACTTATCTGAAACATGCTAGATAGAACCATTAGTCCAACAAGAGATATGTTGACATTAATTACCAAAACCACCTGAGGAGCACTTGTGCTTTCAATCTCCCCCTTTTTGGTAATTGATGGCAACATACATCAAAGCTTTAGATAAAGATACAAGGAGTAGCAAGTAAAGCTTTGGAAGGACATGTAACAACCATAGGCTCCCCCTTCATGTATGCAATCATGTGAGTATAGAAAATAGAAGCATGTGAGAGCATAATCATGAAAGAGTAGGCAATGTGTTACATGTATCTTGTCCATATGCATCAGAGTAAAGGATTATTAAGAGGAATACCATCATGTTTATGAGTCCTTCTTGCAAACAGTTTGTACAAAAGCAAGAATTCCTCATGCTCATGATTCTGATGCATATACTTACCTTGTGGTCTTGAGTTGACTTAGGATGAAATGAACCTGCACAAACAAGGTTAGATAACACAGATACATCCACTAGCCAGAGCAAACAAAAGAAACCACAAGAGTACGAAGACTGGGATGACATGTAGAGAGTGAGTACAGAGTACCACATTGAATCAGACATGTCCCCAAGAGTAAAGATATGCAATGAATTTGAATGATTTCTTTCCCTTAGGTGTCTTGCTCCCCCTGAATCTGACATGGGATATTGGGAGAAGATAGGGAACAGAAAATCAGAGCTGAAAGATATGAATAGAACTTAATTCAAATGAGTACATATGAACATGTCTTTCCCCCAAAAAGACATGTGGCATCTCTCCTCTTAATCATCAAGCATCTGGGATCCTTGAGTATTCTCTCCCCCCGGAGATTTCTTTCTCCCCCTTAATATTTGGGATCCTTGAGTATTCTCTCCCCCTTAGTACTTTCTCTCTTTCTCCCTGATGATAAGCTTTGATGTGATCTCTCTCTCCCCCTTTGACATCAATTTCCAAGAAGGTCTTTCTAGAATCTGTCGAAAAGGTTTGGTCCTTGAGATTCAGCATAAAGCAATGGTAAAACTGTGATGCTTGTAGAGGATAAGATTCATCGAGTGGAGCTGGATCAGAAGAAAATATAGAATAAGTGGCAAACTGTTTTCCTGTTGCGAAATCGGTGACACCGAGCAGCAAGTTTCGGTGGTACCGAAAGAATTCGGTTGGTCCGAAAATTTCAGTCCGGTGGAACCGAGTTTACTTCAGAGAAAATACTTGTCACCTCAGCTCACTAGTCAAATAAGATTTCACAAAGATTTGCAATGAATTAACTGAAAGATTCGCAAGGAATTTGATGCAGAATATGCAGAACAAAAAGAAGCAGAAAAGAAGGAAAGTTCTAGATGAAGTTTTTTTTTTGAGAAAAACGAGGGAAACAAATATGCAAGGGACAAATGCAATAACACAGAAAAGAACACAAGAGAACTTCATCTAGAAATGGGCGGTGACATGGTCACCTATGTTAGAGTATATTGACTTAGGAGTCAAGTGAGAACACTTGATCATAGGTCATACTCATCGTTTAAGCTCAAAATGGGGTTACCATTTTTCGTTTAAGCATCTTGATGTATTCACATCTTGTCGAGTTGCTTTGACTCATGTCTTTGAGTAAAGCTTCTCTAAGATGGAATATCATACCTTGGGTGGTGGTGTGGATCTTGCTCATGTAGTGGAACTTGTGTGGGTGCTCGAGGTTGATGTAGCTCATCAAGAGTTGGGAGCACCACGTGGAGTTTGAGTTCATCTACCTACATGGATTAGTTCTTGCAAGGAAAAGCACTTGTATATCCAAAAAATGATAATCATGAAGCTCAATCATATGTTTGAGTGGTTTCGTGCTTCTTTGTCGTCAACCACCGTTGTGTAGAGACTTGGCGATGTAGAGATTTGCTCAAGATGTGAGTGAGTTGCAATCTCATAGAATTTGATTCAACCAGGTACCTACATGAGTTAGATATCATGCAAGATACTAATATATCCAAGACATAAGATAGTCATCATAAGAGATATATCATGGATTGGCCATAAGCTCATGTCTTGCATGTATCCAATGGAGTTTCTACTCCAAGTTCGAAGCATCAATGATGTTCAATTCTCCTCTCAACCTGCAAAACACTTTCTCATCAAGTGGTTTAGTGAATATATCCGCTAATTGCTTATCGGTGCGAACATGCTTAAGATCAATGTCACCCTTAGCAACATGATCTCGAATGAAATGATGACGAACTTCAATATGCTTAGTTCGAGAATGTTGTACAGGATTATGACCAATTTTGATAGCACTTTCATTGTCACAAAGCAATGGAACATGTTTCACATAGACCCCATAATCTTTAAGAGTTTGGGTCATCCAAAGTAATTGAGCACAACATGAACCAGCAGCAATATATTCCGCTTCGGCGGTGGATAGGGATACCGAGTTTTGTTTCTTGGAGGACCAAGACACAAGAGATCTACTAAGAAATTGACATGTACCCGAAGTGGACTTTCTATCAACCTTGTCCCCGGCATAATCCGAGTCGCAATACCCAACAAGATCGAAAGAGGACCTCTTAGGATACCAAATGCCAAAATTTGGTGTATGAATTAGGTATCTTACTATCCTTTTTACGGCCTTAAGATGACATTCTTTAGGGGCAGCTTGATATCGTGCACACATGCACACACTTAGCATAATGTCGGGGCAAGAGGCACATAGGTATAACAATGAACCAATCATAGAGCGATAAACTTTTTGATCAACCGGTTCACCATCTTTGGTCAAATCATTTTGTCCACTAGTAGGCATGGGTGTAGACATACCTTTGCATTCTTGCATATTGAACTTCTTGAATAGGTCTTTGGTATACTTCGTTTGAGAGATAAATGTACCTTCCTTAGTTTTCTTGATTTGCAAACCAAGAAAGAATTTGAGTTCACTCATCATAGACATCTCAAACTTCTTTGACATAAGCTTTCCAAACTTTTCACTAAAAAGAGGGTTAGTAGAACCAAATATGATACCATCAACATAAATTTGGCATACAAATAATTCTCCATTAACTCTTTTAGTAAAAAGGGTAGAATCAATTTTTCCAATTTCAAAACCACTTGCAATAAGGAACTTAGTCAAGCATTTATACCATGCTCTAGGAGCTTGTTTAAGATCGTAAAGTGCTTTGTGAAGTTTGTAAACATGATTAGGTTTCTTAGGATTGACAAAGCCGGGAGGTTGTTTGACATAAACTTCCTTCTCTATTTCTCCATTTAGAAAAGCACTTTTAATATCCATTTGGTACAAGGCGATATTATGATGATTAGCAAAGGCAAGTAAGATGCGAATGGACTCAAGTCTAGCAACGGGAGCATATGTCTCACCATAGTCCATACCTTCGACTTGTGTGTATCCTTGGGCAACGAGACGTGCTTTGTTGCGAACCACTTGTCCATCTTCATCTTGCTTGTTGCGAAACACCCATTTGGTACCAATGATGTTGTGATTGTTGTCGGGCTTCTCAACCAATGTCCAGACTTGGTTTCTCTCAAAGTTGTGTAGCTCTTCGTGCATAGCATTTATCCAATCCGGATCCTCCAATGCTTCCTCGACCTTCATAGGTTCAATGCTAGAGATGAATGAATAGTTTTCACAAAAGTTAGCTAAACGAGTTTTAGAGCGAGTGACTCTCCCGGTTTGGATATCATTGTAGATTTGTTCGACGGGGTGATCTTTGACAATTCTTGCTCGAACTCGTGAAAGCTTTTGCTTGGGCCTTCGTTGAACTTCCTCTTCATCTTGTTCTTCTTCATGATCTTCTTCATTGTTGGCGTTGTTGTTCTCTTGTCGTGGTGGAGAAGGAGGTTGTTGATGTTCGTCTTGACGTGTTTCCTCGTTTTCTTCATCTTGGTGTGTCCCACTTGTGGATGCTTCTGTGTCAACTCTTGGTTCACCTTGTCGTGAAGTAGAAGCTTCCACTTGGACGGACGAGGTATTCTCCTTCACCTCCGTTGGATGAATTTTGCCAATAGACAAGTCTTGAATTGCTTCCGAAGGGTCTTTGTCTCCTACATCAATTGGTAATTGATCTACTTGCGAGCCATTAGATTCATCAAACTTCACATCTACCGTTTCTTCAACCTTTCGGGTGAAATTGTTGTAGACACGGTAAGTGTGAGAGTTTGAGCCATAACCAAGTAGGAAACCTTCATGAGACTTAGGAGCAAACTTTGAACGATGATGCTTATCTAGAATATAGCACTTTGAGCCAAATACTCGAAAGTATCCAACTTGGGGTTTGTTACCGGTGAGGAGCTCGTATGCCGTCTTGCCGAGTAGCTTGTGAAGATACAAGCGATTTGTTGCATGACAAGCCGTCTCAACCGCTTCTGCCCAGAACTGCTTCGGCGTCTTGTACTCATCAAGCATCATTCTCGCCATTTTGATGAGCGTCTGGTTCTTCCTCTCAACAATTCCATTTTGTTGAGGTGTGTACGTAGCTTAGAACTCATGTGAAATCCCTTCTTCATCAAGAAAGGTATCCACATTTGCGTTCTTGAACTCCGTTCCGTTGTCGCTTCGAACCTTCTTGATCTTCACGTCAAACTGATTTTGGGCCTTCCTAGTGAAGTTTTTGAAGATCTTTTGGACCTGCGATTTGTCATCAAGAAAGAACACCCACGTAAATCTTGAAAAATCATCAACTATAACTAGACCAAAGGAATTTCCACCGAGACTCTTGTAGGCATTGGGACCAAAGAGATCCATATGAAGTAGCTCAAGTGGCCTCCTTGTGGTCATGATGTTCTTCACGGGATGCCTTCCTCCAACCTGTTTACCTACTTGACAAGCACTACAAAGTCTATCCTTATCAAATATGACACCGTTAACTCCAAGGATATGATTTCCTTTAATAAGCTTGTCAAGGTTTCTCATGCCAACATGACCTAGTCGTCTATGCCACAACCAACCCTTTGAGGATTTAGCAATAAAGCAAGTTTTAGGCTGTGCCCTTTTTGAGAAATCAACAATATAAAGGTCGCCTCTACGTATACCGGTAAAGACCATTTTATGATTATCTCGACGAAACACTTGGCAATCTACCTCAGTAAATAGGACATTCAATCCGAAATCAGCAAGTCTAGATACTGAAAGTAAGTTGTAGCCAAGGGATTCAACAAGCATGACATTTTGAATGGAGCTATCGTGTGAGATGGCCACCTTACCAAGGCCAACCACCTTACCCTTTGAATTATCACCAAAGGTGACATATTTTCGAGGGCCGTCATTTTCAGCAAGCTCACGAAACATCTCTTCGTCTCCGGTCATATGATCGGTACATCCACTGTCGAGAACCCATTCCTTTCCTCCTGACACATATCCTCGAAGATTAGCCATAAGACCAAAGTGTCTCATTGCATCATCAAGATCGGAGTCACTATCATCATCTTCATCATAGTATCCATGTTCAACATCATCTTGTGATTGATCATATCCTAGAGAGGGTAATTCATTAGATAAATGATCATCAAAGTGGTCACTTTTATGAATTCTTATGGATTCAGTTATGATATCACCAATGATTCCAATATTTCCTTTAGCATGCATGAGATTGGTAAGCTCAAATAGACAATTACCAAAACTAGGATCACTAGAGTTCATTTTACTCAAGGCAATAGATTTATGGAGAATTTCATCCAAATTTTTCAAGGAATAATTTGGGAATCGTTCCTCAAGAAATTTCCATATAGTATAGGCGCATTTAAGAGTGGGTAAACTAGCAATCAAGTATTTGGGCAATCCTCTAATGATGAGCTCAACGGTTCTAAGATTGCGAATCATGTCAACATCTTCATCTAGTGTGGGGTGCATAGAATCAACATGAGGAGCACAAGGACTAGCAATATACTTGTTCAAATGATATTGAGTGAAAATCACAAGCATCTCATTTTTCCATTCATGAAAATACTCTTCATCAAGAATAGGCACTCTATGTCTAAGACTCCCTAAAGTAGACACATCCATCTTCCTCCAAAGGTGATTAAACCAAGGCAATGGAGACCAAAGCTATGATACCACTTGTAGGATCTAGAAGTGAGTGTGTCTAGAGGGGGGGGGGGTGATTAGACACTTAGTACTAAAGTTGCAGTTTTTAAGCCCTTTTTGGTTTGAGTGAAATTTTAGGCACAATTTCAGCACATACAATACATATCAAGCAAGCATGCAAAGAGTATATAGGCAGCGGAAAGTAAAGCATGCAACTTGCAAGAATGTAAGGGGAAGGGTTTGGAGAATTCAAACGCTATTGGAGACACGGATGTTTTTCCCATGGTTCGGATAGGTGGTGCTATCCTACATCCACGTTAGTGGAGACTTCAACCCACGAAGGGTAACGGTTGCGCAAGTCCACGGAGGGCTCCACCCACGAAGGGTCCACGAAGAAGCAACCTTGTCTATCCCACCATGGCCATCGCCCACGAAGGACTTGCCTCACTAGCGGTAGATCTTCACGAAGTAGGCGATCTCCTTGCCCTTACAAACTCCTTGGTTCAACTCCACAATCTTGTCGGAGGCTCCCAAGTGACACCTAGCCAATCTAGGAGACACCACTCTCCAAGAAGTAACAAATGGTGTGTTGATGATGAACTCCTTGCTCTTGTGCTTCAAATGATAGTCTCCCCAACACTCAACTCTCTCTCACAGGATTTGGATTTGGTGGAAAGAAGATTTGAGTGGAAAGCAACTTGGGAAAGGCTAGAGATCAAGATTCATATGGTAGGAATGGAATATCTTGGTCTCAACACATGAGTAGGTGGTTCTCTCTCAGAACATATGAATTGGAAGTGTTGGTGTGTTCTCATGGCTCTCTCCATGAATGAAGAGGAGGTGGAGGGGTATATATAGCCTCCACTTAAAATCCAACCGTTACACACAATCTACCAATCTCGGTGGGACCGAATCAACAAACTCGGTCGGACCGAAATGGTAAACCTAGTGACCGTTAGAGATTTTCGGTTGGACTGACATGCATCTCGGTAGGACCGATGTGGTTAGGGTTTGGGCATAACGTAATCTCGGTGAGACCGATTACACAAACTCGGTGAGACCGATTTGGTAATTAGCTAACCAGAGAGTTGGTCAGGCAAACTCGGTGGGACGGATTTGCTCTTTTGGTGAGACCGAAAAGTTACAAAAGGGAAACAGAGAGTTTGCATTGTAATCTTGGTAGTACCGATTGCCTAAACTCGGTGAGACCGATTTTGACAATGGACATACACAGTGAGATTGCAATCCCATCTCGGTGAGACCGAGATCCCTATCAGTGAAACCGATTTGCTAGGGTTTGGCAGTGGCTTATGACATATGAAACTCGGTGGCGCCGTATAGAAAGAATCGGTAGGACCGAGTTTGGCTTAGGGTTTAGGTCATATGTGGATATGGGAAAGTAGTTGAGGATTTTGGAGCATATCATTAAGCACATAGAGCAAAAGGCTCATTAAGCAACACCTCATCCCTTCTTAATAGTATTGGCTTTTCCTGTAGACTCAATGTGACCTTGGATTCACTAAAAGTGTAAAATGAAGAGTCTTGAGCTTGAAGCTTTAGCCAATCCTTTGTCCTTATCATCTTAAGGAGTCCCACAACCTTTAGTCCATGCCACTCAATTGTTGAACTTATCTGAAACATGCTAGATAGAACCATTAGTCCAACAAGAGATATGTTGACATTAATTACCAAAACCACCTGAGGAGCACTTGTGCTTTCAGTTTCCATGTTTATAGTTGTCGCTACGTGGTCTACGAACCTAGATACAATCTTTGCTATTCTGGGGTTCCTTGTACAGCCATGACAGATAAAGTTTTTTCCGCAAGTAAACACAATGGAAGTTTTTATATGCGAGACCATGTTTTAGTTTATTTTTTTGTAATATATATACTGTTTTCATAAGCTGATGATTTATTTTTAAATATGTGAAATGCATTTTCCTTGAAAAACAAATAAAGAGCTGGAGATGGGCCTTGGCCCAGGCGCAGTATATATGGTTCCATGCCTGTTCCTTGGGAGCAACTAGTTAGAGGGTGAACCCTCAAAATAAATAACTAGTTGGAGGGTGCTCACCACCCCCCACACTCTAACCCCACACACTTTTCCTAGGCATGAGATGTGCTCCAACACTCCACTTGGTGTGCCCCAGCATCGCTATGTGTTGCGCGCTGGATGTACTGATAAGCATTTTTAGTTTATTTGGTTTTTATTTCTTCTTAGTTTTTTCTTGAATTTTTGGTTTTTCCGTCTTTTTGTTTATCTTGAGTTTTCTTATCTATTCGGAAAACAAGTTGTTGTGGTGGGGGATTACAGATGAGTTCGAGTTGCGAGCACATGTTTATGCTAGTTGGAAGCACATGTTATTTCGCCTTGGGAGCACAAATTAGTGCTTAGTTGGAGCACATGTTACTGCTAGTTGGGAGTACATGTTAGTTCACATTGAGAGCACATGTTAAACTGATTGAAATTGCTTCTCAATGTCAAAGTGTGTGATCGAAGGTATGGTTGAATAAAAGGAACTAAAATCAGCAATATTCCCATTCTCAACTTTATCATAAAAAGCATTCTCGTATTGGATAACAAAATGCTTCAATATAGTTTTGCGTTAGCATGCCCATCAAAGAAGACATTCATACTCTCACTATGTTGTGTAGTAAACATACTTGACCAGAAGGCATCTTTCACAAATATTAGAATCTGACGATGTGGATTGTCTTAAAGCAATTAAAAACATTCATTATCTCCAAGACTATACTTCTCAAGCATATGCATCCAAGCACCTTCAAACTCTATAATTGTTAATGAATCACAGAATGTCTTGCCAACGGCAACCTTGATGTGATCATATTCATCATGTCCACCTAACTACTCATGTATCTTTTTCATTACACTACAAAAAAATACACTTCCGTGATGATACATGTTTGTCACAGTAGGTCGCGTTTTTTGTCATGCATGTATATCCATGACAAATTTATGACATAATCAAGATAGTCATACATGTGCTGTCGTAGAAGTGTTCCATGACATTACCAAAATTATCATCACGGAAGTGTCCACTTCCATGACGATAAATCGCGCGTCACCGAAGTGCTTTCGTCAAGGGTGACCGACACGTGGCATCCACCGTAACGGAACACCATTAAGCTATCGGGTCGGGTTTTGGATCCGATAACCCGTTAACAACCCCGACTAATGGGGATTTTCCACGTGTAAAATCATCATTGGCTGGAGGAAACACGTGTCAGCTCATCGTTGCGACAGATGTCATCCACTCATTGGACGGAAGGCGCCTATGATACGTCGACACGTGGCACGGCCCAACAGAGGCCCATTCCTGTGAAAAGGCCGGCCTGTTTGACTTGGTCAAAAGGTGGCGGGCCGGCCCATGGAAAGCCTGTTAACGGCATGTTTGCATATAGCCCATTTACAGCCCGCTAACCCAAGGCCCGTTACGCCCTATCCGAATTAGGCCCAGTAGCGTCATCTGGGCCATCCAATATGATTCCAGCCCGTTTTCACTTCTGGCCCATGTATGGCCCATGATGTCTTTCGGCACATATGTGGCCCTATGTAACTCTTGGCCTATTAACGGCCCGTGGTGAAACTGGCCCGTAATGAACAGTGTATCACTTTACACCCATTAACGGCCCATGGTGAAACTGGCCCGTAATGAACAGTGTATCACTTTATACCCATTAACGGCCCGTTATTCCGTTGGGCCGTTTCCAGCCCATGTTATTTTTCGGCCTTCTCAGAGCCCATTTAATCTTGGACTCATTTCTAGCATTCGTTTTCTTACGGCCCGTTACTGTCATTCTCTGCTTGTGGGCCAAATTCAGCCCGTGGTTACAGTCGGCCCGTTTGTGGTTCGTTAACACGTTGGGCCATTTTCATAGCGTCATCAAATACGTCCTATTAACGATGGCCTGTTATGGTCAGCCCATGAACGGACGATTCCAACTCTAGCCCGTTTACAACCATAATGCGGTTTGTTTGGCCCATGTTTGGCCAATCGATCATACGGCCCGTATAAGGCCCATTGATGATACGGCCCGCAGAAGGACCATCATTTCTACGTCCCGTAGCAGGCCCATTGTTTCTACGGCCCGTAGAAGGCCCACTGTTTCTACGGCCAGTAGGAGGCCAAGTGTCACTACAGTAAATATTATCCCATGGTTATTGTGGCCTAGTTTTAAAAAATAGGTTATTGCAGCCACTAGCTAACCGCGGAAAAGAACCGCAATGACTACAAGCAAACAAATAAACAAGACAACAAGGAAATAAATAAGCAAGCAACTAACGCTAGGCTATCACGACTATTACACATATTACATCCACTGGGCATCAAAGTTCGCCACCAATGCAAATATAGGGAACAAAGCAGCAGATCATATACACTGGTTGTCAAAGTTGGCGACCAGAGCAAATAAACGCCGCAGCAAAACAAATCCAGAACTAAAGCCACTTCAGAAGATCTCAAGAAACAATATCCTGGGTACCCATAATGCTGGCAAGATGCTTAGCAAGCTTATTAACTTTCTCTTGTTTGGCGCTTAAATCCTCCAGCACTTGCTGTTGCACCAGAAAATATGCATCTGAATTCTGCAGGGACTTCCTCAGTCCTTTAGCTTCCTGTCGCAGCACATCTGATCGATGTCTTTCAACTTGAAGTTGAGACTCAAGAAGACGAACTGATTCAGGCAGCGAGTTCAAAGAGCTTGTGCCAGCAGTAGTGGCCAGTAACTCGAACACTACATCAAGACAGGACTTTTGGGTTCCCTCACCGTCGTCAAGATAGTTTTTATCAGCTTTCTTGGATACCAACAGGGATGTCTCACTATCTTGAACCTTATCTGCATTACTTCCTTTACCATTGGATAACGCGGTACTGTTCTCCAATATTTTGTCCGCATTCTAAAAGAGAAACAAGCAGACACATCACATGTTTACCATGTTGTATATGAAACTCATTTTGGTAAATGAGTTCAGTAGTAAAGTGGACATGATAACAACATGAAACAAACATATATCTATGTACCATGGTCACTTTATGGTCTTCATTCTAGTTTTTGTTGCCAAATCAAGATAGAGACACAGTTCAAATAATATTTGTTCAAGACAAAGCAGAATAGACAGAATATAAGTGTGGGTAACTATAGAGCAATAACAACACTTGTAATGTGCATGACATGAGAACATAACTGTTTATTCAATTGAAACTGAAATCAACATAGAGCAGGTTACAATAGCAAACCAGTAAAAGAAACAGGTTTAAAACATACCTGTTGCGCCATTGGAGTTTCAATTCCATCCTTCAAATTTAAAAATAGTTGGTATGAGTAAATACAGTAATGCAAGAGCAAAGGAGTATGAACCATAGCTACAGAACCTGACCTGAGAACAAATCTTCTTCTCCTTTAAGCGTTGAGTTGGGATCGGAGTGGTGGTCCTCGTGCTTTGGGCACTGCAGTTCCCTTACTAACTACTCGTGTTTGGGTGCTCTGTGGTGGAGAAGGTGCTGTGTTAACTGGAACTAGGTTACTATCTGCCGGGGTTGGGGTTGGAAGGGGTGTAGCTAGTTCTTTGTCCAACTGGGCAGGGGTACAATATGCGAGAGTCTGGGTTATGTGTGGTGGATCTGGTCCTTGGGCAAGTACAACCGTGGTTCTATCTGCATCAACTGGTAGCACTATCTTTTCTGAAGACCATTTTGTTACTCCCTTAGATACTGCCATCATGCTCTCCAATTCAAATGGCTGATAAACAAGAAAAGTAATTGAAAGTATAAACATTGTATGATAGACAAGTGCAATGGATAGCGGGGAATAAAAGAGGGCACAAAATAATTCATATTTATGTTGTCTAACCAAACAGGATAGCATGACACAATTTGACATATATGATGGCTAACTAAACAGGATAGCATGACACAATTTCACATTATGATGGCTAACTAAAAAAGATGGAAAGGCATAGTTCAAAATATGAGACTATGTAAACAGGATGACATGACATAACTATATGATGTGTTTATTAAATAGGTTGGCATGCCATAATTCACATACATTCACGGATAGAATGCCATAATTCAAAATATGATGACTGTAAACACTAAACAGGATGAGATGATATAACTATATGATGTCTTTATTAAATGGGTTGCCATGCCATAATTCAGATAGATGATGTGTATGTACTATGTAAACATGATGGCATGATATAATTCAAATATATGATTTATATAGTAAGCAAGTAAGCAGATGGAAATCCATATATGATGTAAAAACTAAGCAATGCAAGACAACATGCATGACATGGGTAATATAACCCTGCCAAGTTTGAGCATAGACCTCAGGAGGGAAATAGGACTGGTCATCAGTCTCTGAATCCTCCTCTGAGGAGCTCTCTGTAACCAGCAAGATGTCTGCTTCAGCAGGTAGCATTGTCTGCTCTGAATACCTTGTTCTCACTCCAGATACTTCCATCACCGCTTCAAATGGATGATGCACAGGAAGAGTAGTTGAATATACAAACGTTGTCAACAAATGGAACACGTATACAAAAAAATGATAGCATGATATAATTCACATACATAATGATTGGCTAAATAGCATGGCATTGCATAATTCACATATATAATTCCTTTGCAACAAGATAGCATTGTATAATTCACATATATAATGTCTTGCAACAAGATGGCAATGCATAATTCACATATATGGTAATTAGACATTGAACAGGTGGCATTCACACAAAGCATGTCTAAACTAATCAAATGACATAGCAATGCGAGACACCATACACACGATATGAGCAACATAACCCTGCCAAGTTAGAGCATACACCTCGGGGGGGGGGGGGATAGGACTGGTCATCTGTCTCTGAATCCTCCTCTGAGGAGCTATCCGTAACCAGTGAGATATGCGCTTCGTCAGATAGCATAGTCTGCTCTGAAGACCTTGTTTTCACTCCAGAATTTGCCATCACCGTGTCAAATGGCTGAAGCACACGAAGAGTAGTTGAATGTACTAACATTGTTGAAAAATGTAATATGTAACGAAAAAAGGATGGCCTGATATAATTTACATATAAGATGACTGGCTAAGCAGGATGACATTGCAAAATTCACAGATTTGATGCCTGGCTAAACAAGATGGTGTTGCATAATTTACATAAACGATGAATAAACTAAACAGATGGCATTCACACAAAGGATGTCTAAACTAAGCAGATGACATATTTGATGTATAAAGTAAGCAATGCAAGACACCATATGCATGATATAACCAACATCAGCATGCCAAGTTAGAGCGAAGACCTCAGGGGGTAAATAGGAGTTGTCTTCTCCTTCTGAATCCCCCTCAAAACAGATATCTTCCTCTCGATTACAATCCGAAATGCGTGGAGGGGGGCTGCCTTTGCGCCTACCATGGAGCGACGTCTGCATGAAATTTTATTGCCACGCAAGGCTCGTCTCTTTTGCTCTACATGTTTAGTTCCATTGTTTACAATAACTGTCATGCATAGGAATAAAACATAGTGAGATTATGTAAGGAGTGCATGCAGAAATCCAGAGTGATGGTAGCAACCTGTGGATAGACCCAAAACTGATAATAGCAGACATATAATGGCTTCAGTTAAAAAATACAGATAATGGCTTCTTTACTGTTTGTTTCCCACCCAACATGAAACTCATAGTAGACACCAGAGATTAACCAGATAGTAGATAGATACTATTGATAGCGGCCCTGATATGTACCCCACAACCATTTAAAAACTCATGTTTGACCATTAGTTTGGAGCTGACTCAGAGTCTAATCGGTGAGCAGGATGATAAAGTAGCATGTAATATTAAGCGATGCATAACGTAAGCAGACACGAAAGAGTGCGACATCTCTTGCGGACCCGTGTAGTCCTCGAGGTCATCTGCTCGGTTGATGATGGTAATGTAGTTTTCATGTCTGCCAGCGGCGGGGAAGAAGATCTGAGGCGGCGAAAGACAGTCTGGAGGCCGTATCCCTGCTGTGCTGGACCCTTCTATCGTTGGAGCAGCTGAGCTGGGGTGGACGACGGCGCAGCAGGAGCGGGACAAACCACGCAAGGTTTTCTTTGACAACTATCTGTAAGAGAAGTAATTCTGTAAGGGCTCATTTGAATTGGAGGATTCCAACAATGCAGGGATAGGAAATAGACAGGAATAGGATAGCAATGCACGTGCAACACAGAGAATTTAAAAACACAGGATTTCTGCCAATCTGGGTGTTTGATTCACAACAATTGGAAGATCACAGGATGCAAAGAAGCATGGTGAGATTAAGTCAAACCACAAGAAAATGTACAATGCTATTATGCTACTATATCTTAGTCTTGTGCTTCATGAATAGGAATTTGAAAAGGAGGACAAGTGAAAATTAAAATTCCTACGTTTTTTCTTTCAAGGAGACACTAAAGGAACAAATCCGTGTGCTCAGTGGACAACATATATAACATGTAGAGTAAAAAAGAGATGCAACAAGTGTACAACCTCTTTGGTAAAGCCATGTCGATCTCAGCATGATTGGGTTGGCCCGTGAGGATGCTCCGGCTGACTTTGCTGTCAGAGGAGGGGAAGAAGATCTTAGGCGTCTGGAGATGGAGCCCGAGGTACTGCTCCGCTGTGATGCAGGGTTTCATCGTAGGAGCAGCTCCGGTGAGTTGTACGACGCCGAGGCTGAAGCAGGACAAGAGAGACAACGAACAACGTTAACCTGAGTGGAATTCTAATAGCATGTCCAATACATGACGTAAAGTACATAACCACAAAGTGCTAGATGTAAAATACATCAGTCGCTCATCTCTGAACTTAACTATCGAAACTGAACTTAACTGTTGAAACTGAACTTAAGTGTCGAAATTGAACTTAACTGTCGAAACTGAATTTTGCTGTCGAAACTGAACGCACTAGCAAGGTGAGGCTACACGTCGGTCGACTGACTTTTTCATCTCTGGTCAGTCGATTTTGCAGCAGTTGGATACGAAATCAAGGGCCTCCGGTTCATCTTCAACCTCCACCCCTGAGCCGCCAGCCACCACCGGCCAAATAGCAGCCCCCCGCCGCCCGCGGCCAGCGGTGCGCCGCCCCGCCCGCCCCAAAAACACTCCCCACTGCCGGTCCGCCGCTGCCCCAGCCATCCCTCTAGGCCCCCCCGTGCCGAGATTTTTCTCCGGCGATCCCCACGCCACCGCCCCGCCAACGCCCCGCCACCGCCGGCGACCACCGCCCCCATCCTGAACCCTAAGATAGATAGTGGGGTACCTCTCCGGAGAGCTCCCCTCCCCGCTGAGGCTGGTTCTTCCTTCACCCGGGCGAGGCCCCCACCCCCTGAAAATCGACTGACCCAAAAGTTGATTCAGTCGACTGAAGTGTAGCTAAATCGGAGCAGCATCGCAAGCAAGAGCAAGAGCGAGAGCAGCAGCGCAAGCAAGAGCAATAGAAAGAGCAGACCAGGCAGGTGACCGAGAGCAAGAGCAAAGCAGCAGCGCGAGCAAGAGCTAAAGCAGCAGCAGCTCCTACTGATGTGGACATCACCGCCGAGGGAGCGACGCCGTGGAGGAAGTGGCCGGCGACGCCGCCGTGGATGGAGCCGCGCCATGTCGGCTCGGGACCGAGCTCCGACAGCACCGTGAGATCGAATCAAGAAGACAATGCGGCGATCAGTGTACAACCTCTTTGGTGGCGCCGATTAGGCCACAACTTCATCCGAGGAAACTGTGATGATGATGCTCTTCCGGTGGTGCAGGTGAAGATGGCGGTGTGGGAATGGAGGTGGCGCGAAAGACGAGGGGAACGTCGGGGAAGCTCCTTGGAGGTGGAGGACGGGGTGGCTGAACCGGCGGGACGATGAGATCAACGACGGATCCTCATCCGATACGGTGGATGAGGGACGTCGAGGTGTTGTTGTGGACGACATCGTCGGGGAAGAGGCTCCGGCTGGGTGGCGGACGGAGCAGGGTGTGGGGTTTCGTCGCGGGTTTTCGCGGCCTTGGTGTACGAATGGGTGGGAGGATGGGATGGCAGTGGGGAACCATGGCTTAGAGACGCGCTTGTCCAAAATGTGGGCTAAGTTACGAAAGTACCCCCACCGATTTGAGGCGGTTCTTTCGGTTCAGGGGTACCACGGGCATTTCACGTGTCGGGATTTCATAGGAGGTGGAAGTTTTCGCGTGCATTGTAATTTCGGAATAGCAAGGCGCGGGTTGAGATGGAGGGAGTTGTTGGAGCACAACGAGACAAAGATATATCTTAAATATTTCGGGCTAACAAGGCGCGGGTTGAAATTTCCGGACAAGCCTAACGTGTACTATACCAAATCAATGCTCACTATAAATGTCATTCAAAACTTTGAATTCATGTTATGTTCAATTAAAATATTTCGCTACATGTATAATGCATGCAACCTACTACACAAATGAACGTTTTAGTGCATTTCAAACGTATATACTACCGCTTCAATATGAACTAAATTTAATTCGTTTCTCTATTTGAATAAGATCTACAGTAATGATTGTTGTGAAGTCAAAGCATTTGAATTCGTTTCTTTGTTTTAATAAGATCTACAATCATCATTATTGTCAAGTTAAACCATCGTTTGTGTATTATCTTCACAACACACCACATGATTAGTCTCGAGTTACATATGAACTATGTGTACTATATGAACTCGAACTAGATTTTTTGAATCCACTTTATTTTGATTTCAAATCACATTACATTTCTAGCTCTAGCTAGATCTTCATAATCTAAACCATGTCTCATATGTATAATGTGTTTATCACATTATGTATGGTGCCCCGCCCCCTACGCCTACAAGTATTTAGATGTGAGTTGCAAACACCACACATTACCATAAATTCAAATAAAATGTGAGAATGTTCGATATATAGTTTTGTTTAGATTGGTCGATATTTAGTTGTAAGGTGCAAACGCCACACATTATCACAAATTCAAATAAAATGTGAGATTGTTTGATGAATAGTATGGTTTAGATTGTTCGGCATTTAGCTGTGAGTTGCAAACGCCATGCATTATCACATTATGGTATAACATGTGCACAACACGTGTATCACCACTATATTCATGCGTGCAATGTTTAAAAAACTATGATCTCCTATTCAAATATATGAATCCGCTTTCATATCAAATTATGATCTTTGTTAGTCTCTTACACTCACACAATACTCTAACCTTTGTAGCTACCACTAACTTTCTCTCGTGCATGCACACGCCCTCCTCGCCTTCCCCCTCCCTCGGCATTCTATCCACCGGGCACATTCATTTTTTTCTTTAGGTCGTTCTCCCAGAGTCTCCACAACTCCTTTCCGACACACACCGATCGATAAACCTCTCCAACGATGCCTGCCTACAACATACACACACACACACCCCTTCAATCTCCTCCTTTATGTGTCCTTGCCTCGTGTCTCTCATACGGTCAAACACACGTGTAAACTCTCTCCCCTCTTTTCATCGATCTCACAACCGCACACTCCTCCCCTATCTAGCTAGTAGTTGGGCCTCTCGCACCACCTCCTAACTCCATTCTCTCTGTCTATCCGTCTTGGTGGGCCTTATTTGCCTCTAACAAATGGACGTACACCGACCATCTCTCGCTATACATATAGATAACTAGGTCCTTATAACTCGTTTTTACCCACACGTCAATCAATCTACCTCATTAATTGTGTCTCTCCCTTCCTCCGACAAACAACAATTGATCTACCGATCTAGTTAGGTTTGCTTCCAAACACATGGTTCCCCTTCATCATCCATGGATGCGTCCCGACAGATCTATCACGCATAGGCACACACAGAAACACATCCCCACTCTTATTAATAACATTGCAGTTCCACCCTCAGTTTGTCTAGTAGGCCTCTCCCACCATCTTCGATAATCAACTCCATCACCCATCCAGCACTCTACCCCTCTCCCTCCCTCTCCCTCCTTCTCTCTCTGTCCCATCATATTTCCCGTCCTTCAGTTATGTATGGATGTCGACCGATCTCCCTCAAGACATAGCTGGGTCTCTCCTTCTCAACACATATACGAGTCATTTTACCTCTATAGCTAGGCCTCTGCCTACCCCTACCCCACCCCCTCCCCCCACACACACCAATACATCGAGCGCTCTAGTCATGTCTCCCCGTGTCGGGGATATACCCCGCGGTATGACCCGGCCGGAGTCGTAACCCGGCCGGGACTTGGTAAACCGGCGGAGAGTCAAGACAGATGGCTAAGACAGACGGTAAACCGGCTGGTGGTAAACCGACAGACAATGTTAAACCGGCAGATAATGTTAAACCGGGAGATAATGTTAAACCGACAGACAATGTTAAACCGACAGACAATGTTAAACCGGATAGTCAAGATAGAAGCCCAGGATGGGAAGTCAAAGTAGTTTAAGTTAAAGTCTGAGTTGGACTCCACATGTAACCCGCCCCTTCAACATATATAAGGAGGGGCAGGGCTCCTCAAAGAGAGGAGGCAACAAGAAACAATCTAGGGCTAGACACAAAGAGCCGGTTTACGGCGTCTCCCTCGTGATGATAATGAGACCTAGCCTTAAACAGCATGTAGGGTTTTTACCGGATGATGTTTCCCGGAGCCCGAAGCTGTCTAAATTCTTGTCTTGTGTTGCGTCTCTCGATTCCACTCAACCCCTCTCAAGCTACCACATAGATGTGTTGGCCTCACGACTAAGTCCTCACACTAAGGACATCTGACGTGTTAATTCCACGACAGTTGGCGCCCACCGTGGGGCCCGCGCACGGTGGTGTTGAGTTCTTGGAGGGATCTTAACTAGGGTTTCGAGAAGTTCTGTCTGTTCACTGAAATTGATGAGTGCAATCATCAACAGATACAAGGCCAGGTTGTTCCAAGCCGCCACCGTGGGTGGCCTCTGCTGATTGGATTTTACCATGAATCGCCTCCACCGTGAGCCGCCGACTCTTCATAAGAAGGGCCCGCCGCCGCCAACAGCTGTCTGAGGAGAGCGCTCCTCGCGTTTCACTTTAAACCGCCACATCTTGAGCGGGCCTGCCTCCGTTTCACCGGATCGACTCCATGGACATCACGCTTCGTTTTCTAAACCGCCTCGACCACGGATTTGAGCGACCGCCTCCGTGGGTAACCACGCCTTTGCCCTCGAGTCCGCCTGGGTGCCATGAGTCGCCGCATCCACTCCGAGTCGCCCAAGGACTGTGCTTCGGGTTCGGACCCAATCCGCAAGTCACCGTCATCTTCATCCCTGAGCCACCTCGGCGTGACCCGGCCGTGGCCGCCCTCGCAGTGAGCCGCCGCGGATTAAATCGCCGCTTCGGCTGTGTCATCTCCGGCGCACCGGCCCGAGTCGCCGCTCCCGCTCACCTGTCTCTATAGCCATGGGCTACCTTGCTGTCCGAGCCGCCACGGGCAAACCGTTTCAAAGCCTCCGGGCCTTCCCACGTCGAGCTGCCGCGGAGAGCCGCCCCGTCGAGCCACCTTCGAGCCGCCCTGGCCAAGTGCCCACTAGCTGCTACCATCGACCTCGCTTGAGCGCTCCGTTTACTCGCCTCTGTTGCCGTAGCCTTGCCACCACGGGATCATCGACACGCTGAGCCGCTGCCTCCGCCTCCGAGTCGTCCTAGAGCCGTCGGTATAGACTGACGGGGCGCAGGGATTGTCCTCACGACAAGCAGAGGACTCGGGTCAGGCCTGTCCGATATGCGCATGGTGTCCTGGCCAGGATCGAGTTTGACTAAAGTCAAATCCATGCATGCTGATGCGTCAATATGGAAGAAAGATTACTACTATGTATTTGCACGCACGGATTTTCTTTGAGACCAGCCTCGGTTACCGGCCTTGCTTTGCTACAGCGAGATTCAAACTGCACTAGCAGTGCTGCCATGGAGTTTTATCCGCCGTTTGTCATCTCACTGAGCTGCTGAAGAGCGTCTTGTTTCCGCGCAGTTTCAAATCGGCCCCCTGTTACCGCTAAGCCGCCCCGGTCCGACCATGCTAACTCCGTCGCCCTGGCCTCGCTTTGTGCGGCCGCCTGAGCCCGTCTATGGAAGTTGCTGCCCATTCTGGTGAACCGTGCCCTGCTTGGTCCTTGCTCCGTACCGGTCAAAGCGTGCAAGCCATCATAGCTATGTTCGAAAAGTTTTAATATCTTCAGATCGTCCTGATCAGTCAATTTACTGCCCAATTCCGCCCTCATCAACAACAACCACAGAAAGATTTTTTATCATGACCGCTGCAGATGATCTGGTGCAGTCTGTGTTGACTGTCATAAAAAGGCACAATGGCACAATTTCCAAGAAAGAGCATCAACCATCACGTGAGAAACAAGACTGGTCAAAATGATGAATCAATTACTCCATTATTGGTGATACTTTGTTATTACTACCGGTCTGTCTAAAACAAGACTGACAAAAGAGCAAGTGCGTCCGCTGTACCGGCGCCAGCATCCGGGTTCATCCGGCAAAAAATACCAGGTGTTATTTTTCTTATGTATTTTATAAATACATGTTAATTTATCCAACAACAATTACTCTGGCCTGTAATATTTTTATGCAGAAAGGCTATTTAGGAAAAAGAGGATGGTATTATACCACGGAGGCGCGTTCGGCTGTGCCGCGCAGCTTCACGGACACGCGTATCGCGGTCCGGTTTACATCGACGCGCCGGCCAACTTACCCGTCTGCCCCACCTTACCACGCCACGGATGACTTGGCCGTCCGCTCTCGCCGCTGGTTCACGCGTTCGCACCGGTTTATAACATGGAGGACAACTGGCTCGTCTGTGCCGGCTTACAAGGCCGCGACCGACCCATCACTCTGAAGCCGCTTCTGATGCTGCAATGGTTTTACTGTCCGCCCAAACATCAGGTGGTATTCATCTAAATTTATGTATTAAATATTTATTGTTTTTTGTCGAAGAACAATTACTCTGTCCTGTAATATTTTTGCACAGGACAATTTTTATGCCATTCACGGACACGAGTATCGTGGTCCGGTTTACGTCGACACGCCGGTTGACTCGCCCGTCCGCCCTGGCCACCGGTTCATGCAAAAAGGGATTATTATATCGCTGAGCTATTGGATAAACCATGCCGGTTTATATCGCGATCCAGTCCGTGTCAACTCGACAGGACCATGCGAATTACCCAATAGCGCGTGCACAGGCCGTCATCCCCCGTAGTCCGGTCTACATCAACATACCGGGCCGCATCTGTCTGCATGAGCCATTTATTGAGTATGAGCAAGTCACAACTTGGGTAGCGCGGTTTTCTTTCAACAGATTGGAGGCAAATTATCATATACTATCGACCGTCGTCTGCATTGGATGGCTCAATGGGCAGGCGCACAAGTCGCCGTCATTACAATTTGGTTAAGCTTCAAATCGCCAGTTGGAAGGAACCATTGGCCGAGTTGCTGACACGGCTCATATGGGATCACTTATAACCCGTCGCAGTCACCTCAGCCTTCTGTGGATTCACATCGTGCTATCAACACCAATGATATACAAGTTATGCCGGTTTATATCACGGTCAAATATGGAGAATCTCAAAGTCAACTCCTCGAGTCACCTTTAGACTTGGGGGCTACGATGGCATGCCTCAGCAAATCTTGCTAGTTTCAGCCGGTTTAAGAACCCCAGGACGATGGAGGGAAAGATAACCCGATCCCAGAGGCTATTGTTATATTGATAAAAATTTAAAAGGACGTCAGAGAATTTCCGGCTTAGAAAGTATATGATAGTTACAAAATCCCGGTTCAATGAAGAAGATTCGGGTCATCAGAAAGGATTCCAGTTTAAAATCCGGCTCAAGGGAAGTCAGTCTCACTGAAGCTCTCCAATATCCGGTTTACAATCCGGTTCAAGAGAAATCTATTCTCCCACAAAGCGCTGAAGCGCTCAGATCCGGTTTAACAATGTCCGGTTCAAAAAGGAATTAACTTCTTGCAAATTCGAGTTTAAAGGCCGTCAGAGAATTTCCGGCTGAAAATGGAGATTCCGGTTTAAGATCCGATTCAAGGGAAGGATGTCTCCCACAAAGCTTTGAAGCTCTCAATATCCGGTTTAAAATCCCGGTTCAAGAAGAATTTATCTCTTGCAAAAAGTTAAAAATTACCGAAGAAGACCTGCTGCCATGATGCACGGTTCAAACATGGGTATCCTGCCTTATTGGCCCGACATATTGATCACATGGGGTTTTCTGCTTCATAAGCGGGGTCTCTGTTCTTTTTATATCATGTGTGGTTACATGGAGTTGTTTTAAAACAACATCCGGTTTACCCCTTGCAAGTCTTAACAAGATCACTTGGGGCTTCCTGTTCAAACATAGGTCGTATTCGAACCAAAGAGAACATAGCCGTCCTTATAAGGTCACTTGGGGGCTCGGTCATGTTTTGAACCGATGCAATGCCTCTTGGCCGGCGAAAGCCACCAGGTCACTTGGGGGCTCGGTCGTGTCCGAACCGATGCAATACCTCTTGGCCGGCGAAAGCCACCAGGTCACTTAGGGGCTCGGTCGTGTCCGAACCGATGCAATACCTCTTGGCCGGCGAAAGCCACCAGATCATTTGGGGACACGGTCATGTCTGAACCGGTCACGCCTCTTGGTCGGCCTACGGGCCTTAGAGTCATTTGGGGGCTTGGTCGAACCCGAACCATAGCAATGCCACTTGGCCGGCGTAACGCCACGCGTCATTTTGGGGTCCTGGCTGACTGGCACCATCGCTACGCCTTCGGGGGGCTTGGTTGCGTCTGACCATGGTAATTCCATCTGACCAAGCTCAGTAGAGCTCTTCTTTTGCAAAAAGTTGTTGCCACTGCTTTTGCTTTAATAGCCTTTCTTGAGAAGTTGCTATTTTATTTGCGTTTTTTAAACCGACAGTATTTTGTACCGGTTCAAACAGCTAAATTGGCGGAACACGGTCCATTTTTAGACCGGAGATTATCTGCCCGGTTTGATTTTCTGTTACCATCCTATTATGGAGTAAACCGGTGTTTATCAACCCGGCTCGGCTTTCAACTACAAGTTGTGAGTACATGATCAAGTTATAATCCGGAGATTATCAACCCGGTCTGGTTTGACTACAAGTCACCAGTATTATATATGGTTAATCCGGTGTTTATCACAGCCCGATACGGTTTTATCATAAACCGGCACAATATGGAAGGAGTTATCATTACTCAAGATTAGGGTTATCACTCTTACTACAAAAAGTTGGTAAACCAATGATGTGATTCAATGTCACAGGTATGATATATTTCATATTTTTAAGTGCAGCCTTGGTTATAAACCCAGGTTATATGTTGGGCATTATGACCCGTCCGGCGGTAAACCGCCAGGACACTTTAAAACTTGTTGTATGCAGAAACAGGTTGAATAAAGCATGATTATAAATTGTCCGGTGTTTATTAAACCGGTCTGGCTTTGGACTATAAGTCGCCAGTATATAGTTGGATTGCGCCATTGGAATCTTGCGCTTATAAATTATTGGATTATATTATTTAAATAGCCAAACTTGGCTGAATTTTCATTATGATATTGGATGAATAAGGTTTTCATACCAGATTATATTATCTTGAATAGCCAACATGGCTGGATTTTTATTATTAATATTATGCTTAAGGTTTTTTCAAAGTCGCTTTAGCGCAATGGTTATCATTTTCTATGATTGAAGGAATAGTCCCGAGTTGCTGCAGGCTTACAACCCGGCACTTGGGGGCTACATTATTCAAAGTAGAGATTACATCAAATATGCAAGTCTCATGTCGTTGCAAGCATGCACCATGACACTTGGGGGCTAATGCAAAGTCATTGTTTTGCTCACCTTATTGAAGACCCGACTCATCACATTATAATGAGCCGGCCCTTGGGGGCTACCAATTGCTCCTGTCAACTATTCAAGGTACAAAACTTTTTATCCATTATATTGAAGGGTCCACTGCTCAGTTGGTAAAGCACAAGGCTCTTAACCTTGTGGACGTGGATTCAAGCCCCATGATGGGGGTTACATCATATGATGTTAATTTCATTGAAGTATATATCAAAGTCCCAGCTCAATATTATCTTACTGAGCCGGCCCTTGGGGGCTACACGTTGCTGCTCAAAGTTTACAAGATTATATTTACAAAGTCCCTGCTACACTGGTTGAAGTTTTTATGAGAATCAGGCCATTACAAGTCCCAGGTTGCTGCAAGCATGACAACCCGGCACTTGGGGGCTACATATGTGGAATATTCAATTCTGACTAGTGATTGAGATGAACAACCTGGATTTCTTCAAGATTGTGATATTTATATTGAAGCAAGTCTTAAAGTTATTGCTATGTTACCTTCTTAAGACTTGGGGGCTACAAGTGATAGGTATATAAGAGGTATATTTTCAAGCTGGATGTTAACTACAAGTATGACCAGGTGCTATAAAAATTTATAAACCGGCGACCTTGGCAATAATAAACCGGCAAGTTTTATATTCTTAAACCGGCTGAAGATCAGATGAGGATTTCAAGGACCAATATTTTTGTTAAGTCATTGGGAGCTGAGTCAAAGAAGTTATTCTTCACAATATTTCTCTGTGACAAACCGATGTGAGCAAGGTGATTATGAAGCTGGCCTCTTAAACCGGATTTTCTAGAAGAAGGAAGTGACAAGGACTTAAGGATGAGCAGGATCAGTTTAACATGGATAAATCCAAATTAAACTGGGGGCTAATGTCGGGGATATACCCCGCGGTATGACCCGGCCGGAGTCGTAACCCGGCCGGGACTTGGTAAACTGGCAGATGGTAAACCGGCGGAGAGTCAAGACAGATGGCTAAGACAGACGGTAAACCGGCTGGTGGTAAACCGGCAGACAATGTTAAACCGACAGATAATGTTAAACCGGGAGATAATGTTAAACCGGCAGACAATGTTAAACCGGCAGATGTTAAGAAGCCCAGGAAGGGAAGTCAAAGTAGTTTAAGTTAAAGTCCGAGTTGGACTCCACATGTAACCCGCCCCTTCAACATATATAAGGAGGGGCAGGGCTCCTCAAAGAGAGGAGGCAACAAGAAACAATCTAGGGCTAGACACAAAGAGCGGGTTTACGGCGTCTCCCTCGTGATGATAATGAGACCTAGCCTCAAACATCATGTAGGGTTTTTACCGGATGATGTTTCCCGGGGCCCGAAGCTGTCTAAATTCTTGTCTTGTGTTGCGTCTCTCGATTCCACTCAACCCCTCTCAAGCTACCACATAGATGTGTTGGCCTCACGACTAAGTCCTCACACTAAGGACATCTGACGTGTTAATTCCACGACACCCTGCCACACACAAACCCTATATCTTTGACTTGCACACACACACAATTTCGATGGCTCTCTTCATCGATCTCGCACCCACCCACTTGATCCTCTCTTCGACTCTATCGATAGCTATGACCACTCCCTCTCTTCTCGTGGATTGCCCGACCCTCTACGTATGATATGGATAGGCCTCCATTTCACACACATTGCCTGCAAAAATTTGTTTGAGATGTCATCGACACATATTCCCACAAATAATTCACGAAATCAACCCCCACCCCACCCCCACCCCAAAACAAAAAACACTCAGGAACGCGGTTTGTATCTCTCACACACACCCATGTAGGTGGGGGACGTGCACGAAGAGAAGAGGTGCATGCACGGCGCATCTCTTTCCCAACCACACCCGTGCGGGTACACGATGGAGCTCATTTCTGTACGAAAAAGGCAGCCCACGTGGTAATTTGTCATGTGTACTGGTTGTCCACTTGGTGGAGGGAGGATCGTCTACCACGGGTGAAAAAACAAATTGTGGCTTGCCGTGTTATGTTAAAAAAAGAGGCAAACCATGTGGGGCCTACCTTAGAGGCAAGGCTCTATACACTGGAGTACTTACGATGTGTCCCGTCAACTCGCAGAACGAGGAGAAGCTTGCTTAGTACGTCGTCTCCCCCGCCCACGGGCGCGGTGGCTCGCAGGATGAGGTGAAGCTTGCTCCGCCGTACGCCCGCTCCCTCGCCCATGCGCACGGTGGCTCACAGGACGAGGAGAAAAATTTACTACTCCCTCCGTTTACTCCTCGTCCCTACTACCTTGGTTATGGAGATTATATCATATTGTTTGGAATATATATGTCCTTTAGTAGATTTCAATATGAACTACTAGTACATACTCCAAACACTGATGTATGTAGACGTATTTTAGAGTGTAGATTCACTCATTTTGCTCCGTATGTAGCACTCTCCCTCGCCCCTTGCCCACGTGGTGGACGTGCAGCAATTCATTCTGTCTCATATAGCCAGAATGATATATACTGCACTACCATTATTGCTCGACTCCCCGAAGCGGCGAAGAGCCAATCGCAAGGTTAATAGTATTTTGGAGATGCCAAGCGCAAGGTTATAGGAGAACGAGTAGTAGGTGCCGCGTCATTTATAAATAAAGTTTTTTTCTTCAGTGGCACGTACGCAATATGATAGGTTCATATGGAGAGAAAAGGAAACCGCTCCACTATATACATAGTCAGGACGGGCCAGCCTACACAGTTGCTTGCTGGGGTTGCTCTCTTCACACTCTCACGCACAAAACGATTATGGCCACATCTCTAACATCCCGGCAGATAACGTCCGCTTGGGGAAGGGGTGCATGCTTAGTGTAGATGCGGTGGCCGTCGCCGACGGCGAAAACCCACTGTCGGCACGTCCCTTGCTCACTGTCGTTCTCTCTCACAAAGCCGGTGAGGTTGCCTTCGTCCCTTGCTCACTGCCGCGACGTGGGCAGTTGCCGCCTCCCGCCGCCCTCCTCAAGGTTGAGCTATGTCCCTCAGGTACAACTCCCTTTACAGCCGGCTTGCACCACTGCTCTAGCTGCCCACATCACTCCCTGTGGATATTTCTCTACTTCTTTGCCCCGCACATACCTCTACGTACTGTATTTGTGATGAGTTTATGTCTCATCAACTAGTCCCAGTAATCTTATTCTAATCACGCTTCTTCAATTTCTTTGCCACAGGGATGCTCATCTCGATTTTGGTGGAACTGCACAAAATGATCCGATGGTCAAAAGGTTGCAAACTTCATTTCTTAGGAAGCGCCACGTTGCCAGCAAATTAAAGCTTGGGTAGGGTTTACGGTTCAAGGGCTAGGGACTGCATGGATCGTTTTTTTCTTTAGCTGTCTCTATTCCAAAATAAGTGTGAACTTTAGTAGTAGTACAACTTTGTACTAAAGTTTGCACAAAGTTGAGACACTTATTTTGGAACGGAGGAAGTACATATTTGCTATGATCTGTCAACAATTGAGATGCAATAGCATGCATGTTAGTCTCCTTTGTATTTGATGAAATGTTGCAACGGGCAACCTTGGACGCATGATACATGTAACAGAAGTTGGAAGCTTCATAACATTGTACAAATTTATCTCGCTGATAAATTACAGTACGTACTATACTAGTACTTCCTCCGTTCCTAAATATAAGTCTTTGTAGAGATTTCACCATGAACCACATGCGGATGTATATAGATGCATTTTAAGTGTAGATTCATTCATTTTGTTCCGTATGTAGTGGAATCTCTACAAAGACTTATCTACTAGTAATAGCTAGCCCCCACTACTAGGAGTTCTCTATTCTCTCCTTGAGCCACATCATCAAAATTGATGTAGCCGTTAGATGAAGTAAATCAGTCCATAATAGCCGTCTGATCTAGACGTTGAGAGGCTCCGCACTAAGCCACATGCAATCATGCAAAAATACCGTGGCACATGCATGTGAGTGGTTTTAAATCACATCAACATGTCTGCATGCAAGCATGCACCGGTAGCATGCATGCAAGTGAGCTTTTAAGTCCCATTAACATGTCAAAAAGAAATATATAATCCCATTACGCAGTAGGAGTTCGCTGATCTTTTTTTTCTTACGTGGGATGATCTAAATGATGATGGGAGTTTATTTAGTTTGGCTACCACATTTGTCATGCGGTTATAGAGTTCTTTTAGTTCTATGAAATCGATAATTTTGCGCAGAGAGATATACCGCTGTTCCGCGGCAACGCGCGGGGACTCATCTAGTAATATTTAGGAAAGGAGGGAGTACTATGTAAAGAGTTAGGTGTCGCACGGTGATAGTGTGAGGTGGGCCATGTAATCACTGAGCCTGTGTGTTTTCACTGCTCTTGCACGCCTCCGCTGTAAGAATGGAGAAAATTGTAATCTAGTAGTAGTACCTCCTTTCGCCAAAATCGTGGGACATCCAGCAGTCCTACCACCTCAGTAATAAACACCAATGAGCCATCAAATCACATAGACCCAGCAGTAAGTTGGACGGACGAAGCAACCATGACTCTTGCGCCAGTGAGAGGTCGCGTCCGCTCTGCCCGGGCATGAATGCGGCACCGATTCTTTGGAGCGGCGCTGACCGTTTCGGGCGGGAAGCGCGCATGGGTGATGGAGGGGCTTTGGGTGGGCCAGGCTGGTCAGGAGCGGGCGTGGCAGTTGTCCGCATGTCCCTACCGGACACGCCCAGAAACGAGAGGATGCACCGACTCTCGCGGCTAAAATCGTACACTACACAACATCTCTCTGTAGGAGTAGGTCGATCTGTCGCTCTCTCTAACACACACATGGTGTTAAACACACACACACACACACACACACATGCACACGCACGCACCTTGGTCCTGTTGCACCTTCTAACGTGACTTATTACACCTAGATGGAGGGAGTAGTAAGTATACGAGATACGGTGGCACACTGACTTAAGTCGAATACAAGTGCCCAAAATTTGTGTGCATGTTATAATAAGGATTCACTTAAAATAGTACGTGAGCGAACAGAGGGATTAATTGGACAGTGTTCCCGAGCAGTAGCGAGATGTGTGAGGTAAGATACACCGCTGGCGCTTTTAATTTTTCTTATTAATTTGTTTGTTTCACCCTCTGACTGGTGGGACCCAACGTACTACGTGGAGAGAGGTAAGGTGACTAAGGCTGCATTATTTCTGCACCACTGTGGATAGTCTTACCACCAAAGCCACATGACACGATTATGATTCAAATCCCAATGACCCACACACACAAAAAAACACGACATGCTTGTCACACGAATACAGGAATGTATAAAAGGTTATTTCCCTCTCGTTGAACATAACGGGAGGGTTGTATAGCTGGTTAGCCTGTTTGCTCATCAAACTTGAGGTCTCGGGTTCGATAACTACACTTGAGCATAATTTGTGCCAGGAGGATTCTTTGACTGGTCAAAATGTTTTCTAGGGTTTGCACGCTTCACACACTCTCTCTAGTATATATATACACGCTGAAGCCTCGGCGCTTGTAGTTGCTCTCTTCACACTCTCTCGCCCTCTCCCGCTGGAGCCTTAGTGCTTGTAGTTGCTCTCTTCACACTCTCTCGCCCTCTCCAGATCTAAACAAGACTTCGTTGGCCTCTCTCCCCCCTCACTGCTGCTCAAAGAGCCAGTAGGATCCGTCCGCCAGGAAGGGAAGGAGGCTTAACGCTGTCGCCATGGGCGAGGGACTACCGGCGCAACTGTTCACTTTCCACCCAGCGGCAGCACGGGAGGGCCTCCGACCCCTTCTTCTTCGCCGCCGTCCCGTCGCCCACCGAAACACGCCCCAAGAACCTTAAGGTATAATTTACTTACTCCACATGCATTGCTCTAGCTGCATGTATACCATGAATCTAGGACGTGGTTCAAAGAGGAAAGGAGTGGGAAAAGTTGTATATAGCATGAATCTAGGATGTGGTTCAAAGAAGAAATGAAGGGGAAAAGTTGTATAGCATGAATCTAGGACGTGGTTCAAAGAGGAAAGGAATGGGGGAAAGTAGTGGGGAAAGTTGTATCGCATAAATCTAGGACGCGGCTCAAAGAGGAAAGGAATGGGCAAAAGTACTAGTTCAAAAAAGAAAGGAAGGGACAAGGCTGTAGAGTTTGAGCAGGACTAGATTTGTCGCGCTTACATAGCTAAAGGTGTCTAAAGATAACAAAACTGGGACCAACACAAATATGCTCCTTGGTTGTTTGTTCTTTGTTGCAACAGACTATGCATGACCATAGTACATTGGTAGATGCACATGGTGCTGGTGCGTCCACTGTCCCGTGCAACTCATTAGCTGTTGTTAATCTAAGGCCCTGTTTGGTTAAAAACTCCCTAGTCCCTACCTGCTTGGTTCCAGGGACTAAACATGGACTAGAGGTTATTAAATGACATGCTAAAAGACCATGTTACCCCTAGTAATGAACTAATAGAGACAAGGCATGATGCGTGGCAGGGGCAACTGTTGGAAAAAGTCCCAAAAAGACTCCCTCGGGGTCTTCTTTCTTTAGTCCCAAATGCCCACTTTTAGTGCCTAAAAGTCCCTCCTGTTTGGTTTAGATGGGACTGACACAGAGTTTTTAGTCCCTACACCAAAATGTCCCTGTAAACAAACACCCTCTAATAATGCTGCTGGAAAATTGATGCAATGCCACAGTTAAAAGAAAATTACATGTTTAACGAATTTTATTGTTAATATAATCTCTATATTAATATTAATCAATGCCACCATTTGAGAAATGCTACTGCCTTGCTTTCTTTCCCATTTAGATAAGGTAGATGCTTCTTTTTGTTGGCTTCTGTGTCATCCACCGTTATTGACCACTAATTGTTTCCTTTGCACCTCTGTGTAAACAGGGTTATCTACTTCACCTCGTTGCCATTGTGAACTTTTGTTGCACTGCACAAAACACTTTTGTTTTAAGAGTGTTTTGTGCAGTTCAACCAAAATGCCACACCGACAACATTGCTTGATTGCTTGATCTTAGTGGAACTGCACAAGAGGAGATCTTACTTCCTATCCATTAAGGCGAATTTGGTTCAGATCTTCTTGTGAGTTGTTTGAATTCCGCATCATGAGAGGTTAGTACTAGCCTTCTTTCACATGATTCTGCAATGTGATTTCATATTTTGTGCTACTTGTACGATAATGTTGCTTGATTTTAGTGAACTGCACAAATGGAGACAAGACTTCCAATCTATATGTGCACCGTAATATCCCATTGAGGTAAGATAAGGATGTTTCACAACTGCTGGCCTGTATTTTGCCACTTTCATCAGAAAATTAAGTTTAGTACTATACTTGTGCTCCCTAATTGACATGACAAATCTTACATTGAAGGCAAAGCTTGTCTGTTATTGAACCAAGTGATGAAGGGGAAGAATAAGCGGAAGAAAAACAAAAATCAACTCCCGATGCTGTAATGAAGCACTGGAACTGTGATGACACAAGTAATGATATAGTTTTGCATCTTAATTTATTGCTATGGCTAGAACGAGCAATTGTTTTGCCACTGATTTGATGCCACTCTTAATGTAATATGTAATTATCTCTACTTGTGCAAACAGGGATCTTCTTTGAAGATACCATATATTTTAGTGGAACTGCACAAGAAGATGTTGGAAACATTAAACTAATCGAGGAGTATATAGTAAGCATGGCCACCACCGTAGATAGCAACAGATGGTTCCGGAGAAGTGCTTCATCTGTATGCTCTACACGATAAGCCTCCTGACAAAGGTTGGTACTCGCCCACTAATTTTATCCATATGATTGAGCTTTGTCATCTCTACTGGTGTTGTGCTACTGTTTAGATACTGTCATGAAAAAGTGGTATTATCCTTGAGAAGTGCTTCATCTGTGTTGTTTTAAATATTTCCTTTCCTTTTTTTGAGCAAACAGGGATGCTAGCATTTAGTAGTCCTCTTGTCTTTGCACAATAGGATCATCTTCCTCTAAACAAGAATATGGAGTACGTGAAGTGACTAGTTCCGATTATGCCAGGATGAAGAAGCCCTGTCTATCTTCTCATTAGAAGGAGCAGTTGAAGGATGGTTACATTACTCCCCACAAGACCAAACTAACTTCATCTCAGAAGGACTGACAAATCTCCATTTTTTTGCTGTGATGCGTGCGTACAATGTTGTTCTAGGATTCTTTCAGGTGAGTTCCATTTTTCTAAAAGTGTGCTCTACATGGACCATGTATGTGCCTGTTGAAACTGTCAATTCATAGTACAATTTGCTTTATACTAATCACTTTTTTGTATTTGTACAAACAGGGGCGCTCAGCTACATTTTAATGGGAACTGCACAAAATGTTCATGAATACATTGAATCATTCATTTACACCACAAGAAAGGAGGTGCCGATAAGTTCAAGGCGTTGCAACATATAAGGGTGAAATCATACAAGCTACGCGTGAATTTGGTTGATTTTGGTGGAACTGCACAAAAAGAACAGCTGGTTTATTTAGCACGAGGTGCCATGTCAATGTCCGAACTGATGGCAAACCCTGCCCATTCCACAATCGTAGGCATTTGATATTTTGGAATGGGACAACCTTGTCAAATTTTGCTCATTGATTTTAGCAAGACATGCGTTTGATATTTTCGAATGGGACGCCCTTTGCTGTCAGCAGTGTCGATCAATTTTTTCTTTATTCTTTAGTTGTGAAGTAAATATTGCCTCTGACATGTGAGTCGCTGAGATGCATAATCATCAATTGTTTTGAATGTTCTCTATGAATTGTCAGGCATGTGTGTTTGATTGCAGTGTACATAAACGCTAAAAAGCTGCTCAAACTCTTTGTACTCCTTCTGTTCCTTTTTACTTTGCACATTGTGAAAGTGCATACTTTTTTGTATAAGATTGGTCAAAGTAGAGATACTTTGACTGCAGACAAAACTTGTATGCAGACTAGAAAGGACCGGAGGGAGTACATGTGAAATTGCTGCAAACGAGGTGATCACCCTGGGAATAATGCTAGTACGTATTGTTTTGCATGATCATCCAATGCCAGTGATACAGGAATTCGAACTAATCGAAATAAATTCATTCATACATGGTCGGATTTCATATAAACATGTCGGATTTCATTACATTTCATACATTCTTCAACTAAAAAGGGATGCGCTGGAGGTATAATTAATTAACCAAAGCTACCCACCTATGTCCCGCTGAGCCGAACAGAAGCTTCAGTGACTTAAGTGCAGGTGCAGTTGCGTAACTGACATGTGGCCTGTTGGGCCCATGTGTCAGTCAGCCAACTGTACCAGCAGTTAAGTAGAAGCAGCGTTCTTCTCCAGCGCAGCTCTCCGACTCCACGTTGCCGCCAAGAAGCTAACCGGCCGTCAATGGTCAACCCGCCTAGCTTGGCTTCAATCAAAGGGTAGCAGCGGTGGACTTACTTGGACCCGAGCTGCGGCGACCTACCATGTTCTACTCTTCCTAGTTTTCTATGTGGCGCGGCGTCGTTGATAGGGGGCGGGGCCTCAGCGGAGCCGGCGATGTCCTCTGTCTCGTTGCCGGTGGGCGGCTCCTCAGCGGAGCGGTGGAAATCCTCCCCCGCGTTGCCGGTAGGGTGGGGCCTCGGCTGAGCCGGCGATGTCCTCTTCCTCGTTGTTGTCGGGGCGGGGCCTCGGCGGAGCCGGCGGTGTCCTCTGCCTCATTGTTGGCGCCGCGGGGCCTCGGCGGAGCAGGGCCTCGTCGACGCCAGCGGAGCGGGGACTCGTCGGAGCTGGCATTATCCTCTGCCTCGTCCTTGGTCTTGCCAAACAGCGCCTCGCCTGCTTTATCGCCCTCTTTGCTAGCCTCTTAGTAGGCGGCCGCAGCCTCCGCCACCCGCATGCGGTACCGCCAGCGCTCGAGGCGGCCCTTGCGGGCGGAGCAGTACGTGTCGAGCAGTGCCTCCTGCTCTGCCCGCTCCGCGGCGATCTGCTCCTCCGCCTGCAGGTGCTCCTGGAGGAGATGGTAGTTGTAGGCAGCGTCGGCCTGCGCCTCCCGAAACTGCTCTTGGCGCATCTGCCTCACACTGTCCATATATTGGGCACGGGCCTCGCCGATGGTCATGGTGCAATGCACCGGCGAGGATGGCGCAGAGGAGGGGGTTGGCGCCGGATCGTCGACTACCATATTCTCCATTAGGACGTCGTCGTCCTCTGGCTGCCTGCCGGCCAGCCGGTCGGCAGCAATGGCTGCCATCTCCTTGTGGTCCGTCGTCCGGGTCGGCGTTCTGGGAACGGGGGTCCCCAGACTTGCCTGCTTGCGGCCTGCGGCGTGGCTCAAAGGGGGCCCAGCAGGGCCCATCTTCATCAACACAAGACCCAAAACCCTCGCGAGGGGCCAAGCCTCGCGGGGCGGACGACACGGTGCTTCCTCAGGCGTGGCCTCATCAGGCTGGCTCATGAGGAGGCGGAGAGATCAAGGCAGGGTACCTGACGAGGTGCCCATGACGCAAGCCATGACGACCAAGGGCGCCAGGCGGGCGCCAGCCCGCGCAGTGTCCTCCCTTTCCTCTTTGATGCAAAGGGGCAAGCGCAGGCGAGAGGATCAAGCAAAGGTGTCCATTTCGGTGCAACGAGACCAAGACCAG
Organism: Aegilops umbellulata; assembly: GCA_032464435.1. Taxonomy (NCBI): domain Eukaryota; kingdom Viridiplantae; phylum Streptophyta; class Magnoliopsida; order Poales; family Poaceae; genus Aegilops; species Aegilops umbellulata. The sequence goes on along the minus strand of CP136060.1, from coordinate 344,283,404 downwards.
TCCAACAGTGGGAAGGAGGTCATCGTGGAGCCCAGAACGGCGTCACCACAGGGCCTTTGGCAGGCGAGGACCAACTTTAGTCAGGATAAGTGTACTGGATGTTCCCCTTCAAATTGGCCAATTGTTGGCGCCCTTCCCGCTCAATATATGGGAAGAGGCCCAGGGCCCTTGCCTATAAATAGGACCAGCCACCCCCAGGGCATAGGCATCAGGTACCCAGAATCCGAGCAAGCAGAGGGCAAGAGAGAGAGAGAAGGGCGGTTGAACTCCCCTAGTAGCTCATCGTCCCAGCTAGAACAGGCCCTCGCGAGGCCATTCTCCCTTGTACTGTTCATCATCATCAGCCCAAGAGGCAATCCACCCACCACACTGGAGTAGGGTATTACACCACATCGGTGGCCCGAACCAGTACAAACCCTGTGTCTTTTGTGTTGTTCTTTCAGTAGTTAGATCTTTGCGAGAACGGAGAGGTAGAGGGCAGAATCTCCGCGCGCACCCCAGAGTTCGAACCTCAAGGGTCTGCCGGAACCCGAAATCCGACATTTGGCGCGCCAGGTAGGGGTGCACCGGAATTTTTCTTCCACCGCTTCGTTCTCCTCCGACCGTCGCGTCCATGTCTGACGCTCGTCGGGCCCGCGCCGAGCGCTGGGCCGCCATCGCCTCTCGCGTCTCCCAGACGGCTCCCGTCGGTGGGCGTCCTCGTCGTTCCCCGTCGCCCACCGTCAACGCCGCCACCGGCCCGGCAGGGAACGAGCAGCAAGCGTCGTCTTAGCACCCGTCCGTGCGGCGAGACGGCCGCACCGCTACTCCGTCGCTCACGCCAGCTGGCTCTTCGTCCCACGCACTCCGCGCGCCCTTGGAGGCTCGAGCTGCACTCATCGCGGCAAACGAGCTCCTGCACTACCGTCCCGTCAACGATGTCTACGAAGAGTGGCTCGACCGCGTCGCCGAGCTCGTCCGCGCCGCAGGGGGCTCTCCTGCACCGTCCGCTCCACTGCGCCGCACCCCGCCCCGCGCAGGCCATGAAGCTCCGGGGGCGTATCAGCCACCTCCACTCCAAGAAGACGCCATGGCTCCAAGGCGCGTGGCCCCTGGGCGGAACCCGCTCCGTCAGGCGCCAGCCCAGCAAGAACGGAGCTGCCAAGAAGTCCCTCGACCGCAAGAGGCTGCCCGAGCGCTTCCTGCTCCGGCTCACCGCGACCCTGCTCCAGCCCCGACACGTCAAGACCCCGCACTGCTTCCAGCTGCAGCGCATGGGGACCCTCAAGGCCAAGCTCTCCCTCGACCGAAGCCTCCCGTGGCCACTGCAGGCTGCCGCGCCTACACCACCGAGCTGCGCAGCGTTGCGTGGCCCGGCAAGTTCAAGCCAGACCTGCCTCCTCGCTACGATGGGACGACTGACCCCGCCGAGTTCCTCCAGCTCTACGAGCTGGGCATCGAGGCCGCCTGCGGGGACAAAAAGGTCATGGCGAACTGGTTCCCCATGGCGCTCAAGGAATGAGCTTGTACCTGGCTCCTGAACCTGGCCCCAGGCATGATCTCTTCCTAGGACCAGATGCACACCCGCTTCATCGCCAACTTCCAAGGTACTCGCGACCGGCCGCCCGCCGTGAGCGACATGCGCCGCATCAAGCAACAACCCGGAGAGACCCTGCAAAAGTACATCCAGCGCTTCAACAGCGCGCGCCTCAAGATCCCCAAGGTGTCCGAGGAAGCCATCATCTCAGCCTTCTCCGACGGTGTGCGCGACGTCAAGATGAAGGAGGAGCTGGCGATGCATGAAGACCTGTGCACCTCCCTGGAGCTGTTCAACTTGGCGACCAAGTGCGCCAGGGCTGAGGAGGGGCGTCTCTCCCTCCTCGAGCTGCCTGCCGTAGACCCAGAAGAGAAGAAACCCAAGGCCAAGGACGTGAAGCGCAAGGGGGCTGCCATGCTCGCGGCAGAGCCAGACACCAAGCGGGGCAAGGATCTGCCCGAATCCTCCAGGGGCAGCCGATACTGCGTGTACCACGACCTCCACACCCACAACACCAATGAATGCCAAGAGCTCCGCGCCGTGCGAGAAGGAAGGATCGGACGACGCCCCGACCGCGCTGACCGGGGCTACGACTGAGGAGGAGGAAGAAACCCAGGACGCTGGGAAGACCGTGGCCCGCGCCAAGGGTGGCGTGATCAACCTCGCGAGGACCGCTGGCGAGACTTGCCTCGCGAGGGGGATTGGCGGGATCAGCCTCGTGAGGATCGCCTGTAGGGAAACGCAGGCCTCCCCCACTGCCGCCTCAGCCAAGGAGGAACGAGGACCGCCACCAAGATGAGGGAGCTGGGGGCTTCCAGGAGCCACGCGCAATCGCCTGCATCCTGGGCGGAGCTCAAGCCCCAGCCTCCCAACACATCTTCAAGCAGTTTGCCCGCGAAGTGAATGCAGTCCTCCCCAGGCTCGAAACAACGCGCCCTCTCAGGTGGTCGGCGTGCACCATCACGTTCAGCTCAGCGGATCAGCTCAAGTGCGCGGCCACAACCGGTGTCCTCCCGATGCTCTGCTCCCTAGTCATCAGCAACATACTGGTCACCAGGACCCTCATCGACGGTGGAGCAGGGCTCAACGTCCTGTCCATGGAAACACTCAACAATCTCCAAGTGCCCTATGACCAGCTTCAGCCAACCAAGCCTTTCTCCGGAGTCACTGATGGTTCCACGATCCGGATCAGGCAAGTCCGCCTCCCTGTCACCTTCGGGGCCCGCAGCAACTACCGCACCTAGCTCATCGACTTCGACATCGCTCACATCCGCCTGCCGTACAACGCCATCCTTGGGTACCCAGCGCTGGCCAAGTTCATGGTCGTAACTCATCATGGCTACAACGTCCTCAAGATGCCAGGAAGTGGCGGAGTCATCACGGTGCCGTGTGAAGAGAAGGATGCGGTGTGCTCCCTGGAGCGAGCCTTTCAGGCCGCATCACTAGAAGACCTAGGTCGCGGAAGCAGGAGGCTTCCCGAAACCACCCCCAAGAAGAAGAAGGCGCCGTCCGGACAGGCCCCTCAGGAGGCAGGCCCCTCAGGGCCCGCATCCGCCCAAGGTGACCCTCCTTCCATCACATAGGAAAGCGTGCCCGGCGCCCTCCTCAGGCAGGGCTCGGGGGCTCTCACCTGGAGGGCCCCCGACCTGGCCAGGGTCACGAGGGAGGCGCTTGGGCACCACGTGGAGGCGTGCTTCGAAGCACGTTTCCCTCAAGAAGGAGCAAGGCAAGGGAGGTCAGACCAGCAGGAGTTCATCAACAAGGCCGTTCAAGAACTACAGGAGTCAAGAATCATGAGAGGTTGCCGCCGCTCACTGGCTGCGGCTCCCCATCCAGGCAAGGATGGTGGGCTGCGCGTCTGCATCGACGTACCAGGGCTCAATCAGGTCGCCACGATGGAGCGCCTCTGGCCTTCGCAAGTCGGGCGTTGTGGAGGTCCACCCCACAGCTATGTTTGCATGCCTTACGGCTTGCCGAGCGTGGCTGCTGCGTACCAGCGCCTCATGAGGGGCATCATGGAGAGTCAAGAAGACAGGCGTTCCGCAATCCTGGCGGAGATGGAGAGATTCGCGAGGAGCCACCAGCGCCTCCGGAGCCTCCTTAGGTCCCTGGGCCTGGGGGCTCGTGAGGATCGGCTCCCGCAGCCCACCGAGTCTGCTGCACCAACACCACTTCGTCCGCGACAACTCCAGGTGACATCCTTCAAGCTTCATTTCCGGCTGGGAACGCCCTCCCAGGGCTGCTCCATTCCCAGGCCGCGTGGGTCTGTCCCTGCGGCATGTATCCCTTTCCAGTTTTCGATCATTAGCTTGCTTTGTTGGGGGCGCCCCTCGGGCTGCATCATCCCCAGTCCGCTCGGGCCAGGCCCAGTGGCGTGTATCTTCCTTGCGTTTATTTCCAACTATGCATTCGCCTATCATGCTTGATTACTTGATGCCTGTTCACGGCACCTCTTCTTCTCCATGTCGACCACTTGCACGTTAAAGGGGGGGGGTACCTGAGCATCGTGACTCAGGGCTCTTACTGGCTCTCCAGCCCTCACCCTCTGGCCTTGTCCACGGCATCGCGACCTGGCATACCAGCGACGGCTGAGACAAGCTCGAGGGCCGGGACCCGAGGACGTAGAGTGCCGGCATCTAACCAAATTTACAGGAACACATCTCAAGATACAACCCAGTGCCAGGCGCAACCCGCCTAGAGGTAGGGCCCCGTGAGTCCCGCGCTGGCTCACGGGTGCCCAGATACACCTCACCTAGCCCTACCGTGCCGGCCACGTGTCAGGGCGGGGCTGTACACGCCCCGGGGGCTCCTCCCGGAGGGGAGCCCCCTCCCACGTACCAGTGGAAGCACCATGCACCGCGCTGGCTGACGACACTGCCGAGGAGCGGCTATGCCCATACACATACGGAAGCGCTATGCTCCGCGCTGGTGATAAACAACTGAGGGTGGCCTCCGGGCCGCATCAACCTCAGGGAGCCCAGAGCTCAGTGTCTAGCCTCATCACAACGCCTCCCCTCGGGAGCGCCGCGCGAGGGGGCTAGGCACGGGGGCTACGACTGGGTCACGCCCAGGCGTACACCACCCAGCCAGGCCCCTCGGGCCTGGTTCGTCGTGCGTCTCTCCCCGAGCGGAGCCAAGGTATGAAGGCCATTTGAGCGTCAAGGGGGACCCCTAAGCATCGCGACTCAGGGGCCTAACTGGTCCCGTAGCCCCTCACTCCTTAGTTCCGAAAGGCTATGCTGGGTGAGGTACGCGCGAGGCCGGGCTCTGCAGACATAGAACGGTAGTCTCGCTTGCATCTCACCTCACCGCCTGCTGTTTGCGCGTCAAGGGGGACCCCTGAGCATCGCGACTCAGGGGCCTAACTGGCTACGTAGCCCCTCACTCCTTAGTTCCGAAAGGCTATGCTGGGTGAGGTACGCGCGGAGTCGGGCTCTGCAGATGTAGAACGGAAGATACACCTACATCACATTTCCCTACTTATTGTTCGTGCGCCAAGGGGGACTCCTGAGCATCGCGACTGAGGAGCCTAACTTGTCACGTAGCCCCTCACTCCTTTGGTCCCGTCCTGGTTTCAGGTCGGGGCTAATGCTGGGTGAGGTACGCGTGGGGCCGGGCTCTGCCGACGTAGAGCACAAGCAAGTAGGGAAGGAAAAGCATAAAACTCAAGGAATTTAAAAAGCAAATATTACAGTCCATACTGTCGTCTCAGTACCAAACGCAAGTTTAAATGCCTCCCCGAGGCATGATGCATGTGCAGGAATTAAAAGAAGAATAGGAGCGGCAGCGGAGTCACTCATCGGCGGTGGGGCAGCGTGGAGTGGCCTCGCTTCATGGAGCAGTAGGGCCGGCAGCGCCTTGCTTCGGCTTGGTGCTGAAGGCCCGGAACTTCCCCAGCAGCGCCTCCGCGCGCCCCTTCACGGCTTTGACAGCAGCGGCAGCACCCTCGCCACTCACCGGCTCCAACAGGCCGTCGAGGTATGCGTCGGGATCGCGAAGGTAGATGTGGGCGAAGACCCGCGTCAGCGCAGCAGAGGACAAGACTCGTGCCTCGGCCTCGGCCGTGGGGCCGAGGCCAAGGGCGACATCCCCAAGGGCACGAACCAGGAAGGGAAGCAGCTTGGCGGGGCCGTCCTCGGCACCGGCCAGCGGGCTCTCCAGGCCGCTCTCGTAGAGCATCTTCAGCGAAGCATGGGCCTCCTTCTCCATGTCCGCGAAGGCCACGCGATCCTCGACAAGGACCCGGGCCTTGCGGGCCAGCTTGGCCTTCGTCACCTCCAGCTCCTTCTTCAGCGCGCCTAGGCGGTCGCGGCGCTTCTTGAGCTTGGCCTCCTGGTCCTCGATGGCCGCCTCGCGAGCCTTCGTGCCTTCTTCCGGCTCTTGGCGAAGGCGGACCTCCTTCGCAAGCTGGTCTCGCAGGCCTTGCAGCTCGTCCTCCAGCGCCTTGCAACGACCACGGACTTCAACCACCTCCCCCAGGGCCGCGTCTCGAGCAGCCTTCGCCTCGAGGGTGGCCTCCCTCTCTCCATCACAGGCCATCGAGGCCTGAACCAGCGCCGCCCAGATCGAGGCATCGGAGCGAATCCACCCCGAAGCCAGCTCCAGGTGCCCGGCCACCAGGCGAGGGTCGGCGCCAAGAAGATCCTGCCGCAGCCGGTCCAGTTCAGCAACGGCACGCTCCAGGATGGCAGAAGAAGACGAAGAAACATCGCCACGCTCCAAGGCAGAAGGAGGAGTTGGGGAAGCAGCGGTCGGTGGAACGAGAGGAGAAGGTAGCGGCGGCGAGACCACAGCATCCTGAGGCGGAGTCTGCTGCACCCCGACGACTGTGGTGGCGGCAGTAGGCAGGGGCACCTCGGGAGTCACTTGGGCCATGGGGGCTGGGCTCGCCCCAGCCAGCTCGGCTAGGGCACGCAAGGATGACCGGGCAGGAGAAGCCCGTGCGTCATGGTCGCCTTCCCCTGCAGGCGGAGGCGTTGCCGCGGACGGGGCCTCAGGAGCCCCCTTCGGCTTCTTCGCCGCGGGCGCCAGCCTATCCAAGAGAAGCAAACATCAAGCCTCAGCGACGGAACAAGAAACAAAAGATGAAGGATCAAGCACTTACGGGTCGTCGCTGGAGAGCTCGAGCAGCCTCCGGCCATACTTGAAGCCAGAAAGCCGGGTGGAGGGATCAACCTCAGAAGCAGAAGGTGTGTCTGCGGATCGCCCCGGAGCCGAGGCAGACCCGCGGGGGATCAGCCCGGTTCTGCCCTTCTTCGGGATCGGGGGCGAGCTCCCGCTACCCAGCATGTCGTCGACCTCATCATCATCGCTTGACGAAAGGCGGAGAGTACGGGACTTGCGCCGGGGAAGGGGAGCCCTCGACTCTTCGTCAGTCGCCTCGGAGTCAGGGCTCTCCTCCCGCTCCTCTTCGCCCTCCTCTCCGCTGGAGTCGCCGGAGGACACGTCCACCAGTCCCTCGGGGGCCACCGCGGGCACGGGCCGTCCCCGTTGAAGACGGGCATGGACTCCACCACCTGCTTCCAGTCGTCGCGAAGGAACAAGGGCGCAGGCGCGCCCTCCAACCTTGCCACCTCGCCCCCGACCAGGGATTGGAGAACCGCAGTCAAATCCTCATCGCCCAAGGCCGCGGGGCTCGGATGAGGCCTCCACATCGGAGGTGAGTACCGCCAAAGCGAAGACAGTTGGTGCTCCAGGAACTCCCTCAGCAGCGATGCGCCGGTCAGCTTCGCCGCCGCCGTGCCGGCCGGCTTCAGGTCCGCGTCCATCTTCTCCAGTACCAGCTTCGCGCGAGGGTCCGTGAGCTCCGCTCAGCACCAGTCGCTGGAGCTCGCGGGCTGCTTCGCGGGTAGGATCAGCCAAGGGTGGATGCGCCCGGCATCTACCAAGACCCACTTGCTCCTGAAGCCTTCAATCCTCTTCCCGGGATGTGAAATGGCAATGGCGCCGCCGTACGCGACGAAGCTCGCGCATGCGGAAGGAGAACCACGGGTGACCCGGAGGGAGAAGTAGTGGCGCAGCAAGGCCACTGAGGGCTGCACCCCCACATGAGCCTCGCAGTAGTAGGCGAAGATCGCCATAAGAAGGATGGAGTTGGGGTGGAGATGCAGAGCTTGTAGGTTGTAATGGCGGAGGACAGAGAGGAAGAACTCGGAGAAAGGAGGCACCAGGCCCGCAGTAATGGAGCTTACGAAGAGAGGGTAGAAGGTGCTCCCTCGGCCCTCGGGTGTGGCAGAGCCGACCTTGAACACCTGCGCCCCGTCGATGCCCTGCGCCGCCGCCATCCGGCGCAGCCGGGCAAGGCTCGCCTCCGACACATTGGGCAAGTCCAGAGCCGGCGAGAACCAAGCTTCGGCAGGAAGCTGACGCGGCGCCATGTCTTTCTAGGTCACACTTGGGAGCAGATCTGGGAGTTTGGAGGAAGGGAGGAGAGGCGCAAGAAAGGGGATCTGAGCAGCGACAGGAGAAAGAGAAGAGCAAAGCCTGAGCGGACGCTGCACCTTTAATAAACCCGCGCGGTTGTGGAGACGCCCACGACCAATCAACCGCCATGCGGCGCCCAAGGCCGCAGGCTATTAGGGCCCGCGGCGCTTCGCCCTTGCCCTTTTGCCTCTCAGCACGGCCAAGTCCGGGCGCGCCTTGGGCCCGGGGGCTACTGTCGGCGTTCTGGGAACGGGGGTCCCCAGACTTGCCTGCCTGCGGCCTGTGGCGTGGCTCAAAAGGAGCCCAGCATGGCCCATCTTCATCAACACAAGACCCAAGACCCTCGCGAGGGGCCAAGCCTCGCGGGGCGGACGACACGGTGCTTCCTCAGGCGCGGCCTCATCAGGCTGGCTCATGAGGAGGCGGAGAGATCAAGGCAGGGTACCTCACGAGGTGCCCATGACGCAAGCCATGATGACCAAGGGCGCCAGGCGGGCGCCAGCCCGCGCAGTGTCCTCCCTTTCCTCTTTGGTGCAAAGGGGGCAAGCGCAGGCGAGAGGATCAAGCAAAGGCATCCATTTCGGTGCAACGAGACCAAGACCAGTCCAACGGTGGGAAGGAGGTCATCGTGGAGCCCAGAACGGCGTCACCACAGGGCCTTTGGCAGGCGAGGACCGACTTTAGTCAGGATAAGTGTACTGGATGTTCCCCTTCAAATTGGCCAATTGTTGGCGCCCTTCCCGCTCAATATTTGGGAAGAGGCCCAGGGCCTTGCCTATAAATAGGACTAGCCACCCCTCGGGGTAAAGGGGGACGGAGGATCCGAGCAAACAAAGGACAAGAGAGAGAGAGAGAGAGAGAGAGAGAGAGAGAGAGAGAGAGAGAGAGAGAGAAGGGCGGCTGAACTCCCCTAACAGTTCATCGTCCCAGCTAGAACAGGCCCTCGCGAGGCCGTTCTCCCTTGTACTGTTCATCATCAGCCCAAGAGGCAATCCACCCACCACACTGGAGTAGGGTATTACACCACAACGGTGGCCCGAACTAGTATAAACCCTGTGTCTTTTGTGTTGTTCTTTCGGTAGTTAGATCTTTGCGAGACGGAGAGGTAGAGGGCACAATCTCCGCGCGCACCCCAGAGTTCGAACCTTAAGGGTATGCCGGAACCCGAAATCCGACAGCTACCTTGGTACTAGACCCGATAATCGACGGATACCACTTCACGCGAGTCCTGATGGACGGCGGCAGCAGTTTAAACCTGATATATCAGGACACAGTCCACAAAATGGGGATAGACCTGAAAGTGCGTTATATCGACTAGAGGGGGGTGAATAGGCGATTTTTATGAAATTCTTCACTGAGGAATTTGCTAGTGAGGAAATTCCTTAGCGAAGAACTACTAGCAGCGGAATAAGTACTCAGAAGTAAACATAACAGAATACACGCATGGTCATCATGATGAAATGAAGACAAACACAGAGTACAGAAAGCGTAAACACAGGATAACACAAGATGAAGACAAACAGACTGAAGAAATTGAACTAAGGAAATTGAGAAAGTCTTCAGTCAAAGTCTTCAAACACAGATATGAACAAACACACAACACAGTAATGAGAAAATGAAAGTGTTGAGGAAATAGAGCCAGTAAGCTTGGTGAAGACAATGATTTGGTAGACTAGTTCCAACTGCTGTCTCAGTTGTACGTCTGGTTGGAGCGGCTGAGTATTTAAACTCGAGGACACCTAGTCCCGGACACACAGTCCTCACCGTATTCTCCTTGAGCTAAGGACACACAGTCCTCCCCCAATCACTCGTGGTAAGTCTTCAGGTGACTTCCAAACCTTCACAGACTTGGTCACTCGGTGATCCACAATTCCTCTTGGTTGCTCTAGACCTTGACGCCTAACCGTCTGGAAGAAGCACGGTCTTCAAAGGTAACAAGCGTCGGATCCACGCAGGATCAATCTCTTCAGTGATGCTCAATCACTTTGGGTTTGTAGGTGCTTGGGTTTGGGTTTTGGATTTTCCTCACTTGATGATTTTCGCTCAAAGTCCTCGGAGGATGGGTTGCTCTCAAATGACAAGTGTCAGTTTCTCTCGGAGCAGCCAACCAGCTAGTGGTTGTAGGGGCGGCTATTTATAGCCTAGGGAGCAGCCCGACATGATAAGACATAAATGCCCTTCAATGATATGACCGTTAGGTGTATAAGATATTTTGGGACAGCTGGCGCGCAACACAGCAACGGTTGGAAATTTGAGGTACAAATTCCTCAGGGCTATCATGTTCCTCACAGTGTAGGCAATTCACACTGGCGAACTCCTAACTCCTCAGTCAGAGCAAAGTCCTCAGTGACCAGAAGAACCGCGTCTCTGTCACTGAAGAAATTGACTGAACTGTATGAGATTTCCAATGGCTTCACTCGAAGGGATTGGTAGGTGTAAGATTTGAGTTGAGCATCACATGGAAATTTTCTCCTTAGTATTTCCTCGACCCCCTTTAACAGTACGGTGTTTCCTAAGACTCAAGAAAGAGAAAATGAAACTACGAAAACAAAAGTCTTCGTGCTTCATGTTCCTCGAATGAATACAAGTCTTCAAGGTCACACCAATTTCTTCACTTTCAAAGTCTTCAGAATATCAAAGTCTTCAGTCGAAGAACTTCATTTTTAGGGGTCGACTTTCTCTGTCAATATCAAACTCCTCATAGACTTATAGACCTGTGTACACTCATAAACACATTAGATTCTTAACCTATAAGTCTTCAATACACCAAAATCACTAAGGGGCACTAGATGCACTTACAATCTCCCCCTTTTTGTTGATTGATGACAACATAGGTTAAGTTTTCAATGGGGATAAACATATGAAGTGTAAATACTGATATTGAGGAATTTGATTGCAAGATATAGAAGAACTCCCCCTGAAGTTGTGCATAGTGAGGAATTTGCTTTTGAAGCAATGCACACTTGAAGAGATGAATCATGGAGATCTCCCCCTATATCTTGTAATTCATACACGCATTTGATATATAATATGAAGAATTTGAAATGCATGATGAAATATGGTGCCTGATGTAATTCAGCATGCGTGCAATAATATTAGTGAGGAATAAGCATGCAGAATAGTGTATCAAATCAGAGCATAGTGCATCAAAAGTATCAGAGCACCATCGGGTTTAAGATTACAACTCGATCCAATAAAAGTTTCGGAAGAACGAGAGTTGTAACTTAGCAGAAAAAATGCCCTTTATTATAGACCCGCTTGAAGACTAACTCAGATTTCTCCCCCTTTGTCATCGAATGACCAAAAGGATCGAAATTGAGGACTAACGCCCCTGAAGATAATCAAGTTGATGAAGGAGCACCAGTGTTGTTGGGGTCGGTCGTTGAAGTAGGGCCTACCGCAGTGTCGTCCAAGTCTTCATGTTCATCAGTGTCGCGCGATGAAGAATAGGAGCTGGCCACCAAAGAAGGAACTGGGACCTTCTTGTATTTCTTCGGAGGAGGTGCAGACCAGGCAAGTTCTTCGTTGAGACCCATTTTCTTCAGATCATCAGCGCTGTAGACTTGAGATAGAACAACCCAGGTGCGGTTGAGGGTTCATGAAGGTAGTAGTGGTTTTTCTTCACTGCATTGTGTGTTGAAGTCATGTTGTGAAGAATTGAACCAAACTGACGCTTGACCCATTTGTGATTGCGATCAACCTTCTGATGAAGACTGAGGAGTAACTCACGATCAGTCATCACCCTGGGTGCTGTGGCTTGAGGATTTGGCTTGGCATTGTTGGCGGCAGTGTCATGGGTGGCAGAGTCATCATTGGTGGAATAAGATGCAGCCTTGCGAAATTGACCATCCAATGGACGAATGCCTTCATCTATCACAGCAGTAGCCTTGCCCTTTTCTTCAGCTGAGGAAAATGTCCGTTTGAGGACTTCAATAGGAGGCAAGTAGCTGCAGTGATTCAGAGTTTCAGCTTTGTAATTGAGTGAAGACCTTGCCCTGATGAATCTCATAATCCATGGCGCATAAGGTTTCAGCTCAGATGGTGACATAGCAATGTTGGCTAGAGTCCTCATCAAGAAATCATGGAAGTTGACGGGAACTCCATGAATGATATTGAAAAGCATGTTCTTCATGATGCCAACGACTTATTCATCATCAGAGTCGTGGCCTTTGATAGGACTCATTGTCTTCGTCAGAATGCGATAGACAGTCCGAGGCACATACATCAATTCCTTGACGAGGAATTTGGTTCGAGAAGCCTGCCCTGGCTTCAAAGGCTTCATCAGCACTTGCATATAGTGATTTGAAAGCTCAGATTCGTTGTAAACACAACGTGCATCTTCAAGGGGAGGACTGAGTGGGAGGGCACGAAGAAATTCAGATGCTGGTGCCTTGTAGTGAGTGTTCTCTGTCATCCAGTCCAGAACCCATGAATTCACATCTTCAGAGTTGTCAGTGATGTGCAGCGTTGCGTAGAACTGAAGAATGAGTTCTTCATTCCAATCGCATATGTCAGTGCAGAAATTGAGCAGCCCAGCATCGTGAAGAACACTGAGGACTGGCGTGAAGCACGGCATGGACTCCATATCCACGTGAGGAATATGTGCATGGTCGAAGACTTTGTCTTTGTTGAAAAGCATTGAGGAATAGAAGTTGGCTTGACTTGCAGTCCAGAAACGCCTCTTCCTTATGCGAGCAGAGTCATATGGATTATACTCGGTGAAGAACACGTGCTTGCCAAAGAAGTCTTCAGCCTTGAACTTTTGCTTTCGTGAGAACGGATCCTTTGGCTTGGGAAGAGGAGTGTCAGTGAGTTGCATCACTACCTCAGGAATCGCGATCTCAGGTTCTTCAGGCTGAGGAATTTCAGGTTCTTCCTCAGGTGCAGTCACCTTTTCATCATCAGCATCAGTTTCTTCAGCACTATGGCTGGAATTTCTTCATGCACAGATGTAGTGGGATGATTTTCTTCAGAGCCCAATTGAACTGTTGGTGCAGGAGAATGAGGGATTTGCTGCAGTGGGGTGAAGAGTGGAGAATTGGGATGCCGACTTTCCCAAAAGTCATCATTCATCACTGGATTTGTGCTTCCAATGTCCACATCTTCATCATCAATTTCTTCAACACCAGCCTCTTCAGCAGTAAACTGAGGCATTGATGATGAGACAACTGGAGTTGAAGGGATTGTATCCACTTCAATTTCTTCATCAATCTGCTCTGACGAAGCAGCAGATTGAGTTTCTTCATCAGATTCGCTTGGGATCACATATTCTTCATCAAAAGGAACAAGGTCCTTTGATGGCATGGTTGAGATCGGAACAACATCAATAGGATATTCAAATGAGCTGGTCATGGGCTTCATCTTCTTTGGAACTGAAGATTCTGAAGCTTTTGATGCTTTCCTTTTCTTCACTGCAGCTCGCTCTGCAGCATTGGTCTTCTTCACATCTGATGCAGATGGAAGGATAGGAGTTGGTATAGGCGCAGGTGGAGCTAAGGAATCTGGTTGAATTTCCTCAGGCGCAACTGATGCAGTTGCCCTGACTTCTTCAGTTTCTTCAGGCGCACCACTAGTGGATGCCCTGGCAATTTCTTCAGTAGCTGGAATTGAGTCATCAGCCCTGGAACTAGCATTTCCTTCAGCAGCCGGAAAGTCATCAGCGGTGCTAGCGTGTTCTTTAGTGGGCTATGCTGAAGGTTCTGCTTGAGGAATTTCTTGTTGCGATGGGGCTGCAACATTGGTGAAATTTTCAGTCAGTTTCACAAATCTGACTTTAACTCCCTTCCAATCAGCAAAGTAGGAGTCAGATTTGTCGCCGAGGGCTTTGATTTCAGCCTGCATCTTGATAAGTTCTTCAGTTGTCATCTTGACAACGTTTTTCTTCAGCAGTTTCTCTTTTCTGTACTGCGATTTCTTGATCTCTCTGGCCCTATCATATTTCCACTTCTCCTCTTGGATGAAGTGAGTCAGCATGTGACTTTGGCCAGGTGTCATCTTGAAGTCAGGCATAGGTGTGTTGGGATCCTTATGCCAAAGATCAATGTAATCGAGGATCACCCTTGGATCCAATAGCAGCGGCACAGGTGTGCCTTTGGCTCTAGCGGCCCTTTCTTGTCGGTCCCTGATGATTTCTGCAAGTTCTTCTTCATCAGCTTCATCTCGCCAGATGGTACATTGAAGACTACTTGCTTCTTCTGAGGACTTGGGCGAGAACCGCGTCCAGCAGTAGCCTTTTTCTTCAGCAGAGAGGGTCCAGCTGAGGAACTTGGTGCAGCTGAGGAACTTGCTGAGACACCAGAGGCAATAGAGACGCCTACAGTCCTTTGACACGTGGCAAGATGCGCAAGTGCTGAGGACTTTGGCGGAACTGCTGAGGACTTTGGAGGAGGTGCTGAGGATTTTGGAGGAGCAGGGACAGCTTGAGGAATTTGCCTTGAAGATTTTGAAGTTTCGGGCCGTGAGGGCGCAGCTGAGGAACATGGCCGTGAGGGCATTGCTGGTGAAGCACTTGGCTTGTGAGCAGGCTTCTTGAGCATCGATTTCCTTGGCTTGACAGAGGCCTCAGTGGCAGCAGCAGAATCTTCATTAAATTTCCTCACTGCTTCTTTGGCTTGTCTTGCCAACTTGGCTTGGCGCTTGGCCCATTCTTCAAGAAAATCCTCACCGTGTTTGACGCTAGTGGGATCAGCCACTTGGCCAGGTGCCAGTGGAAGTCTTGGGCATGGAGGGTTGAGAGCAAATTTCTTCATGTACTTTGGAGTGACATACCTGTACTCCCTCCATTCACGTGCCCATCTCCGTTCAATCCTCTGAATGCGCACCTTGCGCTGATTTTTATCTTCTTTACCAAACTTGGCTTCATCGGCATGCAGTAATCTTTATAGATGTCCTCAGGGATTTCAAAAGCAGTCATGGCCTCAGGCTTCTTTCCTCCTTTTTGTGGCCTTTTTCTGTCAACCATTTTCTTCAGTTGAGGAATTTGAACAATTGAATTCTCTGAAGAAGTATGCAGTTTTTCTTCGAGGAACGCTGCAAACGAGTTAAGTTGATGAGATCCTAATGATTCAGCAGCGGACATGTGTACGTGTGAACAGATTATAGTTGTGAGGAATTTGGAGAGGTCATATGCGTTCTGAGAGGGTTTTTCAAAAAGAACAAGTTTGAGGAATTTGACCAGATGTGTCTTGAAGAATTTCACTAAGCGCGCTTTATCTTAGGTTCCAGAGTTGTATAGATCGAAGATCCACACAATTGAGGAATCTTGAGGAAAATGATGCTTAGGGAAATGAATCAAGACCAGATGATATGTGAGGTGTTTTGTGTGTGAGGATTTGAAGAATAAAACACCTTTGAAGATTTTGTAGAAAAATTTCGAATCAAAGAGGGCAGTAAAAGTAACTTTTAATTACCCTGAACGAAGAACACGACGAACAGTGAGATGAAACAGTGAGGTTCGTCGATGTAGATCTTCCACGCCCTAACTCGGCGGAGGAAGACGTCTACGGCGGCGGCGGAGGTGAAGATTTCCGTGGTTGGCGCGAGTACGACGGCGACGAGGTCAAGGCAGTGAAGCTCTTCCTCACCGGCGACGATG
This sequence comes from Aegilops umbellulata, assembly GCA_032464435.1. Lineage (NCBI taxonomy): Eukaryota > Viridiplantae > Streptophyta > Magnoliopsida > Poales > Poaceae > Aegilops > Aegilops umbellulata. The sequence continues at coordinate 344,267,871 of CP136060.1, read as the reverse complement.
GAGTAGCGGCGGCGCTAGGGTTTGAGAAGCTCGAGCGGGAGAGAGAGATCGAGCGGAGTAAAAGAAGTGAGGAAGGGGAGAGGGGTATTTATAGAGGCAGTGAAAAACTGTTCGCCCGAAGATTTAGGACGAACGTGCCCCTGACCATTCTCCTTCTCACGACATGTGTCACCCACGTACTGTGTAGTTGAGATCGTGTAGGATCGTGGGTGAGTAAAATAATGCATCGTGGGATGCGGAACGGTTTGAGCGGCAAAACCGAAAGTTTGGATGAGATCTGTTTTAACGTTCCGTTCGCAATTTCTTCAGCAGACAAGGACACAGTGAAGATTTTGAACGAGTTTCAAATAGAACGCACATGATGAATTTGTGAACAGATTAGATTGAGTATAGCATAGAGGGGGAAGGGTCCGATCACATTCACTTAGCAGAAAAACCAACTTGAAGAAATAACTATAAGTGAATGCTGTAGAGGACATAAACTCATATATATTTATATAGCCAATGAAGAAAAACGACGGCACAAGTGAAGATTTTGCAAGTTGAAGAATTTGAACAACTGAGGAATTTCAAAAGTTGAGCAAAAACTCAAATTGAAGATTTTCAACTTTTGTGGTGGCGTGACCCACCGTATAAGAATGATGATTTCAGACACCACGTACAATGGTCGTAGGGTTCTGAGAATCAAATTCTTCATTAATTTCTTCACACTTAGAGTGTTATTCTTCATTGATTTAAGAAAAATGTTTCTTCATGTGTTGCACATCTAAGTCATCAATTTTGCATAAATGTTAGGATGAGTGCCTTTTCATAGTACATTCAAAGACTCTAAGATATTTAGCTCACACCGCAACTTGCTAAATCTCTTCTCATCCAAGGGCTTAGTGAAGATATCAGCTAGCTATTCTTCAGTCTTCACATGCTCAATAGAAATGTCGCCCTTCAATACATGATCACGAAGAAAATGATGACGAATCTGAATGTGCTTTGTCTTCGAGTGCTGAACTGGGTTGCGAGCAATCTTGATGGCACTCTCATTGCCACAAAGGAGAGGCACATTATTCACGTTGACGCCGTAGTCCTTGAGTGTTTGCTTCATCCAAAGCAGTTGAGCACAGCAAGAACCAGCAGCAATGTACTCAGCTTCAACAATAGACAGTGATACGCAGTTCTATTTCTTCGAGGACCAACAAACCAAGGATCATCCAAGGAAATGACAAGTACCAGATGTTGACTTGCGGTCCACACGGTCACCAGCATAGTCAGAGTCAGAATATCCAATGAGATCAAAATCCGAGCCCTTGGGATACCATAATCCAAGTGTTTGTGTGTGAGCTAGATATCGAAGAATATGCTTCACAGCCTTATGGTGTGATTCCTTCGGTGCAGCTTGAAATCGTGCACACATGCAAACACTAAGCATTATATCTAGCCTAGATGCACATAAGTACAATAAAGAGCCAATCATGGAGCGATATACCTTATGATCGAAGTCAGTACCATTTTCACCAGTGCATAAATGACCATTTGTGGGCATAGGAATTTTGATGCCTTTGCAATCTTGCATGCCGAATTTCTTCAGGACATCCTTGAGGTATTTCTCCTGAGATATGAATATGCCATTGCGCTGTTGACGAATTTGAAGACCTAAGAAGAATTTCAACTCTCCCATCAGAGACATTTGATATTCTTCACTCATCATATAAGCAAATTCATCACTATAACATTGGTCAGTACATCCAAAGATGATATCATCAACATATATTTGGCACACAAATAGTTCACCATCATAAGATTTAGTAAAGAGAGTGGGATCGAGTGAACCGGGTGTGAAGCCTTTCTTCATGAAGAATTCCTTCAATGTATCATACCATGCCCATGGGGCCTGCTTGAGGCCATAGAGGGCCTTATTAAGTTTGAAGACTTTGTCAGGATGTTTTGGATCTTCAAAACCTGGGGGTTGAGCAACATATACTTCTTCCTCAAGCTTACCATTGAGGAATGCACTTTTCACATCCATTTGATATAAGATGATATCATGATGGTTAGCATAAGCAAGTAATATGCGAATAGCCTCAAGTCTAGCAACAGGTGCAAAAGTTTCATCAAAATCAACTCCTTCAACCTGTGTGTATCCTTGAGCTACTAGTCATGCCTTATTCCTCACCACAACACCATTTTCATCTTGCTTGTTGTGGTAGATCCACTTTGTGCCAATGATGTTATGCTTGCGAGGATCGGGACGATTGACTAGTTCCCAGACGTTGTTGAGCTTGAACTGATGTAATTCTTCTTGCATGGCCTGAATCCACTCAGGCTCCAGAAATGCTTCATCTACCTTAGCGGGCTCTGTGATAGAGACAAAAGCAAAGTGCCCACAAAAGTTAGATAGATGTGAAGCTTTTGAGTGTGTGAGAGGACCTGGTGCTCTAATGTCATCAATGATCTTCTCCACTTGCACTTCTTTTGCAACGCGAGGATGAGCTGGTTGTTGTTGAGGAATTTGATCAGCATTTTCTTCAGCATCAATTTCCTCAGCATTTTCTTCAGGTGCGTCAGCTCGACATTCTTCACGTTCTGGAACGAATTCTTTAGCAGATTCTTCAGTAGGAATAACATCTTCAGTAGCCTTGTGTTTGATAGAGTCCTCAGGTGCTGGTTCATCTAACACAGAAGGTAGGTGCTCTCTTTGCGAGCCATTAGTCTCATACAATCGCACATCTACAGTTTCAACAATCTTGTGAAGAACATTGTTGAAGACTCTGTAGGTGTGCGAGTCCTTTCCGTAACCAAGCATAAAACCTTCATGTGCTTTCGGTGCAAATTTAGAGTTGTGATGAGGATCTCTAATCCAGCATTTAGCACCGAAGACTTTGAAATAACTCACATTGGGTTTCTTGTTAGTGAGGAGTTCATAGGCAGTCTTTTTGAAGAATTTGTGAAGATATACTCTATTGATGATGTGGCATGCAGTATCGATTGCGTCAACCCAGAAACGACGAGGGGTTTTGTACTCATCGAGCATAGTGCGAGCCATCTCAGCAAGAGTCCTGTTCTTGCGCTCCACGACTCCATTCTGTTGAGGAGTATAAGGAGCAGATAACTCATGAGTAATACCAAGTTCATCAAGATATTCATTTAGGCCTGAATTCTTGAACTCAGTGCCATTGTCACTTCTGATGTGCTTGATATTCACACCAAAGTTGGTTGAAGCCCTCGAGGAAAATCATTTGAAGACTTCCTGCACTTCATGTTTGTAAGAGACAAGGTGTACCCATGTGTAACGAGAGTAGTCATCAACAATAACAAATCCATATTGAGATGCTTCATTTGAAACAGAAGACTAATGATTAGGACCGAAGAGATCCATGTGAAGCAATTCAAATGGACGAGTGGTGGTCATCATGGTCTTTGCTGGATGCTTGGCCTTTGTCATCTTCCCAGCTTCACAGGCACCGCATAAGTGATCCTTGAGGAATTTGACATTTTCAATGCCAATGACATGCTTCTTCTTCGCAAGCGTGTGCAAATTCCTCCTGCCTGCATGACCAAGTCGTCGATGCCATAGCCATCCTTCTGAAGCTTTTGCAAGTAGGCACACGGCTGGTTGTGAATCTGCAGAGAAGTCAACAATATACAAGTCTCCTCTCCTAAAGCCTTCGAAGACTTTGGAATTGTCAGCTTCCATAATCACAACACAACGATACTTGCCAAAGACAACAACCATATCAAGATCACAAAGCATTGAGACAGACATAAGGTTGTATCCTAAGGACTCAACAAGCATGACTTTGTCCATGTGTCGATCCTTTGTGATAGCAACTTTACCTAGACCCAATACCTAACTTTTGCTTTTATCAGCGAAGATGATATGCTTCATATGTGATGATGATAAGAGAGCATCCATCAAAAGATTCTTGTCACCAGTCATGTGATTTGTACATCCACTATCAAGCACCCACTCAGTGTCTTTGGTTTGATCATCCTGCAGATGAATTAGTGCAACTTACGACCTCATATACTTCAGCAGTGAAGAATATGATATCACAATTCATCAGATCAATTTCATCAATCAGTAGGACAGATAAAACAGAGGGAGGACGTGTGAAATGAAAGTTCATTTCATCATGGTTAGCCTGCGTCCTTTCAGGCAATTTGTCAGGTCCCCAGCAAATTCTTCAGACGTTACAGTACGTCTGGAGACCTGACCCTGCATAAGAGATTAGTTCGTTTTCTTCACCACCCACATCTGAAGGGGTGGCAAAGAGTTCATCACTCTGCAAGCTCCATATGATAATGGTGGCATAGCGGCCAAACCATTTCGTTTCACATAAGAGCGGTTAGGGTAGGCATATGAATAAGCAGAGAAATTCTTCGAGGACTTATGAACATAATAATTTGAAGAATAATGCTCATATTCATAGCCCTTGGCTCTTCCCTGCGAAACAGAGTTGTTAGCATGATGATATTCATATGAGGACTTTGATCCATGTGAGGAATTTGATTCGTATGAGGACTTGGATCCATATGATGAATTTGGTCCATATGAGGAATTTGATCTGGGGTTCCTATTCTTCACAAGTGGTGTCATGAGGACATTCACCTGAAGACTTTCAAGGCACCTTTTGGGAACCCAGATTTTCTTCATAGGGGAACCATTCCTGCAGTTAGTGCCAACATATCTAGCAAATACTTCACCATTCTGATTTTTGAACAGTTTGTAGTTGGAGTCAAATGACTCATCAGAAGAATGAGAAGATTCACATGTATAGCCAGATAAATTAGATGGGTCAACTGGAGGTCCCTTTGCAGCAACCCATGAGGTTTTGGGGTATTGCTTAGGCTTCCAATATGTACCATCCGCATTGAGTTTCCTCTCAAAGGCAATACCCTCTTTCCTAGGGTTCCTGTTGAGGATCTGCTTTTTAAGCACATCACAAAGAGTCTGATGCACTTTGAGGCTTTTGTACATGCCTGTCATGTACAATTCCTTCAGCCCTGCATCGTCAGTGATACTAGAAATATCCTCAGATGAGGAATTAGTGATAGCAGAGACAGGTGAAGAATTTGTAACATTAGAAGCATTTGAACATTCAGGTAAGGAATTAGCAGATTCTCGTTCAATGCATTTCAAACATGGAGGAATAAATTCTTCCTGAGCAGCGCTGATTTGTTGAGCAAGCAATGAATCGCGCTCCTTCTGAATATCTTCATAACTCACTCTTATCTTCTCAAGATCTGACAAGAGAGAGCTATGCTGATCTTCAAGGGAGTCATACTTAGAATGAAGTCTCTGAAGACTTTCAGCCAAGGCTGTTGACTGATCCATTTCTTCACCCAACATATCATTGCTCTTACTAAGCATGTCATTAGCCTTTTCCAAAGCTCTTTGTTGTTTAGCAGCAAGTGAGGCAAGTTTAACATAACTGGGTCCAAATTCATCACCAGATTCATCATCACTGGATTCAGACAGATAGCATTCAGCTACCTTTTCACCATCTGCCATAAGACATGGTGAGGAAGATGATGATTGTAGTTCAATTGTCATTGACTTGAGAGATTCCTTGAAGTCCTCAAACCAAGGATCATGACGAGTTCGATGACCTTCATAGACATCAGAGATACGGTCCCAGATAAGGTTCGCCTGATCGAGATGCATGACGTTCCTGAACTGATTTCAAGACAGACTGGTGCAGATGACGGCCTTTGTTGTGAGGTTGAGATGAGTGTACTTGTGAATGTCATCAGCTCCCGCCGTCTTGCATAGATCGGTAAGACCAATCTCAGTGACGGTCCACAGCTTGTTGTTCATCGCCATGAGACGCTTCTTCATCATGGCCTTCCATTTGGGATACTCGTGACCGTAAAAGATGGGGCATGTCACTTTCTTCATATCTGCGGTCGACATAACTAAAACTCCAGGCGGTTAAACCAAAATCACACAGAACAAGGGAGTACCTTGCTTTGATACCAATTGAAAGTGCGTTATATCGACTAGAGGGGGGGTGAATAGGCGATTTTTATGAAATTCTTCACTAAGGAATTTGCTAGTGAGGAAATTCCTTAGCGAAGAACTACTAACAGCGGAATAAGTACTCAGAAGTAAACATAACAGAATACACGCATGGTCATCATGATGAAATGAAGACAAACACAGAGTACAGAAAGCGTAAACACAGGATAGCACAAGATGAAGACAAACAGACTGAAGAAATTGAACTGAGGAAATTGAGAAAGTCTTCAGTCAAAGTCTTCAAACACAGATATGAACAAACACACAACACAGTAATGAGGAAATGAAAGTGTTGAGGAAATAGAGCCAGTAAGCTTGGTGAAGACAATGATTTGGTAGACCAGTTCCAACTGCTGTCTCAGTTGTACGTCTGGTTGGAGCGGCTGAGTATTTAAACTCGAGGACACCTAGTCCCGGACACACAGTCCTCACCGTATTCTTCTTGAGCTAAGGACACACAGTCCTCGCCCAATCACTCGTGGTAAGTCTTCAGGTGACTTCCAAACCTTCACAGACTTGGTCACTCGGCGATCCACAATTCCTCTTGGATGCTCTAGACCTTGACTCCTAACCGTCTGGAAGAAGCACAATCTTCAAAGGTAACAAGCGTCGGATCCACGCAGGATCAATCTCTTCAGTGATGCTCAATCACTTTGGGTTTGTAGGTGTTTGGGTTTGGGTTTTGGATTTTCCTCACTTGATGATTTTCGCTCTAAGTCCTCGGAGGATGGGTTGCTCTCAAATGGCAAGTGTCAGTTTCTCTCGGAGCAGCCAACCAGCTAGTGGTTGTAGGGGGCGGCTATTTATAGCCTAGGGAGCAGCCCGACATGATAAGACATAAATGCCCTTCAATGATATGACCGTTAGGTGTATAAGATATTTTGGGACAGCTGGCGCGCAACACAGCAACGGTTGGAAATTTGAGGTACAAATTCCTCAGGGCTATCATGTTCCTCACAGTGTAGGCAATTCGCACTGGCGAACTCCTAACTCCTCAGTCAGAGCAAAGTCCTCAGTGACCAGAAGAACTGCGTCTCTGTCACTGAAGAAATTGACTGAACTGTATGAGATTTCCAATGGCTTCACTCGAAGGGATTGGTAGGTGTAGGATTTGAGTTGAGCATCACATGGAAATTTTCTCCTTAGTATTTCCTCGACCCCCTTTAACAGTACGGTGTTTCCTAAGACTCAAGAAAGAGAAAATGAAACTACGAAAACAAAAGTCTTCACGCTTCATGTTCCTCGAATGAATACCAAGTCTTCAAGGTCACACCAATTTCTTCACTTTCAAAGTCTTCAGAAAGTCTTCAGAATATCAAAGTCTTCAGTCGAAGAACTTCATTTTTAGGGGTCGACTTTCTCTGTAAATATCAAACTCCTCATAGACTTACAGACCTGTGTACACTCATAAACACATTAGATTCTTAACCTATAAGTCTTCAATACACCAAAATCACTAAGGGGCACTAGATGCACTTACAAGACCCAACAAAAATCAGCCATAGCAATACTTCCTTTAAAGGAGTAACGCCAGGCCCAGGGGCTCATTGCACGAGCTCCCTCCTACTAGAAGCTACGTTCGGTTCATCCGATAGCTACCGTAGCGAAAAGCTGACCTTCCACATCGCTCCATTTAAAAGTGGTTACCAAGCACTACTGGGACGTGAAGCTTTCGCTCGCTTTAATGCAATACCACACTATGCGTCTCTCACGCTTAAGATGCCCGGTCCACAAGGCATCATTTCAGTAAAGGGAAAGATTGAGCGCTCCTTGCGCGCGGAAGACTGTGCGGCTGCCTTGACAGCCACACACTAAACTGCCCCACCAACCAGAGCGCATAATGGGTCGTTAAGACCACGGGCACGGCTGGACGAGTCCGGCGTAACTATATAATTACTAATGGTTTGATGGTTATACATCCCTATACAAGGGGCTCCGCACACGTAAACAAGCAGCAACAAAACTCAATTCTTCCCATCTTGAATCATACTTCGTTTATTTATTATAACATACATTTTGCACGACTACTTTTTCAACTAAGTTCCTCTCTTTTACAGATGAACATCGTGCTACACCCGTCCAGGACACGGCACAACGGAGACACAGGTGCAGACATGGAGTAGGGACCCGTTCCAAGGATTCTCTTTAGATTAAGACCCTGCGTAAACCTTTTTTACTGTCTCTTGTTGATACATATCCCCCGGATTCTCCGTACAACTGAGAAGGGGGCTGACGTCTTGGCATGTGGCCACGTCAGAATATTGCACGTACCTGGACACTATGGGCTTATTACAAAGGGCACTGTTCAGCCCGTTTACAATCATAAAGACCGAATACCTTAGGGAGTGTTCGGCATCGCGAGTTTGGCCTTATATGCATCAGCTCCGAGTCATGTCTTTGCTCAAATGTTGGGTTTGCCCGGCTCCTGTGTTTTGCTGCCTTACGTTCCGCTCTATCGGCTAAGGCGGCACCAGGAGAACTACTGCGATTGTGCCCCAGGTCAGCCAGGCGAGCACCTCAGTAGAGAAAGCCGAAAACTGACTGTCATGATGTAGCGCGAGACTAGTCAACCACTCAATGACCTATCGAAATCTTCGGGATTCCTCTGCATTGACGAAGGGCCGTTTCCCGGCCAGGCACACACGTGCCCCAAATTCGGGCGAGCGCGGCGCCACCAGGGGCTATATAGTAGCCCCACTGTGAAACTCCTATGGCTAAGTGAAAGTGATAAAGCATTATAGTCGGGTTGCCTAGTTCGCTGCGGTACCACCTCCTTAATGGACCAAGACGTTGGATCAAGTGTGATGATGCGCCGTCCGCGAACACCCCCGCATTATATGCGTGGGGGCTGAAACCGACGACTGCCATCTTTCAGGTTATATATACATATACGTAAACGGCCGCACATGAGGTATTATAATTCTTGCAGACACAAGTATAAAAAGCTTCTACATTTCAGCAAAATATTGTTTTCAATATGGATACATGTTATTTGAACATAATATCCTTCGAGCACTACGTCTCCATTGAACGAGCGCCCTCCAGGACTTCTTGAAAGTAGTGCTCGGCAGGTACTCGACTTTCGTTTGAATCTTGGGCTGCAACAGCGGTGGCCTCCATCTCCGCCCAGTATGTGTTGACACAGGCAAGGGCCATCCGCACACCCTCCACGCATGCTGACCACTTCATCGTGTTGATATACGGCACAACACCAAGGAACTGCTGCACCAAGCTAAAATAACTGTTCGACTTTGGCCTTTCTGGCCACAGATGATCCACGACATACCTCATGGCAAGTCCGGACAACCTATTGACCTCGGCCCATTCGGCCAAACGATCGGTCGAAGCGGACGCTCTGGATTGTTGAACTGTGACCAGAATAACTTTTCCACTTTGCGATCCTTCTGATCTCGGGAGTGTTCGGCCGCATCAGCAGCACTCGCCGCTAAATCCAGATACGCGTCCGCTGAACTCCACATCTGGTCTAACGGAGCATATTTAGGATCTCCGAACTTCATTCACAGCATAAAGGGCTTCCCAGCCGTGATATCTCCGGCCTGACGCAACTCCTCCTTCATCGCTCTCATCGCAGAACGAGCATCCTTGGCCGCCGTAGTGGCCTTCTCCAGGTCTGCCCGCTCCGCCCGGTCTTCGTTTTCAAGAAGCTTATAGCAGTCAGCAGCGTTCTTCAACTTCACAGCCATATCGGCCATTTCCTCCTTGCTTCGGCAGTGAGCAGCCTGTTCGGCCTTTAGCTCCTCAACCGCCTTTAGGGCAGCCGCGTCGCTTTTCCTGGCTTGTTCTTTAGCTCGGGCAATCTCTGCCCGAAGGTTCTCCACGGCGACAACCCCATCTGCGTTAAGCACACACGTTATAAGATACTGGCGTCAAGCCCCTCTTAAGAGGCGTCTCCGGAGAAATCACATACCTTGTGACTTGTCAAGCCGCTTGTTGACAAGCGCGATGTCGGCATCTGCCACGTCAAGTTGTCGCTTTAGTTTGGCAAATTCATCAGTCCGGCTGGCCATCGGACACTTCGCCACCTGCATATCAAGGCGGCAAAATTAAACGTGGGACTATGATCCTCTGCGCGCCGTCGTCTGCGACGACACCTAGAGTCTCAGGGGCTACTATCTACACAGGGCGCATCGTAAAGTATGCGGTACTGTCAAAAAAGGAGCATCATTTCACGTACCTCAAAGCCCGTCAGTAGACTCATGACAGCTTCATGCAACCCGCTTTCCGCGGACAAAATCCTTTTAATTACCGCACCCATCAGCGCACGGTGCTCTTCTGAGATAGACGCCCACCCTAGCAGATCCTTCAGTACCTCCGACCATGCACCAGGCGGTGCCGGACTCATTTGATTGCCTCTCCCAAAGGCCGGACACGAAGGGCTTCGGGTGGCCATATTACTACCTTTCGGCCTTACCGGATCAGGAGAAACCCTCCGCGACGACACGTCGGGGTCGCCCGCCTCATAAGGCGGTATGGCAGGGGGAGGCGTTCCGCTCTCCATCATCTCCGGAAGAAGATCCCCCGAAGACGAGCTCTGCTGAGAAGGGTTAAGATCTGAACTACAAGGTAAATTTTCGGTTATTTTCCTCAGAAGTGAAGCAAGGATTTCTCTCATTATTAAACACCCTTTTTACTTACGGCTCGGTGGAGGGCTGATCCCTTTGAGGGCACAGTATGGCCGGGGTATCCCCCGACACAGGACCCTCTAGCGAAGACTTCTTCCCCCGCTTTGAGATCATTGTCTCCAGGTCTTCAAAGGCGGTCCTCTTCTTCCCCTGAGGAGAGGAATTTTTGATTTCTTCCTTCTGGACAACCTCCTCCGCGAAGGCAACAGCTTCCTTGTTCCCCCCTTCGTTTTCTTCCGAAGGCGCGATCTCCAGCATCCTGGTTAACACGGGATCTGGCGAGGTCTCAGGAAGGGGGGACGGACACCTGATCAACTTCGCCTTCGCTATCCACTCCTGGTTCAAGAACAAATCTTTTTTAAGGGCGATGTTGTGATAAATGAACAGATGGCGTGTCCGGGCACAGGGCTACTTACTTGAGTATCCGGACGATTGCAGCTCAGACCTGCATCCTCAGTAGAGTTCGGACACACTACTTGTGGTCTGAAGAACAATTTGTACATCTCCACGGGCGTCATGCCTAGAAGATGTTGGAGAGCTCGTGGTCCCTCCGGATTGAATTCCCACATGCGGAGCGGACGACGTTTGTAGGGCAGGACTCAGCAAATTTACATGACCTGCGTCACCACGACCAGACTGCCATCTCTCTCCAGGAGATCTCGGATGCGGCTCTGCAATAGGGGCACATCCTTTGCTGGCCCCCAGTCCAGCCCCCTATTTACCCATGATGTTAGTCGTGGCGGGGGACCCGAGCGAAAAGCAGGCGGCGCCACCCACTTGGTACCCTTGGGAGCTGTGATATAAAACCACTCTCGTTGCCATAAGCTGGACTCATCTTGAAGACGGCCCTCGAGCCACGGAGCGTCAGCCTCCTTGCTTATTACGGCACCTTCGCACTTTGCATGCTCTCCCTCGATCATCTTCGGCTCCACTTTGAAGGTCCAATCCAAAGTGAGCAGTAATACGGAGGAAAGCTTTGCACACAATGATGAACAATGAGATGTGGTGGATAGACTCCGGAGCTAAGTCGTGGAATTCCAGCCCATAATAGAACATGAGCCCCCTCACGAAGGGATCTGTTGCGAAGCCTAGCCCTCGGAGGAAGTGAGACACAAACACAACGCTCTCACCAGGCTTGGGAGTGGGAATAACCTGCCCTTGAGCAGGCAGCCTATGCGGGATTTCGCCGGTCAAATACCTGGCCTCCCTCAGCTTTAGTACGTCTTCCTCCGTGACGGAGGAAGGCATCCATCGGCCTCGAAGGTCGGAGCCGGACATCATCGAAGGTCCGAAGCACCTAAATCTGGAGCCTTGGGTGCTGGAACTCGAGGCGGAAGGCGGATTCATTTGAGATCGAAAGAAAGGAGTAAAGCTTTGGTCTCTTTATAAGAGGTTGAATACCAAGATCCCTCCCCGTGACCGTTTGGGACTTACCTTTGATCGAGGGGATATACCGACGGACACGACTGGGTTACCCACGTCCGTAATGATGAGGATCCCATAAATAAAGGGGACACGATCTCTACTTCGACAAGACGTGCCAAGGAAACCGCCTCGCGAAACGCGCTGAGGTGGGAAGTAAGAAAAAACGAATAAAGGCTTGGCTGTGGTGCGATGTCACACTACAGAATACGTCAGCAGATTAGATTTGTGAAAATGCCACTCTCTCTCTACGGTGGTATGTGGAACTTGTTTTGCAGAGCCGGACACGATCCTCGTGCTCAAAATCTTCTATAAAGTATTCGGGGGAGGAACCCGCCTTGCAATGCCGAAGAAAATCTGCGCGCCGGACTCGTCGTCATTGAAGACTGGTTCAGGGGCTACTGAGGGAGTCCTGGATTAGGGGGTGTCCGGACAGCCGGACTATCACCTTTGGCCGGACTGTTGGACTATGAAGATACAAGATTGAAGACTTCGTCCTATGTCCGGATGGGACTTTCCTTGGCGTGGAAGGCAAGCTTGGCAATACAGATATTTAGATCTCCTCCCATTGTAACCGACTCTGTGTAACCCTAGCCCCCTCCGGTGTCTATATAAACCGGAGGGTTTAGTCCGTAGGACAGGAGAGAAATAACAACAATCATACCATAGGCTAGCTTCTAGGGTTTAGCCTCTCTGATCTCGTGGTAGATCTACTCTTGTACTACCCATATCATCAATATTAATCAAAGCAGGTGTAGGGTTTTACCTCCATCGAGAGGGCCCGAACCTGGGAAAAACATCGTGTCCCTTGTCTCCTGTTACCATCCGCCTAGACGCACAGTTCGAGACCCCCTACCCGAGATCCGCCAGTTTTGACACCGACAACCATGAAAAAAGTTTGGGTTGTCCGACTGCATTTTTAAGAAAACAGTCACAAACCACTATAACATCACCAATACCAAGTTTTTAACCTTCTAGTTTTCTCTAGAAAATTCTGACAATTTTTCTTACCAAAAGTTAGGTTCGCATGACCATCTATTGCCACCACAAAAAGAATTGAAATTCTTGTTTACTCGTATACTGACATGGTCATTCAACGCAAGAATTTGCTTGTCATGGTACTCTAACATTTTATTGTATCTAAATAACCAAGATTTATGTGGACTGAATGTGTGACTATGAGCGTGAGCCGTGGACATAGCACTATAGGTGGAATAGAATGGTGGTTGTGGAGAAGACAAAAAGGAGAAGATAATCTCACATCAACTAGGCATATCAACAGGCTATGGAGATGCCCATCAATAGATGTCAATGTGAGTGAGTAGGGATTGCCATGCAACGGATGCACTACAGCTATAAGTGTATGAAAGCTCAACAAAAGAAACTTGATACGAAATCATTGTGGAAAGATGAAGCCTCCCATTGGGCACACGTGTAATATTAATTTTAGCTTTGCATCCTATCCTCGATGTTGGATTTAGCTTCAACATATTTCTTGAGTTTTACTAAATCTTATCATAGCGAGAGCAGGAGAGTGTAAGGTACTTTAGTTGTCCGTTCTCATCATTGTGTGAGTTTCATCTTGTCACACCATAGCCATTTGCTTTACCTTATTTGATTTAGTACTCTTGCAGTTCATTCTCAGTATCAAAAGTCATCTCCAATACCGGGTCTCCAAGTAACACATCTGGTTGAGCACTACGGTAATGTTCTTCCACGTTGTTTCCATGTCGTTCTTAATGTCGTTATCATCATTGAGATAGCCATGTCACTTGATTATTGAACACCTACCATTCCATCATCCATTCCTAAAGTCATGAATTTTGTAATAATACGCATTCAAAGGAAAAACTAAAATTGTAACAGATTGACCTAATGCTTGCATGTTAACCATGCACTTGTGAAGTTTGTGTTGAACTCAACGAGATGATCAAATCAGTAATAGTACTCTGGACGCCCTACAACATGTACATGCAAAGACGTTGATCTAATCAAGAAGAATTAAAAGCTAGATGAAAGATGCAAAAATTCAATAAGAATCAAACAGTAGTGGTAGCGCCATTTACAACCAATTCAACATCACAGACTTTACACATTAATGAGAGTCCTGGCTTAAAAGAAACCAAACACCAACCGTATCACACAATCTGCCGGTGTCAAAACCGATAGATCTCGGGTAGGGGGGGCGAGCTGTTAGATTGGATCGATGGGTAACAGGAGAAGAACACACAAGGAATTTACCCAGGTTCGTACCCTCTCTACAGAGGTAAACCCCTACGTCCTGCTCTTGTTTATTTATGAAGGTATCGAAGTATAGAGTTGATCCACCTCGAGATCGTAAGTTGTGGTCTAAACCCTAGGTATGACGAATGGGTGTATGGATGCATCCTCTCTATGGACTAAACCTCTTGGTTTATATAGGCACCAGGGGTATCTAGGGTTACACATGGTTGGTTGCCATCTAAGGATTTACATGCCTAATCTAGCCATATGTGCTTGAAGTACATGCCAAGTCTTTGGTCGCCTGCACTTTGAAGGCCTCTGGAGTCCTCCTTCCTTAATGGGCTGGCAGTCCGGCCCATACATTAGTCCGACTGGGCTAGGATCCCCTAGTCCAGGACACCGTCAGTAGTCCCCGAACTTGTCTTTGAAACCTAGGTTGACAATCTTCCTTGGATAATGTCTTCGGCTTAGCAGACAAGTTCCATGTCCTTGGATGAGCAAAATACAAAACTCGCAAGCCATTTAATCAATCATGATCTCCCTTTTTGGCGGAGGTAATAGCAAATCCAGCCATATGTTCCCCCCGATGCACTTGTATTCATCTGAAGTGCGAAGATTTCTTAGTCTCGAAGACTAGCAACATAGGTGAGTTCGGGAGTCAGTTACTGGCATCTTTTACCGAAGCATCACCACTCCTTACATAGCATACGTCAGTCATTACTTATTCAAATCACGATTTGAGGCAAACCTCTCATTGTCACGTTCCATCAAAACAGAGATTGTGCCCCGCGTTTAAGGGATATCATCAATCAATTGTTTCTCCCCAGACGGTCATAACAACATGATAGGCTGAAACGTGGTGATTTTATGACGCAACTAAGGGGACACTTCACCTTTTTTGGCTTATAAAAGACAGGGGCAATGGATTTTTACTCCCATGCTCTTCTCCTACTCCAGCACTCAAACCCCTTATGCTCGCACACCTCCAATACCTACCCAAGACAAGAACTTTCTCCAATTATCTGCCTCTAGCAACCATGGCCGAGGCGGATCTAAAGGGGAAGTGGGTGTCCTCAAAGGTCACCGATGCCACCATCGCTGAGCTCCGCGCGGCAGGATATGTTCCTGTCGACGTCGTCTGCTGGGCTCTAGAGCCCGAACACCGCATCCCCACTCCCGACCCAGGGGAGCGGGTCGTCTTCATCCCCACCTCATCCGAGGCCTAGGGTTCCCCCTGCACCCCTTCGTGCAGGGCATTATGGTCTTCTATGGGATAGATTTCCACAATCTAGCCCCAAATTCCATTCTCCATCTCACCACTTTCATTATAGTGTGTGAGGCCTTCCTCCGTGAGGAGCTGCACTTCGGCCTATGGCTGAAGACCTTACGTGTCTAGCCAAAGAGCGGATGTGTCGAGTTCGCCGAGTGCAGCAACACCATGATCAATAAACTCCAAAAGCCGATCAGGCTGTAGGGGACCTTCGTCGAGACCGTCAAGATCTGGTAGCGCGAGTGGTTCTACATCACCGAGCCACTCGTCCTCAGTCAGACCGTGGATCCTGTCTTCGCCGACACTCCCCCGAAGAAGCCGATGTCCTGGCAAAAGCAGGGCCCCGAATGGGGCAACCCGGACGAGGTCGAAGCACTCCAAGAGCGGCTCCAGGTGCTCAAAAAGAAGTTCAAGCTGGTGGATGTGGTGAACGTGATGCTTCATTGATACATCTTTCCACTCCAGCTCTGAACTAGTCTCATGTGGCTTTGCATGCCCGAGGACATGCCACCTCTACAGAACTTCTTCCGCACCAACATCGATGGGATGTGGACGGATCTCTTCAAGCTGTCCCAAAAAGAGCTCCCGGACGACGTGCCAGACAGCAGCTACAAAGCCGAATGCGGGCCTTCCGAGGTAAACATCACTCTATGTGTTCATCATTAGCTTTTTATTTTGCATTTATCTGAGTCTTCCCTCCCTGTTTCCATAAATGGGCATCCAAGGCGGCGCTCATTGCGTGCCCGACGCCACTTCCTGAGGACCCGAGGACCCCCGAGCTATAGGCCCTCTTGGCCGTGGTGCCTCCAAAGGCCCGGTTATTAGTTAAGGATAAATGGCCGGAGAGGAAGAAGGAGGGCCTCCGGATCCAAGATCCGATAGACGCTAGGTCTAATAACATCCGAGTTATCTCCTTGGATGAAGAGGAGAGGAAGGATGCGGAAGCGGGGAGGTTCCTCCTCCCCGAAGAAGAAAAGGGTGGCGTCTGAGGACATTGCAGGGGCTCACACTGCCCGGAGATGTCGGCGCCTCGTGAAGGCTGCTGACATTGTACCCCGCGAGGCCCTGCCGCAGCTGAGGCCGACTCCTACGGAACGGAGGACGACCTCATCGATACATGATGGTGAAGGCCACCACCGAGGAGGTACACCTTCTTTCCGTATGAGTAGTAAATACTCAAGCACAATTTTCTGCATTCTTGGAATGATCATTTATCTTTTCTATGCAGCCTGCAATGCTCCAATATAAGAAACACGAATACGTTGAGCTTGCTCCCTCCTTTGAATGCCTCAGAAGAGCATCCACCCTCCCCTGCTGCCCATGATGGGCTAGGGGAGGCGACTTCATAGTAGGCCCTGCCCGAAACCATTACAAGGGGCAGGGCCGATGCCCCTATGGCCGAGGCGGAGGCCTCCGCCTCCCAGGACCCCATGAAGAAGAACCCCTCCTCTAGGAGGGGGATAAAATAGGGCGGACGACTACATTGGTGTTCGTTAACATAGATCGTCCTTCCACGGCTGCCATCCCTCCCAAGATGGGAAGGGCCGAGGTGGTCCGTCCATCCCCACCTGCCACAGGGCAGGTGTTGGCAAGGTGGACAGAAGAGATGGAGGCATCCATGATGGACTCCTCCATCGTCGCCGAGCATTTTCTCCTACTAGGCGCGGCGCTACAGAGTTATCGGTCCACGGAGGCCGGTATCAAGGAGGCCTTCCGGGGCCTCTTTCATGGCTTTGAGGTAACCCTTAGTAGTCATGATCCTCCCCAACGTATCTATAATTTATGAAGTATTCATGTAATATTTACAACAATGTTATATGGTTTTGGTATGTTTTGAATGGAACTAACCTGGACCGACGCTGTTTTCAGCAGAACTACCGTGGTGTTGTTTTTTGTGCAGAAATAGAAGTTCTCGGAATGGGCTGAAAATTTACGGTTATTTTTTAGGGACAAAAAGAGACCCCCGAAGCTTCCAAGAAGTGCTAGAATAGCCACGAGGGCATGACAAGTTGGCGCCCCACCCCCCGAGCTTGTCGCTTCCTCGTGGGGCCTCCTCACGTGAAACCGACGCCAAAATTTCCTACAAATTCCAAAACCCTCAAAACTTGACCTGGATGAGTTGTTCCGCCGCTGCAAGCCTCTGTACCAAAGTGATCTCCATTGGAGCCCTGTTCCGACAACCTGCCGGAGAGGTAAATCATCACCGCCGGCCATCTTCATCATCCCGGTGGTCACCATGACGAGGAGGGAGTAGTTCACCCTCGAGGCTGAGGGTATGTACCAGTAGCTATGTGTTTGATCTCTCTCTCTCTCTCTTGTGTTCTTGATTTTGCACGATCTTGATGTACCGCGAGCTTTGTTAATATAGTTGGATCATATGGTGTTTCTCCCTCTCTATCTTGTTGTGATGAATTGAGTTTTTACCTTTGAGGTTTCACTAATATCGGATTGAATAATTTTTGAGTTTGTGAACACTTGATGTATGTCTTGCATGTGGATACACGTGGTGACAATGGGGTGTTCTATTGATTCAGTTGAATATGTTTTGACAATCAACTTGCGGATTATCTTGACATTGGGGTAATCAATGCATAGGGGTTGATGCATGTATTTGTCCTACTTTCTCCGGTAGAAACCTTGGGGCAGTCTTTGAATTTCTCTATGTTGGATTGAACATTATGAATCTGAAGTTGTTTGATGCATATCGAATAATCAACTCACGGATACTTGTGGTGATATTGGAGTATCTAGGTGACATTATAGTTGGTTGATGTGTATCATATGGTGTTATTATAGTACAAACTCTAGGGCTGTTTGTGACACTTATAGGGATGGATCAATAGATTGATCGAATAAGATAACTTTGAGGTGGTTTCATACCCTACAACAATTTCATCTTATGTTCTCCGCTAGATAAGAACTTTGGAGTGATTCTTTACCTCACATTGAGGGATTGTTATATGATTCAATTATGTTAGCACTATTGAGAGATTGCAGTAGTGAACGTATGAACCCTAGGCCTTATTTCTAAGCATTGCAATACCGTTTGTGCTCACTTTTGATACTTCCTACCTTGTTGTTTTTATATTTTCCAGATTACAAAAACCTATATCTACTATCCATACTACACTTTTATTACCATCTCTTAGCCAAACTAGTGCACCTATACAATTTACCATTGTATAGGGTGTGTTGGGGACACAAGAGATTTCTTGTATTTGATTGCAGGGTTGTTTTAGAGAGACCATCTTCATCCTATGCCTCCCACGCATTGATAAACCTTAGGCCATCCACTTGAGAGAAATTTGCTATTGTCCTACAAAACTCTACGCTTGGAGGCCCAACATGAGTCTACGAGAATAACGTTTCGTAGTAGACATCAAGCTCTTTTCTGGTGCCGTTGCTGGGGAGGTGAGTGCTTGAAGGTATATCTTTAGATCTTGCAATTGAATCTTTTAGTTTGTTCTTTATCACTAGTTTGGTTTTATAAAATAAAACTACAAAAAATGGAATTTAAGTTGCATCAAGTTCTTTATCTTTATGACGTGTTTCTTGAAGATGATGGATCAGAAAATTGTGCCAAAGTATTAGAAGAAGAATTCAATATTTTTTTGGCATAAATCTTTGAATGATGAGCATGATTGCAATGTTGTTCGTGTGCTTTCTATGAATATTTATAATACTAATGATGATTGCACTAGTCATGATAAAAAGTTTCTTATAAGCATGTCAATTTTTGTGGAGTGCATAAAGTTTGTGAAGACATGCCCTATAGGGATGATAGATTTTGTAAGAAGCATAAACATGAGAAAACCAATTGGTGGCTTAAAGTGATAGATTAATTTCCTACAAAATTATGCTCTCTTCATCCCTTTACTTGCGAACTTTGCAATAGGGTTGGTCACTCTAATTTCCAATGCATACTTTTTCATGATCGAATCGTGGCCAAATATTGTAATAACTTGATCACCCTTGGACTTCATAATGAACTTTGTTTATTTTGGGGTGTGAAGCATTGTCACATAAAAATAGTTGGTTTGTACTTTGTAGCATTCATATTCACAGACTATGCTGAAACTAGTCTATCGGAAATCTATATGTTTTGTGTGGTAAATTGCAGTGAGAATGCCTATATTGCCAACTATAGAAAGACGGGAAAACCAATAGAATATAAAAAGGAATACCAATGAAAGGGTAAAGATTTCCACTTTCCCTCCTATTGTCTCTCATGATGAAACAAGTGACGAGAAGGAGCTTCCTATCCAACCAATGTCATCAATAAGAAGCTCGGAAAGATTAATTAAACCCACACATGATGTGGTGAAGAAGAAGAAAATAAGAAAAAATAGGGGTAAAAAGGTATCTCTACCAAATAATGTTGCTCCTATTATTGTTGTACCTCATGAGGATGAATCGAATATAATTGTGGAAGATGATATTGTTTATTTATTATCCTTGTTGGGGAACGTAGTAATTTAAAAAAAAATCCTACGCACACGCAAGATCATGGTGATGCATAGCAACGATAGGGGAGAGTGTTGTCCATGTACCCTCGTAGACCGAAAGCGGAAGCGTTATAACAACGCGGTTGATGTAGTCGTACGTCTTCATGGCCCGACCGATCAAGTACCGAAACTACGGCACCTCCGAGTTCTAGAACACGTTCAGCTCGATGATGATCACCGGACTTCGATCCAACAGAATGTCGGGGAAGAGTTTCGTCAGCACGATGGCGTGGTGACGATCTTGATGTTCTACCATCGTAGGGCTTCGCCTAAGCACCGCTACAATATTATCGAGGATTATGGTGGAGGGGGGCATCGCACACGGCTAAGAGATCAATGATCAATTGTTGTGTCTATGGGGTGCCCCCTGCACCTGTATATAAAGGAGCAAGGGGGGAGGGGGGTGCGGCCGGCCTAGGAGGAGGCGCACCGGAGGAGTCCTACTCCTACCGGGAATAGGACTCCCCCCTTTTCCATGTTGGACTAGGACTTGGGGGGAAGGAGAGAGAGAGAGGGAAGGAAAAGGGGGGCGCCGCCCCCTCCTTGTCCAATTCGGAATTGGGGGAGGGGCGCGCGGCTGTCCCTTGGCCCACCTCTCCTCCTCCTCCACTAGGCCCATTAAGGCCCAATAGCCTCCGGGGGTTCCGGTAACCCCTCCGGCAATCCGGTAAAATCACATTTTCACCCGGATCACTTCCGATATCCAAACATAGGCTTCCAATATATCAATCTTCATGTCTCGACCATTTCGAGACTCCTCGTCATGTCCGTGATCACATTTGGGACTCCGAACAACCTTCGGTACATCAAAACATATAAACTCATAATGAAACTGTCATCGTAACGTTAAGCGCGCGGACCCTACGGGTTCGAGAACTATGTAGACATGACCGAGACACGTCTCCAGTCAATAAGCAATAGCGGAACCTGGATGCTCATATTGGCTCCCACATATTCTACGAAGATCTTTATCGGTCAAACCGCATACAACATACGTTGTTCCCTTTGTCATCAGTATGTTACTTGCCCAAGATTCAATCGTCGGTATCTCAATACCTAGTTCAATCTCATTACTCGCAAGTCCCTTTACTCGTTCCATAATACATCATCTTGCAACTAACTCATTAGTTGCATTGCTTGCAAGGCTTAAGTTGTGTGTATTACAAAGAGGGCCCAGAGATACCTCTTTGACAATCGGAGTGACAAATCCTAATCTCGAAATACGCCAACCCAACAAGTACCTTCGGAGACACGTGTAGAGCACCTTTATAATCACCTAGTTACGTTGTGACGTTTGGTAGCACACAAAGTGTTCCTCCGGTAAACGGGAGTTGCATAATCTCATAGTCATAGGAACATGCATAAGTCATGAAGAAAGCAATAGCAACATACTAAGCGATCGTGTGCTAAGCTAACGGAATGGGTCAAGGTAATCACATCATTCTCCTAATGATGTGATCCCGTTAATAAAATGACAACTCATGTCTATGGCTAGGAAACATAAGCATCTTTGATCAATGAGCTAGTCAAGTAGAGGCATACTAGTGACACTCTGTTTGTCTATGTATTCACACATGTATTACGTTTCCGGTTAATACAATTCAAGCATGAATAATAAACATTTATCATCATATAAGGAAATAAATAATAACTTTATTATTGCCTCTAGGGCATATTTCCTTCAGTCTCCCACTTTCACTAGAGTCAATAATCTAGATTACACAGTAATGATTCTAACACCCATGGAGCCTTGGTGCTATTCATGTTTTGCTCGTGGAAGAGGCTTAGTAAACGGGTCTGCAACATTCAGATCCGTATGTATCTTGCTAATTTCTATGTCTCCCGCCTGGACTAAATCCTGGATGGAATTGAAGCATCTCTTGATGTGCTTGGTCCTTTTGTGAAATCTGGATTCCTTCGCCAAGGCAATTGCACCAGTATTGTCACAAAAGATTTTCATTGGACCCGATGCACTAGGTATGACACCTAGATCGGATATGAACTCCTTCATCCAGACTCCTTCATCTGCTGCTTCTAAAGCAGCTATGTACTCCGCTTCACACGTAGATCCCGCCACGACGCTTTGTTTAGTACTGCACCAACTGACAGCTCCACCGTTCAATATAAACATGTATCCGGTTTGCGATTTAGAATCGTCCGGATCAGTGTCAAAGCTTGCATCAATGTAACCATTTACGATGAGCTCTTTGTCACCTCCATAAACGAGAAACATATCCTTAGTCCTTTTCAGGTATTTCCGGATGTTCTTGACCGTTGTCCAGTGATCCACTCCTGGATTACTTTGGTACCTCCCTGCTAGACTTACAGCAAGACACACATCAGGTCTGGTATACAACATTGCATACATGATAGAGTCTATGGCTGAAGCATAGGGAACATCTTTCATTTTCTCACTACCTTCTGCATTGGTCGGACATTGAGTCTTACTCAACTTCACACCTTGTAACACAGGCAAGAACCCTTTCTTTGCTTGATCCATTTTGAACTTCTTCAAAACTTTGTCAAGGTATGTGCTTTGTGAAAGTCCAATTAAGCGTCTTGATCTATCTCTATAGATCTTGATGCCCAATATGTAAGCAGCTTCACCGAGGTCTTTCATTGAAAAACTCTTGTTCAAGTATCCCTTTATGCTATCCAGAAATTCTATATCATTTCCAATCAGTAATATGTCATCCACATATAATATCAGAAATGCTACAGAGCTCCCACTCACTTTCTTGTAAATACAGGCTTCTCAAAAGTCTGTAAAAAACCAAATGCTTTGATCACACTATCAAAGCGTTTATTCCAACTCCGAGAGGCTTGCACCAGTCCATAAATAGATCGCTGGAGCTTGCACACTTTGTTAGCTCCCTTTGGATCGACAAAACCTTCCGGTTGCATCATATACAACTCTTCTTCCAGAAATCCATTCAGGAATGCAGTTTTGACATCCATCTGCCATATTTCATAATCATAAAATGCGGCAATTGCTAACATGATTCGGACAGACTTAAGCATCGCTACGGGTGAGAAGGTCTCATCGTAGTCAATCCCTTGAACTTGTCGAAAAACCTTTCGCAACAAGTCGAGCTTTGTAGACAGTAACATTACCGTCAGCGTCAGTCTTCTTCTTGAAGATCCATTTATTCTCAATTGCTTGCCGATCATTGGGCAAGTCAACCAAAGTCCATACTTTGTTCTCATACATGTATCCCATCTCAGATTTCATGGCTTCAAGCCATTTTGCGGAATCTGGGCTCACCATTGCTTCTTCATAGTTCGTAGGTTCATCATGATCTAGTAGCATGACTTCCAGAATAGGATTGCCGTACCACTCTGGTGCGGATCTTACTCTGGTTGATCTACGAGGTTCAGTAATAACTTGATCTGAAGTTTCATGATCATCATCATTAACTTCCTCACTAATTGGTGTAGGTGTCACAGAAACCGTTTTCTGTGATGAACTACTTTCCAATAAGGGAGCAGGTACAGTTACCTCATCAAGTTCTACTTTCCTCCCACTCACTTCTTTCGAGAGAAACTCCTTCTCTAGAAAGGATCCATTCTTAGCAACAAATGTCTTGCCTTCGGATCTGTGATAGAAGGTGTACCCAACAGTTTCCTTTGGGTATCCTATGAAGACACATTTCTCCGATTTGGGTTCGAGCTTATCAGGTTGAAGCTTTTTCACATAAGCATCGCAGCCCCAAACTTTCATAAACGACAACTTTGGTTTCTTGCCAAACCATAGTTCATAAGGCGTCGTCTCAACGGATTTTGATGGTGCCCTATTTAACGTGAATGCGGCCGTCTCTAAAGCATAACCCCAAAATGATAGCGGTAAATCAGTAAGAGACATCATAGATCACACCATATCTAGTAAAGTACGATTATGACGTTCAGATACACCATTACGCTGTGGTGTTCCGGGTGGCGTGAGTTGCGAAACTATTCCGCATTGTTTCAAATGTAGACCGAACTCGTAACTCAAATATTCTCCTCCACGATTAGATCGTAGAAACTTTATTTTCTTGTTACGATGATTTTCAACTTCACTCTGAAATTCTTTGAACTTTTCAAATGTTTCAAACTTATGCTTCATTAAGTAGATATACCCATATCTGCTTAAATCATCTGTGAAGGTGAGAAAATAACGATATCCGCCACGAGCCTCAACATTCATCGGACCACATACATCTGTATGTATGGTTTCCAACAAATCTGTTGCTCTCACCATAGTACCGAAGAACGGTGTTTTAGTCATCTTGCCCATGAGGCACAGTTCGCTAGTACCAAGTGATTCATAATCAAGTGGCTCCAAAAGTCCATCAGTATGGAGTTTCTTCATGCGCTTTACACCGATATGACCTAAACGACAGTGCCACAGATAAGTTGCACTATCACTATCAACTCTGCATCTTTTGGTTTCAACATTATGAATATGTGTATCACTACTATCGAGATTCATCAAGAATAGACCACTCTTCAAGGGTGCATGACCATAAAAGATATTACTCATATAAATAGAACAACCATTATTCTCTGATTAAAATGAATAACCGTCTCGCATCAAACAAGATCCAGATATAATGTTCATGCTCAACGCTGGCACCAAATAACAATTATTTAGGTCTTATACTAATCCCGAAGGTAGATGTAGAGGTAGCGTGCCGACTGCGATCACATCGACTTTGGAACCATTTCCCACGCGCATCGTCACCTCGTCCTTGGCCAGTGTTCGCTTAATCCGTAGTCCCTGTTTCGAGTTGCAAATATTAGCAACATAACCAGTATCAAATACCCAGGTGCTACTGCGAGCTCTAGTAAGGTACACATCAATAACATGTATATCACATATACCTTTGTTCACCTTGCCATCCTTCTTATCCGCCAAATACTTGGGGCAGTTCCACTTCCAGTGACCAGTCTGCTTGCAGTAGAAACACTCAGTCTCAGGCTTAGGTTTAGACTTGGGTTTCTTCTCCTGAGCAGCAACTTGCTTGATGTTCTTCTTGAAGTTCCCCTTCTTCTTCCCTTTGCCCTTTTTCTTGAAATTGGTGGTCTTATTGACCATCAACACTTGATGCTCCTTTTTGATTTCTACCTCCGCAGCCTTTAGCATTGCAAAGAGCTCGGGAATCGTCTTATCCATCCCTTGCATGTTATAGTTCATCATGAAGCTCTTGTAGCTTGGTGGAAGTGATTGGAGAATTCTGTCAATGACGCTATCATTTGGAAGATTAACTCCCAGTTGAATCAAGTGATTATTATACCCAGACATCTTGAGTATATGCTCACTAACAGAACTGTTCTCCTCCATCTTGCAGCTATAGAACTTATTGGAGACTTCATGTCTCTCAATCCGGGCATCTTGCTCAATCCGGGTATATGTCTTTGAAGTCCCGATTCTAAGTCGTTAAGCATGGCGCACTAAACTGTCAAGTAGTCATCATATTGAGCTAGCCAAACGTTCATAACGTCTGCATCTGCTCCTGCAATAGGTCTGTCACCTAGCGGTGCATCAAGGACATAATTCTTCTGTGCAGCAATGAGGATAGTCCTCAGATCACGGATCCAATCCGCATCATTGCTACTAACATCTTTCAACTTAGTTTTCTCTAGGAACATATCAAAAATAAAATAGGGGAGCTAAACGCGAGCTATTGATCTACAACATAGATATGCTAATACTACCAGGACTAAGTTCATGATAAATTAAAATTCAATTAATCATATTACTTAAGAACTCCCACTTAGATAGACATCCCTCTAATCATCTAAGTGATCACGTGATCCAAATCAACTAAACCATAACCGATCATCACGTGAAATGGAGTAGTTTTCAATGGTGAACATCACTATGTTGATCATATCTACTATATGATTCATGCTCGACCTTCCGGTCTCAGTGTTCCGAGGCCATATCTGCATATGCTAGGCTCGTCAAGTTTAACCTGAGTATTCTGCGCTGCAAAACTAGCTTGCACCCGTTGTAGATGGACGTAGAGCTTATCACACCCGATCATCACGTGGTGTCTGGGCACGATGAACTTTGGCAACGGTGCATACTCAGGGAGAACACTTTTATCTTGAAATTTAGTGAGGAGATCATATTTTAATGCTACCGTCAATCAAAGCAAGATAAGGTGCATAAAAGATAAACATCACATGCAATCAATATAAGTGATATGATATGGCCATCATCATCTTGTGCTTGTGATCTCCATCTCCGAAGCACCGTCATGATCACCATCGTCACCGGCGCGACACCTTGATCTCCATCGTAGCATCGTTGTCGTCTCGCCAATCTTATGCTTCCACGAATATCGCTACCGCTTAGTGATAAAGTAAAGCATTACAGGGCGATGGCATTGCATACAATAAAGCAACAACCATATGGCTCCTGCCAGTTGCCGATAACACTACTAGGAAAAGGGCTATAGATGGAATTGACACTAATGGCGCACCAGACATGTGGTGCGCCATTACTATATACTAATGGCGCACCATGTGTTGGTACGCCATTAGTGTCCAAATACTAATGGCGCACCACATCCGCTGGTGCGCCATTAGTAAAAAAAATTCAATTTTTTTTCAAAACTACTAATGGCGCACCGTGGGAGTGGTGCGCCATTACTAGTTGAACTAGTAATGGCGCACCACATCCACGGTGCGCCATTAGTAATTTTGTTTTCAAAACTACTAATGGCGCACCGTGGGAGTGGTGCGCCATTACTAGTTGAACTAGTAATGGCGCACCATGCCACGGTGCGCCATTAGTAACTTTGCCACCACTTCCACAGAATGCACCCCCCCCCCCGTGGATCGCCTTTTCAGTTTAAAAAAAATAAAAGAAAATGATGAAAATGTCAAAAAAATAAAAGAAAATAAGTTTCCCATGTGATATGTGGTCTAGTTGTTGGGAAAATTTGCAAATATGAATTTCGACTTCATTTGCAAAATCTCTCGAGAATTTGTAAAATTGGGCATAACTTTTGCATACTAACTCGGATGAAAAAGTTTTTATATGAAAAATCATCTACTCGAAAAGTTACATCCGAATTTAACGGGGGGGGGGGCGTTAAACATTTTCAAAATCCTCAAAAACCTAACAGAAAAAAAGATACGGGGCTTTTAAGATCTCGAGAGGCAAAAAAATTCAAAAAAATTCAAACTTACTAATGGCGCACCTGCCCATGATGCGCCATTAGTATCTTCCCGCCTTCAAAATTCAAAATAAGTCAAAAAAATAAAAAAAGAGTTACTAATGGCGCACCTGCCCATGGTGCGCCATTAGTATCTTCCCGCCTTCAAAATTCAAAATAAGTCAAAAAATAAATAAATAAAGAGTTACTAATGGCGCACCTGCCCATGGTGCGCCATTAGTATCTTCCCGCCTTCAAAATTCAAAATAAATCAAAAAAATAAAAAAAAGTTAGTAATGGCGCACCTGGCCACGGTGCGCCATTACTATGTTGTATATATGGCTGGGCGCACCTCCTCCACTCCACCTCTCCTCCACTCCATCTCCTCCTCTCCTCCACTCCATCTCCTCCTCTCCTCTCCTCCACTCCATCTCCCCCTCTCCTCCACTCCATCTTCCCTTCTATCCTCCACCATACTACCTCCTCCTCTCCGGCGA
This sequence comes from Aegilops umbellulata, assembly GCA_032464435.1. Lineage (NCBI taxonomy): Eukaryota > Viridiplantae > Streptophyta > Magnoliopsida > Poales > Poaceae > Aegilops > Aegilops umbellulata. The sequence goes on along the minus strand of CP136060.1, from coordinate 344,240,150 downwards.
CCTCTCCGGCGACCTCCTTCTCTTCTCCGGCGATCTCCTCCTCCTCTTCGGCGACCTCCTTCTCCTCTCCGTGACCTCCTCCTCCTCTCCGGCGACCTCCTCCTCTCCGGGAACCTCCTCCTCCCTCCTCTCCTCCCCTCCCCTCCCCTCACGGTTTCTCCTCCCTCCTCTTCGGTGAGCTCCTCCTCCCTCCTCTCCTCCCATTCCCTCATGGTTTCTCCTTCCTCCTCTCCGATGCTTCGGTGAACTCCTCTCCGGCGACCTCCTCCTCCTCTCCGGCGATGTAGGCGAGCGCCTCTCCGGTGACCTCCTCCTCCTCCTCTCCGGCGAACTCCTCTCTGGCAAAAGAACACGGCAAAAGAACGTACAAGATCCAAAAACAGGAACAAAATTTGAAATAATATCGTGCCAAAAAACGAGCAAAAAAAAACTAGCAAAAAATGGGCAAAAAAATCATGATCCAGATCCAAATTCAAAATTCAAAAATAGCAATGGCGCACGGTGGGGGTTAGACGGTGCGCCACTACTATTTTCCCGCCTTCAAAATTCAAAAATACTAATGGCGCACCGTGGCCTATACTAATGGCGCACCAGTGGCCTATACTAATGGCGCACCGTGGCCTATACTAATGGCGCACCAGTGGTGCGCCATTAGTATACCAGATACTAATGGCGCACCAGTGGTGCGCCATTAGTAAAAATTACTAATGGCGTGCTAGTAATGGCGCACCAGTGATGCGCCATTAGTAGGCAAAACTGGTGCGCCATTAGTAGGCTTTTTCCTAGTAGTGTAACTTGCACTACTAGGAAAAAGCCTATACACAGAATCTTAGCAGCAGCGAGGGTTAAAAACCCACGCTATTGCTTCTTACTAGCAGCGCGGGTTTTTAAACCTTGCTACTACTAAGTTGATAGCAGTAGCGCGGGTTTTTAACCCTCACTACTACTAAGCGGTCTCTACCGTGCCCCCCGGGACATGCCATAGTAGTAGCGCGGGTTTTTAACCCTCGCTACTACTAAGTTGATAGCAGCAGCGTTGGTTTTTAACCCTCGCTACTACTAAGTGGTCTCTACCGTCCCCTGGACCATGCCATAGTAGTAGCGATGGTTATAAACCCGCGCTACTACTAAGTTGATAGTAGTAGCGCGGGTTTTTACCACTCGCTACTACTAATCGTCTGCCATAGCAGTAGCGCGGGGTGTGGTCCCATTTTCAAACTCTACCCCCCTGGATCGCCTTTTCAGTTTAAAAAAAATAAAAGAAAATGATGAAAATGTCAAAAAAATAAAAGAATATAAGTTTCCCATGTGATATGTGGTCTAGTTGTTGGGAAAATCTGCAAATATGAATTTCGACTTCATTTGCAAAATCTCTCGAGAATTTGTAAAAATGGGCATAACTTTTGCATACTAACTCGGATGAAAAAGTTTTTTATATGAAAAATCATCTACTCAAAAAGTTATATCCAAATTTAATTGGGGAGGCTCGTTAAACATTTTTAAAATCCTCAAAAACCTAACAGAAAAAAAGTTACGGGGCTTTTAAGATCTGGAGGCAAAAAAATTCATCAAATTTCAGTTTTTTCTTTAATTTTTGTTAAATCTGGTCAAACTGTGGTCAAACTAATTATTCAAGAATATTAGTGTTACTAAATAATTATTTCAGTTTTTTTGAATTTTGGTCAAATCTGGTCAAACTGTGGTCAAACTATGGTCAAACTAGTTATTCAAGAAATATTACTGTTAATAAATAATTATTGTTTTTTAGAACAATAGTTTTAAACTCAAGCAGTGAAATGTGTGACTTCATGCTCAAACTAAACTCCCGAGGGTTAATAGGATTGACATCTTACTATTGTCAGGAAAACAACAAGTGCAGACTTGGAATCGAGGGAGAATAAAACCCAGAAGTTAAGCGTGCTCAGGCTGGAGTAGTGAGAGGATGAGTGGCCGTTCGGGAAGTTAGATGATTTGGAATGATGATGGGTGATTAGAGATTAAATTGAGCAGCGATGAGGGTGATTAGAGATTAGAGGTTAAAATAATTCAGAAATTTTAAAATTCATGCAAAAAATTCGAAAAAAAAATCCGCGGGTTATTAGTAGCGCGGGTTTTTACCCACGCTACTACTAACGGACGTAGTAGTAGCGCGGGTGCCGCCCGCACTGCTGCTATACGTTAGCTGTAGCGCCTTATTAGTAGCGCGGGCACCCGCGCTGCTAATAGGCCCAAAACCCGCGCTGCTGCTAGGCTTTTCCCTAGTAGTGTTGGTTACAAAACATGATAATCTCATACAATAAAATTTAGCATCATGTCTTGACCATATCACATCACAACATGCCCTGCAAAAACAAGTTACACATCCTCAACTTTGTTGTTGCAAGTTTTACGTGGCTGGTACAGGCTTAGCAAGAACCGTTCTTACCTACGCATCAAAACCACAACGATAGTTTGTCAAGTTGGTGCTGCTTTAACCTTCGCAAGGACCGGGCGTAGCCACACTCGGTTCAACGAAAGTTGGAGAAACTGACACCCGCCAGCCACCTGTGTGCAAAGCACGTCGGTAGAACTAGTCTCGCGTAAGCGTATGCGTAATGTCGGTCCGGGCCGCTTCAACAATACCGCTGAACCAAAGTATGATATGTTGGTAAGCAGTATGACTTATATCGCCCACAACTCACTTGTGTACTACTCATGCATATAACATCAACGCATAAAACCAGGCTCTGATACCACTGTTGGGGAACGTAGTAATTTCAAAAATTTCCTACGCACACGCAAGATCATGGTGATGCATAGCAACGAGAGGGGAGAGTGTTGTCTACCTACCCTCGTCGACCGAAAGCGGAAGCGTTAGCACAACGCGGTTGATGTAGTCGTACGTCTTCACGATCCGACCGATCAAGTACCGAACGCACGGCACCTCCGAGTTCAGCACACGTTCAGCCCGATGACGTCCCTCGAACTCCGATCTAGCCGAGTGTTGAGGGAGAGTTTCGTCAGCACGACGGCGTGGTGACGATGTTGATGTTCTACCGACGCAGGGCTTCACCTAAGCACCACTACAGTATTATCAAGGTGGACTATGGTGGAGGGGGCACCGCAACGGATAAAAGATCAAACAGATCAATTGTTGTCTCTATGGGGTGCCCCCTGCCCCCGTATATAAAGGAGTGGAGGAGGGGGAGGGACGACCCTCTCTATGGTGCGCTCTAGGGGAGGCCTACTCCCACCGGGAGTAGGATTCCCCTTTTCCTAGTAGAACTAGGAGCCCTTTCAAGTAGTAGGAGTAGGAGGGAAGGAAAGGGAAGGGAAAAGGAGAAGGAAGGAAGGGGGCGCCCCCTCCCTAGTCCAATTCGGACCAGCCCATGGGGAGGGGTGCGACCACCCTTTGAGGCCTTTCTCTCCTTTCCCGTATGGCCCATTAAGGCCTAATACGAATTCCCGTAACTCCCCGGTACTCCCGAAAATACTCGAATCACTCGGAACCCTTCCGATGTCCGAATATAGTCGTCCAATATATCGATCTTTACGTCTCGACCATTTTGAGACTCCTCATCATGTCCATGATATCATCCGGGACTCCGAACTCCTTCGGTACATCAAAACTCATAAACTCATAATATAACCGTCATCGAAGCTTTAAGCGTGCGGACCCTACGGGTTCGAGAACTATGTAGACATGACCGAGACACGTCTCCGGTCAATAACCAATAGCGGAACATGGACGCTCATATTGGCTCCCACATGTTCTACGAAGATCTTTATCGGTCAGACCGCATAACAACATACGTTGTTCCCTTTGTCATCGGTATGTTACTTGCCTGAGATTCGATCGTCGGTATCTCAATACCTAGTTCAATCTCGTTACCGACAAGTCTCTTTACTCATTCTGTAATACATCATCCCGCAACTAACTCATTAGTTGCAATGCTTTGCAAGGCTTAAGTGATGTGCATTACCGAGAGGGCCCAGAGATACCTCTCCGACAATCGGAGTGACACATCCTAATCTCGAAATACGCCAACCCAACAAGTACCTTCGGAGACACCTATAGAGCACCTTTATAATCACCCAGTTACGTTGTGATGTTTGGTAGCACACAAAGTGTTCCTCCGGTAAACGGGAGTTGCATAATCTCATAGTAATAGGAACATGTATAAGTCATGAAAAAGCAATAGCAACATACTAAACGATCGAGTGCTAAGCTAACAGAATGGGTCAAGTCAATCACATCATTCTCCTAATGATGTGATCCCGTTAATAAAATGACAACTCATGTCTATGGCTAGGAAACATAAGCATCTTTGATCAATGAGCTAGTCAAGTAGAGGCATACTAGTGACACTCTATTTGTCTATGTATTCACACATGTATCATGTTTCCGGTTAATACAATTCTAGCATGAATAATAAAAATTTATCATGAAATAAGGAAATAAATAATAACTTTATTATTGCCTCTAGGGCATATTTCCTTCATATTGTGCCAAAGAGATTACAAGGGCTTGGGTGTGTTCGGATAAGCCGAAATGACACACCCCTTCTTTATGCTCCCCAAGCTCCCAAGGGATTCTGAGTGCAAAGTGATGTACTCTAGGTACATAGTCTGCTACCATGAGGCGGGAGCTGGGAAGCACGTATCCCTATTTAGGGTTCCCGCGAGTGTGTCTCGAAGCCGGAGTGAGGATGCGGACGTATTTCGAAGAACTAGGTAGATCTGGCCGAGCAGATCGTTGGGCAGCTTCCTTAGCTGCATGGGAATCGGCTGCGTAGGCTACTTTTTGCTCCTCTGTACGAAGGGAGCGCTCTCTGTTACCATTGATGGTGATAACGCCATTTGGCCTCGACATTTTAATATTTAGTTAAGTGTAGTGCGGTACTGCGTTAAAGCGAGCGAATGAAGTACGACCGAGCAATGCATGATAGCCACTGTGGAAGGGGACTATGTCAAAGAGCAAGTCCTCACTTCGGAAGTTGTCGGGGGAACCGAAAACAACTTCCAATGTTACAGTGCCCGTGCATTGGGCCTCTATGAAAGGGATGACACCCTTAAAAGTAGTGTTACTAGGCTGGATTCTTGATGAATCGATGCCCATCTTCCTGATCGTGTCAGCGTAGATTAGGTTCAGGTTGCTTCCACCATCCATGAGGATGTGGGTTAGGTGAAACCATCAACAATGGGATCTAGGACCAGTGCTACTGACCCACAATGACGGATACTGGTCGGGTGGTCCTTTTGTCAAAAGTGATTGGGAAAGCCGACCACAGGTTGAATTTTGGGGCTATAGGTGATAACCCAAACAGTCAAGCATATAAGCATTACGTTTCAACTGTCTACTAACATATGCATTGCATTTTTCTTGTTTAACAATAAAGTTATCAAATTCATCCAAGCATTGACTAGCAGACTTATTATAAGGATTATCACCTTCATCAAATCTATAGAGAGAATTTACCTCTACTACCTGCGTCTGAGTATTAAGTGTTGGGGAACGTAGTAATTTCAAAAAAAATTCCTACGCACACGCAAGATCATGGTGATGCATAGCAACGAGAGGGGAGAGTGTTGTCTACGTACCCTCGTAGACCGAAGCGGAAGCGTTGACACAACGTAGAGGAAGTAGTCGTACGTTCTCCTCGCGATCCAACCGATCACAACACCGTTACTCCGGCACCTCCGAGTTCTTGGCACACGTTCAACTCGATGACGATCCCCGGGCTCCGATCCAGCAAAGCGTCGAGGAAGAGTTCCGTCAGCACGACGGCGTGGTGACGATCTTGATGTGTTACCGGCGCAGGGCTTCGCCTAAGCACTGCAACGATATGATCGAGGTGGAATTTGGTGGAAGGGGGCACCGCACACGGCTAAGGAACGATCCGTAGATCAACTTGTGTGTCTCTGGGGTGCCCCCTGCCCCTGTATATAAAGGAGCCAAGGGGGAGGGGCTGGCCGGCCAGGCCTTGGCGCGCCAGAGAGTCCTACTCCCTCTGGGAGTAGGATTCCCCCCCCCCAATCCTAGTTGGACTAGGATTCTCCAAGGGGGAGAGAGAGAGAGAGGAGGCGCCCACCTCTCCTAGTCCTAATAGGACTAGGGGAAAGGGGGGAGGCGCGCAGCCCATGGGGCATCCCTCTCACCTCTCCTCCAAGGCCCATGTTGGTTCCGGTAACCCTCCCGGTATTCCGGTAAAATCCTGATTTCACCTGGAATGCATCCGATGTCCAAACATAGGCTTCCAATATATAATTCTTTATGTCTCGACCATTTCGAGACTCCTCGTCATGTCCGTGATCACATCCGGGACTCCGAACTCCTTCGGTACATCAAAAATGCATAAACTCATAATAACTGTCATCGTAACGTTAAGCGTGCGGACCCTACGGTTCGAGAATAATGTAGACATGACCGAGACACGTCTCCGGTCAATAACAAATAGCGGGACCTGGATGCCCATATTGGCTCCTACATATTCTACGAAGATCTTTATCGGTCAGACCGCATAACAACATACGTTGTTCCCTTTGTCATCGGTATGTTACTTGCCCGAGATTCGATCGTCGGTATCCAATACCTAGTTCAATCTTGTTACCGGCAAGTCTCTTTACTCGTTCTGTAATACATCATCTCGCAACTAACTCATTGGTTGCAATGCTTGCAAGGCTTTATGTGATGTGCATTACCGAGAAGGCCCTGAGATACCTCTCCGACAATCGGAGTGACAAATCCTAATCTCGAAATACGCCAACCCAATATGTACCTTCGGAGACACCTGTAGAGCACCTTTATAATCACCCAGTTACGTTGTGACGTTTGGTAGCACACAAAGTGTTCCTACGGTAAATGGGAGTTGCATAATCTCATAGTTAAAGGAACATGTATAAGTCATGGATAAAAGCAATAGCAACATACTAAACGATCGGGTGCTATGCTAATGGAATGGGTCATGTCAATCAGATCATTCAACTAATGATGTGATCTCGTTAATCAAATAACAACTCTTTGTTCATGGCTAGGAAACATAACCATCTTTGATTAATGAGCTAGTCAAGTAGAGGCATACTAGTGACACTCTGTTTGTCTATGTATTCACACATGTATTATGTTTCCAGTTAATACAATTCTAGCATGAATAATAAACATTTATCATGATATAAGGAAATAAATAATAACTTTATTATTGCCTCTAGGGCATATTTCCTTCAGTCTCCCACTTGCACTAGAGTCAATAATCTAGATTACAAAGTAATGATTCTAACACCCATGGAGTTTTGGTGCTGATCATGTTTTGCTCGTGGAAGAGGCTTAGTCAACGGGTCTGCAACATTCAGATCCGTATGTATCTTGCATATCTCTATGTCTCCCACCTGGACCAAATCCCGGATGGAGTTGAAGCGTCTTTTGATGTGTTTGGTTCTTTTGTGAAATCTGGATTCCTTTGCCAAGGCAATTGCACCAGTATTGTCACAAAGGATTTTCATTGGACCCGATACGCTAGGTACAACACCTAGATCGGATATGAACTCCTTCATCCAGACTCCTTCATTAGCTGCTTCCGAAGCGGCTATGTACTCGGCTTCACATGTAGATCCCGCCACGACGCTTTGTTTAGAACTGCACCAACTGACAGCTCCACCGTTTAATGTAAATACGTATCCGGTTTGCGATTTGGAATCGTCCGGATCAGTGTCAAAGCTTGCATCGACGTAACCGTTTACGACGAGCTCTTTGTCACCTCCATAAATGAGAAACATATCCTTAGTCCTTCTCAAGTACTTAAGGATGTTCTTGACCGCTGTCCAGTGATCCACTCCTGGATTACTTTGGTACCTGCCTGCTAAACTTACAGCAAGGCACACATCAGGTCTGGTACACAGCATTGCATACATGATAGAACCTATGGCTGAAGCATAGGGAACATTTTTCATTTTCTCTCTATCTTCTGCGGTGGTCGGGCATTGAGTCTTACTCAACTTCACACCTTGTGCCACAGGCAAGAACCCTTTCTTTGCCTGATCCATTTTGAACTTTTTCAAAACTTTGTCAAGGTATGTGCTTTGTGAAAGTCCTATTAAGCGTCTTGATCTATCTCTATAGATCTTAATGCCCAATATGTAAGCAGCTTCACCGAGGTCTTTCATTGAAAAACTCTTATTCAAGTATCCCTTTATGCTATCCAGAAATTCTATATTATTTCCGATCAGTAATATGTCATCCACATATAATATCAGAAATGCTACAGAGCTCCCACTCACTTTCTTGTAAATACAGGCTTCTCCAAAAGTCTGTATAAAACCAAATGCTTTGATCATACTATCAAAACGTTTATTCCAACTCCGAGAGGCTTGCACCAGTCCATAAATGGATCGCTGGAGCTTGCACACTTTGTTAGCTCCCTTCGGATCGACAAAACCTTCTGGTTGCATCATATACAACTCTTCTTCCAGAAATCCATTCAGGAATGCAGTTTTGACATCCATTTGCCAAATTTCATAATCATAAAATGCGGCAACTGCTAACATGATTCGGACAGACTTAAGCATCGCTACGGGTGAGAAAGTCTCATCGTAGTCAATCCCTTGAACTTGTCGAAAACCTTTTGCAACAAGTCGAGCTTTATAGACAGTAACATTACCATCAGCGTCAGTCTTCTTCTTAAAAATCCATTTATTCTCAATTGCTTGCCGATCATCGGGCAAGTCAACCAAAGTCCATACTTTGTTCTCATACATGGATCCCATCTCAGATTTCATGGCTTCAAGCCACTTTGCGGAATCTGGGCTCACCATCGCTTCTTCATAATTCGTAGGTTCATCATGGTCTAGTAACATGACTTCCAAAATAGGATTACCGTACCACTCTGGTGCGGATCTTACTCTGGTTGATCTACGAAGTTCAGTAGAAACTTGATCTGAAGTTTCATGATCATTATCATTAGCTTCCTCCCTATTTGATGTAGGTGTCACAAAAACAGATTTCTGTGATGTACTACTTCTCAATAAGGGAGTAGATACTGTTATCTCATCAAGTTCTACTTTCCTCCCACTCACTTCTTTCAAGAGAAACTCCTTCTCTAGAAAGTTTCCGACTTTAGCAACAAAAATTTTGCCTTCGGATCTGTGATAGAAGGTATACCCAATAGTCTCCTTTGGGTATCCTATGAAGACACATTTTTCCGATTTGGGTTCGAGCTTATCAGGTTGAAGCTTTTTCACATAAGCATCGCAGCCCCAAACTTTAAGAAACGACAACTTTGGTTTCTTGCCAAACCACAGTTCATAAGGCGTCGTCTCAACGGATTTTGATGGTGCCCTATTTAATGTGAATGCGGCCGTCTCTAGAGCATAACCCCAAAAATATAGCGGTAAATCGGTAAGAGACATCATAGATCGCACCATATCTAGTAAAGTACGATTACGACGTTCGGACACACCATTACGTTGTGGTGTTCCGGGTGGCGTGAGTTGCGAAACTATTCCGCATTGCTTCAAATGTAGACCAAACTCGTAACTCAAATATTCTCCTCCATGATCAGATCGTAGAAACTTTATTTTCTTGTTACGATGATTTTCCACTTCACTCTGAAATTCTTTGAACTTTTCAAATGTTTCAGACTTGTGTTTCATTAAGTAGATATACCCATATCTGCTTAAATCATCAGTGAAGGTGAGAAAATAACGATATCCGCCACGAGCCTCAATATTCATTGGACCACATACATCAGTATGTATGATTTCCAATAAATCTGTTGCTCTCTCCATAGTACCGGAGAACGGTGTTTTAGTCATCTTGCCCATAAGGCACGGTTCGCAAGTGCCAAGTGATTCATAATCAAGTGACTCCAAAAGTCCATCAGTATGGAGTTTCTTCATGCGTTTTACACCGATATGACCTAAACGGCAGTGCCACAAATAAGTTGCACTATCATTATCAACTCTGCATCTTTTGGCTTCAACATTATGAATATGTGTATTACTACTATCGAGATTAAGTAAGAACAAACCATTCTTTAATGGCGCATGACCATAAAAGATATTACTCATATAAATAGAACAACCATTATTCTCTGATTTAAATGAATAACCGTCTCGCATCAAACAAGATCCAGATATAATGTTCATGCTCAACGCTGGTACTAAATAACAATTATTTAGATCTAATATTAATCCCGAAGGTAGATGTAGAGGTAGCGTGCCGACCGCGATCACATCGACTTTGGAACCATTTCCCACGCGCATCGTCACCTCGTCCTTAGCCAATCTTCGCTTAATCCGTAGCCCCTGTTTTGAGTTGCAAATATTAGCAACAGAACCAGTATCAAATACCCAGGTGCTACTGCGAGAATTAGTAAGGTACACATCAATAACATGTATATCATATATACCTTTGTTAACCTTGCCATCCTTCTTATCCGCCAAATACTTGGGGCAGTTCCGCTTCCAGTGACCAGTCTGCTTGCAATAGAAGCACTCAGTTTTAGGCTTAGGTCCAGACTTGGGTTTCTTCTCTAGAGTAGCAACTTGCTTGCTGTTCTTTTTGAAGTTCCCCTTTTTCTTCCCTTTGCCCTTTTTCTTGAAACTAGTGGTTTTGTTAACCATCAACACTTGATGCTCCTTTTTGATTTCTACCTCCGCGGCTTTTAGCATCGCGAAGAGCTCGGGCATAGTTTTGGTCATCCCTTGCATATTATAGTTCATCACGAAGCTCTTGTAGCTTGGTGGCAGTGATTGGAGAATTCTGTCAATGACGCAATCATCCGGAAGATTAACTCCCAGTTGAATCAAGTGATTGTTATACCCAGACATTCTGAGTATATGCTCACTGACAGAACCGTTCTCCTCCATTTTACAGCTATAGAACTTATTGGAGACTTCATATCTCTCAATCCGGGCATTTGCTTGAAATATTAACTTCAACTCCTGGAACATCTCATATGCTCCATGGTGTTAAAAACGTCGTTGAAGTCCCGGTTCTAAGCCGTAAAGCATGGCACACTGAACTATAGAGTAGTCATCAGCTTTGCTTTGCCAGACGTTCACAACATCTGGCGTAGCTCTTGCACCAGGCCTGGCACCCAGCGGTGCTTCCAGGACGTAATTCTTCTGTGCAGCAATGAGGATAATCCTCAAGTTACGGACCCAGTCCGTGTAATTGCTACCATCATCTTTCAACTTTGCTTTCTCAAGGAACGCATTAAAATTCAACGGAACAACAGCACGAGCCATCTATCTACACAACATAGACAAGCAAGATACTATCAGGTACTAAGTTCATGATAAATTTAAGTTCAATTAATCATATTACTTAAGAACTCCCACTTAGATAGACATCCCTCTAATCCTCTAAGTGATCACGTGATCCAAATCAACTAAACCATGTCCGATCATCACGTGAGATGGAGTAGTTTCAATGGTGAACATCACTATGTTGATCATATCTACTATATGATTCACGCTCGACCTTTCGGTCTCTGTGTTCCGAGGCCATATCTGTTATATGCTAGGCTCGTCAAGTTAAACCTGAGTATTCCGCGTGTGCAACTGTTTTGCACCCGTTGTATTTGAACGTAGAGCCTATCACACCCGATCATCACGTGGTGTCTCAGCACGAAGAACTTTCGCAACGGTGCATACTCAGGGAGAACACTTCTTGATAATTTAGTGAGAGATCATCTTATAATGCTACCGTCAATCAAAGCAAGATAAGATGCATAAAAGGATAAACATCACATGCAATCAATATAAGTGATATGATATGGCCATCATCATCTTGTGCTTGTGATCTCCATCTTCGAAGCACCGTCATGATCACCATCGTCACCGGCGCGACACCTTGATCTTCATCGCAGCATCGTTGTCGTCTCGCCAATCTTATGCTTCCACGACTATCACTACCGCTTAGTAATAAAGTAAAGCATTACATCGCGATTGCATTGCATACAATAAAGCGACAACCATATGGCTCCTGCCAGTTGCCGATAACTCGGTTACAAAACATGATCATCTCATACAATAAAATTTAGCATCACGTCTTGACCATATCACATCACAACATGCCCTGCAAAAACAAGTTAGACGTCCTCTACTTTGTTGTTGCATGTTTTACGTGGCTGCTACGGGCTTTAAGCAAGAACTCATCTTACCTACGCATCAAAACCACAACGATAGTTTGTCAAATAGACTCCGTTTTAACCTTCTCAAGGACCGGGCGTAGCCACACTCGGTTCAACTAAAGTTGGAGAGACAGTCTTCCGCAAGCCATCTATGTGCAAAGCACGTCGAGGGAACCGGTCTCGCGTAAGCGTACGCGTAAGGTTGGTCCGGATCGTCTCGTCCAACAATACCGCTGAACCAAAGTATGACATGCTGGTAGGCAGTATGACTTGTATCGTCCACAACTCACTTGTGTTCTACTCGTGCAAATAACATCAAACCATAAAACCTAGGCTCGGATGCCACTGTTGGGGAACGTAGTAATTTCAAAAAAAATTCCTACGCACACGCAAGATCATGGTGATGCATAGCAACGAGAGGGGAGAGTGTTGTCTACGTACCCTCGTAGACCGAAGCGGAAGTGTTGACACAACGTAGAGGAAGTAGTCGTACGTTCTCCTCGCGATCCAACCGATCACAGCACCGTTACTCCGGCACCTCCGAGTTCTTGGCACACGTTCAGCTCGATGACGATCCCCGGGCTCCGATCCAGCAAAGCGTCGAGGAAGAGTTCCATCAGCACGACGGCGTGGTGACGATCTTGATGTGTTACCGGCGCAGGGCTTCGCCTAAGCACTGCAACGATATGATCGAGGTGGAATTTGGTGGAAGGGGGCACCGCACACGGCTAAGGAACGATCCGTAGATCAACTTGTGTGTCTCTGGGGTGCCCCCTGCCCCTGTATATAAAGGAGCCAAGGGGGAGGGGCTGGCCGGCCAGGCCTTGGCGCACCAGAGAGTCCTACTCCCTCTGGGAGTAGGATTCCCTCCCCAATCCTAGTTGGACTAGGATTCTCCAAGGGGGAGAGAGAGAGGAGGCGCCCACCTCTCCTAGTCCTAATAGGACTAGGGGAAAGGGGGGAGGCGCGCAGCCCATGGGGCATCCCTCTCACCTCTCCTCCAAGGCCCATGTTGGCCCATTATGCTCCCGGGGGGTTCCGGTAACCCTCCCGGTATTCCGGTAAAATCCTGATTTCACCTGGAATGCATCCGATGTCCAAACATAGGCTTCCAATATATAATTCTTTATGTCTCGACCATTTCGAGACTCCTCGTCATGTCCGTGATCACATCCGGGACTCCGAACTCCTTCGGTACATCAAAAATGCATAAACTCATAATAACTGTCAAAGTAACGTTAAGCGTGCGGACCCTACGGTTCGAGAATAATGTAGACATGACCGAGACACGTCTCCGGTCAATAACCAATAGCGGGACCTGGATGCCCATATTGGCTCCTACATATTCTACGAAGATCTTTATCGGTCAGACCGCATAACAACATACGTTGTTCCCTTTGTCATCGGTATGTTACTTGCCCGAGATTCGATCGTCGGTATCCAATACCTAGTTCAATCTCGTTACCGGCAAGTCTCTTTACTCGTTCTGTAATACATCATCTCGCAACTAACTCATTGGTTGCAATGCTTGCAAGGCTTTATGTGATGTGCATTACCGAGAAGGCCCTGAGATACCTCTCCGACAATCGGAGTGACAAATCCTAATCTCGAAATACGCCAACCCAATATGTACCTTCGGAGACACCTGTAGAGCACCTTTATAATCACCCAGTTACGTTGTGACGTTTGGTAGCACACAAAGTGTTCCTACGGTAAATGGGAGTTGCATAATCTCATAGTTAAAGGAACATGTATAAGTCATGGATAAAAGCAATAGCAACATACTAAACGATCGGGTGCTATGCTAATGGAATGGGTCATGTCAATCAGATCATTCAACTAATGATGTGATCTCGTTAATCAAATAACAACTCTTTGTTCATGGCTAGGAAACATAACCATCTTTGATTAATGAGCTAGTCAAGTAGAGGCATACTAGTGACACTCTGTTTGTCTATGTATTCACACATGTATTATGTTTCCAGTTAATACAATTCTAGCATGAATAATAAACATTTATCATGATATAAGGAAATAAATAATAACTTTATTATTGCCTCTAGGGCATATTTCCTTCATTAAGACCATGTATTTCTTCAATAGGTGGTATATTCTTTACATCTTCAGCTTTGATACATTTTTCTTTCATAGATTTCTTTGCCTCTTGCATATCTTCAGGACTGAGAAATAGAATACCTCTTTTCTTCGGATTTGGCTTAGGAGGTGGTTCGGGAAGAGTCCAATCATTATCATTACTCAATATATTATTCAATAGCCATTCAACTTGTTCAACAGTTCGTTCCCTAAAACACAACCAACACAACTATCTAGGTGGTCCCTAGAAGCATCGGTTAGTCCATTATAAAAGATATCAAGTATTTCATTTTTCTTGAGAGGATGATCAGGCAAAGCATGAAGTAATTGGAGAAGCCTCCCCCAAGCTTGTGGGAGACTCACTTCTTCAAATTGCACAAAGTTAAATATTTCTAGTAAAGCAGCTTGTTTCTTATGAGCGGCAAAATGTTTTTCAGAGAAGTAATGCATCATATCCTGGGGACTACGCACACAACTAGGACCAAGAGAATTAAACCATATCTTAGCATCACCCTTTAACAAGAAAGGAAACAACTTAATAATATAGTAATAGCAAAAATTTTCCTCATGAGCAAATAGGGTGGCTATATCATTCAATTTAGTAAGCTGTGCCACAACAGTTTCAGATCCATAACCATGCAAAGGATCAGATTCAACCAAAGTAATTAACTCAAGATCGACAAAGAATTCATAATCCTTATGAGTAACAAAGATAGGTGAAGTAGCAAACTTAGGATCATATTGCATTCTAGCATTCAAAGATTTTTCTTGCCACTTGCATAGTAATTTCTTAAGATCATCTCTATCCTTACAAGAAAGAAAGTCTCTAGCTACCTCTCCATCCATAACATAACCCTCAGGTATATCAGGCAATTCATATCTAGGAGAGCTAGGTTTAGTAGGTGTTTCAAAGTGTTCAGTTTCAATGATTTCATCAGTTTCAGAAATATTGTTAGTTTCAGCATTCTTAATATCATTACCAATAGCAAGTTATTCATCAAGAAAGTCACTCAGTAACACAGTATTATCAAGCAAAGTATCATCATAAGCATCATGCATAGACGAAGTAGCATCATCAATTAGTTGTGACATATCAGAATTAATAGCAGGTGGTGGTGTCGCAAGCTTACTCAGAACAGAAGGTGAATCAAGTGCAGAGCTAGATGGCAGTTCCTTACCTCCCCTCATAGTAGAGCGAAATATATTGGTTTTGTTATCTTTCAGATTCCTCATAGTGATCAACAGATATAAATCCCAAGTGACTCAGAGAATAGAGCTATGCTCCCTGGCAATGGCGCCAGAAAAAGATCTTGATAACCCACAAGATAGGGGATCGCAACAGTTTTTGAGGGTAGATATTCAACCCAAATTTATTGATTCGACACAAGGGGAGCCAAAGAATATTCACAAGTATTAGCAGCTGAGTTGTCAATTCAACCACACCCGATAGACTTAATATCTGCAGCAAAGTATTTAGTAGCAAAGTAGTATGGAAGTAACAGTAACAGTGGCAAAAGTAACAGTAGTAGTTTTATAGCACTTGTAACAGTGGCAATGGCAAAGTAACTTAGCAAAGATCAATATGTGAAAAGCTCATAGGAAATGGATTAGTGATGGATAATTATGTCGGATGGCATTCATCATGCAACAATTATAACCTAGGGTGACACGGAACTAGCTCCAATTCATCAATATAATGCAGGCATGTATTCTGCATATAGTCATACGTGCTTGTGGAAAAGAACTTGCATGAGATCTTTTGTCCTACCCTCCCGTGGCAGCGCGGTCCTAATGGAAACTAAGGGATATTAAGGCCTCCTTTTAATAGAGAACCGGACCAACATTAGCACTTAGTGAAAACATGAACTCCTCAAACTACGGTAATCACCAGAAAGAATCCCAATTATTGTCACCTTGGGGTATGCGGGTCATAACAAGTAATAGGTGTCTACAACTTGCAAGATAGAATCGAGAACACAAATGTATTCATGAAAACATAATAGGTTCAGATCTGAAATCATGGCACTCGGTCCCTAGTGACAAGCATTAAGCATAGCAAAGTCATAGCAACATCAATCTCAGAACATAGTGGATACTAGGGATCAAACCCTAACAAAACTAACTCGATTACATGATAAATCTCATCCAACCCATCACTGTCCAGAAGCCTACAATGGAATTACTCACTCCCGACGGTGAGCATCAAGAAATTGGTGATGGAGGAAGGTTGGTGATGATGATGGCGACGAATCCCCCTCTCCGGAGCCCCGAATGGACTGCAGATTAGCCCTCCCGACGAAGAACAGGAGGTAGTGGCGACTCCATATCATAAAACACGATGACTCCTTCTCTGTATTTTTTACTCCACGAATAGGTACTTATAGAGTTGGAACTAGGGTAGGAGGAGCTCCAGGGGGCCCACAAGCCTGTCGGGCGCACCCCAGGGGGGTGGGCACCCCCAAGGCTTGTGGCCTCTATGTGACCCCCCTCTAGTTGATTCTTGCGCCAATATTTTTTATATATTCTAGAAATATTCTTCATAAATTTTCAGGTCAATCCGATAACTTTTATTTCTGCATAAAAATAACACCATGGCAATTCTGCTGAAGACAACGTCAGTCCAGGTTAGTTCCATTCAAATCGTGCAAATTAGAGTCCAAAACAAGGGCAAAAGAGCTTGGAAAAGTAGATACGATGGAGATGTATCAACTCCCCCAAACTTAACCTATTACTTGTCCTCAAGCAATTCAGTTGACAAATTGAAAGTGACAAAGAAAAACTTTTACAAACTCTGTTTGATCTTGTTGTTGCAAATATGTCTAGCCAGCTTTCAGAGTTTCAGCAAAGATTATGAACTAGCCATATTCACAATAACAGTTAGGTCTCACATTTACTCACATCAATGGCATAATCAACTAGCGAGCAATAATAATAAATCTCGGATGACAACAGTTTTTCAAAACAAGCATGATATGATATGACAAAATGGTATCTCACTAGCACTTTCTAAGACCGCAAAACATGAATGCAGAGCACCCCTGAAGATCAAGGACTGACTAGACATTATAATTCATGGAAAAAGAGATCCAGTCACACTCATACTTAATATCAATTAATAACAAAGCATACAAATGACAGTGGTGCTCTCTAACTGGTGCTTTTTATAAGAGGATGATGACTCAACAATAAAAGTACATAGATAGGCCCTTCGCAGAGGGAAGCAGGGATTTGTAGAGGCGCCAGAGCTCGAGCTTTTAAAACAGAGATGAATATAATTTTGAGCGGTATGCTTTCATTTAACAACCAAGATATCTCGGTATCTTCCATGCTAGATACATTATAGGCGGTTCCCAAACAGAATGGTAAATTTTTTACTCCCGGTCCACCAATAATCACTATCCACGGCTAGTGAATCCTTAGGTACCGTCCATACCAACAACAGTCCTGGGGCAATTTTGTTTTATGATTATATTTTGATTTAATTTCGAGCATGGAACTGGGCATCCCGATTACCATCCACTCTCTCGTGAATGACAAGTGACTAAACACTCATCGTGAGAATAACCCACCTAGCATGGAAGATACTGACAGCCCCCAGTCACTACATGATCGATTCGGGCATACAAAACAGATTATTATTTGAAGGTTTAGAGTTTGGCACATGCAAATTTACTTGGAACGGCAGGTAGATACCGCATATAGGTAGGTATGGTGGACTCATATGGAACAACTTTGGGTTTAAGGAAGTGGATGCACAAGTAGTATTCCGCTTAATACAAGTGAGGGCTAGCAAAAGATTGAGGAGCGACCAACCAGAGAGCGACACCGGTCATAAACATGCATTGAGATTAACCAACATTGAGTGCAAGCATGAGTAGGATATAAATCACCATGAACATAAATATCATGGAGGCTATGTTGTTTTTGTTTTAACTACATGCGTGAACATGTGCCAAGTCAAGCCACTCGAATCATTCATAGGAGGATATCATCCTATCATACTACATCATAACCATTTTAATTTTCATGTTGGCACACAAGTCAAACCATTATACACTCCGAGATGATTAAGCATGGCATGAGTAACTATAATCTCCAATTGTCATTGCAAACATATTTCATTCATAACGGGCTGAATCAAGAACGATGAGCTAATCATATTTACAAAAACAAAATAGGTCGAGTTCGTACCAGCTTTTCTCCATCTCAACCATTTCATCATATATCGTCATTATTGCCTTTCACTTGCATGACCGAACGGTGTGAATAATAATAAGAGGCACATGCAATGGACTAAGCTGGAATCAGCAAACATTTATTCAAAGGTGAAGACAAGGTAATATGGGCTCTTCGTTAGATCAACAATGATGCATATGTGAGCCACTCAGCATTTTCATCGTGGTCTTCTCCTTACAACCCAAAGAAAAAGAAAAGAATTTCAAAGAAACACACTGAAATATTTTTGGAGTTTTTGTTTTTCTGAAGAAAGTAAAACAAGAACGAGAAAAACTATTTACACGGGAGAGCTCCCAACAAGTAAAAGAAGAACAGAAATCTTTTTGGGTTTTCTTTTAATACTAGGACTAAATAAACAAGAAATAAAAACTAAGAAGAAGCAAGAACTAATTATTTTGGATTTTCTCAATTTTTTTCAAACACACAAGAATAAAGCGAGAAAAATAAACTAGCTTGGATAATACAATCAAAAAGTATGGACACCGACAACTGAAATGAGTGTGTGAACATGAATGTAATGTCGGTGAGAAATATGTACTCCCCCAAGCTTAGGATTTTGGCCTAAGTTGGTCTAGGGCCACGGCTTGAAATAACCCTCTCCTCGATACTCCGGAGGGTCCTGAGGGTTCCACTGGTTGGCGAGCTCCTGTGGCTCCCACTGAAAAATGGGCTCCTGATACGGATCAGGAACTAGTGCTGGCTCTGGTGCTGGGGGTTGTGCAAGACCCCAAAATCTATAGATGTCCTCGGGCATAATAGTGTACCTACCTGAACGAATATCGAACAAAGAAGAAGTAGGCAGAGCAATAGTCTCACAAGTACCCTGACTAAATACTAAGTTGTAGAGGAGTCTCTTGTCCTTATATTTCTTAATAAAATCGTGCGCCACCATACTATTATAGTTCAAATATCTAGTGGGTAGCAGCATCTCCTCCTCCTCCTCATGCCTAATGGGTATCTCAAAATGTTTAGCAAGGCGAGAGGCATAGATACCTCCAAAGATGGGACCCTTGGTGTGGTTTGTGTTTAGTCGACGAGCAACAATAGCGCCCAAACTAAAAGTTCTATCACAATATAAAGCATGGCACAAATAGCAAGGTCCTGGGCAATAAGGCCTCCGCTCTCCCCACGACCAATCAAACATCTCCCAGAATATGATGAATAATAGCGTAAAATAGGAAAATGTAAGCTAGCCACTCTCGCTTCCGACACCCCTCTCTCTCTTCCCCTACAGTGGTTTTAGCAATAAAATCTTCCACGTCTCTAGGACATGGTTCATTGGCGCTGCCCTCATAAGGTAATTTGCAATCCTCGCAAAAATCATAAAGCGTCATCTCCTTATGCTCATCATATAAATAAAACTCTACCATGTGTGGTGACTTCCTAGAATAGAAGTGAAAATTTTGCGTGAAGGTATTAGTGAGTAGGAGGTATTTGTCACACTTATCATGGAGGAAACCGGCGATGCCTGCATTCTCCACCAAATAATAGAAATCATCATAAAATTTGGCCGCCCTCAAGAATGCATCACTTGGCCATTCACATGGCCGGACCTCTGCCATACGTGGAAGGTTGTACTTGGGCTTCTTCTTCTCCTCATTTTCATTTTCATTTGAATTCCGGGTTGAAGAACCCCTTAACCATCTCTTCATCATTTCTTTTCTTTTTCTTTGAAAAATCCTGAAATTTTTAGTGACTCAAAATAAAAGTGAACAAAACTCAACAAGATTGATAGCAACTACTCGCACAAGTGTCTAGAGGCTATACCATGCATCAAAACTACTTTGGACCATATAAATTCAACATGCAAGCTCAAGAACAAGGTCACCACAGCAGAAAAAATTACAATATATAAAGCACTAGAACAAAAACTAATTGGACCATTGGAGGAGTCACATACTGATGAACAAATCCCCAAAATAGTTTCAGAAATGGAGTTCTGAGCAAGGAGATCGAAATGGCAGCAAAATGAGCAAGAACGCGGGTTTGAGCAATTGCGGGATTTTTTCTGGAGGAAGACGAAGTGGATGGGTGCTGGAATAAGTGAGGGGGACCCACGTGGGGCCCATACGCCACCCTAAACCCTAACCCTAAACCCTAAACCCTAACCCTAAACCCTAAACCCTAAACCCTAAGCCACGTGGATGGGCGCTTTGGCTGTTTCTTGGAGGTGTCATCCCCCGTTGTTCCATCGCCATCTCCATCTTTTGGAGTATCCACCATATATATGTCATATGACGAGGTGGCCTTCCAGCGCCCTACAGGTGCTGGTTCCTGTTCGTCTCCTACCTCGTCGTCCATACCGTCGAAGTCTTCGGAGCCGAAGTCAAGCATGTCGGTTAAATCGTCGATAGTGGCTACAAAGTGGGTGGTGGGTGGGCTTTGAATTTCTTCATCATCCGAATCCCATCCTCGCTGACCGTAATCCGACCAGGGCTCTCCTGATAAAGAGACAAACTTGAGAGAATTCAGGATGTCGCCCAAAGGTGAGTGCTGAAAGATGTCCGCGGCGGTGAACTCCATTATGGGTGCCCAATCGGATTCAATTGGTAGGGGCACGGGAGGTGCAGAGTCCGGAGAAGAGTCCGGGCCCTCAGAGTCACGGGCCACGCGGAGTGCGGGGCTGGCGTTCGGCTCGATCGCCTTTGAGATCGCAGCCCCCGAGGCGACGTCCAACCGCTCATCCTCGATTGACGCAATAGGCTTCAAATTAAGGGTCGGAACCGGTGCGTGTGCGGCCTCCAGGACACTGTTCGGAGGTAGAGCTAGATCATGCCCCTCGAGATAGTGCGGCGCGCTTGGCTGTGGCTCGAACCCGTCAAAGATCAAGTCTCTGCGGATATCAGCCGTGTAGTTTGAGCTTGCAAACCTGACTTGATGGCCAGGGGCGTAGCTTTCGATCTGCTCCAGGTGACCAAGCGAGATGGCCCGCAGAGCGAAGCCGCCGAAGACGAAGATCTGCACGGGGAGAAAAGTCTCACCCTGGACCTCATCGTTGTTGATGATCGAAGGAGCCATTGGGCCTAAAGGCGACGACACAGAGGAACTCTCAATGAAAGCACCAATGTCGGTGTCAAAGCCGGCGGATCTCGGGTAGGGGGTCCCGAACTGTGCGTCAAGGCTGGATGGTAACAGGAGACAAGGGACACGATGTTTTTACCCAGGTTCGGGCCCTCTCGATGGAGGTAATACCCTACTCCTGCTTGATTAATATTGATGATATGGGTAGTACAAGAGTAGATCTACCACGAGATCAAGGAGGCTAAACCCTAGAAGCTAGCCTATGGTATGATTGTGTATGAAGATAATTGTCCTACGGACTACAACCCTCCGGTTTATATAGACACCGGATAGGGTTAGGGTTACACAGAGTCGGTTACAATGGTAGGAGATCTTGAATATCCGCATCACCAAGCTTGCCTTCCACGCCAAGGAAAGTTCCATCCGGACACGGGACGAAGTCTTCAATCTTGTATCTTCATAGTCCAGGAGTCCGGCTGAAGGTATAGTCCGGCTACCTGAACACCCCCTAATCCAGGACTCCCTCAGTAATCCTTCACTAAAGGCACTTCCTCCTGAACAACTCCTGAGAGGGAATTTACTTGAGTCCCCCTTGGCGCATGCCTGGATACATACTTAATCCTTTTTCCCTCCGGGGTGGTGAGCAGAATTGTCTTATCAGCGCAATCGATATTTCCTCCATACATGGATAGCCAATCCATGCCTAAGATCACATATAATCCTTGTGACTCCAAAATTATCAGGTCTGAGGGGAAAACATGCCTACCTATGGTCAATGGCATCTGAAAACATCCACTGCTTGCCATATACTCTGCTCCAGGTGAGCTTACTAACATAGGTGTCTTAAGAACTTTGGTGGGAAACTTATACTTATCCACAAACCCCCTCGAAATGTATGAATGCGATGCACTAGTATCAAAAACAACAATTGCAGTAAATGACTTAACCAAAAACTTACCTATAACTGCATCCGGCTGTTCTTCAACCTCCTCCACGTTAACGTGGTTCACCTGCCCCCTGTTGAAAAGGTTGGGATTCTTCCCAGAGCTTCCATTGACATTTCCATTCTTTGCTTCGGGACACTCGGTGGCGTAGTGTCCAGTCTTCCCGCACTTGAAACAAGTAATGTGACTTAGATCCTTCTTGGCGGGTGTTGCTGGGTTGGAACGGTTCTAGATGTTGCTTCCTCCATTCCCATTCCCATTCCCATTCCCATTCTTGGGGCCACTATGATTATGCGAACTTCCTCCATTGTGAGTGTGGCCTCCATGATTGTGGTGGGTGTGTCCTCCCGAGTTCAGGGTAAAACAAGGTCTCTGCTGAGCTCCTGAATTGTACTTCCCTTATCCATATTTCCTTTTGCGACTCTCTATTTGCTGCTGCTTCCCTTCAATCATAAGAGCCCTGTCTACCAACTCCTGGTAGTTAGCAAATGTTGCCACCATCAACTACATGCTCAGCTCATCATTCATCCCTTCCATAAACTTCTCCTACTTCGCGGCGTCTGTGGCCACATCATTCGGGGCATAGCGAGCTAACTTACTGAACTCATCCATGTACTGCCCCACAGTACGGTTTCCCGAGCGTAAGTCGCGAAACTCACGCTTCTTCATGCTCATAGCACCAGTTGAGACATGTGCAGTGTGGAACGCTTGCTGAAACTGATCCCAGGTGATATTGTCTATAGGGGAAGTGGCTGTGTAATTCTCCCACCATGAGGCGGCGGGTCCATTCCAGTTGGTGTGCGGTAAAACGCACCTTCTCAGCATCTGTGCAACCTGCGGTCGTTGTCGGATCGGGGGTTCCGGCAGACCCTTAAGGTTCGAACTCTGGGGTGTGCGCGGAGATTCTGCCCACCACCTCTCCGTCTCGCAAGGATCTAAACTACCGGAAGAACAGCACAAAGAACACAGAGTTTATACTAGTTTGGGCCACCGTTGTGGTGTAATACCCTACTCTAGTTTTGTGGGTGGATGGATTGCCTCTTGGGCTGAAGATGATGATGATCAGTACAAAGGAGAACAGCCTCGCGAGGGCCTGTTCTTGGCTAGGACGATGAACTGCTAGGGAAGTTCAACCGCCCTTCTCTCTCTCTCTCTTCTTGTTCGGATCCTGGATACCCGATGCCTCTAACCTGGGGGTGGATAGTCCTATTCTAGGCAAAGGCCTTGGGCCTCTCCCCAAATATTGAGCGGGAAGGGCGCCAACAATTGGCCAACTCGAAGGGGAACATACAGTACACTTATCCTGACCAAAGTTGGTCCTCGCCTGCCAAAGGCCCTGTGGTGATGCCGTTCTGGGCCCCACGATGAGCTCATCCCACTGTTGGACTGGTCTTGGTCTCATTGCACCGAAATGGATGCCTTTGCTTGATCCTCTCGCCTGCGCTTGCCCCCTTTGCACCAAAGAGGAAAGGGGAGGACACTGTGCGGTCTGGCGCCCGCCTGGCACCCTTGGTCGTCTTGCATCATGGGCACCTCGCGAGGTACCCTGCCTTGATCTCTCCGCCTCCTCATGAGCCAACCTGAGGAGGCCGCGCCCGAGGAAGCGTTGTGTCGTCCTCCCCGCGAGGCTTGGCCCCTCGCGAGGGTCTTGAGTCTCGTGTTGATGAAGATGGGTCGTACTGGGCCTCCATTCGAGCCACGCCGCAGGCCGCAGGCAGGCAAGTCTGGGGACACCCGTTCCCAGAACGCCGACAGTAGCCCCCGGGCCCAAGGCGCGCCCGGACTTGGCCGTGCCGAGAGGCGAAAGGGCAAGGGCGAAGTGCCGCGGGCCCTGATAGCCTGCGGCCTTGGGCACCGCATGGCGGTTTGATAGGACGTGGGCGTCTCCGCTTCCCCATGACGTTCTAGCAACTGTGTGACTTGGCTAGTCCCTGCATGCGTAGATATGGGTCATTATTACCTACGATCGTGGTGCTCGACGGTTGGCCTTCTTCGGCTATAAGTATGGGGCCGTGTAAGCTCCGCCAGTTCGCCCCTTCCTGCTTCTCTTCTTATTCCTCTCTCTTGCCGCCCGCCGCTTGCATGGCTCCAAAGAGGTTCTCGGCCGCGGAGAAGGGGAAGGCTAGTCGGGCGGGGCCCGACTCCCCCCCGGCCAAGCGCGGCCGGGGTCGTCCCCGCAAGTATCCCGCGGTCCCCGCTGCGGCTCCCCGTAGCCACAGGGATGGTTCTCCACGTGGTGGTGAGCGCTCGGCTGCCAAGGGGAGACAGGCTGTGACTGCGCGGCCTCCCAGGCCGCGCTTTTGCTCGGCGGAGGTGCTGCCGGAGTTCGTCGTGTGGTCGGCGGACCCGACCAACACCTGGCTCCAGCTCCCTTGCTTCTTCATCGGCGAGCTGCCGGCCAGCGCCCGGTGCGGCTTCTGGCTTCAGGCTGACGGTTGCTGTAGCAGGGCCTCCTGGGTTTCGCTTGAGGTCTCTCCTTCCGGGAATGGGGCCCTGACCCGCGGCTGGCAGAAGTTTGCCCGCGCGCGCGGCGTGGGCCAGCGGTGCACCCTGCACTTCAAGTTCGACGGCGACGGCACCCTCTACGTGAGGGTGTTTGGGGAAGATGGTCGCCACGCAGGATGCTGCCCCGAGGGCGATGACCGTGGCCAGGGGCCTCGCTCCGACGACGATGGAGGAGACAGCGCCCGCTCCGATGGCGTCGCCCGGCGCTCCCCAGGCTCCACCAACTCTTCTTCAGGCGGCTCCTCCAGCGGTGGCCGCAGCCAGCCCCCTCGCCGTCGCGCCTGCCTGGGGGGTGGCTGTTCATCCGTCCGTCGCCGCGCCCCGGTGAAGCGCGAGAGGGAGTCCGCCTGAGCCCCGGAGGCATCCTGCGTCGCCTCTGCTGGCCGATGCAAGGCGGGCCACGCCGGGCTCGCCTTTTCCTTTTCCTTTTGCTTCCTGTGTAAGACAAAACAGCTGCATGGAGCCCCGCGGGGGCGTGTTCGAGAATCATTGCCATTGTAGCCATTACCTTGACTTTGTTGTTGCACCTCTCAACTATTTGCCCTTGCATAGGTAGTTTTCGGCCCCAACCGGGGGGGGGGGGCGACCGACCCAGGCCCTGTGCACGTGTTGCGGTGCCCGAGGGGCACGGACTGGAGGGGTGCTCCTGAAGAGGGCCCGGGCCGTGAAACCTTTAAGCGGATAGGGCGGAAACACTCACGAGCGCATTCGAGTTCCATCCCTCGCGAGGCCTTTCATGAGAGAAATCAAAACGGGGAGCGAAAATCAACGAACCACAAATCGACAACGGCGATAGTTTCGATAAGATTTCAGATGCAAATAAACACGTCAACTGCGGAAAGCAAATAAAAAAGCCGCGTCCGGCACCTAATCTAGTCTTCGACGTCTTCTCACCAGCGCGGAGCTAAGTGTTGCCACTGGGCGTGGGAGGGAGCCCCAGGGCCTGAGGCCGGCGCTCCTGAGACTCCGGGGCGTGTAAAGCTCCACTCATTATTACGTGAGAGTGTCACGGGGCGGCGAGCTTCACAGGCATTGGCCTTCTTCGCAGGCTCTGGGCCTTTCTTCTTAGAGGTGATCAGCTTCACAGGCACTTGCCTTCTTCACAGGCTCTGGGCCTTTTCCAAAAAGGGAAGGTCTTCACAGGCGTTCGCCTTCTTCACAAGCTCTGGGCCTTTTCCAAAAAGGGAAGGTCTTCACAGGCGTTCGCCTTCTTCACAGGCTCTGGGCCTTTTCCAAAAAGGGAAGGTCTTCACAGGCGTTCGCCTTCTTCACAGGCTCTGGGCCTTTTCCAAAAAGGGAAGGTCTTCACAGGCGTTCGCCTTCTTCACAGGCTCTGGGCCTTTTCCAAAAAGGGAAGGTTTTCACAGGCGTTCGCCTTCTTCACAGGCTCTTTGTCACATCCCTAGCTAGGCCATGCATTAGAGTGTGCATCATGTTTAAATTCTATTAATTCTGAAATGGGAAATGCCAGAACCCCCAACACACACACCTCCCCCCCTGGAAATAACTAGGGTTTACTAAAATCTTTTTCAATGAACCTGAAATGCCCTTCTGAAATGTTCACCCCCTTTGTTTTGGGTTTAAACCTTCGACAAAAGTGGTGCACAATTTTCTAGGTCAACAGAAGGTTTTTGAATTAACACATAAGTATTTGAATTTGGGCATTTAAAATTTATAAAAATATTTTAAATGTTCAAATATTCTCAAACAGAAATGTTTCATGTTGTCTATATTTTAAATAGCAAGCATGAGCAGTTTGGGGATTTTTGGAGTTGTTTAAGTATTTTAAATAAGTCCACAAAGTTGCAGAAATAATAGAAAAGAAAACAGTTAAACAGAAAATACAACTAACTTACCTGGCGGCCCACCTGGCCGGCCCAGCCCACCAGCCGCGCCAGCGAGCTGCCTCGCCTCGCCAGCCAGGCAGGCAGGTGCTCGACGCCGGAGCAGGAGCTCGCCACGCAGCGCCCTGCCTCCCTGCTTCACCTTCCTCGCCGCCCGACGCGCTGGACGAGCTCCACGTCCTGCCCCGACTCCCCTGGACACGCCACTCGCTCCTCTGCCCCTCTCTCTCGCTCTCCAGCGCCATGGCCGACGCCATCGTCGCCGCACCGCCGCCATAGTCGTGCTCCTCGTCGTCTCCACGCCGCACCACCGTGTCCACAAGCTCCGCCATCCTCCTCTCCGTCGATCAGGCCGAGCCCACAGCGCCTGCGTGCCTCGAAACTGCCGCACCAACCTCGCCCGACACCGCCACCGCCGGAGATCCCCTTCAACGCCATCGCCGCACCAGCTCGTCCCCGACCCCGCCATCAGCTCCATCGCGACCGGTGAGAGCCTGGCCACCTTCCCATCCTCTCTGCTCCCTCTCTCGAGCCCTGTAGTGACTGCACGAAGCTCGCCGCACCCACCGCCGCGGAGCTCGTCGCCGACGTGTCTCCGGCTAATAACTGGCCACCCCACCTTGTCCAACGGCCTCACCGCAACCCTAGGAGGCCAACGCACTACCGCACGCACCTCGCCGTGCCCCGTAGCTCGTTTCGCACTTCGACCCGAGCTCCGGCGCCGCCAAACACGTCGCCGGCGTCGTTTCCGGCGACCCCGAGGCAAGCTACCGCCACCAATAGATGCGGGTTGCCTCCCGCATCACGTAGATAGGCTCCGCCGCTCGTTTGGTCGCCTGAGCACGTTTTTGCACTTTCCTCCGCCGCACTGGATGGTCGCCGCCGGCGAAACTCCGGCGAGTCGACGTGGCTGTCATTAGCAACTAACCTCACCAGTTAAAAGTCACTCTGGGTCACTGACAGTGGGCCCTAGGGTCCAGTCAAACCCCAGTTAGCGTGGGTTTGACCGGGATTAGCCCTGTGTCACTGACGTGTGGTCCCCACACGTCAGGTTTGACCCAGCCAGCAGGTTTGATTGCTGACGCAAGCATGACCTCATGCTGACGCAATTAGTTATTTTTACTGGAATTAATTTTATTCAGGAAAATCCAGAAAATAGTTCAAACTTCAAAAATTCATAGAAAATTATCTGTAACTCCAAATGCAAAGTTTTATATATGAAAAATGATCAGAAAAATCCAATCTATCCATTGGTGCCAGTTTCATGCATGTTAAAACAAGTTAAACCCCCTGTTTAGGCATTATAAGATATTGCACTAATATGATCTTATAAATGCATTACCATTTGAATCTTTGGTTCAAATGGGGTCATTTCCTTCTGGTTTAACTTGCATTTAGTCAGAACACATCCATATTGCCATGTCATAGCATGCATCATATTGTTGCATATCGTCATGTGTTGTTCATGTTTCGATGTGTTCTCCGTGGTAGGTTCTGCCTCCGAGGATATTCACGAGTATCCAACTGAAGGGCAGTACTCTACTACCACTCCATCAGGCAAGCAACTCGTTGATCATTCCGATACAAACCCATGTTCTCGCTTCTGCCCTTGTTTACTGCATTAAGACAACGCGTTTCAAACTGCTGTGTGTTGCGGTAGTTGAACCCACTTCCTTTGCATGACCTGTCATTGCCACAGTAACTAGATGAAACCCACTAGCATGTGTAGGAGTTGATTGAGCCAATACATGTGTATGTGTGTTCCTACCATGCTATGCTTGCTATGCTTAGAGTTGTGTCAGGTCTGGTTCATCGGGATGATGATCCGGAGTGAAAGGTTGGGTCGTTGTCGAAAGTGTGGAAGTGTTGAACACGAGTTGGTAAAGGAATTGATGAAAGGCCATGTAGGAGTACATGGTGGGTTGTTTCATTGAGGCCGTTCTTAAGAACTGAGATCTGTGTGTGTGATTTAAGACTTAGCTACTACCACTCATTGGGCCCGAAACCAATGGACCCTCTCGGCTTCTTGATCACGCTTGTCCTCTGTCCAGGAGTTGCAAAGTAGTTTCTGGTGTTTGTAGCATGCTGGGGGCCGCACGCGGCGCTGACCATCGGGGTGGGCTGTGTTGCGGTAGGCACGTGGCACGGTGTACCGACTCGCCCGTTTGGTGTCTCGGGAACCCTGTTCACATCATTCGGGGCCGTTAGTGGAAACCTCGGCCGGACTCCCTGCGGATGGAACCCGAATAGGCGATAAACCTGGACTAGAGACTTGAGTGTTTAGGTAGGCCGTGGCCGACACCCTCGCTGGGCTTCCGCTTGAAGGTTGCCGAGTACATGTCGTGTAAACGGCGATAAGTGGTGAGAGCGTGTGTGAAGAAGTACACCCCTGCAGGGTATAAATCTATTCGAATAGCCGCGTCCGCGGTAAAGGACTACTTGGTCACCTATACAGTTCATAGATAAGTTAAATGGATACTATTAAAAATCTCAAGATAAGTGTGAGTACCGCGGATGGCCCTCTCGTGGGAAGGCGAGAGAGAATCCACGGTGGAGTATTGTGTTGGTGTTAGTGGACTCGTGTGCGACAAATGATTTACAAATGGTGTCTATCGTAGGATAGCTTAGCCAAGAGTCAAAGCTGGCTTGCTGCAATAACCCCACTACCTTCTTGAGAATGTGCATGTATAGTAGGTTCCTGTTGTAAGACTTGCTGAGTACCTCCGTACTCATGTTGCTTTAATCATGTTTTTCAGACGACTGCACCAACCCCTCTGATGGGTTCTATGTAGACCTCGACGTTGACGAGTGACTTATCACCCAGGTGGTGACCCAAGACTTGTGAAGGGTCTTTGTAGATAGACAGGCTTCGTCAAGCCTTCTTTCTTTATAGTGTCTGTACTCAGACTACTTTGCTTCCGCATGTGCTTGTATGTTTGTATGACTTGAGTGTTGGGTCATGTGACCCCTATCTGTATGAATGATATGTATGGCTCCTCGGAGCCTTCTAAATAAAGTACTTGAGTCGTAGAGTACTGTTGTGTTGCCATGTTGTATTTACTCATATCGGGCATATTGTGTGTATGATTGAAATGCTTGGTATGAGTGGGATCCGACTATCTAGTTGTTTATCCTTGGCAGCCTTTCATATGGGGAAATGTAAGTCTTGTGCTTCTGAGCGATAGTAGTCCGCTACAGCCCGGTTCACCGGAGTCCTGCTAGCCCAGCACTACTGCTTAGACACTTGACTGGCCGGCATGTGTCTCACGTCGTTCCTATGTCTGTCCCTTAGGGGAAATGTCACGCGCTGATATTCGGAGTCCTGCCTAGCCTGCTACAGCCCGGGTTACCGGAGTCCTGTTAGCCCAGTGCAGCAGCCCGAATAGATACGTTGATGACCGACATGTTCGAAGTGATTCATGTATGCCTGTCCTCATAGGCTAGCGCCGCCTTGGGTTCACGACTAGCCATGTCGGCCCGGGTTCTCTGTCATATGGATACTAGCGACACTATCATATACGTGAGCCAAAAGGCGCAAACGGTCCCGGGCCAGGTAAGGTGGCACCCGTGGGAGTACCGTGCGTGAGGCCGCAAAGTGATATGA
This sequence comes from Aegilops umbellulata, assembly GCA_032464435.1. Taxonomy (NCBI): domain Eukaryota; kingdom Viridiplantae; phylum Streptophyta; class Magnoliopsida; order Poales; family Poaceae; genus Aegilops; species Aegilops umbellulata. The sequence continues at coordinate 344,209,792 of CP136060.1, read as the reverse complement.
TGTGTTACATGCTGGATCGATGTGACCTTGAATCGGGGTCCTGACAGCGTTGGCATCAGAGCCGGACTGCCTGTAGGTTCGCTAAGCCAAACTGGTCGATGTCGAGTCTAGAATTGCTTTAGCTATATGTAGGGGAATTGATTGTGGGAGGGAACGTAAGGCTCTTTTTACTTCTTTACCTTATGCCCTCTATTCTGAGTCATTCTCTTCTCATTCTACGTGGGTTAAGGACTAGGTTCTCTTCTCTCTATCAGGTTCACGTGTTACTAAATCCGTAGTAACTTATAGGATTGTTGGTTACAACCCAGTCCAGTTCTACTAAAGTTTAGTATGTTGCCATTGAACCAGAACCTTGATATGTTGTTGTTAAGTGGTTTCGCAAACTGTTGTGGATGTCTCAAGTCTTTTTCTGAGCATTTACAGCCGTTATGCTGTCCAATTTCATCCAGAAATTCTAATGCCTTTGCACTAATTTGTGCTTTCAGATGGCTACCCGTCCCCAAAACCAAGTGGTTCGTCTGACCCGTTGCATCGGTGTATGTGGTCATACCGCCATGTTGGTTCGAGTGATGGTGGAGGCAGGATACCGATGGTACCCTGAATACACCGTCGAAGAGCAGTTTAGAGATTTTAACCAGAGCCAATATCTGTGCACGGTCAGAATATATCCATCTTATCCCGGAGCCACGGAACCACTCCACTGTTCTTATGGACTCGGGATCACTATTGGGATGTCCGTTCAAGATGCAGCCTACTCGATGATGACCATTATGCGAGCTAGAACTGCTTTGTTGAGCAACACTGAATTTCGCTACATGCCAGCATCCCTCCCTGGGGCGCATGGTTACCTTCAGGGCATGTACAGTGATGCATCCCATGAGGACTCACTTCTTTGCACCACTACTGAGATGTTGGAAGATAAGGACCGTGAAAACCGGGCCTTGCGTATGGAGCTCTTTAATGCTCGTGCTGATCATTGGGCCACCTTGACGGGGTTTGCACCTGCTGTGCAAGCCGGATACATGGACACGAGAGACTTGTACCCTGTGCGGGCTAGTCTGCTAGACTTTATGGAATGGCGTGAGGTGGGAGGCATCACCCCTCCTCGTGGGCCTCTTCTACCGCCATTTGTTGGACCGAGGCCGCATCCAAGTCCCTATGGTCCACAAGCACCGCAGCACCGTCTGTTCCCAGATGACCATGTTCCGCTTCCAGGTCTGGGTGGTGACTTCTATGAGGACTTCTACGGAGCCGTCTGAGCTAGTAGTAGTCTCGCTAGTATTGTAATAGTTGTATGTCCACCGTCCTGCGTGATTGTGGAATATAACTTAGTGTGTATCAATTCCGGAGGTGTAGATAAATAATGTATAGGAGCTTGGAATGCCTCCGATGAGATGTAACGTCTTTCATCATAGTGGTACTTCAGCCGGGCTTGTACTAAACTATGTATGGGTGTATGACTGTTGGTGTATATATGGCAGTTTCTATATTACCATGTCATACGGATGATCATCTCTGCATTCCTTGTTATCCATTACATTCCGCACTTCCTTGGCCAGATTTTGCCATCCTGGTTTAAATCGCTGTTTTGTTTCCCAGGATGGTCAACACCCGCAGCAACCCTGCTGCTTCGGAGCAGGGAGAAGCTAGTGCACCTAGAGAGGAAAGTCTGCCTCAACCACCTTCTCTGGCCGAAGTGATGCTGGAGGCAGAGCGCAACAGGCGCGACACCAACCGCTTGCTGGAGCGGATTGAACAAAACACTGCACGTCAGCAAAGGGTCAATCCAGTGTCCATCAATGACTTTGTCAAGCTGTACCCGCCAAAGTTTAATCATTCCATCGAACCTCTCGATGCGGATGACTGGCTCCGCAGCATTGCCCATAAGCTACGTTCTGCCAACGTGGCTGAAGATGATAAGGTCACCTTTGCTACCTATCACCTCGAAGGCCCTGCCAGCCTTTGGTGGGAGAATTATGAAGCTATGCGTCCGGTCGGCCAACTCAATACTTGGGCTGATTTCAGTGCCGCCTTTCGTGAGCATCATATTCCGGAAGGTCTCATGGATCGCAAGAGGGAGGAGTTCTGTAACTTCACCCAGGGGAAGCTGACTGTGGATGCATACAGTCGCGAGTTTGGGAAGCTTGCACGCTATGCTCCCGAAGAGGTATCCACCGATGCCAAGAAGCAGGCAAGGTTCCGCAAGGGACTTAGCCCTGAGCTCCGACGTGACCTTCGTCTGCATGAATGCATTTCTTTTCCGAAGCTAGTCAATAAGGCCATCAGTGCCGAGACGGGGCAGAATGATTTTGAAGCTTCACGCAAACACTCCCGTGACTATGGATCTTCATCCGGCTCTGGATCTCAGAAGCGCCGGGTCTGGATTCCAAATTCTGCTATGCCACCCAGGTATACCCCGAGGCCATCCTTTGAGGCGCCTCGTCCGAATCAACAGTATGTGCCGCCGAAGACTTTTGGAGGCCCCACTGCCAATACTGCTCCACGCCCCAATATAACAACTTGCTTCAAGTGTGGTGAGCCGGGCCACTACATCCGTGAGTGTCCCCAGAACAACCCCAGCCAGTTCGGAAAGTCTGTTGGCCGTGGTAAGTCAACAGCAAAAGTGCTTGTCGCCAAGCCAGCCACCTCTGCTCGTGGCCATGTTAACTACGTCTCAGCCGAAGAGACTCAAGAGGACCCCAACGTCGTTCTCGGTACGCTCCTTGTTAATTGCCATCCGGCAACTGTTCTCTTTGATACTGGAGCATCTCATTCATTTATTTCTGAGAGCTATGCTCGTTTGCACAACACCACTTTTTGTGACATGCCTACCTCCATGGTAATTCAAACCCCTGGTTCTAAGTGGCAAACCTCTAGAATCAGCCATGGAAATGAAATTCTTGTCGACAGATTGGTTTTTCTCGCGTCACTAATAGCTCTCAAGTCTTCAGACATAAACATCATCTTGGGTATGGACTGGATGTCAGCTCATTACGCCAAGATTGATTGCTCAACTAGAACTGTCCAACTTACCCATCCATCGGGCAAGACAGTCAATGTTTTGACCCGAGTATCGGAGCGTCAGCTCTACTCTCTAAATGCCAATCCCCTTCCAGACCTCGAAGATATTCCGGTAGTCCGTGACTTTCCGGATGTCTTTCCAGAGGAACTGCCAGGTGTTCCACCTGACAGAGATGTCGAGTTTGTGATAGACCTTGTCCCAGGAACCGTCCCAATCTCTAGGAGACCTTATAAGATGGCACCCCTAGAACTAGCTGAGCTTAAGAAACAACTCGATGAGTCCTTGCAAAAAGGTTTCATCCGTCCTAGTTCATCTCCATGGGCTTGCCCCGTCCTCTTCGTCAAGAAGAAGGATGGAACGGATCGGATGGTTGTGGATTATCGACCTGTCAATTTGGTCACTATCAAGAACAAGTATCCGCTCCCCAGGATCAACGACCTGTATGACCAGCTCGCTGGATCCTCAGTCTTTTCCAAGATGGATTTGAGGTTGGGCTACCATCAAATCAAAATCAAGAACGGGGACATTCCCAAAACGGCCTTTGTCACTCGCTACGGCCAATACGAGTACACCGTCATGTCCTTCGGTTTAACCAATGCTCCAGCCACCTTCTCTCGGTTAATGAACTCGATCTTCATGGAGTACTTGGATAAATTCGTCGTGGTATACCTCGATGATATACTCATCTACTCCAAGAATGAGGAAGAACATGCCGAACATCTAAGGCTAGTATTGATGAAACTTCGAGAGCATCGCCTTTATGCCAAATTCTCCAAGTACGAATTCTGGTTGCCAGAAGTGACCTATCTGGGCCATGTAATCTCTGGCAAGGGCATTGCTGTCAACCCCGAACGAGTTCAAGCTGTCCTTGACTGGACTCCACCTGAAACGGTCAAGCAAGTTCGGAGTTTTTCTTGGTTTAGCGAGCTATTGCCGCCGCTTCGTCGAGAATTTTTCCAAGGTTGCTAAGCCTCTAACTGAACTCCTCAAGAAAGATAAAAAGTTCGAGTGGACCCCACAGTGCGAGTTCAGCTTTCAGGAACTGAAAAGACGCCTGACATCTGCTCCCGTACTGGTACCACCAGATTTCTCTAAGGACTTTGTTATCTATTGCGACGCCTCGCGACAAGGACTAGGTTGCATACTCATGCAAGATCGTCATGTGATTGCCTACGCATCTCGACAGTTGCGTCCACATGAGGATAATTATCCTACTCATGATCTAGAGCTTGCAGCAGTAGTCCATGCACTCAAAACCTGGCGACATTACCTTCTGGGTAATCGTTGCGAAATTTACACTGATCACCAAAGTTTGAAATATATCTTCACCCAACCGGATTTGAATCTCAGGCAAAGACGTTGGGTCGAGTTGATCTCAGATTACGACTTAGGAATAACTTACACCCCAGGCAAAGCCAATGTCATGGCTGATGCACTAAGTCGTAAATCTTATTGTAACAACCTGATGTTACAACAAGGTCAACCACTTCTCCACGAGGAATTTCATAAGCTTAACCTTCACATTGTTCCTCGAGGACTCCTTTCCACCCTGGTGGCGAAACCTAACCTTACGGATCAGATCATCAAGGCACAAAAGGTGGATCCGGGAATTTCCCGTATCAAGAGAAACATCAAGAAGGGAGTTGCAGATTGTTTCTCCATTGATGATCAAGGTGTTGTGTTCTTCGGAAACCGTCTAGTGGTTCCCAAGGTACGCAACTTGAGGCGATTGATCCTTAAGGAAGCTCATGAATCCCCTCTCACCATTCATCCCGGTAGTACTAAGATGTATCAAGACCTACGCCAAAGGTTTTGGTGGACCCGGATGAAGAGAGAAATCGCTCAATACATTGCAACTTGCGACGTCTGTCGTCGCGTTAAAGCAGAGCATCAACGGCCTGCTGGCACCCTTCAACCATTGGAGATTCCTGAATGGAAATGGGATAAAATCGGTATGGATTTCATTACCGGATTTCCCAGAACCAAAAGAGGGAATAATGCTATCTTCGTTGTTGTCGATCGTCTCTCCAAAGTAGCCCACTTTTTACCCGTTCGCGAGAGTATAACCGCTAGCCAGCTAGCTGACTTATACATCTCTCGAATAGTGTCTCTTCATGGTGTTCCATTGGAAATTAATTCGGACCGTGGAAGTCTTTTCACCTCTCGATTTTGGGAAAGTTTCCAAAATGCTATGGGGACTCGTCTCTCCTTTAGCACCGCCTTCCATCCTCAATCAAGTGGTCAAGTAGAACGAGTCAATCAAATTCTGGAGGATATGCTCCGAGCTTCGGTCATCTCCTTCGGTATGGATTGGGAGAAGTGCCTTCCATTCGCCGAGTTCGCTTATAACAACAGTTATCAAGCTAGCTTGGGTAAAGCTCCTTTCGAAGTTCTTTATGGACGAAAATGTCGAACGCCTCTTAACTGGTCAGAAACCGGCGAAAGACAACTCTTCGGCCCGGACATGATCCGTGATGCAGAAGAGCAGGTTCGTATTATTCGTGAGAAGTTGAAAACCGCCCAGTCCCGACAAAAGAGTCAGTATGACCGCAAGCATAAGCCCATGGCTTATGAAGTCGGCGAGATGGCTTACCTTCGGGTTACACCTTTAAAGGGAACCCATCGATTCGGTATCAAAGGCAAATTGGCTCCTCGTTTCATTGGACCCTTTCGCATTCTTGCCAAACGAGGAGAAGTTGCCTACCAATTGGAACTACCTCCGCATCTCTCCAGAGTTCATGATGTCTTCCACGTTTCTCAACTCAGGCGTTGCTTCTCGGATCCTATCCGCGGAGTGGACCACGAAACGCTTGATCTCCAAGATAACCTCACTTATCGGGAATACCCCGTTCGTATCCTTGATCAAGCCGAGCGTACCACTCGACGCCACAATATCAAGTTTCTCAAGGTTCAATGGTCACACCATTCCGAGCAAGAGGCTACATGGGAAAGGGAGGATCGTCTTCGACTTGAGTACCCCGCCTTCTTTCCGGAGGAACCTAAATCTCGGGACGAGATTCTTTTGAGTGGGGGTGAGTTGTCACATCCCTAGCTAGGCCATGCATTAGAGTGTGCATCATGTTTAAATTCTATTAATTCTGAAATGGGAAATGCCAGAACCCCCAACACACACACCTCCCCCCCTGGAAATAACTAGGGTTTACTAAAATCTTTTTCAATGAACCTGAAATGCCCTTCTGAAATGTTCACCCCCTTTGTTTTGGGTTTAAACCTTCGACAAAAGTGGTGCACAATTTTCTAGGTCAACAGAAGGTTTTTGAATTAACACATAAGTATTTGAATTTGGGCATTTAAAATTTATAAAAATATTTTAAATGTTCAAATATTCTCAAACAGAAATGTTTCATGTTGTCTATATTTTAAATAGCAAGCATGAGCAGTTTGGGGATTTTTGGAGTTGTTTAAGTATTTTAAATAAGTCCACAAAGTTGCAGAAATAATAGAAAAGAAAACAGTTAAACAGAAAATACAACTAACTTACCTGGCGGCCCACCTGGCCGGCCCAGCCCACCAGCCGCGCCAGCGAGCTGCCTCGCCTCGCCAGCCAGGCAGGCAGGTGCTCGACGCCGGAGCAGGAGCTCGCCACGCAGCGCCCTGCCTCCCTGCTTCACCTTCCTCGCCGCCCGACGCGCTGGACGAGCTCCACGTCCTGCCCCGACTCCCCTGGACACGCCACTCGCTCCTCTGCCCCTCTCTCTCGCTCTCTAGCGCCATGGCCGACGCCATCGTCGCCGCACCGCCGCCATAGTCGTGCTCCTCGTCGTCTCCACGCCGCACCACCGTGTCCACAAGCTCCGCCATCCTCCTCTCCGTCGATCAGGCCGAGCCCACAGCGCCTGCGTGCCTCGAAACTGCCGCACCAACCTCGCCCGACACCGCCACCGCCGGAGATCCCCTTCAACGCCATCGCCGCACCAGCTCGTCCCCGACCCCGCCATCAGCTCCATCGCGACCGGTGAGAGCCTGGCCACCTTCCCATCCTCTCTGCTCCCTCTCTCGAGCCCTGTAGTGACTGCACGAAGCTCGCCGCACCCACCGCCGCGGAGCTCGTCGCCGACGTGTCTCCGGCTAATAACTGGCCACCCCACCTTGTCCAACGGCCTCACCGCAACCCTAGGAGGCCAACGCACTACCGCACGCACCTCGCCGTGCCCCGTAGCTCGTTTCGCACTTCGACCCGAGCTCCGGCGCCGCCAAACACGTCGCCGGCGTCGTTTCCGGCGACCCCGAGGCAAGCTACCGCCACCAATAGATGCGGGTTGCCTCCCGCATCACGTAGATAGGCTCCGCCGCTCGTTTGGTCGCCTGAGCACGTTTTTGCACTTTCCTCCGCCGCACTGGATGGTCGCCGCCGGCGAAACTCCGGCGAGTCGACGTGGCTGTCATTAGCAACTAACCTCACCAGTTAAAAGTCACTCTGGGTCACTGACAGTGGGCCCTAGGGTCCAGTCAAACCCCAGTTAGCGCGGGTTTGACCGGGATTAGCCCTGTGTCACTGACGTGTGGTCCCCACACGTCAGGTTTGACCCAGCCAGCAGGTTTGATTGCTGACGCAAGCATGACCTCATGCTGACGCAATTAGTTATTTTTACTGGAATTAATTTTATTCAGGAAAATCCAGAAAATAGTTCAAACTTCAAAAATTCATAGAAAATTATCTGTAACTCCAAATGCAAAGTTTTATATATGAAAAATGATCAGAAAAATCCAATCTATCCATTGGTGCCAGTTTCACGCATGTTAAAACAAGTTAAACCCCCTGTTTAGGCATTATAAGATATTGCACTAATATGATCTTATAAATGCATTACCATTTGAATCTTTGGTTCAAATGGGGTCATTTCCTTCTGGTTTAACTTGCATTTAGTCAGAACACATCCATATTGCCATGTCATAGCATGCATCATATTGTTGCATATCGTCATGTGTTGTTCATGTTTCGATGTGTTCTCCGTGGTAGGTTCTGCCTCCGAGGATATTCACGAGTATCCAACTGAAGGGCAGTACTCTACTACCACTCCATCAGGCAAGCAACTCGTTGATCATTCCGATACAAACCCATGTTCTCGCTTCTGCCCTTGTTTACTGCATTAAGACAACGCGTTTCAAACTGCTGTGTGTTGCGGTAGTTGAACCCACTTCCTTTGCATGACCTGTCATTGCCACAGTAACTAGATGAAACCCACTAGCATGTGTAGGAGTTGATTGAGCCAATACATGTGTATGTGTGTTCCTACCATGCTATGCTTGCTATGCTTAGAGTTGTGTCAGGTCTGGTTCATCGGGATGATGATCCGGAGTGAAAGGTTGGGTCGTTGTCGAAAGTGTGGAAGTGTTGAACACGAGTTGGTAAAGGAATTGATGAAAGGCCATGTAGGAGTACATGGTGGGTTGTTTCATTGAGGCCGTTCTTAAGAACTGAGATCTGTGTGTGTGATTTAAGACTTAGCTACTACCACTCATTGGGCCCGAAACCAATGGACCCTCTCGGCTTCTTGATCACGCTTGTCCTCTGTCCAGGAGTTGCAAAGTAGTTTCTGGTGTTTGTAGCATGCTGGGGGCCGCACGCGGCGCTGACCATCGGGGTGGGCTGTGTTGCGGTAGGCACGTGGCACGGTGTACCGACTCGCCCGTTTGGTGTCTCGGGAACCCTGTTCACATCATTCGGGGCCGTTAGTGGAAACCTCGGCCGGACTCCCTGCGGATGGAACCCGAATAGGCGATAAACCTGGACTAGAGACTTGAGTGTTTAGGTAGGCCGTGGCCGACACCCTCGCTGGGCTTCCGCTTGAAGGTTGCCGAGTACATGTCGTGTAAACGGCGATAAGTGGTGAGAGCGTGTGTGAAGAAGTACACCCCTGCAGGGTATAAATCTATTCGAATAGCCGCGTCCGCGGTAAAGGACTACTTGGTCACCTATACAGTTCATAGATAAGTTAAATGGATACTATTAAAAATCTCAAGATAAGTGTGAGTACCGCGGATGGCCCTCTCGTGGGAAGGCGAGAGAGAATCCACGGTGGAGTATTGTGTTGGTGTTAGTGGACTCGTGTGCGACAAATGATTTACAAATGGTGTCTATCGTAGGATAGCTTAGCCAAGAGTCAAAGCTGGCTTGCTGCAATAACCCCACTACCTTCTTGAGAATGTGCATGTATAGTAGGTTCCTGTTGTAAGACTTGCTGAGTACCTCCGTACTCATGTTGCTTTAATCATGTTTTTCAGACGACTGCACCAACCCCTCTGATGGGTTCTATGTAGACCTCGACGTTGACGAGTGACTTATCACCCAGGTGGTGACCCAAGACTTGTGAAGGGTCTTTGTAGATAGACAGGCTTCGTCAAGCCTTCTTTCTTTATAGTGTCTGTACTCAGACTACTTTGCTTCCGCATGTGCTTGTATGTTTGTATGACTTGAGTGTTGGGTCATGTGACCCCTATCTGTATGAATGATATGTATGGCTCCTCGGAGCCTTCTAAATAAAGTACTTGAGTCGTAGAGTACTGTTGTGTTGCCATGTTGTATTTACTCATATCGGGCATATTGTGTGTATGATTGAAATGCTTGGTATGAGTGGGATCCGACTATCTAGTTGTTTATCCTTGGCAGCCTTTCATATGGGGAAATGTAAGTCTTGTGCTTCTGAGCGATAGTAGTCCGCTACAGCCCGGTTCACCGGAGTCCTGCTAGCCCAGCACTACTGCTTAGACACTTGACTGGCCGGCATGTGTCTCACGTCGTTCCTATGTCTGTCCCTTAGGGGAAATGTCACGCGCTGATATTCGGAGTCCTGCCTAGCCTGCTACAGCCCGGGTTACCGGAGTCCTGTTAGCCCAGTGCAGCAGCCCGAATAGATACGTTGATGACCGACATGTTCGAAGTGATTCATGTATGCCTGTCCTCATAGGCTAGCGCCGCCTTGGGTTCACGACTAGCCATGTCGGCCCGGGTTCTCTGTCATATGGATACTAGCGACACTATCATATACGTGAGCCAAAAGGCGCAAACGGTCCCGGGCCAGGTAAGGTGGCACCCGTGGGAGTACCGTGCGTGAGGCCGCAAAGTGATATGATGTGTTACACGCTGGATCGATGTGACCTTGAATCGGGGTCCTGACACTCTGGGCCTTCTTGAAAAAGGGAAGGTCTTCACAGGCGTTCGCCTTCTTCACAGGCTCTGGGCCTTTTCCAAAAAGGGAAGGTCTTCACAGGCGTCCGCCTTCTTCACAGGCTCTGGGCCTTTTAGGGGTAGAACCTCCGGAGGTGCTGGATGTTCCACGCGTTTTGTATCGGCTCCCCCTCTTGGGTCTCCAAGCGCACGGAGCCTGGCCTGGAAACATGAACAACCTTGAACGGGCCTTCCCACATGGGAGAGAGCTTATGCAGCCCCTCCCTGGAAAGAACCCGTCTGAGCACGAGGTCACCTACCTCGAGGGTCCTGGGGCGGATGTTGCGGCAATGATATCGTCGCAGCGCTTGCTGGTACCTTGCCGCTCGCAACGCGGCTTCCCGGCGGCGTTCCTCCCCCAGTACGAGGTCCATCCCCCGCATGGCGTCCTACTGCGCTTCGTCGAACGCTATGACCCGTGCGGAGCGACGCCTGACCTCATGAGGGAGGACCGCTTCAGCTCTGTAGACCAGGAAGAACGGGGTCTCCCCAGTTGGTTTGGTCGCGGTCGTGCGGATGGACCACAATACGTACTGCAGCTCGTCGTACCAACCTCTGCTGCAAGCCTCCAACTTCTTCTTGAACGTCCTGGTCTTGAGGCCTCTCAGGACCTCCGCGTTGGCCCGTTCGGCCTGCCCATTGCTCCGCGGGTGCGCCACCGAAGCATAGCATATCTGCGTCCCAAGGTTAGCACAGTATGTTTTGAAGAGATTACTGGTAAACTGCGAACCGTTATCTGTGATGATGCGGTTCGGCACCCTGAACCGGCTCACGATACCCCTGATGAACTTGACAGCGGAGCCAGCGGGGATGGTACGGACGGTCTCCACTTCTGCCCACTTAGTGAACTTATCAACAGCGACGTAGAGGTAGCGGTAGCCCCCTGGCGCCCGAGGGAACGGGCCCAGAATATCCAACCCCCAAACTGTGAATGGCCATGAGAGGGGTATAATCTGCAGGCCCCCCGCCGGTTGATGGATCTGCTTAGAATGAAACTGGCAGGCCTCGCAAGCCTTTACTAACTCGATTGCGTTGTTGAGCGCGGTGGGCCAGTAGAACCCGCTACGGAATGCCTTGCTGATGAGGGTTCGTGATGATGAGTGATGCCCGCAGTCTCCGCCGTGTATGTCCTCCAGTAGTTCCTTTCCTTGCTCCCGGGAGAGGCAGCGCAGAGACACATCATTTGGTCGCTTCCGGTAGAGCTCTCCATCTCTGAGGCAGTATGTCGTGGCCTGCCGCGCCACACGCTCCGCTTCCTCTTCCTTCTCCGGTAGGGTCCCTTGTGTTAAATAACTCCGGAGTTCTGTGATCCAGCACTCCTCCCGAGGTTCCATCGTCAGGAGTAGATGCGCTCCTGAGGTCGGTCCACAGATCGGGGCTCCCGAGGCTGGCGGCCGAGGGAGCTCCTCTTGAGGCTGAGCGACGTTTGACAACGTCGGCTGCGCTGAGGGTTTGAAGAGCCGCTCTTCGAAGACGCCTGGTTCCTGTGGCAATCGCCTGGATGCCCGCCCGGCTATGTCGTCGGCTTCCTGATTGGTGCCACGGGGCACGTGCTTCAGTTCCAACCCCCAGAACTGTTTTTCCATCCTGCGGACTTCCGCTAGATAGGCTTCCATATGCTCTTCCTTCGGCTCGTATACCTTCTTGGAGAAGTTGACAAGGAGTTGCGAGTCGCCCTTGACGGTGAGGCGTTTCACCCCCAGAGCTATCGCGGCTTTTAATCCAGCTATCAGACCCTCATATTCTGCTATGTTGTTGGAGACCTTTTCACCATGCTGGAAACAGAGCTGTACAGCATAGTAGAGCTTATCCTGAGTGGGTGATATCAGCACCGCGCCAGCCCCTGCGCCGTGCCTGGAGAACGCCCCATCGAAATACATGACCCAGCCTTCAGGCACCTCACTCCCTGGAGAGAGGGACCGATCCTCGTTGTCCTTGAGGCCTGGTGCCTCCGCCCATCCAGCCACGAAATCCGCTAACGCTGCTCCTTTGATGACCCTAGTTGTGCTGAACTCGAGTTGAAACGCCTGTAGTTCTATGTTCCACTCGGCGACCCTTCCTGCTGAGTTAGGGCTCCTGAGCACTCTCTCCAGGGGGTACGATGAGACGACCTTAATGGGATGGGCCTGGAAGTAGTGACGCAGCTTGCGCGAGGCCACCAGTAGCGCGAGGAGGAGCTTCTGAGGCATTGGGTACCATGCCCTCGCGTCCCGCAGCATCGTGCTAACAAAGTAAACTGGATGCTCAACCAGGCTGAGAGCATCTGGAGCTCTGGCGCCCTCGGGAGGTAGGGACGCCTCACGAGATGACGCGGCCTCGGGAGGCGGACCATCCGAGCGTGTGGCTTCTCCTGCCTCTGGTGTGCTCTTCAGCAGCCGACCCTCCTCAACTGCAGCTGTGGCTTCTGTCGGCTTTTCGTGCTCCCGTCTTGCCTTGCCTCGGGCTGCCGCTACGGTCTTGGTTTGGAGCTCCTCCCTAACCGCCACCAGGGCTGCGCTGGCGGAGTAAGGAGTGGCGGCGAGGTAGAGCAGCAGGGGCTCTTGAGGGCGCGGAGCCACCATGACCGGGGGACTGGTCAGGTACCGCTTGAGGTCTTGAAACGCCTTATCTGCCTCTGCAGTCCATTCAAAGGGCCCCTTTTTCTTCATCAGCTGAAAGAAAGGCAACGCTCGCTCCCCTAACTTGGAGATAAAGCGCCCTAGTGCAGTCACGTGCCCAGTGAGCTTTTGCATCTCTCTAAGGGTCTTTGGCGGACTCATGTCCTCGACCGCCTTGACCTTCTCTGGGTTGGCCTCGATGCCACGATGGGACACGAGGAAGCCCAAGAGCTTGCCCGAGGGGACGCCAAACACACATTTCTCCAGGTTGAGTCGCAAGCTTACTGCGTCGAGGCTCGTGAAGGTCTCCTCTAGGTCTTGTATCAGGGTCTTGGCCTCCTGAGATTTTACCACAATGTCATCAACGTAGGCTTCGACATTCTTTCCGAGTTGCGGGCCCAAGGTGATGTGCATCAGCCGCTGAAAGGTAGCTCCTGCGTTACGCAGTCTGAACGGCATGCATGTATAGCAGTATACCCCGCACGGGGTCAGGAAGGTGGTCTTTTCAACGTCTTCCACCGCCATTCTGATCTGGTGATATCCGAAGAAGGCGTCCAGGAAGCATAGCAGGTCGCACTCTGCGGTGGAATCGACGATCTGGTCGATGCGGGGGAGCGGAAACGGATCTTGCTGGCATGCCTTGTTGAGATTGGTGAAGTCGACGCACATGCGTTCCTTGCCCCCCCCCCCCTTTTAGGCACAACAACGGGGTTGGCCAACCAATCCGGGTATCGGACCTTGCGAATGACCCCAGCGGCTTCTAGCTTGCGTGTCTCTTGGACAATGAAGGCCTGCTTCTCTGCGGACTGCCGCCTGGCCTTCTGCTTCACGGGGCGCGCATTCGGGCACACGTTGAGGTGATGCTTGATGACACTCCTGGGAATCCCTGCCAACTGATCGGGCTCCCAAGCGAACACCTTCTTATTCACGCGCAGGAACCTGACCAAGGCCTCCTCCTGCTCAGGCTCAAGGTTGGCGCCTATGGTGAAAGTGGCACCGGAAGACCCGTCCTCGTCCACGGGTATGTGCTTGGTTTCTGCCTTGTCCTGGGTGAACAACTGCTTTTTCTTGGCGGGCACAGCCCCCTTGGGCTCAGGGGCCTCCGCGTCGGCAGGCTGCGCCGACGCCGCCGCCTTGAAGGCGAGCTCGAGTACTCGCAAGGCGTCCCTGGTGCCTCCGTGCAAGGTGAGGGTACCGCTGCTCCCGGGCATCTTCATGAGGTTGTACGCCGGGTGCGTGGTGGCCATGAACTGAGCCAGCGCGGGGTAACCGAGGATGGCATTGTAAGGGAGGCCGATGGGGGCGATGTCGAAGTCGACCATCTCCGTGCGGAAGTTGTCGTAGGTGCCGAAGGTTACCGGGAGCCGGATCTGTCCCAGGGATCGGACGATCCGCCCCCGACGCCCGAGAAAGATCGACTGGGCCGCAGCCGCTCCCGGGGTATGCAGAAGAGATTGAAGGCCTCGACCGAAAGCATACTAAGGCCTGCGCCGCCGTCGATGAGGGTTCTGGTGACGGCCACCTGGCAGACGGTGGGGGTGCACAACAGGGGGAGCACGCCCGAGCCCACCAAGTTGGTGGGGTAGTCCTCCGAGCTAAAGGTCAGATCGTCCTCGCGCGCTGCCCGGCCCGAGGAAGCCCCCTGCCATGTGGAAGCGGTGCTGACCCGGTGGGCAAACGGCTTGACATGGCGACTCGTGGGCGGCGCTTGCGAGCCGCCCAGGAGGGCCGCAACGACTGGAGGTGTCGATGTTGTGGCGTAGTCGCCCCGTCGCACAGGCGGATGCTGGGGTGGTGCTTGCTGCTTGTTCCCCGCCGGGCTGGCGGCGGTGCCAATGGCGGGCGATGAGGGACGACGAGGACGCTCACCGGCGAGGGCCGCTGGGGCGACGCGGGCCCGACCAGCGCCGTACATGGGTGCGGCGGCCGGAGAAGGATGGAGTGGTGGAAGACAGATTCCGACGCACCCCTACCTGGCGCGCCAAATGTCGGATCGGGGGTTCCGGCAGACCCTTAAGGTTCGAACTCTGGGCTGCGCGCAGAGATTCTGCCCACCACCTCTCCGTCTCGCAAGGATCTAAACTACCGGAAGAACAGCACAAAGAACACAGAGTTTATACTAGTTCGGTCCACCGTTGTGGTGTCCCTACTCTAGTTTTGTGGGTGGATGGATTGCCTCTTAGGCTGATGATGATGATGATCAGTACAAAGGAGAACAGCCTCGCCAGGGCCTGTTCTTGGCTAGGACGATGAACTTCTAGGGAAGTTCAGCCGCCCTTCTCTCTCTCTTCTTGCTTGGATCCTGGATACCCGATGCCTCTACCCTGGGGGTGGCTAGTCCTATTTATAGGCAAAGGCCTTGGGCCTCTCCCCAAATATTGAGCGGGAAGGGCGCCAACAATTGGCCAACTCGAAGGGGAACATACAGTACACTTATCCTGACCAAAGTTGGTCCTCGCCTGCCAAAGGCCCTGTGGTGACGCCGTTCTGGGCCCCACGATGAGCTCATCCCACCGTTGGACTGGTCTTGGTCTCGTTGCACCGAAATGGATGCCTTTGCTTGATCCTCTCGCCTGCGCTTGCCCCCTTTGCACCAAAGAGGAAAGGGGAGGACACTGTGCGGTCTGGCGCCCGCCTGGCACCCTTGGTCGTCATGGCTTGCGTCATGGGCACCTCGCGAGGTACCCTGCCTTGATCTCTCCGCCTCCTCATGAGCCAACCTGAGGAGGCCGCGCCCGAGGAAGCGTTGTGTCGTCCTCCCCGCGAGTCTTGGCCCCTCGCGAGGGTCTTGAGTCTCGTGTTGATGAAGATGGGCCGTACTGGGCCTCCATTCGAGCCACGCCGCAAGCCGCAGGCAGGCAAGTCTGGGGACCCCCGTTCCTAGAACGCCGACAGTGGTCAACTCCTTTCCAATCCTGCGTAGCCAGTCATCAGCAACAATCGGCTCGGTGCTACTGGAAAACACCGGCGGATTTAACCTCAGAAAATGGGGTAAGTTATCAACTGGAGGTGGTGGCAGTGGGTTGTTGTTGTTGTTGTTTCCTTGGTTCTGGACTTGCAACTGCATCAAGGTATTCTGTTGTTGGATCAATTGAGCTCCGGTGGGAAGACAAATCCGGGGTCACGTCTCAGAGGCATCTGATGGGTGTAGAGGGGAGAGATTAGAATACAATGAGGTCTAAAGAGAAAATGCTACCCATATGCACATGAGACAAACACATTCATATCACGCCACTCAATTCAAACAAGGGCATACAATCGATCTAGCTACCATTACAAAATACTCGGACTACTACTATATACATGGGGGAAATGCTACTAATAGTATGGTGGTCATCTAGAAATTTTGATCGGTGGAAGACTCCATGATATCTACTCCAGCTTCGTCTTCGTAATCATCGTCACTACTATCGGGGTCGGAATCAGTGTCGTCGATGATGATATAGTCCTCGGGATGGTCATCACCTCCTCCTAGCGTGGGGTCTCCCATGAATACTCCTAGCTTCTTCGTCAGGTCTTCATTCTTTTCTACTAGCACTGCGATTTCCTTCTCATATCCATCGCGTGTAGACTTGAGTTCCTCTTTAAGATCCATGTTCCTAGTCATCACCTTCTTCAGATCTATCATGCTTGCGCACATTTGGTTCTCCTGGCTGCGAATGTGTTGGTTTAACTCCTGGATGAAGGCTGCAATGGACTTGTCCCTCCTAGTGCTGATCATCTCCCATTGCTCGTCTCGGCGCCCACATATCTAGTAGATGGTGTCCTTAAGATACTTGTGGTAAACTTCGTCGATGCGTCCCATGGCGATGTGAGCTACCATGCTCTTTCCTAGACTCCAGGTTGGTGCATCAAAGGAAAACTCTATGGGCTCATTAACTGGCATGAAGGTCCGATCTGATCGGACCCCAGACCAATAAATCCTCACCACCAGAGCCCTCGCGAGGCCACTCATCCATTATACTAGTTCATCCTTAGCCTCTCGTGAGGCCAATCCACCATAAAGCAGGAGTAGGGTTTTACACCGCAAGGTGGCCCGAACCTGGGTAAATTGTCGTGTTCATATTCTTCCTCGCTTATAAATACTCGACGAGGCTAGGACGTGGGGTGGTGAGATTGGGACGTAAGATGGTTGTGATCTTCGCACACGCCCCCGAGTTTGAACCTTATTGGGTCTGCGGAGCCCTGAATCCGACATTTGGCGCGCCAGGTAGGGGCATGTCGAAGCTTTGCCTCTTCACCAGCCACGCTCCGCCCTTGTTTCATCGTCCCCATGGCGGCCGACGCCCTGCAGGCATGGCCGCCCTAAGCCTAAGGGAGTGCCGCGGGCTGCCCGGGCTTCACCCCCGGTCTGTGCTGGGGAAGGTGGCCCATAAGATTCAGGCCGATGTTGCCCCCACGGTACAACTGTGTTGCGGACCCCGAGGAGTTCCTTCGGCTGTATGCACAGGCCATCCAAGCGGCGGGTGGTGATGACAAGGCCATGGAAAACTGGCTCCCCCTGGCTCTCACGAAGGCCCCCCGATCTTGGCTCCGCGGCCTCCCAGACACTTCGATCCCTTCTTGGGAGGAGCTCCAGGGCCAGTTCATCACGCGCTTCGCGGTTCCAGCGTCCCACATAGTCACATGCATCGTCAGCGTGTCGTAGGCGCTGATACATCTCCAACGTATCTATAATTTTTTTATTGTTCCATGCTATATTATATTCTATTTTGGACATTATTGGGCTTTATTATACACTTCTATATTATTTTTGGGACTAACCTATTAACCGGAGGCCCAGCCCAGAATTGTTGTTTTTTGCCTATTCAGAGTTTCGCAGAAAAAGAATATCAAACGGAGTCCAAACGGAATGAAACCTTCGGGAACGTAATTTTTGGAACGAACATGATCCAGAGGACTTGGACCCTACGTCAAGACATCAACCAGGAGGGCATGAGGTAAGGGGCACGCCTACCCCCCCCCCCCCCCAGGCACGCCCTCCACCCTCATGAGCCCCACGTTGCTCCACCGACATACTCCTTCCTCCTATATATACCTACGTACCCCCAAACTACCAGATACGGATCCAAAAACCTAATTCCACCGCCGCAACCTTCTGTGCCTGTGAGATCCCATCTTGGGGCCTTTTCCGGAGCTCTGCGGGAGGGGGCATCGATCACGGAGGGCTTCTACATTAACACCATAGCCTCTCCGATGATGTGTGAGTAGTTTACCTCACACCTTCGGGTCCATAGTTATTAGCTAGATGGCTTCTTCTCTCTTTTTGGATCTCGATACAATGTTCTCCCCCTCTCTCGTGGAGATCTATTCGATGTAATCTCCTTTTGCGGTGTGTTTGTTGAGACCGATGAATTGTGGGTTTATGATCAAGTTTATCTATGAACAACATTTGAATATCCTCTGAATTCTTTTATGTGTGATTGGTTATCTTTGC
The DNA here is from genome assembly GCA_032464435.1 of Aegilops umbellulata. NCBI lineage: Eukaryota > Viridiplantae > Streptophyta > Magnoliopsida > Poales > Poaceae > Aegilops > Aegilops umbellulata. The sequence continues at coordinate 344,191,547 of CP136060.1, read as the reverse complement.
AAGTCTCTTCGAATTATCAGTTTAGTTTCGCCTACTAGATTGATCTTTCTTGCAATGGGAGAAGTGCTTAGCTTTGGGTTCAATCTTGCGGTGTCCTTTCCCAGTGACAGTAGGGTAGCAAGGCACGTATTGTATTGTTGCCATCGAGGATAACAATATGGGGTTTATATCGTATTGCATTAGTTTATCCCTCTACATCATGTCATCTTGCTTAGAGCGTTACTCTGTTCTTATGAACTTAATACTCTAGATGCATGCTGGATAGCGGTCGATGTGTGGAGTAGTAGTAATAGTAGATGCAGGCAGGAGTTAGTCTACTTGTCTCAGACGTGATGCCTATATACATGATCATACCTAGATATTCTCATAACTATGCTCAATTCTATCAATTGCTCAACAGTAATTTGTTCACCCACCGTAATACTTATGCTCTTGAGAGAAGCCACTAGTGAAACCTATGGCCCCCGGGTCTATTTTCCATCATATTAATCTTCCAACACTTAGTTATTTTTATTGCCTTCTATTTTACTTTGCATCTTTATCATAAAAATACCAAAAATATTATCTTATCATATCTATCAGATCTCACTCTCGTAAGTGACCGTGTAGGGATTAACAACCCCTTATCGTGTTGGTTGCGAGGATTTATTTGTTTGTGTAGGTGCGAGGGACTCGTGCGTGGCCTCCTACTGGATTAATACCTTGGTTCTCAAAAACTGAGGGAAATACTTACGCTGCTTTACTACATCACCCTTTCCTCTTCAAGGGAAAACCAACGCAGCGCTCAAGAGGTAGCAAGAAGGATTTCTGGCGCCGTTGCCGGGGAGTCTACACAAAAGTCAACATACCAAGTACCCATCACAAACCCTTATCTCCCGCATTACATTATTTGCCATTTGCCTCTCGTTTCCCTCTCCCCCACTTCACCCTTGCCGCTTTATTCGCCCTCTATTTTCCGTTCGCCTCTTTTACGTTTGCTTGTCATTATGGCTAGTCCTCTTTCTTCTCCGTTGTCCCCCGAGAATGAAGTTCTAAATTTTAAGCAAAGTGAGGGAGAAAATCTGAAAGACGCTTGGTATAGGATTTGCAATGCTCAAAATAGATCTACCAGGAAGCAATCTACTTCCGTTCTTCTCCGAAATATTTATGTAGGCGCTACTCCTTGGTACAGATATATCCTTGAAACCATTACCGGAGGGAATTTCTTGGGTAGCCATACTTTTGATTCTTATAATGCTATGATAGATTTGTTTGGCTCACCACCTCTTTTGGTTAATGGAACTATGTTAACTTTGGAGCATGTAATGCAAAGACTTGAAATTATTGAAAATAAAGTTGCTACCGTAGAGTTAATTGAAAATTTGGATAAAAAGATCCACAACCAAAATACCCAATATGGATCTAAAGTGGGAGTCACTTTGAAAAATATTAAGGAGAAGGAACCCATAGTTAATGAGAGAATAAATCAGGATTCCACTAGAATCGATAAACTTGAGGGTATCATTACCAACTTGGGAACCGCTTTTCTTCCGTAAAGAATACTCCAAATCCTCCAACTAAAATTGCCAACCTTATGTATGTTCCTAAAAATAAGGGTGAATCCTCTAGTAAGGAAACTGCGGATCTCAAATCTATAAGTATTCATCCCAATCTTTTTGCTATCATTAAGGAACCATTTGCTACTAATGAATTTTTCGATTATGTGCCTAGAAGTTTGATAATCAATAAAAATGAATAAACTCCTAAGGATGGTAGATGTCTCATTAAAGAATTGCCTACCAAAGATGGCAATACCTAGATCTATCCTTGATATTATGCCTAGCTAGGGGTGTTAAACGATAGCGCTTGTTGGGAGGCAACCCAATTTTATTTTTAGTTTTTTTGCTTTCTTCTTCTGCTTAGGAATAAATCTTTGATCTAGCCTCTGGTTATATGTCTTTTTATGTGTTTAATTAGTGTTTGTGCCAAATTAATCTATAGGATCTTCTTGGATGATAGTTATTTGATCTTGCTGAAAATTCCAGAAACTTTCTGTTCACGAAAATAATTGTTGAAAATCACCAGAACGTGATAAAATATTGATTCCAATTTTTGCTAATCAATAAACAAATTTTCTAGGTCGTCCTATTTTTGTATATGTTTTGGAGGTCCAGAAGTTTGCGTTAGTTACAGATTACTACACACTGTTCTGTTTTTTACAGATTCTGTTTTTCGTGTGTTGTTTGCTTATTTTGATGAATCTATGGCTAGTAAAAGAGTTTATAAACCTTAGAGAAGTTGGAATACAGTAGGTTTAACACCAATATAAATAAAGAATGAGTTCATTATAGTACCTTGAAGTGGTCTTTTGTTTTCTTTCGCTAACGAAGCTCACGAGATTTTCTGCTGAGTTTTGTGTTGTGAAGTTTTCAAGTTTTGGGTGAAAGATTTGATGGATTATGGAACAAGGAGTGGCAAGAGCCTAAGCTTGGGGATTCCCATGGCACCCCAAGATAATCTAAGGACACCTAAAAGCCAAAGCTTGGGGATGCCCCGGAAGGCATCCCCTCTTTCGTCTACTTCCATCGGTAATTTTACTTGGAGCTATATTTTTATTCACCACATGTTATGTGTTTTGCTTGGAGCGTATTGTATGATTTGAGTCTTTGCTTTTTAGTTTACCACAATCATATTTTCTGTACACACCTCTTAAGAGAGACACACATGATTCGAAAATTATTAGAATACTCTATGTGCTTCACTTATATCTTTTGAGTTATATAGTTTTTGCTATAGTACTTCACTTATATCTTTTAGAGCACGGTGGTGTTTTTCTTTATAGAAAATATTATTCTCTCATGCTTCACTTACATTATTTTGAGAGTCTTAAACAGCACGGTAATTTTCTTAAATAATCCTAATATGCTAGGTATTCGAGACTAGTAAAAAAACTTTCTTATGAGTGTGTTGAATACTAAGAGAAGTTTGATGCTTTATGATTGTTTTGAGACATGGAGGTAGTGATATCAAAGTTGTGCTAGTTGAGTAGTTGTGAATTTGAGAAATACTTTTGTTGAAGTTTGCAAGTCCCATAGCATGCACGTATGATAAATGTTATGTAACAAATTTGAAACATGAGGTGTTCTTTGATTGTCCTCCTTATGAGTGGCGGTCGGGGACGAGCGATGGTCTTTTCCTACCAATCGATCCCCCTAGGAGCATGCACGTAGTGCTTGGTTTTTGATGACTTGTAGATTTTTGCAATAAGTATGTGAGTTCTTTATGACTAATGTTGAGTCCATGGATTATACGCACTCTCACCTTTCCATCATTGCTAGCCTCTTCGGTAACGTGCATTGCCCTTTCTCACATTAAGAGTTGGTGCAAACTTCGCCGGTGCATCCAAACCCCATGATATGATACGCTCTTTCACACATAAACTCCTTATATCTTCCTCAAAATAGCCACCATACCTACCTATTATGGCATTTCCATAGCCATTCCGAGATATATTGCCATGCAACTTTCCACCATTCCGTTTATCATGGCACGTTCATCATTGTCATATTGCTTTGCATGATCATCTAGTTGACATAGCATTTGTGGCAAAGCCACCATTCATAATTCTTTCATACATATCACTCTTGGTTCATTGCATATCCCGGTACACCGCCAAAGGCATTCATATAGAGTCATACTTTGTTCTAGTATCGAGTTGTAATCATTGAATTGTAAATAAATAGAAGTGTGATGATCATCATTTTCTAGTGCATTGTCCCAAGTGAGGAAAAAAAGAGAGAAAGGCCATAAAAAAGGCCCAAAAATGAGAGAAAAAGAGAGAAGGGACAATGTTACTATCCTTTTTACCACACTTGTGCTTCAAAGTAGCACCATAATCTTCATGATAGAGAGTCTCTTGTTTTGTCACTTTCATATACTAGTGGGAATTTTTCATTATAGAACTTGGCTTGTATATTCCAACAATTGGCTTCCTCAAATGCCCTAGGTCTTCGTGAGCAAGCAAGTTGGATGCACACCCACTTAGTTCCTTTTGTTGAGTTTTCATATATTTATAGCTCTAGTGCATCCGTTGCATGGCAATCCCTACTCCTTGCATTAACATCAATCGATGGGCATCTACATAGCTCATTGATTAGCCGCGTTGATGTGAGACTTTCTCCTTTTTTGTCTTCTCCACATAACCCCCATCATTATATTCTATTCCACCCATAGTGATATATCCATGGCTCACGCTCATGTATTGCGTGAAGGTTGAAAAAGTTTGAGATTACTAAAGTATGAAACAATTGCTTGGCTTGTCATCGGGGTTGTGCATAATGAGAGCATTCTTGTGTGACGAAAATTGAGCATGACTAAACTATATGATTTTGTAGGGATGAACTTTCTTTGGCCATGTTATTTTGAGAGGACATAATTGCTTAGTTAGTATGCTTGAAGTATTATTATTTTTATGTCAATATTGAACTCTTATCTTGAATCTTTCGGATCTGAATATTCATACCACAATTAAGAAGAATTACATTGAAATTATGCCTAGTAGCATTCCACATAAAAAATTCTGTTTTTATCATTTACCTACTCGAGGACGAGCAGGAATTAAGCTTGGGGATGCTTGATACTTCTCCAACGTATCTATAATTTTTTATTGTTCCATGCTATATTATATTCTGTTTTTGACATTATTGGGCTTTATTAGACACTTTTATATTATTTTTGGGACTAACCTATTAACCGGAGGCCCAGCCCAGAATTGCTGTTTTTTGCCTGTTTCAGAGTTTCGTAGAAAAAGAATATCAAACAGAGTCCAAACGGAATGAAACCTTCGGGAACGTGATTTTCGGAACAAACATGATCCAGAGGACTTGGACCATACGTCAAGACATCAACCAGGAGGGCACGAGGTAGGGGCGCGCTTCCCCCCCCCCCCCCCCAGGCGCGCCCTCCACCCTTGTGGGCCCCATGTTGCTCCACCGTCGTACTCCTTCCTCCTATATATACCTACGTACCCCCAAACTACCAGATACGGAGCCAAAAACCTAATTCCACCGCCGCAGCCTTCTTTACCCGTGAGATCCCATCTTGGGGCCTTTTTTGGAGCTCCGCCGGAGGGGGCATCGATCACGGAGGGCTTCTACATCAACACCATAGCCTCTCCGATGATGTGTGAGTAGTTTACCTCACACCTTCGGGTCCATAGTTATTAGCTAGATGGCTTCTTCTCTCTTTTTGGATCACAGTACAATGTTCTCCCCCTCTCTCGTGGAGATCTATTCGATGTAATCTTCTTTTGCGGCGTGTTTGTTGAGATTGATAAATTGTGGGTTTATGATCAAGTTTATCTATGAACAATATTTGAATCTCCTCTGAATTCTTTTATGTATGATTGGTTATCTTTGCAAGTCTCTTCGAATTATCAGTTTAGTTTGGCCTACTAGCACTACAAAAAAAATACACTTCCGTGATGATACGTGTTTGTCACAGTAGGTCGCGTTTTTTGTCATGCATGTACATCCATGACAAATTTATGATAGAATCAAGATAGTCATACGTGTGCTGTCATAGAAGTGTTCCATGACATTACCAAAATTATCATCACGGAAGTGTCCACTTCCATGACGATAAATCGCGCGTCACGGAAGTGCTTTCATCAAGGGTGACCGACACGTGGCATCCACCGTAACGGAACACCGTTAAGCTATCGGGTCGGGTTTTGGATCCGATAACCCGTTAACAGCCCCGACCAATGGGGATTTTCCACATGTAAAATCATCATTGGCTGGAGGAGACACGTGTCAGGTCCGCGTTGGCACAGGTGTCACTCATCCAATGGGCGAGACGCGCCTATGATATGTTGACACGTGGACCGGCCCATCAAGTTTAAATGGACTGGCCCAACTGAAGGCCCACAAGATTTTGCGGACCATAATGGGCCGGCCCAGCTAAAGGCCCACGAGATTTTGCGGACCATACTGGGTTGGCCCTGCTAAAGGCCCCCAAGATTTTGCGGGCCATAATGGGCCGACCCAGGTAAAGGCCCACAAGATTTTTGTGTGACATAATGGGCCGGCCCAGGTAAAGGCCCACAAGATTCTTGCGGGTCATAATGGGCCGGCCCAGCTAAAGGCCCATGAGATTTCGCCGACATTAATGGGTCGGCCCAGCTGTAGGCCCACAAGATTTTGAGGACCGTAGTAGGCCGGCCCATTGACTGGCTGCCATGTTTTGGGCCAAATGCCGGCCCATATTTGATCCGGTCCATTAATGGCTTGCCATGCTCCGGGCCTAATAGTGACCAATATGAGATCCGGCCCGTTAAAAGCCTACCACGTTCTGGGCCAAAAGTACGGCCCAGATCAGGTCTGGCTCTTTAAGAGGCTTTGGGCTCAATTATGGCCCATATCAGATTCGGCCCGTCACCTGGACACTATGCTTTTGGGCCCACTTGCTAAAGGCCCACTTAGTAATTCGGCCTGATATTAGTTTTGGCCTGTTAAGGGCCCATTTAACATTTCGGCCCTATATTAATTTCGGCCTCTTAAAAGTCCGTCATATAGTTGGGCCTAACTACGACCCGGTTTGCATCCGGCCTGCTCGCAGCCGACATCTGATTGGGCCAAACAAGGACCCAAACAATTTTGGCATGTTAAAAGCCCGTGATTTGATTCACACAATCATGGGCCGGGGTTCATTTCTGGCTGTTGCGTAACTAGTAGGAATTAAGAACAAACCTACTCTATACAATAAAGAAATTACGGCATAGTAACTAAGAATAAACCTACACTGTACAATAAAGGATTTAAGGTATATTACATCCACTGGGCATCGAAGTTCGCCACCAGTGATCATAAAGCGCAACGAAGAAGCAGATTACAAAAACTGGGCACCATTACAGCGTAACAAAATAATATTGAACCGAGACCACTTCCAAGACAGTTCAAGAAAGGTTAGCCTTGTGGGGGAACTACTGCGCAAGCTGCTGAGCAAGGCTGTGAGACCGGCCTAGCATGTAGGTCATAGCTTCCAGGTGTAGCTGTTAAGCGATGAGGTTCTCATTGGTGTTCTTCGCAATCTTTCTTAGAGATAGGACTTCAAGTCGAAGTTGAGTTGCAGAATGCCTTTCTGCTAGAACTTGGGACTGAAGAAGTTGAACTGATTCAGACAATGAATTCTATGAGCTTGTCTAACTGTTAGTCTCAAGTAACTTGAACACTACATCAAGACAAGACTTTGGGGTTGTCTCGCTATCTTCAAGATATTTTGCCTTCTTTGCTGCAATATATGTTGGGTTTGTCTCACAGCCTTCAGCAGACTTGTGCATGCCATCAGGCATATCACCCTGAAACAAAGCAGAGATATGACAAGTTTTGCACGTGTATAAACAAAGATGATAGCTGTTTTGTCAATTCTATCCAATTTCAAAATATCAATAGCATAATTTGGCATTGTTCATAATGCGGGGAGCTTCACCACACTACTGGATTACCATGTCAACATAACAAGCATAGATGAAGGGCAAAGAAAATCATTGTATCTATTTTGGATAATGTGCATGGCATGTTGTTCATATCATCAGCCACATCAGTAAAATAAAACAGGAGATGACAAGGTGCAAAAGTGGGTTGCTTCACCACACACTGGATTATAGATCCACAAAAACAAGCATACATATAGGGAGTATTAAGTAATGTGCATGGTATGAATAAGGAATTTGGTTTTACAAGTAAAACTTAGAACTTACGGTTCTTACGAACATGCATTTTGGTAGAAATAGCAAACTAAACAGCAGTAAACGATAAGGAGTATGAGCAAATTAAACAGCAGTTGAGGATAAAGGCTTTAGAATGACTGACTTACATTAACAGTTAACACTGGCTTTATAATGCCCTTCTCCATGTCAAGGGAAGGATAACTCAATAATTTCAGCACAGAATCTTCTTCATAAGCATTGCATGTACTCTACATTTTGTAGAGAGTAATTATAGATATGATAATACAGGAAGGGATAGAGGATAATGAAGATAAGATGCAGATTGATGCTACATAATCAACTACCAATCCCTGGAAGTACAAGCATTACAGGACAAAATGTACTGACAAGAGCAATGGGCTACACTTTTGCACTGGCATTGTCTGTGTATTCTACTTGTTTGTAAGATTAAATATAGATCTGATCTTTTTTAGTAAATGGTGGGCGAGGGAGATAAGATGCAGAATGCTACAAAATGAACCAATCCCTCTTCCCATAATACAAGAGTGTTTTGAACACTGGTGTACTGGACAAAACGTTCTTATATTATGGGACGGAGGGAGTAGCTGTTAATGTAAGTACAGTGAAAGACCACGTTCAGTCCTTACAAGAGGACTGTAGAGCTAAACCTCTTCAAAAGCATTGGGTTGATTCTAAATTTATGTAAGAGTCCATACAGATCTTATAATGTCCACCAAATGGACGATTACGAGGCTAACATGTGCAGTGATGCTACATAATCAAACAGCTATGAAAGTAAGTATGGTCATATAGGGCAAGAGGTACTCACAAGAGCAATGCAGTGTGCAGTATAGTTGCGAGATTCTGTGGTCCCTTGAGAATGAATGTTCTTCTGCTAACAGTTTTCGTACAAGTGAGACATTAAGGAAAATGCAGAAATGTAGTTCAAATTATGATGTGATATCATAGACAGTACCTTAAGCTGCAGCCAAGACCAATGTGTAACAAGATTATTCCAGTCACCGTCGGATAAATGTAGCACCGGAGACTTTACAGAAATTTCGTTCAGAGGCTTGCCATCGAAGTGCGCTTGCCTCAGGTAGGAACGATACTTCATCAACGAGTGCTTGAAAAGCGCAACCAACCCTTGCTCGTCATCACAATCCAGTTTGCGCCTCGCCTATTTAAAAGAATGAAATCTTGTGTCTTCTGTCAGCAGAAACATATGCAGTAATGACCATGAATAACATTAGTACATTACTTACGCGTAAGTTGCGGAGGAAGACTGGAAATTGTTCTATGTCTACGGTATAATCTTTCCATGAAGGAAAGATGCGCACAAAGTTCCTGACAACAACATAAGCTTCGTCTTCTAAACTGGGAAGAAATGGAACAGGGGTCCTATTTGCTGCAATTGGGGCTCTCTCTGGTTCAAAAAGGAATTTGGCAACTGGATTTGGTGTACTCTTTGCTGGAATGGGGGTTTTGCGTCGTACAGCTGGTGCTATGTCAACTGGCATAATCATATTGTTTGCTGCAGTTGGGGTCTGCTGAGTTGGGGCATCATAAATGACCAGTGTAATAGGGCTAGAGTCTGCTAGAGTTGGGGTATTTTGTGGGTCAGGTGATATTGCAACTACACCTAATGGGCTATTTGATTTATCATGTTCCACTACCTTTTCCAAATACTTTGCTTGTGCTCCTCCACGATCAGCAATCGCCCTCTTCCTTTTGAACGTCTGATACACAAGAACAACATTTGAATGGATAAATATGGTATGATGACAGATGGAATATGTACTGAAAATGGATAGGCAGGGCGTATTCACATACACGATGTGTAAACTAAGCTAATGGCAGTTCAACAAAGTAGAAGCAATGCAAAGCATCAGTTGCAAGATATGTGCGAGCAATGTAACCTTGGAAAGTTAGAGCAAGTACCTTGATGGGTGAATAAGATAGGGCATCTTCCTCTGACTCCTCGACTAGGGAGCTACATTGACTTAGGTCTCCCTCTAGCTCAGAATCACTATTAGGATCATATTCTGAGCATGAATCTGTAGGTGGAGAGTGTTTGCATTGCATTGCATCCAGACTTAATTTCAGTCCCTTAATTCCAAGTTTGACAGCCATGGCATTGTTCTGCTTTATTCTTTTCATGCGCGCAAGCTCATAATCATTATGATGCTGTTAAGAATCTGAGATTCATGAAAACATAAAAAGTAGTCAGATTATCTATGGAATGCATTGCGGTTTCAACTTGGAGAGTGTCTCCCTATAAACCCCTGCATATGCAAAGTTCACCTCCCCAACCGTGCTGACCAGACCACACACAGAGATACACACCCGAGCGGCGAACATGCATTTTCGAAACTAATTTAGGAACATTTAGCTGACCAATTAAACAACTCTGTTTTAATAATATCAAATTCATATTTGAACAACTAAGCTTGTTTAGCTTGATGGGTGGAGCAGTGTTATTGTGACACGAAGCACGTATTCTGATCGTATAGTGATCATAAAAGGGGGAGACTCTAAGCATATATTTTTTTAGCAAAAGAGGGTTTCCCCTCTGATTTCTATTAAAGAAACCACCACGGTACCAACATGATCAATTAAACCCTAAGCATGATCAATTAAACCGTATTATGGCTGTGCCATGGCAGATTTGAAGCTGCAAACCAGAGAAATGATATTTAGCATCCATTGTTTGCTTCAACTAAGAACTAAACTCTAAGAGCTAAAAAGAAAGTAGAGTAACCAAGTTAAGATCTATTTTCTGGTTGAGATCAAAAAGTTGAGGAGATATGAAGTACCACCTCTTTCGCGGCGTCGTGTAGGCATCGGGGGTGCGATGGCTGTCGATGACGTTGAAGCAGATCTGCGACGGTAGACGGGTGCATCGGGGGATAAGTCCCATTGCGGTGGAAGAGAAGGTCGTGTGAGCGGCCCGGCAAAGAGGACGACGACGCTGATGAAGCGAGAGGACGCGATGCAAGGCTATTGGTCCGTCTCCGTGGATGAAAAACGTCCATCTCTAGCAGTGGACGACGTGGTCTTGGTAGGCGCTCCGGCATGATGGAGGACGGTGGCGATGGATGTGGTGGAGGACGGCGGCGATGGATGGGGTGGTGGATGGAGGCTGGTGTGGGAATGGGGTGTTCTAGCGCGGACGATGTATGAATGGGAAAATGGAGGGAGAGGTACGAGGAACCATGTTTTTGGGACGCGCCTGTCTGAAATATGGGAAAGTTACGAACTTATCCCCCGTTTCAAATTTGGACGTCTCGTCGGTTGGGGATAGGACGGTAATCTCGCATCTCCCAAATATTTGCTGGTAACTATTTCGGGTGAGGTGAGGGTGTTTTGCCGCCCACGGTTGGCTCCCACGGTGTATGAATGGGGCTGACAGGTAGGGCGGTTGTGTCACGTCTGATGGAAGTTACACATCTGCCCCTATTTAAAATATTAGCCTACATCTATTTCGGATGAGGAGAGTTTGTTTTGCCGCCCACCGTGTATGAATGGGAAATGGAGGGAGAAATAGAGGTCTTTCGGACGAGCTTGAATCAAATGAGTTTTGCCGCCCATGTTTGACGCCCACCGTGTCAGAATGGGCTCAGAGGCGGTCGTGTCACGTCTAATTGAAGTTACTAACCTACCCCTATTTAGAGCAGTGGAAATCGGGCCGATGGATTGTCCGTGTAATGGGTAGACAGTAATTTCCATCTCCCAAACACTTGGCTTCGGGAAGTCGATGTGGGAGTGGACATTTTGTTGTTTCTTTCAAATTTTGGGACAATAAGCATCCACGTTTACCCTGGCAACTAAATTCGAATCCATTTTGTATTCCTATATGAATCTTTATAAATCATTCTATGTGTTTTTATATATCTTCAAAAGGACGACAAAGATGTATTCCACTATCATATATGAATATGGTTTACAAATGCCGATACTCAAATTCAGAAACTAGAATCCGGTTTAAGGTGAATTCGAATATTTGGAACACTTCATGTCCAACTCAAATGTCACACGCAGCATAATATGTACTCCCATTTAGATATGTACACAAGCAATGTATCAAGATTCAAATACCAAGTCAATCAACCAAGAATGTACGGCACTAACAGACATATAAACACTTATAGAGTATATGGATCAATAATATCAACTAACATACATAAGCCAGGCCGCTGTACTTTTTTTTGCTACAACAGCATCCTTTTTTTAGCCAGCATCTTGGCCCTTTCCGATGCGTGCCACTTATGGTCCATCTATACTACTATTGCTGAATTCACATTCAGCCCGATTGGCATATTTATAGGTCTGGCACAACAATCCAAATGAAATGTCTCCGAGTCTTATCAATTAATACAGACTTGTGCTCAAATAAAATTACAAACAAAAAACAAAAAAACAATTGTTACATGATCTCTAACACAAATGGTTTGATTGATTACATGAACAGACAACACAAAGGTTATTCAACTATGAAAAGAACACTTCACGTATGATTTACCAACTAGGAATTTAATTTCCTTTTTTCCTTCAGGACCTTAACAATTTGGTCAGTCTCAGCTTGCTTCGTTTTGAAATCCACCAAATATTTAATGGTTGTCTTGAGTACTGCTTGTGATTGTGCCGTTTGCTTCCTCAACATGTCAACTTCATCTCTAAGTGTAGAAGCAGAGTCTCTTTCTACGACTAGTTTAGCCTCTAGAGCATCAGCAGTTGGCAATTCATAATGCACGATTGGGCCGGTGCCACTGCTGTGGGATGATGCAACGTCCATGGGGACCTCGCTCTTTGATCTTGGGCTAACCTTTTTGCCATTAAAGTTCCGATTGGATTCAGAAAATTTGAAGTTAGCAAAACATCTCAACTGGGAGTTATAACAGCAAACCAGTTAAACAAACAAGGAATTAAAGAGTTTCAATTGGATGCTAAAAAGTAGTTATTAACATCATTGTCACCTGCTATTGCAGCAGCAAAGCAATTAAACAAACAAGTAGATACTTAAGTTAAGGCAAACAGGTAATTCTTAACAGTAAGTATCAAACACATAGATAGGCACAGTCTACAATATGATTAACAGGTTGTTCCATTATGTAATCAGTAGCAAACTAAATTAAGCCAAGCAACATAATTGAACAATTTTGCAATAATTGGCTAACTAAAATTCCGAGAAGCGGGTAACTGAACTTACGCTAGTTCTTTGTACAGGCACACTGCAACTTTTTTTTCACTTACAAGGTTGTATGAAGGAGTCCATGGCATCAATTGCTTGGATACGCAGCCCCAATACTTCTTTCTTCCCACACTGCAAGGGTAAGTTGAATGGTTAATCTGGTAAGATGGTGCGTCCTTGATATGTTATATGAGGACGTGTAGTCAGACTAGTTGTAGCCAAACACATCACACTAGCTTTTACTGTATATTTCATGCGATTACTTTTGGCATATCGAGATCTAAGCAATCTACAATAGGATGAAAAGACTGGCACCCTTCACATTATTGGCGAACTTAGTTCATAGAAACAAGCAATTCAACCATTCTGTGGGTAAATCAAAAGCGCCACTGGAATATTTTTCACTATGCAATCATACACGCAAAAAGGGGTGACGCCACCATAGGGGCTGGTATGGGCGGCCGCCTCAGGTGGCTGGAAAGTGTGCACCTAGTTTGAGTCGTCCAGGTTGGCCCACGCTAGTTTTGTTCGTCCCAACGCATGAGCAGGCAATGTAAAAAATGAAGAAAAATGTTTCAGTTTGGATGGGCCAATAACATAAGTGCAAGGCAGGCCCTATAGCAGGCTCGCGGCCCAAACGAGCGCCACCCATATTGATCGACAGCAGGAAAAATCCCAATTCATTCGCACCAGCCTCCAGTCTGGTTCGCTCCTAACCTAGCCGCCGCTGGACAGACCGACACAGCACTTCCTCGCACCCTCGTTGGAGGGCGGTCGCCGGGCTTCAAGCGAACGGAAGGACAAGAAGATGAAGATCCAACCCTGGGTGTAGCCTGTGTGGCAGGCAGCGGCGGCAGCACGGGCATGGCATCGAGCTTGCGCAAACGGACAGTCGCAGCTTGCAAGAGTAGCATGCGCAACGAGCAGGTACATCACATCCCTGATTATATCTAATTCAACTCTTCAATTTCTGGCCAATAGTTAAACATGACGGTGTTGTAAAACTGCTTGTATGTAGGGAATCTATGAGAAAATGAAACCAATTTCTACTTATTTTATAACTCCCCCAATCAATGCTGAACTGACTGATTCTTATGTATCTGATCAAGTTTCCGGTGCAACATACAAGCTCATGTTGTTCTTGAGCCTGAAGTGTCTAATGAACAGACCGCTAATGAAGGATTTGATGCAAACATTTTACATGCTCCTGGTGCTGAACATATAGTGTCTAATGAGGGATCTAATGCAAGCATTTTGCAAGCTCATTGAAGGATTGAGTGTCTAATGATGATCTACTATGTTGAGAGAGACAGAGATTTGCAGACATTGATGACAAGCAAATTATAGTGCATTTTCATAGCTTGAGGAAACATCAATGCCATCTACCAGAAAGTCCCCGTATCATGACAACATAGCATAAATACTTTTCTAATCTGTTGTTTGAAACTATTGGCATACTTGTGCAGGATAGATATACTGATATGCAGTTTACGCACTGGTTGTACGTGCAATTACACTTCGATATTTTCAGCCAGAGAACGAATAATTCAAGCAGGTACAGACCATGTTTGTAGTCCTTGTACACCATGTTGCATTTTGTGTTTTTGGTGATTGCATCATTTAGTGTTTATAATCTGAACTGCTTTGGATCATTAGCTGGTTTTCAAAGTGCATGTAGCTTCACATTTCTCAAGTTATGTTGATTTCCAGAGTGCAAGTGCCTCCATATTTTTTAAGTTAAATGTTCGCCCCTGGTAACTTGAATTCGTGGATCAGCCACTACACACAAATCATACACGAATGCCAGTACGAATTAAATGAAATGCAGGGACTTACGCTAGCTCGTTGTATAGGCTCACTGCAGCTCTGCTTGCGCTTGGGATGTTCCATGTACAAGTCCATGTTACCACTTGCTTGGATGTGCAAGCCTTGTGCTCCTTGCATCCCCCTCTACATTTTTGACACGGCGAATGGTTGATCAAATAAGAGGAATCGACCTTGATGTTGTACCGGAGGACAGATACTTACAAGGTTATACGGGTGTGCAGGATGTGTACCAGATCCCGTAGCGCTGTCATGCTTCGCTAAAATATGGATTTGCTTGTTTCAGATGATATCTCCAGAAGAAATAAGAGTTAAGGTCAGAGTTGCATAGGCGTGTAAGCTAAGAGAGCAGTGAAAGGATATCCAAACATCGTCGGAACAGTGCACAAGGGAGTGATGTGTGGATACCTAGTTCGGGCCGGCGTTTGGGCATGCTCGCCTAGCTAGAGTGCGGGTCACTTCAGAGCTGTTGAGGGTGATGCGCTGGCGTTGGATGACCGCGCACGGATGCAGATCTTGAGTGGTAGCGGAGCGCTACGATGCGGTGGACGAGACCGTTGGTGAAGCCCCAACAGCCTCGGGGGGCAGAGGTGCGACGATGTGCTCGGTGAAGTAGCCCCGGTGAGCTGGGAGACGGTGTTGGTGAAGCGCACCTGATGCGGTGGAACTCGGTGTCTGTGAGGCACGTCGGTTGCGGCGGCCGACGTTGTCGGTGGACCACCCGGTGCGATGGACGAGGGCGTAGATGAGGTAGCTCCGGTGCGGTGGTGAAGCGCGATCGTCGTCTTCGTCGTCGTCGTCCGGCATGGAGGTGGGGAACGGTGGGGAAAGATACGAGACGAGGGGCGATTCGAGGGTTGGCGGTGAATTAGGGATTTGAGCAATCTGGGCGCGGAAGGGGACGGTGGAGAAGAGAGATTTTGCAGGGCTGGAATTGGGGCCGCCGGATATTTCAATCCGAAACGTGGAAGCGCTAACTTATATTGCCGTCGTCCTTTTTTTGGGGGGAGGGGGTGGGTGGCTAGGTGCTACACGTCCGTCCGACACACGCGACCACCCCAACAGGACTATGCTTCGGTGCCTTAAGGCACCTGCCTTTGTGTCCATGACATATGGGCCCAACAGGTGGCTCGCCCACAAGTCAGTGACCCAAAGGCAGTTGCCTTTAAGGCACCGAAGCAGCGTCCACCCCGACACGACCCTGGTTTGCCTGGTGCACCTACATTTGAGAATGCAAACGAATATTCTTTTATTTGCAAACGAATCTGTATGTATCACCATGCCCATGTTTTCCTTGCAATAATTAGCCATTCGAAACGAGATACTCCATCCGTTCACTTTTGTAAGTCGTTTCAGACAACTTAAAATGAACTGTTTTGCACATTGTCTGAAATGTCTTCAAGGTCTTATAAAAGTGAACAGAGGGAGTACTATAAATTAATTAATGAGGAGTTATTTGAAAAAAAATCGAAACGGTACCCACGCTAACGTGGATTAGAGTGTGTGTCACATAATTAGTTATTTGAATTAGAGTGTGTGTCACGTAGTTAGTTATTTGAATTAGAGTGTGTGTCACGTAGCGATCTCCAATTCTAACGTGGATTTCGCATTTCATTGTATCCATGCTACTTTTCTAATACAAATTCATATGTATATGATGAACACCATGGTAGTGAGAAAACTTTTGGATGGATTCAAACATATGACCTACAAAATAGCACAACAAACCGAGTCAATGTCAACTTTTCGAAACTTAGTACGACACGAATTCGAAATAATTACCCGTATGCCTGGTCCTCGGTTCAAATCTTACAATGTACATAGAATTGAAACATCGATATTAAGTCTCGTACTATGTACATTCAAATGTTGTTTTAAGCGCCCCCCTCCCCTCCCCCCCCCCCCCCGCACAAACGCTGCATACTTCCTGTATCGGTCAATCTTCCTCTCCTAACCACCTTAGGAAGCTATCGGTTTCCAACACACGTTCATTCTTTCTCGCCTGTTTCGATCTCTAAGTCTCTCAACTACACAACCCCTTTTTCCACTCTGTTACCAAATGTATTTACCTCACACACCCGCCATTGCACCCCATGCCGAGCTCTCTCTCTCTCCGCCACCCCCCTCTCCCTCTCACCCTCTCGCGCTAAATACATGCATTGCCTATCTAGCCCCCAACCTCTCGTGCATGCGCACGCAGCACGTTGTATATCTAGGTCACTCCCTCGAGACTGTCTCACTCTTTCTTCCGCACGGCGGGCCACACTCGCTCAATCTCGCTCTCTTTATCTGAGTCTCGTTTAACCTTGTTTTCTTTCACACACAAATGATATATCTCCCTGTCCGAGCCTCGATCGACACACTCTATACTCTCTCATGCAGATTGTCTATCTAGGTCAGTCCATCCAAGCCGCCACCACTCTTTCGACCTCATGGTGGGCCACTCTCACTCAATCTCTCTCTCTCTCTATCTCTCTCTCTCTCTCCCTCCCTCTCTCTTTCTCTCTCTCTCTCCATATGTCTCGATTGACCTCGCTCTTTCTCGGACAAAAACGATATATCACCATGTTTGAGCCCAATTCGACCTATTCACATTGTATACTCTCTCACGCACATCGTCTATCTAGGTCACTCTCTCCAACCTGTCTCACTCTTTCGATCGCACGGTGACCCTATGTGATCGGTTGACCTTGCTTCCTCCCACGCACAAAATATATCTACACGTCTGTGACTGGATCATCTCTCAAGCTCTATCTTACAACCCTCACCCTTGCCAAAAAGCTCAATCGGACAATATCTCTCCAGAGCATATATATTTGTTCAATGAATGTCGGACCACACTCACTTTGTCTCTCTATCTATATGTCTCTTGATTGACCTCACTTTCTCACACCGTATCTTCCACGCCTTGAAGCTACTACCTCTCCATCCCTCGCAAAGCTGGAGCTATTTACATTGCGAGGAGCACTCCAACCTTGGATTAACTTGTGTAGGCATTTATTCCGGTCGGTTTAGATTATATTTTCGTAGCATTCGGCCCACAACTACTCCAAACACCGTTGCAACCCACGCAACTGCCCTAGTTGATTTCCCTCTTGCTCGGTCATTGCTCTCTCGCATGTCCTTTCTCGCCTTCAACGTCGCACCATGGTATTATTGAAAAAACTATGTTGTTCTCTTTAATTATTATAAATAAGCTACAAAACTACACACCGATAGTCCACTTGGAATGGAACAAATTTCGACCCACAAATTAAAGTGGTACAAACTACACACCGAGGGGCCCACATGTCATGAAACAAATTTGGACCCATATACAAATTAAAAAATAAAGGACGAGGATCGAACATGCGACTGGGCCTTCAAGCCGCACGTCAAGAGTAGGCAACATACGTAGAATAGCAATGTTTGTTGTACCCCCTTTGTTCACATAATGTTTTTATATTACCACAGCCTAATTAATGGATAACATGTAATATTATTTTTAGTACTATTCGCCTTCACTTATTGGTGGGTTCCATGTGTGCTCTCTCTTTCCTCCCTTTCTGCGTTTAGACGCACGGGCAAACAGGAAGAACTCGTGGGCGATGTTGCTGTTGACCATATCTGGACGCGTTCACAAGTCACGGCACCAGTTTCACGTACTAGGAGCACTAGTCAATGTGTACGTGCAATGCACATTAATTTAGAAGTATATTAAGTGCATGCCGATATTAACTACTAGGATATTATTTGCGTGTTGTCATGTGATTAGCACTATTTTTGGCATGAAATTAACTGCACGCTAAACGTGTTGAGCGCTCGACATTGAAACAGTCTAGGTCATTGGATGACAAGGAATACATGTGGCTTGATGACGTTTTATATTTAATTTGATACGGCCCTAGCAGAACATTCAATCGATCAAACCATACATTTTGTTCAGTCTGACTCCGACTTAAAATTATACGACGATCGGTATAAAATAAACGGAAATGATAAACGTTTGGATTTTAAGCATGGCAATCCGAACGTTTTTCATGGCAAATTTAGATTACGCGGCGGCGGTGGGGGCGTCTCGCGGTGGGAAGCGGCTCCTTTGCCGTGCTCTGTGTGTCGTCGGGCCACTGACCGACGGCGACGGCGGCGTCTTGCGCCGTTGTTGGCGTACTGCTGGACGTTGGCCTAGCTTCAAGGAAGGCCAAAATGTTTTGTACTTCGGAGCGAGTCGACTGGCGGGAGGAGGCGACTGGCGTTGGTGCAAGGAAGCGGTTGACGGCGGCCATCCATGCCGCTGAGGGGGGCACTGGCACCCACGCGGGGACAGGCGCTGTCAATGGCGCGACGGAGACATTCCTGTGCACGGGCACCGGCACGGGCGCACACGTCAGTGCACGCGCAGGGGCATGCGCTGGCAGGTGCACGGGCACCGGCACGGGCGTGCGCGTCAGTGCACGCGCAGGCGCATGCGCTGGTAGGTGCACGGGCGTGTGAAAGTCGGCGGGGACCTCATGGAACCCCGTAGGATCAAGCTCGGTGACAATGTGTGGCTCCCAGCCCATCAATGCCACGGGGATGGGCGCTGGCGCAGTCGGGGCGACAGGAGCCGGAACGGGAGCGGGGACAGGCGCGGCGTCTTCCCACAAGGCCAGTTCAAGCTCGTCCCAAAGCGACTTATGTTCTTGAGACTCCGGTTGGGTGTCTTCCTCGGGAAACTGGAACACTAAGGGCACACTATCGTGATGCGGCATGGTGTACGTTTAGGTCACGCTAGTTGGAGGTAGACGACGGGAGAATCGGAGAGGAAGAGAGAGGATTGTAGCGATATCGGGTAGTGCGGGGTTGATTTTAAACTACGGCGCCGGGGACATTAAAAGTGGGAGCAGTTGGGACGACGGTGGGCGGCGGAGCCTGGTCAAAGGGCTCGCCTCCCGGTGAGCCTGCACAGCGGTCTGCTCGCATGCCTCCCTGACAGTCGGCACAGCGGTCTGCTCGCACGCCTCCCGTCGACTCACACGCTTGCTCGGACGGCACCTGCCGATGAGAAGCGCGGACTCGTGGCGGCACGTAAACGCCCACGGTTCCAATAGTGAAAGCGTTTGCCTTAACGTGACAGGTCTTTCTTCCAAAATACCTTGGCTCTTCATTTGTGCAACTTGTCATAAGCAGCTTTTCTCAAATTGAAGAAAAAACTTACGAAGTACTATTTGTGCCATATCACGTGACCATGCTTAGTTTCAAGAATTTATGCTCACTTTTGGATTTTCTGAAATTTAAGATCCAGGATCGAAACAATATCATAACCTGCATCATCCAATAAATTTTCAAGCCGTACATCTGTCCTGTTGTATTTCTTAAGAAAGGATTTGGTCAAACATTTTGCTTAGTTAGAGTTTAGACAAGTTATATATGTAGAGTAAAAGGATAATCCCTCCGTACCAGTGCATTGCCTGATATATTAACTCAAGTACTAGGCACAAACAAACGGGCTCAATTATGTGCTCATCCTGGTGTAGTAGTAGTACTACTAGGCAATGCAGTTGACGGGTGACCTTGACGAGCGGCGATCGAGGGAATTGAACCATGCTCGGCACGGTAGGTAACGTTGTCTAGTTACTAAAGCATCCCTCCGTTGTTCATCGGTAGTCATTATGGACCGGGGACATGAGGGGAATTTCCTAGGGCTGGAATTCTGGCCGCCAGATATTTTGACTTGAAACGCTGAGGCTCGACTGGTTGGGGTAATGGGGTTCCCTAATGTGCGTACCACGCACGCCACCGAAGGACATGAGCCCAGTTTTTTTAGGATCAACATGAGCCAAGGTCTGGCTGGTACGCCATTGGGTCCTACCATTCAAGAATACGAAAGGAACCTTTTAAATTGCCGAACGAATCTATGTGTATTACAATACCCGTATTTTCCTTGCCAATACTAATCTCAATGTGGTAATTGATTTATGACGAGTTGTTGAATTAGAGTGAGTTTGTGATATAGTGATCTCAACGTGGATTTCACATTTCATGGTATCCCTAGTAAGTTTTCCAATGCAAATTCAAATTTAAAAGATGAACAATATGGAGGTGAGAAAACTTTGTATGTATCAAGCATATGACCACACACATACACACACAGAGAGACACACACGCACGAACACAACAACAATCCAATAAGTATAGTGCATCTATTTTTCCAAACCATGCATGTATGACACGAATTCAAAAATACTCCTTCTATTCCTAAATATTAGTCTTTTAGAGAGTTCAACAAGTGACTACATACGGAGCAAATGAGTGAATCTAGACTCTAAAACATGTCTATATACATCTGTATGTGCCAGTCCATTTGAAGCCTCTAAAAAGACTAATATTTAGGAACAAAGGGAGTAAAATGTAAGACATCCATGGTCCTCAGTTCAATATTTAAAATGAACATGAAACTGAAACATGAATATTAAGTCTATTACTATAGTACATGCAAATGTTCTGTTTAGGCGGAGCTATGATTGTCGGGGGTCAACCCCTCGACCTTAGATAAAATTGTGGAGCTCTGTTTAGGGTTGTTTAGATTATATTTGTCCCCAGCCTCCCAACCACCGATTGGTTATGCACCCCCACCCCTCCTCCCCGGGAGAATATCATGTGCCCCCATACCTTAGATGTTATATGCCGATACGAGTTGCTTGGAGCTTGTAGATCTGATATATAGCAGCTCACATGATGTGTCTTAATATTTGTGCAGGAAACCTTGATGAGTTTGATAATTGCACACAATTTGTACAAAAACTACTTAGATGCCCTTTGATCCCATGTCCAACGACCTCGAAGCTCGTATCACCGTACCATCTAAGATGAAGGAGGACATCATATTCTCCTGTATGTAAGAATATCATGTGCTACCACACCTTAGATGCTTTGGTGATACAAGCTCTTCAGAGGCGTTGGATTTGTGATCCAACACCTCCTCGGTGGTTCGAATGGTTTTTTTGTAGAAAAGCCCCAAAAGAGTTCGGCCACTGCTTACAAGCACAAAGACTGCTCTGATGCCATTGGATCTCAGATCAAACGACCTCCAAGCTCGTATCACCGTAGCATCCAAGCTGAGATAGCACCTTATGTTTTCTCGCACGGGAGAGTATGAGGTGCTCCTGCACCATAGATTCTATGGTGATACGAGTTCACTGACTAGAAATTTGTACGTGCTTTGCACGTTAGATTAAAAGTAAATATCCTATCTCATAAAAATAAGAGTACTACAATGAATTTATATATGAAGAATGCATTAGAAAAAAGCATATAGTTTTATTCCAAAAGAAATGATAATGGCGTGTTTGTGAAATCTTTTAGTTTTTCAAATTCAAACTTATAATATAGGTAAAATAAATTTGATGTTATATTTTTCATCTTTCCATACTTTCAAGTCAGCGTTTTCTCATAAACTCTATCTCATCTGTGTGTTGTCGACCGCACAGCAATTTAAGTAACTTAGTGTCCCCTTAAGAAAAATAAAGTAAATTCTAAATCTAAAATTTATAATGATATTTTGAATATTTCACTCAGCAAACAAAAATATTGCCATGCGTACACTTTTTTCTACCGTGTTCTAATTCTTTTGAGAAAAAAATACTTCCCTACATATTTTACCACTGAACTACGCTCGCTATGGTATATATTTTATAGCGTATATCCGCCTGGGTCGACCTTCTATGTCTGGGTCGACCGTTTCATTTCATTTTCTATTATATTAGAGTTTTCCTTTTTTATTATCTGTCAATGAATATTCTAATGGGAATGGAATTTCATAATACTGAAAGAGAAGAGCTAGCAATTCGGAAATAGAATGAAATAGAGCCACTTTGGGCTTCCCTATGAAATGAGGCGTGGAACGGAGCCACTACGAAGAAATTATGGGAGTTACGAAAGAAGCTTCGGACTCATATTGTTCATGGGTTGAGAGCGGGAGTTGGACTCTAGGAGGTCGAATCCCCCCTTGTTCCTCATTAGCTAGGCCGCTAGCCTCTACATGCACATTTGTTTAGATGCTTCTGGTGTGTACTGGAGTATTAATAGGAACATTTCACAATATGAGGCTAGCTGCATGCTCACTTGAAGCTCTAAAGATCCTCCGAGCCTTGTTTTGGCACCCAACCGTGGGAGCGAATCCCACTAACCATAACCGTTGGATCAGTAGGGTTCAACTTTGATAAACGGTGGCGATTCAACCCGCGGAGGAATTCAATGGCTAGCAAATGATTTTGCGTCACGGTGGGTGGCTATCCAAAGTTTGAAAATTGGTGTACTAGAGAAGATAGAGATACAGTATATTTTTACACGCACATTTTTCCTCCGTGCTGAGACGTGGCACACCCTATCGCGCGGTTTCGAGGTCCTCCCGGGTGGTGCACGCATATATTCTTCCTAACGTGGGACGCCCTACCACGCGTTTTCTGGGTCCTTCTCGGTCATAGCGCTGAAGCAAGTAAATGAGTCGTCAAATCACGAAAGACCACCTTTCCCGTCGAGTACATCAGTGAAGCACGGTGGCTAGCTAGTTGGGCTAGTTCGACCAATTAGCTAGGTCGCCGCCACATTTGTTTTTTCACCCCTTTTTTTATCTACTTGCCGGCAGGTAAATTTAAATATCCACCGCGGCGTTGCTCTGGTGTTTGGGTGCGGCAGGATTTTTAATTTTTTGATTGACGGGAGCAGGCGCGGCAGCAATTAGTCACGATGACTCCGCCTGTAAAAACCCACTGCTCCTTGATGTGAGAAGTCGTCGACTGGTGTTTTACCGTGGTGAAAACCAAAAGATTCCCCGCTCCCTTCACTTTCCCATAGATTGCAATGCCTTTTCAGCCGTTTCACCCCCTTTGCTTCCTTTCCCCATTGCTTCTACCTGGTGCCATGGCGGCGCAGCAGATCATGGAGTCCGAGGTGAGGCTCCTGACGCAGGAGCTCCATGCCAAGGATGCGGAGCTCAGGGCCAAGGACGTGGAGCTCCGTGGGCTCAAGGAGGAGAGGAGTGCCATGCTCCTCCGTTATGTGCGGGAGTTCACAGAGCTTCAAAAGCGGCAGGCGTCCACCACAAAGATGCTCGAGGCGTCGGCGGCGTTGCTGCAGAAAGTGGGAGATACGATAAGCCGTCAGGGGAGCCGGCTGGAGCGTCATGACGAGGTCCAGGATCGCCTCGGCCACTTGGTGAACCAAGTTTCCACGCACGTGTTGCGGCTGCCCGATGCCTACCGTCGTGCCAGTGCGACGATGCCGGCCGTCGGGCTAAACCCGTTCGACCACCCGGTCGACTTCAACGAGCTGCGGTTTCCTGACCTGGTCTCCTTCTTCACCTATATCTCTGAGGAGCTGAGCCGTCTCCGCGCGGTGGTGGGGGCTGAGCTGGACAAGGAGGGTTGCGGGCTACCGTCGCCATTGTCGGGCGAATCCTTTCAGGGCTCCGTC
Source organism: Aegilops umbellulata (assembly GCA_032464435.1). Classification (NCBI taxonomy): domain Eukaryota; kingdom Viridiplantae; phylum Streptophyta; class Magnoliopsida; order Poales; family Poaceae; genus Aegilops; species Aegilops umbellulata. The sequence goes on along the minus strand of CP136060.1, from coordinate 344,167,392 downwards.
ACCGGAATCCATTCGTGCCATTGGACGCCGTCTTTGACGAGCTGGCTCCCATCGACCGGGAGCGGGCTCTGTGGGCGGTTGCACCCTACATCACCAACGTCGTGCGCCTCGAGAAGCAGAGGGACTTCGGTGGTGTTTAGGCGCCCTCTGCATGGGCATGTCCATGTCTCGGCGCAACATGACCGTTGGATCAAACTCAGACGGTGCAGATCAATCACTGTAGCACAAAGCGTGTGGGTGTGTTTGGTTGCATTCTCATCTCAATATAGTTGTTTCCTCTTCGTGTATTTTTGTCAACCTACTAGTGTGGACTCGTGCACCCTTCATGCACTCTGCAAAACACCCAAAAGTGGGTCGAGAAGGGAACTTTTGCTCCCATCCCGTGCACCCTTCATACACCCTGCCTAACACTATTCGTGCTTCAAATGGTTCATGTTTCATGGAGTACTGTAGCACCGTACTCTCCGTGCGATGTGGACCTAGTTCTGTTAACATTGATCTCACCATTCATTCTCAACCGGACAGTCGAAAAAGCGGTACTATGTTACATATAGGAGTAGTTGACATGCGCACAACATCATTTGTTATCGTCATATCTTACTACACTAGCAACAATATTGTGTAGTACTGACGTATGAACCACTGCACATGCCTAGTAGTAGGAGCACTGTGTATGTTCAAGTGGCTGCCGTGTTTCGCACTCCTCCGTCGTAAGAGTGGAAACGCTTACTGTAATCATTTTTTTCTTCTGAAAAACACTGGACACGCTCTACCGTGCGGATCCTCCTCCAGCCATGCACTAAATTACTCACTTTCGCCGACGTGTGGGACAGCCAGCATCGAGGTCCACCAGCCATGCACTAAATTACTCCGTAGTAGAGTGACGGTAGACTACCCCGATCGAAGCACCGTAGTAATGCCCAATGATCCATCAAATCACAAAACCCCCTCCTTTCCAGCAGTAAGTTGGATGGACGAAGCAACCATCATTTCACTCTTCTCTCTCAGCTTCCTCTCTACCCAACCCTCGTTTCTGCCTCATCTTGTTCCTCATTTCTTCAAGAAAACCCTGGCCTGCTTCTGCCATTGTTCTTCTCTCCCAAAGAAGGAAAGGTGAGCACATCAATGGTGTTGATTCTGGCCAAGGCCCGGTCTTGCAACCCCGAGACTGATCCTATAACTCCCTCTCTTTTCTTATTTTGGGTTTGTGATTATGGTTTCTTTTATTTTATTTATATTTGACAGTTTCTTGATGGACGCTGGAGCACCGGCCGAAGTGATGTCTATGGCTCCGGCCAAAACCATCGAGGCTCATGGTACGAAGAAGCGCAAGCACCCTGATACGTCTCCAATGTATCTATAATTTTTGATTGCTCCATGCTATATTATCTACTGTTTTAGGCAATATTGGGCTTTATTATCCACTTATATATTATTTTGGGACTAACCTATTAACCGGAGGCCCAGCCCAGATTTGTTGTTTTATGCCTATTTCAGTATTTTGAGGAAAAGGAATATCAGACGGAGTCAAAACGGAACGAAATCAACTAGAGAAGTTATTTTTGGAAGGAAACCTACCTGATAGACTTAGACTCTACGTCAGAAGATACGGGAGCTGATCGCGAGGGTGGGGGGGCGCGCCCCCCTGCATCGTGGGGCCCCCGCAGCTCCACCGACGTACCCCTTGCACCCATATATACCTACGTATCGTAAAACTTCCAGAACAGAGATTAGATCTGGAGTTCCGCCGCCGCAAGCCTCTATAGCCACCAAAAACCTAATCGGGACCATGTTCCGGCACCCTGCCGGAGGGGGGGACCCTCACCGGTGGCCATCTTCATCATCCCGGCGCTCTCCATGATGAGGAGGGAGTAGTTCACCCTTGGGGCTGAGGGTATGTACCAGTAGCTATGTGTTTGATCTCTCTCTCTCTCTCGTATTCTTGATTTGGCACGATCTTGATGTATCGCGAGCTTTGCTATCGTGGTTGGATCTTATGTTTCTTCTCCCCCTCTTCTCTCTTGTAATGGATTGAGTTTTCCCTTTGAAGTAATCTTATCGGATTGAGTCTTTAAAGATTTGAGAACACTTGATGTATGTCTTGTCGTGCTTATCTGTGGTGACAATGGGATATCGCGTGCCACTTGATGTATGTTTTGGTGATCAACTTGCGGGTTCCGCCCATGAACCTATGCATAGGGGTTGGCACACGTTTTCGTCGTGATTCTCCCGTACAAACTTTTGGGCACTCTTTGAAGTACTTTGTGTTGGATTTAATAGATGAATCTGAGATTGTGTGATGCATATCGTATAATCATGCCCACAGATACTTGAGGTGACATTGGAGTATCTAGGTGACATTAGGGTTTTGGTTGATTTGTGTCTTAAGGTGTTATTCTAGTACGAACTCTAGGGTTGTTCGTGACACTTATAGGAATAGCCCAATGGATTGGTTGGAAAGAATAACTTTGAGGTGGTTTCGTACCCTACCATAATCTCTTCGTTTGTTCTCCGCTATTAGTGGCTTCGGAGTGACTCTTTGTTGCATGTTGAGGGATAGTTATATGATCCCATTATGTTATTATTGTTGAGAGGACTTACACTAGTGAAAGTATGAACCCTAGGCCTTGTTTCCTATCATTGCAATACCGTTTACGCTCACTTTTACCGCTCGCTACCTTGCTGTTTTTATATTTTCAGTTCACAAAAACCTATATCTACCATCCATATTGCACTTGTATCACCATCTCTGCGCCGAACTAGTGCACCTATACAATTTACCATTGTATTGGGTGTGTTGGGGACAAAAGGGACTCTTTGTTATTTGGTTGCAGGGCTGCTTGAGAGAGACCATCTTCATCCTACGCCTCCCACGGATTGATAAACCTTAGGTCATCCACTTGAGGGAAATTTGCTACTGTCCTACAAACATGTGCACTTGCAGGCCCAACAACGTCTACAAGAAGAAGGTTGTGTAGTAGACATCACACCCCGCCGAGACTACCGCAGACAAGCTCAAAGCCATCGCCTTGTCCAAGCCCCCCTCTCCGGGATCCCTCATTAAGCAAGTCCAGGTAATGTCTCTTCTAGACGATCTTTTTCTCGATCTTGATCGTGTTTTTTCATCTAACACGCAGTACTAGTACTAGTAGTACAACTTCCTGGGTGATCTTGCATGTGATTTTTGTGTGCCAAATGACGGTTCTAAATTCCTCTTTTGACCAAAACATGCGAGAGGTTGACACTGATTTCTTATAGATTACTTTCAACTACTCCCTCTGTCCAAATTTCTTGTCTTAGATTTGTCTAGATACGGATGTATCTAATACTAAAATGTGACTTGATACATCCGTATCTAGACAAATCTAAGACAAGAGTTTTGGGACGGAGGGAGTACTTTATGAACATCAATGCTACCTTTTAAGAGGGTATATTTGCCTCAGTAACTTGTGTTATGGATATTGCATGTAATCCCTCTGCTCTCATGCCTTTGAAGACATGTTCTAGTGTCTTTGTTCACTCATTTCTGTGCGTATATGTAGTCATATATGGAGTATAATATCGAAAATCATCTTATATTTCTGAACGGAGGTAGTAATAAAATATGGTTTCTGTTTGAATTAGAACCAGGTCCGCGGTGGAGATGAAGTTCTCAAAGTCATGCCGTGTGAACTGGAAGACCTGATGATGAGTTCTACTGCTGAACTATCCAGTTGTTGTGTCCTTGTCGCCACGTGTCCTGAACTAGTGTTTTCCTGTAGCATTGTTGTCAGGCGTGTTCTTGAGGCTGTACTTGTAGATCTATCTATGGAGAAACCAGCAACGAGGGGAAGGAGAGTGCATCTACATACCATTGTAGATCGCTAAGCGGAAGCGTTCAAGTGAACGGGGTTGATGGAGTCGTACTCGCCGTGATCCAAATCACCGATGACCAAGTGCCGAACGGACGGCACCTCCGCGTTCAACACACGTACAGCCCGGTGACGTCTCCCATGCCTTGATCCAGCAAGGAGAGAGGGAGAGGTTGAGGAAGACTCCATCCAGCAGCAGCACAACGGCGTGGTGATGATGGAGGAGCGTGGCAATCCTGCAGGGCTTCGCCAAGCACCACGAGAGAGGAGGAGGGAGAGAGGCAGGGCTGCACCAACAGGGAGAAGAACTCATGTATTGGGCTGCCCCTTTGCCTCCACTATATATAGGGGGAGAGGGAGGGGTGCGCCCCCACCTAGGGTTTCCACCCTAGGGGCGGCGTCAGCCCCAATCCCCATCTGGGGTGGCGGCCAAGTGGGGGGGAGAGGGAGGCGCACCAGGCATGGGCCTTTAGGGCCCATCTGCCCTAGGGTTTGCCCCCTCTTCTCTCCAGGCGCATGGGCCTTGGTGGGGAGGCGCCCCAGCCCACCTAGGGGCTGGTCCCTTCTCACACTTGGCCCATGTATGCCTCCGAGGCCCGTGGCCCCTCCCGGTGGACCCCCGGACCCCTCCAGTGGTCCCGGTACACTACCGGTGATGCCCAGAACACTTCCGGTGGCCAAAACCATACTTCCTATATATAAATCTTTACCTCCGGACCATTCCGGAACTCCTCGTGACGTCCGGGATCTCATCCGGGACTCCGAACAACATTCGGTAACCACATACAAACTTCCTTTATAACCGTAGCGTCATCGAACCTTAAGTGTGTAGACCCTACGGGTTCGGGAAGCACGCAGTCATGACCGAGATGTACTCCGGTCAATAACCAACAGCGGGATCTGGATACCCATGTTGGCTCCCACATGTTCCACGATGATTTCATCGGATGAACCACGATGTCGAGGATTCGATCAATCCCGTATACAATTCCCTTTGTCTATCGGTACGATACTTGGCCGAGATTCGATCGTCGGTATCCCGATACCTTGTTCAATCTCGTTACTGGCAAGTCTCTTTACTCGTTCCGTAACACATCATCCCGTGATCAACTCCTTGATCACACTGTGCACATTATGATGATGTCCTACCGAGTGGGCCCAGAGATACCTCTCCGTCACACGGAGTGACAAATCCCAGTCTCGATTCGAGCCAACCCAACAGATACTTTCGGAGATACCTGTAGTGTACCTTTATAGCCACCCAGTTACGTTGTGACGTTTGGCACACCCAAAGCATTCCTACGGTATCTGGGAGTTGCACAATCTCATGGTCTAAGGAAATGATACTTGACATTATAAAAGCTTTAGCATAGGAACTACATGATCTTGTGCTAGGCTTAGGATTGGGTCTTGTCCATCACATCATTCTCCTAATGATGTGACCCCGTTATCAATGACATCCAATGTCCATGGTCAGGAAACCGTAACCATCTATTAATCAACGAGCTAGTCAACTAGAGGCTTACTAGGGACATGGTGTTGTCTATGTATCCACATATGTATCTGAGTTTCCTATCAATACAATTCTAGCATGGATAATAAACTATTATCATGAACAAGGAAATATAATAATAACTAATTTATTATTGCCTCTACGGCATATTTCCAACAGTCTCCCACTTGCACTAGAGTCAATAATCCAGTTCACATTGCTATGTGATTAACACTCAAGGTCACATCCCCATGTGACTAACACCCAAAGAGTTTACTAGAGTCAATAATCTAGTTCACATTACCATGTGATTAACACTCAATGAGTTCTGGGTTTGATCATGTTATGCTTGTGAGAGATGTTATAGTCAACGGGTCTGAATCTTTCAGATCCGTGTGTGCTTTACAAATCTCTATGTCATTTCCTAGATGCAGTTACCACGCTCTATATGGAGCTATTCCAAATAACTGTTCTACTATACGAATCCAGTTTACTACTTAGAATAATCTGGATTAGTGCCAAAGTTTGCATCGGCGTAACCCTTTACGACGAACTCTTTTACCACCTCCATAATCGAGAAAATTCCTTAGTCCACTAGTTACTAAGGATAACCTTGACCGTTGTCCTGTGATCCATTTCTAGATCACACTTGTACCCCTTGACTGACTCATGGTTTGGCACACTTCAGGTGCGGTACAGAACATAGCATACTTTAGAGCCTACGACTAAAGCATAGGGGACGACCTTCGTCCTTTCTCTCTATTCTGCCGTGGTCATGTCTTGAGTCTTGCTCAATACTCACACCTTGTAACACAGCCCAGAACTCCTTCTTTGCTGATCTATTTTGAACTCCTTCAAAATCTTGTCATGGTATGTGTTCGTTTGAAAGTACTATTAAGCGATTTTGATCTATCCTTATAGATCTTGATGCTCAATGTTCAAGTAGCTTAATCCAGGTTTCTATTGAAAACACTTTTCAAATAACCCTATATGCTTTCCAGAAATTCTACATCATTTCTGATCAACAATATGTCAACAACATATACTCATCAGAAATTCTATAGTGCTCCCACTCACTTCTTTGGAAATACAAGTTTCTCATAAACTTTGTATAAACCTAAAATCTTTGATCAACTCATCAAAGTGTACATTCCAGCTCCGAGATGCTTACTACAGTCCTTAGAAGGATTGCTGGAGCTTTGCATACTTCTTAGCATCTGTCAGGATTGACAAAAAATCTTCTGGTTGTATCACATACAACCTTTCCTCAAGAAAATCAAGGAAACAATATTTTGACATCCTATCTGCAAGATTTCATAAATAATGCAGTACCTGCTAATATAATTCCAACAGACTCTTAGCATCGCTACGAGTGAGAAAGTCTCATCGTAGTCAACTCCTTGAACTTGTCGGAAAACATCTTAACGACAAGTCGAGCTTTCTCAATGGTGACATTTACCATCATTGTCCGTCTTCCTTTTAAAATCCATCTGTACTCAACAGCCTCACGACCATCAAGCCGTTCTGCCAAAGTCTACACTTTGTTTTCATACATGGATCCTCTCTCGGATTTTATGGCCTCGAGCCATCCATCGGAATCCGGGCACACCATCGCTTCTCCATAGCTCGTAGGTTCATTGTTGTCTAGCAACATGACTTCCAAGACAGGATTACGTACCACTCTGAAGTAGTACGCATCCTTGTCATCCTACGAGGTTTGGGAGTAACTTGATCCGAAGTCTCATGATCACTATCATAAGCTTCCACTTCAATTGGTGTAGGTGCCATAGGAACAACTCCTGTTCCCTGCTACACTCTAGTTGAAGTGACGGTTCAATAACCTCATCAAGTCTCCACCATCCTCCCACTCAATTCTTTTGAGAGAAACTTTTCCTCGAGAAAGGACCCAATTCAAGAAACAATCCCTATTGCTTTCGGATCTGAGACAGGAGGTATACCCAACTGTTTTGGGTGTCCTATGAAGATGCAGTTATCCGCTTTGGGTTCGAGCTTATCAGCCTGAAACTTTTTTCATATAAGCGTCGCAGCCCCAAACTTTTAAGAAATGACAGCTTAGGTTTCTAAACCATAGTTCATACGGTGTCATCTCACCGGAATTACGTGGTGCCCTATTTAAAGTGAGTGCGGTTGTCTCTAATGCCTAACCCATGTACGATAGTGGTAATTCGATAAGAGATATCATGGTATGCATCATATCCAGTAGGGTGCAGTCATGATGTTCGGACACACCATCACACTATGGTGTTCCAGGCGGTACTAGTCGTGAAATAATTTCCACAATGTCTCAATTGTGTACCAAACTCGCAACTCAGATATTCATCTCTATGATCATATCATAGATATTTTATCCTCTTGTCACGACGATCTTCAGCTTCATTCTGAAATTACTTGAACCATTCAATAATTCAGACTTGTGTTTCATCAAGTAAATATGCTCAGTATCTACTCAAATCATGTGTGAAGTAAGAGCATAACGATATCCACTGCGTGCCTTAGCACTCATTGGACTGCACACATCAAAATGTGTTACTTCCAACAAGTTGCTTTCTTGTTCCATTTTACTGAAACCGAAGCTTTCAGTCATCTTGCCCATGTGGTATGATTTGCATGTCTCAAGCGATTCAAAATCAAGTGAGTCCAAACGGTCCATCTGCATGGAGTTTCTTCATGCGTATATACCAATAGACACGGTTCACATGTCTCAATCCTTTTCAAAAATGAGTGAGTCCAAAGATCCATCAACATGGAGCTTCTTCATGCGTTTTATACCAATATGACTTACATGGCAGTGCCACAAGTAGGTGGTACTATCATTACTATCTTATATTTTTTGGCATGAACATGTGTATCACTACGATCGAGATTCAATAAACCATTCATTTTAGGTGCAAGACCATTGAAGGCATTATTCAAATAAATAGAGTAACCATTATTCTCCGTAAATGAATAACCGTATTGCGATAGACATAATCCAATCATGTCTATGCTCAACGCAAACACCAAATAACAATTATTTAGGTTTAACACCAATCTCGATGGCAGAGGGAGCGTGCGATGCTTGATCACATCAACCTTGGAAACACTTCCAACACATCTCGTCAGCTCACCTTTTGCTAGTCTCCGTTTTATTCCGTAGCTTTTATTTCGAGTTACTAACACTTAGCAACCGAACCGGTATCTAATACCCTGATGCTACTAGGAGTACTAGTAAAGTACACATTCACATAATGTATATCCAATATACTTCTATCGACAGCCTTCTCATCTACCAAGTATCTAGGGTAATTCTGCTCTAGTGGTTGTTCCCCTTATTACAGAAGCACTCAGTCTCGGGTTTGGGTTCAACCTTGGGTTTCTCCACTAGAGCAGCAGCTGATTTGCCGTTTCATGAAGTATCCCTTCTTGCCCTTGCCCTTCTTGAAACTAGTGGTTTCACTAACCATCAACAATTGATGCTTCTTCTTGATTTCTACTTTCACGGTAAACATCGCGAATATTTCAAGGATCATCATATCTATCCCTGATATGTTTTAGTTCATCACGAAGCTCTAGCAGCTTGGTGGCAATGACTTTGGAGAAACATCACTATCTTATCTGGAAGATCAACTCCCACTCGATTCAAGTGATTGTTGTACTCAGACAATCTGAGCACAAGCTTAACGATTGAGCTTTTCTCCCTTAGTTTGCAGGCTAAAAAAATAGTCGGAGGTCTTATACCTCTTGATGTGGGCACGAACCTGAAATCCCAATTTCAGCCCTCGAAACATCTCATATGTTCCGCGACATTTCAAAAATGTCTTCGGTGCCTCAATTCTAAACCATTTATCATTACCGAACTATCATGTAGTCATCAAAACGTGTATGTCAGATGTTCGCAACATCCACAGACCACGTTCGAGGTCCAGCACACCAAGCGGTGCATTAAGGACATAAGCCTTCTACTGTACACATAATTGCTACTATCACCTTTCAACTATATTTTCTCTAGGAACATATCTAAAACAATAGAACTAAAGCGCGAGCTTACGACATATTTTGCAAAGATCTTTTGACTATGTTCAGGATAATTAAGTTCATCTTATGAACTCCCACTCAGATAGACATCCCTCTAGTCATCCAAGTGATTACATGATCTGAGTCAACTAGGCCGTGTCCGATCATCACGTGAGACGGACTAGTCATCATCGGTGAACATCTTCATGTTGATCGTATCTACCATACGACTCATGCTCGACCTTTCGGTCTCTTGTGTTCCGAGGCCATGTCTGTACACGCTAGGCTCGTCAAGTCAACCTAAGTGTTTCGCGTGTGTAAATCTGGCTTACACCCGTGGTACGTGAACGTAAGAATCTATCACACCCGATCATCATGTGGTGCTTCGAAACGACAAACTTTCGCAACGGTGCACAGTTAGGGGGAACACTTTCTTGAAATTTTAATGAGGGATCATCTTATTTACTACCGTCGTTCTAAGCAAATAAGATGTATAAACATGATAAACATGACATGCAATCAAATAGTGACATGATATGGCCATCATCACTTTGCTCCTTTTGATCTCCATCTTCGGGGCTCCATGATCATCGTCGTCACCGGCATGACACAATGATCTCCATCATCATGATCTCCATCATCGTGTCTTCATGAAGTTGTCACGTCAACTATTACTTCTACTACTATGACTAACGCTTTAGCAATAAAGTAAAGTAATTACATGACGTTTATGTTGACACGCAGGTCATAAATAAATTAAAGACAACTCCTATGGCTCCTGCCGGTTGTCATACTCATCGACATGCAAGTCGTGATTCCTATTACAAGAACATGATCAATCTCATACATCACATATATCATTCATCACATCCTTTTGGCCATATCACATCACATGGCATACCCTGCAAAAACAAGTTAGACGTCCTCTAATTGTTGTTTGCATGTTTTACGTGGCTGCTATGGGTTTCTAGCAAGAACGTTTCTTACCTACGCAAAACCACAACGTGATATGTCAATTGCTATTTACCCTTCATAAGGACCCTTTTCATCGAATCCGATCCGACTAAAGTGGGAGAGACTGGCACCCGCTAGCCACCTTATGCAACTAGTGCATGTCAGTCGGTGGAACCTGTCTCACGTAAGTGTACGTGTAAGGTCGGTCCGGGCCGCTTCATCCCACAATGCCGCCGAATCAAGATTGACTAGTAACGGCAAGCATATTGAACAAAATCAACGCCCACAACTACTTTGTGTTCTACTCGTGCATGGAATCTACGCAATAGACCTAGCTCATGATGCCACTGTTGGGGAACGTAGCATAAATTCAAAAACTTCCTACGTGTCACCAAGATCTATCTATGGAGAAACCAGCAACGAGGGGAAGGAGAGTGCATCTACATACCCTTGTAGATCGCTAAGCGGAAGCGTTCAAGTGAACGGGGTTGATGGAGTCGTACTCGCCGTGATCCAAATCACCGATGACCAAGTGCCGAACGGACGGCACCTCCGCGTTCAACACACGTACAGCCCGGTGACGTCTCCCATGCCTTGATCCAGCAAGGAGAGAGGGAGAGGTTGAGGAAGACTCCATCCAGCAGCAGCACAACGGCGTGGTGATGATGGAGGAGCGTGGCAATCCTGCAGGGCTTCGCCAAGCACCGCGAGAGAGGAGGAGGGAGAGAAGCAGGGCTGCACCAACAGGGAGAAGAACTCATGTATTGGGCTGCCCCTTTGCCTCCACTATATATAGGGGGAGAGGGAGGGATGCGCCCCCACCTAGGGTTTCTACCCTAGGGGCGGCGTCAGCCCCAATCCCCATCTGGGGTGGCGGCCAAGTGGGGGGGAGAGGGAGGCGCACCAGGCATGGGCCTTTAGGGCCCATCTGCCCTAGGGTTTGCCCCCTCTTCTCTCCAGGCGCATGGGCCTTGGTGGGGAGGCGCCCCAGACCACCTAGGGGCTGGTCCCTTCTCACACTTGGCCCATGTATGCCTTCGAGGCTCGTGGCCCCTCCCGGTGGACCCTCGGACCCCTCCGGTGGTCCTGGTACACTACCGGTGATGCCCAGAACACTTCCGGTGGCCAAAACCATACTTCCTATATATAAATCTTTACCTCCGGACCATTCCGGAACTCCTCGTGACGTCCGGGATCTCATCTAGGACTCCGAACAACATTCGGTAACCACATACAAACTTCCTTTATAACCCTAGCGTCATCGAACCTTAAGTGTGTAGACCCTACGGGTTCGGGAAGCACGCAGACATGACCGAGATGTACTCCGGTCAATAACCAACAGCGGGATCTGGATACCCATGTTGGCTCCCACATGTTCCACGATGATTTCATCGGATGAACCACGATGTCGAGGATTCGATCAATCCCGTATACAATTCCCTTTGTTTATCGGTACGATACTTGCCCGAGATTCGATCGTCGGTATCCCGATACCTTGTTCAATCTCGTTACCGGCAAGTATCTTTACTCGTTCCGTAACACATCATCCCGTGATCAACTCCTTGATCACACTGTGCACATTATGATGATGTCCTACCGAGTGGGCCCAGAGATACCTCTCCGTCACACGGAGTGACAAATCCCAGTCTCAATTCGAGCCAACCCAACAGACACTTTCGGAGATACCTGTAGTGTACCTTTATAGCCACCCAGTTACGTTGTGACGTTTGGCACACCCAAAGCATTCCTACGGTATCCGGGAGTTGCACAATCTCATGGTCTAAGGAAATGATACTTGACATTATAAAAGCTTTAGCATACGAACTACATGATCTTGTGCTAGGCTTAGGATTGGGTCTTGTCTATCACATCATTCTCCTAATGATGTGACCTCGTTATCAATGACATCCAATGTCCATGGTCAGGAAACCGTAACCATCTATTAATCAACGAGCTAGTCAACTAGAGGCTTACTAGGGACATGGTGTTGTCTATGTATCCACACATGTATCTGAGTTTCCTATCAATACAATTCTAGCATGGATAATAAACTATTATCATGAACAAGGAAATATAATAATAACTAATTTATTATTGCCTCTAGGGCATATTTCCAACAAATGTCTGTCCACTCAATTCAGTCTGTATATTTTGAAGTATCCATATCATTGTATTTGTATGCATTGCAGGGTTTATCGCACCCACCAGGATTTCGGTCCATACGATTTTTCACGACCTTTGGACTGTCCTGCTTGTGGGAGTAGGCGGGGCCCCTGCATGCCACGCGTAGTTGGACGATCTATCTTCTGTTTAGTACTTCAACATAGTGATTTCCTGGTAAGGATTCACTCGTGTCACATCAAGTAAATGTTATTGATTTACTGTCTAAATCTTATTGATTTAATGTCATGTTTTCTTTCTTTTCCTGCAATTTTACTATGCAGGTTTTGCCATGTGACATTCATCACAGAATAAACCGTTTGGTTTGCTCTACGATGGCTATTTTTGCAGGTTTCACTTCTTATGTCGTCTCAGTAACGAAGGCACCGTCCATCACTCATATTACTGGAAAAAATTGGATCAGTCTGTTGTCTGAGTACAAGCTGAATCCCTATGATGAACTGCAGTTTGGTTTAACAAAAACGCCACAATTAGTCCTTCTCGCGTTTAAAAGAAATGAAAAAAAAAGACTGGATCACGGTCACGGATCCTAGTCAAGTTAGAAAGCTGGTCATAGCAGACCAGACACAATCGCCGCTGCCTCGCACAGATCGAGCACTGGCAGTTGCTCTAGCACTGACGGCGGCAGTAGCTCGGTCTGATCTAGCAGAGGATTGGGCACCGACCGTGTCAGCGGATCAGTCTGATCTACCGGAGGATCGGGCATCGACACCGGCACCTGCTCCGACACCGGCACCAGCTCTACAAGGAGCACCATCTCCGGCAGCAGCAGCAGCAGCTTCAGCACCTGCACCAACACTTGCACTTGCATCTGCTCTGGCCCGTGCAGTTGCACCGGCAACAGACTGGGCTGCAGTTCGCACTTCATATACCAAAGTCCTTACAAAAACCAACATGTCCACCTTCTTGGTAAGCATTGGCCGCCCAAGTGCTTCGTTCTTTTTTCTTTCCATGTTGTTTCACATGATTCACTGTGTTGATCTAACTGTTTGGGTGTGTCTTCTTGTTTGCAAATAGAGAATTTCTAGAGCAATGAGGGAGTCGTTCACCAATCCAGACGACCGCAGCCAAGTTTCTCTTACCATGCGCAGCCTTGGTGTGAATGAACCTGCTCAATAAACCGTAAGTACAAAGGATGGTCGCATGATGATTGATGCTAAAGGATGGTCAAGGTTCAAATCTAAATCATATCTTGTGGTAGGGGATGATGTCAAAATCGAACTTTCTCGGCAAGGAGAGCTGGTCCAAATCAACTTTGAAATTCTTCAGTAGCAGCACGCAACTGCCGAACTGGTCTATCCTCCGAGAGATTTTGATGTAATAATCTAGCATGGTGAAACAAGTGTCCTGTGTGTATAAGTAGTACGGCAGTATTATTTATCACATGGTATATCGTTGATAGAATTGCAACTCTGATTGCTGGTTAGGAACTGCCGTTCGATTTCATTCCAATAGCTGTCGTGCTTTATTCAATTTTGTGTATTCGCCTTGCGACAACATCTAAAACCAGCGCCGTACCGATCGCTTGCAATATGAAAAGCACTGAGGTAGAACACATGGGCCCCCAAACATGCAGGGTCGGCCTGCGGCCCAAAGTCCAGAACCGTGAGCCTATCTGAGTATTATATTCTTAGTTGAACCCCCATTAAAAAGCTGAACCCCCATAATGCCCGTGCGTTGCAGAGGGAGTATATTTCTCGGCAAGGTGAGCCTGTGATATAAAAGATTTGTATATTCTTTACAGAGGGAGTATCTCTCTGTGAAAAAATATATTTATGTGTAACTAGTTACTCCTGTCTTTCTACTTCCTTTCGCTGATATGTGGGGCAACCGACAACGGGGTCCACGTGCCATATGCACAAATTAGAGTGGACAACTTCACGGTAGACACACCCCGGTCGTAGTGCCGCAGTAATGCCCAATGAGCCGTCAAATCACAACCCCTCTTTCCAGCTTTAGCAGTAAGCTGGACGGACGAAGCGACAATATTTCACTGGGCCTGAATCCCCTTCTCCCTCATCTGCTTGTTCAGAGAAAACCAATCTTGGCGATTGCATAGGGTTTTCTCATGGAGAACCAGGTACGAATTCTTCATCCATCCCCGATAAACCCAAGTCCCTTGGTCGCAGGTAATCCTAGGATGGCAGCCGCCGCCGTTGATGCATTTTTCTTCCTACTGAATCTAGTGTGTTTCATTTGCAGTGCCCAAAGTGCGAGTAACCTACAGGTTTCTGCGCCCTCGGCGAGACACCACACTTGTTCCTTCTCATCCTAACACAGCATTTTGAAACGCGCACAGTATGTTCCTAGAATCCTCTTTTCTATTCGGGAGGGTGGGGTTTTTTTGAACATGTTGTGCTCTCATATTATTTTTCCTGTAGTGTATTATTTGCTCTGCCAGAACACATGTACTCAAGATGCTCGGCCTTGCCATAATTGAATACACTATTTTAATGGTCACAGTGAAGACAAGCCATGGATATAAGTTCCGAGTTGGGTTCATGAACCAGGAAGATCCCTGCTTTTTTTATGGCCGAACTTGGATAAACTTTCTCAAGTGTTACGGACTGAAAGTTGGTGCACGAATGTTGATGGAAATAGCAGAACCTGGTCTCATCTTCACTGCGATCTTCCACCCCGACGTCGTTCCAATTGTTCATCCATGTTAGTTTTGTATCTGGTTCTTGCTTGTTGCCTCGATTACTTCTTAATCCACCTATTATGTCTAACTAACCACAATTTAACTTTAGAAGTAGCAACGAATCTCTCACGAAGATGCTACTTCTAACTAATATTTTCATATAATTGGTGGCACGTGTAGGTTTTTTCAGAGTTAAGCAGTCTGCTCGTTTGTTACTCTATAATAACTCGGCTGTTACTAATAGCACTGAAGTTGACTGGATCGACATCCACAAGTTCCTACACTTCATTGATCGTCTTGAGGTCCTTGTGGGGCGTTTCAATGGTGGAAGGCCACGTGGGATATGTGTGCCACTGTTGCACTCGTTGAACAGGTCCAACTGTGTCGAGAAACTTATGGTACGAGCTGTTTTCTGTTATATATGTTGTTCATAAACTATTGCTTATACACAGTTTTACAGTTGTGATCTTCTTGAAACAGGAACTGCTGAGTTTTATTGTTCCTATATAGATGCCTGACCATGGTCGGGTCAGACTTGCGCTTGGTCACAGCATGATGTTTATGTCGACCTACTCAATTCCCCTTGGAGGTGAAAAGATACTTATTCATGGGTGGTCTCAAATAATGAAGGCCCGTCCATCTTGGAGAATAGGACAGAAGATTATGTTCATGCTTTTCCATGGCTCTAAAGCGAATATCCTGTTTATTGACCACATTGCGAGATGAAGCCGCTTTCAAAAGGTTGTGGATGTGCGGGGTGGCGCCTGGGCCTTGTCCTGGGGCTTGGCGGCCTCATCCTTGGTTAACTGTAGGCAAAGTAGCACTGTTCGAGGCGTGCTTTGTACGGTTGAACCTGTATAAGTACTCATACTGCTTTCAGCTTTGGTTGTTAAGTCCCCTGCTGGTTTCAGTTAAGGTTGTTAAGTACTCCTGCTACTTTTACAGTCTGTCGTGTTTCTTCAGTCCTGTCTTCCTCTAGCCGCCAAAACCAAACCAGCGCCGGCGAGGCCGCCTGCTTCCGCCTCCCACGGCTGGCTGCGCCTCAGCGCACGCATCGCCTCCCCACCGTCTCCTAAATCGTTAACGCCGACGTCCTCCGCGCGCTTTGGTGCGCTCGCCGCGGCGCCGCCCTCTCGCGTTGTCAACATGGTCAACAAACAACAGGAATCGGCAGAAGTACGTGGAGAGGATGACAATAGGGGCCCACCACATCAGCGTATGGAAAAATAAAATGATTCCTCCTAGTGTTTTCCTAACATCTAGGACCCACGACATTGTGAGCGTATATAGTCAATAAACAAGAGAACAGCACAAGATCGGCTGACACCTAGGACGTAGCTACTCGAGCAGTATTTTTTTGTTTGGTATTGTTGAGACGGAGCAGGGTTTGAACTGGGTTGTGGCCCGTCTAGCCCAGGCTTATATTTTATGTTCACCATGTGACCAGCCCAGCTATTTTTTCTTTGTGAAAATGAGCCCAGTTTATTTTTTCTGAAGAATACCCAATCCAGGCCCACTTATTTTTCTACGCCCTGATGGGCTGCAACTCTTTCAAGACGCCTGCAAATCTTGAAAGTAATATGAAATGGGTTGTAAATATAAAAACAGATGACAAATTGGAATTTACTTTATAATTTCTGAATTTTATCACATTTTCAGATTCCTATTTCACAGGGCATTAACCTAATTTAAATATATCTTCAAAGTACTTTAAATCTGGCTGGACATTTCGGAATTAAAAATAGTTTGGAACCCACAGAAATATGCAAAATTGGCCCTGGCCAACCAAAAAAACGACTGCAATAAATTGCATAAGAAGTTGCCATGATCTATATATAAATTATTAAAAAGAGGGAGTGGTCTGACTTGTGGGCCTGTTTAGTTGACGCGTATGCAAGATTTTTTTAGTTATTATATACATCAACAAACGATTCTTAGTAGACGTAACCGTTGGATGTCAATCCAACGGCCGTCGTGTTTCTTCAATCTCTGGTCTTCTTGCTCCAGCCGCCAAAGCAGCGCCGGCGGGACCGCCTACTCCCGCCTCTCGTGGCCAGCTGTGCTGCCGCGCAGGCCTCGGCGCCCCCTACTACTCCCACCGCAGGCTAGGGCATCCCTCTACTCACCCACACCCCCTGTTATTTTGCGGCAACGGCAGCCTCACACCGCAGCCGAACCAGTGAACGCTGGCCGCGTGGGCATCCACTGCCGCGTCTTCCCCGGCTCCGCGTCGTCCCCTTCCTATGCCTCGCCATCGTCCACCGTCGTGGTGCTCTCGGCGCGGCATGGTCAATGTGGTCAACGACCGACTTCCATCGGAAGAGTACTGTATGTGGAGAGGCTGACAGCTGGGTCCACGGCAGCCGCAAGGAAGTGCCTCCTTATTACGCGGAAAATAATTATTCCTCCACCTGACAGCGGGGACCCACCGGCCGGGCCACGAGTATTTTGCGAAAAAAAACGTTTCCCCCTGACTGCTGGGACCCACCAGACGGGCCACCGTATTTCGTGAAAAAAATGTTCCCCCATTGTCAGCTCGGACCCACCGGAAGTGCCTCCTTATTACACACAAAAAAATGAATACTCCTCCGGCTAGCTGGGACCCACCTTGGTGGGAGGCTGACTTGTGGGCCTACTAAGTTGACGGGGACGAAGGGCTTTGTCAACTTAGTCAATATGAACGATTCTAGCTCCAGTGACCGTACGATGTCCATCCAACGGTCGTAGTGCTTCTTCAACCTCTGGTCTTCTTGCTCTAGCCGCCCAAAGCAGCGTCGGTCGTGCCGCATGCTCCTGCCTCCTGTGGCCGGTTGTGCTGCCGCGGAGGCCTCACTACCCCCTACTATTCCCACCGCTGGCCAGGCCCTGCGGCGACGGTAGCCTCACACCGCAGCCGAACCAGTGAACCCCCGTACTCCTCTCCGCGCGGGCTTCCACTGTCGCGTCTTCCCCGGCTCCGCGTCGTCCCCTTCCTAGGCCTTGCCGTCGTCCACCGCCGTGGTGCTCTCAGCGCGGCGTGGTCAATGTGGTCAACGACCGACTTCCATCGGAAGAGTACTGTGCGTGGAGACGCTGACAGCTGGGTCCACGGCCGCAGCAAGGAAGTGCCTCCTTATTACGCGCAAAATAATTATTCCTCCACCTGACAGCGGGGACCCACCAGACGGGCCACCGTATTTCGCGAAAAAACGTTTCCCCCACGACTGCTGGGACCCACCAGCTACACCTTCGCACGCAAGGAAGTGCGTCCAGGCAAAAAAAAACGATTCGCCCCCTGACTGCTGGGACCCACCAGCTACATCTTCGCATGCAAGAAAGTGCCTGACAGTCGGGACCCACCTGGTCGAAGCGTACGTAGCGTTGTCATTCTGGTCGCGAACGTGTACGTACATATATACTGGTGGATGTAGAGGTGCGCACGTGTCGTAGTAGAGGCGGCCAGGGTGCAAGAAAGAAAATACGGCCACATATGTGTACATACAGGCGGGGTCTCGAACGCCTACTCGCGCATATGTACGGCGAGGGCTCGTTGACATGGCTGGGTCGGAATGGAGAAACAGCGTCGTCGTCGTGTTCATGGGGAGGCAACGGAATGTGTCGTGTTCATGGGGAGGCAACGGAATGCGTCGTGTTCATCGGGAGGCAACGGAACGCGTGGGAGCCAACCGGCTGGGTCGGAACGGAGTGCATGGCCGTGTTCATTGGGAGGGCTTGGACGGAACAGGCGATGGAAACGAGGCCTGGCGTACCGCACAACGGAGCAAACGGACCTCCTACCTTCGGAACGGGGTCCTATTGATCGGGAGGGGTCTGGCGTACTGCAAAACGGAGGAAACGGACCTCCTACGGTCGAAATGGGGGTCCTGTTCATCGGGAGGGGTGTGGCGTACCGCAAAACGGACGAAACGGACCTCCTACGGTCAAAACGGGGTCCTGTTCATCGGGAGGGGTGTGGCGTACCGCAAAACGGGACTCGACGGGATACTGTTCATCTCCACCGTCGACCCCCTCCAGCCTCCACGAGCTACTGTTCATCCACCGTCGACCTCCTCCAGCCTCCACCTGCGACTGTTCATCCACGGGCTCCTGTTCATCCAGCCTCCACCGCGCGCTACTCCACCGGCTACTGTTCAACCAGCCCTCTCCACGGGCTCCTGTTCAACCACCCCTCCACGGGCTACTGTTCATCCTGCCCTCCACCGTCCACTGTTCATCCTGCCCTCCACGGGGTGGTCCTGTTCATCCAGCCCTCCACGGGGTCCTGTTCATCCAGCCCCAACCGGCTCGATCGATCGGGGTCCTGTTCATCCAGAGGCAACACCACGGGGTCCTGTTCATCCAACCCCCACCGGGAACTGTACATCCAACCCCCCCCCCCCAACGCTCACTCTTCATCCAGAGGCAGCATCAATCGGCTTCAGTTAGCAGCAGTAGCGAAGGAATCGCTCGATCGGGTTCAGTTAACAGCCATCGATCGATCGCTCGGGTTCAGTAACGCGTAGCCTGCAGTGCAATTTCTCGGGTTCAGTTAGAGCCCAACGCCTCGCTCGGGTTCAGTTAGAGTCAACGCCTCGCACACATGCGCGTACGTGTACGAGAGAAACGCGCATCACTCGGCCCCCGACCTCCCACCATAACCGGGAACTCCCTGAAATTCTCCTCGCCCTTGCTTCTACCATGGTTTTTTCCGTCATGGACGGCCCAAAGAATGTCATACAGCTGCGTCTCCGGCCCGCCCAGGATGAAAAGCCCATTTTCTGTCATGATTTTTTGTCATAGAAGTAGGAGCCCACCACATCTATGATGATACCGGGTTTTGTCACAATTATCGTCATAGAAGTGTCATATGTATGACAGAAAAAAAATTGTTCGGCCCAAAATGTCACGGATGTGTCTTTTTTTTGTAGTGTAGATTGATCTTTCTTGCATTGGGAGAAGTGCTTAGTGATGAAGCTATGTACCTAGGGTAGGGTCATGGATCTGTCCAAGATACCCTCCCCAAGGACATCTCTAAAGGAACCAGAAACACTTGAAGAAGAAGAATCATCCACTCGACCATGAAGCAACGTTCCACTCGACGGTCTTGAAGACACTCGACCGCGCAGACAGTCACTCGACTATCGGGAGGTCTAAGGCCACTCCACTCTGCAACGGTCGGGAATTAAGTCATAGCTTTAATGGTCATTATGTATCTTTATTACTGGCATTACCAGTAACGTCCCTCTCTTAATGTACATTGAACCCTGTGTAACGGATGGGAGCTGGGGTCCTGGCGCACTCTATATAAGCCACCTCCCTCCTCTGGGACAAGGGTTCGCACCCCCTGTAACTCACACGCGTATAATCCAGTCGACCGCCTCCGGACTCCGAGACGTAGGGCTATTACTTCCTCCGAGAAGGGCCTGAACTCGTAAACCTTGCGTGTACAACTCCTCCATAGCTGGGATCTTGCCTCTACATTCCTACCCCCACCCCTATTCTACTGTCAGACTTAGAACCACGACACTTAGCTTTGGGTTCAATCTTGTGGTGTCCTTTCCCAGTGACAGTAGAGGCAGCAAGGCATGTATTGTATTGTTGCCATCGAGGATTACAAGATGGGGTTTATATCATATTGCATGAGTTTATCCCTCTACATGATGTCATCTTGCTTAAAGCATTACTCTATTCTTATGAACTTAATACTCTAAATGCATGCTGGATAGCAGTCGATATGTGGAGTAATAGTAGTAGATGCAGGCAGGAGTCAGACTACTTGCCTCGGACGTGATGCCTATATACATGATCATACCTAGATATTCTCATAACTATGCTCAATTCTATCAATTGCTCAACAGTAATTTGTTCACCCACCGTAATACTTATGCTCTTGAGAGAAGCCACTAGTGAAACCTATGGCCCCCGAGTCTATTTTCCATCATATTAATCTTCCAACACTTAGTTAGTTTTATTGCCTTCTATTTTACTTTGCATCTTTATCATAAAAATACCAAAAATATTATCTTATCATATCTATCAGATCTCACTCTCGTAAGTGACCGTGTAGGGATTGACAACCCCTTATCGCGTTGGTTGCGAGTATTTATTTGTTTGTGTAGGTTCGAGGAACTCGTGCGTGGCCTCCTGCTGGATTGATACCTTGGTTCTCAAAAATTGAGGGAAATACTTACGCTGCTTTACTGCATCACCCTTTCCTCTTCAAGGGAAAACCAACGCAGTGCTCAAGAGGTAGCAGGCGCCTGTTTCTGGCTGCCACGTCAAGTAGCTCTTTTGTCGGGCGAGTGCTACTCGGCCACAACATGAGGTTTCTTGAGGCCATGTGGTGCCTGAGGCCGACTTCGGGGATCACGCCAAGACCATCGTCGCCGCGGGAGCGCTTCCCATGCTATGCATGCCCACCATCAACAACATCGCAGTCACCAAGACCCTCCTCGACGGCGGCACCGACCTTAACGTCCTCTCCGTGGAGGCATTCGACCTGCTTCATGTGCCTTACGACCAGCTCGTGCCCACCAGACCCTTCTCGAGGGTGGTCAAGGGCTCGGCCACCCCCTGGGGCAGATACGCCTCCCTGTCACCTTTGGCAAGTGTGATAATTATCACACCGACCTCATCGACTTCGGCGTCGCCCATATTGGCCTCCCATACAACGCCATCCTGGGGTATCCGGCCCTCGCCAAGTTCATGGCGGCGACCCATCCGGGCTACAACGTCATCAAGATGTTGGGTAGCAGTGGCATCATCACAGTGGTCGGAGACACAAAGGACGCGCTTCGGGCCCTCAAGCTCTCCTACAAGGCCACGGCGGCCTCGTGCCTAATGCTAGGAATGCCTCGAAGCTCTGGAGGCTGCACCCACGAAGAAAAAGCAGTTGTTCTCTCAGGATCGGGCTGAGATGAAGCAGGTGCCTGTCGATGGCGGGGGCTCAGGCCCCACCTTCACCATAGGCGTCGGCCTCCCCCGGACCAGGAGGAGGCATTGGTTGGCTTCCAGAGGGCCAACAAAGATGTATTTGCGTGGGAAGCATGCGACTTGGTTGGTGTCCCGAGGGAGGTGATCGAGCACCACTTGATGGTATGCCCGGGTGCGCGCCAGGTGAAGCAAAAAGTGCGACGTCAAGCACAAGAGAAGAAAGCATTCATCGTCCAAGAGGTCCGCAAGCTGCAAGAGGCCGGTGCTTCGGGAAGTATGGCACCCGGATTGGTCAGTAAACCCAGTGATTGTCCCCAAGAAGGGGGGAGGGAAGGGGCGCATGTGTGTCAACTTCGCGAGCCTCAACAAGGCCTGCCCTTAGGACCCCTTCCCGCTCCCGCGCATTGACCAGATCGTGGATTCCACCGCCGAGTGCGATCAGTTGTACTTCCTGGACGCATTTTCAGGATATCATCAAATCAAATGGCAATAGAGGACATCGAGAAGACAGCCTTCATCTCCCGTGCAGCGTGTACTGCTACACCTGCATGCCTTCCGGGCTACGAAACACTGGGGCAACTTTCCAACGGCTGATGCACATCACGTTGGGGCCACAGCTAGGGATAAATGCAGAGTAGTACATCAACGACATCGTGTCAAGACACGAGAGGCGAGGACCCTGATCGAAGACCTGGAGGAGAAGTTCGCCAACCTGCGCAAGGTGAACATAAGGCTCAACCCGGAGAAGTGCGTGTTCGCGGTTACATCTGGCAAGCTACTGGGTTTATTGGTATCACACATAGGAATCGAGGCTAACCCCGAGAAGATCAAGGCAATAGAAAGGATGAGCCCGCCTCAGACTCTCAAAGAGATGCATAAGCTTGCGGGTTGCATGACCTTCTTGGGGCACTTCATTTCCAATCTCGACGAGCGCGCCTTCCTTTCTTCAAGTTGATGAAGAGGAAGGGCCCTTTCGAGTGGACCCCAGAAGCTGAGGCGGCCTTCGAAAACCTCAAGAAGTACCTCACGAGCCCACCTGTCATGGTGGTGCCTCATCCTCACGAGCCACTAGTGCTATACCTGGTGGCCACCCCCCACTCGGCTAGTGCATCACTCGTGGCGGTCCGGGAGGAGCACGCTGGCGCAGGCGCAAAGCAGGGTGATGATGCGGCTTGAAGCTACGTCAGTATTTCCCCAAAGAGGAAGGGTTGATGCAGCACAGCAGCAATAGGTATTTCCCTCAGTGATTAGATCAAGGTTATCGAACCAGTAGGAGAACCAAGCAACACAACGTAAACAACACCTGCACACAAATAACAAATACTCGCAACCCGACGTGTAAAAGGGGTTGTCAATCCCTTTCGGGCAGCGGCGCCTCAAGATAGGCAAACGGACGTGAGGAAATTGTAGTGGATTGAGAGATCAAACGCCAAATAAAATAAATTGCAGCAAGGTATTTTTTATTTTTGTTTAATAGATCTGAAAATAAAAGGCAAATAAAATAGATCGCAAAGGCAAATAATATGAGAAAGAGACCCGGGGGGCGTAGGTTTCACTAGTGGCTTCTCTCGAGAAAAATAGCAAACGGTGGGCAAACAAATTACTGTTGGGCAATTGATAGAACTTCAAATAATCACGACGATATCCAGGCAATGATCATTACATAGGCATCACGTCCAAGATTAGTAGACCGACTCCTGCCTGCATCTACTACTATTACTCCACACATCGACCGCTATCCAGCATGCATCCAGTGTATTAAGTTCATGGAGAAATGGAGTAATACAATAAGAACGATGACATGATGTAGACAAGATCTATTTATGTATAAATAGACCCCATCGTTTTATCCTTAATAGCAACGATACATACGTGTCGGTTCCCCTCCTATCACTGGGATCAAGCACTGTAAGATCGAACACACTACAAAGCACCTCTTCCAATTGCAAGATAAATAGATCAAGTTGGCCAAACAAAACCCAAATATCGGAGAAGAAATATGAGGCTATAAGCAATCATGCATATAAGAGATCAAAGAAACTCAAATAACTTTCATGGATATAAAAAGATAGATCTGATCATAAACTCAAAGTTCATCAGATCCCAACAAACATGCCGCAAAAAGAGTTACATCATATGGATCTCCAAGAGACCATTGTATTGAGAATCTAGCGAGAGAGAGGAAGCCATCTAGCTACTAACTACGGACCCAAAGGTCTACAAAGAACTACTCACGCATCATCGGAGAGGCGCCAATGGAAGTGGTGACCCCTCTGTGATGGTGTCTAGATTTGATCTGGTGGTTCTGGACTCTGCGTCGGCTGGAATTGATTTTCTTGACTCCCCTAGGGTTTCTGGAATATTGGGGTATTTATAAAGAAAAGAGGTGGCCCGGGGGGCACCCGAGGTGGGCACAACCCACCAGGGCGTGCCTGGGCCTCCTGACGTGCCCTGGTGGGTTGTGCTCCCCTCGGAGCACCCCCCAAGTGCTGCCTTGGCCCATTGGGTGTCTTCTGGTCCATAAAAATTCTTCGTGAAGTTTTGTTGCATTTGGACTCCGTTTGGTATTGATTTCCTGCAATGTAAAAAACATGCAGAAAACAGCAGCTGGCACTTGGCACTATGTCAATAGGTTAGTGCCAAAAAATGATATAAAATGACTATAAATGATCATAAAACATCCGAGATTGATAATATAATAGCATGGAACAATCAAAAATTATAGATACGTTGGATACGTATCAGCATCCCCAAGCTTAACTCTTGCTCGTCCTCCAGTAGGTAAGTGATAAAAATAGAATTTTTGATGTGGAATGCTGCCTAACATGTCATCTCATATTCTTTTCTTTATAGCATGGACATTTGGACTTTTATGTGATTCAAAGCAATAGTCTAGTTTTGACATGATAACTTAAATACTCAAGCATATCAACAAGCAACCATGTCTTTCAAAATATCAATGCTAAAATAAGTTATCCCTAGCCCATCATGCTCAATCATTGATCCATTCATGAAACACACTCGCATATTAGCTACACCCAATACTCAAGTACGATCATATTGCCTCCTAGTTGGTGCTTTTATAAGAGAAGATGGAGACTCAAACTCAAAATAAAAATTGCATAAAGTAAAAGAAAGGCCCTACGCAGAGGGAAGTAGGGATTTGTAGAGGTGACAGAGCTCAAAGCGAAAAACTTAGAGATAAAAACATTTTGGGAGGTGTGCCTTTCCCACCAACGAAAATGACTTAGAGTTCCCAACACTTTCCATGCTAGATATATCATAGGCGGTTCCCAAACAGAAATAAAGTTTATTCCTTTTTCCACCATACTTTCACTTTCTGTGGCTAGCCGTATCCACGGTTGCCTTCCATACCAACACTTTCCAAGGAATTTTTATTTGACAACATAAAGTAAATTCATTTTTCATTTCAGGACTGGGCATCCCTAATACCTTTGCCTTACTCTCATGCAATGACAAGTGAATAAACACTCATCGTGAGAATTACACATCTAGCATGGAAAATATTAGCCACCCCTCACCGCTCCGCGAGCAGTACGAACACACAAAAGAGAAGTTTATTTTGAAAATTAGAGATGACACATACAAATTTGCTTAGAACGACAAAAGAATACCGCATGTAGGTAGATATAGTGGACTCATGTGGCAAAACTGGTTTAAAGGTTTTTGGATGCACAAGTAGTGGTCATACTTAGTGCAAAATGAAGGCTAGCAAAAGATTGAGAAGCGACCAACCAAGAAACGAATAATATCATAAGCAAGCATTAAGCATAATTGACACAGAATAATGCACCACAAGTAGGATGTAATTTCATTGCATGACTATTGACTTTCATGCTTGCATAGGGAATCACAAACCTTAACACCAATATTCTTACTAAAGCATAATTACTCATCAACATGACTCACATATCACATCATCATATCTCAAAACTATTAAAAGGAATCAAGTTTATTTTGTCCAATGATATTCATGAAAGTTCTTATTATATCCTTCTTGGATATCTATCACTTTGGAACTAATTTTCATGTGTTGCTTTTGATAAGTTCAAACAAGCTCAAGTGAAGATCATGAGCATAATATTTCTTTCTCTCAAAATAATTTAAGTGAAGCAAGAGAGAATTTCTTGAAAATTTTACTAACTCTCAAATAAATCTAAGTGAAGCAAGAGAGCATTTCTTCAAAAATAACTAAGCACATCGTGCTCAAAAAGATATAAGTGAAGCACTAGAGCAAATCCGTAGCTCATAAAGATTTAAGTGAAGCATAGAGAGCAATTCTAACAAGTCATGGCATAATTTTGGCTCTCTCAAATAGGTGTGTCCAGCAAGGAATCAAGACTTAAAACAAAAAATTAAACAAGCAAAGACTCATATCATACAAGACGCTCCAAGCAAAACACATAGTATGTGACAAACAAAAATATTGCTTCGAGTAAAATACCGATGGTCGTCAGTAGAAACAGGGGATGCCACTCGGGGCATCCCCAAGCTTAGTTGATTGCTCTCTTTGGATAATAGCTTGGCATGCCGGGGTATTCCCAAGCTTAGACTCTTGTTACTCTTTATTCCTTCATCCATCGTAAGATAACCCAAAACTTGAAAACTTCAATCACACAAAACTCAACAAACCTTCGTGAGATCCGTTAGTATAAGAAAGCAAATCACTATTATAAGTACTGTATAAATCCAATTCATATTTTATTCTTGCATTATATCTATTGTATTCCAACTTTTCTATGGCAAAAAATCATCAAAGAAAACCATAGAATCATCAAAACAAGCACACAACGCAAAGAAAACAGAATCTGTCAAAAACAGAACAGTCTGTAACAATCTGACTATTTCGAATACTTCTGTAACTCCAAAAATTCTGAAAAATTAGGACGACCTGAGAAATTTATACATTAATCTTCTCCAAAAAGAATTGGTATTTTATCACTCTCTGGTTAAAAATGATAATTGTTTTCGTGAGCGCAAAAGTTTCTGTTTTTCAGCAAGATCAAACAACTATCACCCAAGAAGATCCTAAAGGCTTTACTTGGCACAAACACTAATTAAAACACAAAAAACACAATCATAGCAGTAGCATATTGTGTTAACACTCAAGAACAGAAAGCAAAAAGTAAAAATAAATTTTATTCAATGGGTTTCCTCCCGACAAGCGCTATAGTTTTACGCCCTTAGCTAGGCATAAAGCAAGGATCTAAGTTTTGTCATCTTTGTTTCGAGATCCATAGGATTCTCTCATGATTGATTCATAAGGTGGCCTAATTCTTGTTCTAGGAAAGTGTTCATACCCTTCCTTAACAGAAATTGGAAATTAATTTTGCCTTCTTTCATATCAATCACGGCACCAATTGTGCGTAAAAATGGTCTACCAAGAATAATTGGACAAGACAGATTGCAATCAATATCAAGAACAATAAAATATATGGGCACATAATTCCTATTTGCAAGAATAAGAACATCATTAATTCTTCCCCTAGGATTTTTAATAGTGGAAGCCGCCAAGTGTAAATTTAAAGAACATTCTTCAAGATCGGTAAGACCAAGCACATCACATAAAGATTTCGGAATTGTAGAAACACTAGCATCCAAGTCACACAAAGCAAAACACTCATAATTTTTAATCTTGACTTTTATAGTAGGTTCCCATTCATCATGCAATTTTCTAGGAATTGATACTTCTAATTCCATTTTTTATTCACTAGCTTTCATCATAGCATCAACAATATGTTTACTAAAAGCTTTATTTTGTTCATAGGCATGGGGTGAATTTATCATGGATTGCAACAAAGAAATACAATCAATCAAATAGAAACTATCATAATTAAAGTCTTTGTAATCCAAAAGAGTGGGCACATCACCACTTAAAGTCTTGACCTCTTCAAACCCACTTTTATCAATTTTCTCAACAAGATTTTCACCCTCCGAATTATCGGGACGCCTTCTAGCTAAAGTTGACTCTTCTCCAGTCCCTTTTTCATTAATCTTAACTTTACTAAACAAGGAGTCAATAGAAGAAACACCAATCATTTTAAGATCTTCAACACTTTTATGAAAGCAATCACTAGAAAACACTTTTTCTAATAATTCTCTTCTAGCTCTAAGCATAGCGGTTCTTTTGTTACTTTCATCCATAGAAACATAAAGAGCTTTAATTGATTCCTCCACTTTAGGAAAAAATTCACCTTGAGATTTTCCACATCATGAGAAATTCTATCAACACTTCTAGACAAATCATCAATCTTATTCAACTTTTCTTCTATGGAAGTGTTGAAAACTTTTTGCGTGTTGATAAATTATTTAATATTATTCTCAAGATCAGAGGTGTTCCTATTATTATTATAAGATTGATTTCCATAGGAATTACCATAATTATTAGAGGAATTACTAGGAAAAGGCCTAGGATTAAAATTACCTCTATAAGCATTATTATTGAAATTATTTTGCGAGATAAAATTCACATCTACGGCATCACTATTTTGCTCAATCAAAGTAGACAAAGGCATATCATTAAAATCAATAGGAGCACTTTTACTAGCAACCAATTTCATAAGAGCATCAAGTTTTTCACTCAAAGAAGAAATTTCTTCAACCGAATTAACTTTTTTACTAGTAGAAGCTCTTCCGGTATGCCATTGTGAATAATTTGCCATGATATTGTCAAGAAATTTGGTGGCTTCACCCAAAGTAATTCGTATAAAAGTACCACCCGCGGAGGAATCTAAAAGATTACGGGAAACAAAATTCAACCCCACTTAAATTTTTTATATGATCATCCAAAGATTTAACCCATGAGTTGGGCAATTCCTTAGCATCATTTTCATCCTTTCCCAAGATTGTGCAACATGCTCCTGTTCAAGTTGCTTGAAATTCATGATCTGGGTTCTAAGGGAAATAGTTTTGCGGGCGGAAAATACTTAGTGATAAAAGCATCTTTGCACTTATTCCAAGAATCAATACTATTGCGAGGCAAAGAAGAGAACCAATTTTTTGCAGAATCACGCAAAGAGAATGGAAATAATTTCATCTTTACAACATCATTGTCCACATTTTTTCTTTTGCATATTGCATAATTCCACGAAGGTATTAAGATGGGATGCGCCATCCTCATTAGGAGTACCGAAAAATTGATCTTTCATAACAAGATTCAGCAAAGCAGCATTAATATCACAAGACTCCGCACTAGTGGCGGGAGGAGCAATAGGAGTGCCAATAAAATCATTGTTGTTGGTATTTGAGAAATCACACAATTTGGTGTTCTCTCGAGTCATGATGACTACGCAACAAGATTGCACTCAAAAACAGATCCGGCAAGAAAACGATGAACGAAAAAAAGGCGAATAAAACGGCAAATTTTTGTGAAGTGGGGGAGAGGAAAACGATAGGCAAATGGCAAATAATGTAAATTGCAAGGAGATGAGATTCGTGATTAGGAACCTGGTATATGTTAAAGATCCTCCCCGGCAACGGCGCCAGAAATTCCTTTTGATGCGGCTTGAAGCTACGCCGGTATTTCCCCAAAGAGGAAGGGGTGATGAGCACAGCATCGGTAGGTATTTCCCTCAGTGATGAGACCAAGGTTATCGAACCAGTAGGAGAACCAAGGAACACAACGTAAACAACACCTGCACACAAATAACAAATACTCGCAACCCAACATGTAAAAGGGGTTGTCAATCCCTTTCGGGTTGCGACGCCTCAAGATAGGTAAACGGACATGAGGAAATTGTAGTAGATTGGTAGATCGAACGCCAAATAAATTAATTGCAGCAAGATATTTTTGTATTTTTGTTTAATAGATCTTAAAATAAAAGGCAAATAAAATAGATCACAAAGGCAAATAATGTGAGAAAGAGACCCGGGGGCCGTAGGTTTCACTAGTGGCTTCTCTCGAGAAAAATAGCAAACAATGGATAAACAAATTATTGTTGGGAAATTGATAGAAATTTTCAAATAATCATGATGATATCCAAGCAATGATCATTACATAGGCATCACGTCCAAGATTAGTAGACCGACTCCTGCCTGCATCTACTACTATTACTCCACACATCGACCGCTATCCACCATGCATCCAGTGTATGAAGTTCATGGAGAAACGGAGTAATGCAATAAGAATGATGACATGATGTAGACCGGATCTATTTATGTAGAAATAGACCCCATCATTTTATCCTTAGTAGCAACGATACATACGTGTCAGTTCCCCTCCTGTCACTGGGATCAAGCATCGTAAGATCGAACACACTACAAAGCACCTTTTCCCATTCCAAGATAAATAGATCAAGTTGTTCAAAAAAAACCAAATATCGGAGAAGAAATACGAGGCTATAAGCAATCATGCATATAAGAGATCAAAGAAACTCAAATAACTTTCATGGATATAAAAAGATAGATATGATCATAAACTCAAAATTCATCAGATCCCAACAAACACACCGCAAAAAGAGTTACATCATATGGATCTCCAAGAGACCATTGTATTGAGAATCTAGCGAGAGAGAGGAAGCCATCTAGCTACTAACTATGGACTCGAAGGTCTACAAAGAACTACTCACACATCATCGGAGAGGCATCAATGGAAGTGGTGAACCCCTCTGTGATGGTGTCTAGATTGGATCTGGTGGTTCTGGACTCTGCGGTGGTTGGAATTGATTTTCGTCGACTCTCCTAGGGTTTCTGGAATATTGGGGTATTTATCGAGCAAAGAGGTGGTCCCGGGGGCACCCGAGGTGGGCACAACCCACTAGGGTGCGCCTGGGCCTCCTAGCACATCACTTACCTCTCGAACTAGAACATAAAGCTTATTGGGCTATTAAAGAGCTCAATTATGATTTCAAACTTGCCGGTGAGAAGAGGTTATTTGACATTAGCTCACTTGATGAATGGAGAACCCAAGCTTATGAGAATGCCAAGCTATTTAAAGAAAAACTTAAAAGATGGCATGACAAAAGAATACAAAAGCGTGAGTTTAATGTAGGTGATTATGTATTACTATACAACTCTCATTTAACATTTTTTGCAGGAAAACTTCTCTCTAAATGGGAAGGTCCTTACGTTATCGAGGAGGTCTATCGTTCCGGTGCCATAAAAATCAACAACTTCGAAGGCACAAATCCGAAGGTGGTGAACGGTCAAACAATCAAACATTATATCTCAGGTAATCCTATAAATGTTGAAATCAATGTTATTGAAAACGTAACCCCGGAGGAATTGTCGGGGGTTGGGTGCGACATATGCCAAGGGATGGCTTATCATGGTGGGGGCGAGTAGAACATCGCCGGTGCCTGGAAGCGGGATGAGGCGTAGACATGCACGCCGGTGAATCTTACCCAGCTTCAGGGCTCTCCGAGGAGATAACGCCCCTACTGCTGCTCTGCGGGGTCTCCGCATGATCACTATGGCAAAGTGGGTACAAGGTTGCTCCTTGAGCTGTTTCCTGGAGGTAGGAGAAGGCAAGCCTAGCTCTCTCCTTCCTATATTCTCTAGTCTAGTGCTAATGGGATCCAACCCTTTGCATGGGTGCCCCGGGGGGTTTATACAGGCCTACCCCCCGGGGGTACAATGGTAATCCGGCTGGGCGCGGGTCCCAGTCGTCTGTCTCTCAGGCCGCCGTCTTCTCCGCCGACTACTGGGGCCCGCCGACTGGTGGGCCCCGCCGACTGCCCCGGTACGGAGCCGACAGGCCTTGTCCGCCGCGGGCGGGTCTTGCCGGCTGCGGATTACTGTAGTCGTGCTTCTAATGACGTTGTCTTGGTCATGGGGTCATGGCAACAGTGCCGCCGCCTGACGGGCGATCACTGTTGCCACTCCCCGTCGTGTCTGGTTAATGGCATGCGGGGCCCGTGGGAGGAGCAGGCCGACTCCCACGGGGTCCGTCTTGTGGCGCTCTCGCCGTCTTCTTTCCCCCCGCTGACCGGCGGGGCCCGCCGTCTCTGGGCCGTACAGGCAGGCCGACGTGGGCACAGGGCTCCGCCACTGGAGCGGATGTCAGGGCTGGCATGGCAACTGTGCCGCGCCGGACGGAGATCTCCATTGGTACGGCGCACTGTCGCCATGCCTGCCCTTGGTAATCGGGGTGGGGGCGGGCCATACTGCGGCCGTTCCCCGTCCCGTCCCTTCTTACGAAGGCAGAGGGTGGTTGGAGTCGCGGGCCGACTCCCCATAGCCGGCTTCTCTGGAAGCCGCCAGTTAGGAGTCAGCTCATCTTGTAGTCGTCCCTGGGACTCGGCCGTGAGTGGGTAGTCGGAAGCGTCGCTGCCGACTCCCAGAGGCGGCCCTCCGTCCTGGGGTTCCTGAGGGGCATAGCCTGCCCCGATGTCTTGAAAGGTTCTGGGCTTCGGGTGAGCCTACCCGTGGCCCATTACTCCGAAAGTAGTCCCCGAAGCTGGTGAGGCGCCGAGGGAGACATGTCGAGGAGCCTCAACAGTTTCTTCCTTCCGGTGGTTGGATCTAGGCTACGCCCGCCGTCTTCCTTCAAGCCGACTATCGGGAGCCAGACTCACTGAAGGCCGTCTCGTCTCTTAATGAGTTTGAAAATCGAAGCAGGACCCAGACGGCGTGCCTGGTAAGCTTCCAGGTTGCCGCCCATTGCGGACCCGCCGAGTGGCGCCACGTGGCCGGGCCAGCCTGCCCGCCCACGCGCGCGACGGGACAGGCCTGCAGGCGGGGCCCGCCACTACCGCGCCTCGGCCTTCGAACGGATCTGTTGCGGCCGTGCGGACAGTTGGGATTCCTGCGCAGTAACTGCGTGCAGTAACTTTATGTGGTAAATCGTGGGGGTCGTGGGGTCCTGGGCGTAGTTAATCCCACGACGCCCCATCGGCTTCTCAGCCTACGAGCCTATAAGTAGGCGGAGGGAGCGGGGCGGCGAAGCACGCGCGCTCATTCTCCCTTACTCCCCTCTGCTTCCTCTTGCTTCTTCTTTCCTTCGCCGCCGCCTTGCCGAACCTCATCACGCCCGCGGCGATGAGCTCTTCTTCTGCTGCCGCGCCCGCCGCCGTGCGCTCCAGCGTGTGGGATGGCTCCGAGGTCAGCGACGACCACATTGAGTTCCTTCGCAAGACGCGTCGCCTCCCCGGCAAGGACCTAGTGCGGGCCCACGCCGCGCCGGCGACGGAGGTATCGCCGGTGCCGGAGGAGGGCGAGCGGGTCATATTCCGCTCGCACCTCATGCGCGGCCTAGGGCTGCCGGCGAGCGGTTTCTTCCGCACCTTCTTGGAGTTCCACGGGCTCCAGCCGCACCACCTCACACCAAACATGGTGGTGCTGCTGGCCGCCTTCGCCATCCTGTGCGAAGGCTTCCTCGGCGTTCTCCCCACCATTGAGCTGTGGGGGGAATTCTTCCAGTCCAAGCTCGGCACGCACGTCGTCGGCGTGCCAGCCTAGTGCGGTGCCTTCATCATGATGCGGAGGTCGGTGGCCAACAACCCGTTTCCCACCATTTCGCTGATCAAATCGGTGAAGATGTGGCAGCGATCTTATTTCTACGTGAAGAACGTCGCCCCGGAAGACGACTGGGTCAACCTGCCGCCTTACAAAGCCGGCGCGCCGGCCGGAAGGCTCCCCAGCTGGTCCCACCGGGCCAAGACGCTGACTCCTGCCGGTGTCACCGCCGCCGCGCTACTCCGAGTGCTGACGCAGTCGGAGGGTCTGACTGGGGCCGACTTGCTGGCCGCCTTCATGGCGCGCCGAGTCCTCCCACTCCAAGGTCGGCCTCATATGATATGTCAGATGAGTGGCCACCGGGACCCAAGTCGGATGTGCTCCAAGGACATGCCCCACGCGGAGGTGGCGGACACGGTGAACTACATCGCGAACTGCGGTCTCTCGGAGGATTGGCAGTTCGGCAAGGAGCCGTACTCGCGCGCCAACCCCCCGCCTGTTGTAAGTCGTTTCTCTTCTTATTCCGCTTTCTTTCTTCAGCCGAGTTCAACTTCTAATCTTTTTTAGTACTCAAAACAGAACCCTCTCGTTCAGCCTTCGGCCGGCACCGCGGGGTCGGCCCGCCAGTTCGTCCCCGACCGAGCGGAGAGCAACGTCGACCACCCCGACTTGGGGGTGGCGGCGATGGAGGCCGACACCGAAGGAGGAGGCGGAGGTGAAGGAGGCGGCCTCAGGCCTTCGGCCACTTTTGCCGACTGGCCTGATGACGACTTTGAGGGGGAAGTCGCCCCGCGCCACCAACCAAAGGCCGGCCACCCCGGCGCGAGTTCGTCCGCCCCCTTGGATGGTCTAGGCGGCTCAAGGAAGCGTCGGGCCGGGCAGAGTTCTCTTGGTGGCCGGTCGAAGAAGTTCAAGGGGGCGACCTCCGCGACCAAGCGGGAAGAGGCGGTCGCGAGGGCCAACCGCTTTCGTAAGGAAGTGAAGAAACCGCCGCTGGTCTCCGCGTAAGTGCCGCCGCCTTTCCTCTTGTTTTCTATTGGTTGATTTTGTCTAAGTCTTTTTCATGCTTCCCCTGTTCCAGGGCTCCCCTCACCCTTGAGAGGGTCACCACCGCCTCCATCATGGGGTCGGCAGAGACGTCTGCCACCACTCGGCGGATTGACCCCGCCGCCGACCTCCGGGAGGCGACGAAGCGGAACGCGCAGGAGAAGCGCGACGAGGAAGAAGCCACCCGTCGGGAGAAGGCGGAGGCCGAGAAGGCGGACGCCTCCACCCAGGAGAAGCTGGACGATGTCGAAGCCACCGTCGCGGCAAAGCGGCAGGCTAAGGAAGTCGCGCACCGCCAGTCGGCGTTGTTCGTCATCCCGCTGAACTTAGCGCGACCGCCTCCGGATTTCACGGAGCAGACTGGGGAAGCCGGCGGCGAGAACCCCATCATGGAGAGGGAAGGCGGCGAGGCCTCCATGTCGGACACGGCCGTGCCGCCGCCGCCTCCGCCGCCGTCTGGGGGCGTGCGAGGCGAACAGCCAGCGGACTCGCTGGTGCCGCCGACTAAAGACGAGGCCGTGGCGAAGCTGCTCCTTCAAGTCACCTCGCCAACGCGCCGCCGCCTTGAGAAGGCAATTTCAGCGCCACGCCCCTTGGAGACCGGCGCCGCCAGCTCGGCCATCCCAGACGTCGAGGCAACGAGCGTCGCGCCCGTTGGGTGGGCGCGAGGAGGCGGCACAGGCCCGCTGAACCAGACGCTTCTAGACGTCCAGGCGAAGCTGCGGGCTGAGGGCGACGCCCTCCAGAACTGCACCAAGGCACATCTGGCGTCGCGAGTAGCCATCCGGGTATGTTTTCTTCTGACTTTGTTTTACTTGCTTTTCTCTGTGTGGGCGCGCCAGCGCACCCACTGGGTGTAGTCCCCGAGTTCCGGGCCGGCTGTTGCGCAGGCGGCTCGGAACTCCATTGGCGAGTTCTAAGTACTTACTCTTGTTTGAAATATTTATCACAGGATTATCACAACCTCCGGGTCACCACCTTCAACCGCAATGTTGAAGAGCTGGGCAAGCGGGCTGCAGACTTGTCGGAGAGTCGGAGTGATTATCCTTCTTCTTCGCGGGGGCGCGCTGGCGCACCTACGGGCTGTAGTCCTCGAGATTCGGGCCGACTGCTGAGTAGTCGGGCCGGATCTTCCCGGCGACCTTCTTTGTTGACGACTTAGCGCCTTCTTCTTCTTTTTTCTTCAGAGGCCAACGGCGTTCTTCAGCAGCAGCTGGGCGAAGCCAACACTGCCTTGCACGCCAAGGGGGAGGAGTGTGGCAATCTCGTCGCAGAGCGTGACCTGCTGGCTATGCAGCCGGTGGAGCAGAGGGAGCTGCTTAAGAAGGCACGGGAGGAGGCGGAGAAGAAAGAGATTGCACTCCTGGCCGAGTTTGAAGGCGAGCGCTCCTCCTGGACTGACAAGGAGGCAATGCTGACCTCCGGCTTTCATGAGATTGAGGATATCGTCGACGGTGAGTTTCTTTACTCTCTTTCTTTGAGCCGCCGACTGCAGGTCGGGCTGACTCCTGATTTTTGACTTGCTTCTTTTCCGTCTTTGGCAGACTTCTTCCCTGGCCACATGCAAGATGCCACTCAAGCCATCGAGGTTGATCGCGAGGCCCGGAGGGCAAATGGCGAGGAGATTGCCGCCAATGCCCCCCGGACCCTTGATGAGCAGCTTCTGAGCATCGAGGCTCGTCTACGGCCGGCCCATCAGATGCTGCGCCGGCTTCAACGTGTCGGCACCCAGGCGATTGCCGCCTTGTGGCCAGACATGCCGGTTCTGCGCAGTCCCAGTCGGACTGCTGACTGGCTGGAGGTCACAGCTGGCCGTCTTGAAGCTTGGAAGGGCTCCTCGGCCCGGGCTGGAGCGCGCCAGGCCTTGGAATTTGTCAAGGTGTGGTATCCGGGGCTGGACCAGGACTGGCTGGCCACGCTCCGGGCAGAGGCCCAGCCGGAGCTGGCAGCCGCGGAAGACACCCTCGTCAAGCGCGCCGCGGCAATCACCGAGTATGCCGATACCAGCGTCTTCATTCCTGAGCGGGCTAAAGACAGCGAGGAGGCACCGCCGGAGTGGTTTGGGATGAACCCGGACTACGACGAGGACTCGGCGGAGGTGATCGGCTCCGGCATCGAGGAGGAAGGCGAGGCGGAGCACGGAGGCGAGACGGAGGCGCCAGAAGGCGGAGCGGACGACCAGCCTCAGCTCGACCGCGCCTCCAGCAATGAGCCGTGGCCAACCGAGCCGGCTGCCGCTGGAGGTGATCAAGCCGAGACTGCCCAGTCGGCCGCCCCAACGTCTGACACCGCCATCTCCTCCGAGCCTCCGAACCCGTCTGCTGCTTCCTAGGCTGCTGCCTTGTCTTTATTTTATCTGTTTTAGTAGTCTTTGAAAAACTTGTTAATTCACACAATTCCACCCGCGGGGTGTATTTTAAACTTCTGTTCAAAGATTCGGCCAAGGGCCTATGTTATGTAAATATCTATCCGAGTTCTATCATTTCTTGCTCATTGCTCTCTTGGCTTTTTCCTTTGCCGCCTTCCCTTAGTTGTCGTCTTTGCCAGTCGGACAGCCGCTCTGCGGACTGCCGCTGGATCAAGTGCTTGGCTACTTTGGGAAGGCAAGTACTTGGCCGTTCTAGAGTTTATTAGCAAGTTGAATAGAAGGCGGCGAGCCGACTACTCGGGAGTCGGCTTTGCAAAGAGCGGCTGGAAAGCCGGCTTTAAGCTATGTTTATGCTTTGAGTCCTTAGCCATTTTTCATGTGGGCGCCCATTCTTCCTTGCTCCTGCCCACCAGACAGTCGCTCTGCGAGCTGCGGCTTCTGACAGGAGACGGCTTAGGCACCACACACTACTTGTCCGACTGCAGGAAGCATTTCATAGCGCAAGACGGCTAGTCCCCGGGCCGACTAGTCGGACCCGGTGCCAAGCGGCATAAAAAAGAGTGGCATACTCGAAGGCATGATTCTTATCATACAGATAACAAAAAAGGGCAGTCCCCGAGCTCGCCTCGGGGGGCCCGAAGTCTTAGTACTTTAATACAAGGGGTAGCGTGGTACATACTGCATCAACTGTAAAATCTTCGGAGAAGATTTGCATTCCATGGTCGTTCCGTCTCTTTGCCGAAGTCGTCCCTCATGCGTGCTCGGGGCTTCTGAGCGTCGATCAGATAGTAGGAGTCGTTGCCCAGTACTTTGCTGATGATTAAGGGGCCTTCCCAAGGCGTCGACAACTTGTGCTGGCCGGCTGTCTGCTGGATCAGTCGGAGCACAAGGTCGCCCTCTTGGAAAGATCTCGGCCCGACCTTCATGTTGTAGTATCGGCGCAGGCTCTGCTGGTAGATGCTGGACCGGCTGAGTGCCAATAGCCGGCCCTCTTCCAGCAGATCGACGCCGTCTTGACGTGCTTCTTCTGCTTCCTCCTCGATGTACATGGTGACTCGCGGGGAGTCGAACTCTATGTCCATTGGGATGACGGCTTCAGCACCATAGACGAGGAAGAAGGGCGTGAAGCCGGTCGACTTGTTTGGAGTTGTGCGCAGACTCCAGAGGACGGCTGGCAACTCGTCAAGCCAACAGTCGGCCGAACGCTCCAGTGGTTCGACCAGTCGAGGCTTGATGCCAGACAGGATGAGGCCGTTTGCCCGCTCCACCTGGCCGTTTGACAGCGGATGGGAAACGAACGCTAAGTCCAGTCGGATGCCCTGTGTCGCGCAGAAATGGGCCAAGGCGCCTTTGGCAAAATTTGTGCTGTTGTCGGTGATGAGCCGTACCGAATCGTGATGTCGGAGATGAAAGTCACAGCAGTCGGGCCATTTAACTTCTTGATGGGCTTTGCTTCTATCCACTTGGTGAACTTGTCCACCGCGACAAGTAGGTGAGTTAGGCCTCCTCGCGTCGTCTTGAATGGTCCCACCATGTCCAGGCCCCAAACTGCAAAGGGCCAGGCGATGGGGATAGTCTTGAGTGCGGAAGCCGGCTGATGCGGCTTGGATCGGAACTTTTGGCACCCCTTGCATTTCTGGACCAAATCCTTGGCTTCTTCTAGGGCAGTCGGCCAAAAGAAACCGTGTCGAAAGGCTTTGGCGACGAGTGCTCTTGAGGCCGCATGGTGGCCGCACTCACCTTGATGGATGTCTCTGAGAATTGCTTGGCCTTGCTCGGGCTCGACGCAACGCTGGTAGACACCAGTGACGCTGCGCCTGGCCAGCTCTCTATTGACTATGGTGTAGGCTGCCGCTCGGCTTTGTACTTGCCGAGCCAAGATTTCATCGGTTGGCAGCACTTTGCTCACTAGGAACTTGAGGATGGGCTGTGCCCATGAGGGTGCTGCTATTTCTTCGACTGCTAGAACTGCGACTTGGACGAGGGCGGCTGGGCTGGGAGGCGGCGGGCTGGAGTCCGCGGCCGCTTGCCGGATTGATGAAGTCCCTGGGCCGAGCTCTGGAGTCTTTGGTCTGGTTGCCGTAGTCCCCGGGCCGGGTTCTGAAGTCCCCGGGCCGACTTCAACTGCGGCGTTCTTGGAGCCATCTGGAAGAGTTCTTGTGCCGTCTGCTGGGGCTCTTGAGTCGGATCCGACTTCTTCGGGGGGAGCCGGCACAAAGATGGAGTCTGACTCTGGTGAAGGCTTAACAGACAACTTGAGGAGGCGCTGAAGGGCGATGCCGGATGGTATTGATTGGCGAGTGGAGCCGATTCTCGCCAGGGTGTCTGCTTGGTCGTTGTCATTTCTTGGCACGTGAAGGAACTCGCATCCCTCGAAATATCCACTGAGTTGCTGCACGAGGAAGGGGTAGCTTGCCATGTTTGCATCCTTGGCATCCCAGTCGCCAGATGACTGCTGGACCACCAAGTCGGAGTCGCCCTAGCACAGGATCCGGCGAATGCCAAGTTCTTTGGCAAGACGGAGCCCGTGAATGAGCGCCTCGTATTCGGCGATGTTGTTGGAGGCGGCTAAATGGATCTGCAGTGCGTACTTGAGCTTGTCGCCTTTGGGAGAAGTGAGGACAACGCTGGCTCCCAAGCCGGTGCGCATCTTGGAGCCATCAAAATGCATCCGCCAATGGGTGGAGTCGGGCGCTGGCGGCAGGTACTGGGTCTCGGCCCAGTCGACAAGGAAGTCGGCCAGCGCTTGCGACTTGATGGCGGTGCGGGGCTGGTAGTAGATTGTGTAGGGGGGCAGCTCTATGGCCCATTTGGCCACTCGGCCGGAGGCATCTCGGCTTCCGATGATCTTGGCTAGTGGGGTTGTGCAAACCACAGTGATTGGATGCTCTTGAAAGCAAGGCTTCAGCTTCTTGGCGGCAAAATGTACGCCATAGCACATCTTCTGGTAGTGGGGATAGTTCTGCTTGGAGGTCGACAGTACTTCACTTAGGTAATATACCAGCCTCTGGACAGGTAGTGCCTTCCCTTCCTCCTTGTGTTCA
The DNA here is from genome assembly GCA_032464435.1 of Aegilops umbellulata. NCBI lineage: Eukaryota > Viridiplantae > Streptophyta > Magnoliopsida > Poales > Poaceae > Aegilops > Aegilops umbellulata. The sequence goes on along the minus strand of CP136060.1, from coordinate 344,127,473 downwards.
ACTACGATGACTGTGCTGACTACCCGGCTGGTGGCGGCGATGTGCAGGAGCATGGGCTCTTTAGGAGTCGGAGCCGCCAGCACAAGGGGAGTAGCAAACATCTTCTTTAGCTAGAGAAAAGCTTCGTCCGCCTTGTGGTTCCACTCAAAAAAAGTGGTCTTCTTCATGAGCTGGTACAGGGGGAGAACTTTCTCGCCCAGCCGACTGATGAATCGGCTGATGGACGCCAAGAAGCCAGTGAACTTTTGCACATCCAACAGTCGGCTGGGTACCTCCATCCTCTTGATGGCTTTGATCTTCACAGGGTTGCATTCTATGTCGTGTTCAGAGACCAGGAAGCCAAGGAGTTGGCCGGCTGGTACTCCGAAGAGGCACTTCTCAGGGTTGAGCTTGATCTGGAATCAGCGCAGGTTCTCAAAGGTCTCCTTGAGGTCTTCCAGCAGTGTTCCGCTCTTTTCCGTCTTCACCACCACATCATCCACATAGACGTGGGCATTTCTGCCGAGTTGCTTGAGGAGGCACTTCTGCATGCAACGCTGGAAGGTGGCGCCGGCATTCCTCAAGCCGAACGTCATGGTCAAGTAGCAGAAGGCTCCAAACGGCGTGATGAAGGCGGTCTTCAGTCTGTCTGCCTGGTTCAGCTTGATCTGGTGATATCCTGAATATGCATCTAAGAAGCTCAACAACTCGCATCCGGCTATGGAGTCTATCACCTGATGAATCCTTGGCAGAGCAAATGGGTCCTTCGGGCATGCTTTGTTGAGGCTTGTGTAGTTGATACACATCCGCCACTGCTTGTTCTTCTTCAGCACCAGGACCGGGTTTGCTAGCCATTCTGGGAAAAACACTTCCATAATAAAGCCGGCTGCAAGGATTCGGGCTATCTCTTCTCCAACAACTCTTCTCTTCTCTTCTGACAGACGGCGCAAGGGCTGCCTGACGGGCTTCGCATCAGATCGGACATGTAACTTGTGCTCGGCAAATTCCGTCGGTACACCTGGCATGTCTTTGGGGGACCATGCGAAGATGTCCCGAATCCCACGGAGGAAATCGACAAGCTCGGCTTCCTATTTGTTGTCAAGCTTTGCAACTATGACAGCATACCTCTCTGGGTGCTCCGAGTCCAAGGGTATCTTCTTTGTCTCTTTGGCCGGCTTGAACAAACCTTCAGCTTCCGACTCCTTGGGGTTAGGCGACATCTCCGGCCGCTTGTCTGCCATCACCACAACCAGATCAAGGAGCCGCTTCTCGGCCGCGATCACCAGGGACTCGGCTAGCCGACTGCTTTCAGCCGCACATGCGGACAACTTTCTGTAGTCGCTGGCTATGGTCAGAATCCCCTTGGAACTCGGCATCTTCATCTTGAGGTAGGCGTACTGGGGGACCGCCATGAATTTGGCCAAAGCAGGTCGGCCAAGCAACGCGTGGTACGGGCTCTCAAGGTCCACCACTTCAAACCAGACTGGCTCTCGGCGGAAATGATCCTTGTCTCCGAAGAGGACATCTATCAAAATCTTGCCGATTGGTGAGCAGGAAAGGCCAGGGACAATGCCGTGAAACACAGTCCGACTGTTCTAAAGCTGTCTTTGCTTGATTCCTAACTTCTCCATGGTATCCTTGTACAGGATGTTGATGTTGCAGCCTCCGTCTATTAGCACTCGCGAGAAACGAGCGGCTCTTTTATCTGTGGCAAAGGTGGCATCCAAGACCAGAGCGTAGGAGCCTGGATTCGGCATCACCTCTGGGTGATCAGATCTGCTCCAACTGATAGGCTTCTCGGACCAGTGCATGAACTCTGGAGCATCTGATGCTACTGCATTCACCTCCTGCTGCTGCAGCCGCTTGCTGCGTCGATCGTCAGCCACACTAGTGAACACCACGTAGGCTCCGTGCTCTTCTGGGTACTCATCTTGTACTGCGCCGACTGGCCTGACAGCCGGCTGCTGGGGGGGAGGCGGAGGCGGCTGCCCAACAGGCGAGGGAGGCAGGAGGCCGTCTCCCTTGGCGATCCTAGTGAGCAAGTGGCACTTCCGGGTAGTGTGGTTTGACGGCTTCGCGCCATTGTGGAACTTGCAAGGACCATCTAGAGTCTGCTCGTAAGAGAAGGCCGGCAACCAGTTGGACTTGCCGCCTTTCTGTCGCTTGGGTGGAGGCTGCCCCTCCGGCTGCTGGTCTTCGACCGTCGCAACCTGTCGACTGCTGGATGTTGGAAATATGCCCTAGAGGCAATAATAAAAGCATTATTATTATATTTCCTTATTCATGATAATTGTCTTTATTCGTGCTATAATTGTGTTATCCGGAAATCGTAATACATGTGTGAATAACAAACAACAACGTGTCCCTAGTAAGCCTCTAGTTGACTAGCTCGTTGATCAATAGATAGTCATGGTTTCCTGACTATGGGCATTGGATGTCAATGATAACGAGATCACATCATTAGGAGAATGATGTGATGGACAAGACCCAATCCTAAACATAGCATAAGATCGCATAGTTCGTTTGCTAGAGTTTTCCAATGTCAAGTATCCTTTCCTTAGACCATGAGATCGTGTAACTCCCGGACACCGTAGGAGTGCTTTGGGTGTGCCAAACATCACAACGTAACTGGGTGACTATAAAGGTATACTACGGGTATCTCCGAAAGTATCTGTTGGGTTGACACGGATCGAGACTGGGATTTGTCACTCCGCTTGACGGAGAGGTATCACCGAGCCCTCTCGGTAATGCATCATCATAATGAGCTCAATGTGATCAAAGTGTTTGATCACGGGATCATGCATTACGGTACGAGTAAAGTGACTTGCCGGTAACGAGATTGAACGAGGTATTGGGATACCGACGATCGAATCTCGGGCAAGTAAAATACTGATTGACAAAGGAAATCGTATACGGGATTAATTGAATCCTCGACATCGTGGTTCATCCGATGAGATCATCGTGGAGCATGTGGGAGCCAACATGGGTATCCAGATCCCGCTGTTGGTTATTGCCCGAGAGCCATCTCGGTCATGTCTGCATGTCTCCCGAACCCGTAGGGTCTACACACTTAAGGTTCGGTGACGCTAGGGTTGTGAAGATATGTGTATGCAGTAACCCGAATGTTGTTAAGTGTCTCGGATGAGACCCCGGACGTCATGAGGAGTTCCGGATTGGTCCGTAGGTAAAGAATTATATATAGGAAGTGCAGTTTCGGCCATCGGGAATGATCTGGGGGTCACCGGTATTGTACCGGGACCACCAGATGGGTCCCGGGGGTCCACCGGGTGGGGCCACCCATCCCGGAGGGCCCCATGGGCTGAAGTGGGAAGGGGGGACCAGCCCTTAGTGGGCTGGTGCGCCCCCCAAGGCCCACCCCCTGCGCCTAGGGTTGGAACCCTAGGGTGGGGGCGCCCACATGCCTTGGGGGGCACTCCACCCCCCTTGGCCGCTGCCCCCTAGGGAGATTCAATCTCCCAGGGCCGGCGCCCCCCCCAGGGGGCCTATATAAAAGGGGGAGGGGAGGGGGGCAGCCGCACCCCTTGCCCTGGCGCCTCCCTCTCCCTCTCCAACACCTCCTCCTCCTCCGTAGAGCTCGGCGAAGCCCTGCCGGAGTACTGCAGCTCCACCATCACCACGCCGTCGTGCTGCTGCTGGAGCCATCTTCCTCAACCTCTCCTTTGCCTTGCTGGATCAACAAGAAGGATACGTTACGCTAACCGTACGTGTGTTGAACGCGGAGGTGTCGTCCGTTCGGTGCTAGGATCTCCGGTGATTTGGATCACGTCGTGTACGACTACCTCATCCCCGTTCGTTGAACGCTTCCGCTCGCGATCTACAAAGTGGTATGTAGATGCAATCTCTCTCCCATGACTCATTGCTTAGATGAACTCATAAATGGATCTTGGTGAAACCGTAGGAAAAATTTTAATTTTCTGCAACGTTCCCCAACAGTGGCATCATGAGCTAGGTCTATGCGTAGTTCTCTATTGCACGAGTAGAACACAATTTGTTGTGGGCGTAGATGTTGTCAACTTTCTTGCCGCCACTAGTCTTATCTTGCTTCAGCGGTATTGTGGGATGAAGCGGCCCGGACCAACCTTACACGTACGCTTACGTGAGACCGGTTCCACCGACTAACATGCACTAGTTGCATAAGGTGGCTGGCGGGTGTCTGTCTCTACCACTTTAGTTGGAGCGGATTCGATGAAAAGGGTCCTTATGAAGGGTAAATAGAAGTTGACAAATCACGTTGTGGCTTTCACGTAGGTAAGAAAACGTTCTTGCTAGAACCCTAATTCAGCCACGTAAAACTTGCAACAACAATTAGAGGACGTCTAACTTGTTTTTGCAGCAAGTGCTTTGTGATATGATATGGCCAAAGTTGTGATGAATGATGAATGATCTATATGTGATGTATGAGATGTTCATGCTATTGTAATAGGAATCACGACTTGCATGTCGATGAGTATGACAACCGGCAGGAGCCATAGGAGTTGTCTTTAATTTTTGTATGACCTGTGTGTCATTGAGAAACGCCATGTAAATTACTTTACTTTATTGCTAAACGCGTTAGCCATAGTAGTAGAAGTAATAGTTGGCGAGCAACTTCATGGAGACACGATGATGGAGATCATGATGATGGAGATCATGGTGTCAAGCCGGTGACAAAGATGATCATGGAGCCCCAAGATGGAGATCAAAGGAGCTATGTGATATTGGCCATATCATGTCACGTTTATTATTTGATTGCATGTGATGTTTATCATGTTTTGCATCTTGTTTACTTAGAACGACGGTAGTAAATAAGATGATCCCTCATAATAATTTCAAGAAGTGTTCCCCCTAACTGTGCACCGTTGCGACAGTTCGTTGTTTCGAAGCACCACGTGATGATCGGGTGTGATAGATTCTAACGTTCACATACAACGGGTGTAAGACAGATTTACACATGCAAACACTTAGGTTGACTTGACGAGCCTAGCATGTACAGACATGGCCTCGGAACACAGAAGACCGAAAGGTCGAGCATGAGTCGTATAGAAGATACGATCAACATGAAGATGTTCACCGATGTTGACTAGTCCGTCTCACGTGATGATCGGACACGGCCTAGTTGACTTGGATCATGTAATACTTAGATGACTAGAAGAGGGATGTCTATCTAAGTGGGAGTTCATTAAATAATTTGATTAGATGAACTTTATTATCATGAACTTAGTCTAAAATATTTACAATATGTCTTGTAGATCAAATGCCCAACATAGTCCTCAACTTCAACGCGTTCCTAGAGAAAACCAAGCTGAAAGACGATGGCAGCAACTATACGGACTGGGTCCGGAACCTGAGGATCATCCTCATAGCTGCCAAGAAAGATTATGTCCTACGAGCACCGCTGGGTGACGCACCTGCTCTCCCTGCAGAACAAGACGTTATGAACGCTTGGCAGTCACGTTCCGATGATTACTCCCTCGTTCAGTGCAGCATGCTTTACAGCTTAGAGCCGGGGCTCCAAAAGCATTTTGAGAGACATGGAGCATATGAGATGTTTGAAGATCTGAAAATGGTTTTCCAAGCTCATGCCCGGGTCGAGAGATATGAAGTCTCCGACAAATTCTTTAGCTGTAAGATGGAGGAAAATAGCTCTGTCAGTGAACACATACTCAAGATGTCTGGGTTGCACAACCGCTTGACTCAACTAGAAGTTAATCTCCCGGATGAAGCGGTCATTGACAGAATCCTCCAGTCGCTTCCACCTAGCTACAAGAGCTTTGTGATGAACTACAACATGCAGGGGATGGTAAAGACCATTCCTGAGGTATATGCTATGCTAAAATCAGCAGAGGTAGAAATCAAGAAGGAACATCAAGTGTTGATGGTGAATAAAACCACTAAGTTCAAGAAGGGCAAGGGTAAAAAGAACTTCAAGAAGGACGGCAAGGAAGTTGCCGCGCCCGGTAAGCAAGTTGCCGGGAAGAAGCCAAAGAATGGACCCAAGCCCGAGACTGAGTGTTTTTATTGCAAGGGAAGTGGTCACTGGAAGCGGAACTGCCCCAAATACTTAGCGGACAAGAAGGCCGGCAAAACAAAAGGTATATGTGATATACATGTAATTGATGTGTACCTTACCAGTACTCGTAGTAGCTCTTGGGTATTTGATACCGGTGCAGTTGCTCACATTTGTAACTCAAAGCAAGAGCTGCGGAATAAACGGAGACTGGCGAAGGACGAGGTGACGATGCGCGTCGGGAATGGTTCCAAGGTCGATGTGATCGCCGCCGGCACGCTACCTCTACATTTACCTACGGGATTAGTTTTAAACCTCAATAATTGTTATTTAGTGCCAAGTTTGAGCATGAACATTGTGTCTGGATCTCGTTTAATTCGAGATGGCTACTCATTTAAATCCGAGAATAATGGTTGTTCTATTTATATGAGAGATATGTTTTATGGTCATGCTCCGATGGTTAATGGTTTATTCTTAATGAATCTCGTACGTGATGATACACATATTCATAGTGTGAATACCAAAAGAGTTAAAGTTGATAACAATAGTCCCACATATTTGTGGCACTGCCGCCTTGGTCACATAGGTGTCAAACGCATGAAGAAGCTCCATGCAGATGGACTTTTAGAGTCTCTTGATTATGAATCATTTGACACGTGCGAACCATGCCTCATGGGTAAAATGACCAAGACTCCGTTCTCAGGAACAATGGAGCGAGCAACCAACTTATTGGAAATCATACATACCGATGTGTGCGGTCCAATGAGTGTTGAGGCTCGCGGTGGCTATCGTTATGTTCTCACCCTCACTGATGACTTTAGTAGATATGGGTATATCTACTTAATGAAACACAAGTCTGAGACCTTTGAAAAGTTCAAGGAATTTCAGAGTGAGGTTGAAAATCAACGTGATAGAAAGATCAAGTTTCTACGATCAGATCATGGAGGAGAATACTTGAGTCACGAATTTGGCACGCACTTAAGAAAATGTGGAATAGTTTCACAACTCACGCCGCCTGGAACACCTCAGCGTAATGGTGTGTCCGAACGTCGTAATCGCACTCTATTAGATATGGTACGATCTATGATGTCTCTTACCGATTTACCGCTATCTTTTTGGGGTTATGCTTTAGAGACTGCCGCATTCACTTTAAATAGGGCTCTGTCGAAATCCGTTGAGACGACACCGTATGAATTATGGTTTGGGAAGAAACCTAAGCTGTCGTTTCTAAAAGTTTGGGGATGCGATGCTTATGTCAAGAAACTTCAACCTGAAAAGCTCGAACCCAAGTCGGAAAAATGCGTCTTCATAGGATACCCTAAAGAAACTATTGGGTATACCTTCTACCTCAGATCCGAAGGCAAGATCTTTGTTGCCAAGAATGGATCCTTTCTAGAGAAAGAGTTTCTCTCGAAAGAAGTAAGTGGGAGGAAAGTAGAACTTGATGAAGTGTTACCTCTTGAACCGGAAAATGGCGAAACTCAAGAAAACGTTCCTGAGGTGCCTGCACCAACTAGAGAGGAAATTAATGATGATGATCAAGATACTTCTGATCAAGCTCCTACTGAAATTCGAAGGTCCACAAGGACACGTTCCGCACCAGAGTGGTACGGGAACCCTGTCTTGGAAATCATGTTGTTAGACAACGGTGAACCTTCGAACTATGAGGAAGCAATGGCGGGCCCGAATTCCGACAAATGGCTGGAAGCCATGAAATCCGAGATAGGATCCATGTATGAAAACGAAGTATGGACTTTGACTGACTTGCCCGTTGAGCGGCGAGCCATAGAAAATAAATGGATCTTTAAGAAGAAGACAGACGCGGATGGTAATGTGACCATCTATAAAGCTCGGCTTGTCGCTAAGGGTTATCGACAAGTTCAAGGAATTGACTACGATGAGACTTTCTCACCGGTAGCGAAGCTGAAGTCCGTCCGAATCATGTTAGCAATTGCCGCATTCTATGATTATGAAATATGGCAAATGGACGTCAAAACGGCATTCCTTAATGGTTTCCTTAAGGAAGAATTGTATATGATGCAGCCGGAAGGTTTTGTCGATCCTAAGAATGCTGACAAGGTGTGCAAGCTCCAACGCTCGATTTATGGGCTGGTGCAAGCATCTCGGAGTTGGAACATTCGCTTTGATGAGATGATCAAAGCGTTTGGGTTTACGCAGACTTATGGAGAAGCCTTCGTTTACAAGAAAGTGAGTGGGAGCTCTGTAGCATTTCTCATACTATATGTAGATGACATACTTTTGATGGGAAATGATATAGAACTCTTGGACAGCATTAAGGCCTACTTGAATAAAAGTTTTTCAATGAAGGACCTTGGAGAAGCTGCTTATATATTAGGCATCAAGATCTATAGAGATAGATCAAGACGCCTCATAGGTCTTTCACAAAGCACATACCTTGATAAGATATTGAAGAAGTTCAATATGGATCAATCTAATAAGGGGTTCTTACCTGTGTTACAAGGTGCGAAATTGAGCTCAGCTCAATGTCCGACCACAGCAGAAGATATAGAAGAGATGAGTGTCATCCCCTATGCCTCAGCCATAGGTTCTATTATGTATGCCATGCTGTGTACCAGACCTGATGTAAACCTTGCCGTAAGTTTGGTAGGAAGGTACCAAAGTAATCCCGGCAAGGAACACTGGACAGCGGTCAAGAATATCCTGAAGTACCTAAAAAGGACTAAGGAAATGTTTCTCGTTTATGGAGGTGACGAAGAGCTCGTCGTAAAGGGTTACGTCGACGCTAGCTTCGACACAGATCTGGATGACTCTAAGTCACAAACCGGATACGTGTATATTTTGAATGGTGGGGCAGTAAGCTGGTGCAGTTGAAAGCAGAGCGTCGTTGCGGGATCTACATGTGAAGCGGAGTACATGGCAGCCTCGGAGGCAGCACATGAAGCAATTTGGGTGAAGGAGTTCATCACCGACCTCGGAGTCATACCCAATGCGTCGGGGCCAATCAAACTCTTCTGTGACAACACTGGAGCTATTGCACTTGCCAAGGAGCCCAGGTTTCACAAGAAGACCAGGCACATCAAGCGTCGCTTCAACTCCATTCGTGAAAATGTTCAAGATGGAGACATAGAAATTTGTAAAGTGCACACGGATCTGAATGTCGCAGATCCGTTGACTAAACCTCTCCCTAAGGCAAAACATGATCAGCACCAGAACTCTATGGGTGTTCGATTCATCACAATGTAACTAGATTATTGACTCTAGTGCAAGTGGGAGACTGTTGGAAATATGCCCTAGAGGCAATAATAAAAGCATTATTATTATATTTCCTTATTCATGATAATTGTCTTTATTCGTGCTATAATTGTGTTATCCGGAAATCGTAATACATGTGTGAATAACAGACAACAACGTGTCCCTAGTAAGTCTCTAGTTGACTAGCTCGTTGATCAATAGATAGTCATGGTTTCCTGACTATGGGCATTGGATGTCAATGATAACGAGATCACATCATTAGGAGAATGATGTGATGGACAAGACCCAATCCTAAACATAGCATAAGATCGCATAGTTCGTTTGCTAGAGTTTTCCAATGTCAAGTATCCTTTCCTTAGACCATGAGATCGTGTAACTCCCGGACACCGTAGGAGTGCTTTGGGTGTGCCAAACGTCACAACGTAACTGGGTGACTATAAAGGTATACTACGGGTATCTCCGAAAGTATCTGTTGGGTTGACACGGATCGAGACTGGGATTTGTCACTCCGCTTGACGGAGAGGTATCACCGGGCCCTCTCGGTAATGCATCATCATAATGAGCTCAATGTGATCAAAGTGTTTGATCATGGGATCATGCATTACGGTACAAGTAAAGTGACTTGCCGGTAATGAGATTGAACGAGGTATTGGGATACCGACGATCGAATCTCGGGCAAGTAAAATACTGATTGACAAAGGGAATCGTATACGGGATTAATTGAATCCTCGACATCGTGGTTCATCCGATGAGATCATCGTGGAGCGTGTGGGAGCCAACATGGGTATCCAGATCCCGCTGTTGGTTATTTCCCGAGAGCCGTCTCGGTCATGTCTGCATGTCTCCCGAACCCGTAGGGTCTACACACTTAAGGTTCGGTGACGCTAGGGTTGTGAAGATATGTGTATGCAGTAACCCGAATGTTGTTCGGAGTCCCGGATGAGATCCCAGACGTCACGAGGAGTTCTGGATTGGTCCGGAAGTAAAGAATTATATATAGGAAGTGCAGTTTCGGCCATCGGGAATGATCTGGGGGTCACCGGTATTGTACCGGGACCACCAGATGGGTCCCGGGGGTCCACCGGGTGGGGCCACCCATCCCGGAGGGCCCCATGGGCTGAAGTGGGAAGGGGGGACCAGCCCTTAGTGGGCTGGTGCGCCCCCAAGGCCCACCCCCTGCGCCTAGGGTTGGAACCCTAGGGTGGGGGGGCGCCCACATGCCTTGGGGGGCACTCCACCCCCCTTGGCCGCCGCCCCCTTGGGAGATTCAATCTCCCAGGGTCGGCGCCCCCCCAGGGGGCCTATATAAAAGGGGGAGGGGAGGGGGGCAGCCGCACCCCTTGCCCTGGCGCCTCCCTCTCCCTCTCCAACACCTCCTCCTCCTCCATAGAGCTTGGCGAAGCCCTGCCGGAGTACTGCAGCTCCACCATCACCACGCTGTCGTGCTGCTGCTGGAGCCATCTTCCTCAACCTCTCCTTTGCCTTGCTGGATCGAGAAGAAGGAGACGTTACGCTGACCGTACGTGTGTTGAACGCGGAGGTGTCGTCCGTTCGGTGCTAGGATCTCCGGTGATTTGGATCACGTCGTGTACGACTACCTCATCCCCGTTCGTTGAACGCTTCCGCTCGCGATCTACAAAGTGGTATGTAGATGCAATCTCTCTCCCATGACTCGTTGCTTAGATGAACTCATAGATGGATCTTGGTGAAACCGTAGGAAAAATTTTAATTTTCTGCAACGTTCCCCAACACTGGAAGCCGACTGTGGGGCCTTGCGCTTGTGGTCGTTCTGCTGTTGTCGCCGACTGGCGTCTCCAGCCGGAGTTCTGGGAGCCTGAGGGGCCACTTTGCCAGTCGCACTAACTTGAATCTCCGCCTTCATAGAGGAGTCGGCTATGGCATACTTGTCTGCTATGATCAGCAGCTCGTCAAGGGTTTCTGGCTCGTCGCAGAGGAGCTTGTGCTTGAGGAGGGTGCCTTCTCTGCACCCGGCGATGAAGTACTAAATAGCCTACACCTCGTGCATGCCCTCGCAGGAGTTCCGAAGCTCGGCCCAATGCGTGAGGTAGTTGCGAGTTGATTCATTGGGGCCCTGCACGCACAAGGAGAGCTGGCGAGGCTTGGGAGGTCGCTTGTACGTGCTTGTGAAGTTGTGGACGAAAGCTTCGGTGAAGTCGGCCCAGCTGTTGATGTTGCGGGGCTTCAGGCTGTTCAACCATGTCCGGGCCGTGCCCTGGAGCATGAGCGGAACATATTTCACGGCAACGCGCTTGTTGCCGTTCGCTATGTTGACGGCCGTTGAGTAGTCAACCAGCCAGTCTTCCGACTTCACGGAGCCGGTGTATTTGGGCGTATCTCGGGGGAGCGTGAACCCTTGGGGAAAGGGCTCATCTCGGATGCGGGGTCCAAAACAGGGCGGGCCCAACTCGTCTTCTTCTTCCAGCTCCAGGGATCGGTGAAGTCGGTCGATCCGGTGGCGGGCGTCGTTTTCTCCGACTCCCTCTCGGCGGCCAAGGTGGTCGCCGAGAGTCGGATGGTCAACAAGCGGCGGGGAGCCTCGCCTTTCATTGCGAGGAGGAGGAGGCGGACAGTCGTCCCGTCATTCCACTGCTCTTGGGCGGCCGTCTTGGTCGCGCTCGATGGTGATGCGAGTCCGACTGTGGCTGACAGCCGGATCCTTGTCCTTTCGTCCGCGGACACCGCCAGTCAGCGTCCGAGACGTCGCGCCTTGATCCCGGTGGGGAGGCAGGTCGTCGTTTTGCCGTTGCGGTGCCTCTGTGCTGTAGCCGGCTTCGTTCTGCACGGCAGCCGCGTCGAGGAGTCGCTGGACTCGCTCCGTCATCAGGCGGTGCTCCTCACCCTCGAAGTTGTCCAGCTCATTCGCCGCCGCCTGGGCAGCCCGGATGTTCTCCGCGGGCATGGCGTACACAGGGCGATTGGCCCCGAACAGGTTGGCGATGTCCACGCCGCGCTATCGGACCGCGCCTAGGCGGCTGGGCCCTGTTGGGGCCGATGAGCCGCCCACGGCGCGATCCATCTCTCGCTGGTAGGCCTCTGACAAGCGTCTCATGCTTGCCAGCTTCTTCGCGCCCTCAACGAGCTGAAGGCGGCGTGCCTCCAGCGTCTCGGTGTCAGCGTCTTCTAGAATGGGCGCGGTTAGGTCTTGTAGCGCCGCGTCGAGCGGGTCATGAGCTCCTCCACCGGAATGCTCGCCATGATCGATGACGAGCACCTCTGTGACGGTGCTCCTGCCGCTCCACGCGAGGGAGCGGTTCGTCGTAGACCACCACATTGGTGGGAAACGCGTCGAGCGACGCAGTGTCAGAGTCGACCAGCATCGGGTCGGTGGAGCCTACGGACTCCAAGTCCACGGCGGGCTCGCCGGCGACGTGGAGTTGATCGAGGAGGATCGCGAGGAGGCTCTCGGGGCCGCCCGTGCTTGCGTCGGATGCAGGCTCGTTGGAGAGGCGAACCTCGCCGACAAGTTCGGCGAGGCAGCTAGCTGCACAGGCGATCTCAAAGCCGTGCAGCGCGTCGGCGCAAACTCCATCTGGCGTGCTAGGCTGGCTGCGCTCGCCAGGGAGGCAGAGGGTTCCCGTCCAGAGCAGGTCTCCAGACGATGGTGCACCTCGCCCCACGGTGGGCACCAAATGTCGGCGGTTGGGTGCGACATATGCCAAGGGATGGCTTATCATGGTGGGGGCGAGTAGAACATCGCCGGTGCCTGGAAGCGGGATGAGGCGTAGACATACACGCCGGTGAATCTTACCCAGCTTCAGGGCTCTCCGAGGAGATAACACCCCTACTACTGCTCTGCGGGCTCTCCGCATGATCACTATGGCAAAGTGGGTACAAGGTTGCTCCTTGAGCTGTTTCCTGGAGGTAGGAGAAGGCAAGGCTAGCTCTCTCCTTCCTATATTCTCTAGTCTAGTGCTAATGGGATCCAACCCTTTGCATGGGTGCGCCCGGGGGGTTTATATAGGCCTACCCCCCGGGGGTACAATGGTAATCCAGCTGGGCGCGGGTCCCAGCCGTCTGTCTCTCAGACCGCCATCTTCTCCGCTGACTACTAGGGCCCGCCGACTGGTGGGCTCCGCCGACTAGCCCGGTACGGAGCCGACAGGCCTTGTCCGCCACAGGCGGGTCTTGATGGCTGCGGATTACTGTAGCCGTGCTTCTAATGACGCTGTCTTGGTCATGGGGTCATGGCAACAGTGTCGCCGCCTGACGGGCGATCGCTGTTGCCACTCCCTGTCTTGTCTGGTTAATGGCATGCGGGGCCCGTGGGAGGAGCCGGCCGACTCCTGGAGGCCGACTCCCATGGGGTCCGTCTTGTGGCGCTCTCGCCGTCTTCTTTCCCCCCGCTGACCGGCGGGGCCCGCCGTCTCTGGGCCATACAGGTGGGCCGACGTGGGCACAGGGCTCCGCCACTAGAGCGGCTGTCAAGGCTGGCATGGCAACAGTGACGCGCCGGATGGAGATCTCCATTGGTACGGCGCACTGTAGCCATGCCTGCCCTTGGTAATCGGGGTGGGGGCGGGCCATACTGCGGTCGTTCCCCGTCCCGTCCCTTCTTACGAAGGCAGAGGGTGGTTGGAGTCGCGGGCCGACTCCCCATAGCCGGCCTCTCTGGAAGCCAACAGTTAGGAGTCGGCTCATCTTGTAGTCATCCCAGGGACTCGGCCGTGAGTGGGTAGTCGGCAGCACCGCTGCCGACTCCCAGAGGCGGCCCTCCGTCCTGGGGTTCCTGAGGGGCGTAGCCTGCCCCGATGTCTTGAAAGGTTCTGGGCTTCGGGTGAGCCTACCCGTGGCCCATTACTCCGACAGGAATACATAAGGGACACTTTTCGGAATGTTTCAGACTCTGAAAAGGAATAGGTATGTGGTACGGTAAGTAAACCGACTCCAAAATTGTTCTAAAGGTAATATTTCTCCGTTTTGGAATATTTAGAAAAATAGAAAAATAAGAAGCAGTCCGGGAAGGACACGAGGTCTCCACGAGGGTGGAGGACGCGCCCCCCTACCTCGTGGGCACCTCATGTGCTCTTCGGACTCTGTTTTCTTGCACGATACATATTTTGGTCGGTAAAAATTCATTATATATTCTCCCGAAGGTTTTGACTCCTGTATCACGCAATTATGCTCTGTTCTTGTTTGGAGTTGTTCTCTGTCAGGGTTATCAAGGCCAGGCATCATGTCGTCCCCCTCCTCCAACAATGGTGACAACGATGCTTGGCTAATGAAGATAGAGCTGAAGAGGGAAGAACCCATGGAGATCAACAAGGGTGAAAGGATCAAGAAGGCCACGGAGGATCAAGCTCCGGCAGCAGAAGACATCCTTCAACTTGATCACAATCTTCTTACCCCAACTGAGATCGAAGCTTTCAAGATGATTGAGTTAGCTCGTATACAAAACAAGTATCTCACACGTGAAAATATTTTGTTGAAGGAGCATATCATTGCACTCAAGGGCATTATCCGCAAGCTGGAGGACCTCTTATGCTCGATGAGCGACTATCCATCACCTTCTTTAGCAACAAAGAAGGAGACATAATCACATGGGTATGGGCACTCCCCTTGGCAACTGCCAGGCTTGGGGGAGGTGCCCCGGTATCGTATCACAATCACACTCCTATCTTTACCGTTTTTCTTAGTTCGATCCTATTAGTAATATCTTGATCTAGTAGAATAAAGTTTATGGCATGATCTAGTTTTGAGTTTTCCTTTATGATCTCTCTATGTAATCGAGTCCGTGAGCTATTTATAATAAATATTAGTGTTGAGTCAAGGGCTTGATTTTCTTGCTATGATCTTGAGTGGATAAAAGAAAAGAGAAAAAGAATAAAAAGAAACAAAAAGTTCATATTGATCTTATCGAGAGTAATGAATTCACATAGAAGGGGTATGATGATTAAAAGTTGTTGGGAGTTGACAAACATAGCTTTGGTCATCGTTGCAATTAATAGGAAGTAATAAAGAAAGAGAGGTTTCACATATAAATATACTATCATGTACATCTTTTATGATTGGGAGCACTCATTAAAATATGACATGCTAAAGAGTTGACGTTCGACAAGGAAAACAACGTAACGGGTTATGTTTTCTTATATCTGAGATAAAGTATATTGTCATGGATCATCCAACACGTTGAACTTGTCTTTCCCCCTCATGCTAGCCAAATTCTCAGCACCAAGTAGAGATACTACTTGTGCTTCCAAAACACTTAAACCAGTTTTGCCATGAGAGTCCACCATACCTACCTATGGATTGAGTAAGATCCTTAAAGTAAGTTGTCATCGGTGCAAGCAATAAAAATTGATCTCTAAATATGTATGACTTATTAGTGTGGGAGAAAATAAGCTTTATACGATCTTGTGATGTGGAAGAAATAAGAGCGACGGACTGCATAATAAAGGTTCATATCACAAGGGGCAAAAGATTTTGTGCATCCAACCCGAAAGCGCATGGCAACCTCTGCTTCCCTCTGCGAAGGGCCTATCTATTACTATCATCTTCTACCCTATGCAAGAGTCATGGTGATCTTCACCTTTCCTTTTTACATTTTATCCTTTGGCAAGCACAGAGTGTTGGAAAGATCCTGATAGATATATCTAATTGGATGTAGGGGAGCATGAGTTATTATTGTTGACATTACCCTTGAGGTAAAAGGTTGGGAGGCGAAACTATAAGCCCCTATCTTTCTCTGTGTCCGATTTAAACTCCGTAATCACAAGTATTGTGTGAGTGTTAGCGATTATGAAAGACTAAATGATAGTTGAGTATGTGGACTTGCTAGAAAGCTCTGACATAGACTCTTTCTGATGTTATGATAAATTGCAATTGCTTCAATGACTGAGATTATAGTTTGTTGGTTCTCAATAAAGTTTCTGATTCATACTTTGCATTGTGAATAGATTATTACTTGAGCATTAAGTAATCATATGATAATATCCATATATGTTGTTGTTATGAAAATAAGCATGATGCCCTCATGTCCATAATTTTGTTTTTATCGACACCTCTGCCTCTAAACATGAGGACATATTTATCATTATCGGCTTTCGCTTGAGGACAAGCGAGGTCTAAGCTTGGGGGAGTTGATACGTCCATTTTGCATCATGCTTTTATATCGATATTTATTGCATTATGGGCTGTTATTACACATTATGTCACAATACTTATGCCCATTCTCTCTTATTTTACAAGGTTTACATAAGGAGGGAGAATGCCGGCAGCTGGAATTCTGGGCTGCAAAAGGAGCAAATATTAGAGACCTATTCTGTGCAACTCCAAAAGTCCTGAAACTCCACGGAAGTCAATTTCAGAATATATAAAAAATATTGGGCCATTTGTATTTCTGTCCCTAACTCGAACCACCTACTCAGATTTGCCCCTAATTTCAAAGCATGCTCAAATTTTCCCCTCTGCCGTTAAGTCACTACTCAGAAATGCCCTTCCGTCCAGTCAAAGGCCTTTGGCCGTCAAAGGCCCATGTGTACTCTAGCAGACGAAAAGTGCTACAGTATTGGACGGAAAGTGCTACAGTATTGTACGGAAGGGCATTTTTGAGTAGTGACTTAACGGCGGAGGGGCAAATTTGAGCATGCTTCAAAATTAGGGGCAAATATGAGTAGTGGGTTCGAGTTAGGGGCACAGATGTAAATGTCCCAAAAGTATTGAGCGGAAGAAGTACGCCAGAGGGGGACCCACCTGGCCACGAGGGTGGGGGCGCGCCCCTGCCTCGTGGGCCCCCTGTTGGCCCTCCGGTGGCCATCTTCTGCTATATGAAGTCTTTCGTCCAGGGAAAAATAATAAGCAACCTTTCGGGACGAGACTCCGCCTCCACGAGGCGGAACCTTGGCGGAACCAATCTAGGGCTCAGACTCCGCCTCCACGAGGCGGAACCTTGGCGGAACCAATCTAGGGCTCCGGCAGAGCTGTTCTGCCAGGGACACTTCCCTCTAGGAGGGGGAAATCATCGCCATCATCATCACCAAAGCTCCTCTCATCAGGAGAGGGCAATCTCCATCAACATCTTCACCAGCACCATCTCCTCTCAAAACCCTAGTTCATCTCTTGTATCCAATTCTTGTCTCCAAGTCCGGGATTGGTACTAGTAGGTTGCTAGTAGTGTTGATTACTCCTTGTAGTTGATGCTAGTTGGTTTATTTGGTGGAAGATCATATGTTCAGATCCTTTATGCATATTAATACCCCTCTGATTATGAACTTGAATATGCTTTGTGAGTAGTTAAATTTGTTCCTGAGGACATGGGAGAAGTCTTGTTATTAGTAGTCATGTGAATTTGGTATTCGTTCGATATTTTGATGAGATGTATGTTGTCTAGCCTCTAGTGCTGTTATGTGAACGTCGACTACATAACACTTCACCATTATTTGGGCCTAGAGGAGGGCATTGGGAAGTAATAAGTAGATGATGGGTTGCTAGAGTGACAGAAGCTTAAACCCTAATTTATGCGTTGCTTCGTAAGGGGCTGATTTGGATCCATATGTTTCATGCTATGGTTAGGTTTACCTTAATACTTTTGTTGTAGTTGCGGATGCTTGCAATAGAGGTTAATCATAAGTGGGATGCTTGTTCAAGTAAGAACAGCACCCAAGCACCGGTCCACCCACATATCAAATTATCAAAGTACAGAACGCGAACCATATGAACGTGATGAAAACTAGCTTGACGATATTCCCATGTGTCCTCGGGAGCGCTTTTCTCTATATAAGAGTTTGTCCAGGCTTGTCCTTTGTTACAAAAAGGATTGGGCCACCTTGCTGCACTTTATTTACATTTGTTACTTGTTGCTCGTTAAAAATTATCTTATCACGAAACTATCTGCTACCACTTATTTCAGTACTTGCAGAGAATACCTTGCTGAAAACAGCTTATCATTTCCTTCTGCTCCTCGTTGGGTTTGACACTCTTACTTATCGAAAGGACTATGATAGATCCCCTATACTTGTGGGTCATCAGGTGCTAAGGAGGCAAGGACAAACGCAGGTTCCCAAGGAATCCCCCAAAGGTTTCCATTCTAGTGCAACGGGACCAAGACCACAAGCTCGGCAGGATGGATGTCATCGCCGAGCCCACCCCCGCGTCACGACCAGAATCTTTGCAGGCGAAGACCACCTTTCGTCAGGACTAGATGTACTTCTTGTCCCCTTTCAAATCGGCGGTTGTGGGATCCCTTCCCGCCTAAGTTTTGAGGGAAGAGGACCCTGGCCACTATAAATATAGGCTAGCCACCACCGTAGGAGGGATCCCGATCCAATGGGACCCCAGACCAATTCATCCTCACCACCAGAGCCCTTGCGAGGCCGCTCATCCATTGTACTAGTTCATCCTCACCCTCCTCGTGAGGCCAATCCACCACAAAGCAGGATGATACGTCTCCAACGTATCTATAATTTTTTATTGTTCCATGCTATTATATTATCCATCTAGGATGTTTTATATGCATTTATATGCTATTTAATATGATTTTTGCGACTAACGTATTAACCCAGAGACCAGTGCCAGTTTCTGTTTTTTCTTTGTTTTTGAGTATCGCAGAAAAGGAAAACCAAACGGAGTCCAATTGACCTGAAATTTCACGGAGATTGTTTTTGGAGCAGAAGAAGCACATGGAGTATCGGAGATGGGCCAGAAGAGTCTCGAGGCACCCACGAGGGTGGGGGCGCGCCCTACCCCCTGGGTGTGCCCCCTACCTCGTGGCCGCCTTGGAGACCCCCCTGACTTGTTCCCAACGCCAAAACCTCTTATATATATAGAAACCCCCAGAACATAACCTATATCGGGAGTTCCGTCGCCGCAAGCCTCTGTAGCCACCAAAAACCAATTGGGACCCTGTTCCCGCACCCTGCCGGAGGGGGATCCATCAGCGGTGGCCATATTCATCATCCCGACGCTCTCCATGATGAGGAGGGAGTAGTTCACCCTCGGAGCTGGGGGTATGTACCAGTAACTATGTGTTTGATCTCTCTCTCTCTCTCTCTCTCTCTCGTGTTCTTGATTCAGCACGATCTTGATGTATTGCGAGCTTTGCTATTATAGTTGGATCTTATGATGTTTCTCCCCCTCTACTCTCTTGTAATGGATTGATTTTTCCCTTTGAAGTTATCTTATCGGATTGAGTCTTTAAGGATTTGAGAACACTTGATGTATGTCTTGCGTGGGATACTCGTGGTGACAATGGGGTATTCCATTGATTCACTTGATGTATGTTTTGGTGATCAACTTGTGGGTTCCGTGACCTTGGGAATCTATGCATAGGGGTTGGCACGCGTTTTTGTCTTGACTCCCCGGTAGAAACTTTGGGGCACTCTTTGAAGTACTTTGTGTTGGTTTGAATAGATGAATATGAGATTGTGTGATGCATATCGTATAATCATACCCACGGATACTTCAGGTGACATTGGAGTATCTAGGTGTTTTGGTTGATTTGTGTCTTAAAGTGTTATTCTAGTACGAACTCTAGGATAGATCAAATGGAAAGAATAGCTTCGTGTTATTTTACTACGGACTCTTGAATAGATCGATCAGAAAGGATAACTTTGAGGTGGTTTCGTACCCTACAATAATCTCTTCGTTGATTCTCCGCTATTAGTGACTTTGGAGTGACTCTTTGTTGCATGTTGAGGGATAGTTATACGATCCACTTATGTTATTATTGTTGAGAGAACTTGCACTAGTGAAAGTATGAACCCTAGGCCTTGTTTCGAAGCATTGCAATACCGTTTACGCTCACTTTTATCATTAGTTACCTTGCTGTTTTTATATTTTCATATTACAAAAACTTATATCTACCATCCATATTGCACTTGTATCACCATCTCTTCGTCGAACTAGTGCACCTATACAATTTACCATTGTATTTGGTGTGTTGGGGACACAAGAGACTCTTTGTTATTTGGTTGCAGGGTTGTTTGAGAGAGTCTGTCTTCATCCTACACCTCCCACTGATTGATAAACCTTAGGTAATCCACTTGAGGGAAATTTGCTACTGTCCTACAAACCTCTGCACTTGGAGGCCCAGCAACGTCTATAAGAAGAAGGTTGTGTAGTAGACATCAAGCTCTTTTCTAGTGCCGTTGCCGGGGAGGTTAGCGCTTGAAGGTATATCTTTAAATCTTGCAATCGAATCTTTTAGTTTCTTGTTCTATCACTAGTTTAGTCTATAAAAGAAAACTACAAAAATATGGAATTAAGGGTGCCTCATATGCTTCATCTTTTTAATATCTTCCGTGAAAATGATGGGAAGGAAAATTATGCTCAAGTACTAGAAGAATTACATAGAATGCTCAGCATAAAATATGTGAATGATGAGCATGATTGCAATGTTGTTAGTATGAATTCTTTGAATACCCATGATGCTAATGATATGCATAGCCACAAGCTTGGGGGTGCTATGTTTGATGAAGATGATATGTTTAGTCCCTCAAGTTTTGATGAGCAAATTTATTATGATGAAAGCATGCCTCCTATTTATGATGATTATTGTGATGACATGTATGCTATAAAGAATAAAGATAACCATGAAACTTGTCATCATGATTTTAATTTTCAATTGGATTATGCTTCACATGATAGTTATTTTGTTGAGTTTGCTCCCACTATTATTCATGAGAATAAATCCGCTTATGTGGAGAGTAATAAAACTTCTATGCAAGTAGATCATGAAAAGAAGGCTTTATGTGCTGGTTATATGGTTGAATTCATTCATGATGCTACTAAAAATTATTATGAGGGAGGAACATATGCTTGTAGGAATTGCAATAATATCAAGTTTCCTCTCTATGTGCTTAAAGTTTTAAAGTTATGCTTGTTTTGCCTTCCTATGATAGTTGATTATTGTTCCCATAAGTTGTTTGCTCACAAAATCCCTATGCATAGGAAGTGGGTTAGACTTAAATGTGCTAGTCATATTCTTCATGATGCTCCCTTTATGTTTCAATTCTTATCTTTTATGTGAGCATCATTGAAATCATCATGCCTAGCTAGGGGCGTTAAACATTAGCGCTTGTTGGGAGGCAACCCAATTTTATTTTTGTTACTTGTTTTTTGTTTCTTTTTAGTAATAAATAATTCATATAGCCTTTGTTTATATGTGTTTTTATGTTCTAATTAGTGTTTGTGCCAAGTAGAATCTTTGGGAAGACTTGGGTGAAGTCTTTATGATCTTGCTGTAAAAAACAGAAACTTTAGTGCTCATGAGATTAGCTGCCATTTTTTACTGGAGAGCGATTTTAGGTTGATTCTTTTTGCAGATGATTAATAGACAAATTCCTCAGGTTCACCAATTTATTTCAGAATGTTTGGAGTTCCAGAAGTATACGTTTGATACAGATTACTACAGACTGTTCACGTTTTTGACAGATTCTGTTTTCATTGTGTTGTTTGCTTATTTTGATGAATCTATGAGTAGTATCAGAGGGAATGAACCACAGAGAAGTTGGAATACAGTATATATTACACCAATATGAATTTAGAATGAGTTCACAACAATGCCTAAGTGGTAGTTTTATTTTCTTATACTAACGGAGCTTACGAGTTTTCTATTGAGTTTTGTGTTGTGAAGTTTTCAAGTTTTGGGTAAAGATTTGATGGACTATGGAATAAGGAGTGGCAAGAGCCTAAGCTTGGGGATGCCCAAGGCACCCCAAGGTAATATTCAAGGACAACCAATAGCCTAAGCTTGGGGATGCCCCGGATGGCATCCCCTCTTTCGTCTTCGTCTATCGGTAACTTTACTTGGAGCTATATTTTTATTCACCATATGATATGTGTTTTGCTTGGAGCGTCATTTTATTTTCTTTTGTTTTCCTTGCTGCTTGAATAAAATACCAAGATCTGAAATTATTAAATGTTAGAGAGTCTTCACATAGCTTCATAATTATTCAACTACTCATTGATCTTCACTTATATCTTTCGGAGTAGTTTGTCATTTGCTCTAGTGCTTCACTTATATCCTTTTAGAGCATGGCGGTGGTTTTATTTTGAAGAAATATATGAACTCTCATGATTTACTTATATTATTTTGAGAGTCCTAAACAGCATGGTAATTTGCTTTGGTTATGAAACTAGTCCTAATATGATGGGCATCCAAGAGGGATATAATAAAAACTTCCATATAGAGTGCATTGAATACTATGAGAAGTTTCATACTTGATGATTGTTTTGAGATATGAAGATGGTAATATTAGAGTCATGCTAGTTGAGTAATTGTGAATTTGAGAAATACTTGTGTTGGAGTTTGCAAGTCCCGTAGCATGCACGTATGGTAACCGTTGTGTAACAAATTTGAAGCATGAAGTGTTCTTTGATTGTCTTCCTTATGAGTGGCGGTCGGGGACAAGCGATGGTCTTTTCCTACCAATCTATCCCCCTAGGAGCATGCGCATAGTGCTTGGTTTCGATGACTTGTAGTTTTTGCAATAATTATGTGAGTTCTTTATGACTAATGTTGAGTTCATGGATTATACGCACTCTCATCCTTCCGTCATTGCTAGCCTCTTCGGTACCGTGCATTGCCCTTCTCACCTTGAGAGTTGGTGCAAACTTCGCTGGTGCATCCAAACCCCGTGATATGATACGCTCTATCACACATAAACCTCCTTATATCTTCCTCAAAACAGCCACCATACCTACCTATTATGGCATTTCCATAGCCATTTCGAGATATATTGCCATGCAACTTTCCACCATTTCATTTATTATGACACGCTTCATCATTGTCATATTGCTTTGCATGATCATGTAGTTGACATCGTATTTGTTGCAAAGCCACCATGCATAATTTATCACACATGTCACTCTTAATTCATTGCCCATCCCGGTATACCGCCGGAGGCATTCACATAGAGTCATATTTTGTTCTAAGTATTGAGTTGTAATCTTTGAGTTATAAATAAATAGAAGTGTGATGATCATCATTAATAGAGCATTGTCCTGAAAAAAAGAAAAAAAAGGCAAAAAAAGGCCAAACTAAAAAATGAAAAAAATGAAAAGCCAATAAAAAGGGCCAAATAAAAAATAAAAAAGAGAAATAAAAGGGACAATGCTACTAACCTTTTTCCACACTTGTGCTTCAAAGTAGCGCCATGATCTTCATGATAGAGAGTCTCTTATATTGTCACTTTCATATACTAGTGGGAATTTTTCATTATAGAACTTGGCTTGTATATTCCAATGATGGGCTTCCTCAAAATAGTTTCTTTTGTTGGATGCACATCCACTTAGTTTCTTTTGTTGAGCTTTCATACATTTATAGCTCTAGTGCATCTGTTGCATGGCAATCCCTACTCCCCGCATTGACATCAATTGATGGGCATCTCCATAGCCCATTGATTGGCCGTGTCGATGTGAGACTTTCTCCCTTTTTGTCTTCTCCACACAACTCCCATCATTATATTCTATTCCACCCATAGTGCTATGTCCATGGCTCACGCTCATGTATTGTGTGAAAGTTGAAAAGTTTGAGAATACTAAAGTATGAAACAATTGCTTGGCTTGTCATCGGGGTTGTGCAAGATGAGAGCATTTTGTGTGACGAAAATGGAACATAGCCAAACTATATGATTTTGTAGGGATGAGCTTTCTTTGGCTATGTTATTTTGAGAAGACATAATTGCTTGGTTAGTATGCTTGAAGTATTATTATTTTTATGTCAGTATTAAACTTTTGTCTTGAATCTTATGGATCTGAATATTCTTGCCACAATAAAGAAGATTACATTGATAATTATGTTAGGTAGCATTCCACATCAAAAAATTTGTCTTTATCATTTACCTACTCGAGGACGAGCAGGAATTAAGCTTGGGGATGCTTGATACGTCTCCAACGTTTCTACAATTTTTTATTGTTCCATGCTATTATATTATCCATCTAGGATGTTTTATATGCATTTATATGCTATTTTATATGATTTTTGGGACTAACCTATTAACCCAGAGCCTAGTGCCAGTTTTTTTTTCCTTATTTTTGAGTATCGCAAAAAAGGAAAACCAAACGGAGTCCAATTGACCTGAAATTTCATGGAGATTGTTTTTGGACCAGAAGAAGCCCACGGAGTATCGGAGATGGGCCAGAAGAGTCCCGAGGCACCCATGAGGGTGGGGGGCGCCCCCATACCTCGTGGCCGCCTCGGAGACCCCCTGACTTGTTCCCGACGCCAAAACCTCTTATATATACAGAAACCCCCAAAACATAACCTAGATCGGGAGTTCCGCTACCGCAAGCCTCTATAGCCACCAAAAACCAATCGGGACCATGTTCCGGCACCCTGCCGGAAGGGGGATCCATCACCGGTGGCCATCTTCATCATCTCGGCGCTCTCCATGACGAGGAGGGAGTAGTTCACCCTCGGGGCTGAGGGTATGTACCAGTACCTATGTGTTTGATCTCTCTCTCTCTCTCTCTCTCTCTCTCTCTCTCTCTCTCTCGTGTTCTTGATTCGGCTCGATCTTGATGTATCGCGAGCTTTGCTATTATAGTTGGATCTTATGATGTTTCTCCCCCTCTACTCTCTTGTAATGGATTGAGTTTTCCCTTTGAAGTTATCTTATCGGATTGAGACTTTAAGGATTTGAGAACACTTGATGTATGTCTTGTGTGGGATGCTCGTGGTGACAATGGGGTATTCTATTGATTCACTTGACGTATGTTTTGGTGATCAACTTGCGGGTTCCGTGACCTTGGGAATCTATGCATAGGGGTTGGCGCACGTTTTCGTCTTGACTGAAATTTTGGGGCACTTTTTGAAGTACATTCTGTTGGTCTGAATAGATGAATCTGAGATTGTGTGATGCATATCGTATAATCATACCCACGGATACTTGAGGTGACATTGGAGTATCTAGGTGACAAAAAGGTTTTGGTTGATTTGTGTCTTAAGGCGTTATTCTAGTACGAACTCTAGGATAGATCAAACGGCTTTGTGTTATTTTACTACAGACTCTTGAATAGATCGATCAGAAAGGATAACTTTGAGGTGGTTTCGTACCCTACAATAATCTATTCGTTTGTTCTCCGCTATTAGTGACTTTGGAGTGACTCTTTGTTGCATGTTGAGGGATAGTTATATGATTCAGTTATGTTATTATTGTTGAGAGAACTTGCACTAGTGAAAGTATGAACCCTAGGTCTTGTTTCGAAGCATTGCAATACCATTTACGCTCACTTTTGTCATTATTTACCTTGCTGTTTTTATATTTTCATATTAAAAAAAACCTATATCTACCATCCATATTGCACTTGTATCACCATCTCTTCACCGGACTAGTGCACCTATACAATTTACCATTGTATTTGGTGTGTTGGGGACACAAGAGACTCTTTGTTATTTGGTTGCAGGGTTGTTTGAGAGAGACCATCTTCATCCTACCCCTCCCACGGATTGATAAACCTTAGGTCATCCACTTGAGGGAAATTTGCTATTGTCCTACAAACCTCTGCACTTGGAGGCCCAACAATGCCTACAAGAAGAAGGTTTTGTAGTAGACATCACAGGAGTAGGGTTTTACACCGCAAGGTGGCCCGAACCTGGGTAAACTGCTGTGTTCATCTTCTTCCCCGCTTACGCGAACTCGACGAGGCTAGTCCGTGGGGTGGTGAGCTTGGGACGTGAGCTGGTTGTGATCTTCTTACACGCCCCAGAGTTCGAACCTTATTGGGTCTGCGGAGCCCTGAATCCGACAGTTCCTTTGCATTAAGAGCTTGCACATCCAAAAATAAAAAAGCGCATGACAACCTCTGCTTCCCTCTATGAAGGGCCTCTCTTTGACTTTTATGTATTCACTTTTCATGCAAGAGTCAATAGTATTCTCCTCTATTTCTTTTTATTTTTTCTCTTTTGCAAACATGATGTGGTGGAGAAAGATCTAGGCACATATATCCAGTTGGATATGAGTGATCATGAGTTATTATTGTTAACATCACCCCTGAGGTGAATAAGTTGGGAGGCGGAATTATAAGCCCCTATCTTTCTATGTGTCCGGCTGAAACTTTTTGCTCCATATATATGTTGTGAGTGTTAGTAATCATAGAAGACTAAATGATGGTTGAGTATATGTGGACTTGATAAAAAAGCTCCGACATGAGACCCTTCCTAAAAATATGATGAATTGCAATTGCATTGTTGTCTGAGAACATAGTTTGTTAGTTTTCAAGGAAGTTTATGCTTTATACTTCGATGTTGTGATGAGTTATTACTTGCTCATGAGAAGTTATATGATAATGAATATTGTTGTCGTAATAATGATCATGATGCTACTATGTCTGTATTTTGTTTTTATCGACACCTCTCTCTCTCTCTAAACATGTGGACATGATTATCGATATCGGTTTTCGCTTGAGGACAAGCGAGGTCTAAGCTTGGGGGAGTTGATACGTCCATTTTGCATCATGTTTTCATATTGTTCTTTATAGTGTTTTAAATCAATATAACACTTTATGGAGTAATTATAATGCCTTTTCTCTCATAAGAAACCCCACCAAATTCTATGATGGGACCGTCTGCAAACTCGGTCTGGTGGTTGATATAGAAAAAACTCCCTGAAGAGAGGGACAGTCGCCTTTGTCTGAAGATAAACCTCGCAGAAGACTTGGAATTGGCACAGATTGGTCATAGAGTTGGGACCAATATCTTGAGGGTGGAGGTTGAAGAAATTAAGGAAATCCCGGAAGAATTTTGACCTGGGCGATGAGAAGCCCCTTTGAAGATGATCAATGAACACAATAACTTCTCCTTCGTCAGGTTGGGGGTGCTCTCTTCATCAGGCGCCCGCCAGACGACTATTGTTTCAGTCGGAAGAAGACCTTTCCCCACGAGATCATCAAGTACCAGGGTGGAAACTTGAGATCGGATCGAGTTGCAGGCCTTATCGGTCTTATTCTTGCCAGTCTTGGCCATGATGAGATTCTAAAAAAGACTAAAGCTGTGGGCAAGATATGAATGGTGGGTCATTTTTATAAGCGATAAGTCGCCAGCTGGTTCAAGTGATGGGTTGCCAAATAATAAGGTTACTACGATTGTGGGGCGAGTCAACATGTTTGTTCCATTATTAATAAGTCACCAAGGTACTCAAAATATTAAGCCGGCCAAATAAGGGACAATTATGACTATCAAAATTTGGTGAGTTACAAGATGTAATAACGAGCTGGCAAATCATAGGGCGACCCATTCTACTTAAAGACCTTTTTGGCTTTCAGCTAAGTGTTGGACAGAAACAAGTTTATGTTGAAACGATGGCCACCACAGATCTACAAATTGGTTCAAAAATAAAAATATTCACTAAACCTAAGGTGGACAGTGGAAGCATTGGCTAGCCTATTCACAGGTACTAACAAGGATATGAAGCTTCCAGATGCAAAAATGGTGTTGCTATCACTAATGGAGTATTTCTACTGAAGTTTCATTTGAATCTAGATCTAGATAACAGGCAAGGTGGTATGAATCGAAGAACATCGATGAAC
This sequence comes from Aegilops umbellulata, assembly GCA_032464435.1. Lineage (NCBI taxonomy): Eukaryota > Viridiplantae > Streptophyta > Magnoliopsida > Poales > Poaceae > Aegilops > Aegilops umbellulata. The sequence goes on along the minus strand of CP136060.1, from coordinate 344,099,770 downwards.
TATGAAAAACACTAGGGTATTGCTACGGATCTAAAGGGGGAAATTAGTCATACCTGGATGCGACGAACTACTCCGGGATGATCTTGAGCAGCCTCGACGGCGGCGCGCGTGAAGAATAGGATGCGGTTTACGTCGCCAGAGGACTCGCGGTCGCACGACAGTAGGGCTTTGGTTGCGGGTGACCGAGGCGCGAGAAAGAAGAAGAAGAAGAAGAAGTAGGGAGCGAAGTGGTAAAAGTGAAAAAAGAACCCATATGTGTGTATTTATAAGGCGAAGAGAAGGAGAAAGGGCAAGTGCGAGAATAGAGGAGGCACAATAACTTTTGGAGTAAAGGACGCCTCAATTTTCAGGCCTGGCGGATATACACAAAGATTCGCCGTGATGTCACACTTGAGCCCCTGAAATTCTGGAAGATGACTTCATATTTCAAAGAGATAGAAAATGACAAATGTGGAAGTATCATAAGCCGGAACTTATGACACAGTCATGATGCCAATTCGAAAGGGAAGATGACCCGGAATTATTATCAGTCTGAACATTGACATGAATGAATCCAAGTCAATCTGGGGGCTAATGTTGGGGATATAACCCCACGGTATGACTCGCCCGTTTAGGGCAGGGTTATCCAATGGCAGCCTCAAGAGCAAGACTTGAGATGGGTTTTGGCAATCAAGACCTCAAGGCCTACAGGGCGACTCATAGAGTGGGCCGGCTCACAACGCAGAACCTGAGGCAGCGGCTCACCGAAGGACGCCATAGTTCCCTTTGTTGGAAATATGCCCTAGAGGCAATAATAAAAGCATTATTATTATATTTCCTTGTTCATGATAATTGTCTTTATTCGTGCTATAATTGTGTTATCCGGAAATCGTAATACATGTGTGAATAACAGACAACAATATGTCCCTAGTGAGCCTCTAGTTGACTAGCTCGTTGATCGACAGATAGTCATGGTTTCCTGACTATGGACATTGGATGTCATTGATAACGAGATCACATCATTAGGAGAATGATGTGATGGACAAGACCCAACCCTAAACATAGCATAAGATCGCATAGTTCGTTTGCTAGAGTTTTCCAATGTCAAGTATCCTTTCCTTAGACCATGAGATCGTGTAACTCCCGGATACCGTAGGAGTGCTTTGGGTGTGCCAAACGTCACAACGTAACTGGGTGACTATAAAGGTATACTACGGGTATCTCTGAAAGTGTCTGTTGGGTTGACATGGATCGAGACTGGGATTTGTCACTCCGCTTGACGGAGAGGTATCACCGGGCCCTCTCGGTAATGCATCATCATAATGAGCTCAATGTGATCAAAGTGTTTGATCACGGGATCATGCATTACGGTACGAGAAAAGTGACTTGCCGATAACGAGATTGAACGAGGTATTGGGATACCGACGATCGAATCTCGGGCAAGTAAAATACCGATTGACAAAGGGAATCGTATACGGGATTAATTGAATCCTCGACATCGTGGTTCATCCGATGAGATCATCGTGGAGAATGTGGGATCCAACATGGGTATCCAGATCCCGCTGTTGGTTATTGCCCGAGAGCCGTCTCGGTCATGTCTGCATGTCTCCCGAACCCGTAGGGTCTACACACTTAAGGTTCGGTGACGCTAGGGTTGTGAAGATATGTATATGCAGTAACCCGAATGTTGTTCGGAGTCTCGGATGAGATCTCGGACGTCACGAGGAGTTTCAGAATGGTCCGGAGGTAAAGAATTATATATAGAAAGTGCTGTTTTGGCCATCGGGACAAGTTTCGGGGTTATCAGTATTGTACCGGGACCACCGGAGGGTCCCGGGGGGTCCACCGGGTGGGGCCACCTGCCTTGGGGGGCCACATGGGCTCTAGGGGTGCGCCTTGGCCTACATGGGCCAAGGGGAACCAGCCCCTAGAGACCCATGCGCCTAGAGGGGGGAAACCCTAAAGAGGGGGGGCGCCCCCTTGCTTGGGGGGCAAGCCCCACCCTTGGTCGCCGCCCCCCTAGGAGATTGCATCTCCTAGGGCCGGTGCCCCCCCTAGGGGGCTATATAAAGGGGGAGGGGAGGGGGGCTGCGCACCCTTGCTCCTGGCGCCTCCCTCTCCCTCTCCAACACCTCCTCCTCCTCCGACGTAGAGCTCGGCGAAGCCCTGTCGGAGTACTGCGGCTCCACCATCACCACGCCGTCGTGCTGCTGCTGGAGTCTTCTTCCCCAACCTCTCCTTTGCCTTGCTGGATCAAGAAGAAGGAGATGTTACGCTGACCATACGTGTGTTGAACGCGGAGGTGCCGTCCTTTCGGTGCTAGGATCTCCGGTGATTTGGATCACGTGTGTACGACTACCTCATCCCCGTTCATTGAACGCTTCCGCTCGCGATCTACAAAGTGGTATGTAGATGCAATCTCTCTCCCATGACTCGTTGCTTAGATGAACTCATAGATGGATCTTGGTGAAACCGTAGGAAAATTTTTAATTTTCTGCAACGTTCCCCTACAGTGGCATCATGAGCTAGGTCTATGCGTAGTTCTCTATTGCACGAGTAGAACACAATTTGTTGTGGGCGTAGATGTTGTCAACTTTCTTGCCGCTACTAGTCTTATCTTGCTTCAGCGATATTGTGGGATGAAGCGGCCCGGACCAACCTTACACGTAATCTTACGTGAGACCGGTTCCACCGACTAACATGCACTAGTTGCATAAGGTGGCTGGCGGGTGTCTGTCTCTCCCACTTTAGTTGGAGCGGATTCGATGAAAAGGGTCCTTATGAAGGGTAAATAGAAGTTGACAAATCACGTTGTGGCTTTCACGTAGGTAAGAAAACGTTCTTGCTAGAACCCTAATTCAGCCACGTAAAACTTGCAACAACAATTAGAGGACATCTAACTTGTTTTTGCAGCAAGTGCTTTGTGATATGATATGGCCAAAGTTGTGATGAATGATGAATGATCTATATGTGATGTATGAGATGTTCATGCTATTGTAATAGGAATCACGACTTGCATGTCGATGAGTATGACAACCGGCAGGAGCCATAGGAGTTGTCTTTATTTTTTGTATGACCTGCGTGTCATTGAGAAACGCCATGTAAATTACTTTACTTTATTGCTAAACGCGTTAGCCATAGTAGTAGAAGTAATAGTTGGCGAGCAACTTCATGGAGACACGATGATGGAGATCATGATGATGGAGATCATGGTGTCAAGCCGGTGACAAGATGATCATGGAGCCCCAAGATGGAGATCAAAGGAGCTATGTGATATTGGCCATATCATGTCACGCTTATTATTTGATTGCATGTGATGTTTATCATGTTTTGCATCTTGTTTACTTAGAACGACGGTAGTAAATAAGATGATCCCTCATAATAATTTCAAGAAAGTGTTCCCCCTAACTATGCAACGTTGCGACAGTTCGTTGTTTCGAAGCACCACGTGATGATCGGGTGTGATAGATTCTAACGTTCACATACAACGGGTGTAAGACAGATTTACACATGCAAACACTTAGGTTGACTTGACGAGCCTAGCATGTACAGACATGGCCTCGGAACACAGAAGACCGAAAGGTCGAGCATGAGTCGTATAGAAGATACGATCAACACGAAGATGTTCACCGATGTTGACTAGTCCGTCTCACGTGATGATCGGACACGGCCTAGTTGACTCGGATCATGTAATACTTAGATGACTAGAAGAGGGATGTCTATCTAAGTGGGAATTCATTAAATAATTTGATTAAATGAACTTTATTATCATGAACTTAGTCTAAAATATTTACAATATGTCTTGTAGATCAAGTGGCCAACGTAGTCCTCAACTTCAACGCGTTCCTAGAGAAAACCAAGCTGAAAGACGATGGCAGCAACTATACGGACTGGGTCCGCAATCTGAGGATCATCCTCATAGCTGCCAAGAAAGATTATGTCCTACGAGCACCGCTGGGTGACGCACCTATTCTCCCTGCAGAACAAGACGTTATGAACGCTTGGCAGTCACGCTGCGATGATTACTCCCTCGTTCAGTGCGGCATGCTTTACAGCTTAGAGCCGGGGCTCCAAAAGCGTTTTGAGAGACATGGAGCATATGAGATGTTCGAAGAGCTGAAAATGGTTTTCCAAGCTCATGCCCGGGTCGAGAGATATGAAGTCTCCGACAAATTCTTTAGCTGTAAGATGGAGGAAAATAGCTCTGTCAGTGAACACATACTCAAAATGTCTGGGTTGCACAACCGCTTGACTCAACTGGAAGTTAATCTCCCGGATGAAGCGGTCATTGACAGAATCCTCCAGTCGCTTCCACCTAGATACAAGAGCTTTGTGATGAACTACAATATGCAGGGGATGGTAAAGACCATTCCTGAGGTATATGCTATGCTGAAATCAGCAGAGGTAGAAATCAAGAAGGAGCATCAAGTGTTGATGGTGAATAAAACCACTAAGTTCAAGAAGGGCAAGGGTAAAAAGAACTTCAAGCAGGACGGCAAGGAAGTTGCCGCACCCGGTAAGCAAGTTGCCGGGAAGAAGCCAAAGAATGGACCCAAGCCCGAGACTGAGTGTTTTTATTGCAAGGGAAGTGGTCACTGGAAGCGGAACTGCCCCAAATACTTAGCGGACAAGAAGGCCGGCAAAACAAAAGGTATATGTGATATACATGTAATTGATGTGTACCTTACCAGTACTCGTAGTAGCTCTTGGGTATTTGATACCGGTGCAGTTGCTCACATTTGTAACTCAAAGCAGGAGATGCGGAATAAACGGAGACTAGCGAAGGACGAGGTGACGATGCGGCGTCGGGAATGGTTCCAAGGTCGATGTGATCGCCGTCGGCACGCTACCTCTACATTTACCTACGGGATTAGTTTTAAACCTCAATAATTGTTATTTAGTGCCAAGTTTGAGCATGAACATTGTGTCTGGATCTCGTTTAATTCGAGATGGCTACTCATTTAAATCCGAGAATAATGGTTGTTCTATTTATATGAGAGATATGTTTTATGGTCTGCTCCGATGGTTAATGGTTTATTCCTAATGAATCTCGTACGTGATGATACACATATTCATAGTGTGAATGCCAAAAGAGTTAAAGTTGATAACAATAGTCCCACATATTTATGGCACTGCCGCCTTGATCACATAGGTGTCAAACGCATGAAGAAGCTCCATGCAGATGGACTTTTAGAGTCTCTTGATTATGAATCATTTGACACGTGCGAACCATGCCTCATGGGTAAAATGACCAAGACTCCGTTCTCAGGAACAATGGAGCGAGCAACCAACTTATTGGAAATCATACATACCGATGTGTGTGGTCCAATGAGTGTTGAGGCTCGCGGTGGCTATCGTTATGTTCTCACCCTCACTGATGACTTGAGTAGATATGGGTATATCTACTTGATGAAACACAAGTCTGAGACCTTTGAAAAGTTCAAGGAATTTCAGAGTGAGGTTGAAAATCAACGTGATAGAAAGATCAAGTTTCTACGATCAGATCGTGGAGGAGAATACTTGAGTCACAAATTTGGCACACACTTAAGAAAATGTGGAATAGTTTCACAACTCACGCTGCCTGGAACACCTCAGCGTAACGGTGTGTCCGAACGTCGTAATCGCACTCTATTAGATATGGTGCGATCTATGATGTCACTTACCGATTTACCGCTATCTTTTTGGGGCTATGCTTTAGAGACTGCCGCATTCACTTTAAATAGGGCTCCGTCTAAATCCGTTGAGACGACACCATATGAATTATGGTTTGGGAAGAAACCTAAGCTGTCGTTTCTAAAAGTTTGGGGATGCGATGCTTATGTCAAGAAACTTCAACCTGAAAAGCTCGAACCCAAGTCGGAAAAATGCGTCTTCATAGGATACCCTAAAGAAACTGTTGGGTATACCTTATACCTCATATCCGAAGGCAAGATCTTTGTTGCCAAGAATGGATCCTTTCTAGAGAAGGAGTTTCTCTCGAAAGAAGTAAGTGGGAGGAAAGTAGAACTTGATGAAGTGTTACCTCTTGAACCGGAAAATGGCGAAACTCAAGAAAACGTTTCTGAGGTGCCTGCACCGACTAGAGAGGAAATTAATGATGATGATCAAGATACTTCTAATCAAGCTCCTACTGAAATTCAAAGGTCCACAAGGACACGTTCCACACCAGAGTGGTACGGGAACCCTGTCTTGGAAATCATGTTGTTAGACAACGGTGAACCTTCGAACTATGAGGAAGCAATGGCGGGCCCGAATTCCGACAAATGGCTGGAAGCCATGAAATCCGAGATAGGATCCATGTATGAAAACGAAGTATGGACTTTGACTGACTTGCCCGTTGAGCGGCGAGCCATAGAAAATAAATGGATCTTTAAGAAGAAGACAGACGCGGATGGTAATGTGACCATCTATAAAGCTCGGCTTGTCGCTAAGGGTTATCGACAAGTTCAAGGAATTGACTACGATGAGACTTTCTCACCGGTAGCGAAGCTGAAGTCCGTCCGAATCATGTTAGCAATTGCCGCATTCTACGATTATGAAATATGGCAAATGGACGTCAAAACGGCATTCCTTAATGGTTTCCTTAAGGAAGAATTGTATATGATGCAGCCGGAAGGTTTTGTCGATCCTAAGAATGCTGACAAGGTGTGCAAGCTCCAACGCTCGATTTATGGGTTGGTGCAAGCATCTCGGAGTTGGAACATTCGCTTTGATGAGATGATCAAAGCGTTTGGGTTTACGCAGACTTATGGAGAAGCCTGCGTTTACAAGAAAGTGAGTGGGAGCGCTGTAGCATTTCTCATATTATATGTAGACGACATACTTTTGATGGGAAATGATATAGAACTCTTGGACAGCATTAAGGCCTACTTGAATAAGAGTTTTTCAATGAAGGACCTTGGAGAAGCTACTTATATATTAGGCATCAAGATCTATAGAGATAGATCAAGACGCCTCATAGGTCTTTCACAAAGCACATACCTTGATAAGATATTGAAGAAGTTCAATATGGATCAATCTAATAAGGGGTTCTTACCTGTGTTACAAGGTGCGAAATTGAGCTCAGCTCAATGTCCGACCACAGCAGAAGATATAGAAGAGATGAGTGTCATCCCCTATGCCTCAGCCATAGGTTCTATTATGTATGCCATGCTGTGTACCAGACCTGATGTAAACCTTGCCGTAAGTTTGGTAGGAAGGTACCAAAGTAATCCCGGCAAGGAACACTGGACAGCGGTCAAGAATATCCTGAAGTACCTGAAAAGGACTAAGGAAATGTTTCTCGTTTATGGAGGTGACGAAGAGCTCGTCGTAAAGGGTTACGTCGACGCTAGCTTCGACACAGATCTGGATGACTCTAAGTCACAAACCGGATACGTGTATATTTTGAACGATGGGGCAGTAAGCTGGTGCAGTTGAAAGCAGAGCGTCGTTGCGGGATCTACATGTGAAGCGGAGTACATGGCAGCCTCGGAGGCAGCACATGAAGCAATTTGGGTGAAGGAGTTCATCACCGACCTCGGAGTCATACCCAATGTGTCGGGGCCAATCAAACTCTTCTGTGACAACACTGGAGCTATTGCACTTGCCAAGGAGCCCAGGTTTCACAAGAAGACCAGGCACATCAAGCGTCGCTTCAACTCCATTCGTGAAAATGTTCAAGATGGAGACATAGAAATTTGTAAAGTGCACACGGATCTGAATGTCGTAGATCCGTTGACTAAACCTCTCCCTAAGGCAAAACATGATCAGCACCAGAACTCTATGGGTGTTCGATTCATCACAATGTAACTAGATTATTGACTCTAGTGCAAGTGGGAGACTGTTGGAAATATGCCCTAGAGGCAATAATAAAAGCATTATTATTATATTTCCTTATTCATGATAATTGTCTTTATTCGTGCTATAATTGTGTTATCCGGAAATCGTAATACATGTGTGAATAACAGACAACAACGTGTCCCTAGTAAGCCTCTAGTTGACTAGCTCGTTGATCAATAGATAGTCATGGTTTCCTGACTATGGGCATTGGATGTCAATGATAACGAGATCACATCATTAGGAGAATGATGTGATGGACAAGACCCAACCCTAAACATAGCATAAGATCGCATAGTTCGTTTGCTAGAGTTTTCCAATGTCAAGTATCCTTTCCTTAAACCATGAGATCGTGTAACTCCCGGATACCGTAGGAGTGCTTTGGGTGTGCCAAACGTCACAACGTAACTGGGTGACTATAAAGGTATACTACGGGTATCTCTGAAAGTGTCTGTTGGGTTGACATGGATCGAGACTGGGATTTGTCACTCCGCTTGACGGAGAGGTATCACCGGGCCCTCTCGGTAATGCATCATCATAATGAGCTCAATGTGATCAAAGTGTTTGATCACGGGATCATGCATTACGGTACGAGAAAAGTGACTTGCCGATAACGAGATTGAACGAGGTATTGGGATACCGACGATCGAATCTCGGGCAAGTAAAATACCGATTGACAAAGGGAATCGTATACGGGATTAATTGAATCCTCGACATCGTGGTTCATCCGATGAGATCATCCTGGAGCATGTGGGAGCCAACATGGGTATCCAGATCCCGCTGTTGGTTATTGCCGAGAGCCGTCTCGGTCATGTCTGCATGTCTCCCGAACCCGTAGGGTCTACACACTTAAGGTTCGGTGATGCTAGGGTTGTGAAGATATGTATATGCAGTAACCCGAATGTTGTTCGGAGTCCCGAATGAGATCCCGGACGTCACGAGGAGTTTCGGAATGGTCCGTAGGTAAAGAATTATATATAGAAAGTGCTGTTTTGGCCATCGGGACAAGTTTCGGGGTTATCGGTATTGTACCGGGACCACCGGAGGGTCCCGGGGGGTCCACCGGGTGGGGCCACCTGCCTCGGGGGGGCACATGGGCTCTAGGGGTGCGCCTTGGCCTACATGGGCCAAGGGGAACCAGCCCCTAGAGGCCCATGCGCCTAGAGGGGGGAAACCCTAAAGAGGGGGGGCGCCCCCTTGCTTGGGGGGCAAGCCCCACCCTTGGCCGCCGCCCCCCTAGGAGATTGCATCTCCTAGGGCCGGCGCCCCCCCCCTAGGGGGCTATATAAAGGGGGGAGGGGAGGGGGGCTGCTCACCCTTGCTCCTGGCGCCTCCCTCTCCCTCTCCAACACCTCCTCCTCCTCCGTAGAGCTCGGCGAAGCCCTGTCGGAGTACTGCGGCTCCACCATCACCACGTCGTCGTGCTGCTGCTGGAGTCTTCTTCCCCAACCTCTCCTTTGCCTTGCTGGATCAAGAAGAAGGAGACGTTACGCTGACCGTACGTGTGTTGAACGCGGAGGTGCCGTCCTTTCGGTGCTAGGATCTCCGGTGATTTGGATCACGTCATGTACAACTACCTCATCCCCGTTCGTTGAACGCTTCCGCTCGCGATCTACAAAGTGGTATGTAGATGCAATCTCTCTCCCATGACTTGTTGCTTAGATGAACTCATAGATGGATCTTGGTGAAACCGTAGGAAAAATTTTAATTTTCTGCAACGTTCCCCTACACCCTTACTTAGGAAACAAGAAATAGGAAACTGATCAGGGCACGGGTCGTACTATGACTCAGACTCTGTTGTAAGCCCAGGGCCTTGACCTGTTTATAAAGGGGAGCCCCTGAGGCAGAAATACTAAGTTACAAGCTCTTGAGTACTAGGATATCCAAGTCGCACCCTTGTAATCAAGATCATCATCATTAGTATCAATCAAGCAGGAGTAGGCTATTACCTCTACCGTGAGGGGCCGAACCTGTGTAAACCCTTGTCTTTCCATTCTGATCAACCCCGTTCAAGCTACTACCTCACGGCGATGGCCTCGTGACTAATTCCTTTCACGAGGACATATGCCGTGACAAAACCACGGCATTTGCCAACACGCTTTACACCAATATGACCTAAGCAGTAGTGCCACAAGTATGTGGTACTATCATTATTCGCTTTGCATCTTTTGGCATCAATGTTATGAACATGTGTATCACTACTATCGAGATTCAACAACAATAAACCATTCAGATTTGGTGCATGACTATATAAATAGAACAACCATTATTCTCCTATTTAAATGAATAACCGTCTCACAATAAACAAGATCCAGAAATAATATGCATGCTTAACTTAGGCACCAAATAACAATTATTTAGGTTTAAAACTAATCTTGAAGGTAGACGTAGAGGGAGTGTGTCGACGGTGATCACATCAACCTTGGAGCCATTTCCAACGCACATCATCACCTTGTCCTTATCTAGTCTTTGTTTATTCTGTAGCTTTTGTTTCGAGTTACAAATATTAGCAACTGAACCGGTATCAAATACTCAGGCACTACTATGAGCACTGGTAAGGTACACATCAATAACATGTATATCAAATATACCTTTGTTGACGTTGTCAGCCTTCTTATCTACCAAATACTTGGGCAGTTACGCTTCCAGTGGCCATTCCCCTTGCAATAGAAACACTCAATGTCAGGTTTGGGTCCAGCTTTGGGCTTCTTCACTGGAGCAGCAACTTGCTTGCCACTCTTCTTGAAGTTCCCCTTCTTTCCCTTAGCCTTCTTGAGACTGGTGGTCTTCTTAACCATCAACACTTGATACTCTTTTTTCTTTCTACTTCCGCGGTTTTAAGCATCACAAAATGCTCAAGGAGTGTCTTCTCTATCCCTTGCATGTTATAGTTCATAACGAAGCCCTTGCAGCTTGGTGGCAATGACCGGAGAACCCTGTCAATCGCTAGTTCATCAGGAATATTAACTCCCAACTGATTCGGGCGATTGGCATACCCAGACATTTTGAGTACGTGCTCGCTAACGGAGATGTTCTCTTCCATCTTACAACTAAAGAACTTGTTTGAGGCATCATACCTCTCCACATGGGCGTGAGTCTGAAACACCATTTTCATTTCCTCAATCATCTCATATGCCCCGTGGTGCTCTACGTTTTTTGAGCCTTGGTTCTAATCCATACAGTATGGCGCACTAAATTATCGATTGGTCATCAACATGTGTCTGCTAGACGTTCACAACATCTATAGACGTCCTAGGAAGGGGTGGCATACTGAGCGGTGCATCAAGGACTTAAGCCTTCTGTGCAGCAGTGAGGATAATCCTCAGATTATGAAGCCATTCCGCAAAGTTGCTTCCATCATCTTTCAGTTTTTCTTTCTCTAGGAACGCATTGAAATTGAGCGGAACTACAACGCGAGCCATTTAACTACAACATATTTGCAAAGACACTTAGACTAAGTTCATGATAATTAGTTCAAATTAATCAAATTACTAATGAACTCTCACTTAAATCAACATCCCTCAAGTTGTTTAGTGATACATGATCCAAATTCACTAACCCATGTCCGATCATCACGTGAAATGGAGTAGTTTCAATGGTGAACATCAACATGTTGATCATATCATCCATATGACTCATGTTTAACCTTTCAATTCGATGTGTTCCGAAATCATATTTGTACATACTAGGTTCGTCAAGTTAACCAACGTATTTCTACATGTGTAAAACTAGCTTACACCTGTTGAATGTGAACGTAGAATTTATCACACCCGATCATCACGAGGTGCTTCAAAACGACGAACTTTCGCAACCGTGCATACTATGGGAGAACACTTCTATCTTGATATTAAGTGTGGGTGATCATCTTATAATGCTACCGTCACGGTCTAAGCAAAATGAGATGCATAAAAAGACAAACATCACATGCAAGCAATATGTGACATGATATGACCTTATTCTTCTTGTGCCTTTGATCACCATCTCCAAAGCACCAACATGATCTCCATCACCACCAGCATGGCACCTAGGCCCTCGGTGCCATCATATGGTTGTCTCCACCAACTATTACTTCTACAAGTATTGCTAACTCATGATAAAGTAAAGCAATTACATGGCATTTAATTATTGATAGGCATGTCATACAATAATATTAAGACAACCATATGCATGGCTCCTACCGGTTGTCGTACTCATCGACGTGCAAGTCATGAAAGATTAAAAAACATGATCATCTCATACATCACATTATTTCTTGGCCATACCACATCACATGTCCCGCAAAAACAAGTTAGACGTCCTCTACTTTGTTCTTGCAAATTCTGTGTGGCTTCTATGAGGAACGTATAAGAACCTCTCTTACCTACGAAAAGCCACAATGGTGATTTAAATTTTGCCTTTTAACCTTTTCAGGACCGCCATTGTCAAATCAGATTTTAACTGTAGTGGGAGAGACATAGAACCGCCAGCCGCTTTATGTAATACAAGTTACATGTCAGTTGCATAATGGTCTCTTATGCATGGACAAGAAAAGTTGGTCCAGGCCGCTTCATCGCACTATGCCGCCAAATCCAAAATAATAAAGGAGGTAGCAACATGAACATCAACACCCACAATAAAATTGTGTTCTACTCCTGCAAAATATCTATGCATAGATGGTGCGCTGATACCACTATCGTGAATCTTTGCATGGAAAACAAAAATAAATTCTAGGAATTCACCCAAGATCCAATCTACTAGATGCTAGCAACGAGTCAGAAAGTCTACATACCCTTGTAAACCTAAAGCGAAAATGTTCTAACAACGTGGTTCGCATAGATGTACTTTCTTCGCGATCCAATCTGATCCCGCACCGCATGAACAACACCTTCGAGATATGCACATGTAAGACTCAATGACGTCTTCTTATTCTTGATCCAGCAAGCGAGGGGAGAGGTAGATGGGATCCAGGCCAGCAGCACGATGGCGTGGTGGTGGAGTTTATGGTGGAGCTCCGGTAGGGCTTCACCAAGCGTTTGCGGAGGAGGAGGGAGGAGTAGCAGGGAGGAAGGTGCCAAGGGATGGATGGGCTACTGCCCCCTGCGCCTCCCCTCTTTACATAGGCGTGGGGGAGGGGGCTTAGCCCCTCCTCCAAGCCCCTAGGCTCAGCGGCCAAGGCGGGGATGGGGAAGGAAATCCCCGTCTTTTTTCCTTTTCCACCGATTGTGATCCCCCCTTTTTAGGGATCTTGATATTATCCCTTCGGGATTTGATCCTATTCCGTTTAGGGGGGGATCTTGGTGCGTCTGGATCAGGGTGTGGGGCCTTGACCCACTACCCACGTCCATGTGGGTCCCTCCATGCAGATGGGCCCCACTCTGAAACCTTCTAGAACCTTCCCGCTACAATACCGAAAAATCCCAAACATTTTCCAGATCCCTGGAACCCTGAAAACCACTTTCCTTATATGAAATTTCATCTCTGGACCATTCTGAAGCTCCTCGTGATACACCAGATCCTATCTGAGACTCGGAACTATCTCCAGTCTCACCATTACTAATACGCCATTCCTACCCAAGCATCATTGAATGTTAAGTGTGTGACCCTACGGTTTCGAGAACATGCGGACATGATCGAGACAACTTCTCCGATCAATAATCAATAGCAGGACCTGGATGCCCATAAAGACTCCCACATATTCAATAAAGATCTTTATCAATTTGATCCACAACGTTGAGGATTGAAACAATCCCATATTCCATCCCCTTTGTCTTGCGATATTTTACTTGCCCGAGATTCGATCGTCGGTATCACCATGCCTAGTTCAATCTCGTTACCTGGCAAGTTCTTTTTACTCGTTTTGTAATACAATATCCCCGTGACTGAACGCGTTGGTCACATGGTTGCAAACTACTTTGGATGTTGTATTACCGAGAGGGCCCAGAGATATCTCTCTGTCACATGGAGTGACAAATTCCAGTCTTGATCCATGTAACCCACTAGTACCTTCCGAGATACCTAAAGAGCACCTTTATGATCACCCAGTTACGAAGTGATGGTTGATCACAAAGCACTCTTCCGATGTTAGGGAGTGGCATGATCGCATGGTCTAAGGAATAGATACTCGACATAAGAAAGCTATGACAATTTAAACTTAGTGACATGATTAGATGCTAATCTTATGATTGGGTCTGTTCATCGCATCATTCTTCTAATGATGTGATCCCGTTATTAAATGACAACTCATGTCTATGGTTAGGAAACCTTAACCATCTTTAAACAACGAGCTAGTCTAGTAGACGCTCACTAGGGACACAGTATTTGTTTAGGTAACATATATTTGAGTTTTCATTAATACAATTAAGCATGGAGGATAAACACTTATCAAGAACAAGGAAATATGATAATAGCAACTTTATTATTGCCTCTAGGGCATATTTCCCACATCCCTGTGTCCATAACATAGTACATCTTGAATTTTTCTTAAAAGTCAAATTTCATAAACTTTGAGAAAATTTATAGAGAAATTATTTATGACTGCAACTCAACATATACTACATGAAAATACATTTCATGATGAATCTAATTAATTATAATGATTTCATATACTTTTTTAAAAAAAGTGGATAATTCCCGGCCTCTGCATCGAGCGATGTACACAACCATATATATTATTAATAATTCAAAAATCCAGCAGCCAAACAACATCGAGTTGAAAAAAAGGCAGAAATGAAACTCAAGGCCGCATGCCTCGCGAAAGTTATTCCACTAGATAACCACTAACCCTATGATAAAAGAAAAACTCAAAATGAAAAATATACAACTCCTAGGCTACGCCTTCAAAAAGAAATCGCCGCACGTACGTCGATGATGACGAGTCCAACCCAAGGTACATTCCGGGATTTCCCAAAGCCAAGTTTCAATCCGTCGGCATAGTCTGATAAGAAAATATTGTGTTCCGTATTCTAAATGTTGATAGTTTCTTTTTTTGCGGGATAGATGTTGATAGTTTTTTCTATAAATCTGATTAAGGTAAATTTAATTATTATTTTTAAAAAATGGAGATGGTAGCTGCGTAACGAGTAGATTCCACGTCGAGCAAGAAAACGGCGTGCACAAGGTTCGGAATCTCCGAGAGCCGCGGTACCTTGAAGGCGATCTCCTGTGTAAAATCACTTGTGCTTCCTGATGTGCGCGTACATCGTTCTCTCTTATTTCTGCGCCTTTTCTTTTCTCTAAGCCAATCACCATCCCTCCAATGGTGCAGGCATTGTTCGATCCCCCTGAACCCAACTTGATCTTTTCACTACTAATTATATAATCCTTTTGCCTAGCTAGCTACCACGCAACTTCCCTGGCGACAAGGAAAAACAGTGCCACCACCCTTGTCCGCGACCCATCGATGGAACTGACGCCATGCGCATTTGCGCGGCACTATCGCAAATGTCCAAATCAAAGCCAACCAAATACCTGACGATCGACCGCAAGGGCCACCCCGCGGCTTCGAGCCCTGGATTAAAAACACTAACTTGGCGCCAAAGCTGGCTGGCCAGTCGTCCACGCCGCTAATTAATAATGGGTGCCCAACATGGTTTTGCCTAGGATACGCAGTATAGAAAAGACGCCGAGAAGTTGAACAAGCAAGCAATCCAAGCCTACGAGGCTAGCTACAGCGACCGAATATAAGATTCAGCTCGGTGCAAACTAAACATTTGTATTTGCAACACAAGTTGATGGGAAAACTAAGCACCATTTTGTGTGGTTTGCTGTTGGATCTGGTCAATGATCGCGGTTAGGTTCATCGATCCTCGCAATTAGAAGGTGACGCCGCTTCGTTTCCACAGATGATGGAGAAAGTTTGTCACGGCTCAGCCGGTCACCGTCTCCTTTTAGCAACAAGGAAACAACCGGCCAACAGAGCTGCTTTGCGATGCCCTGCGTACGCACCACAAGAAAAACATTACTTTTTGGAAGAAGAGGAAGAAAGCCCATATTGCAACACGTGCCCATTGATCCAGGCCGAGAAAAAGGATCGCAATGCCGACGTTTGCAGGTATTGTTGAAAGTACAAGTTGGCAAATTTCCCACTGGAAATTCCTGCAAAATGAACCCACTCGCGCAGAAAGAAGACCTATGAAAACTATGGACCACTACAATTCCCATGGAATTTCTCGGAACCACATAGGACCTAAATTTTCCCCATCCAAGGGAAGCAACCATCACATGGATTCACCTTAATGCCTTTTGGCCCCTATCTTTCTCTTCTTCATTCGATCTAGTACACCGTTCCCTCTTCCCCACCCGCCACACCCCCCCCCCCTCTGTATGACCAGATGCATCGTGTTTTAAACTGTGTGGTTCATTCCGATGTTATTCCTATACCTTATTTTTATTGTTAATGTCCAAAAGTACCCAAATCTTGTAGTTCGAAGGAAAAAACAACACCTTGCCTTTTTTGAACATGGATAGGCGCCAAACTACCATTCATTTCAAGAGCATATTACAATTTTAATTACATAGCCATCGGTGTTGGCATTCTAGATAGTTTGGACAAACCGACAATGGATATCATTACGAATTGAATTTGTATAGTGAAAGTGCAACTATCGTTAGGTGGTTTTGGTAATTCATAACAACATATAGCTCATTGAGCTAATGCTATTTCAAGACAATTATTTCAGGAAAGCTCAATGATTGGCATGGCATAGATGGTGAAAGTGGAACCCTCAAAATGCTAAGGACAAAGGATTGGCTCAAGCTCAAAAGCTCAAGACTCTTCATTTTACATTTTAGTGATCCAAAATCACATTGAGTCCATAGGAAAAGCCAATACTATCAAGGAGGGATGAGGTGTTGCTTAATGAGCCTTTTGCTTCATGTGCTTAATGATATGCTCCAAAATCCTCAGCTACTTTCCCATATCCACAAATGACCTAAACTCCAAGCCAAACTCGGTCCTACCGATTCTTTCCATCCGGCGCCACCGAGTTTCACTTGTCATAAGCCACTGCCAAACCCTAGCAAATCGGTTCTACCGATAGGGATCTCGGTCTCACCAAGATGGGATTGCAATCTCTCTGTTTCCTTTTCGTAACTTTTCGGTCTCACCGAAAGAGCGAATCGGTCCCACCGAGATTGCAATGTAAACTCTTTGTTTCCCTTTTGTAACTTTTCGGTCTCACCGAAAGAGCAAATCGGTCCCACCGAGTTTACCTGACCAATTCTCTGGTTAGCTAATTACCAAATCGGTCTCACCGAGTTTGTGTAATCGGTCTCACCGAGATTACGTTATGCCCTTACCCTAACCATATCGGTCCTACCGAATTGCATGTCAGTCCCACCGAAAATCTCTAACGGTCACTAGGTTTACTATTTCGGTCCGACCGAGTTTGTTGATTCGGTCCCACCGAGATTGGTAAATTGTGTGTAACGGTTGGATTTTGTGTGGAGGCTATATATACCCCTCCAGCTCCTCTTCATTCGTGGAGAGAGCCATCAGAACACATCTACACTTCCAACTCATATGTTCTGAGAGAGAACCACCTACCCTTGTGTTGAGGCCAAGATATTCCATTCCTACCATATAAATCTTGATCTCTAGCCTTCCCCAGGTTGCTTTCCACTCAAATCTTCTTTCCACCAAATCCAAATACTGTGAGAGAGAGTTGAGTGTTGGGGAGACTATCATTTGAAGCACAAGAGTAAGGAGTTCATCATCAACACACCATTTGTTACTTCTTGGAGAGTGGTGTCTCCTAGATTAGCTAGGTGTCACTTGGGAGCCTCCGACAAGATTGTGGAGTTGAACCAAGGAGTTTGTAAGGGCAAGGAGATCGCCTACTTCGTGAAGATCTACCGCTAGTGAGGCAAGTCCTTCGTGGGCGATGGCCATGGTGGGATAGACAAGGTTGCTTCTTCGTGGACCCTTCGTGGGTGGAGCCCTCCGTGGACTCGCGCAACCGTTACCCTTCGTGGGTTGAAGTCTCCATCAGCGTGGATGTAGGATAGCACCACCTATCCGAACCACGGGAAAAACACCCGTGTCTCCAATTGCGTTTGAATTCTCCAAACCCTTCCCTTTATATTCTTGCAAGTTGCATGCTTTACTTTCCGCTACTTATATACTCTTTGGATGCATTCTTGAATTGTGTGATGATTGCTTGACTTGTCCTAAAGTTGCTAAAATCTGCCAAGAACTAAAATTGGGAAAATGTTAAGTTTTCATTTGGTCAAGTAGTCTAATCACCCTCCCTCTAGACATACTTCCGATCCTACAAGTGGTATCAGAGCTTTGGTCTCCATTTGCTTTGATTTCCATAGCTTTTGGTGGTCATAGCCTTGGTTTCACAACCTAGGAGAGTATGGCGTCTAGCGAGGGAAATTATCACCGTAGAGGTCCTTACTTTGATGGTACTAATTTTGCTAGTTGGAAGCATAAAATGAAAATGCATATTCTTGGACATAACCGCGCCGTTTGGGCTATTGTGTGTGTTGGTTTGCAAGGTGACTTCTTCGATGGGAAAGAACCAAACCGTGAAGCTACCGCGGATGAGTTGAAGATGCTACAATACAACGCTCAAGCTTGTGATATTCTCTTCAACGGATTGTGCCCCGAAGAATTCAACAAAATCAGCCGTCTTGAGAATGCAAAGGAAATTTGGGATACTTTGATTGATATGCACGAAGGTACTGACTCCGTCAAGGAATCCAAATTGGATGTGCTTCAAAGTCAACTTGACAAGTTCAAAATAAAGGTTGGTGAAGGTGTCGCCAAAATGTACTCTAGGCTTGCTCTCATCACAAACGAGATTGCCGGCTTAGGGAGTGAAGAGATGACCAACAGATTCATCATCAAGAAGATCCTAAGAGCCTTGGATGGAAAATATGATACCGTGTGCACATTGATCCAAATGATGCCCAATTACAAAGATCTCAAGCCAACGGAGGTCATTGGAAGAATTGTTGCTCATGAGATGTCGCTCAAGGATAAAAAGGAACTTCACAACAAATCAAGTGGTGCCTACAAAGCCTCATGTGAAGTCCCCACATCATCAAGTGAGAAACAAAACTTCAACGAAGAATTGAGCCTAATGGTGAAGAACTTCAACAAGTTCTACAAGAGTAGAAGCAAAGATAGAAGCTCCAAGTCAAGGTCCTACAATGACAAAAGATCTTCTAGTCGAGAGCGAAACTGCTACAATTGTGGAAGACCCGGACACTATTCCAATGAGTGTACGGCTCCCTACAAAAGAAGAGAAGATTCTCCAAAAAGAAGAGGCAAAAGAGAAGAATCACCATCAAGAGAGAGAAGGAGTAGAGATGATCGTTATGAACGAAGATACTCACGGAGGAGCAAGGATTCGGAAAGAAAGGAAAAATCATCAAGGAGCTACACAAAACAAAGACATCAAGCTCATGTTGGTGAATGGGTATCCGGCTCCGACTCCGACAACCACTCCGAGAGAAGTTATCACTCCGATTTTGAATATACTCAAGATGAAGGTGTTGCCGGTCTAGCACTTGTGTCAACCAACTCCTACGACATATTTGACTCACCAAATGAAGGAATTGGAAGATGCTTCATGGCCAAAGGTCCTAAGGTAACTCACCCTGAGTATGTTGACTTCAATAGTGATGAAGATGACTTGTTAGGTGATGATGATTTACTTGTTGACAACTCTAGTGATGAATACTATGATGAAACGTCAATTAATCATGCTAATCAAGATAAAACGAATGACAATGATAAGGAGAAAATTGAGGCTCTAACTAAAGAACTAAACACTCTTAAGTTAGCTCATGAAACTATCTTCGAAGATCATCGAGAACTTTTAAGAGCTCATGAGAAGTTACGCTTTGAAAAGCTCAATCTTGAGCAAGAGCATGAGTTTTTAAAGGCAATCAATGATGATCTCCGCAAGAAAAGTTCTTCTTACATTGCCAAGCGTTTATTCTTATCCACTTACATGCCTCAAGTCAAGTCTAATAACAAGAACAAGAAAGATTCTTCCTCTAGTAGTAACAATGATCATGTTAAATCCAATATTGTTGCTTCTAGTAGTTCTCTTGATTCCACTAACGATTCTCTTAGCCAAGTTACACTTGAGCAAGAAAATAGCTTATTGAAGGGAATCATAGAGAAAGGAGTGTACAAAAGCCTTGCCGGAAGTAAGCAATTCGAGGAGATTGTACGCAAGCAAGGAAGGCACCGAAAGAATCAAGGTGTTGGTTTTGAACGAAAGTTTAATGCCAATGGAGTTGAGTGGGAAGAAGATCAATACCCCAAGACAAAGTGTGTTCCTCAACAAGAGAAGTATGATCCTACTTCTTTCAAGGGGACACAAACTCAAGATGATCTTCCACCACAAGACTACAAGCAAAAAGGCAAGGACAAGCTTCAAGAGGAAATTGATGCATTTGAAGAAGCTCCTAAGACCTTAGTCAAGTGGATCCCCAAGACTACTTAAAGTTCCACTTCATCAAGTACAACTACAACTCTAAGGATTCCCATCAAGATGGTGTGGATCCAAAAGAAGAAGAACTAGAGAGTTCTTGAGGGTGACTCCGCCAACATACTTCACTCTTATCATTTTGGCAAGAACAAGTGCAATCAACTTCCACATCTTGCACTAGTTCAAGGAGTCACAAACCCTCTTGTTGGTAAGACAAGGGACAAGGTAACCTAAAAGCTTTCATAGACATCATCTTGTGTGTGCATCACTCTATGTCTATGGATATTCTTGTTTGTTCCTTGTGGGACTAACCCATGTAGGTATTGAAAGTGAAATTCACTCAAAAGGATAGCTCCAAGTGATCTACATTGAGCATCCACATCTTCAACATCTACATGAAGTCATCATCGACAAAACCCAAGGTTAGTTCATCCCTCTTAGGGGGGATATCACATCTAGGGGGAGCTTTACTCTAAGACTTGAGTTAAAGCAACTCTAATGATGTGAACTCAACAATGCTTTATGTAAAAGTGGTAACCCCACTTGAGCTTAAACGATGAGTATGACCTATGATCAAATGTTTTCATTTGACTCCTATGTCAATATACTCATATATAGATGACCTAGTCATCGCAAATTGCTTGATAGATGCTAGAATTGGTTGTGCATGCTTTGTCACATATTTGAATTGCCATTTTATTGTGTGAGCATGTTGGTTGCATATTTTACTCATTCGAGGACATCCACTTGTTGTTTTGATTGTTTGGCTTTATTTTTCTTTTGCCAAGTGGATGGACAAGAATGCCTAAGAACCTTCTCTAGCTATCTATGCTTTTCTCGTCTCAAACTCTATTCATGCTACATCACAAAATTGATCAAGTCAGATTCGAACCACTCTGTGTGAGGAGCACTCAGAGTCCCCGATTCGTCATAGACTTAAACTTCCAAAACCTCTTTGTGATTCTCGGTCTGACCGATACCCCACTTTCGGTCTTACCGAGATCATTAAGTTGATCTATGTTTTCGATCTCAGTGCAACCAATTTGAACCATTCGGTCACACCGAGTTGCAATAACTGTATACAGTTTTGCATCTCGGTGCCACCGAGTTGTTCCACTCGGTCACACCGACAGGGTCGGGCTATATATAGACACGGGCAAAAATTTGGAAATTTCTCCGAACCCCTTCGCCCACGCAATAGCTCGCTCTGCCAACGTGGTCTCCGGATCGTCTCCTCGCCGCCAGCCGCCTCCAGTCGCTGGTCTCCGTCGCTGTCAACGAGAATCAGCCCCGCCGTTGCCGCCGTAGCGAGTCTCCGCCGAACTAGGGTATGGACTCGATCTTTGTGCTATTCCCCAATCCGATTCCTAGCACATTGTGATCATATTGATTCTAGCCACGTTTGATAAACTCCTATCCAGTCAATAAACTCGTAGAATAGGTCTGATTCAAAAATTTTAGGGTTAGGTTTCCGCCGAAACCATCTCGGACCCACCGAGTTGAAAAACTCGGTCCCACCGATTTGGCTTATGCCATTGCACAAGTAAGACTCGGTCTGACCGAGTATTGCTAATCGGTGTGACCGATTTTGGAACTTTGTGAAACCCTAGCAGTCTCGGTGCCATCGAACTGTGACTCGGTCTGACCGAGTTCACTAGTTTAGGTTCCAAAAACTGCTTCGGTACCACCGAGTTTAAAAATCGGTAGATCCAAAATGCTTTCTGTGGGAAACTAAAACTAAGTTTTTTTTAATCATTCTTTTGCAAAAATCTCTGCATTTTGTGATGCTCATCCACTCTACCTCAACTATAAACTATTCACAGGGTCAGCATTCAGCTTGTTCATCATGTCAGACCAGAGTGATAGCCAGAACATATCAGAACAGCCAGTGCAGATGAGTGAGGGCACTAGTCCCTCCAGCTCTTCAGATAAAGGCAGCAGGAGCACCCCAGCAACCTGCCAAAAGTTGCCACAAGACAAAGGAAAAAGAGAACCTCAGAATCAGAGGATGAGGACTATGTGGCAGAGGAGGAAGCAACTTCCAAGAGAGTTGTGCTCAAGAAGGAGTATTGCTCAGCTGCAGGCATCAAGCCAGGAATGCACAAGAAAGCACCTGCTAGGAGAGTTCCTACCTCCAAGCCTAGGAAGGCTGTTCCTGAGGAAACTATAAAATTCACTATGGAATCTGAAGAGGAAGAAATTGGCCAGGACAAGAAAAAGAAGAGAGCTAGAACAACCACTGCCAGAGTTGTTGGCAAGCCTTCTATGAGGAGAGATTCTTCAGAAGAGGAAGAAGAAGAGGTTGTTGCACCAGCACCTAAGGCACCCAAGCTGATGGGTGATGCTATAAGATCAGGGGCAACTGCATCTAAGCCCAAGGAAGCCCCCAGGGCTGCATCCAAGGCCAAGCCAGCTCCAAATCCAAAACCAAAGAGAAATACAAGGAGCATCCCAGCTTCTGAGAAGAACAAGGCCCCAGTACCTGACACTGCAGAAGAAGAGGAAGGCCAAGTGCTGAGAAAGTTGAAGCCCAAGATCCCAGACCACAATGATGCTCATCCTGTGGCTGAGGATATGAAGGTCAGAAGAGACTCTGGGCTAAGAAAATGGAGAGCAGAGGATCCATATGCTACCAGGAGGAGGACTGCTGTTGACTACAGGTTCCACACTAAGGAACAGCAAGACTTCTATGAGACAGTCTTATTGGACAAGAAGCCCGTTGTGTGTGATATGAGATGGGTCGACTGGGAATACATCAAGGACAATGAAGAGCACTATCCTGGAGTGCAAGACAGCTTCAAAGCTTGTGGAGTTGTTGACTTTGTTGGGCAGAAGCTCACAAAGTGGAGTGAGGAGCTGATCATGCAATTCTACTCCACAGCACACTTCTATCCAGATGGAAGGATCACATGGATGTCTGAAGGTACAAGGTACCACTCAACTGTTGAGGAATGGGCAAAGTTGATCAATGCCCCAGAGGAAATGAAGATGACTTGGATGTCTATGCCAAGAAAAAGATGGATCATAACACTATGGCAAATATGTACAAGGAGATTCCAGCAGATGATCTTGACACTCACCAGTTTGGGTCTGTGAAACACTTGTTGTCAGGACTACCTACGATCAACTGGATCCTTAGGCACACACCTTTGCCCAAGTCTGGAGAGCACAGGATGATCAGAGGTCATGCCATTAACCTGCTACATATATTTGATGTGCCTCAGAAATTTAAGGTCATGAGCCTCATAGTAGAGACTATCAAGAGGACTGCAGCAGACCAGAAGAGGAGCTGTGGTTATGCCCCTCAGATCCAGATGTTGATTAACTCAAGAATGGGCACAGACACATACTTGTTGGACAAGGAACATTTGCCTATTCATCCAGATTTCGAGGACAACCAAGTTGTGATGAATGAAAATGAACCATCGTCAGTCCAAGCACAAGCTAAGAAGGAGAAGGCAAGGAAGGAGAAAGCTGCCAAGATGCCAACTCAAGAGGAGGCATCTGAGTATTTCTTGAAAAACAAGCAAGAGCAGCTCAGTTACCTGATTGCATCCACCCTGAGGATTGAGAAAGGTCTGGCCACCCTCACTCAGAACTAGGAGAGCTTAGAGAGAATCGTAGAACAAAAGTTCTATGACTTGGATGTCAAGGTGACAGAGATTCAAACAGCAGTGGAGCAACCTCAAGATGACATGCAGGAGAGGAAAGGGAAGACTACCACTGATGCATTTGCCAGAGTGCCACGAGGTCCGAGGTCGTCTGCAGTGCCAGTTCCTGACACAAGAGCCACCACCTCAGCTCCAGCCACAACACCAGCCCAACCAGCTCCAGCATCTACTCCAGCTCCAACTCCAACCACTTCTACGGAAGCCTTCATCCTTGGAGTGATCCAAGACTCCACCACCACCAGAAGATCAAGCCTGAGTGTCGATCTAGCACTATGCATTTTCTAGGAACTTTTTGGTAACTTGTTGCCAAAGGGGGAGAAAAATGTATAGATCATAGGCTTCGAGAGAGAGAGTGTTGTTTTTTATCTCTTGCTTTATTTGGTGGTTTTTCAAACATTGTTTGCTTTTGGTCGAGATACTTTGATATGCTTGTGAGACATTGATGATCATGTGTTTGATCATAAGCTACACTTATGCATGCTTGATATATCTTATCTATCTTATGTGGTCATTCACTTTTCCTTGGTGATGAGTGCATGTATTTCATTGTTATCATTTTGAGCGCTCCACCAAGATGTATGTGACATGAAAGAGTAACCCATAATTCTAACTCTTTGTGCATTTGCAGTCCAAAGCAAATTTTAAATATGCATAAATTTAGGGGGAGCTCTTACTTATCACATACTTCTCAAAGCGACGATATAATTCATTCTTATTATCATTTGTCGAAGCTTTGATCTATATGTTGTCATCAATTACCAAAAAGGGGGAGATTGAAAGTGCAACTATCCCTAGGTGGTTTTGGTAATTCATAACAACATATAGCTCACTGAGCTAATGCTATTTCAAGACAATTATTTCAGGAAAGCTCAATGATTGGCATGGCATGGATGGTGAAAGTGGAACCCTCAAAATGCTAAGGACAAAGGATTGGCTCAAGCTTAAAAGCTCAAGACTCTTCATTTTACATTTTAGTGATCCAAGATCACATTGAGTCCATAGGAAAAGCCAATACTATCAAGGAGGGATGAGGTGTTGCTTAATGAGCCTTTTGCTTCATGTGCTTAATGATATGCTCCAAAATCCTCAGCTACTTTCCCATATCCACAAATGACCTAAACTCCAAGCCAAACTCGGTCCTACCGATTCTTTCCATCCGGCGCCACCGAGTTTCACTTGTCATAAGCCACTTCCAAACCCTAGCAAATCGGTTCTACCGATAGGGATCTTGGTCTCACCGAGATGGGATTGCAATCTCTCTGTTTCCTTTTCGTAACTTTTCGGTCTCACCGAAAGAGCAAATCGGTCCCACCGAGATTGCAATGTAAACTCTCTGTTTCCCTTTTGTAACTTTTCGGTCTCACCGAAAGAGCAAATCGGTCCCACCGAGTTTACCTGACCAACTCTCTGGTTAGCTAATTACCAAATCGGTCTCACCGAGTTTGTGTAATCGGTCTCACCGAGATTACGTTATGCCCTAACCCTAACCATATCGGTCCTACCGAGTTGCATGTCAGTCCCACCGAAAATCTCTAACGGTCACTAGGTTTACTATTTCGGTCCGACCGAGTTTGTTGATTCGGTCCCACCGAGATTGGTAAATTGTGTGTAACGGTTGGATTTTGTGTGGAGGCTATATATACCCCTCCAGCTCCTCTTCATTCGTGGAGAGAGCCATCAGAACACATCTACACTTCCAACTCATATGTTCTGAGAGAGAACCACCTACCCTTGTGTTGAGGCCAAGATATTCCATTCCTACCATATAAATCTTGATCTCTAGCCTTCCCCAGGTTGCTTTCCACTCAAATCTTCTTTCCACCAAATCCAAATACTGTGAGAGAGAGTTGAGTGTTGGGGAGACTATCATTTGAAGCACAAGAGTAAGGAGTTCATCATCAACACACCATTTGTTACTTCTTGGAGAGTGGTGTCTCCTAGATTAGCTAGGTGTCACTTGGGAGCCTCCGACAAGATTGTGGAGTTGAACCAAGGAGTTTGTAAGGGCAAGGAGATCGCCTACTTCGTGAAGATCTACCGCTAGTGAGGCAAGTCCTTCGTGGGCGATGGCCATGGTGGGATAGACAAGGTTGCTTCTTCGTGGACCCTTCGTGGGTGGAGCCCTCCGTGGACTCGCGCAACCGTTACCCTTCGTGGGTTGAAGTCTCCATCAGCGTGGATGTAGGATAGCACCACCTATCCGAACCACGGGAAAAACACCCGTGTCTCCAATTGCGTTTGAATTCTCCAAACCCTTCCCTTTATATTCTTGCAAGTTGCATGCTTTACTTTCCGCTACTTATATACTCTTTGGATGCATTCTTGAATTGTGTGATGATTGCTTGACTTGTCCTAAAGTTGCTAAAATCTGCCAAGAACTAAAATTGGGAAAATGTTAAGTTTTCATTTGGTCAAGTAGTCTAATCACCCCCCCTCTAGACATACTTCCGATCCTACAAGTGGTATCAGAGCTTTGGTCTCCATTTGCTTTGATTTCCATAACTTTTGGTGGTCATAGCCTTGGTTTCACAACCTAGGAGAGTATGGCGTAAGGAGACATGGTTTTTGGTAAGAAGATTAGATCTATATACCATGTGTGGTTGAACCATGCAGCTCTAGCAAAGGACAACGGAAGAAAGAAAGAAAAAGCAATTCTCCTCCTAATGATTACACATGCAATATTGTTGTATGGACAGAGAATCTACAAGCTCTTATACTTGTGGATGGTGCTTTTAGAAGTAGCCTCATGGCAAAATTTTGAACTCTTGGCGCCATCTACTTATGTTTCCAAACCTACTTGAGAAAATTTCTTATACCAAAGAAGATATATATGCCTATGGTGATTGGTGTGGTGTGGTTTGAATTTTCCGCAAGCAAAGCTTATAAGTGCTCTTAGAATTAGATTTACCCGAGGAAATGAGATCCCAGCAGAGAATGTTCCAAAAATGATCCTATATAATACTCCTCCGTCCGGAAATATTTGTCATCAAAATGAATAAAAGGGGATGTATCTAGATGTATTTTAGTTCTAGATACATCCCTTTTTGTCCATTTTTATGACAAGTATTTTCAGACGAAGGGAGTATGTAATGACATAAGAAGTGGGCTCTTCAAAAAGGGAGGAAATATGATGAATGTTTCACCTTTTTTTACTTCAAGCCCAAATATCTTTCCCTGCCCCTAGCATGATAAATAAAGTATAAACACTTTAGTTCTTTGACTCATAGGATCAACAGACATGGAAATAGCGGAAAGAAACAACAATTTGATAGAAATGTAGGTGCAAAATAGTGGACCACAAAACACAAGAAACAATTGCAAGAATGATTTTTTTGGAGGGGTGGGGGTTTGCAAGAATAGTTGCCTGGATACAACACACATAGGGAAATGTCTTGATCCTAGAGTGTGGAGTTTTAGAGCTCGGGCTCATCTGCTCCTGCCCATGAACAAAAAGGTCAAAAAAAAACTAAATTCTTTTAGCATCGCAGATGCTTTAGGCGCTAGGTGCATGCGAAATTTGTTGGTGAAAGGTCATTTGAGGAGCGCTCATAAAAAATATGTAACAAACTTTGAAAAAAGGCACTATTGAGAGTTGATTTTTTTCCTGGGAGCTCCTCAAATGTCCATTCATGATGAAATTTTGCACGCAACTAGTTCACTTGAGCATCTTCAACAGCAAAAAAATCATTTGTTTTTATTTTCTTTACTATTTTTAATTAAGTGTTCACCGGATGCGGATGAGCCTAGGCTTAGATGTGGATTACCGCTTGATAATACTCTTACACAAACCATTTTAACTAAAAAGAGGTTCAAGTGAGAATCCTATGGAATGGAGGTATAGAAATTTAGACATCACCATTCTTTAGGCATCCTTTGGTTTGTAGGGTTTTTCTTGGAATTGTATAGAATAGGATTTTTTGAAGAAAAAGTTTTTTTGTTGCCCTTTGGTTTGTAGAAATGGATTCCTATTCCTATGTAGGATAGGAACCAATTCTTTGCATTTTAAAGGTAAAAACATTAACCAAGACTTAATGTAACAATTTTTATCATATACTTCAAATGACATCTCTTCCCTATAGGAATTGAGCGACATTCCTATCCTATGAATCAAATGCTAGTTATGTAAACGAATGGATTTGGAACGGATAATGCCTTCCTCATATCTTTATATATGTTTTGTCAGACTTGGAGCAGAGCGTATAATGACCGGATACGGATTGGAATGCAGATTCTATATGACTACGGATTCGGAGCGGAAACAGACAAAATGTATTGGGTCATACGTGCAATGAGACATGATTTTATTTCTACTATGCAAATAATAGGAACACAACTTTTTATCCAACCACATAACACTAGAGAGTGACAAGGAGAGAGTGGCAATAGAGCACACGAGCTCGCTTGCTCCTGTTAGCTGCACCAATGGGACAATCACACGTGGGTACATGTATTAAGTGTGGGTGTGGAAAACAGTTAAGGATACGCAGCATCCACAGCAGCATACGGTGACAGGTTTCGTTTAATGTGACGGCACCAAGACGGTAGGGCATGCAACGGGAAGATGCACATATATGTTCCGTCGGTACAACATACTATTTATTACTTCCTCCATCCTAAAATTCTTGTCTTACATTTGTCTAAATACAGATATGTCTAATTACGTTTTAGTGTTAGATACATCCGTATCTAGACAAATCTAAAACAAGAATTTCGGGGCGGAGGGAGTGTATGTTTTTTTCAAGAAATACTATTTATTATAATCAGAGAAATGTAGATTTTTCGTTCCTCAACTCTTGCCGGATTGTAAATTTGGTCTCGTAACTTTGAAACCGGACAACTTGCATCCTCAACTATTAAAACCGGACAAGTTATACACCGGTTTTAACTGTGCTGACTCCAATTCACGTATTATTGTCAAATTAGTGAATGTTTCTAAAATTCACATACTTTTTTCAAATCCGCTTAACTTTCCAAGATTTCACAAACTTTCCAAATTCGTATAAAATCCATGTTTTTTAATCCTTGTGCTTTTCAAATCCATGTACTTTTTCCAAGTCCGAGTATTTTTTTAAAGAATCACATTACTTTTTTTCAAATGCATGAACATTTCACAAATTCATGAACTTTTTCAAAACCATGTACTGTTTTCAAGTTCAAATACTTTTTTTTCAAATTCGCACACTTTATTTGGAAAATCCATAAATTAAAAAAAATCTGAACTTAAAAAAGGTATGCGGATATGAGAAAGTATGCAAATTTGGAAAAGATACCCAGGTTTGAAAAATTAGATGAACTTTAGAAAAGTACACGGATTTTAAAAAATTATCCAAACTTGAAATAATTAAGTGGATTTAAAAACAGTTCATATATTTGAAAAAGTACACAGATTGAAAATTTGTGCAAACTTGAAGAAAGAATGCAAATTTGAAAAAAAATGCGAACTAAAAAAAGTACCTGAATTAAAAAGGCCGCTCGATATTACCATCAGTTCACACCTTGAACACGTACCTTGCAAATGTCGGTATACAAAAACGAAAAAAGCGTCTCTGATGCATGGACGTCCGTCGCTTTGTGCCGTACCAACGTTGCCTCTTCAGTCCATAGTATATACGCATTAAATAAGCCCATAACCCCTAGTGAACCCACGCCTCTTCGACCAATCATGTTCTTATGTCTGCATGAATTTAATCTGCCTATGGGAATTTATGCAACATGATAATGTGTTAGAACAGACTAGTTTTCTTTTTTGATCTGAATAGACTAGTTTTCAGTTGTTGATGTGTTGGGCAAGGTGTCATGAAACGAAACGGAATTCAGACATATAGTGGGTGAGGACGAGTTGTTGTTTAAAATTGAAATGAACGGAGGCTCGGCTGATGATTCATGAAGTGTTGCAGCAATTCAGACGAAAGTGGGTTCCAGATGCACTAATGCCCGATCATTCTCCCTCCGTTTGCATTGTTCAGCACGCACAAACAAGCATGCATCTGTAAGTGGAGGCTCTATCCTTGCATAACTCGGTGGAAGGCAGAGCTGATGGGACATCGATGGCGAATGAAGCTGACCAAGACGAGGGTGAAGTCCAATCCCGTTTTGCAGCGATCCAGAAAATCAAGGTTCCGCCGCCGATGTCAACTCGTCTGTGACAGGTAGATGGGAGGGAGCGGTCTTAAATTGGGCTTGGCAGACCGACCAGACCCGTTTTCGGTCCTACGATGATGGGTTGCTACAGGATAAAAACGTCGCCGCTGTTACTTGGACGGCCGTCTTCCCGCACCATACAAACGTCGTCTCTCGCAGCCCGCGTCTCGCATTAATTAACCTGTTGTCTATGCTCTAAAATACCTCGTGCTCTCCATATCCCGACGCTGGCCGACGCCTGTTGATACCGCGAGCAAGCGAGCCCGGGCGCACCAACGAATTTTCGGTGACAAGGATTTATAGTCATAACTCACACCAATACGACAACAATTTATATGTGATGATTCTAATTAGTGAGCTAATTTGATATTTGGGCTTGTTGATTAGCCTAAATTTATCGGATAATCCGCAAAAAATATCAGGTAATCCACGTTTGTCGGATATTACCAGTACCATATCCGCCGGATATCCGGTTGATCAAAATCTGTATCCGCATCCATATTCAGCGGATTTGTGCAAGTGCATACCATATCTTTTGAAACGGATGCGGATACGGATTCGGAATGGAAATTATTCGTATCATTTACATCCCTACTAAAGAGGCCTTAGATTCAAAGTACGTACAAAAAATCTTTGAAATTCCGACAATCCAAAGATACTCTCAGCAATTATAAGCAACCGCAGGGACCTACATGACAAAGCTTCAAAAAGAATATTGAGCCACTCCCCATCCCCTCCCTCGCTTCTTCCCATCACACGCTCCATTTCCAAAGAAAACAGAGCACAGAAAAAGAAGGGATTTTGATTTGCTCTCGTGCGCCTGCGGCGTCGTCCACAACGCCAATCTGGGCAAGCACTCGATCCTCTACATAAGCGGCTCCCCTCCACCATCCCCTTCCTTTCCTCTTCCGCCTCCCTCTCCTGGCCGCCGCCTCTGCCCCCCTCCCGCTGCCGCGGCGCCGCCGCCGCCGGACGCATCCGATTCCTCCCGTCACACGCGCCCCGCCGCCGCCACCGCTCCCGTTCCTGGCCACCGCCCCCTCGTCAGCAATCTCGGACATTCGTTTTCGAGGTATGAGCTTTTTCGCCATCCAGTGACGACCTCTGCGAATTTTCGGTACGCCGTGTGCGCACCACCTAGATCCGGCCCTGAGCTGGGGAGGGCCGTGAATTGATCCTTGCTGCCGGTTACACGGTTCGGTATGTCGTGTAGTTGTTCGGTCTGTTATTATTTTATAGCGAGATACTGTTCACAGATCACCTTTGTTGAGCTGCGTAGGTTTTGCGTGGAAATGGAATTCTCGTTCTGGATTCCTAGTTTTTGCGTGTGTTGGGAATATCTCTGCAATGTTTTGCTGGTGACATACCATCCGTAGGGCAGAAAAACCATAGGTGTAAACGATATTTTTGGAATAAGAACATCTGTGTAAAGAGATTAAAATCAAGCTTTTGCATTTACAGTTATCCTGTTTGCACCGCCTTTTCTATTTGGAGTTGGAGGTACTCATTTGACCCCTCTTGTTGGGTGAATCTTCGAATGATCCTCAATTTGAGCTTCCAAAGTGATTAGGTCATTAGGCATCTCTGTTTCATGTTTTAGCGTGCAGAATTTATTCAGTTTGACTATTAGCTGAAACCAGATTCCATTTTGCTTGGGGTGAGAAGAAAGTAGAATATTCCTGTCCTATGCATTTTGCAGGTGCCTTAGGTGTAAAGTGTCCCTATATAGTACTACAACAGTGCAGTTACATCAAGTCATCTCTTGCAGATATATGCTGTTTCTTTTCTCGCCTTTTTCCAGTCATTGAGACATGGTACTGATATTCTTCTTCTGTTGTTAAGTAACTGCCAGCAGTGACTACTCCCCATACTGAGCAGATTGATTTGTGTTTTTCTATTGTGCTATTAGATGACTAGATTCTTGCTGTTTCATTTAACTGTTTTATATAGTACCATTCCACTTTGGTCGATGAGAATCAGTTTTGGAATTATATTCTTTTTAATACACAGTTGGAATTTTTCTCTATGTACTTAATACTCCCTCGGTTCCTAAATATAAGTGAGACTTCAATAAGGGACTACATACGGAGCAAAATGAGTGAATATACACTCTAAAATATGTCTAAGGCCCTGTTTGTTTCGGATTCTGGGACCAGATTCAGGGGCCGTTTGCTTTACGCCCGAGATGGCCGCGCCAAATCAGGGTGAGCCAATATTTTGGCGCAGGAATCGGCCGCCCTGGTTTCGCCCATGCGTGGGCTTGAATCTGAACTGCCCGACCAAAATATTGGCGTGGTCACGGGACTTGGGCTTTGATCCAAACGCTACTCCCTGCAATCAGTCAACGCCAAAATTTTGGTGTGGCAACCGTCGGCCACCATCCAAACAGCCCCTCAGCTTTGCCAGCGAAGCTGAATCTGGAATCTGAAACAAACAGCTATTTGGAATCAGCTTTGCCAGTGAAGCTGAATCTAGATCTGGGCCATTTTTAGTGCAATTTCCTGAAGCACCTCAAAGTGTACTTCGGTGGCGAAGCTGATTCCCAGAATCAGCTTCGCCACTGAAGCGAATCCGCAGGTGATTAAAATCCAAGCAAAGCTGAAACAAACAGGGCCTATATACATCCGTATGTAGTTTGTATTGAAATCTCTAAAAAGACATTTAGAAACGGAGGGAGTAATTGATATGCTTGCTATTCAATAAGAGGGGTAATACTTTCGATTCCATAAGTTTAGACCAGATTTCATAGACCTGCGATTCGAGTTTTCTTTCTTTTCGAAATGACATGCCATTCAAATTGTTGTCTTGTCCCTATCTTATAACAAAAGTTGGCATTATGCCTCAGGTGGTAGCGGTACATGATTGAACAGTACCCTACAGTACTTCAACACTAATTTAATATATTCCTTTCAGATGTATATCAATTGAGTTTGTGCATTATGTCGACTCATGATCATTGATTGACCATTGTCCTTTCCTTCTCTGCAGCCGTGATTCAGTTGGTCAGATAAAACCCTGGTGTGATTCCTCTGAAGTTTAGCATTGTTGCTGCTTTGAGAAGAAATAACTTTATCTCTGCGTAGAGCACTGGAAGATGGATCGTAGAGATACTTCAGGGTTTGTCAGCGGTGGTTGCAAAGATAACTTGTACTGCTAAATGCCTTAGGTTTTCTAACTTGGTAGTTTCGTTGACCATTATTTAACCCGGAAGTGAGGCAGGCTTGGGCACTGAGAACAATGGACCCCGGGCCCGGGCAGTCAGCATTTACTATAAGTTTCTCAAATCCAAAGGCCATTGTGAGCAAGTTCCCTGTCATCCCCGTAGCCAGTCACCCCGCAGACAGTAATAGTCAACTTGATGTGCAAGCTCACGGTTATTTGTACAACCAACCAAGAGGAACCAAGAGAAAGTTTGATGGCTTGTCGCTTGGTCTGGGCAACTCATCAAACTCAGATTCCAGCAAGCAAAGTATGCATGCTGGCGGCACCATATCTTCTCCTAAGGGCAGTGATGAAGGTTCTTCTGTTGATTTGGGCTTAAATTATCTTACGCTGGGCAGTGAAGGTACTTCCAGGCTGGATAAGCAGGCTAGTGATTTTAAGAGAACTTCGGCGAAGGCTGGGCTGGATCTTGAGTTATCTTTGTCTGTTGGACC
This sequence comes from Aegilops umbellulata, assembly GCA_032464435.1. Classification (NCBI taxonomy): domain Eukaryota; kingdom Viridiplantae; phylum Streptophyta; class Magnoliopsida; order Poales; family Poaceae; genus Aegilops; species Aegilops umbellulata. Next base: position 344,066,077 of record CP136060.1, on the reverse strand, counting down.
ATGTCAATCTGCTATTACTGGCCAAGACCTAACTTCAGCAACCAAACAGAACAGCACATTTCTGCAGCCATACATTATGGACTTAGTCCCAAGAGTTGACGAAGGTTCTACATCTCTTCGTCGACCGTCTGGTGGTCAGTTCCTTAATTTCATTAATACGACTGCAAAGATGACTGGGTTTTCTCCAAGGCAAGTTTTATCAGGCAGCTCTAACCAGAGTCTGGGTCCAGCTTCACTGCCAACATTGCTCCAACTACAAGAAAGTCCAGCAACCTGTACTTCCGGGTCTGTTAGTCCACAACATCGCATCAGCAGCACAAAAGTTTGTTCATATCCAGGATGTAGAAAAGGGGCCAGAGGTTCGTCAGGGCGCTGCATTGCGCATGGTGGGGGGAGAAGGTGCCGTAGAGAGGGATGCAACAAAGGCGCCGAGGGCAAGACCATCTACTGTAAAGCTCATGGAGGGGGACGGCGCTGTGGGCACCTTGGGTGCACCAAGAGCGCTGAAGGCCGTACTGATTTCTGCATAGGCCATGGCGGTGGTCGGCGTTGTATCCACGACGGCTGCAGAAGAGCAGCAAGAGGGAAATCTGGCCGCTGCATCAAACATGGTGGTGGAAAAAGGTGCCAGCAGGAGAACTGCACAAAGAGTGCGGAAGGACGTTCAGGCTTATGCATTGCCCATGGAGGCGGACCTCGCTGTCAGCATGCTGGTTGCACGAAGGGTGCACAGGGAAGTACTGATTTCTGCAAATCACATGGTGGTGGCAGAAGATGCACGCACCCCGACTGTACAAAGGGTGCCGAGGGAAGCACTCCATTCTGCAAAGGGCATGGAGGAGGCAAACGTTGTTCGGCTCAAGGCTGCACAAAATGTGTGCACGGAGGTACACAGTTCTGCGTTGCGCATGGAGGTGGCAAGAGGTGTGTGGTGGAAGGATGCACCAAGAGCGCTCGAGGTCGTACCGATCGCTGCGTTGGTCATGGTGGGGGCAAGAGGTGCATAACTGCTGGGTGTGATAAGAGCGCACAGGGAAGCACCGACTTCTGCAAGGCACACGGCGGGGGCAAACGCTGCACGTGGGGCCACCCAGGGTCAGACCTCGGAGCTGGCGGTCCTCCCTGTGACCGCCTTGCAAGAGGCAAGAAAGGCATGTGCGTCCATCACAACCCGCTGCTGGATGATGACCGTATCCACGGTGGCCGAACGCTGGCGGCTTTCAGCATTACAAGCAGCGCTGCTTCCCTTGATCGTTGGAGCCACCCTGCAAACTCGGAAACCAGCAGGCGCAGCATCTCCATGCTTCCAGTGGAGGCTCCCGGTCGTGCGCCTCTTCCTGAGGGCCGGGTGCACGGCGGCAACATTGTGTCAATGTTTGCTAATGGTCTGAGCTTCGGCGAGGACTCCAGCAACAATGCCGAGGCCAGTACCTCGGCGCCTCGCAGCTCAAAACCTGCCAAGGAATTCAGCGCCTCTGGTCGCAGCAGCTGGCTCTAGTGGCCAAGGATTTCCTCCCGCCCGACCTCCGTTTCGACACGGTTCGTTTCGTCTGGCAAGTATCTCCTGCTCCTCCTGCCCTCTGGTGTGAAGAAAGGCCGCGGTATGATTGTGTGAAGTGTTTGTTGTCTTACTTATGGATTTGTATGTATTAACTGCCCCTCTGTAAGATAGATATAAATAAAAGGGGCTGGGTGTCGAAGTGTTAATCAATTTTAGGTCTTGTGTTGAAGGTGTGTGTGTAGTACAGTGGTCTACAGTCATGCATGAAGAATTAGCCCTGTGTGAGGTTCCTCCCATCAGTGGTCTACAGTTATACAACGTTTGGGTGTAGTAAATATTGGTGTTGCTGCTGTTGTATACAAACATATATTGCGCGTGCGCTTGTGTGTGTGTGTGTTTGTGTGTGTGAAGTTCGTTCTGTGCATCTGAATCATAAGAAAGTTATGGTTGTGATGGTTGTTGTATCTCTCATCCTCTTGTGTCAGGGCTAGTGATTTTATCCTGCATGCGTATATATGCTTCTCAGTTCTCTCAAGGCAGAGGCCGAATGTTTGCTTGTCAGAAGATATTCCATTATTGTATAAAAAACATATTGAGATCTGTAAGGCATACATGTTTTTTTTACTACAACAACAACATAGCCTTTAGTCCTAAATAAGTTGGGGTAGGCTAGAGATGAAACCCATAATATCTCACAACCAACTCATGGTTCTGGTCAGCAAGCTCTCACGCACACTATTCATGGTTAGTTTTTTGGTGACACTCAGATATCTCTTTTACGGACTCTTTCCATATCAAGTTCGGTTTACCTCGACCTCTCTTGACATTATCAGCACGTTTTAACCGTTTGCTATACAATGAAGTTTCTGGAGGTCGCGCTGAATATACTCAATCAGACAATGTTGGACAAGGTCCTCTTCAATCGGCGATACCCCAACTTTATGTCGTATATCATCATTTCGGACCCGGTCCTTTCTTGAGTGGTCACACATCCATCTCATATCATCATTTCGGACCCGGTCCTTTCTTGAGTGGACACACATCCATCTTAACATGTGCATCTCAGTCACACATAATTGTTGAACATGTCGTCTTTTAGTCAGCCAACACTCAGCGTTGTACAACATTGTGGGTCGAATTGCCATCCTATAAAACATGTCTTCTAGCTTTTAGGGCCCTCTCTCGTCACAGAGAACGCCAGAAGCTTGCGCCACTTAATCCATCTGGCTTTGATTCAATGGTTCACATCTTCATCGATATCTCCATCCTTCTGCAACTTTGATCCCAAATATCAAAAAATGTCCTTATGAGGCACCACATGTCCATCAAGGCTAACCTCTTCCTCGTGCCTAATAGTACTGAAATCGCACCTCATGTACTCGGTTTTAATTCTATGAAGTCTAAAATCTTTCGATTCCAAGATTCATCCCCGTAGCTCTAACTTTCTATTAAACCATGTCATACACGCTTTTTTCACGAGAGAAAGAAATATATGGCATTTATTAATAAACATGAAAACGAGCAAGGCGAGTTTTTGACTCAAGCTTAGCTTCGCACAAGAGGAGGGCAAGAAAGGCATGCATGATATTTTCGAGATTGCCAGCCTTTTCTCTTGTGGATGTATAACGTCTTATATTACAGGGCGGAGGGAGTATATTGCTAGATATTGGCTGAGTGCACATGGCACTATGTTACTGTCACCTATAGTTTTTTAGATTATGATTTGGAATATTATGTCCTCTTTAGTTGTTTGGATCGTCACTTGTTGGTTCAGGAATAGCTCCTCTGCTCACTCAGGCTTTGGATTGTTTGCTATTAAGTTAAGTATTACTCATCATACATTACTTTCTTTTAAACACCACCGTACACTGCACGCCCAACGCGTATCTATTACTCTTTCCGTTCCTAAATTTAAGTCTTTTTAGACATTTCAAATGGACTACAACGTACGGATGTATGTAGAAGTGTAGATTCATTTATTTTGCTCCGTACGTAGTCACTTGTTGAAATCTCTAGGAAGACTTATATTTGGGAACGGAGGGAGTATATATCATGCCAAAAGCCGAGAGGCCAGCCAGTACATAGTCCTGCAATAACAATAATATATACTGTAAACCTCACACATCATCATCATCACATGATACTGTAGTGGGATACAATGCTCACCACTGCCTCACTCACTCACTGGCATCCTCTCCGAAGAAAAGAAAAAAAACATAATTCAAAAGTGTTGGCACATCCTGAAAGTCCTAGTACTTCTCCTTTTTCTCCCTGATATTATACTCTTTGCAGAAAAGATAGATCAAAAGTTGCAAGGGGAGAAAGGACGGTGAGAGAATAAAGGACTGCCCACTACTGAAGCAGGCAGACTTTATTTTCTTTTATTTCTTACAGAGATGATGATGTGAAGAACAATTGTTTAAGATACGATTGCTTCAGCAACGACTAGACTCATCATGCTTTTTTATATAAAAAAATCACGACTCATCATGCTTACTACACGTGGATCCAAAAGGACATAAGTGCAACAATTGTTGGAAGTAAAATCAACTGACCATGCTGGTCCAGTACCACCTTTTGCAGTCCCCCTAGCTCAGCAAATAAGTGGTACAGGCCAGCTTAGCAGAATGAAAGGCATTGAAAATCAGACTGAGTTCATATCCATTGTTTCAAAATTCAGAGTATAGAATTCCAGTGGTTCTAAAGTCTAGTACGTAGCAAAAGCAGGTGCCTTGAGTGCAACATGTAATTGTGTCTGAGATACACTACTTACTGGGGAAGAAACGACCAACAATGGGGTTTGTTAATCCTGTCAGCCTGGCAGTTCAATGGACACCACGTCCACCAGGCCGTCAGAAAAAGAAAAGATAAAAGCATCCCACGTGTCAAGTCCTTTTTTTCTTGGAACTTGGCATGGTAAAAATTGATAGGTTGCAGAGGATGGTAAGCTTCATACTGCATTTCTAACGCTAAAATAAATATATATACAGTAAAAATTGAAAATATGTTCTTTTCACAGGTAAAAGGAGTGAAGGGCACACAAACGAAACTGGTGTGCAGGGAACCATTATTTGAATTTCCATTCTGAGTTTCCCAGTACAAGCAGGCATTCTAACTCCTCATCTTCATTGTACCCTTAAGAGATGTGCTATTCTATAATCATTAAGTCACTAAGCCTAAAACAAGAAAATAGCTAGGATAACCGCAGCCGAATAGTGTGCAATCCAACCCCAGGCTCGCATCTCCTGCAAACATAAATCACAATGCCAAATCAGGTTACCTTCTATCGTAATGATGTGCTACTATCAATCATCATACACCAAAGGTAAGCAAGAAATAGGCAGTACCGGAATCCAATAGAAGAACTGACTAATAGAAGTATAACAAATACAGTACACCAAATTGGGGATCATTTTTATTACACAATACCCGGAACCGAGGTGATTTTAACGAGTATAAGTGGCCAACTGCTCTAGCAGGCTAAAGTACCGGAAGCCAATTATTCTACTCCCTCCGTTCCTAAATACTTGTCTTTCTAGAGATTTTAACAAGTGACCACATACGAAGCAAAATGAATGAACCTACACTCTAAAATATGTCTACATACATCCGTATGTTGTAACCATTTGAGATGGCTAGAAAGACAAGTATTTGGGAACGGAGGGAGTAGGAAGTTTGGTTAAAAAAATCCCATAAATTATTTGCAGGGGAAGTGTTACAGAGTTCAGAACATGAACTTGCAGATCAATACCTCGTTCAATTATGCACTGCACTCATAACAACAAATTACCTTCGAAGAAAGGAATTGACGGTCATCCAAGTTTATTGCTAGGCATTTATTAGTGCAATGAAATTGGCTTATCCCAACTGGGTAAAGAGGTTCCATAATAATATAAACGGAAGGGAAACCTATTGCATTTAAATTGTTTCGAAAGCATGCAAGTTAATTTCTTGTCATTGTCTAGTGTCTACTTTATGGAGGATCTCAGTATTTACTGCTCAGCCTCTGTTGTCTCTATTTAGTGCAATGGAAGTTCTTCTCTGGACAACATTAGTACCAATCCTGTTTGCCGAAGAACATGTTCGTCCACAACACTGACAGGTCTTGGTTGTTAACAAACATATATTCCAATATTCACAACCTAGATAAGGCGGCAAACAATTGACCGCTACATTCATCCCATGTGTGAATGATGGAACCCCAGCAGACCTCGGGCGTCACGGCCTTGAATCCTTCCGCCCAAGACAGGGATGGTGTTTTTTCAATTGATTTTCTTAGCTAAGTATCGAATTGTAATACTGATACTGTGATACAGATGCTGGACAGCTGAAACTGCCATGATCCATGATGCACGGGAGAAATTAAATTGATAGGGCCCCTTTTGTTAAATATGTCATGAGGTTTGGACTTGAAAGCTATGTCTGATTGACTACTGTACCCTTTTGAGTGGCAATTGATGACTTTGGAACTTTTGATATCCACCTCTAATCTGCTTTGAAGTTCATAAATGTTGAGAAAGTGGATTACTGGAGCAAAGACCTTACTATAATATAAACGAGACAATACAATGAAAACAAAGACTAGTGGGAAACAAGTAGATGGGCGAGAAGTAAATGCTTACCTTAATTGACAGCAAGGATGCGGGTGCTGATGAAGGTAATAGACCTGAGTAACCGATATCATATGAAATCCTTCCATCTGGATTGAAGAGCCCATAGTGCTTCTCAGTAGGATCTCCATTCTTTAAGTTCTCATTAAACAAGGCAAAGATGTATGCTTTGACCGGTATATTTGGCTTGAGAGGAGTTCCCTTCCTCAAAAAGAGCCTCTTACGGAGGTTGTAATTGTAAGTCCTTGCATTCGCAACTGATGGTCCTGCTTGATTTTGATCTCCACTAGAAGCCCAGCCAGTCTCTGCCACCCGGACTTCCATGTCATTATAACCAGCAGCCTGCAGAGCAGCGTAAGCTGCATCTATCTGAGCATCAAACATATTGTCATAGTGCAGACTAGTATTCGGATCAACTACTCCAGGGTTGGGCTGAAAGAGAGCATAATTAATGTCGATCTGCCCCGGATCAGTTAAGTAAGCCAAAAAAGGATATGCATTGACATAGAAAGGTGAGCCGATCCGTGAAAACAAGTCCAGCAGCGGTTTCATATACACCATGACTTCTTCCTTGAAAACACATGCTGAGGGCGGATAGGAAGTAGCGAAAACAGCTTCAGAGTGAGGCGTGAAAAGCTCAATTTTGTCATCCAGATGCAGTTTCTTGAGACCATCGTACATATTCTTAACAGCTCCAACGAGCGGAGCGGCCAAGCTCGGATCGCCTCCCAGCACCTCATTCCCCACAGTGATTCCAACGATGCGTGTCTGAGAAATGTAAGGCTGCACGTTCTCATTCAGCCAATCAATCGCAACGCTCTCATTTGCAGCAAAAGCATTCAGCAACCCATTGTGGACAGCAATCACCAGGTTGAGCCCTGTCCCTTTGAACGCGTCGAGCACAGTGTGATCCTCATTATATATCTTGACATTCCTTATCTTGGACTTCCTGAGGAGCTCAACCACCTTGTCCGGAGACGGGAGGTTGTTCGCTATTCTCCCGTAGTTTATCCCGTATCCCCCGACAAACGCGTCAGCGGGTCGATTGTGATGACGACCTGGTAAACAGCAAGCACCAACAGTCAAATCTCAGTTCGTGACACCAAAGCCGGTGGTTATTTTGCTGCAAAAGCCTTACTCAGGTAGACAATAAACTTGATGTAAATTCATGATCTAGACAAAACAACACTAAATTGAACTGGATAATAAAAAACTGACTGTGTACCATGTGAGGGGGACGTGAGGAGGAGGCAACAGAGCAGCAGCAGCATCCAGTGAGCGCACCGGCGCCGACCCATCACCGCCGTCATAGCAGGTCCGCCGTCGGCCGATCCGGAGCAAGAACCAGGCAGAAGACGGGCACCGGAGTGAGGAGCAGCGTCGGAAGGGCAGGCGAGCCGCGCCTTGTCCGGCAATTTGGTTCCAGGCCGTGGCGTGGAGCCGGGGCGGCAACTTCCATAGACGGGCTGGGGCGGCCGCTCCGAGGCCGGGCACCGGCGGCTGCTCCCCCCGCGCCCCCGAGCAATCTTGGCAGCCCTCTCCTCACCGGGACACACCGCCGCCGGACGCACTGGAGCAGGAGAAAGAATCGGCAAGAACACTCCGCGAACAAGAAACCAATCCGGCCAAGAAGTGCCCTGAACCCACCCACCCAGTAGCACGTACCAGGCGCTCCCCTCCGGCTCAGCTCTACTCTACTGGCACCAGGCAGCAGGGTACTGGCTGGTGCAAGGTGGCGCCCTTCTCTCTCGGCTAACCTCTGATTCGGTGGGGGGTTAATAAGGGGTTTGTTTGCTTAGCGACGAGGAGATCGGAAAAAGTTGGGAGACGAGACGAGGCGAGGCGGGGTGGGGTGGGGACGAGGTGGATTGGCGACCCGACGAGGGGGACGCGGCGGAGGAGGGGACGGACGGAGGGTCACGCCGGCGGCCCCGCGTGGCAGCCCGGATTCGCCACCGCAACGGCCGGGAGGGAGTGGGGGAGAGGAAAGAGGGTTTCCGTCCGGGGGGTTTGATTTTTGAAACGGAAGGGGGAGGAGGAGGAGGGGGGTTAACCGGGGCCGGCGGCGGTGGTGCTCTGCGTGCGCGTCTGTCGTGGACCGGTGGTGGACGGCGGACGCGTCTGCTAGTCCTTTTGCGGTTCTTTTGCAGATTGCCCCTTCGAGTGTGTCTCGTGTGGCATCTCTCTTTTGTGGTCGCCTCAAATTTCTAAAAAAATAACACAACACAGACGCAAGCGCTCATATACACTCACCTCTATGAACGCACACACGCACACCCTATCCCTATGAGCACCTCCGAAAGACTGAGCCGGCATATTATTTTGACGCGAACGTCTCCGCCCATTGAAAGCCACCGTAAGCACCTCGTCATCGACGCGAACGTCTCCGCCCATTGAAAGTGCATCGCCGAAAAACCTGAAATAAATTTAGGAATAAATGCGAGCACCAGGACTTGAACCCTAGTGGGCTGGGGATACCACAGTCGCCTCAAATTTCTGAGAATCGGTCAGCTATGCGATTTTCCTTTTTCTTTTCTTGGGGAATTATGCGTCTTTTAATTATCTCTTTTTTAGAATCTGATTTTTCTGTACTTTTTCTAAACACAGCACGATCACAGACGCTCACATGCATGCACATATGCTCATAAGCCCGCTTCACCGGCATAATGTCGGCGTTCTTTTTAGGTGAAATGTCTTATGAAATGCCCGCGTTTATACAAGGGTGTGGGTTCAAACTTTACCAAGAACCCGATGTATTTTTGCGAGGGAGTGTTACCGAGATCGGCATTGCTCTGTGTACTTAAAGAAAGTTGTAAGATGCATATATAATCCCCGATGGGGTCCATCGCTGCGACATGCGGAACTAGTTGATCATTTCATTATATATTTTTTATCTAACAGCATTTTACATAAAAAATAAAGTGTTGGAGAACGTAGCAGAAATTCAAAATTTTCCTACGTGTCACCAAGATCTATCTATGGAGAAACCAGCAACGAGGGGAAGGAGAGTGCATCTACATACCCTTGTAGATCGCTAAGCGGAAGCGTTCAAGTGAACGGGGTTGATGGAGTCGTACTCGTCGTGATTCAGATCACCGATGATCCTAGTGCCGAACGGACGGCACCTCCGCGTTCAACACACGTACAGCCCGGTGACGTCTCCCACGCCTTGATCCAGCAAGGAGAGAGGGAGAGGTTGAGGAAGACTCCATCCAGCAGCAGCACAACGGTATGGTGGTGGTGGAGGAGTGTGGCAATCCTGCAGGGCTTCGCCAAGCACCTGCGGGAAAGGAGAAGAACTTGGGAAAGGGAGGGGCTGCACCAAAGGCAAAAGATGTGTCTCAAGAGGCCCTCTACCCCCACTATATATAGGGATCCCAAGGGGGGTGCGCCAGCCCTAGGAGATCCAATCTCCTAGGGGGCGGCGGCCAGGGGAGGTTTCCCTCCCCCCCCAAGGCACCTAGGAGGTGCCTTCCCTCCTTGGGACTCTTCCTTAGGGTTTCCCCCTTCACCCTAGGCGCATGGGCCATAAGGGAAGTGGCGCCCCAGCCCACTTTGGGCTGGATCCCTTCCCACTTCAGCCCATGGGACCCTCCGGGATGGGTGGCCCCACCCAGTGGGCCCACGGGACCCCTCCGGTGGTCCCGGTACAATACCGATGACCCCGAAACTTGTCCCGATGGCCGAAATAGGACTTCCTATATATAAATCTTTGCCTCCGGACCATTCCGGAACTCCTCGTGACGTCCGGAATCTCATCCGGGACTCCGAACAACATTCGGTAACCACATACAAACTTCCTTTATAACCCTAGCGTCATCGAACCTTAAGTGTGTAGACCCTACGGGTTCGGGAGACATGCAGACATGACCGAGACGTTCTCCGGTCAATAACCAACAGCGGGATCTGGATACCCATGTTGGCTCCCACATGTTCCACGATGATCTCATCGGATGAACCACGATGTCAAGGACTTAATCAATCCTGTATACAATTCCCTTTGTCTATCGGTACGATACTTGCCCGAGATTCGATCGTCGGTATCCCGATACCTTGTTCAATCTCGTTACCGGCAAGTCTCTTTTACTCGTTCCGTAACACATCATCCCATGATCAACTCCTTGATCACATTGTGCACATTATGATGATGTCCTATCGAGTGGGCCCAGAGATACCTCTCCGTTTACACGGAGTGACAAATCCCAGTCTCGATTCGTGCCACCCAACAGACACTTTCGGAGATACCCGTAGTGTACCTTTATAGCCACCCAGTTACGTTGTGACGTTTGGCACACCCAAAGCATTCCTACGGTATCCGGGAGTTGCACAATCTCATGGTCTAAGGAAATGATACTTGACATTATAAAAGCTTTAGCATACGAACTACATGATCTTGTGCTAGGCTTAGGATTGGGTCTTGTCCATCACATCATTCTCCTAATGATGTGATCCCGTTATCAACGACATCCAATGTCCATGGTCAGGAAACTGTAACCATCTATTGATCAACGAGCTAGTCAACTAGAGGCTTACTAGGGACATGGTGTTGTTTATGTATCCACACATGTATCTGAGTTTCCTATCAATACAATTCTAGCATGGATAATAAACGATTATCATGAACAAGGAAATATAATAATAATCAATTTATTATTGCCTCTAGGGCATATTTCCAACATAAAGTTGCAGCGACGAAAAAGTTGCAACGCGGATGCAACTAGAGCTTACAATTCGAAGAGAAACAGCGACTTTTTTGCAATGTTTCTATCAAAAAAAAGAGTACATAGGTAACCAACTCGATGACGTGTTGATCAACTAATTAAAGGTCAGTGATTGTGTGGCCAGTACCACCTCTTTTTTTTTTTGTTTCTTTGGTGTTTCTACTTTGTGGTATATGCTCACTTTTTTGCAAGGCCTTCTTTTTAGATGTAAGTTGCCATCCCGTGGTGAGGTGGTGCTTTAAGCTGTGGGCTGTGGTCATCACATTCACACACCTAAAAGTTGCTTCTCAACAAGTGGCTTTGCAACCAAAGACTTGCTGATTGGCTTAAAATGTGAAAAGGATACAAGTGAGAAAAAACATATGAATATTCTCGTCCTTTCCCATTCACCAAGACAGGACACCATAAGCAATTGCTGAGTGTCTGTTGAACCCAAGAGTTTGTCTTAAAACGCCCTTAATCTCTTAACTTGGTTTTCTTGCAATTTTGTGGTAAGAATTGTATTTTAGAAGACCGTGCCGTGTCCAATGGGATTTGTTCTTTTTAGTAGGATGGGAATTTATTTTATTTCATTTTTTTCAGGAAAATGTCAATTTATATATTACAGAAGAAGATACGGTCATGGAGTATAGTGTTTGTTTTCTTTGAAGCGAAAGCCTTATTGATTCAGGACATGCTTACAATCCAATTTGAGGAGCTCATCGATGCAAGTTAAAACTAGGTTGCTAATCGTCGAACTGAGGGATGGACATTCATCTTGCCAGTCGAGCTCGTTCATGAGCAACGAAAATCACAACCTCTCGAGACATCGATGGCAAATGCCTTCTTCTCGTTTGTGTATCATGTCTATGTGGGCGGGGTTTTGCTAATTAACTGGTCAATTCTACTCTTCGGTAATAAAAATGACAAGTTTTTTTTTCAATGTTTCAAAACATAACAAGCTCTCCCTACCTTTGTGCGAAAATGTGAATGGAAAATCAGGAGAGCTAGGGGGGCGGAACAGAAAAGGATGAGAAGCACCACGCGTCCACGCGTTTCGTCCTCCGCTCATCCTGCGTATCAGCTGCAGCTGCAGGCCGACCAGTGCGGCTGCGTGCGTAAGCAGTCGTAGAAACCCTAGCTAGCTGGCTAGTCGACCGGCCGGTTTGATGCCTTGACAGCGACCATATTCTGCCTTTGCCTTTGCCTTTGCACCGTACCGCGACGCAAAGAAAGCTTTCGCCACGCCCACACGGTCACGGAGGGAGGGCCCGGCCGTGACGTTGACACGATCACGTTGGAATCAGCAATGGCATGGGGCGCGCCCTTTGTGCCAGAGAAGGATTCTGGGTCGTCCTCCGCGGTCAGGTCATAGTGGGAGTAACATAGGTAGTAATATACATGTCACATAAGCAAAAAATATGATGTGTCACGTAATTAATGAAAAAAGAGGCAAATAGAGTAACATAATATGTTACCATTAGATAACGGTTTTCAATGCAAAATGAGTCTATAAAGCAATAAATAAGATGATGCATGACACTACACATATGTTGCTACCCACTATAGAGGTAGTAACATAGACTAGTAACATATGCATGTTACTAGTCTAAGTTACTCCCCATTATGACCAGCCTCATGGAGGAAAGGTACAGTAGGGAATCATCACGGCCTGATCATCATGAAGATGAGGGGGCTCTGCGTCCTCTCCATGGTGACTGAGAAAATTGTTGTAGGGATCACATCTGATCTGAAGAAGAAAAAGGTTGGGTAGAGGAACCAGCACGATTTTGTGATGGTGTCTCGAATTTCTTTTGGGATTCATGCGGTTAGTGGATTTCACTGTCATGTAGCAGGAGTAGTTTTCATAGATACACATTCTGCATAATCCTTTCTAGTCCTACTTTTCAGCTTCTTGAAGCTTCCAAGCTCCTCCATCCGGGGCTGGACGCCCACTACACCAGCTCTCTTTGGGACACTACTGTGATCGGCCGTTGAGACTTAAACATCATCGACCCCATAATCGGACGATCCACGGTTCAAATCACACCCGCCGTGCCGGCCAGATATATAACTTCAAGTCTACAATAATGGCACGGACAAGATTCCCCTTTCTCCAGGCCAAGAACGCTGTCACGAAGGCGACGCCGTCTCCCTAACCCTACCACCAATCAACTCGTCCCAACGCGTCAAAGTTAAACTTTTATTTAGCACCATGCATGCATGAGATAGACTATCACTATTAATAATACTCCCGTAATGAGCGTGACACCCTACATTTTGGCCATGCTTAGTTCAAAGGTACCATCAGGCCAGCGCGAAAACGCAACCAGTCAATGCCTTTCTGCATCAGCCGGTCACCCTCATGACTCGGACTCGACTCCTGTCTTTGGGAACCAGATCATCCTGCTTGCCTCTTTTCATTTTTTGCGTCGGACGATACATTGTAATGAGAGCGATCAGACGAGGTTCCACGGAGAAAAGAAGGCCCTTTCCAACAGATTTAGACACACATAATCAGAGGCATACCTTGGACCAAAAAGGTATTGCTTTATGAAGTTTTATTCAGGCATACCAAAGCCGTGTGGACACCAAATTGGCTGATGCCCAACTGACTCCAGCTCCAGGCCTGGTTGAGAGAACCACAGGAGGGAGATCCTGCAAATGGCACACAACTCAGGACAGGAGCATCTGCAAAAATATGCATTGAAAATACTGGGGTATGCGAGGCCCATGTTTTCTTGTATAAGTCACGTATTGTTTGTTATAAATGGTGCCGTCATCCCAGCAAATAACAAGTGCGAGCGGGTTTGGATAGCAGAGGATGCCCATCTCTAAGAGACAACTGCGTCTTTCCCAGCCACATCGAAGGAAAGCTCTCGCTTGTCCGACCCAAACTTGAAGGTTGGAACCACTTCATCTGCACCAGCAGAGCCGCTCGCCGAATTGACGGAGAAAACAAGATTATCCGTAGGGCTTGCTGAGCCAAAGTTGAACTTGGGGATATCTTGGACGTCAGCTGGCAGGCTCCTTTTCGGCGGTGAGAAGAAAGTAGGCGTGGGTGGTGGTTCTGGAAGCGAAACTGAGGTTTTGGTGACAGGAAATGAGAACATGAAACCATTGGTCGCACTTTTATCCGAGACTGCTGCAGCTGGTGCAGTTGCCACGTCGGATTTTGAAGGATGCTGCGAGCTGGTCATTTCAGTAACTTCTGGGGTGGCCACTGGGCTCTGGATCTTCGGAGCCGGCTCCTCACAATTGGAGCTGCTTGGAGGTTCCTGAACCTGCACAGAAGTAAACACAGCTATCTGAGTAAATAAATGTTCATAGTATGGTTCTGCCAGGCATTTGCTACATAAACCGAATCAATCAATGCTAAATGACTAAGAAACAGTACCATACTACATAAAACTTAAACGAGTAGCCTGTAGTCAGATGAAAACGTTGCAAGGAAACATTATTCAGCTGCATTGCACTAACATAATTCTTCAAGTGTTTCAGCCTAGTTTAAATAGCCATTGACTATACAAACATTAGCCAATGGCTGGTGATAAATATGAATCCCGAATTGTAAACTTCAGTGGATGCATTTCACAAATAGTAAGTAAGAAGATTATTGCGCTGGAAAATACATACCTTCTTCACATTTGAAATTGCCTGATAAGCATTGGCACGCTCATCGAGGCTATTCTGTCTGGGAGCATTATTAGTGACAGAGACAGGCATTTTATACGGGCTGCTGATGACAACAGGGGGAATAGTTCTCTTTGCAGTTCGCCTTAGCTCTGGCTTTACTGTAGGGGATGGAATTGTCCTCTCAAGATGCTGGAGTATTTTCTGAGCTGTCTGGCTTGACTTCGGGTGAACAGATACAGCAGCATGCTTGGAAATATTGTCTGCCACTGGTATACGTCCAGTACTCGAGCCACTTTCTATGGTGCCTTTGCCGTGAGGTCTTTCTAGGGTGAATGTATGTGGAGTATCAGTGCCAACGGCATCTGCATGTACTCTATCGGAAGAGGTTGATGGTTGCACTCCAAGAACACCATCAGTTGATGTCATTTTATCCTCTAGCATAGCCTATATTTTCAGAAAAGGGGTCAGAACAGATGAAATATGTATGCAAATTATGTGTTGTAAGATAATCCAAACAGTTAATGCCTTCAGACCTCAGCAGTCAGCACTGAAGTTTTAAAGATAGGAAGTCAGCAGTCAGCACTAAAGGTTTTAAAGATAGTGACAACGTTGTAACCCACTTTCAGTTGCGAATCGTAGTCCAAAGCTTTTGAGGATATACTGAATGAACTACAGGAATGCAAATCTACTCAGGTTCCGATATGAAAGATGACGACACAAAATTACATAATAATTCAATGCAGTCATCTTAGCTTCAGTAGTTATCACAATAGTTCCAATCTTAAATGATCAACTGGGTCACAGACTCACAGTATTCCCAACAATGAATATTGCAATCTGGAAATATACGATTTGGAGTGATTGGTTTGAAGAGTGGACTGTTCTAGGAGTGTATGATCCTAACTCCAACCTAGCCTTCTTGTTTGGTATGAGGTATTAGTTGGTCTGTCAATGCCTATTTCATGGCTAAAGTGACAACAGAAGATAAAGAAAATGTGAAGCCATGCCACAAAATGATGGATGATCCCATGATGGACATATCCATCCTAAATGAGCTTATTACTCAAAACTGAATATCAACAAACTAATGAAGCAAAAGAAAAAAGTGATACATCATGGTGAGAACAAAAAACCATGAGTAATTAAGCAATACCTTACTTCCAACGGAAAAAGGTGTTGAAAGTTGTGGCCGCCCAGATGGGTTACTATAGGTATTAAGATGTCCTGTTCTCTGTAAGCACATACCAGTAAACACACAATTACAGCCCCAGAAATGTGACACATGGCAGGAATCACATAAAAATCTTAACCGGACAGACCTTGACAGATCTTCGGAAAACTGAGCCAGTATATGGTGAGCGAGAGGATGCAGGAGGAAGAGTTCTTCGTTTATTACTTTGTGGTGTAAGGTAGTGGTTTGTATGGTCTCGGACAACTGAACCTGGCCAGCGCACAGGAGAGTCCATGGCCACTTTAGGGAATATTTTTGATGCTGAATTCTCAATTTCAACTCCATGACTCAAAGCTCTGAATTTTCTCTTTTGAGATTCATGCACACTTGCTGAGGTCTGTGCTTCCATATAAGCTCTAGCAAGTTCAATGGGAGAAGTAGCATCATGCACCTAGAAAGCCAATGAAAATCATAAGATCAGATGAACAAGAAATCAGGCAGGAAAAGCGGGTATATTATGATATTTTTTAAATAATTTGCATAAATTTTGCTCCTGCACAACATAGAAATTTACTAGTAGACAAAAATAAATCAATTCAAAATATTGTAGATGAAGAAAACTATAAAGATTTTCATATTTGCAGCGTAGTCAGGAAACTAGTATTATACAGGCATACACTTTGAATTTCACAAACGAAACAGACGGAGCCTGGAAATCGTATTCCATACAGATAAGAAATAACAGGGATAATAGTCTCAGCATTTGTTTAAGGGCCGTTTGTACAGAAATAATTAGGAGATGAAATTGTAGAGCTATGATGATCTTACATTTGACTGTGCAAACATATCAGTCCCCCAATTTCGTTCATCTGGCTTTGCAGGTATCACCAGTTTGTTTGAAAATGGTGTAGTTTCAGTTTCTTTCACAAAAGACTGCGTAGCTCTCTGATGATCGTCATGGAGATCAGGAGTCCTCGAACGCATGATCTCTATCAAACGTTCTGTTTCATCCCTGTAAGGCAAAATAAATAAATCCATTCAGCTGAGATTTCAAATTTCAATGAACAAAACGCAATAGCTGAGTGCTTTTGGTCAAAAGTAAAACTTGAGTGCTTTCAGTCAATAAGAATTAAGGCGGAGACTAGATAACCAATTGGTATATGCTATGGAGCTAGTGGAAAGCTAAAGAGGGTAAGAGACATATTTTTAAAATTTTGAATGATGTGTGTTTACTCAAGTTAAGAAACCCCTGGCAAGATGAAAATAATAATGAGAGGGAACACTCCAGTAAACACTCTTATAGGCACAACAGAATTCAGAAGACTACGCCACTACAGCGAGCAAAAGACTCCCCATAAGAAAGAACAGCAGTATACTAATCTGACAATTGGGAAAATAACTAAGTACAATCTTAAAGGCCACAACCAATTACCCAAAGATGTAATCTAGTATTAGACTAGTAGTAAAATTAAATCTTTATTACCCAGAATCAATTACCCAAGCATTTCATCTATCAGATTAGTTGTAAAAATAGAGTTATTAATGTATTCTTGCTTTTCTCAACTTTATTGACACATGCAAACAACCCATTGCAAAGAATGGCTCTGAACTTCTAACTTGTGTTTGTGACAAACACTAATTACTCTAGGCCTAATAGATAGTAATACTCTGAATTCTGATGCTTTATTGACGTGGGAGAAGCCCCATACATAACAGAAATAGCTTGGCTGACAAGCCAACTCAAAGGAAATACAATCTGGACTCTGAAACAGGTTCTAATCTGGACTCTGAACCTAATAACTAATCTGGACTCTGCACCTAATACGAATCTGAACCTTAATAATTAACTTGTAGCAGTACAGAAATCCTAACCACTTTGGGATGGACCAGGGGGTGATGCGACCGGGGCTAGGGTCCTCCGACCATATGTGGTTCCTCACATAACAGTGTTTCTATTGTTTTCCCCATCTTACAGTTAAGTAAGGGGGTATTTTTAGTTCTGGACAAAAAGGAAATATGGTTTTGGTTTCCCACATTTCCACACTTACAAAAGGATCCAGAGAAATATATTTGAAGATTGAATTAAAACAGAGTCTAAAAGTACGCACCACAAAACCTACCTAGAAAATTGCTTCTGTTTGATGATCTTCTCGATTTCAGCAAGTCCACTGCTTCGATTTATGTAATCACCTTCAGGCAGCAGGTTGGCTTCGTTTGAAAACGTTAGGGCCACATTGGTTATAGCATTGGTATTTGGTTCCATAGAATTATTCTGCAGTTCAGGCAGATCAGAGGTTACAGAAAATCACCAGCAGATACATCATAACTGGAAGTCGAATGTAATACTAGTCGCCAACCATGCTAACAGAGTAAAATCACAAAGTGAACAATTGACCTTGCAGCTCTCAAACAATATATCAGCTCAGAATTACATATATGGTTATCATCTTTCAGTTCCACCAGTACATGCACTTAAAGAGATTAACCGATTCGGGCATTAACCTGATGAGGGAAATGTCAAATGGACTATTTTCACAGATGAAGGAAAACCATTTGAACATTAGATTCTTTTACTATGAACAGAGCAGAACTTCTACGGTATGCATTGTTATATTAATTTCTTTGCCGTGAAACATCTGTGTGCCACTCATTGAATAGATCGCTCTGCACAATACTTGACATGGCCTACAGTTCATTGTAACTGTGGCAGCATGGCATTTGAGACAACGTAAAGAAGTATGCAAAGAAAGTCTATATATAGCAGATTCATTAAGTTATACAAATCATAGGAAGGCAAGCTAATGCATTCAATGCATTAATTAAAATGTACCCTGCTTACTTCATGTGTTACTCTGCTCGCTTCCTGCGCTACATCCATTGATTCATATTGACCCACCCGATTATTGCCTGCAAACATTGGAAGCAGCAACAAGGGATCCAGCTTAGACATGCTTTGCAAGAAAAAGAAGGAGCTACTTTTGCATTAATTTATTCGAACAATCACTCTAGATTAACCAACGAGGCAGCAAGCATATGAGACAATCCAAATTTTAGATCACGTCATAGATTAAATTAAAACAATAATAATGGTGCAAAGAGGAGTATCTATCCAATGCCCAGATCAAATAAGGAATCGCTTCAAAGGTGAACACAAGACACAGGATGAATTAGTATCCAATAGTGAACTGAACTCGTGGAAACTACGCTGCTTGCTGCAGAAATTCTACTACAAATCTACAATGCTGGCTGGACGCTTGCACAAACTCGTACCTACGGCAATGATTCAGCTCACAAGCTTGACCTCATGCTGACTCGGCAAACAAACCATATTATGCACGTTCCAAGGAGGACAATGGTACGGTACCAAACCACATCAATCAAATAGATAAAACAAAATGAAGTTCTCAGGCATGAATAAATCAGCTAAAATGGACCGGATCGGCAGGCTATTGCGGTGCTTATACAACCCTAGATTGGTGTCAATCGCGGAACATGACAATGGTGGGGGAGAGGATATACCTGCGGCGGCGTGGTCACGGGACGCGGCGGCGAAGACACTAGAGGCCACCGGGGGCTTCGGGAGCCAGCGCCGGGGGCCCAGCCCGTAGGGCGACGCGCGGTGCAGGCCGCGGCGCGGCGGCCGCCTCGAGGGCCCGCCCCCGCCGCCGGACGCGTCCTCCGCCGCCGCCTCGGCCGCCGCGGCGGCCGCCGCCGGGGACTGCCACCGCCGCGCATCCATCATTCCCGCTTCCCCCGCGCTGCCGACCGCTCGCTCTGGTTTGGGGCTGTGGGCTGTGCCTGTGCGCGCGGCGGCTGCGGGGAGGGCCGGACCGGAGTAGGACTAGTGGACTCTTGTTGCTCTCCGAGAAAGTATTTGTTTTGTTTTTGTTATCTCGGGATGGAATGGAACTGAAATAGAAAGGTCGTGCTAGGGCTTTTCCGATCGACTACGCAGGGGTCTCAAAGATGGTAGGTTTTCCGTTCGAGAAAAAAGGTATTGTGAGTTTTTTCCTTCTTATTATGAAAAATAATTTTCTTGCAAATCAAAAATAATGTTTTTCAATGGACAACAAAATGCAGGACCGCTGTAATGTAATGCTTCCTAGGGCGAAGCTCATTTCCCGTTATGTCCGCGCGGACAGTCCTGATAAAGAAAAACGTGCGCCCAACGGGTTTCCTAAAATTGAGCAAAATGTCTGAACATCTTTTAATGGTCACACGTGGATGAGAGAAGTGGCGTTGTTTGAACATGTCTACCATATCAGCCCGACACCGGGCCCATCCCAAACCCAGCAAAACCCTAGTTTGGTCCATGCTCTCTTTCTATTATATCCTCTCCCCTCTGCTCCAATCAACCCAGCAGAGAAGAAGCGGGTTGGGGATGCATTGGGCTAGGGTTCGGGGGAGGAGAGGATAGAATATAGTGGTGAGAGAGTGAGAACCAAACGAATCTTTTTGTTGGGTTTGCGATACGGCCGATGTGTCAGGCCAACGCGGCAGGCATGCCCGGACAACCTTATTTTTCACCTACGTATGGCTAGGTTTGAGAAAGTCCGATCTTTTAGCCCAGCTTTAGGGGAGACGGTTTGGCATGTGTTTTTGCGTTCGAAAGTTCGTGCCAACATTTTGAGCGAAACGGGCTTCTCCACTAGAGATGCCCCTGAATATTATACTCCCTCCATAAAAAATATATAAGAGTGTTTAGATAACTAAAAGTAGTTATCTGGAGGCTTTTATATTTTTTTACGGAGGGAGTAATATTGTATTCCTGTAAAAGTTTGTAATATAAGAAAACAAAGAACTTTTCAAACAAATGTAATACATGAAAAAAAAACTTATAGTACGAAGATATCCGTAGGAAAATTCTTATATCATTCTTTAAGAAAGCCTTCTGAATGAAAAAAGGAAACACTATGTTTTTTGAACAACAGACGCATCATACTCTCTCCCTCTCTCTCTTTCCTCCACTGGTCATCACCATCTTATGATATCTCAGTTTTGGAAACCGTTTAACAAATTTTGAACAATCTTAAAAGTTTATTATTGCAACAACCAAAACCACAGTTAACCACATTTGTAAGAGAAATGGGAAACATATTATTACGTCTTCAATAGTGTGTGCATTTTGTGTGTTGTAATCTTGAGACGCCCAGTAGGTGAGTACACAAAGCAACATTATCACTCAAAATCAACATAGTCAGACACACTAGGGCCTCAACCTGGTTGAGGCTATTAGTGCATAGATCGAGTGTGTTGAGGGTTTAATATTTAGGGACCGGGTGTGTTGAACTTAAGACATGCCAACAAAAGTTAGACAAATGAAGGGTATTGAAACTATTAGTGCATATATCGAGCGTGTTGGTTAAGACATGTACTCCCTCTATCTGGATCCATAAGGTGTGCACAAGTAGATTCTCAATTTGACTAATGAAGTGTGTATTATGTGTCGCCAAGAACCCATGCATGCTTTGCAAACTCGGATAGAAAGAGTAGCAGGCTTTGAGTTGGGAAATAGAGTCGATCTCATAGTATTGCATAACTTCAAATAGACGACAATGTTGTTCTTTAAAGCAACTTTGGATCAAGCGTTGGTTACCAAGAAGGCTATAGAAAATTATGAGCTGGCTATTGGATAACAATTTCAGTCCTCGATCAAGCATTGGTTACCCTTCAAAGTGTTCCAACGCAACTGGTAAAAAGTGTAGTATTGAACATCAAGTTCCGGTCCTAGTGCTTCTCAAAGTGGTGGGAGATGATTTTGAACATAAATATTTGGGTCTGCCAGTCCAGAGGGATGTATGAAACAAGAAAAATCATAGTCCATCATGGACAAGTTTATGAAGCGTACAGTGGATTGGACGGAGCAGAACATGTCGTACGAGGCTAAAGAAATCCTTATAATAAACTGTTTTTCAGGCGTTGCCAACCTATGTTATGTGGGTCTTTAAAATTCCAGGTGGTCTCTGATATGAACTCTCTCCCTTGATTCGAGATTCCTGGTAGGGATGGGGGTAGGGTGATAAAGTTTCTTTCACTGGCTCGCCTGGGATAAAGTGGTGAGACCAAAGGGGCATGGATGCACGAGGTTTAGAGACATGTGCTTATTTAATCATACACTGTTGGCTAGATAGGTTTGGTGTTTTTTAGATAATCCTAATTCTCCATGTGCTTGTCTTCTTAAGGCAAAAAATTATCTAAATGGACTTCTTCTAGATATAGCTTTCGCGCATAGTGCCTCTCCCTTGCTGCAGGATATTGTTTCATGGCCCGGACCTTCTCAAGCAAGGAGTTGGTTGGGGAGTTTATAATGGGGAAATTGCTAATATATGATGGGATAACTGGATACTGTTGGGGAACGTAGTAATTTCAAAAAAAATCATACGCACACGCAAGATCATGGTGATGCATAGCAACGAGAGAGGAGAGTGTTGTCCACGTACCCTCGTAGACCGAAAGTGGAAGCATTAGCGCAACGCGGTTGATGTAGTCGTACGTCTTCACGATTCGACCGATTAAGTACCAAACGCACGGCACCTCTGAGTTCAGCACACGTTCAGCCTGATGACGTCCCTCAATCTCCGATCCAGCCGAGTGTTGAGGGAGAGTTTTGTCAGCACGACGGCATGGTGACGATGATGATGTCCTACCGACGCAGGGCTTCGCCTAAGCACCGCTACAGTATTATCGAGGTGGACTATGGTGGAGGGGGGCACCGCACACGACTAAAAGATCAAACGATCAACTGGTGTGTCTCTGGGGTGCCCCCCTGCCCCCGTATATAAAGGAGCAAGGGGGGAGGTGCGGCCGGCCAGGAAGGGGCGCGCCAGGAGGAGTCCTACTCCCACCGGGAGTAGGACTCCCTCCCTTTTCCTTGTTGGATTAGGAGAGGAGGGGGAAGGAGGGAGAGAGGAAGGAAAGGGGGGGCGCCGCCCCCCTGCCCTGGCCGCCTCTCCTCTTCTCCACAAAGGCCCACTATGGCCCATTAAGCCCCCGGGGGGGTCCAGTAACCCCTCGGTACTCCGGTAAAATTCCGATTTCACCTGGAACACTTTCGATATGCAAATGTAGAGCTTCCAATATATCAATCTTCATGTCTCGACCATTTCGAGACTCCTCGTCATGTCCGTGATCACATTCGGGACTCCGAACAACCTTCGGTACATCAAAACTCATAAACTCATAATATAACCGTCATCGAAACTTTAAGCGTGCGGACCCTACGGGTTCGAGAACTATGTAGACATGACCGAGACACGTCTCTGGTCAATAACCAATAGCGGAACCTGGACGCTCATATTGGCTCCCACATGTTCTACGAAGATCTTTATCGGTCAGACCGCATAACAACATACGTTGTTCCCTTTGTCATCGGTATGTTACTTGCCTGAGATTCGATCGTCGGTATCTCAATACCTAGGTCAATCTCGTTACCGACAAGTCTCTTTACTCGTTCTGTAATACATCATCCCGCAACTAACTCATTAGTTGCAATGCTTTGCAAGGCTTAAGTGATGTGCATTACCGAGAGGGCCCAGAGATACCTCTCCGACAATCGGAGTGACAAATCCTAATCTCGAAATACGCCAAACCAACAAGTACCTTCGGAGACACCTGTAGTGCACCTTTATAATCACCCAGTTACGTTCTGACGTTTGGTAGCACATAAAGTGTTTCTCCGGTAAATGGGAGTTGCATAATCTCATAGTCATAGGAACATGTATAAGTCATGAAGAAAGCAATAGCAACATACTAAACGATCGAGTGCTAAGCTAACGGAATGGGTCAAGTCAATCACATCATTCTCCTAATGATGTGATCCCGTTAAAAATGACAACTCTTTGTCCATGGCTAGGAAACATAACCATCTTCGATTAACGAGCTAGTCAAGTAGAGGTATACTAGTGACACTCTGTTTGTCTATGTATTCACACATGTATCATGTTTCCGGTTAATACAATTCTAGCATGAATAATAAACATTTATCATGATATAAGGAAATAAATAATAACTTTATTATTGCCTCTAGGGCATATTTCCTTCAGATACAAGGGTATTTTGGTCTCAAAATAACTCGAAAGGGGAATAGAGCACGGTTGAAACGGGTTTCTGAAGCTTTTTTGCTTGCGCACGAGGAGATGTGATGAGGATGTGGTGCGGTATGTGTTTTACTCCTATCATGTCGAGTCGATCATGAGATTTCATATCCATTCTATTACGGGCGAAGATTCTGTGGCATAGTATTCTGAGGAAAATTCAGAATTTCTTTCGTACGACGAGTGGGTGTCAGGTAGCTCTTAAAAAAATGGCGGTCGAGGGGTTGGGTTAGAACAATGAGGCGACGAATGAAAATAGAAATATTTGCAACCTTATTTGTAAGATGAATGTCCATAAAAATTAGAAGTGTTTGTGCGAAGCCGCCGCTGATACGTCTCCAACGTATCTATAATTTTTATTGCTCCATGCTATATTATCTACTGTTTTAGACATTATTAGGCTTTATTATCCACTTTTATATTATTTTTGGGACTAACCTATTAACCAGAGGCCCAACCCAGAATTGTTGTTTTTTGCCTATTTCAGAGTTTCGCAGAAAAGGAATATCAAACGGAGTCCAAACGGAATGAAACCTTTGGGAACGTGATTTTTAGGAAGAATATGATCCAGGAGACTTGGACCCTACGTCAAGAAACAAGAGAGGAGGCCACGAGGTAGGGGGCGCGCCCACCCCCAGGGCGCGCCCTCCACCCTCATGGGCCCCCTGTTGCTCCATCGACGTACTCCTTCCTCCTATATATACCTATGTACCCCCAAATGATCAGATACGGAGCCAAAAACCTAATTCCACCCCCGCAACCTTCTGTACCCACGAGATCCCATCTTGGGGCTTGTTCCGGAGCTCCGCCGGAGAGGGCATCCATCACGGAGGGCTTCTACATCAACACCATAGCCTCTCCGATGAAGTGTGAGTAGTTTACCTCAGACCTTCAGGTCCATAGTTAGTAGCTAGATGACTTCTTCTCTCTTTTTGGATTCAATACAATGTTCTCCCCCTCTCTTGTGAAGATCTATTTGATGTAATCTTCTTTCGGTGTGTTTGTGGAGACCGATGAATTGTGGGTTTATGATCAAGATTATCTATGAATAATATTTGAATCTTCTCTGAATTCTTTTATGTATGATTGGTTATCTTTGCAAGTCTCTTCGAATTATCAGTTTGGTTTGGCCTACTAGATTGATCTTTCTTTGCAATGGGATAAGTGATTAGCTTTGGGTTCAATCTTGCGGTGTCCTTTCCCAGTGACAGTAGGGGCAGCAAGGCACGTATTGTATTGTTGCCATCGAGGATAACAAGATGGGGTTTTTATCATATTGCATGAATTTATCCCTCTACATCATGTCATCTTGCTTAAGGCGTTACTCTGTTTTCATGAACTTAATACTCTAGATGCATGCTGGATAGCAGTCGAAGAGTGGAGTAATAGTAGTAGATGCAGGCATGAGTAGGTCTACTTGTCTCAGACGTGATGCCTATATACATGATCATACCTATATATTCTCATAATTATGCTCAATTCTGTCAATTGATCAACAGTAATTCATTCACCCACCGTAAAATACTTATGCTCTTGAGAGAAGCCACTAGTGAAATCTATGGCCCCCGGGTCTATCTTCATTATATTAATCTTCCAACACTTATTTATTATCTTTGCTTTTTTACTTTGCTTTTATTTTACTTTGTATCTTTATCACAAAAATACCAAAAATATTATCCTATCATATCTATTAGATCTCACTCTCGTAAGTGATCGTGAAGGGATTGACAACCCCTTATCGCATTGGTTGCGAGGAGTTATTTGTTTTGTGCAGGTACGAGGGACTCGCGCGTAGCCTCCTACTGGATTGATACCTTGGTTCTCAAAAACTGAGGGAAATACTTACGCTACTGTGCTGCATCATCCTTTCCTCTTCAAGGAAATCCAACGCAGTGCTCAAGAGGTAGCAGTCGCTGATAGTTGGAAGTGCAATAATTAGGCAACTTGTAACACCTGCAATATTTAATGCAAATGAGGGGATTTGTTTAGCAAATTGTCCAAAAGCTTGTGCATTACATTTTGATCTTGGAAATATCTGGGAGCTTCCATGTGGGGAGTGATGGTGTCTCTACCATGTCAAGTCCCGGCCGGGTGGGCTGGGCTGAGCACCCCTTGTCGATTCTGTCCCAGGCCACTTCAGGCAGCCCGTGACGCGTATAAGGAAGATTCTAGAAGCCTTGTCGTTCAATACAACGACTCCTCTCTGCCGACATAGCCAACTAGGTTTCCTATTATCCTAGGCCTCTGGTATCTTATATAAACCGAGGCTAGACTAGTCTATAGAACATCTGACAACATCTTAGAGATGAGACACAATGATCTAGTGGTGATCAACCAATACTCTGTACTTCATCCAGATCAATACAAACACAAGCAGGACGTGGTGTTTTATCTATTTAGAGAGACAGAACCTGGGTAAACCTCGTGTCATTGTTATCATTGCACCTAGGCTACTAGCTCGACACTCCTTGCTTGAGATCTGACAGAATCGACTCCGCAATTGGTAGTCCATGCAGGTCCCGCTACGTAATGACAACGATTTGATGGGAGTTCGGATCTATTCCGACGCGATTTTCCGTCCGAATAGATTTTCGTCTTCGGTGCGACCTCGTTCGCCGCTGACTCAATTGGTCACCTCGGCCAGGTCAAGAGCTGCACCCCATGTTGGATCCGTTAGAGATCGATGGGTGTCTTCATCAACATCAACTCCAATCTCGACGGGATCACGGGAAAATTCATCCATGGAGCTCAGGGGATTAACGTCATTTTTGCCCTCATGCGAGCGTGCAAGATTTTCCGGACAACTGATTTGTTTTTGTCGTCCCCGCCTCCTTGAGCATAGTTTTGATGATTCCTTTGGTGGAATTGTGTGGAATTGAGTATAAAATAACCCTATAAAATTTTAGCGAGTTTCAAAGCTAGAATCTCTAACATTTGCCAATATACCAAGACCCTATTGGATCTAGACCAAAATCCGCGTGAGTTCGGAAGAAAGAGTCCAGATGCTAACTCCGACATTCTTTGGATATCTAACCGTTCAAATCATGCGGAATTTTCATGCCGACAAGCCCTCAAATTTTGAGGATGGCCCAACGGTGCAAACTCGGGGGGAGGGGGGGAGGGGACGAGGAGTGCATCATTTTTCGAATATGTTTTCCGTGCGAAAAAATATCCGACCCGAGTTTATTTTTTCCATGAAGAGACTACCGGACATCTTTCTTAATTCTGGGAGGATTTTTTTGGTAGGGTATTGTGTTTTGTTCTCAAACACATGTCTACAAATTTTGATCCTTTTTTGAGGTGTTATTCATGGTCACACCAGTGTCACACTGATCCGACCTAGAGAGTCCATGAATGATGAACTGCGTCGACATCACCGTGTCATCGCTTTGTCCCTGTCGACGTCAATCACGTCACATCGCCGCCTCGGTTAGCCGATCAAGGGTTCGTCATTGCCAAGGTCAAGGCGTCGCCCCACGGATCGGGTGCGTCAGCATCCCGCGTCACCGCTTCATCAAGCCGACGTGCTCTATCACATCGGTTGATGTGGGGGCTCCGGCGTCACCTCGTCGACTTGCTTCGTAACCTCAGATGCCTGGGGGCTTCGTCGTTACCCCGCCGACTTGCTTCAACACACCATCTAGACCGAGGGCTCCGCCTCACCACGTCGACGGTGTTGTGTTGTCACTTCGTCGAGCCGAGCTCATCGCTCTGCCATGTCGGGACCAGCTTGGGGCTGGGACCTCGTCCCGCCGCAAGCCTGGACCGCATCATCAATACTGGGAATATAAACCAATTAAGTCGCTTTCCTGCTTATTTTTTTCAATTTTATATTTTGTTTGGTTTGACGAAACATTATATCTGTGTACAATAAAATCATTGTTCATTTTTTCTAAAAACACTTTCTTTACCCGAGTCTCACCGGACTTGGGGGCTCTTAATTTAATATATGCGTTATTTTTAGCCTAAGTGTTTTCTTCCTTTTGTTGTTTTGAAGTATTTCACTACTGCTCCTTTTTTGGCTTGAGTACTCGGCCAATAGCCATATTGGCTGGTTTGTCTTTGTGCCACTTAAATTTAGTTTGCCTCAATTGGCATGAGAAGAGCTCCACATGCGCCTTCGGGAAAAGAAGTTTGAAGCCGAGATCGAACATATCATGTTAAAACATGACAGAAGCACTAATTAATCTTAAGACCAACTCAGATGACACCAAAAGACTTGATTTAATTCAAACATAATGTTTTATGTAAGTTTTTTTTTGCTTTTCCGAGCTTATGACACTCTTGACCTAATGTTTCATTTTTATCTAGAAGATAGGACATCTTCTTGGTCGAGGTGTATTGCATTGCAATTCTGCTTGGGAAACGGACCCTCAGTTCGGCATCGTCCCTGCCGAGCTACACCTCGGCGATGATGAAGCGCAAATGTCGGTTATTGGTTGAAGCTAGTTCCCGAGGAGATTTGATCCTTAGGTCAGCCAAGTTGCCCGACCCAAGTCTCGAGGAGCTACTGCATTAATGATTCAATGCAGGAATAGACAATTGGTTTTATACCCTTAGTTGTGTCCTCCTTGTCAGGATTGCCCTTAGTTTTTCAAAACAAGTGGTCTTGCCTAACCCACTTTGGCGTCTTGTGCTTTTGCCCTTTGATCGTTTCACCGTCACTTTGAAAACTTCATAACTAATTCATACTAAATCTAAAAAATGCAAATAAGATACCAAAATGTTCGGAAAAACATCACATGTATGTCAATGTCACTTGCATTCGTGACAAAAGTGTTGGTAAGTGTCCATCCAAGTTTTAGCTCTTATTATACCACCATGAACAGTAAAAATTAAAAAAAGTTGGTGGCAAAGAATGGAAATGTTTTAAGTGCTTGCCAAGTTTCATCAGGGAGTGACATTGGTGGCAAAAAAGTTAGTATGAATTAGTTATGAAGTTTTCAAAGTGACGATCAAACGGTCAAAGGGCAAAAGCACAAGACACCAAAGTGGGTTGGGCAAGACCACATGTTTTCAAAAACTAGGGGTAATCCTGACGAGGGGGACGCAACTAAGGGTATAAAACCAATTATCCCATGCAGGAAATATAAAGACATACGGTTTTCGAGGAGATTTTGATCCACCTGGGTCTTGGGGGCTAATGCACGCCGCATTTTTTTCAAAGTATGCTACCAAGTGAGGATTCGATCGGGCCAATTTGGCAAATCGACCTGATTCTCGGGGGCTACTGGGATAAAAAGTTTTATCCTATCCTTCAGGTGCATAACGAATTTTGAGTCGACACTCATCTTGACGGCTACTGGCTATACATCCCGGCAGATAATAAATTGTATGAGTCAGAAAAAACCATGAAAAATTGGCTCACAGAAGTCGCTTGGCGGGAAAACTTTTCCCGCATAGGCCGACCATATACATCGACAACTAAAGACTGAGGTGATGCACACAACTTCGAAAGCAGTCCGACATGGAGGCCGGTTGCGGACGG
This sequence comes from Aegilops umbellulata, assembly GCA_032464435.1. Lineage (NCBI taxonomy): Eukaryota > Viridiplantae > Streptophyta > Magnoliopsida > Poales > Poaceae > Aegilops > Aegilops umbellulata. Next base: position 344,036,878 of record CP136060.1, on the reverse strand, counting down.
CTGGCTGCCTAGGAAACCTTTCCGGCATGCAGCTCGGCTATACTCCTTCAACATTTTAAAGACCGAGGTGGTCTACGTTGAAGGAAATATGCCCTAGAGGCAATAATAAAGTTATTATTTATTTTCTTACATATCATGATAAATGTTTATTATTCATGCTAGAATTGTATTAACTGGAAACATAATACATGTGTGGATACATAGACAAACAGTGTGTCACTAGTATGCCTCTACTTGACTAGCTTGTTAATCAAAGATGGTTAAGTTTCCTAACCATGGACAAAGGAGTTGTCATTTGATTAACAAGGTCACATCATTAGTTGAATGATCTGATTGACATGACCCATTCCATTAGCATAGCACCCGATCGTTTAGTATGTTGCTGTTGCTTTTATCCATGACTTATACATGTTCCTTTGACTATGAGATTATGCAACTCCCGTTTGTCGGAGGAACACTTTGGGTGCTACCAAACGTCACAACGTAACTGGGTGATTATAAAGGAGTACTACAGGTGTCTCCAAAGGTAGATGTTGGGTTGGCGTATTTCGAGATTAGGATTTGTCACTCCAATTGTGGGAGAGGTATCTCTGAGCCCTCTCGGTAATGCACATCACTTAAGCCTTGCAAGCATTGCAACTAATGAGTTAGTTGCGGGATGATGTATTACGGAACGAGTAAAGAGACTTGCCGGTAACGAGATTGAACTAGGTATTGGATACCGACGATCGAATCTCGGGCAAGTAACATACCGATGGACAAAGGGAACTGTTGGGGAACGTAGTAGAAATTCAAAATTTTCTACGCAACACCAAGATCAATCTATGGAGTAATCTAGCAACGAGGGAAGGAGAGTGCATCTACATACCCTTGTAGATCGCTAAGCGGAAGCGTTCAAGTGAACGGGGTTGATGGAGTCGTACTCGTCGTGATCCAAATCACCGATGATCCTAGTGCCGAATGGACGGCACCTCCGCGTTCAACACACGTACAGCCCGGGGACGTCTCCTCCTTCTTGATCCAGCAAGGGGAGAGGAGAAGTTGAGGGAAAACTCCGACAGCACGACGGCATGGTGGTGATGGAGCTCGTGGTTCTCCGGCAGGGCTTCGCCAAGCACTACGGAGGAGGACGAGGTGTTGGAGGAGGGAGAGGGCTGCGCCAGGGGAAGGGTCAGGCTGCCCTCTCTCTTCCTCACTATATATAGGGGTAAGGGAGGAGGGGAGGCGCTCTAGGGTTCCCTAGGGGAGGGGCGGCGGCCACAGGGGAAACCCTAGATGGGTTTGGGCGCCCCCACCCCCTAGGAAACTTGCCCCCCAAGCCGGGAGGGGCGGCTGCCCTAGGGGTGGCGCCCCCACCTCTCTGGTTACGTGAGATGGGGTTGGGAGGGGCGCTCAGCCCCTTAGTGGGTTGATGTGCCCTCTCCCCTTGGCCCATAAGGCCCCCCAACGCTTGCCGGGGCCTCCGAAACCCCTTTCGGACACGCTGGTCATCACCTGGTACCCCCAGAACAATTCCGGACTCCAATACCCTTCGTCCAATATACCGATCTTCACCTCCGGACCATTCCGGAGCTCCTCGTCATGTCTGGGATCTCATCCGGGACTCCGAACAACCTTCGGTAACCACATACTATTTCCCATAACAACTCTAGCGTCACCGAACTTTAAGTGTGTAGACCCTACGGGTTCGGGAACCATGCAGACATGACCGAGACAACTCTCCGGCCAATAACCAACAGCGGGATCTGGATACCCATGTTGGCTCCCACATGTTCCACGATGATCTCATCGGATGAACCACGATGTCGAGGATTCAATCAATCCCGTATTCAATTCCCTTTGTCTAGCGGTATTGCACTTGCCCGAGATTCGATCATCGGTATCTCGATACCTTGTTCAATCTCGTTACCGGCAAGTCTCTTTACTCGTTCCGTAACACATCATCCCGTGATCAACTCCTTGGTCACATTGCGCATATGATGATGTCCTACCGAGTGGGCCCAGAGATACCTCTTCGTTACACGGAGTGACAAATCCCAGTCTCGATTCGTGCCAACCCAACAGACACTTTCGGAGATACCTGTAGTGTACCTTTATAGCCACCCAGTTACGTTGTGACGTTTGGTACACCCAAAGCATTCCTACGGTATCCGGGAGTTGCACAATCTCATGGTCTAAGGAAATGATACTTGACATTAGAAAAGCTTTAGCATATGAACTACACGATCTTTGTGCTAGGCTTAGGATTGGGTCTTGTCCATCACATCATTCTCCTAATGATGTGATCACGTTATCACGGCATCCAATGTCCATGGTCAGGAAACCGTAACCATCTATTGATCAACGAGCTAGTCAACTAGAGGCTTACTAGGGACATGGTGTTGTCTATGTATCCACACATGTATCTGACTTTCCTATCAATACAATTATAGCATGGATAATAAACGATTATCATGAACAAGGAAATATAATAATAACCAATTTATTATTGCCTCTAGGGCATATTTCCAACAGTCTCCCACTTGCACTAGAGTCAATAATCTAGTTCACATCGCCATGTGATTAACACTCACAGGTCACATCACCATGTGACCAACATCCAAAGAGTTTACTAGAGTCAATAATCTAGTTCACATCACTATGTGATTAACACTCAATGAGTTCTGGGTTTGATCATGTTATGCTTGTGAGAGAGGTTGTAGTCGGGTCTGCAACATTCAGATCTGTATGTATGTCATCTTGTGGATGCAGCTACTATGCTATATTTGGAGCCATTTCAAATAACTGTTCTACTATACGAATCCGGTATCTCTACTGAGAGCTATCCGGATAGGTGTTAAGCTTGCATCGATGTAACTCTTTACGTCGAACTCTTTATCACCTCCATAACCGAGAAACATATCCTTATTCCTCTAAGGATAATTTTGACCGATATCTGGTGATCTACTCCTAGATCATCTTTGTACCCTCTTGCCAGACATGTGGCAAGGCACACATCAGGTGCGGTACTCAGCATGGCATACCGTATAGAGCCTATGACAAAAGCATAGGGGACGAAAGTACTATTAAGCGATTTTGATCTATCCTTATAGATCTTGATGCTCAATGTTCAAGTAGCTTAATCCAGGTTTTTCCATTGCAAAACACTTTTCAAATAACCCTATATGCTTTCCAGAAATTCTACATCATTTCTGATCAACCATATGTTCACAACATATACTCATCAAAAATTATATATTGCTCCCACTCACTTCTTTGGAAATACAAGTTTCTCATAAACTTTGTATAAACCCAAATCTTTGATCATCTCATTAAAGCGTACATTCCAACTCCGAGATGCTTACTCCAGTCCTTAGAAGGATTGCTGGAGCTTTGCATACTTGTTAGCATCTTTCAGGATTGACAAAAATCTTCTGGTTGTATCACATACAACCTTTCCTCAAGAAAATCGTGAGGAAACAATGTTTTGACATCCTATCTGCAAGATTTCACAAATAATGCAGTGACTGCTAATATAATTCCAACAGACTCTTAGCATCGCTACGAGTGAGAAAGTCTCACTGTAGTCAACTCCTTGAACTTGTCAGGAAACATCTTAACGACAAGTCGAACTTTCTTAATGGTGACATTTACCATCATTGTCCGTCTTCCTTTTAAAATCCATCTATACTCAATAGCCTCACGACCATCGAGTTGTTCTGCCAAAGTCTACACTTTGTTTTCATACATGGATCCTCTCTCGGATTTTATGGCCTCGAGCCATTCATCGGAATCCGGGCCCACCGTCGCTTCTCCATAGCTCGTAGGTTCATTGTTGTCTAGCAACATGACTTCCAAGACAGGATTACGTACCACTCTGAAGTAGTATGCATCCTTGTCATCCTATGAGGTTTGGGAGTGACTTGATCCGAAGTCTCATGATCACTATCATAAGCTTCCACTTCAATTGGTGTAGGTGCCTCAGGAACAACTCTTTGTGCCCTGCTATACACTAGTTGAAGTGACGGTTCAATAACCTCATCAAGTCTCCACCATCCTCCCACTCAATTCTTTCGAGAGAAACTTTTCCTCGAGAAAGGACCCGATTCTAGAAACAATCCCTATTGCTTTCGGATCTGAGACAGGAGGTATACCCAACTGTTTTAGGTATTCTATGAAGATGCATTCATCCGCTTTGGGTTCGAGCTTATCAGCCTGAAACTTTTCACATAAGCGTCGTAGCCCCAAACTTTTAAGAAATGACATCTTAGGTTTCTCTAAACCATATGGTGTCGTCTCAACGGAATTGTGTGGTGCCCTATTTAAAGTGAATGCGGTTGTCTCTAATGCCTAACCCATAAACTATCATGGTAATTCGATAAGAGACATCATGGTCTGCATCATATCCAATAGGGTGCAGTTATGATGTTCGAACACACCATCACACTATGGTGTTCCAGGCGGTACTAGTCGTGAAACAATTTCCACAATGTCTCAATTGTGTACCAAACTCGCAACTCAGATATTCATCTCTATGATCATATCATATATATTTTATCCTCTTGTCACGACGATCTTCAACTTCATTCTGAAATTACTTGAACCATTCAATAATTCAGACTTGTGTTTCATCAAGTAAACATACTCAGTATCTACTCAAATCATCTGTGAAGTAAGAGCATAACGATATCCACTGCGTGCCTCAACACTCTTTGGACTGCACACATCAAAATGTGTTACTTCCAACAAGTTGCTTTCTTGTTCCATTTTACCGAAGCTTTCAGTCATCTTGCCCATGTGGTATGATTTGCATGTCTCAAGCGATTCAAAATCAAGTGAGTCCAAACGGTCCATCTGCATGGAGTTTCTTCATGCGTATATACCAACAGACATGGTTCACATGTCTCAATCTTTTAAAAAATGAGTGAGTCCAAAGATCCATCAACATGGAGCTTCTTCATGCGTTTTATACCAATATGACTTACATGGCAGTGCCACAAGTAGGTGGTACTATCATTACTATCTTATATCTTTTGGCATGAACATGTGTATCACTATGATCAAGATTCAATAAACCATTCATTTTAGGTGCAAGACCATTGAAGGTATTATTCAAATAAACAGAGTAACTATTATTCTCCTTAAATGAATGACCGTATTGCGATAGACATAATCCAATCATGTCTATGCTCAACGCAAACACCAAATAACAATTATTTAGGTCTAACACCAATCTCGATGGTAGAGGGAGTATGCGATGCTTGATCACATCAAGCTTGGAAACACTTCCAACACATATTGTCATCTCACCTTTAGCTAGTCTCCGTTTATTCCGTAGCTTTTATTTCGAGTTACTAACACTTAGCAACCGAACCGGTATCTAATACCCTGGTGCTACTAGGAGTACTAGTAAAGTACACATTATCATAATGTATATCCAATATACTTATATCGACCTTGCCAGCCTTCTCATCTACCAAGTATCTAGGGTAATTCTGCTCCAGTGGTTGTTCCCCTTATTACAGAAGCACTTAGTCTCGGGCTTGGGTTCAACTTTGGGCTTCTTCACTTGAGCAGCAACTGACTTGTCGTTTCATGAAGTATCCCTTTCTTGCCCTCGCCCTTCTTGAAACTAGTGGTTTTTAACTAACCATCAACAATTGATGCTCCTACTTGACTTCTACTTTCGCGGTGTCAAGCATCGCGAATATCTCAAGGATCATCATATCTATCCCTGATATGTTATAGTTCATCACGAAGCTCTAGCAGCTTGGTGGCAATGACTTTGGAGAAACATCACTATCTTATCTGGAAGATCAACTCCCACTCGATTCAAGTGATTGTTGTACTCAGACAATCTGAGCACAAGCTCAACGATTGAGCTTTTCTCCCTTAGTTTGTAGGCTAAGAAAATCGTCGGAGGTCTTATACCTCTTGACGTGGGCACGAGCCTGAAATCCCAATTTCAACCCTCGAAAGATCTCATATGTTCCGCGACATTTCAAAAATGTCTTCGGTGCCTCAATTCTAAACCATTTAACATTACCGAACTATCATGTAGTCATCAAAACGTGTATGTCAGATGTTCGCAACATCCACAAACCACGTTCGAGGTCCAGCACACCGAGCGGTGCATTAAGGACACAAGCCTTCTACTGTCCGCATAATTGCTACTGTCAACTTTCAACAATATTTTCTCTAGGAACATATCTAAAATAGTAGAACTAAAGCGCGAGCTACGACATAATTTGCAAAAACCTTTTGACTATGTTCAGGATAAACAAGTTCATCTTATGAACTCCCACTTAGATAGACATCCCTCTAGTCATCTAGGTGATTACATGATCCGAGTCAACTAGGCCGTGTCCGATCATTACGTGAGACGGACTAGTCATCATCGGTGAACATCTTCATGTTGATCGTATCTACCATACGACTCATGCTCGACCTTTTGGTCTCTTGTGTTCCGAGGCCATGTCTGTACATGCTAGGCTCGTCAAGTCAACCTAAGTGTTTCGCGTGTGTAAATCTGGCTTACACCCGTTGTATGTGAACGTAAGAATCTATCACACCCGATCATCACGTGGTGCTTCGGAACGACGAACTTTCGCAACGGTGCACAGTTAGGGGAAACACTTTCTTGAAATTTTAATGAGGGATCATCTTATTTACTACCGTCGTTCTAAGCAAATAAGAAGTATAAACATGATAAACATCACATGCAATCAAAAAGTGACATGATATGGCCAATATCATTTTGCTCCTTTTGATCTCCATCTTCGGGGCTCCATGATCATCATCGTCACCGGCATGACACCATGATCTCCATCATCATGATCCCCATCATCGTGTCTTCATGAAGTTGTCTCGCCAGCTATTACTTCTACCACTATGGCTAACGGTTAGCAATAAAGTAAAGTAATTACATGACATTTATGTTGACACGCAGGTCATAAATAAATTAAGACAACTCCTATGGCTCCTGCCGGTTGTAACACTCATCGACATGCAAGTCGTGATTCCTATTACAAGAACATGATCAATCTCATACATCACATATATCATTCATCACATCCTTTTGGCCATATCACATCACATAACACTTGCTACAAAAACAAGTTAGACGTCCTCTAATTGTTGTTGCAAGTTTTTACGTGGCTGCTACAGTGTTGCTAGCAAGAACGTTTCTTACCTACGCCAAAACCACAACGTGAATAGCCAATTTCTATTTACCCTTCATAAGGACCCTGTTCATCGAATCCGATCCGACTAAAGTGGGAGAGACAGACACCCGCCAGCCACCTTATGCAACTAGTGCATGTCAGTCGATGGAACCAGTCTCACGTAAGCGTACGTGTAAGGTTGGTCCGGGCCGCTTCATCCCACAATGCCGCCGAATCAAGATAAGACTAGTAACGGCAAGATAATTGAAAATATCAACGCCCACAACTGCTTTGTGTTCTACTCGTGCATAGAAACTACGCATAGACCTAGCTCATGATGCCACTGTTGGGGAACGTAGTAGAATTTCAAAATTTTCTACGCAACACCAAGATCAATCTATGGAGTAATCTAGCAATGAGGGAAGGAGAGTGCATCTACATACCCTTGTAGATCGCTAAGCGGAAGCGTTCAAGTGAACGGGGTTGATGGAGTCGTACTCGTCGTGATCCAAATCACCGATGATCCTAGTGCCGAATGGACGGCACCTCCGCGTTCAACACACGTACAGCCCGGGGACGTCTCCTCCTTCTTGATCCAGCAAGGGGAGAGGAGAAGTTGAGGGAAAACTCCGACAGCACGACGGCATGATGGTGATGGAGCTCGTGGTTCTCCGGCAGGGCTTCGCCAAGCACTACGGAGGAGGACGAGGTGTTGGAGGAGGGAGAGGGCTGCGCCAGGGGAAGGGTCAGGCTGCCCTCTCTCTTCCTCACTATATATAGGGGTAAGGGAGGAGGGGAGGCGCCCTAGGGTTCCCTAGGGGAGGGGCGGCGGCCACAGGGGAAACCCTAGATGGGTTTGGGCGCCCCACCCCCTAGGAAACTTGCCCCCCAAGCCGGGAGGGGCGGCTGCCCTAGGGGTGGCGCCCCCACCTCTCTGGTTACGTGAGATGGGGTTGGGAGGGGCGCTCAGCCCCTTAGTGGGCTGATGTGCCCTCTCCCCTTGGCCCATAAGGCCCCCCAACGCTTGCCGGGGCCTCCGAAACCCCTTTCGGACACGCTGGTCATCACCTGGTACCCCCAGAACAATTCTGGACTCCAATACCCTTCGTCCAATATACCGATCTTCACCTCCGGACCATTCCGGAGCTCCTCGTCATGTCCGGGATCTCATCCGGGACTCCGAACAACCTTCGGTAACCACATACTATTTCCCATAACAACTCTAGCGTCACCGAACTTTAAGTGTGTAGACCCTACGGGTTCGGGAACCATGCAGACATGACCGAGACAACTCTCTGGCCAATAACCAACAGCGGGATCTGGATACCCATGTTGGCTCCCACATGTTCCACGATGATCTCATCGGATGAACCACGATGTCGAGGATTCAATCAATCCCGTATTCAATTCCCTTTGTCTAGCGGTATTGCACTTGCCCGAGATTCGATCATCGGTATCTCGATACCTTGTTCAATCTCGTTACCGGCAAGTCTCTTTACTCGTTCCGTAACACATCATCCCGTGATCAACTCCTTGGTCACATTGCGCATATGATGATGTCCTACCGAGTGGGCCCAGAGATACCTCTCCGTTACACGGAGTGACAAATCCCAGTCTCGATTCGTGCCAACCCAACAGACACTTTCGGAGATACCTGTAGTGTACCTTTATAGCCACCCAGTTACGTTGTGACGTTTGGTACACCCAAAGCATTCCTACGGTATCCGGGAGTTGCACAATCTCATGGTCTAAGGAAATGATACTTGACATTAGAAAAGCTTTAGCATATGAACTACACGATCTTTGTGCTAGGCTTAGGATTGGGTCTTGTCCATCACATCATTCTCCTAATGATGTGATCACGTTATCAACGACATCCAATGTCCATGGTCAGGAAACCGTAACCATCTATTGATCAACGAGCTAGTCAACTAGAGGCTTACTAGGGACATGGTGTTGTCTATGTATCCACACATGTATCTGACTTTCCTATCAATACAATTATAGCATGGATAATAAACGATTATCATGAACAAGGAAATATAATAATAACCAATTTATTATTGCCTCTAGGGCATATTTCCAACAGGAACAACGTATGTTGTTATGCGGTCTGACCGATAAAGATCTTCGTAGAATATGTAGGAGCCAATATGGGCATCCAGGTCCCGCTATTGGTTATTGACCGGAGATGTGTCTCGGTCATGTCTACATTGTTCTCGAACCGTAGGGTCCGCACGCTTAAGCTTACGATGACAGTTATTATGAGTTTATGAGTTTTGATGTACCGAAGGAGTTCGGAGTCCCGGATGAGATCGGGGACATGACGAGGAGTCTCGAAATGGTCGAGACGTAAAGATCGATATATTGGACGACTATATTTGGACATCGGAAAGGTTCTGAGTGGTTTGGGTATTTATCGGAGTAACGGGGAGTTACGGGAATACGAGGAAGAAGCAATGGGCCTTGATGGGCCTTAGTGGGAAGGACCAGGAGGTGGAGCGCGCCCCTCCCAAGCACAGTCCGAATTGGACAAGGGGTTTGGGGCGCGGCCCCTCTCTCCCTTCCTTCCCCTCTTCCCCTCTTTCCCCCCTTGACCTAGTTGGACTAGGAAAGGTGGAATCCTACTCCCGGTGGGAGTAGGACTCCCCTGGCGCGCCCAAACCTAGGGCCGGCCTCCTCCCTCCCTTGCTCCTTTATATACGGGGGCAGGGGCACCCCATGGACACACAAGTTGATCTTCGTGATCGTTCCTTAGCCGTGTGCGGTGCCCCCTCCACCATATTCCACCTCGAATATATCGTTGCAGTGCTTAGGCGAAGCCCTGCGCCGGTAGAACATCAAGATTGTCACCACGCCGTCGTGCTGACGGAACTCCTCCCCGAAGCTTTGCTGGATCGGAGCTAGGGGTGCGTCATCGAGCTGAACGTGTGCCAAGAACTCGGAGGTGCCGGAGTAACGGTGCTTGGATCGGTCGGATCGGGAAGACGTACGACTACTTCCTCTACGTTGCGTCAACGCTTCCGCTTCGGTCTACGAGGGTACGTAGACAACACTCTCCCCTCTTGTTGCTATGCATCACCATGATCTTGCGTGTGCGTAGGAATTTTTTTGAAATTACTACGTTCCCCAACAGTGGCATCCGAGCCTAGGTTTTTATGGTTTGATGTTATTTGCACGAGTAGAACACAAGTGAGTTGTGGACGATACAAGTCATACTGCCTACCAGCATGTCATACTTTGGGTCAGCGGTATTGTTGGATGAGACGACCCGGACCAACCTTACGCGTACGCTTACGCGAGACCGGTTCCCTCGACGTGCTTTGCACACAGATGGCTTGCGGGAGACTGTCTCACCAACTTTAGTTGAACCGAGTATGGCTACGCCTGGTCCTTGAGAAGGTTAAAACGGAGTCTATTTGACGAAGTATCGTTGTGGTTTTGATGCATAGGTGAGATTGGTTCTTGCTTCAGCCCGTAGCAGCCACGTAAAATTTGCAACAAACAAAGTAGAGGACGTCTAACTTGTTTTTGCAGGGCATGTTGTGATGTGATATGGTCAAGACATGATGCTAAATTTTATTGTATGAGATGATCATGTTTTGTAACCGAGCTATCGGCAACCGGCAGGAGCCGTATGGTTGTCGCTTTATTGTATGCAATGCAATCGCCCTGTAATGCTTTACTTTATCACTAAGCGGTAGCGATAGTCGTAGAAGCATAAGATTGGCGAGACGACAACGATGCTACGATGGAGATCAAGGTGTCGCGCCGGTGACGATGGTGATCATGACAGTGCTGCGGAGATGGAGATCACAAGCACAAGATGATGATGGCCATATCATATCACTTATATTGATTGCATGTGATGTTTATCTTTTATGCATCTTATCTTGCTTTGATTGACGGTAGCATTATAAGATGATCTCTCACTAATTATCAAGAAGTGTTCTCCCTGAGTATGCACCGTTGCGAAAGTTCTTCGTGCTGAGACACCACGTGATGATCGGGTGTGATAGGCTCTACGTTCAAATACAACGGGTGCAAAACAGTTGCACACACGGAATACTCAGGTTATACTTGACGAGCTATGCATATAAGATATGACCTCGGAACACAGAGACCGAAAGGTCGAGCGTGAATCATATAGTAGATATGATCAACATGATGATGTTCACCATTGAAAACTAATCCATTTCACGTGATGATCGGTTATGGTTTAGTTTGATTTGGATCATGTGATCACTTAGAGGATTAGAGGGATGTCTATCTAAGTGGGAGTTCTTAAGTAATATGATTAATTGAACTTTAATTTATCATGAACTTAGTCCTGGTAGTATTAGCATATCTATGTTGTAGATCAATAGCTCGCGTTGTTGCTTTCATATGTTTATTTTGATATGTTCCTAGAGAAAATTGTGTTGAAAGATGTTAGTAGCAATGATGCGGATTGGATCCGTGATATGAGGTTTATCCTCATTGCTGCACAGAAAGATTATGTCCTTGATGCACCGCTAGGTGACGGACCTATTGCAGGAGCAGATGCAGACGTTATGAACGTTTTGCTAGCTCAATATGATGACTACTTAATAGTTTAGTGCACCATGCTTAACGGCTTAGAATTGGGACTTCAAGGACGTTTTGAACGTCATGGACCATACGAGATGTTCCAGGAGTTGAAGTTAATATTTCAAGCAAATACCCGAGTTGAGAGATATGAAGTCTCCAACAAGTTCTATAGCTAAAAGATGGAGGAGAATCGCTCAACTAGTGAGCATGTGCTCAGATTGTCTGGGTACTACAATCGCTTGAATCAAGTGGGAGTTAATCTTCCAGATAAGATAGTGATTGACAGAATTCTCTAGTCACCATCACCAAGTTAGTAGAACTTCGTGATGAACTATAATATGCAAGGGATGACGAAAGTAATTCCCAAGCTCTTCGTGATGCTGAAATCGACGAAGGTAGAAATCAAGAAAAACATCAAGTGTTGATGGTTAACAAGACCAGTAGTTTCAAGAAAAGGGCAAAGGGATAGAAGGGAACTTCAAGAAGAACAGCAAGCAAGTTGCTGCTCAAGTGAAGAAGCCCAAGTCTGGTCCTAAGCCTGAGACTAAGTGCTTCTACTGCAAAGGGACTGGTCACTGGAAGCGGAATTACCCCAAGTGATTGGCGGATAAGAAGGATGGCAAAGTGAACATAAGTATATTTTATATGTTATTGATGTGGACTTTACTAGTGTTTATAGCAACCCCTCAGTATTTGATACTAGTTCAGTTGCTAAGATTAGTAACTCGAAACGGGAGTTGCAGAATAAACAGAGACTAGTTAAGGGTGAAGTGACGATGAAAGTTGGAAGTAGTTCCAAGATTGATATGATCATCATCGCACACTCCCTATACTTTCGGGATTAGTGATGAACCTAAATAAGTGTTATTTGGTGTTTGCGTTGAGCATAAATATGATTTGATCATATTTATTGCAATACGATTATTCATTTAAGTTAGAGAACAATTGTTGTTCTGTTTACATGAATAGAACCTTTTATGGACATACACACCCAATGAAAATAGTTCATTGGATCTCGATCGTAGTGATACACATATTCATAATATTGAAACCAAAAGATGCGAAGTTAATAATGATAGTGCAACCTATTTGTGGCACTGCCGTTTAGGTCATATTGGTGTAAAGCGCATGAAGAAACTCCATGCTGATGGGATTTTGGAATCACTTGATTATGAATCACTTGATGCTTTCGAACCATGCCTCTTGGGCAAGATGACTAAAACGCCGTTCTCTGGAACAATGGAGCAAGCAACAGATTTGTTGGAAATCATACATATTGATGTATGTGGTCCGATGAATATTAAGGCTCGCGACAAGTATCATTATTTTCTAACCTCCACAGATGATTTGAGCAGATATGGGTATATCTACTTGATGAAACATAAGTCTGAAACGTTTGAAAAGTTCAAAGAATTTCAGAGTGAAGTAGAGAATCATCATAACAAGAAAATAAAAGTTACTACGATATGATCGCAGAGGTAAAATATTTGAGTTACGAGTTTGGCCTTCAGTTAAACAATGTGAAATAGTTTCACTACTCACGCCACCTGGAACACCACAGCATAATGGTGTGTCCGAACGTCATAACCGTACTTTATTGATATAGTGCAATCTATGATGTTTCTTACCGATTTACCACTATCGTTTTGGGGTTATGCATTAGAGACAGCTGCATTCACGTTAAGTAGGGCACCATCTAAATCCGTTGAGACGACACTATATGAACTGTGGTTTAGCAAGAAACCATAGTTGTCGTTTCTTAAAGTTTGGAGTTGTGATGCTTATGTGAAAAAAGTTTCATCCTGATAAGCTCAAACCCAAATCGGAGAAATATGTCTTCATAGGATACCCAAAGGAGACAGTTGGGTACACCTTCTATCACAGATCCGAAGGCAAGACATTCGTTGCTAAGAATGGATCCTTTCTAGAGAAGGAGTTTCTCTCGAAAGAAGTGAGTGGGAGGAAAGTAGAACTTGATGAGGTAACTGTACCTATTCCCTTGTTGGAAACCAGTACATCACAGGAACCAGTTTCTATGACGTCAAAACCAACTAGTGAGGAGGTTGATGATGATGATCATAGAACTACAGAACAAGTTACTACAGAACCTCGTAGATCAACCAGAGTAAGATCCGCACCAGAGTGGTACGGCAATCCTGTTCTGGAAGTCATGCTACTAGATCATGATAAACCTACGAACTATGAAGAAGCGATGGTGAGCCCAGATTCCGCAAAATGGCTTAAAGCCATGAAATCTGAGATGGAATCCATGTATGAGAACAAAGTATGGACTTTGATGGATTTGCCCGATGATCGGCAAGCCATAGAAAATAAATGGATCTTCAAGAGGAAGACAGAAGCTGGTAGTAGTGTTACTATCTACAAAGCTAGAATTGTCGCAAAAGGTTTTCGACAAGTTCAAGGTGTTGACTACGATGAGAGTTTCTCACTCGTATCCATGCTTAAGTCTGTCCGAATCATGTTAGCAATTGCCGCATTTTATGAAATCTGGCAAACGGATAAAACAAAACTGCATTCCTTAATGGATTTATTAAAGAAGAGTTGTATATGATGCAACCAGAAGGTTTTGTCAATCCTAAAGGTGCTAACAAAATGTGCAAGCTCCAGCGATCCATCTATGGACTGGTGCAAGCATCTCGGAGTTGGAATATACGCTTTGATGAGTTGATCAAAGCATATAGTTTTATACAGACTTGCGGTGAAGCCTGTATTTACAAGAAAGTGAGTGGGAGCACTACAGCATTTCTGATAAGTATATGTAAATGACATATTGTTGATCGGAAATAATGTAGAATTATTCTGCAAAGCATAAAGGAGTGTTTGAAAGAAGTTTTTCGAAGAAGGACCTCGGTAAAGCTGCTTACATATTGAGCATCAAGATCTATAGAGATAGATCAAGACGCTTGATAAGTTTTCAATGAGTGCATACCTTGACAAGATTTTGAAGTAGTTCAAAATGGAACAGTCAAATAAAGAGTTCTTTCCTGTGTTACAAGGTATGAAGTTGAGTAAAGACTCAAAACTCGACCACGGCAGAAGATAGAAAGAGAATGGAAGTCATTCCCTATGCCTTGGCCATAGGTTCTATAAAGTATGTCATGCTGTGTACCAGATCTATTGTATACCCTACACTGAGTCTGGCAAGGGAGTACAATAGTGATCTAGGAGTAGATCACTAGACAGCGGTCAAAATTATCCTTAGTGGAATAAGGATATGTTTCTCTATTATGGAAGTGACAAAAGGTTCGTCGTAAAGGGTTACGTCGATGCAAGTTTTGACACCGATCTGGATGACTCTAAGTCTCGATCTAGATACATATTGAAAGTGGGAGCAATTAGCTAGAGTAGCTCCGTGCAGAGCATTGTAGACATAGAAAATTGCAAAATACATAACGGATCTGAATGTGGCAGACCCGTTGACTAAACTTCTCTCACAAGCAAAACATGATCACACCGTAGTACTCTTTGGGTGTTAATCACATAGCGATGTGAACTAGATTACTGAATCTAGCAAATCCTTTGGGTGTTGGTCACATGGCGATGTGAACTATGGGTGTTAATCACATGATGATGTGAACTATCGAGTTAATCACATGGTGATGTGAGTTAATCACATGGTGATGTGACCTAGATTATTGACTCTAGTGCAAGTGGGAGACTGAAGGAAATATGCCCTAGAGGCAATAATAAAGTTATTATTTATTTCCTTACATATCATGATAAATGTTTATTATTCATGCTAGAATTGTATTAACTGGAAACATAATACATGTGTGGATACATAGACAAACAGAGTGTCACTAGTATGCCTCTACTTGACTAGCTTGTTAATCAAAGATGGTTAAGTTTCCTAACCATGGACAAAGGAGTTGTCATTTGATTAACAAGGTCACATCATTAGTTGAATGATCTGATTGACATGACCCATTCCATTAGCATAGCACCCGATCGTTTAGTATGTTGCTGTTGCTTTTATCCATGACTTATACATGTTCCTTTGACTATGAGATTATGCAACTCCCGTTTGTCGGAGGAACACTTTGGGTGCTACCAAACGTCACAACGTAACTGGGTGATTATAAAGGAGTACCACAGGTGTCTCCAAAGGTAGATGTTGGGTTGACGTATTTTGAGATTAGGATTTGTCACTCCAATTGTGGGAGAGGTATCTCTGGGCCCTCTCGGTAATGCACATCACTTAAGCCTTGCAAGCATTGCAACTAATGAGTTAGTTGTGGGATGATGTATTACGGAACAAGTAAAGAGACTTGCCGGTAACGAGATTGAACTAGGTATTGGATACCGACGATCGAATCTCGGGCAAGTAACATACCGATGGACAAAGGGAACAACGTATGTTGTTATGCGGTCTGACCGATAAAGATCTTCGTAGAATATGTAGGAGCCAATATGGGCATCCAGGTCCCGCTATTGGTTATTGACCGGAGATGTGTCTCGGTCATGTCTACATTGTTCTCGAACCGTAGGGTCCGCACGCTTAAGGTTACGATGACAGTTATTATGAGTTTATGAGTTTTGATGTACCGAAGGAGTTCAGAGTCCCGGATGAGATCGGGGACATGACGAGGAGTCTCGAAATGGTCGAGACGTAAAGATCGATATATTGGACGACTATATTCGGACATCGGAAAGGTTCTGAGTGGTTCGGGTATTTATCGGAGTACCGGGGAGTTACGGGAATACGAGGAAGAAGCAATGGGCCTTGATGGGCCTTAGTGGGAAGGACCAGGAGGTGGCGCGCGCCCCTTCCAAGCCCAGTCCGAATTGGACAAGGGGTTTGGGGCGCGGCCCCTCTCTCCCTTCCTTCCCCTCTTCCCCTCTTTCCCCCCTTGACCTAGTTGGACTAGGAAAGGTGGAATCCTACTCCCGGTGGGAGTAGGACTCCCCTGGCGCGCCCAAACCTAGGGCCGGCCTCCTCCCTCCCTTGCTCCTTTATATACGGGGGCAGGGGGCACCCCATGGACACACAAATTGATCTTCATGATCGTTCCTTAGCCGTGTGCAGTGCCCCCCTCCACCATATTCCACCTCGAATATATCGTTGGAGTGCTTAGGCGAAGCCCTGCGCCGGTAGAACATCAAGATTGTCACCACGCCGTCGTGCTGACGGAACTCCTCCCCGAAGCTTTGCTGGATCGGAGCTAGGGGTGCGTCATCAAGCTGAACGTGTGCCAAGAACTCGGAGGTGCCGGAGTAACGGTGCTTGGATCGGTCGGATCGGGAAGACGTACGACTACTTCCTCTACGTTGCGTCAACGCTTCCGCTTCGGTCTACGAGGATACGTAGACAACACTCTCCCCTCTCGTTGCTATGCATCACCATGATCTTGCGTGTGCGTAGGAAATTTTTTGAAATTACTACGTTCCCCAACATACGTCACCTCGAATGCAGTCCAACATCGGAGCTCGGCTGCAGGAAGACACTGATCGGGGAAAGTTCTCGTTGAACTAGTTTCAAGACCGACAACTAAAGACGACGAGCAGCTCGAATAATACGAGGTGTGACCAGACTTGAAGACCGGTTCAAGGGCTACTGATGGTGTCCTGGCTAGGGGGCCTCTCACCACATCGACTCTCTCCCCGCTGGATCGAGCTGAGGACCTCCTTGTCGGTTCTGTCCCGGGCCACTTCGGTCAGCCCATGATGCATACAAGGAAGATTTCAGAAGCCTTGCCGTTCAATACAAAGACCCCTCTCCACCGACGTAGCCGGCTAGGACTCCTGTTATCGTAGGCATTCTGTATCTTATATAAACCAAGTCTAGGCTAGTTGATAGGACATCTCAGAAACATCTTGGAGACGAGACACAACGATCTCGTGGTAGATCAACCTATACTTTGTATTCCATCCAAATGAATGCAACACAACCAGGGCGTAGGGTTTTATCTCTTCAGAGAGTCTGAAGCTGGGTGGCGCCGCTCTGGAACAAGGGAGTGTGGGAATTGTGGTGTGTGATCCTGTATGCATGGTCGTCGTATGTTATTGATATATTTACTACAATGTGCAGTAGCCTTGAGGACAAACAAGTATTTCTGTGCTTCAGTGATGAACAAGGCTGCTTATGTGATCTAAAGCAAGAGGGGTTGTAGGTGTTGCGACTTCTTCAGAATTTCTTCCCCTCATTAAGATAAAAATAGAGCCACCCATGAAATTCCTAAAATTTGTATGAAAGGTTATCAAACATTGGTTACCGCCCTGTCCCGAATGGGTCACCAATTACCAAGAAGCCAGCTTGTTGAGCTATCAATAGAAAATTGCAATCAAGGAATGATCGTCAAACTTTGTGAAAGCATCATAACTGTTTTTTTAGGGGAACCATAACTGTTTCTTATCTTAAAAAAAAGGAGAGATACAACAATGTTTTTCTGGACATTTTTTACGCAAAATTTTACATTTTTTTAGGATTAGGCATTTTTTTACATTTTTTTTAGACAAAGGCATTTTTTTACATGGTATACACCAATGCAGCCAATACCAGTGTGTTGGGCCAAAAGATAACCCAAATGGCGTTTACTTTTAGCCCATGACAAGCACGAGCCTGCTATACATCTGCTCTCTGCTTCGTCGGGTCCTCGACTTCCGCCGCCACTCGGCCGCCGGTCGGCATCTCTACCCGCCACCCCCCTTCGCCGCGACGAACTCCGCCGTCAGATTCCTCCGCTGCGGCGGCATCCTCGCTTAGCTGCTTGGCTTGTCCTCGACCACCAAGACGGAGGTAACGCCTCCTTCCTTCCATTCTTACCAATCCATCTTCGCGATTAGTGCTAGTTTACACGTGTGATTTGCGCACGTTGCAAGCTCCAAGGGAAGAAGAACCCAGTCATGGATGAAATCCTGGTGATAATCGAGGATGTAAGAGAATAAGCTAAGCATTGCGTGAAGGGAATGATGTGAAAGCATGCAATCCTGTACTCCTAGCTAAGCTGAGTTCATTGTTCTGGTCATATGACTCAGGAAAAAATTGTAGTCGTGGAGAATACATAAGGCGGTTTATTAAAGTAAAAAGGTGGGGTTGGAAGCTTATGCTGTTAGGCAGGGACGCCTACATGTTATATAGGTCCATGGTGATTACAGATTACAGAGGGATCAGCCGGTATGATCCTCACGCTAATCTTAATAACCGGCTGATTATTACAACAAGCATACGCATGCGCTACACCATGGACTTATTGTAGAACATATGGTTTATACAACACCATATATACGTACAATTCAACAATACAGATATACCATTACGGCAATACAGCAAAATATTCCACAAAACACAACTACTTTTATTTATTTATTTGGAACTAGCTGGCAGCTTGCCGTCCATATTGACCAGTCCTGGTTGCTTGAATGGTTTCGTATGCTTTAGTTTGCTGGCTCGCCTTCCGCACACATCTCCTTGTCAAATCTGTCTCTTATTGCCAGCAGCTCTTTCAGAGCACCCCCGATTTGGATGCGATCCGTTGGTGTCTCTTGTGAGCATGAAATCCCAGTGCACAGGACTGAAGTGATGCAAGCAATTCTCAGATCCACGATGCTGTCAGAGTTTGAGGTGCTTTCTTCCCCATCTTCTGTCTCTGCTAGTAAGTGTCGGTCTATGACCTCTGTTGCCCTGTCTGGCAATGCCATGTGCACATACCTGTGAAGGCCCAAGGATTCTCCAAATTTGCTGTCTGTTGGCCTTCTTCCAGTGAACATCTCCAGCAACAGTATGCCGTAGCTGTAGACATCACCATGGATTGAAACTTCGTTGCCCAGTCCATACTCTGGAATTGATAGAAAAATGTGAGCAAACTGAAATGGACAGGTTAAAATTGAATATTTATAAGATAGGTAGTTGTAACAAAATGTGAAGTAATAAGAAAGCCTAGGGGGATTATAGAAGAGAATAAGGTGCTACAATAACTAAAAGCTCACCTGGAGCGGCATAGCCTATTGTGCCTCTCATTGATGCCCAACTAGTTGATTTCTCCGAGCCTTGATGTAGAAACCTTGCAAGCCCAAAATCACCAACATGAGCAACCATTTCACCATCAAGGAGAACATTGCTTGGCTTAAGATCACAGTGAATAATTGGCATTGGCTTATGTTGGTGAAGGTATTCGAGTGATGATGCTACATCAATTGCAATCTGCAGTCTCACGCGGAGATGTAGTGTCCTATTTTCACCATCTTCCATGGGATGGTGGTGCAGCCATTTGTCTAAATTTCCATTTGGTAGGTATTCGTACACAAGGGCCTTGAAGTCATGACTTTGAAAATCAATGCTTGAGCACACCGTTAATATCTTCATAAGATTCCTATGTCGAACGCATTTCAGGGTCTCACATTCTGCAACAAAGCTTTGAGATGCACCTCGCAGCGTGAGGTTGAGCACCTTCACAGCAATCACCACTAGCTGGTCATTTATCCTCATTGTTCCCTTGTACACCGAGCCGAAGCTTCCTGCACCAAGGAGGTTCTCTGAAGCGAAACCATTAGTTGCACCGACCAGTTCAGCATAAGAAACCCTCAAATATTGCTCGTTGATGGATGATGTCTGCATGTTTGCTCTTATCTTCCTGCTCTTACTGTAGAATGTCGACAGTGCGAATACTAATGCAATAAATACAACTGCACCACATATGGAGAATATTATAAGCAGTTTCTGAGTTGGTTTCGTGGTATTGAGATTAGAGCAATGTGGCAACTTCAGTTGAGGGATTCCATCACACAGGCCATTATTTCCCTTAATTGAGGCCGAGGCGGAAGCTGCATTTTTGAAGACCCCACTTGTTGGAACTTCACCCTCCAAGTTGTTGAATGAGAGATTCAAACTAGCAAGACCTTCCATGCTCCCGAGGAACCCAGGAATGCTCCCTGAGAGATTATTATGGGAAAGATCAAGCATCAATAGGGCTTTCATCTGCATGATTGATGACGGAATTGTCCCTTGAAGGTTGTTCCGAGATACATTCAGAAACTGCAGTGTCTGGCACTCTCCAAGGGAGATCGGAATCTCTCCAGATATCAGATTACCGGAGAAATCAAGTTCCCCAATATTCTTTAGGTTACCTAATTCTGTAGGCAAATCCCCGGTTAATTGATTGTTTTGGATTCTCATATAGACGGACAATGTGTTTATAAGGAATAGGTTCCTAGGTATTGGACCAACAAGGCTGTTGTTTGAAAGGTCTAATTTTTGTAGTGGACACCATATAAGACTAGAAGGTATGCTTCCACTAAGCATGTTGCCACTAAGATCAAGTTCGCTTAGTTGTGTAAGATTGCCGAATGTGGGAGGGATCGATCCTGATAGGTCATTCATTCCTAGGTTTAACAAATTTAGTCTCTTCCACTTGCCAAGAGAGGTTGGAATAGTACCCTCTAAATGATTACCATATAGAATAAGTGTGTGCAGATTGGTCAAGTTTGCCACTACTTCAGGAATCTTTCCCGTTATGCTGTTGTCTCCCATGTTAAGATACTCTAGATTTGTGGAGAGGGTGCCTACTGAACTTGGTATTTCGCCTTCAAGCATGTTGTCACCTAAATCCAACACTCGCAAATTACTGCAATTGCTTAGGCCTACCAAGAAGCTCCAGTCGGCATCTTGTTTTGCTCGAATATGGTTTTCGGCAATGGTTAATACGGACAAGCTCTTCAAGTGAATTCCTAGGCAGCTGGGAATTGTTCCTGTTAGGGAGTTTTGAAGGAGCTGGATCATTTGAATCATAGAGGCATTGCACAAAGAGGGAGGAATAGGACCATGGAATTGATTATCATTTGCATCGAAGAACTGTAGATTCGGAAGGTTGTTTCCCATGTCAAATGGAAAAGACCCATTGAGGTTATAATTGCTTTGTACAGTGAGAATTGGAGGTAGGAAAGATTGAATAGCAAAGGAGGCAATGGCCCCATTAGTTCATTATTGTGTAGGCCAATTTCGGAGAGGGAGTGCAGGTTTCCAATGGAGTGAGGTATGAGACCTGAAAGGTTATTGGAGGATAGACCAAGATTTTCAAGCAAGTTGAGGTTCCCTAGTGATGCTGGAATTTGTCCAGTTAGATGGTTGTACTTAAGATCTATAAAAAATAGTGATGTGAGGTTTCCTAACCCAGATGGGATGCATCCTATCAGGTCATTGTGTGATAATTCGAGTACCGAGAGAGATGAAAGATTATGTAATGATGGAATACTCCCTGCTAGGTTATTTGTGTGCAGAATAAGAAGGGCCAGTTCCGAGAGATTCCCTACTGAACTTGGGATAGAACCAGACAAATGATTCGAACTTAGAGAGAATATGTTTAATTTGACAAGGTTACCTATGCCAGGGGGTATTTCTCCTGTTAGCTCATTGTTTCTTAATTGCAGAATCTCCATATTCACAAGGTTGCTGACCTCTAAAGGGATGGTTCCTGAAAGATTGTTGCAGCCCAGACTGAGTACCTTGAGATTGTGCAAGGAGCCAAGCTCATGTGGTATCTCCCCTTCGAGCTCGTTCTGGTAGAGCTGAATTGAACGTAGGTTGGGCAAGGCACCAAGCTCCCGTGGTACCTCCCCTTTCAGCCTGTTGTAAGCAAGGCTGATGCTCTCAAGATGCCAGCACCGTGAAAGCGACGGCGGAATAGCACCATCCAGAGTGTTTTCCGACAGGTTGAGATGCTTCAGGTACCGCAGGTGGCCAAGCGCTGATGGCACGGCACCATGCAGGCGGTTACTGTGGAGGCGGAGCCTCCTCAAGAATGTAAGGTTGGCCACCGAGGTGGAGATAGCGCCCAGAAGGTTGAGGTCGCTGAGGTCCAGCGCGACGACCCGTCCATGGCGGCGTCCTTGTCTGCCACATGCCACGCCGTGCCATTGGCACATAGGCATGGTACGGTTGCCCCATGACTCCAGAGCTTGCAAGGGGTCATCCCTTATGAGGGACTTGAAGGATAGGAGAGCGGAGTGGTCGCTGGAATTACTTGTGGCGATTCCGGCGTGTGGAATGGGTGCTGACCCCGTGCTAGCAGCGAGTGTGAAGAGCAGAGAAACTAGCATGGGGAGCTCTGCACCTGCCATATTTCTACCGAGGCTACTGCCTTTGCTTGTTTCTTTTTGGTTCTGGTAGACACAAGTGCGCTTCCCTTCTTTGCATTGTTATATATAATGGATTGAGCGAGGCAAGTTGCTCAATGATTCATGACTTGGTGAACTTAATTATCTGTTTTCAAGTTGCTGACAAAATGAGTCAAGAGAGTACTCAAGTGCATGACTTGTGAGCCAGCATGACTCGTTAGTGCTCTCGTCAACGCAGGACTTGCGAATCATCCATGGTTGATTTTTGCATTGTTGTCTTGCACAATTGAGAATCTGCCGACAGGGGCAAGAGTGCTGCTGCCGTTCCACTAAGAAGAAATATAGCCATGTATGCAAGAGCGCATCGAGTGGGAAAAGCAGGCAAAGCCCGAAGAGGTGGTCAGAAAGGCATGTTCTATCTCAAACAATTAACTAAGCATGTTCTCTACGGCTCGACTGTATAAAGTTGTGCTAAAGCTGCGACAAGTAATATGGATCGGAGGAGGAAGTAACTACTTAGTTTTATCCCAAGTTCACTACCAAATCTTATGCCGGGTGATATTATTTTTGTTTTCCTGTGTGCAGGCTCTTCAGACTCGCAAGGTTGCCGATCTCCAGTGGCAGCGAGATGGTTCCTGTAAGCTTGTGTGGCCTAGATTGGTTACCTTGAGACTGTACATGGATGAAGTTGGAATGGATGCAAACTATGGAGTTAACGGAGCTAGATGAAACATGGTGCCAGGTTAAGGGAGTAAACTCTCTTTGTCTCTCTGCCAAATTCTCGGCCGACATATTGCGGCTCGCCTACGTTTATATTGGTATACGTGATTATCCTGGTGCTGTTTCATCCGTGTCACTGTCGCGCTGTGAGAGAGGATACATTGTCTCTCGTAAGAAATCCAGTGCTCCTCCAGCTGTTTGTAGACTTTGCGCTCCTCCTAAGGTCCAGCGCCACGATCCGGCCACGACGGCGTCCTCGCCTGCCGCACGCCACTCCGTGCCATGGGCATATGGGCATTGGCCGGTTGCTCCATGACTCCAGAGCTTGCAAGGGGTGATCCGTTACGAGCAACATGAAGGATAGGAGAACAGAGTGGTCGCTGGAATTATTTGTGGCGATCCCGGCGTGTGAAATCGGTGCTGACCCCGTGCTAGCAGCAAGTGCAAGGAGCAGAGAAACTAGTATGGGGAGCTCTGCACCGAGCATATTTCTACCAAGGCTGGCTGCTTATTTTGCTCACTTCTTTGCTGGTTCTAGTAGACACAAGCAAGTGCGTTTTCCTGCTTTGCATTGTTATATACTACTATAATGGATTGAGCAAGGCAAGTTGCTCAATAATTCATGGCTTGGTTTTCAAGTTGCTGTCAGATTGAGTCAACAGAGTACTCAAGTGCATGGCTTGTGAGCCAACATGACTCTGTTAGTCTATGTTTAGTTTTCTTACACCTCAAGTCATGTGTAATATATATATGCCCCTTGGGCCTTCAATAGAGATAAGTTGCTTTCCTAACAGGCTCGTCAGTGCTCTGGTCAACGCAGGAGTTGTGAGTCATCTATGGTTGATTTATGCACTCTTATCTTGTGCAACTGAGAATCTGCCGACAGCGGCAGGAGTGCTGCCATTCCACTAAGAAGAAATAGGTATGTACTGTATGCAAGAGCACACCAAGTGGGAAAAGCGGGCAAAGCCGGAAGAGAAGAATTAACTAAGCATGTTCTCGATGACTTGACTTCAATTAACTGACTAGTTGTATCCCAAGTTGACTTCCAAATCTTATGCTGTGTGTAGGCTCTTCAGACTCACAAGGTGCTGATCTTTGGGATGGTTCCTGTAAGCTTGCTGTGGCCTAGATTGTTTACATTGAGACTGTACATGGATGGAGTTGGCGTGGATGCAAACTACGGAGTTGACGGAGCTAGATGAAACATGGTGCCAGGTTAAGGGAGTAAACTCTCTTCGTCTCTCTGCCAAATTCTCGGCTGATATATTGAGGTTTATATTGGTAATACTCCCTCTAGACCTTAGTATAAAGTTGAGTCACTTATTTTGGGACGGAAGGAGTAGGTGATTATCCTGGTGCTGTTTCATCCGTGTCACTGTCCCGCTGTGTGAAAGGATACATTGTCTCTCGTAAGAAATCCAGTGCTCCTCCAGCTGTTTCTAGACTTTGTGCTCCTCCGAAGATTCCTATCTTATTGTCGTTGCTGGGGACACTACTTAGCTCAAAGGTGAGAGGTGTCTGCTAAAATATACTGCTATTTGCATGTGAAGAATCTGAACTAGTGATGCGTTTATTTTCTCTGCCGTGTCGCCTCTCAGTCAACATTGAGGAGCTGGAAGCTGCTCTGCCGAAAAGTGGAAGGAGCACCATTGTTGAAATGGGCGGTAATTGAGATGTCGCTGTCGGAAGAAGGATCGTAGTACAATTCCTTATTTAACACTGTCTTAAAATTGGATTCTCTATTTAACACCGAAAAAAATTTCTTCCCTTTATAACATCAACTCTAAATTTTGTTCCCAATATAACACTTGTGTCCAATATTTGAGTTAACAGTGTTAAATGGTGTATGAAATGACAATTTTGCCCTCAAACATCTAGCCAATCTGCCCCTGTATTTCTATGTCATATTTAAAGGTGGGATAACACGAGTCGGTGTGGCCAAAAGGTTGTGCTAAAAATAATTGCCTAAGCTTACCTGATAGGCTGATAGGCCAGGCTCTGGTGGTACGTGGGCACGGCGACTAGGAGAAGTGTTCTGTAATATGTATGCAAGTTCGAGTTGGCAGACTGTGCGGCACCTGCTAGGGCCAGTGGCAGCACGTCGTGAGAGCGGAGTTGATCGATCCAGCAAGCTAGCCTTTCACATGTACGTGCGTCACGTACGGCTAGACGTGCGTGCACTATTCCGCAGCAAGATCAATCAAGCTGCTAGCTTTTGCACGTACGTGTGCAGCCCTCCGATGAGAGGCACCGGGAAAAAAGAGTGAAAATTTTGGTGATATACTAGTGCCAAGGGTAGTATTATCATTTCAAGTGCCATTTAACACTGTTAGCTCAAAAAATTGACGAAAGTGTTATATTGGGAATAAAATTTAGAGTCAATGATAGATAGGGAAGAAATATTTTGCCAGTGTTAAATAGGGACCCAATTTTAAGATAGTGTTAAATAAGGAATTTTTTCGTACTGTTTCCTTTTTATCCATGCTGCTGCCAATGACTTAGCACGGTGCGATTAATTGTTGAAATTATTGGGCTTTAGCCCATTTTTATATGCAATAATTCCTAAGAAAATCTCATAGGCCCACGTAACAAATTTATGCCCGACAAAAAACTAGTTGAAATATTTTGCGCTAGTGGAAAATGAAACGAATGGTCATGAATGTCTCATTTATCTCCCATTGATGTCATTAATGTTTCGGTTTTGTTCTTCCATTAATATTGTGGTTTTACTTTCTTCATCCCGTCTGTGCTACCATCTTTTTATCATGCAAGAAAGAAGTTGAAAACCTTTTACACTAGTGGGAAATGAAACCGAATGTTGTAAATGTTTTCATTCATCTCTACATTGATGCCATTAATATTCCAGTTTCATCTTCCCATTAGTGTTTTAGTTTCACTTTCATTTCTTGGAGTCTATAAGAATGGTCGCTCCTCTTCTCCATATATGCTATTCCATCTCCTATCTCTGGTTCCAAGTTTTGCGTCGCATGCCGGTTTCCCATCTCGCTTCTCGGCGTGCATCGGGAAGTGAGACAACATGCCTCTGAAACTCTGTCTCTTGTGATCCGGTACAAGAGAGGGGCGATCTAATTTTTGGGGAGCGCTCTTGCGCGATAGCCGGAACCTTGATCATAGTGGCTGCGAACACAACGAGTTGCCCCATGATGACTACTTTACTGACGTCGACCACCTCCTCGGCAACATGACGAACGGCGCACATCGGCACATGCGTCCTCTTACGTTGCTCAGTATCTCATCTTATCCTCTCTGTTAGGATTAGCGTTTAGTTTACTACTGGTAGCAATCCATATAAATATGATACTTGTTTCTTATCATCTCGATTGCATGACTAATTTCAACAATATGTTGCTTGTTTTGGTTATCATCGCTATTATGTTATTCATGTTTTAACCACTATTTTCTGGATTAAACTTAATGAAAAATTCTTCAAATATTCAATAGTCCAAAAACCTAAATTATGTAGGCAATTTTCTCCAATTGCATTTGTTGTGACTCTCTGCTATGTTTGAGGGTGTGAATGATAAGAGGGGGCGTGGCTTACCACCATGAACTGTTCCTGTTTTCATGCCTCTAAGGACAAGACAAAGAGAGCTTACTACAGAACAGGAGCAACCTTTCCAGTTTAAAGACACACTCTTAGAGGTATTCTGAGTGTTCTTGGCGACAAGATGTTCGATCCTTCATGATCATCATGGTCGGTAAGGATATCCAGGATGCGCTTGAGGCCAAGTATGCGGCCTTAGACAAAGGAAGTGAGTTGTATGTCATAGAGCAATATCATGACTAGAAGATGACTGATGACCGCTTCGTGGTTAAGCAGACTCGTGAGATTCAGTCGCTCACAAGGAAGTTGAGCATTTCAATTGTGTGTTGCCGGAGCTTCCTCCTTCGTGGAGGAATTGTGCTGCCTCTCTGAAGCACAAGAGACAAGAGTTTACTGTCATTAATCTTATTGACACTCTTGACGTGCAAGAGAAGGCAAGGGTGAAAGACACACGTGCTCGTTCAATGAGGGAAACTCCAACATGGTACAGAAGAAGAATTTCCAACCCCAGAATTCAAGAACAAGAACAACTATGCAGTCAAAGGAAAGTTTGAAGGAAAGAACAAAGTCCAACAGTCTGCCAACTTCAAGAAGTAAGAGACCTATAACAAGAAAGGATAATGCCATGTATGTGGTGGAGAAGATCGTTGGGCTTCATCCTGCAAGGACCATAGGGACATGCATCAGAATGAGAACATCGGCAAGACCGATAATGTTATTATTGATGATGTTGAGATGAAAGATGTTGGGTATGGTAAAATTTCTACCATTCTTTTAGTATGTCACTCTCCTAATTGGTGGATTGACACCAATGCAAATATGCATGTGTGTTCTGATATCAACATGTTTTCTTAGGTCGCAAGAACTACTCCCGTGTTGATGGAAGTATGTCACGTGCTTTTGTTCATGCTGTTAGTACGGTCGATCTAAAGTTTACTTTGAGAGAGATCGTGCGCTAAAGAACGTCCAACATGTCCCTTCTATAAGTAAAAATCTTCTCAGTGGCTCTCATGTGTGTCGAGATGGTTATAAGTTGGTATTTGAGTCCAATAAGGTTGTAGACACTACAACCTTATTGGACTCAAATACCAACTTATAGTCATCTTGACACAAACAAGAGCCACATAAAAGATTTTTATTTATAAAAGGATCATATTGCACGTTCTTTAGCCGCATGATCTTTTCCGAAGTAAACTTCAGATCGACCATGCCAACACCATGAACAAAAGCATCTGATATGTTTCCCCATCAACACGGGTGTAGTTCTTGAGATCTGATAAGAAGAAAATATGTTGATATCATAACATAGATGTATATTTGCCTCGGTGTTAATTCACCAATCAAGAGAATGACATACTAATTGAACGGTAGAAAATTTATCTTTGCGACATCTTTCATCGCAACATTGCCAATAACAACATGAGTGGTCTTGTCATTCTCATTCTGACGCATGTCCCAACGGTCCTTTCAGGATGAAGCCCAATGATCTTCTCCACTACATACATGGCATTATACATTCTTCTTATATGCATCCTTCTTCTTGAAGTTGGCAGACTGTTGGACTTTGTTGTTGCCTTCAAAATTTCCTTGCCCGCATAGTTGTTCTTGTTCTTGAATTTATGGGGTTGGAAATTCTTTTTCTGTACCAAGTTGGCACTAGACTTTCCCTCATGGAAACGAGCACGTGTGTCTTTCGCCCTCGCATTCTCTTCCACATCAAAAGTGTCAATAAGTTAACAACAGTAAACTCTTGTCTTTTGTGCTTCAGAGAGATAGAAAAATTCCTCCACGAAGGATGAAGCTTGACAATGATGCCTCTGACAATGAACTTGTTCGGTAACACACAATTGAACTGCTCAAGTTCCTTAGTGAGCGACTGAATTTCATGAGTGAAATACTACCCTCGAAGACTGTCGCGATCCCCTATACTTGTGGGTTATCATAGCACACATGGAATGTATGAAGAGAAACCACAATACAAATGGAACAACGAACCAAAACATTAATGACATAAATGGGAGATGAATGTGACATTCACAACCATTCGGTTTCATTTTCCACTAGCGCAAAATATTCCAGCTTCTTTCTTGTCATGCATGAACGTGTCACATGTGCCTATGGGATCTTACTAGGAATTATTGGATGTAACAAATGGGCTAAAGCCCGATAATTCCAACATTATTAACATGAGCTCATTGCTAAAATTGAATGCTTATCACTCACACAACCTAAGATTCCTCCGGCGCGCCGCCGGAGTCTAGGCTCCCGTGAAGCTACTCTTTTTACCAACAAAGGACACATTTTATGGGATCATAATGTAGCATCGAGGCATACGACCATATTGAGTACACACGTGATCTCTACATAATTTGGATGCACACATCCAACACTAACATACACAAAAGATCACATCAACAAGGAGCAAAATAATACAAGACTAGAACTATGTACTGAAGGAAATATGCCCTAGAGGCAATAATAAAGTTGTTATTTTATATTTCCTTATTCATGATAAATGTTTATTATTCATGCTAGAATTGTATTGATTGGAAACCTAAATACACGTGTGAATACATAGACAAACACTGTGTCCCTAGTGAGCCTCTATTTGACTAGCTCGTTGATCAAAGATGGTTAAGGTTTCCTAACCATGGACATGAGTTGTCATTTGATAATGGGATCACATCATAAGGAGAATGATGTGATGGACAAGACCCATCCGTTAGCTTAGCATATTGATCATTCAGCTTTATTGCTATTGCTTTCTTCATGTCAAATACATATTCCTTTGACTATGAGATTATGCAACTCTTGGATACCGGAGGAACACCTTGTGTGCTACCAAACGTCACAACGTAATTGGGTAATTATAAATATGCTCTACAGGTATCTCCGAAGGTGTTTGTTGAGTTGGCATAGATCGAGATTAGGATTTGTCACTCCGAGTTTCGGAGAGGTATCTCTGGGCCCTCTCGGTAATACACATCATAAGAAGCCTTGCAAGCAAAGTGACTAATGAGTTAGTTACAAGATGATGTATTACGGAACGAGTAAAGAGACTTGCCGATAACGAGATTGAACTAGGTATGAAGATACCGACGATCAAATCTCGGGTAAGTAACATACCGATAGACAAAGGGAATAATGTATATTGTCATAACGGTTCGACCGATAAAGATCTTCGTAGAATATGTAGGAACCAATATGAGCATATAGGTTCCGCTTTTGGTTATTGACCGAAGAGGTATCTCGGTCATGTCTACATAGTTCTCGAACCCGTAGGTTCCGCACGCTTAACGTTCGATGACGATATTGTATTATATGAGTTATGTGATTTGGTGACCGAATGTTGTTCGGGTTCCCTTATGAGATCACGAACATGGCGAGGAGTCTCGAAATGGTCGAGAGGTAAATATTGATATATAGGACGATAGTATTCGGACACCGGAAGTGTTCCAGAGTGTATCGGTTATTTATCGGAGTACTGGAGGGGTTACCGGAACCCCCCGGGGGGGGGGGGACATATGGGCCACATGGGCCATGGGAGAGGAGCACACCAGCCCACAAGGGGTGGCGCGCTCCCCTTATGGCAGGAGGCCGAATTGGAGAAGGAGAAGAGGGGGTTCAGCCCCCCTTCCTTCTGTTCTTCCCTCTTCCCTTTTTCCTTCCGGCAATTATGGCAGGGGGGAGGCTGAATTGGGGAAGACCCCAATTAGGATTCGGCCTACTGGGGGCGCACCCCAAGCTCCTCCCTCCCTCCACCTATGTGTGTGTGTGTGTGTGGGGGGGTGCCCCTAACACACCCCGGACAATTGCCTAGCCGTGTGCGGTGCCCCCCTCCATAGTTTACTCCTCCGGTCATAGCGTCGTAGTGCTTAGGCGAAGCCCTGCGCGGACCACATCACCATCACCATGCCGTCGTACTGAAGAAACTCTCCCTCGACACTTTGCTGGATCAAGAGTTCGAGGGACGTCATCGAGCTGAGCCTGTGCTGAACTCGGAGGTGTTGTATGTTCGGTACTTGATCGGTTGGATTGCAAAGACGTTCGACTACATCAATCACATTAAACTAACGCTTCCGCTTTCGGTCTACGAGGGTACGTGGACACACTCTTCCCTTCTCGTTGCTATGCGTCTCCTAGATAGATCTCGCGTGAACGTAGGAAATTTTTGAAATTGCATGCTACATTCCCCAACAGAAGAGTGGTCTATTTTTGTTGAATCTAGATTGTGGTGATACACATATTCATAATATTGATGCCAAAAGATGCAAAGTTGATAATGATAGTGCAACATATTTGTGGCACTGCCGTTTAGGTCATATTGGTGTAAAGCGCATGAAGAAACTCCATGCAGATGGGCTTTTGGAATCACTTGATTATGAATCATTTGATACTTGCGAACCATGCCTCATGGGGAAGATGACTAAAACTCTGTTCTTCGGAACAATGGAGCGAGCCAGTGACTTATTGGAAATAATATACCGATGTATGCGGTCCGATGAGTGCTGAGGCATGCGGCGGTATCATTATTTTCTGACCTTCACAGATGATTTGAGCAGATATGGGTATATCTACTTAATAAAACACAAGTCTGAAACATTTGAAAAGTTCAAATAATTTCAGAGTGAAGTGGAGAATCATCGTAACAAGAAAATAAAGTTTCTACGATCTGATCGCGGATGCGAATATTTGAGTTACAAGTTTGGCCTTCATTTAAAACAATTTGGAATAGTTTCACAACTCACGCCACCTGGAACACCACGGTGTAATGGTGTGTCCGAACGTCGTAACCGTAATTTATTAGATACGATGCGATCTATGATGTCTCCTACCGATTTACCACTATCGTTTTGGGGTTATGCGTTAGAGACAACTGCATTCACGCTAAATAGGGCACCGTCTAAATCCGTTGAGACGACACCGTATGAACTGTGGTTTGGCAAGAAACTTAAGCTGTCGTTTCTTAAAGTTTGGTGTTGCGACACTTATGTCAAAAGGCTTCAGCCTGATAAGCTCGAACCCAAATCGGAGAAGTGCGTCTTCATAGGATACCCTAAGGAAACAATTGGGTACACCTTCTAGCACAGATCCGAATGCAAGATCTTTGTTGCCAAGAATGGAACATTTCTAGAGAAGGAGTTTCTCTCGAAAGAAGTGAGTGGGAGGAAAGTAGAACTTGATGAGGTAATTGTACCTTCTCTCGAATTGGAAAGTAGAACATCAGAGAAATCCATTCCCGTGATGCCTACACCAACTAGAGAGGAAGCTAATGATGATGATCATGAAACTTCAGATCAAGTTACTACTGGACCTCGTAGGTCGAACAGAGCACGTTCCGCACCAGAGTGGTACGGTAATCCTGTTGGGGAACGTAGTAATTTCAAAAAATTTCCTACGTACACGCAAGATCATGGTGATGCATAGCAACGAGAGGGGAGAGTGTTGTCTACGTACCCTCGTAGACCGAAAGCGGAAGCGTTATATCAACGCGGTTGATGTAGTCGTACGTCTTCACGATCCGACCGATCCAAGCACCGTTACTCCGGCACCTCCGAGTTCTTGGCACACGTTTAGCTCGATGACGATCCCCGGGCTCCGATCCAGCAAAGCGTCGGGGAAGAGTTCCGTCAGCACGACGGCGTGGTGACGATCTTGATGTACTACTGACGCAGGGCTTCGCCTAAGCACTGCGACAATATGACCGAGGTGGAATTTGGTGGCAGGGGGCACCGCACACGGCTAAGGAAAGATCTCAATGATCAATTGTGTGTCTATGGGGTGCCCCCTGCCTCCGTATATAAAGGATCCAAGGGGGAGGGGCTGGCCGGCCAAGGGTGGCGCGCCAGGAGAGTCCTACTCCCTCCGGGAGTAGGATTCCCCCCCCTCAATCCTAGTTGGAATAGGATTCCTCAAAGGGGGAGAGAGAGGGGGGGGGGGGCGGCCACCTCTCCTAGTCCTAATAGGACTAGGGGAAGGGGGAGGCGCACAGCCCATGAGGGCAACCCTTTCACCTTTCCACCAAGGCCCATGTTGGCCCATTTGGCTCCCGGGGGGTTCCGGTAACCCTCCCGGTATTCCGGTAAAATCACTATTTCATCCGGAACACATCTGATGTCCAAACATAGGCTTCCAATATATCAATCTTTACGTCTCAACCATTTCGAGACTCCTCGTCATGTCCGTGATCACATCCGGGACTCCGAACAACCTTCGGTACATCAAAATGCATAAACTCATAATAACTGTCATCGTAACGTTAAGCGTGCGGACCCTACGGTTCGAGAACAATGTAGACATGACCGAGACACGTCTCCGGTCAATAACCAATAGCGGGACCTGGATGCCCATATTGGCTCCTACATATTCTACGAAGATCTTTATCGGTCAGACCGCATAACAACATACGTTGTTCCCTTTGTCATCGGTATGTTACTTGCCCGAGATTCGATCGTCAGTATCCAATACTTAGTTCAATCTCGTTACCGGCAAGTCTCTTTACTCGTTCCGTAATACATCATCCTGCAACTAATTCATTAGTTGCAATGCTTGCAAGGCTTAAGTGATGTGCATTACCGAGAGGGCCCAGAGATACCTCTCCGACGATCGGAGTGACAAATCCTAATCTCGAAATACGCCAACCCAACATCTACCATTGGAGACACCTGTAGTACTCCTTTATAATCACCCAGTTACGTTGTGACGTTTGGTAGTACCCAAAGTGTTCCTCCGGCAAACGGGAGTTGCATAATCTCATAGTCATAGGAACATGTATAAGTCATGGATAAAGCAATAGCAACATACTAAACGATCGGGTGCTATGCTAATGGAATGGGTCATGTCAATCAGATCATTCAACTAATGATGTGACCTTGTTAATCAAATGACAACTCCTTTTGTCTATGATCAGGAAACTTAACCATCTTTGATTAACAAGCTAGTAGAGTAGAGGCATACTAGTGATACTCTGTTTGTCTATGTATCCACACATGTATTATGTTTCCGGTTAATACAATTCTAGCATGAATAATAAACATTTATCATGATATGTAAGGAAATAAATAATAACTTTATTATTGCCTCTAGGGCATATTTCCTTCAGTCTCCCACTTGCACTAAAGTCAATAATCTAGGTCACATCACCATGTGATTAACTCACATCACCATGTGATTAACATCGATAGTTCACATCATCATGTGATTAACACCCATAGTTCACATCGCCATGTGACCAACACCCAAAGGGTTTGATGGATTCAGTAATCTAGTTCACATCGCTATGTGATTAACACCCAAAGAGTACTAAGGTGTGATCATGTTTTGCTTGTGAGAGAAGTTTAGTCAACGGGTCTGCCACATTCAGATCCGTTATGTATTTTGCAATTTTCTATGTCTACAATGCTCTGCACGGAGCTACTCTAGCTAATTGCTCCCACTTTCAATATGTATCTAGATCGAGACTTAGAGTCATCCAGATCGGTGTCAAAACTTGCATCGACGTAACCCTTTACGACGAATCTTTTGTCACTTCCATAATCGAGAAACATATCCTTATCCACTAAGGATAATTTTGACCGCTGTCCAGTGATCTACTCCTAGATCACTATTGTACTCCCTTGCCAAACTCAGTGTAGGGTATACAATAGATCTGGTACATAGCATGGCATACTTTATAGAACCTATGGCCAAGGCATAGGGAATGACTTTCATTCTCTTTCTATCTTCTGCCGTGGTCGACTTTTGAGTCTTTACTCAACTTCATACCTTGTAAGACAGGAAAGAACTCTTTCTTTGACTGTTCCATTTTGAACTACTTCAAAATCTTGTCAAGGTATGTACTCATTGAAAACTTATGAAGCGTCTTGATCTATCTCTATAGATCTTGATGCTCAATATGTAAGCAGCTTTACCGAGGTCCTTCTTCGAAAAAACTCCTTTCAAACACTCCTTTATGCTTTGCAGAATAATTCTACATTATTTCCGATCAACAATATGTCATTTACATATACTTATCAGAAATGCTGTAGTGCTCCCACTCACTTTCTTGTAAATACAGGCTTCACCGCAAGTCTGTATAAAACTATATGCTTTGATCAACTCATCAAAGCGTATATTCCAACTCTGAGATACTTGCACCAGTCCATAGATGGATCGCTGGAGCTTGCACATTTTGTTAGCACCTTTAGGATTGACAAAACCTTCTGGTTGCATCATATACAACTCTTCTTTAATAAATCCATTAAGGAATGCAGTTTTATTTTATCCATTTGCCAGATTTCATAAAATGCGGCAATTGCTAACATGATTCGGACAGACTTAAGCATAGATACGAGTGAGAAACTCTCATCGTAGTCAACACCTTGAACTTGTCGAAAACCTTTTTGCGACAATTCTAGCTTTGTAGATAGTAACACTACTATCAGCGTCCATCTTCCTCTTGAAGATCCATTTATTTTCTATGGCTTTGCCGATCATCGGGAAAATCCATCAAAGTCCATACTTTGTTCTCATACATGGATCATATCTCAGTTTTCATGGCCTCAAACCATTTCGCGGAATCTGGGCTCATCATCGCTTCCTCATAGTTTGTAAGTTCGTCATGGTCTAGTAACATAACTTCCAGAACAAGATCACCGTACCACTCTGGTGCGGATCTCACTCTGGTTTACCTACGAGATTCGGTAGTAACTTGATCTGAAGTTTCATGATCATCATCATTAGCTTCCTCACTAATTGGTGTAGTAGTCACAAGAACAGATTTCTCTGATGAACCACTTTCCAATAAGGGAGCAGATACAGTTACCTTATCAAGTTCTACTTTCCTCCCACTCACTTCTTTCGAGAGAAACTCCTTCTCTAGAAAGGATCCATTCTCAGCAACGAATATCTTGCCTTCAGATCTGTGATAGAAGGTGTACCCAACTGCCTCCTTTGGGTATCCTATGAAGACACATTTCTCCGATTTGGGTTTGAGCTTATCAGGATGAAACTTTTTCATATAAGCATTGCAACCCCAAATTTTAAGAAACAACAACTTTGGTTTCTTGCCAAACCACAGTTCATACGGTGTTGTCTCAACGGATTTAGATGGTGCCCTTTTTAACGTGAATGTAGCTGTCTCTAATGCATAACCCCAAAACGATAGTGGTAAATCGGTAAGAAACATCATAGATTGCACTATATCTAATAAAGTACGGTTATGACGTTCGGATACACCATTACACTGTGGTGTTCCAGGTGGCACGTTTTTGTGAAACTTTTCCACATTGTTTTAACTGAAGACCAAACTTGTAACTCAAATATTTGTCTCCGCGATCAGATCGTAGAAACTTTTATTTTCTTATTACGATGATTCTCTACTTCACTCTGAAATTCTTTGAACTTTTCAAACGTTTCAGACTTATGTTTCATCAAGTAGATATACCCATATCTGCTCAAATCATCTGTGAAGGTTAGAAAATAATGATACTTGTTGCGAGCCTTAATATTCATCGGACCACATACATCAGCATGTATGATTTCCAACAAATCTGTTACTTGCTCCATTGTTCCGGAGAACGGCGTTTTAGTCATCTTGCCCAAGAGGCATGGTTCGCAAGAATCAAGTGATTCATAATCAAGTGATTCCAAAATCCCATCAGCATGGAGTTTCTTCATGCGCTTTACACCAATATGACCTAAACGGCAGTGCCACAAATAAGTTGCACTATCATTATTAACTTTTCATCTTTTTGGTTTCAATATTATGAATATGTGTATCACTACGATCGAGATCCAACGAACCATTTTCATTGGGTGTGTAACCATATAAAGTTTTATTCATGTAAACAGAACAACAATTTATTCTCTTACTTAAATGAATAACCGTACTGCAATAAACATGATCAAATCATATTCATGCTCAACGCAAACACCAAATAACACTTATTTAGGTTCAACACTAATCCCGAAAGTATAGTGAGTGTGCGATGATGATCATATCAATCTTGGAACTACTTCCAACACACATCATCACCTCATCCTTAACTAGTCTCTGTTCATTCTGCAACTCCCGTTTCGAGTTACTAATCTTAGCAACTGAACTAGTATCAAATACTGAGGGGTTGCTATAAATACTAGTAAAGTACACATCAATAACATGTATATCAAATATACTTATGTTCACTTTGCCATCCTTCTTATCCGCCAATCACTTGGGGTAATTCCGCTTCCAGTAACCAGTCCTTTTGCAGTAGAAGCACTTAGTCTCAGGCTTAGGACTAGACTTGGGCTTCTTCACTTGAGCAGCAACTTGCTTGCTATTCTTATTGAAGGTCCCCTTTTTCCTTTGCCCTTTTCTTGAAACTAGTGGTCTCGTCAACCATCAACACTTGATGTTTTTCTTGATTTCTACCTTCATCGATTTCAACATCATGAAAAACTCGGGAGTCTTTCTCGTCATCCCTTGCATACTATAGTTCATCACAAAGTTTTACTAACTTGGTGATGGTGACTAGAGAATTCTGTCAATCACTATCTTATCTGGAAGATTAACTCCCACTTGATTCAAGCGATTGTAGTACCCAGACAATCTGAGCACATGCTCACTAGTTGAGCGATTCTCCTCCATCTTTTAGCTATAGAACTTGTTGGAGACTTCATATCTCTCAACTCGGGTATTTGCTTGAAATATTAACTTCAACTCCTGGAACATCTCGTATGGTCCATAACGTTCAAAACGTCTTTGAAGTCCCGATTCTAAGCCGTTGAGCATGGTGCACTAAACTATCAAGTAGTCATCATATTGAGCTAGCCAAACGTTCATAGCGTCTGCATCTGCTCCTGCAATAGGTCCGTTACCTAGCGGTGCATCAAGGACATAATTCTTCTGTGCAGCAATGAGGATAAACCTCAGATCACGGATCCAATCCGCATCATTGCTACTAATATTTTTCAACACAATTTTCTCTAGGAACATATCAAAATAAACACAGGGAAGCAACAATGCGAGCTATTGATCTACAACATAGATATGCTAATACTACCAGGACTAAGTTCATGATAAATTAAAGTTCAATTAATCATATTACTTAAGAACTCCCACTTAGATAGACATCTCTCTAATCCTCTAAGTGATCACGTGATCCAAATCAACTAAACCATGTCCGATCATCACGTGAAATGGAGTAGTTTTCAATGGTGAACATCGTTATGTTGATCATATCTACTATATGATTCACGCTCGACCTTTCGGTCTCTGTGTTCCGAGGTCATATCTTATATGCATAGCTCGTCAAGTATAACCTGAGTATTCCGCGTGTGCAACTGTTTTGCACCCGTTGTATTTGAACGTAGAGCCTATCACACCCGATCATCACGTGGTGTCTCAGCACGAAGAACTTTTGCAACGGTGCATACTCAGGGAGAACACTTCTTGATAATTTAGTGAGAGATCATCTTATAATGCTACCGTCAATCAAAGCAAGATAAGATGCATAAAAAGATAAACATCACATGCAATCAATATAAGTGATATGATATGGTCATCATCATCTTGTGCTTGTGATCTCCATCTCTGAAGCACCGTCATGATCACCAACGTCACCGGCGCAACACCTTGATCTCCATCGTAGCATCGTTGTCGTCTCGCCAATCTTATGCTTCCACGACTATCACTACCGCTTAGTAATAAACTAAAGCATTACATCGCGATTGCATTGCATACAATAAAGCGACAACTATATGGCTCCTGCCAGTTGCCGATAACTCGGTTACAAAACATGATCATCTCATACAATAAAATTTAGCATCATGTCTTGACCATATCACATCACAACATGCCCTGCAAAAACAAGTTAGACGTCCTCTACTTTGTTGTTGCAAGTTTTACGTGGCTGCTACGGGCTTAAGCAAGAACTCATCTTACCTACGCATCAAAACTACAACGATAGTTTGTCAAATAGACTCCGTTTTAACCTTCTCAAGGACCGGGCGTAGCCACACTCGGTTCAACTAAAGTTGGAGAGACAGTCTTCCGCAAGCCATCTATGTGCAAAGCACGTCGAGGGAACCGGTCTCGCGTAAGAGTACGCGTAAGGTTGGTCCGGATCGTTTCGTCCAACAATACCGCTGAACCAAAGTATGACATGCTGGTAGGCAGTATGACTTGTATCGTCCACAACTCACTTGTGTTCTACTCGTGCAAATAACATCAAACCATAAAAACCTAGGCTCGGATGCCATTGTTGGGGAACGTAGTAATTTCAAAAATTTTCCTACGTACACGCAAGATCATGGTGATGCATAGCAACGAGAGGGGAGAGTGTTGTCTACGTACCCTCGTAGACCAAAAGCGGAAGTGTTATATCAACGCGGTTGATGTAGTCGTACGTCTTCACGATCCGACCGATCCAAACACCGTTACTCCGGCACCTCCGAGTTCTTGGCACACGTTTAGCTCGATGACGATCCCCGGGCTCCGATCCAGCAAAGCGTCGGGGAAGAGTTCCGTCAGCACGACGGCGTGGTGACGATCTTGATGTACTACTGACGCAGGGCTTCGCCTAAGCACTGCGACAATATGACCGAGGTGGAATTTGGTGGCAGGGGGCACCGCACACGGCTAAGGAAAGATCTCAATGATTAATTGTGTGTCTATGGGGTGCCCCCTGCCTCCGTATATAAAGGATCCAAGGGGGAGGGGCTGGCCGGCCAAGGGTGGCGCGCCAGGAGAGTCCTACTCCCTCCGGGAGTAGGATTCCCCCCCTCAATCCTAGTTGGAATAGGATTCCTCAAAGGGGGAGAGAGAGAGGGGGGGGGGGGGGCGGCCACCTCTCCTAGTCCTAATAGGACTAGGGGAAGGGGGAGGCGCACAGCCCATGAGGGCAACCCTTTCACCTTTCCACCAAGGCCCATGTTGGCCCATTTGGCTCCCGGGGGGTTCCGGTAACCCTCCCGGTATTCCGGTAAAATCACTATTTCATCCGGAACACATCTGATGTCCAAACATAGGCTTCCAATATATCAATCTTTACGTCTCGACCATTTCAAGACTCCTCGTCATGTCCGTGATCACATCCGGGACTCCGAACAACCTTCGGTACATCAAAATGCATAAACTCATAATAACTGTCATCGTAACGTTAAGCGTGCGGACCCTACGGTTCGAGAACAATGTAGACATGACCGAGACACGTCTCCGGTCAATAACCAATAGCGGGACCTGGATGCCCATATTGGCTCCTACATATTCTACGAAGATCTTTATCGGTCAGACCGCATAACAACATACGTTGTTCCCTTTGTCATCGGTATGTTACTTGCCCGAGATTCGATCGTCAGTATCCAATACTTAGTTCAATCTCGTTACCGGCAAGTCTCTTTACTCGTTCCGTAATACATCATCCTGCAACTAATTCATTAGTTGCAATGCTTGCAAGGCTTAAGTGATGTGCATTACCGAGAGGGCCCAGAGATACCTCTCCGACGATCGGAGTGACAAATCCTAATCTCGAAATACGCCAACCCAACATCTACCATTGGAGACACCTGTAGTACTCCTTTATAATCACCCAGTTACGTTGTGACGTTTGGTAGTACCCAAAGTGTTCCTCCGGCAAACGGGAGTTGCATAATCTCATAGTCATAGGAACATGTATAAGTCATGGATAAAGCAATAGCAACATACTAAACGATCGGGTGCTATGATAATGGAATGGGTCATGTCAATCAGATCATTCAACTAATGATGTGACCTTGTTAATCAAATGACAACTCCTTTTGTCTATGATCAGGAAACTTAACCATCTTTGATTAACAAGCTAGTCAAGTAGAGGCATACTAGTGACACTCTGTTTGTCTATGTATCCACACATGTATTATGTTTCCGGTTAATACAATTCTAGCATGAATAATAAACATTTATCATGATATGTAAGGAAATAAATAATAACTTTATTATTGCCTCTAGGGCATATTTCCTTCAGTCTCCCACTTGCACTAGAGTCAATAATCTAGGTCACATCACCATGTGATTAACTCACATCACCATGTGATTAACTCACATCACCATGTGATTAACATCGATAGTTCACATCATCATGTGATTAACACCCATAGTTCACATCGCCATGTGACCAACACCCAAAGGGTTTGATGGATTCAGTAATCTAGTTCACATCGCTATGTGATTAACACCCAAAGAGTACTAAGGTGTGATCATGTTTTGCTTGTGAGAGAAGTTTAGTCAACGGGTCTGCCACATTCAGATCCGTTATGTATTTTGCAATTTTCTATGTCTACAATGCTCTGCACGGAGCTACTCTAGCTAATTGCTCCCACTTTCAATATGTATCTAGATCGAGACTTAGAGTCATCCAGATCGGTGTCAAAACTTGCATCGACGTAACCCTTTACGACGAATCTTTTGTCACTTCCATAATCGAGAAACATATCCTTATCCACTAAGGATAATTTTGACCGCTGTCCAGTGATCTACTCCTAGATCACTATTGTACTCCCTTGCCAAACTCAGTGTAGGGTATACAATAGATCTGGTACATAGCATGGCATACTTTATAGAACCTATGGCCAAGGCATAGGGAATGACTTTCATTCTCTTTCTATCTTCTGCCGTGGTCGACTTTTGAGTCTTTACTCAACTTCATACCTTGTAACACATGAAAGAACTCTTTCTTTGACTGTTCCATTTTGAACTACTTCAAAATCTTGTCAAGGTATGTACTCATTGAAAACTTATGAAGCGTCTTGATCTATCTCTATAGATCTTGATGCTCAATATGTAAGCAGCTTTACCGAGGTCCTTCTTCGAAAAAACTCCTTTCAAACACTCCTTTATGCTTTGCAGAATAATTCTACATTATTTCCGATCAACAATATGTCATTTACATATACTTATCAGAAATGCTGTAGTGCTCCCACTCACTTTCTTGTAAATACAGGCTTCACCGCAAGTCTGTATAAAACTATATGCTTTGATCAACTCATCAAAGCGTATATTCCAACTCTGAGATACTTGCACCAGTCCATAGATGGATCGCTGGAGCTTGCACATTTTGT
Source organism: Aegilops umbellulata (assembly GCA_032464435.1). NCBI lineage: Eukaryota > Viridiplantae > Streptophyta > Magnoliopsida > Poales > Poaceae > Aegilops > Aegilops umbellulata. The sequence continues at coordinate 343,994,752 of CP136060.1, read as the reverse complement.
TAGCACCTTTAGGATTGACAAAACCTTCTGGTTGCATCATATACAACTCTTCTTTAATAAATCCATTAAGGAATGCAGTTTTGTTTTATCCATTTGCCAGATTTCATAAAATGCGGCAATTGCTAACATGATTCAGACAGACTTAAGCATAGATACGAGTGAGAAACTCTCATCGTAGTCAACACCTTGAACTTGTCGAAAACCTTTTTGCGACAATTCTAGCTTTGTAGATAGTAACACTACTATCAGCGTCCATCTTCCTCTTGAAGATCCATTTATTTTCTATGGCTTTGCCGATCATCGGGCAAATCCATCAAAGTCCATACTTTGTTCTCATACATGGATCATATCTCAGTTTTCATGGCCTCAAACCATTTCGCGGAATCTGGGCTCATCATCGCTTCCTCATAGTTTGTAAGTTCGTCATGGTCTAGTAACATAACTTCCAGAACAAGATCACCGTACCACTCTGGTGCGGATCTCACTCTGGTTTACCTACGAGATTCGGTAGTAACTTGATCTGAAGTTTCATGATCATCATCATTAGCTTCCTCACTAATTGGTGTAGTAGTCACAAGAACAGATTTCTCTGATGAACCACTTTCCAATAAGGGAGCAGATACAATTACCTTATCAAGTTCTACTTTCCTCCCACTCACTTCTTTCGAGAGAAACTCCTTCTCTAGAAAGGATCCATTCTCAGCAACGAATATCTTGCCTTCAGATCTGTGATAGAAGGTGTACCCAACTGCCTCCTTTGGGTATCCTATGAAGACACATTTCTCCGATTTGGGTTTGAGCTTATCAGGATGAAACTTTTTCATATAAGCATTGCAACCCCAAATTTTAAGAAACAACAACTTTGGTTTCTTGCCAAACCACAGTTCATACGGTGTTGTCTCAACGGATTTAGATGGTGCCCTTTTTAACGTGAATGTAGCTGTCTCTAATGCATAACCCCAAAACGATAGTGGTAAATCGGTAAGAAACATCATAGATTGCACTATATCTAATAAAGTATGGTTATGACGTTCGGATACACCATTACACTGTGGTGTTCCAGGTGGCACGTTTTTGTGAAACTTTTCCACATTGTTTTAACTGAAGACCAAACTTGTAACTCAAATATTTGTCTCCGCGATCAGATCGTAGAAACTTTTATTTTCTTGTTACGATGATTCTCTACTTCACTCTGAAATTCTTTGAACTTTTCAAACGTTTCAGACTTATGTTTCATCAAGTAGATATACCCATATCTGCTCAAATCATCTGTGAAGGTTAGAAAATAATGATACTTGTTGCGAGCCTTAATATTCATCGGACCACATACATCAGCATGTATGATTTCCAACAAATCTGTTACTTGCTCCATTGTTCCGGAGAACGGCGTTTTAGTCATCTTGCCCAAGAGGCATGGTTCGCAAGAATCAAGTGATTCATAATCAAGTGATTCCAAAATCCCATCAGCATGGAGTTTCTTCATGCGCTTTACACCAATATGACCTAAACGGCAATGCCACAAATAAGTTGCACTATCATTATTAACTTTTCATCTTTTTGATTTCAATATTATGAATATGTGTATCACTACGATCGAGATCCAACGAACCATTTTCATTGGGTGTGTAACCATATAAAGTTTTATTCATGTAAACAGAACAACAATTTATTCTCTTACTTAAATGAATAACTGTACTGCAATAAACATGATCAAATCATATTCATGCTCAACGCAAACACCAAATAACACTTATTTAGGTTCAACACTAATCCCGAAAGTATAGTGAGTGTGTGATGATGATCATATCAATCTTGGAACTACTTCCAACACACATCATCACCTCATCCTTAACTAGTCTCTGTTCATTCTGCAACTCCCGTTTCGAGTTACTAATCTTAGCAACTGAACTAGTATCAAATACTGAGGGGTTGCTATAAATACTAGTAAAGTACACATCAATAACATGTATATCAAATATACTTATGTTCACTTTGCCATCCTTCTTATCCGCCAATCACTTGGGGTAATTCCGCTTCCAGTAATCAGTCCTTTTGCAGTAGAAGCACTTAGTCTCAGGCTTAGGACTAGACTTGGGCTTCTTCACTTGAGCAGCAACTTGCTTGCTGTTCTTCTTGAAGGTCCCCTTTTTCCTTTGCCCTTTTCTTGAAACTAGTGGTCTCGTCAACCATCAACACTTGATGTTTTTCTTGATTTCTACCTTCATCGATTTCAACATCATGAAAAACTCGGGAGTCTTTCTCGTCATCCCTTGCATACTATAGTTCATCACAAAGTTTTACTAACTTGGTGATGGTGACTAGAGAATTCTGTCAATCACTATCTTATCTGGAAGATTAACTCCCACTTGATTCAAGCGATTGTAGTACCCAGACAATCTGAGCACATGCTCACTAGTTGAGCGATTCTCCTCCATCTTTTAGCTATAGAACTTGTTGGAGACTTCATATCTCTCAACTCGGGTATTTGCTTGAAATATTAACTTCAACTCCTGGAATATGTCGTATGGTCCATAACGTTCAAAACGTCTTTGAAGTCCCGATTCTAAGCCGTTGAGCATGGTGCACTAAACTATCAAGTAGTCATCATATTGAGCTAGCCAAACGTTCATAGCGTCTGCATCTGCTCCTGCAATAGGTCCGTTACCTAGCGGTGCATCAAGGACATAATTCTTTTGTGCAGCAATGAGGATAAACCTCAGATCACGGATCCAATCCGCATCATTGCTACTAATATTTTTCAACACAATTTTCTCTAGGAACATATCAAAATAAACACAGGGAAGCAACAATGCGAGCTATTGATCTACAACATAGATATGCTAATACTACCAGGACTAAGTTCATGATAAATTAAAGTTCAATTAATCATATTACTTAAGAACTCCCACTTAGATAGACATCTCTCTAATCCTCTAAGTGATCACATGATCCAAATCAACTAAACCATGTCCGATCATCACGTGAAATGGAGTAGTTTCCAATGGTGAACATCGTTATGTTGATCATATCTACTATATGATTCACGCTCGACCTTTCGGTCTCTGTGTTCCGAGGTCATATCTTATATGCATAGCTCGTCAAGTATAACCTGAGTATTCCGCGTGTGCAACTGTTTTGCACCCGTTGTATTTGAACGTAGAGCCTATCACACCCGATCATCACGTGGTGTCTCAGCACGAAGAACTTTTGCAACGGTGCATACTCAGGGAGAACACTTCTTGATAATTTAGTGAGAGATCATCTTATAATGCTACCGTCAATCAAAGCAAGATAAGATGCATAAAAAGATAAACATCACATGCAATCAATATAAGTGATATGATATGGTCATCATCATCTTGTGCTTGTGATCTCCATCTCTGAAGCACCGTCATGATCACCAACGTCACCGGCGCAACACCTTGATATCCATCGTAGCATCGTTGTCGTCTCGCCAATCTTATGCTTCCACGACTATCACTACCGCTTAGTAATAAACTAAAGCATTACATCGCGATTGCATTGCATACAATAAAGCGACAACCATATGGCTCCTGCCAGTTGCCGATAACTCGGTTACAAAACATGATCATCTCATACAATAAAATTTAGCATCATGTCTTGACCATATCACATCACAACATGCCCTGCAAAAACAAGTTAGACGTCCTCTACTTTGTTGTTGCAAGTTTTACGTGGCTGCTACGGGCTTAAGCAAGAACTTATCTTACCTACGCATCAAAACTACAACGATAGTTTGTCAAATAGACTCCGTTTTAACCTTCTCAAGGACCGGGCGTAGCCACACTCGGTTCAACTAAAGTTGGAGAGACAGTCTTCCGCAAGCCATCTATGTGCAAAGCACGTCGAGGGAACCGGTCTCGCGTAAGAGTACGCGTAAGGTTGGTCCGGATCGTCTCGTCCAACAATACCGCTGAACCAAAGTATGACATGCTGGTAGGCAGTATGACTTGTATCGTCCACAACTCACTTGTGTTCTACTCGTGCAAATAACATCAAACCATAAAAACCTAGGCTCGGATGCCATTGTTGGGGAACGTAGTAATTTCAAAAATTTTCCTACGTACACGCAAGATCATGGTGATGCATAGCAACGAGAGGGGAGAGTGTTGTCTACGTACCCTCGTAGACCAAAAGCGGAAGCGTTATATCAACGCGGTTGATGTAGTCGTACGTCTTCACGATCCGACCGATCCAAGCACCGTTACTCCGGCACCTCCGAGTTCTTGGCACACGTTTAGCTCGATGACGATCCCCGGGCTCCGATCCAGCAAAGCGTCGGGGAAGAGTTCCGTCAGCACGACGGCGTGGTGACGATCTTGATGTACTACTGACGCAGGGCTTCGCCTAAGCACTGCGACAATATGATCGAGGTGGAATTTGGTGGCAGGGGGCACCACACACGGCTAAGGAAAGATCTCAATGATCAATTGTGTGTCTATGGGGTGCCCCCTGCCTCCGTATATAAAGGATCCAAGGGGGAGGGGCTGGCCGGCCAAGGGTGGCGCGCCAGGAGAGTCCTACTCCCTCCGGGAGTAGGATTCCCCCCCCCTCAATCCTAGTTGGAATAGGATTCCTCAAAGGGGGAGAGAGAGGGGGGGGGGGCGGCCACCTCTCCTAGTCCTAATAGGACTAGGGGAAGGGGGAGGCGCACAGCCCATGAGGGCAACCCTTTCACCTTTCCACCAAGGCCCATGTTGGCCCATTTGGCTCCCGGGGGGTTCCGGTAACCCTCCCGGTATTCCGGTAAAATCACTATTTCATCCGGAACACATCTGATGTCCAAACATAGGCTTCCAATATATCAATCTTTACGTCTCAACCATTTCTAGACTCCTCGTCATGTCCGTGATCACATCCGGGACTCCGAACAACCTTCGGTACATCAAAATGCATAAACTCATAATAACTGTCATCGTAACGTTAAGCGTGCGGACCCTACGGTTCGAGAACAATGTAGACATGACCGAGACACGTCTCCGGTCAATAACCAATAGCGGGACCTGGATGCCCATATTGGCTCCTACATATTCTACGAAGATCTTTATCGGTCAGACCGCATAACAACATACGTTGTTCCCTTTGTCATCGGTATGTTACTTGCCCGAGATTCGATCGTCAGTATCCAATACTTAGTTCAATCTCGTTACCGGCAAGTCTCTTTACTCGTTCCGTAATACATCATCCTGCAACTAATTCATTAGTTGCAATGCTTGCAAGGCTTAAGTGATGTGCATTACCGAGAGGGCCCAGAGATACCTCTCCGACGATCGGAGTGACAAATCCTAATCTCGAAATACGCCAACCCAACATCTACCATTGGAGACACCTGTAGTACTCCTTTATAATCACCCAGTTACGTTGTGACGTTTGGTAGTACCCAAAGTGTTCCTCCGGCAAACGGGAGTTGCATAATCTCATAGTCATAGGAACATGTATAAGTCATGGATAAAGCAATAGCAACATACTAAACGATCGGGTGCTATGCTAATGGAATGGGTCATGTCAATCAGATCATTCAACTAATGATGTGACCTTGTTAATCAAATGACAACTCCTTTTGTCTATGATCAGGAAACTTAACCATCTTTGATTAACAAGCTAGTAGAGTAGAGGCATACTAGTGATACTCTGTTTGTCTATGTATCCACACATGTATTATGTTTCCGGTTAATACAATTCTAGCATGAATAATAAACATTTATCATGATATGTAAGGAAATAAATAATAACTTTATTATTGCCTCTAGGGCATATTTCCTTCAAATCCTGTTCTGGAAGTTATGTTACTAGACCATGACGAACCTACGAACTATGAAGAAGCTCCAGATTCAGATAAATGGCTTGAGGCCATGAAATCTGAGATAGGATCCATGTATGAGAACAAAGTGTGGACTTTGGTGGACTTGCCCGATAATCGGCGAGCCATAGAGAATAAATGGATCTTCAAGAAGAAGACTGACGCTGATGGTAATGTTAATATCTACAAAGCTCGACTTGTCGCGAAAGGTTTTCAACAAGTTCAAGGAGTTGACTACGATGAGACTTTCTCACCCGTAGTGATGCTTAAGTCTGTCCGAATCATGTTAGCAATTGCCGCATTTTATGATTATGAAATCTGGCAAATGGACGTCAAAATTGCATTCCATAATGGATTTCTTAAAGAAGAGTTGTATATGATGCAACCAGAAGGTTTTTTCGATCCTAAAGGTGCTAACAAATTGTGCAAGCTCCAGCGATCCATCTATGGACTGGTGCAAGCAGCTCGGAATTGGAATAGACGCTTTTATGAGGTGATCAAAGCATATGGTTTTATACAAACTTTCGGAGAAGCCTGTATTTACAAGAAAGTGAGTGGGAGTTCTATAACATTTGTAATATTATATGTGGATGACATATTGTTGATCGAAAATGATGTAGAATTTTTTGATAGCATAAAAGGATACTTGAATAAGAATTTTTCAATGAAAGACCTCGGTGAAGCTGTTTATATATTGGGCATCAAGATCTATAGAGATAGATCAAGACGCTTAATAGGACTTTCACAAAGCACATACCTTGACAAAGTTTTGAAGAAGTTCAAAATGGATCGGTCAAAGAAAGGGTTCTTGCCTGTGTTGCAAGGTATGAAATTGAGTCAGACCCAATGCCCGACCACTACAGAAGATAGAGAGAAAATGAAAGTCATTCCCTGTGCCTCAACCATAGGTTCTATCATGTACACTATGCTGTGTACTAGATCTAATGTGTGCCTTGCTATAAGTTTGGCAGGGAGATACCAATGTAATCAAGAAGTGAATCACCCGGCAGCGGTCAAGAACATCCTGAAGTACCTGAAAAGGACTAAGGATATGTTTGTCGTTTATGGAGGTGACAAAGAGCTCGTTGTAAATGGTTACGTCGATGCTAGTTTTGACACTGATCCGGATGACTCTAATTAAGTCACAAACCGGATAAGTATTTATATATATTGAATGGTGGAGCTGTAACGCCCTCGATGCGGCTATATCTCCCACGTGTCGAGGCACGACTTAGAGGCATAACCGCATTGAAAGCAATGTCGCAAGTGAGGTAATCTTCACACAATCCATGTAATAAATAAAGGGGAAAGATACATAGTTGGCTTACAATCGCCACTTCACACAAGTACATAAATAACATCCATCAAACAGATTACACTCAAGGTCCGACTACGGTACCAAAATGAAAGAAGACTACCCCAAATGCTAAACAGATCCCCGGATCACCCAACTGGGCTCCACTACTGATCATCTGGAAAAGAAACATAGTAACGTCCACGTTCCTCGTCGAACTCCCAAGTGAGCTCGGTCGCGCCATCTGCACTGACATCGTTGGTACCTGCAACTGTGGTGATAATATCTGTGAGTCACGGGGACTCAGCAATCTCACACCCGCGAGATCAAGACTATTTAAGCTTAAAGGTGGGAAAAAGGGTTTGTGAGGTGGAACTGCAGCAAGCGACTAGCATATGGTGGCTACAGCGCAAAAGAGAGCGAGAAGAGAAGGCAAAGCACGGTCGAGAAACTAAAAGTGATCAAGAAGTGATCCTGAAACAACCTACGTCAGGCATAACTCCAACAACCGTGTTCACTTCCCGGACCCCGCCGAGAAGAGACCATCACGGTTACACACGCGGTTGATGTGTTTTAGTTAAGGTCAACTTCGGGTTTTCTACAACCGGACATCAACAAATTCCCATCTGCCTCGTAACCGCGGGCACGGCTTTCGAAAGATAATACCCTGCAGGGGTGTCCCAACTTAGCCCATGATAAGCTCTCACGGTCAACGAAGGATATTCCTTCTACCGGGAAGACCCGATCAATCTCGGAATCCCGGACTACAAGACATTTCGGCAGCAACAAAACAAGTCCAGCAAAACCGCCCGATTGTGCCGACAAATCCTGATAGGAGCTGCACATATCTCGGTCTCAGGGCACATCCGGATAAGTCAAGCTACGAGTAAAACCAGCCCTCGAGTTGCCACGAGGTGGCCCCGCAGGTTGCTCGGTTCGGGCCAGCACTTAGAGAAGCACTGGTCCGGGGGGGCTAAAATAAAGATGACCCTCGGGCTCGCGAAAACCCGGGGGAAAAAGGTAGGTGGTGGCAAATGGTAAAACCAATGTTGGGCCTTGCTGGAAAAGTCTTATTCAAAGCGAACTGTCAAGGGGGTCCCATAAATCACCCAATCGTGTAAGGAACGCAAAAATCCGGGAACATAACTCCGGTATGACGGAAACTAGGGTGGCAAGAGTGGAACAAAACACCAGGCATAAGGCCGAGCCTTCCACCCTTTACCAAGTATATAGATGCATTAATTAAATAAGAGGTATTGTGATATCCCAACAAGTAAACATGTTCCAACAAGGAACAACAAGTCCATGTTCCAACAAGGAACAAACTTCATCTTCACCTGCAACTAGCAACGCTATAAGAGGGGCTGAGCACAACAGTAACATAGCCAAACAACGGTTTGCTAGGACATGGATGGTTAGGGGCTGACATGGCAATATAGGAGGCATGATATAGCAAGTGGTAGGTATCGCAGCATAGGCATAGCAAAAGAGCGAGCAATCTAGCAAGCAAAGATAGAAGTGATTTCGAGGGTATGGTCATCTTGCCTGCAAGGTTCTCAGAGTTGTCGAAAGCTTGGTCCTCGAAAGCGTTCTCAACAGGTTCCTCGTTCACGTACTCGTCTCCCGGCTCTACCCAAGACAAGAGAACAAGCAAAGGAACCAATATCAACCACGATGCAATGCGCAAGCAACATGATGCAAAACATGGCATGATATGCGAGAGGTGATATGCAATGCGTATGCATGCTCCGGAAGGACAAGGATGAACAGGGCATAATCTTGGCAAACCAAGTATGCCACTGGATAGATGAGGTGATTTCGGTTGAAAACGATATAAAATACACCGGAATCGGATGCACGGTTTGCAAATGGCAAGCAATACAAGAATGACACGAATCTGCCATAAACAGCATGATGTTACTTAGCAAGCAACAAATAATTAAGCTACTGCACCCAAAAATGACAACAAAGCATATGAAAGTAATCTACTCAAGATGCACGACAAAAGATGAACACTGAGCTACGGCTAAATCACATCATAACAGGTACAAACAAGCATGGCAAAAGTGCAAAAGATAACAGGTTCACAGACTTAGTGAAATAATCAGCATAGCAGAAACTAACATCAGGATGACATGTTCAGAGCAATGAAACAACATGCTACAGGTTCAGAAAATAGCAAAGTAAGGAATGGCATGAATCTACTCAAAGCACTTGACAAAAGTCTCTTACTGACCATAAGCCAAAAAGGACCAGAACATATGATTACACCCATGTCAATTAAGCAAGTTTCGTTACAGGTTTCAGACTTAGTAGAAAACTGGACATGGCAGAAAACTGATAACGACTAGGCATGTTCGTGAGCTCGATGCACTCACTACAGAGCAATTCATGATATACTAAGCATACATACATCAAGAAGACATGGCATAGTAACTAGACATGGCAAGAATAACATCATATCATGCAAGTATCAACTACACCAAGCTTGGCAAAATCGAATAACACGTAAACAATCTGCCAGCAACATTTTGAAGCAAAAGTAGAGCTCGATTGACTCAAGCTATGGCACTCCATAATTGGAAACAAAGGCATGTATGGATGGAGCAAATACTCAATTTCAAAACTCCCTTACTGATCATGATCAAATTATGCATAGATCTCTCGGAAACAACATGAACACATGGCATAAAAATAACAGCAGTCAGGGACTTAGTGAAATCACTAAGTCTCTGAAATCAGTAACATCAAGTGACCTAGTTTGCATGCTTGTGCTAGTCACCACAAGTATCAAAAAAATACATGGCAAAATTCTCTGGAAAGTTAACATGGCATATTACAAAACTCATGTAGGACTCAACTTCATAGGATGCACACATCAATCATGGCAAAAATGACAAAAGTGCATGTTCAGATAAGAATCAGAAACTAACATCAACTAGCCCTCTTCTAACAGCATTTCGGGCATCAAGATGACTTCAAATGAAAACGATGCAATGGAACAAAATGATGTACTCTTCGAGCCGAACAAATCGACATATTATACGCACGAATCGGAGCTACGGATGCAAATTACGGCATGATGAAGATGCGATGATGATGATGAAATTACAGGACTTAGAGAAAAATCGGGCTCGGGGAAGTCAACCCTCACGGCACGCGGCCCGAGGTTCACCGGGCGGATCTCGCCGGCGGGAGGCGAGGGACGGCGAGGGGGCAGCGGATCCGGCCGGATCTCGCCGGATCCGGGCGCGGAAGGCGAGGGGGCGGCGGTGGCGGCGCGCGCAACCGCGGCGGAGGCGAGGCGAGGCCGGGACGGCGGCGGTGGCCGGAGCGGCGCGAGCTCGCCGCGGGGCGAGGCGGCGGAGCCGCGGAGGCGAGAAGGCGGGCGCGCGCGGGCGGCGGCGCGGCGCTCGCGGGCCGGGAGGGCCGGCCCCGGGCCCGGGCGGGCCGGTGGCGGCTGGCGGCGGGACAGGTGGCGGCGGAGCACTGTGCGGGCGCGGATTTCGAGGAGGGATTAGGGTTTCGGGGTGTTTGTCCGCAAATGGAGGAGGGGGAGGCCTTTTTATAGATAGGAGGAGCTAGGAGGCTCCAAACGGAGTGCGGTTTTCGCCCACGCGATCGTGATCGAACGGCGGAGGACATGGGAGTGACTTAGATGGGTTATTGGGCCGTTATGAAGGGGTTTTGGGCTGCAACACACACGAGGCCTTCACGGTTACCCGGTTAACCGTTGGAGTGCCAAACGAACTCCGATTGACCCGAAACTTGACAGGCGGTCTACCGGTGCTATACCAAGGCCACATGTCAAACCTCGGTCCATTCCGAGAATGTTTAAAACCCGCTCACGAGGAAATGTAAAAGGGGACGCCGGGAGACATAGGAGCGCCGGATTGCAAAACGGACAATGGGAAAGATGCTCGGATTTATGAGACGAACACGTATGCGAATGCGATGCACATGATGACATGATATGAAATGCATGACATGACCAAAATGCAAAACGGAGAGAACCCAACCACGGAGGGAATATCATAACACATAGCCGGAAATGGCAAGAGTTGGGTTACAAATATGGCAAGTTACATCTGGGGCGTTACAGGAGCTGTCAGTTGGTGCAGTTCCAAGCAAAGCGTCATGGCGGGATCTACGTGTGAAGCGGAGCACATAGCTGCTTCAGAAGCAGCAAATGAAGGAGTCTGGATGAAGGAGTTCATATCCGATCTAGGTGTAATACCTAGTGCATCGGGTCCATGAAAATCTTTTGTGACAATACTAGAGCAATTGCCTTAGCGAAGGAATCCAGATTTCACAAAAGAACCAAACACATCAAGAGACGCTTCAACTTCATCTGTGATCAAGCAAGGAAGGAGACATAGAGATTTGCAAAATACATACGGATCTGAATGTAGCAGACCCGTTGACTAAGCCTCTTCCACGAGCAAAACATGATCAACACCAAGACTCCATGGGTGTTAGAATCATTACAATGTAATCTAGATTATTGACTCTAGTGCAAGTGGGAGACAAAAGAAAATATGCCCTAGAGGCAATAATAAAGTTGTTATTTTATATTTCCTTATTCATGATAAATGTTTATTATTCATGCTAGAATTGTATTGATTGGAAACCTAAATACATGTGTGAATACATAGACAAACACCGTGTCCCTAGTGAGCCTCTATTTGACTAGCTCGTTGATCAAATATGGTTAAGGTTTCCTAACCATGGACATGAGTTGTCATTTGATAATGCGATCACATCATTAGGAGAATGATGTGATGGACAAGACCCATCTGTTAGCTTAGCATATTGATCGTTCAGTTTTATTGCTATTGCTTTCTTCATGTCAAATACATATTCCTTCGACTATGAGATTATGCAACTCCCGGATACCGGAGGAATGTATTGTGTGCTATCAAACGTCACAACGTAACTGGGTGATTATAAAGATGCTCTACAGGTATCTCCGAAGGTGTTTGTTGAGTTGGCATAGATCGAGATTAGGATTTGTCACTCCGAGTTTCGGAGAGGTATCTCTGGGCCCTCTCGGTAATACACATCATAAGAAGCCATGCAAGCGAAGTGACTAATGAGTTAGTTACAGATGATGTATTACGGAACGAGTAAAGAGACTTACCGATAACGAGATTGAACTAGGTATGAAGATACCGCCGATCAAATCTCGGGCAAGTAACATACCGATAGACAAAGGGAATAACGTATGTTGTCATAACGGTTCTAACGATAAAGATCTTCGTAGAATATGTAGGAACCAATATGAGCATCCAGATTCCGCTATTGGTTATTGATCGGAGAGGTGTCTCGGTCATGTCTACATAGTTCTCGAACCCGTAGGGTCCGCACGCTTAACGTTCAATGACGATATTGTTTTATATGAGTTATGTGATTTGGCGACCGAATGTTGTTCGAAGTATCGTATCAGATCAAGGACATGACGAGGAGTCTCGAAATGGTCAATAGGTAAATATTGATATATAGGATGATAGTATTCGGACACTGGAAGTGTTCCGGAGTGTATCGGGTATTTATTGGAGTATTGGAGGGGTTACCGGAACCCCCGGGGGGAACATATGGGCCACATGGGCCATGGGAGGGGAGCACACCAGCCCACAAGGGGTGGTGCGCCCCCTTATGGCAGGAGGCCGAATTGGAGAAGGAGAAGAGGGGGTTCGCCCCCCTTCCTTCTCTTCTTCCCTCTTCTCTTTTTCCTTCCGGCAATTATGGCAGGGGGAGGCTGAATTGGGGAAGACCCCAAGTAGGATTCGGCCTACTTGGGGAGCACCCCTTGACTGCTCCTCCCTCCCTCCACCTATATATATGTGGGGGCGCCCCTAGCACACCCCAGACAGTTTCCTAGCCATGTGCTTAGGCAAAGCCCTGTGAGGATCACTTCACCATCATCGTCACCACGTCGTCATGCTGACGGAACTCATCTACTACCTTGACGTCTTGCTGGATCAAGAAGATGAGGGGCGTCACCGAGCTGAACGTGTGCATAACTCGGAGGTGCCACACGTTCGGTACTTGATCGATCGGAGCTAGAAGAAGTTCGACTACATCAACTGCGTTGTCAAACGCTTCCTCTTTCGGTCTACGAGGGTACGCAGACATACTCTCCCCCTCGTTGCTATGCATCTCTATGGATAGATCATTGTGTGTGTGTAGAAATTTTTATGTTTTCCATGCAACGTTTCCTAACATGTACGCGGGTGGAGAAAAAGAATAAAATCCCTAAGCAATGAAGACAGTGATTGAAGATGGATAGTGGTGACCATTGCTACCTCTTGAGCACTGCATTGGTTTTCCCTTGAAGAGGAATGGGTGATGCAATAAAGTAGCGTAAGTATTTCCCTCCGTTTTTGAGAACCAAGGTATCAATCCAGTAGGAGACCATGCTCGAGTCCCACGCACCAACACAAACAATTAAGAACCTTGCAACCAACGCGATAAAGGGGTTGTCAATCCCTTCACGGTCACTTACGAGAGTGAGATCTGATAGATATGATAAGGTAATATTTTTGGTATTTTTATAATAAAGAGAAATAAAGATGCAAAGTAAAATAAACGGCAATAGAAATAGCTAAGTATTGGAAGATTAATATGATGGAAAATTGACCCGGGGGCCATAGGTTTCACTAGTGGCTTCTCTCAAGAGCATAAGTATTACGATGGCTGAACAAATTACTGTCGAGCAATTGATAGAATTGAGCATAGTTATGAGAATATCTAGGTATGATCATGTATATAGGCATCACGTCCGCGACAAGTAGACCGAAACGATTCTGCATCTACTACTATTACTCCATACATCGACCGCTATCCAGCATGCATCTAGAGTATTAAGTTCATAAGAACAGAGTAATGCTTTAAGTAAGATGACATGATGTAGAGGGATAAACTCATGCAATATGATATAAACCCCATCTTTTTATCCTCGATGGCAACAATACAATACATGCCTTGATGCCCCTGCTGTCACTGGGAAAAGACACCGCAAGATTGAACCCAAAGCTAAGCACTTCTCCCATTGCAAGAAAGATCAATCTAGTAGGCCAAACCAAACTGGTAATTCGAAGAGACTTGCAAAGATAACCAATTATACATAAAAGAATTTAGAGGAGATTCAAATATTGTTCATAGATAAACTTGATCATAAACCCACAATCCATCGGTCACGACAAACACACGGCAAAAGAAGATTATATCGAATAGATCTCCAAGAGAATCGAGGAGAACTTTGTATTGAGATCTAAAGAGAGAGAAGAAGTCATTTAGCTAAAAACTATGGACCCGAAGGTCTGAGGTAAACTACTCACACATCATCGGAGAGGCTATGGTGTTGATGTAGAAGACCTCCATGATCAATGCCCCCTCCGGCGGAGCGCCGGAAAAGGCCCCAAGATGGGATCTCACGGGTACAGAAGGCTGCGACGATGGAATTAGGTTTTCGTGGATGCCTCTAATGTTTTGGGGGTATGTAGGTATATATAGGAGGAAGAAGTACATTGGTGGAGCAATGTGGGCCCCACGAGGGTGGAGTAGGTGCGCCCCCTACCTCGTGCTCTCCTCGTTGCTTTCTTTACGTGGACTCCAAGTCCTCTGGATCACGTTTGTTCTGAAAATCACGTCCCCGAAGGTTTCATTCCGTTTGGACTCCGTTTGATATTCTTTTTCTGCGAAACATTGAAATAGGCAAAAAAACAACAATTTGGGCTGGGCCTCCGGTTAATAGGTTAGTCCCAAAAATAATATAAAAGTGTATAATAGAGCCCATTAAACATCCAAAACAGAATATAATATAGCATGGAACAATAAAAAATTATAGATACGTTGGAGACGTATCAAGCATCCCCAAGCTTAATTCCTGCTCGTCCTCGAGTAGGTAAATGATAAAAACAGAATTTTTGATGTGGACTGCTACTTAGCATAATTTCAATGTAATTCTTCTTATTGTGGCACGAATGTTCAGATTCGATATGATTCAAGATAAAAGTTTGATGTTGACATAAAAAGAATAATACTTCAAGCATGCTAACCAAGCAACTATGTCTTATCAAAATAACATAGCCAAAGCAAATTATCCCTACAAAATCATATAGTCTGGCTATGCTCCATCTTCCCCACACAAAATATTCTATCATGTACAACCCCGGTTTTAGCCAAGCAATTGGTTCATACTTTTTAACGCGCTTCAGCCTTTTCAACTTTTACGCAATACATGAGGGAAACCATGGATATAGCACTACGGTGGAATAAGGTATAATGATAGGGGTTATGTGGGAAGACAAAAAAAAGAGAAAGTCTCACATCGGCGAGGCTAATCAACGGCTATGGAGATGCCCATCAATTGATGTCAATGCAAGGAGTAGGGATTGCCATGCAACTGATGCACTAGAGCTATAAGTGTATGAAAGCTCAAATAAAAGAAACTGAGTGGGTGTGCATCCAACTTGCTTGCTCACGAAGACCTCGGGCATTTGAGGAAGCCCATCATTGGAATATACAAGCCAAGTTCTATAATGAAATTTCCCACTAGTATATGAAAGTGACAAAATGAGAGACTCTCTATCATGAAGATCACGGTGCTACTTTGAAGCACAAGTGTGGTAAAAGGATAGTAACATTGTCCCTTCTCTCTTTTTCTCTCATTTTTTGGGCCTTTTTCCTTTTTTTTCATGGCCTCTTTTTTTATTTAGTCCGGAGTCTCATCCCGACTTGTGGGGGAATCACAGTCTCCATCATCCTTTCCTCACTTGGGACAATGCTCTAATAATGATGATCATCACACTTTTATTTACTTACAACTCATGAATTACAAATCGATACTTAGAACAATATATGACTCTATGTGAATGCCTCCGGCGGTGTACCGGGATATGCAATGAATCAAGAGTGACATGTATGAAAGAATTATGAACGGTGGCTTTGCCACAAATACAATGTCAACTACATGATCATGCAAAGCAATATGACAATGATGGAGCGTGTCATGATAAATGAAACGGTGGAAAGTTGCATGGCAATGTATCTCGGAATGGCTATGCAAATGCCATAATAGGTAGGTATGGTGGCTGTTTTGAGGAAGGTATAAGGAGGTTTCTGTGTGATAGAGCGTATCATATCACGGGGTTTGGATGCACCGGCGAAGTTTGCACCAACTCTCAAGGTGAGAAAGGGCAATGCACGGTACCGAAGAGGCTAGAAAATTGCGGAAAGGTAAGTGTGCGTATAATCCATGGACTCACATTAGTCATAAAGAACTCATATACTTATTGCAAAAATTTATTAGCCCTCGAAGCAAAGTACTACTACGCATGCTCCTAGGGGAAGGGTTGGTAGGATTAACCATCGCGCGATCTCGGCCGCCACACAAAGGATGACTATCAATAAATACCTCATGCTCCGACTTCGTAACATAACGGTTCTCCATACGTGCATGCTACGGGAATCACAAACTCCAACACAAGTATTTCTCAATTTCACAATTACTCAACTAGCACAACTATGATATTACCACCTTTATATCTCAAAACAATTATCAAGCATCAAATTTCTCATGATATTATAATTAAAGCAAATTGCCATGCTGTTTTAAGACTCTCAAAATAATATAAGTGAAGCATGAGAGATCAATAGTTTCCATTAAACAAATCCACTGCCGTGCTCTAAAAGATATAACTGAAGCATGAAAGTGCAACTATCCCTAGGTGGTTTTGGTAATTCCTAACAACATATAGCTCATTGAGCTAATGCTATCTCAAGATTAATATTTCAGGAAAGCTCAATGATTGGCATGGCATGGATGAGAAAAGTGGACCCCTCAAAATGCTAAGGACAAAAGGATTGGCTCAAGCTCAAAGCTCAAGACTCTACATTTTCTATTTTAGTGATCCAAGATCACATTGAGTCTATAGAAAAAGCCAATACTATCAAGGAGGGATGAGGTGTTGCTTAATGAGGCTCTTACTCAAAATGCTTAGTGATATGCTCCAAAGCCCTCAACTACTTTCTCACATCCTCATATGACCTAAACCAAAAGTCAAACTCGGCCCCACCGATTCTTTCAATCCGGCGCCACCGAGTTCAGATGTCATAGCCACTGCCACAAACCCTAGGCAAATCGGTCTCATCGATAGGGATCTCGGTCTCACCAAGATGGGATTGTAATCTCTCTGTTTCCCTTCGTAACGTTTTGGTCTCACCGAGATGAGTGATCGGTCCCACCGAGATTGCAATGTAAACTCTCTGTTTCCCCTTCGTAACATTTCGGTCTCACCGAGATGAGCGAATCGGTCCCACTGAGTTTACTTGACCAACTCTCTGGTTAGCTTATTACCAAAATCGGTCTCACCGAGTTTGTGTAATCGGTCTCATCGAGATTATGTTATTCCCTAACCCTAACCATATCGGTCCTACCGAGTTGCATGTCGGTCCCACCGAAAATCCTAACGGTCACTAGATTTGCTGAAACAGTTCGACCGAGTTTACCAATTCGGTCCCACCGAGATTGGCAAGTTGTGTGTAACGGTTAGATTTTGTGTGGAGGCTATATATACCCCTCCACCTCCTCTTCAGTTGTGGAGAGATCCATCAGAACGAACCTACACTTCCAACTTGCATTTTCTGAGAGAGAACCACCTACACTTGTGTTGAGGCCAAGATATTCCATTCCTACCATATGAATCTTGATATCTAGCCTTCCCCAAGCTGCTTTCCACTCAAATCTTCTTTCCACCAAATCCATATCCTATGAGAGAGAGTTGAGTGTTGGGGAGACTATCATTTGAAGCACAAGCGCAAGGAGTTCATCATCAACACATCGTTTGTTACTTCTTGGAGAGTGGTGTCTCCTAGATTGGCTAGGTGTCACTTGGGAGCCTCCGTCAAGATTGTGGAGTTGAACCAAGGAGTTTGTAAGGGCAAGGAGATCGCCTACTTCGTGAAGATCTACCGCTAGTGAGGCAAGTCCTTCGTGGGCGACGGCCATGGTGGGATAGACAAGGTTGCTTCTTCATGGACCCTTCGTGGGTGGAGACCTCCGTGGACTCGCGCAACCGTTACCCTTTGTGGGTTGAAGTCTCCATCAACGTGGATGTATGATAGCACCACCTATCGGAATCATGACAAAAACATCCGTGTCTCCTATTGCGTTTGATTCCTCCAAACCCTTCCCTTTACATTCTTGCAAGTTGCATGCTTTACTTTCCGCTGCTCATATACTCTCTGCATGCTTGCTGGAATTGTGTTAAGATTGCTTGACTTGTCCAAAGTTGCTAAAATCTGCCAAGAACTAAAATTGGGAGAAGGATAGATTTTATTTGGTCAAGTAGTCTAATCACCCCCCTCTAGACATACTTTCAATCCTACAAGTGGTATCAGAGCTTTGGTCTCCATTTGCTTTGATTTCCATAGCTTTTGGTAGTCATAGCTGTTGGGGATATTACTACTGGACGTAAACCGGCCAGGAGAGGCCAGGTTAATTTCATCAGTAGTCTAGTAGGTTTGAAGCCCATAAAGATAGATGGTGACATTATGTAGAGGACCAGGGCCCAGAACCGGTTTAAAGGCCTGTAGGTATATACCGGTGTCAATATGTAACTTGCATTGTACGGTAGAAAGAAGCGGAGACCGAGCCGGACACGTTTATAAGCCGGCCTCGGGACTCTGTAAACCGACGGGCGTCAACCCATGTATATAAGGGGACGACCCGACGACGGTTTAGGACAACAAACAACAACTCGAGACTCAGGCAAAGCGTATCCGCTCCTTGGTCATCGACCCCATCAATTCCATCACAACTAGACGTAGGCTTTTACCTTCATCATAAGGGGCCGAACTAGTATAAAACTCTCTTGCGTCCCTTGTCCGCTTTAACCCCTTTAAGCTATCCCGTAGCGATGGCTCCACGACTAAGTCCTTTCATGAGGACATCTGCCATGACAAAACCACGACAGTTGGCGCCCACCGTGGGGCTATCGCACGATGGTTTCAAGTTCTTGGAGGGCAACTTCGAAGGACTCAAGGGTTACGCTGTGGGCCGGATGACCAAGAGTCGTCGCGGCAAGCTCTACATCGACGATGCAGGCTGGGGCCCCGAGGTCGGCTCAATCGAGTACGGGTACCTGGTCCCCTTTGGTGGCATACACGTTTTCATTGGTAAGATCGGCGAACCGGGCCCTGAGCCGGACATCTGCACCGACCTCATCGAAACGGCTCAGCGTGCAGATCTGCCCGGTTCAAGCCTGCCATGAAGCGTGCCTTCGTGGGAGTCATCCATGGAGGGGAATACGAGGATAGTTCAGAGTCGGGTGGTGAGACCGTTGTTTATTCCGGCGACGAGTCGTCGACCGGAGAGACCGAGTCGTTATACCAGCTACAAGATGGCCGGATTGGAGGCTATTCCGATGGCGACAGTATTCTAGACCCCTCTGATCTGCCAAACCGGGTTGGAATCTTCATGGCCGGTACACAGCCGGCGATCCACTCTTCGACCGCAGCGGCGATGATTTCCGGATCAGTAGCGGCAACGGCAGCCGGGGCAGGAGGCCCTGTGCGACCGCCGGCTTAGGTATTATCTGATTTATTTGATGCATTGGCAACGTTGATGGCGGAGGCTAACCCGGCAGATCAAGATGCCCACAATGCGGAAATCGCGAAAGTCAAGGGTTAGATCACTCAGGACAAGGCCGATTTGGCGGCTGAGGATGCCAGGATGACCGCGGAACGAGCCGCTTTGGACGCACAGGCTTATCGGCTTATGCTGGGTCAGAACGCATCGCATGAAGTCCTGAAGGGGAGGCGCCGGTCTCGCTTGCCGCCTGTTTATGAAGCTAGGAACCTCTTTAACACCCCAGGAGCAGGGACCAGTAACCCACCGGTAGCGAACCGGGCGGAGGCACCCGGAGCGGGGGCGCCGGTTCAGCCACGTTTGATGGATCCGCCTCGTCAGAACAATGTTATGACACAGCCTGTCCCAACACCACCGGGTCATTATTCTACTCCAATGGACAATCTTGTTGCTGCCGCTTCACGGCTGGAGGCTATACCCATCGAAGGCGATTCTCCGGCAGCGGTTGAGACGCGTCGGGTTAAGGAGCTCCTTCGGACAGCCTTGGTTCAACAGGAGGCTTACTCATACAGTCGTGACCGAATTCACTCAACCCCCCGTCCAAGCCGGAGTTACAGCAGGCGTATGGATGAACCGGCCGTGTCAAGCAACGCACGGAACCGTGAACCGCCCCGTGGCAACGACCTGGCAGGTGGCGCTGGTGATGCTCAGGAGGTGGTGGACCGGGCCCGAGCACGCAGGGAGGCCTAGTTAGCAACGCAGTACGAAGCCCGTCAGCTTACTCCGGTTCGTCCAACCACATCAGTAGAGCTAGGAGTTACCTCTAGTTCTTTGGGGGTGCCGTGTCTTGTCCCAGCGTTACGCAACGTGCGCTTGCATAAGGACTTCAAAGGCCCACGTAAGGTGCCGAATTACACGGCCGATTTATCCCCTGAGACGTGGGTTGAGAGCTACGAGATGGCCATGGAGATGCTCGATGTGGACGATACGGCATGTGCAAAGTATTTCACCATGATGTTGGAAGGAACGGAACGCACTTGGCTAAAGAGTTTACCGGTGAATTCTATCAGGTCGTGGGCTGAGTTGAGAACCCGATTTATCCAGAATTTCAAAGATACCTGCAAGCAGCCCATGTCAATTGTGGACCTAGCCGCCTGTGTCCAGGAGGAAGGAGAGTCAACAACCCGGTGGGTGCGCTGGGATTTAGAAATTTTGCATTCATCAGACCGCATTAACGCAGATACTGCAGTTCTGACCTTGGAGGGCAATTGCCGGTTTGAGCCGCTGAAGTTGAAGTTGGGACGGCTGAAACGCCATTGCAATGACATGGGGACCCTCATGGCCGCTTTAGTGAAGTATGTTGACTCTGATAGTACCAAGGATCCCGAGTCTGACGATGATAAGATAGGGAAGGGAAATAAGAGCAGCAACTCCAAGGGGCAGCACCACAACTCGGCGGGTCATGGAAACGGCAGTAAACGTAAAGCGGATCACAACTCAGACTTTGTGGCTAACACCAACATGCAGGATAAGGGCCAATGATGTAGGGGCAAACCGCCCCAGCGCAGCGGAGCACCTAATCCTAACCCGGACCGCTTATCTTACCTGCTAAACCAGCCCTGCCCAAAACATGGGACGAAGGAGATGCTGGCCACACACCTCTGGAAGGACTGCTACATCATGCAAGAGTTCAAAAATTCTAATGCTTTCCAGTATGATCACGGACCAGGTGGAGGTTCAGGCTCTGGATCTCATGGGCCGGGTTATGGTGGAGGAAATTCCGGTTCAAGCTTCCATGGTAATCAGGGCGGACACAACAATCAAGGTAATCAGAGCAACCAGGGTGGCTACAATCAGCAGTAGCAGCAGCAATCGGGTTATCAGAGCAACCCGAAGCAGTTAAACAGTGGGCAGTATCATGTCTTCACCACTAGTTTAGACAAGCGTGACCAAAAGCTTCATAAGAGGGCCGTGAACTCCGTTGAACCGGCAGTGCCCCGTTACTTGCGCTGGTCCGAGCAGCCGATTGTATGGAGTAGAGAGGATCATCCACCCCGGGTTGACAAACCGGGTCATCTAGCATTGGTGGTGGCACCTCAGGTGGGAGGTTATAAGTTCACCAAGGTACTCATGGATGGAGGAAGCAGTATCAACATCCTTTATTATGAAACCTTCCGTCGCATGGGGTTAACAGATAAAAATCTTAAACCGTCCAATACGTTGTTCCATGGTGTGGTGCCCGGTAAATCGGCATATCCTGTTGGTAAGATAGCTCTGGAGGTGGCTTTTGGAGATGATCATGACTCAAGATCAAAAAAATTGACCTTTGAAGTGGTGAAAATCAAAAGTCCATATCACGCCCTGTTTGGACGGCCGGCTTATGCTACATTTATGGCACGTCCCTGCTATGTATATCTCCAGCTCAAGATGCCGGGTCACAAGGGAACTATAACCGTCCATGGGAGCCGCAAGATTGCTCTGGAATGTGAAGAAGGTGATGCGGCTTATGCTGAGTCGACTTGTGCCACAGAAGAGTTAAAAGTTTACAAAGATAATGTTGATCTAACAGACATGACTTCATTAAAGAAGCCAACTACAGAGCATGATCCGGCCCTGAAGTTTAAATCGGCTGATGAGACTAAACTTGTTGACTTCGTCCCTGGCGATTCGTCCAAACAGTTCAACATCAGCGCTAACTTGGATTCAAAATAGGAAAGCGCGCTCATCGAGTTCATCCATGAGAATCAGGACATCTTTGCGTGGAAGCCTTCTGACATGCCAGGTGTACCGAGAGAACTCGCTGAGCACACTTTTAATGTTGATCCTAAGTATAAACCGGTGAAGCAGTTTCTCTGCCGGTTCAATGAAGAAAGGCGCAAGGCCATTGGAGAAGAAGTGGCCAGACTCTTGGCGGCTGGATTTATCGTTGAAGTTTTTCATCCTGAATGGTTGGCTAATCCGGTGCTGGTCCTTAAGAAGAATGGCACCTGGCGTATGTGTGTGGACTACACAGATCTCAACAAAGCTTGTCCAGCAGATCCTTTTGCTCTCCCCCGTATTGATCAAATTATTGATGCTACGGCGGGTTGTGAGCGTTTGAACTTTTTGGATGCATATTCTGGTTATCATCAGATCAAGATGGCAGTTAAGGACCAGGAGAAGACGACCTTCTGCTATGTGTCTATGCCCTTTGGGCTCAAGAGCGCCCAGGCGACTTATCAACGGTGTGTGCAGAATTGCCTTCATAAGCAAATCGGCCGTAATGTTCATGCCTATGTGGATGATATTGTGGTCAAGTCAAGGAAGAAGGAGACTCTGATTGATGATTTGAAGGAAACCTTTGATAACCTGCGGGTTTACAAGATGATGCTTAATCCGGCCAAGTGCGTTTTTTGGTGTACCGACATGCAAGCTATTGGGCTTTCTGGTATCTAACAGGGGCATTGAGGCTAACCCGGAAAAGATCAAGGCCATCACCTCCTTGGCTAAATCGAAGTGTATCAATGACGTTCAACGCTTGGCAGGCCGGATTGCCGCATTGAGCCGGTTTATCAGCCGCCTCGGCGAGAAGGCGATTCCTTTGTATCAGATGCTGAAGAAAACGGATAACTTCGTCTGGAGTTCTGCCGCAGATGAGGCATTTGAGGCAGGCAAGGAGTATCCGGTTCAACATCCAGTTTATTATATCAGCGAGGTACTAATCGAGTCTAAGCAGAGGTACCCGCATTGGCATAAGCTGGTATATGGGGTTTTTATGGCAAGCCGGAAGCTTAAACAATATTTCCATGGTCACCCTATTACAGTGGTCAGCTCTGCTCCTTTGGGGGATATAATCCAGAACAGGGAAGCAACTGGCCGGATTGCCAAGTGGGTTATTGAGCTCGGGCCTCATGGGTTGAAATATATACCCCAAACAGCGATCAAATCTCAGGCACTTGTGGATTTCATCAACGATTGGACAGAACTACAAGCACCTGAAGAGAAGCTGGATCACACTTATTGGACTATTCATTTTGATGGGTCCATGCAATTGGAGGGCTCGGGGGCTGGAGTCGTATTAACTTCCCCACGAGGTGATAAGTTTTGTTATGTTCTCCGTTTAATGTTCCCTTGCACTAACAATGCAGCTGAGTACGAAGCTTTACTCCATGGTCTTCGGATGGCAAAGGAGATGAATCTAAGCCGAGTTAAGTGCTTCGGTGACTCGGACCTGGTAGCTCAACAAGTGTCTGACACTTGGGATTCCAAGGATCCACTCATGGCAGCATATCGTCGTGAGGTAGATATTGTTGCAGGTCACTTTAAAGGTTATCAGGTGGATCATGTGGACCGACGGAAGAACGAAGCGGCGGACGCTTTGAGCCGCCTGGGTTCTCAACATAAACCGGTTCCGCCTAATGTCTTCTTGGATGTTCTGCATAATCCGTCCGTCAAGCTCCCTGGTGAAGAGGATTTGGCTATTCCTGATCCGGAAGCTCAGTTGGTGGCGGCTCTTCATGTCATCCCGGATTGGACGGTTCCTTATCTGGCATATATGAACCAGGGCGAGTTGCCAGAGGATGAGACTTTGGCCAGCCAGATAATCAGGCGGTCCAAGTCCATGACCATTATCAATGGAGAGTTGCAT
Source organism: Aegilops umbellulata (assembly GCA_032464435.1). Lineage (NCBI taxonomy): Eukaryota > Viridiplantae > Streptophyta > Magnoliopsida > Poales > Poaceae > Aegilops > Aegilops umbellulata. Next base: position 343,970,418 of record CP136060.1, on the reverse strand, counting down.
CATTGCAGTGTAACAGGGGCGTTTCAGCGTTGTGTGTCTCCTGAAGAAGGCTATGAAATTTTGCGTGAGATCCATGAAGGAGACTGTGGTCACCACGCCAGTTCAAAGTCTTTGGTGGCCAAAGCGTTTCGTCACGGTTTTTATTGGTTGACATCTCATGCTGATGCTGAGGACTTGGTCAGACGATGTGATGGCTGTCAGAAGTTCTCAAGGCGCGCTCATGTACCGGCTCAAGAATTGAGGATGATTCCAATTACTTGGCCGTTTGTGACTTGGGGGCTGGATATGGTTGGGCCTTTCAAAAGGTCCAAGGACAAGAAGACCCACCTTTTGGTGGCGGTTGAGAAATTCACAAAGTGGGTAGAGGCAGAGCCAGTTAGCAAGTGTGCCGCAGCCACGGCTGTTCAATTCATCAAAAAGGTGATCTTTCGGTTTGGCTTTCCACATAGCATCATCATCGATAATGGTTCTAATCTATCCAAGGGTGTCATGAAGGAGTTATGTCAACGTGAGCACATTCGGCTTGATGTATCATCAGTAGCTCACCCCCAGTCTAATGGTCAAGCAGAGAGGGCCAATCAAGAGATGTTGAGAGGCATCAAACCCTGGCTTATGGTTCCTTTGCAACAGACGCTGGGTTGTTGGGTTGAGGAGCTACCTTGAGTGTTATGGAGCATCAATACCACACCCAACAGGTCAACAGGATACACACCGTTGTTCATGGTTTATGGAGCGGAGGCAGTTCTTCCTAGTGACATCCGTCACGACTCACCCCGTGTAGCGGCATATGTTGAAGCGGACAACGAGCAGGCCTGGCAAGAAGCTCTTGACCTGTTAGATGAGGAGCGTGACATAGCGGCCGCCCGTTCGGCGAATTACCAGCATGGTTTGCGTCGCTATCATAGCCGCCGGGTTAGAACCAGAACCTTTCAAGAAGGAGATTTGGTGCTTCGGCTCATCCAGGACCAGACGGATATGCATAAGTTGTCCCCCCCCTTGGGAAGGACCTTTTGTGGTCAGCAAGGATCTACACAACGGGTCGTACTACCTAATCGATGTTCGAGAGCGCAAAGACTCACGCAAATCGGAGGAGGAGACCAACCGACCGTGGAATATTGCTCATCTTCGGCCTTATTATACTTGAGCTATAGGCTATGCTTATGTACATATTATGACAATGTATATATTATGATCAATACAATAAACCGGAACCTCAGCTAAAGCGGGGTATCTGTTATTTTTTACATCATGTGTGGTTACATGGAGCTTCTGTTCTTAAAGCGGCGACTGGTTTACCCCTTGATTTAGCTTTTCAAAAGCTTTATATTATATCACTTGGGGGCTTGGTCATATCCGAACCATAGCAACACCTTTTGATAGGCGCAATGCCACAACATCACTTGGGGGCTTGGTCATATCCGAACCATAGCTACACCTCTTGATCGACGCAAAGCCACAACATCACCTGGGGGCTTGGTCGAACCCGAACCATAGCTACACCTCTTGATCGGCGTAATGCCACAACATCATTTGGGGACCTGGCTGACTCGAACCATAGCTACACCTTTTGGGGGCTTGGTCGTGTCCGACCGTGGTAACACCTCTTGATCGGCTTAAAGCCTCGCTTACAATGGTTTTATTTTTGCCTTTGTTTGAGTTTTGTTCTCTTTTTTGATAAAGTTTTTTTGTTGCTTTTTCAAACCGGCATTAATAATCCGGTTCGACTGTCAATTACAAATTGACGGAACACGGTCAAATCATAATCCGGAGACTACCTGCCTGGTCTGATTTTCTGTTAAATTCTTATTATGGAGTAAACAGGTGTTTATCATAGCCCGGAACGATTTACATTCTAAGCCGGCCTTATATCATCAGGAGTTGTTTTCTCCTCCAAAATTGGGGTTTTAAGCCCCGCTACAAGGTTGGCCAGCCAACATCATGCCTGAAGGTGGCAAGTATTATATATTCCTATATTTGGTTATATATTATAACCTAGGTTATCATCTTTGGTTCTATATACATGAGTATCATGACCCGCCCGGCGGTAAACCGCCAGGGCGTTTTAAGCTTCTTGACTGCAGAAACAGCTTGGACAAATGCATATGGATATCATATCTTAAGTATGATGAATCAAACAAGCATCAGTTGAACATAAATATGCACGAAGGCATACCAGACCAAGTATATTAACTAGCCTATTACAAGGCGTTCCAGTGCCCAAAAAGATCATTGTTTTTATCAAATACATGTCACAGCATATAGTAGTCTAAACCGGCCTCCGGTTCAAGCTTGGTCACCGGCTTGACCTGATGGTTGCGGATCATCTCGCGCCGGTTCAGCTTCTTCCTCCCTACCAAGTGACTGGAAATCAACAGTTGCCTAGTCGATCCCAATTAAGGCTTGAAATACAACTTCATCACTTATCAGCAGGGACGGTTCAATGTCAGGGGCGTAAGTATGCTTACGGATTGGCGGGATAAGATTCTCAGCTTCAGGAATTGGTGCAGCAACCCGCTTGTTTTTATCATCATAATTGGCTTGATAGTGGGAAAGATCCGCTTCTTCAACCAGTTGACAGGACAATGGGCGCACTTCCCGGTTTATGATTCGGAGATCATCTTCGTTAAATTCAGTCCCGTCTTCCTTCAAGTTGGGATAGCCCTGTGCCGCTTCAACATGATCAAAATCAGGCGCCCATGCTTTTGACCGGATTAGGGCGGCCAGAGCACCCGTTCTAGCAGCAGATTTTTTCAGCTCCTCAACCCGGGCAGGAAGCATAGATAACCTTTCAATGGTATCTTTGATCAAAGTGGGCAACGGATTTTTGTGGGAAGCAGTGTAGATGATCCGTTGTGCACTGGAATACAGCTGCTCTACCAGAGTGTAGCAAGCTTTTAACTTCTTTCGAACATCCGATCCCAAGTGGCTAATACGAGTTCCTGTATCATTGCAAAGGTTAGTAAACCGGCAGCTACATGAAAAGATTTTCTCAATTTGGGAAACAAGGATGCTTACAGAACATAGCTGCAGTCATGGCATGAACCTGCCGCTTCACGCTGGTCAATTCATTAACCATCGATTTAAGAGCGGCTTCTGCTTTTTCAGCCCTTTGTGCCAAAGCGGATTTCTCAGTCTCCCAATCCGTTCGCTCTTTGTTGAAGCCCTCTTTAAGTTTCTCCATATCGCTCAAAGCGCTGGTCAATTCTTCCTTTACCTTGGAGGTTTCAGCCTGTTGCGACTTCAGGTTCTCCTGCAGATCAGTGGTTTGGCTTTCTCTCTTGCTCAACTCAGCCTGCACAGAGATAGTTATATGATGAAATGACAATACATACTTGAAGTACCAACCACATAACAAGTTATGCCCTCGGTACTTGGGGGCTAATGCATATTTTCTCTTCGTCATACATTTTCTACAAAGTGCCAAGCTCAATACAAGTATTCAACTTGGCACTTGGAGGCTAATGGCTATTTATTCAAAGACTACTGATACAGGAATTTTCTTTTATAAAGTCCCGGTTTATCTTTATAAAGTTAAACCGACCCTTGGGGGCTATGTCAGCAAAGTTAAGATGCATTGAGGTTCACATTGAATACTTACTAAAAGTCCCGGTTTAAGTTGATATCTTAAACCATCACTTGGGGGCTATTGGAGTTGATAAGTTGCAAAATAATACAAGCAGGGAAGCATATAGGAAGTTACCTCATATTTTTCCTTCATCATATTGACCAGACCGGCTTCATAGTCGCGGCTGGTGTACAGCCGGTTCAGATAGCCAGAATGGAGATCTTGAGCATTCAGAGCGGCATATGTTGACAAATCAGCATTCCATTTGCCTTTGCCAACCGCAGAGAATTCTTCTTTGGCAGTATGTCTTGACAAAGCAACAGGATTACTTGGTTTAGTATGGCCAAAGCCAGTAATAAGGACATCATCATCTTTTTCTTCAGCGGTTCGTACTGGGGTCGCCGGTTTGTCAGTATTCTTTGCTGGACTAGCCAGTTTATCAGTCCGGATAGAGCTGGTCGGCTGATCAACAGGGCCTGTGGTGTCAACTTCTGCCTGTTCAGCAACAAAGTCATGGTCTTGTGGTGGTGGATCATTCAACATATCATCAAGGTTGGCCTCTTCAGGGTCTGGTATTTTCTCCAGTTCAGCAGCCGTGTTTTCCTCTGTCGTTTTGTTTAGGCGAGCTTTCTTGCTTGGTCTGGGTTTGGCACTGAGAAAGTAAAGCAGGAAGGTCAGTATAACGTATAAAATGCATGTTAAAAATAAGGCAAGTGAACAACTTACCCAATAACCGTTTTGAGGGGTGGATGCTTGGTGGCTGACGACTCGCCAGAGGATGAATGAGAAGTGCCATGATAATTGGAATCAGACGGATTAAGAGGTTGACAAAAACAACCCGGTTTAGGGCGTGAAGTGACAGGAGAATTAGAGACCTCTGAACGGTGTTTCCGAACCGGACAGTTCGGTAAACTGGCGGAGGTAACTACCTGGCCGCTGTGCCGGGTTGTGCGGCGAGCCTCGTGCTGTTGTGTCTTCACAAGAGAGTTTGGATCCAAGTAAGCAAGAGGATGAGAAATTTTAACTTTCCGGTTTGCCCGACGGGTTTTTAGTGAAGGCAAAGGGTTTGAATCGGAGAAAAGAACGATTACCTCTACAACATCGGCGTGACTGACTTCAACGTCGTCCTGGCAATAATCATCATCAATAAGGCGTATGAAAATGAACCAAGTGAGTCAAGTTCTACCTCAAAATCCGGGTTACCCACATCATCGTCAGCCGGTGGATCGGAGGATGCAGTGGTTCTCTTCCTGTTGGCAGGCTTCTTCACAGCTTTGGTCTTTTGGCGGGTTGGCTTCACCGGTTTATCTTGTGGAGGTTTCTTGTTCCAGAACGGATCATCGCCCTGTCAAAAATAATAACATTTTTAGAGAATATTTGGACAGATGCAATTTCAGATAAGCAAATGGTATGATTCTTACAGCTGGCGGTTTGTTGATGGCGCAAAAAGGGAGTAGGCCGGTTTGAGCACAGACATCCTCTAGTTCATTCAACATCTTTTTTACAGCTTTAGTGACTTCGTCGTCTGTAAGCTGGATATCAATGTGCCGCTGAGCATCCTTTACATCTCCTGTGTACTCACACATCAAACCGGGGCGCTGGCTTAAGGGCAGTACGCTCCAGTATATCCAGCAGCGCGCAAAATCAACCCCTGTCAACTCGTTTGCCATAAAGGACCTAAGCTTGAATAGTTGAGGAGCATATTTGCTTCTCTCTTTAGCAGTCATCCTCTGAGGGAAAGGGTGTGTGTTGCTCAGGCGTTCCGGACGGTAACCCGGCATGGGATTTTCCTCAGATGGAGTGGTGTCCTTGCAATAAAACTAGGTCTGGTTCCATTCTTTAGGGTGGCTGTGAAGATTGGCATGAGGAAAGGTGACTTCTTTCCTTTTCTGAATCGCCATGCCGCCCAGTTCTGTGTTGGGTCCATCTTTGAATTCTGTGCGACGGTTCAGGTGAAAGCAATCCATGAATAGCTCTACTTTAGGTTCCTCCTGAAGGTAAACCTCACTGAAAACTTGGAAGTGGCAGATATTGGTTATGGAGTTAGGACCGATATCTTGTGGGTGCAGTTGAAAGTTGGCTAGGACATCCCGGATTTTTTTTGAACCGGGAGGGTTGAAGCCCCGGCTTAAATGATCAGCAAAAACAATAACTTCTCCGTCTTTGGGAGTAGAGGACATTCCGGGCCAGGGACCCTCCAGTGAATGACGTTCTTCTTGCTTAAAGTGCCCGTTTTGACCAGATTATTCAACTGATCTTCAGTCACTCGAGAAGGGACCCAGTTGCATTCATACACTTGTTTGGCCATGGTATTCAAGATCTACAATATAATAATTTCCGCTTCAAGAATTACGTTGGACAGTTATACGTTGATACAGAGATATAAGTATATTTCTAAACCGGGGTCAGCTATCTATAAACCGGAGTATAACAATGAAACAGTGCCCTAGTAAAGGCCTTGGCGGTTCAATAAGGGGACTAATGGTATATACCGGGTTGTCATTTTTCTAAATGGTTAATCCGCCTAGTCTAACATTGAAGAGTCAAGACTGCAGATGGTAAGTGAAGGAAAACAGGTTTCACAAGTTGATGTTGCAATTTTGGATCTGAGGCATATCAGAAAATAGAAATATATTCAAAACCTAAGAAGCAGTACCGAACCAATGGGTGAAGGTTCAGATGAGATCTTCTGTTTTGAGATGCATAAATGGAAGCAGAGGCTAAAGGCTATCATTATGCAGAACAGATATTCATGACTTTATCAAGAATCATCGTATGAACAAAGAACGCTAACGAACACCGAAGAACGTCGAAACCCTAGAACAGATATATGGCGGAAAAAGCAGAGAACTTACCGGAGCTGATGGAGAAGCGGAAAGGCGCCACAGTATTCTGGTGCGTTCAGGGTGATGCAGCGGCCAAGGTCGGAGCAGAGGCGACGGTCGACGGTGGCGGCGGAGCTCCAGAGGGTGTGCGGCGCAAGGAAGACGACGCGAAGAGGCACGAGGGGGAAAAGGTGAAAATGACCCCTCGGTCCTATTTATAAAGGTAGGGGATAAGTGTCAGGCGCGAAAATCATGGGGCCAGAAATTTGGAAGTGAGGCGGAGCTGTTGCCTCGATTGTCGGAGACCCATTAATGAAGATGTGTCATACACAACTTTTTAATAACAGATGATGTCACGACGGTTTACCACGATCCGAGAAGATGACGTCACAGCGGTTTACCAAATTATGAGAAGATGTTGAAGACGAAGTTTTTACTAAGGATTGACATGAACCTATTCAAATCAATCTGGGGCCTAATGTTGGGGATATTACTACTGGACGTAAACTGGCCAGGAGAGGCCAGGTTAATTTCATCAGTAGTCCAGTAGGTTTGAAGCCCATAGAGATAGATGGTGACATTATGTAGAGGCCCAGGGCCCAGAACCGGTTTAAAGGCCTGTAGCTATATATCGGTGTTAATATGTAACTTGCATTGTACGGTAGAAAGAAGCGGAGACCGAGCTGGACACGTTTATAAGCCGTCCTCGGGACTCTGTAAACCGACGGGCGTCAACCCATGTATATAAGGGGACGACCCGGCGACGGTTCAGGACAACAGACAACAACTCGAGACTCAGGCAAAGCGTATCCGCTCCCTGGTCATCGACCCCATCAATTCCATCACAACTAGACGTAGGCTTTTACCTTCATCGTAAGGGGCCGAACTAGTATAAAACTCTCTTGCGTCCCTTGTCCGCTTTAACCCCTTTAAGCTAACCCGTAGCAATGGCTCCATGACTAAGTCCTTTCATGAGAACATCTGCCGTGACAAAACCACGACAATAACCTTGGTTTCACAACCTAGGAGAGTATGGCGTTTAGCGAGGGAAATTACCACCGTAGAGGTCCTTACTTTGATGGTACTAATTTTGCTAGTTGGAAGCATAAGATGAAAATGCATATTCTTGGACATAACCCCGTCGTATGGGCTATTGTGTGTATTGGCTTGCAAGGTGAATTCTTTGATGGGAGAGAACCGAACCGTGAAGCTACCGCGGAAGAGTTGAAGATGCTGCAATACAATGTTCAAGCTTGTGATATCCTCTTCAACGGACTGTGCCCCGAAGAATTCAACAAAATCAGCCGTCTTGAGAATGCAAAGGAAATTTGGGATACTTTGATTGATATGCACGAAGGTACTGACTCCGTCAAGGAATCCAAATTGGATGTGCTTCAAAGTCAGCTTGACAAGTTCAAAATGAAGGATGGTGAAGGTGTCACTGAAATGTACTCTAGGCTTGCTCTTATCACAAATGAGATCGCCGGCTTAGGAAGTGAAGAGATGATCGACAAATTCATCATCAAGAAGATCCTAAGAGCTTTGGAAAGAAAATATGATACCGTATGCACATTGATCCAAATGATGCCTAATTACAAAGATCTCAAGCCAACGGAAGTCATTGGAAGAATTGTTGCTCATGAGATGTCACTCAAGGATAAGGAGGAGCTCCATAACAAGTCAAGTGGTGCTTACAAAGCCTCATGTGAAGCTCCCACATCATCAAGTGAGAAACAAACCTTCAATGAAGAATTGAGCCTAATGGTGAAGAACTTCAACAAGTTCTACAAGGGTAGAAGCAAAGAGAGAAGTTCCAAGTCAAGGTCCTACAATGACAAAAGATCTTCTAGTCGAGAGCGAAACTGCTACAATCGTGGAAGACCCGGACACTATTCCAATGAGTGTACGACACCCTACAAGAGAAGAGAAGATTCTCCAAAAAGAAGAAGTAGAAGAGAAGAATCACCATCAAGAGAGAGAAGGAGTAGATATGATTGTTATGAACGAAGAACATCCCGGAGAAGCAAAGATTCGGAAAGGAAGGACAAGTCATCAAGGAGCTACACAAAACAAAGACATCAAGCTCATGTTGGTGAATGGGTATCCGGCTCCGACTCCGACAATCACTCTGAGAGAAGCTATTACTCCGACTCCGAATATACTCAAGATGAAGGTGTTGCCGGTCTAGCACTTATGTCAACCAACTCCTACGACATATTTGATTCACCAAATGAAGGACTTGGAAGATGCTTCATGGCTAAAGTCCCAAAGGTATCACACCCCGAGTATGTTGATTTCAATAGTGATGAAGATGACTTGTTAGGTGATGATGATTTACTTGTTGACAACTCTAGTGATGAATACTATGATGAAACGTCAATTAATCATGCTAATCAAGATGAAACGAATGAAAATGATAAGGAGAAGATTGAGACTCTAACTAAAGAACTAAACACTCTTAAGTTAGCTCATGAAACTATCTTAGGAGATCATCGTGAACTTTTAAGGACTCATGAGAAATTACGTTTTGAAAAGCTCAATCTTGAGCAAGAGCATGAGTTTTTAAAGGCAATCAATGATGATCTTTGCAAGAAAAGTTCTTCTTACATTGCCAAGCGTTTACTCTTATCCACTTACATGCCTCAAGTCAAGTCTAGTAACAAGAACAAGAAAGATTCTTCCTCTAGTAGTAACAATAATCATGCTAAATCCAATGTTGTTGCTTCTAGTAGTTCTCTTGATTCCACTAATGATTCTCTTAGCCAAGTTACACTTAGGCAAGAAAATAGGTTATTGAAGGGAATTATAGAGAAAGGTGTTTACAAGAGCCTTGCCGGGAGTAAGCAATTTTAGGAAATTGTACGCAAGCAAGGAAGGCACCGGAAGAACCAAGGTGTTGTTTTTGAACGAAAGTTCAATGCCAATGGAGTTGAGTGGGAAGAAGATCAATATCCCAAGACAAAGTTTGTTCCTCAACAAGAGAAGTATGATCCTACTTCCTTTAAAGGGACACAAGCTCAAGATGATCTTCCACCACAAGACCACAAGCAAAAAGGCAAGGACAAGCTTCAAGAGGAAATTGATGCATTTGAAGAAGCTCCTAAGGCCTTGGTCAAGTGGGTCCCCAAGACTACATCAAGTTCTACTTCATCAAGTACAACTACAACTCCGAGGATTCCCATCAAGATGGTGTGGATCCAGAAGAAGAAGAACTAGAGAGTTCTTGAGGGTGACTCCGCCAACATACTTCACTCTTATCATTTTGGCAAGAACAAGTGCGATCAACTTCCACATCTTGCACTAGTTCAAGGAGTCACAAACCCTATTGTTGGTAAGACAAGGGACAAGGTAACCTAATGCTTTCATAGACATCATCTTGTGCATGCATCACTCTATGTCTATGGATATCCTTGTTTGTTCCTTGTGGGACTAACCCACGTAGGTATTGAAAGTGCAACTCACTCCAAAGGATTGCTCCAAATGATCTACATCAACATTGAGCATCTACATCTTGAACACCTACATGAAGTCATCATCGACAAAACCCGAGGTTAGTTCATCCCTCTCAGGGGGATCTCACATCTAGGGGGAGCTTTACTCTAAGAATTGAGCTAAAGCAACTCTAATGGTGTGAACACAACAATGCTTTATGTAAAAGTGGTAACCCCACTTGTGCTTAAACGATGAGTATGACCTATGATCAAATGTTCTCATTTGACTCCTAAGTCAATATACTCATATATAGATGACCTAGTCATCGCCAATTGCTTCATAGATGCTAGAATTGGTTGTGCATGCTTTGCCACATATTTCATTTGCCATTTTATTGTGTGAGCATGTTGGTTGCATAATTTACTCATTCTAGGACATCCACTTGTTGTTTTGATTTCTTGGTTCCTTTTTCTTTTGCCAAGTGGATGGACAAGAATGCCTAAGAACCTTCTCTAGCTATCTATGCTTTTCTTGTCTCAAAATATTCATGCTACATCACAAAGTTTGATCAAGTCAGATTCGAACCACTCTGTGTGAGGAGCACTCGGAGTCCCCGATTCGTCATAGACTTAAACTTTCAAAACTTCTTTGTGCGTTTCGGTCTGACCGATTCATCCATTTTGGTCATACTGAGATCACTAAGTCGATCTAGGTTTTCAATCTCGGTGAAACCGATTTGAACTTTTCGGTCACACCGAGTTGCAGTAACTGCTTGCAGTTATGCATCTCGGTGCCACCGAGTTTTTCCACTCGGTCACACCGACAGGGTCAGGCTATATATATCCCAGGGCCAAAATTTGGAAAATTTTCCAAACTCCTTCACCCGCGCTCAGCCTACTCTACCTCCCTGGGTCTCCGGATCGTCCTCCTCATCGCCAGCTGCCTCCCATCGCTGGTCTGCGCCGCCGTCAACGGATATCGTCTCCGCCGTTGCCGCCGTAGCAGGTCCATCGCCGCACTTAGGGTATGGACTTGATCCTTGTGCTAATCTCACTCCGATTCCTAGCACATTGAATTGCCATGTATCTTGCCACGATTGAGATCACTCTATCCAGCGAAATCACTCCGTAGTTTAGTTGTGGATTGAAAATTTAGGGTTAGGTTTCCACCGAAATCATCTCGGACCAACCGATTTGTTGAAATCGGTTCCACCAATTTGGCTAAGGCCATTGCACATGTGATTCTCGGTCTGACCGAGAATTGCAAATCAGTGTGACCGAGTTCAATTCTTTGTGAAACCCTAGCAGTCTTGGTGCCACCGAACTGTGACTTGGTCTGACCGAGTTCACTAGTTTAGGTTCCAAAAGCTGCTTCGGTATCACCGAGTGTAATGCCCCAGATGTAACTTGCCATATTTGTAATCCAACTCTTGCCATTTCCGGCTATGTGCTATGATATTCCCTCCGTGGTTGGGTTCTCTCCATTTTGCATTTTGGTCATGTCATGCATTTCGTATCATGTCATCATGTGCATCGCATTCGCATACGTGTTCGTCTCATAAATCCGAGCATCTTTCCCGTTGTCCGTTTTGCAATCCGGCGCTCCTATATCTCCCGGCGTCCCCTTTTACATTTCTTTGTGAGCGGGTATTAAACATTCTCGAAATGGACCGAGGTTTGACATGTGGCCTCGGTATAGCACCGGTAGACCGCCTGTCAAGTTTCGGGTCAATCGGAGTTCGTTTGGTACTCCAACGGTTAACCGGGTAACCGTGAAGGCCTCGTGTGTGTTCCAGCCCAACACCCCTTCAAAACAGCCCAATAACCCATCTAAGGCACTCCCATGTCCTCCGCCTTTCGATCACGATCGCGTGGGCGAAAACCGCACTCAGTTTGGAGCCTCCTAGCTCCTCCTATCTATAAAAAGGCCTCCCCCTCCTCCATTTGCGGGCAAAACACCCCCAAACCCTAGCGAATAGCCCCGCGCCGCCGCCGGACGCGTCCGTCCCGGACCGGACGCGTCGCCGCCGCCACCCGCGCCAACCAGGGGCTGCCACGTGGCCCCCGGCCACCGCGCAGCGCCCCGGCCCGCCGAGCCCGCGGCGAGCCCGCGCCGGGCCGCGCCGGGCCCAGCCGCCCGCCGCCTCGCCCGCTCCTCTCCCGCGCCCCGCGCGCCGCCTCCCTACGCGCGCCCGCCGCCGACAGCCGCCGCCGTCTCCGCCGCCCGCGCCGGCCACCGCCGCCTCCGCCGGTCTCCGCCTCCTCCGCGTCGACGCCGGCCGGTCCCGCGCCGCCCGCGCCGCCCCCGCGCTCCGCCGGTGCCGGATCCGGCGAGATCCGGTCGCCCCGGCCTCTCCTTCGCCTTCCCCGGCCGGCCGCCGGCGAGATCCGCTCGCCTCGGTTTGCGTGCTCGCGAGAGGTTGACTTTCTCGTTCCCCCCAAAAACTGCCAAGTCCTTTGTCTCCTTCATTATCAGCTCCTGTTCATAGCCTCGTAACTTTGCATCCGTAGCTCCGATTTGCGCGTATAATATGTCAAATTGTTCGCCTCGAAGAGTAAATCATTTTGTTCCATTGCATAATTTTCATTTGAGGTCATATTGATGCCCGAATTGCTGTTAGAAGAGGGCTAGTTGATGTTAGTGGCTGAATCTTATCTGAACTTGCACTTTTGTCATTTTTGCCATGATTGATGTGTACCTCCTATGAAGTTGAGTCCTGCATGAGTTTTGTAATATGCCATGTTAACTTTCCAGAGAATTTTGCCATGTATTTTTGTGATCTATGTGGTGACTAGTACAAGCATGCAAACTAGGTCACTCGATGTTGCTGATTTCAGAGACTTAGTGATTTCACTAAGTCCCTGACTGCTGTTATTTTTATTCCATGTATTCATGTTGTTTCTGAGAGATATATGCATAATTTGAGCATGATCAGTAAGGGAGTTTTGAGATTGAGTATTTTATCTATCCATCCATGCTTTTTTTTGCAATTATGGAGTGCCATAGCTTGAGTCAGTCGAGCTCTACTTTTGCTTCAAAACGTTGCTGGCAGATTGTTTACGTGTTATTCGATTTTGCCAAGCTTGGTGTAGTTGATCCTTGCATGATATGATGTTATTCTTTCCATGTCTAGTTACTATGCCATGTCTTCTTGATGTAGGTATGCTTAGTTTATCATGAAATGCTCTGTAGTGAGTGCGTCGAGCTCACGAACATGCCTAGTCGTTATTAGTTTTCTGCCATGTCCAGTTTTCTGCTAAGTCTGAAACCTGTAATGAAATTTGCCTATTTGACATGGGTGTAATCATATTTTCTGATCCTTTTTGGCTTATGGTCATTAAGGGACTTTTGTCAAGTGCTATGTGTAGATTCATGCCATGTCTTATTTTGCTATGTTCTGATCCTGTAGCATGTTGTTTCATTGCTCTGAACATGCCATCCTGATGTTAGTTTCTGCTTGTTGATATTTTCTCTAAGTCTGAAAACTTGTTGTCTTTTGCTCATTTGCCATGCTTGTTTGGACCTGTTATGATGTGATTTAGCCATAGCTCAGTGTTCATCTTTGGTCGAGCATCTCGAGTAGGTTGCTGTCATATGCTTTGTTGCCATGTTTGGGTGCAGTAGCTTAATTAATTGTTGCTTGCTAAGTAGCATCATGCTGTTTATGGCAGATTCGTGTCATTCTTGTATTGCTTGCCATTTGCAAACCGTGCATCCGATTCCGGTGATCTTTATATCGATTTCAACCGAAATCACCTCATCTATCCAGTGGCATGCTTGGTTTGCCAAGATTATGCCTTGTTCATCCTTGTCCTTCCGGAGCATGCAATCGCATTGCATATCACCTCTCGCATATCATGCCATGTTTTGCATCATGTTGCTTGCGCATTGCATCGTGGTTGATATTGGTTCCTTTGCTTGTTCTCTTGTCTTGGGTAGAGCCGGGAGACGAGTACGTGAACGAGGAACCTGTTGATAACGCTTTCGAGGACCAAGCTTTCGACAACTCTGAGAACCTTGCAGGCAAGATGACCATACCCTCGAAATCACTTCTATCTCTGCTTGCTAGATTGCTCGCTCTTTTGCCATGCCTATGCTGCGATACCTACCGCTTGCTATATCATGCCTCCTATATTGCCATGTCAGCCCCTAACCATCCATGTCCTAGCAAACCGTTGTTTGGCTATGTTACTGCTTTGCTCAGCCCCTCTTATAGCGTTGTTAGTTGCAGGTGAAGATGAAGTTTGTTCCTTGTTGGAACATGGACTTGTTGTTCCTTGTTGGAACATGTTTACTTGTTGGGATATCACAATACCTCTTATTTAATTAATGCATCTATATACTTGGTAAAGGATGGAAGGCTCGGCCTTATGCCTGGTGTTTTGTTCCACTCTTGCCACCCTAGTTTCCGTCATACCGGTGTTATGTTCCCGGAGTTTGCGTTCCTTACACGGTTGGGTGATTTATGGGACCCCCTTGACAGTTCGCTTTGAATGAGACTTTTCCAGCAAGGCCCAACATTGGTTTTACCATTTGCCACCTAGCCTTTTTCCCTTGGGTTCTGCAGACTCAAGGGTCATCTTTATTTTAACCCCCCGGGCCAGTTCTCCTTCGATTGCTGGTCCAACTAGAGCCACTTGCGGTGCCGCCCTGAGGCAACTTGGGGTATCTCCGGTTGCCGTACGTAGTGTTCATCCGGATGTGCCCTGAGACCGAGATATGTGCAGCTCCTATCAGGATTTGTCGGCACAATCGGGCGGCTTTGCTGGACTTGTTTTACTGCTGTCGAAATGTCTTGTAGTCCGGGATTCCGAGATTGATCGGGTCTTCCCGGTAGAAGGAATATCCTTCGTTGACCGTGAGAGCTTATCATGGGCTAAGTTGGGACACCCCTGCAGGGTATTATCTTTCGAAAGCCGTGCCCACGGTTATGAGGCAGATGGGAATTTGTTGATGTACGGTTGTAGAAAACCCGAAGTTGACCTTAACTAAAACACATCAACCGCGTGTGTAACCGTGATGGTCTCTTCTCGGCGGGGTCCGGGAAGTGAACACGGTTGTTGGAGTTATGTCTGACGTAGGTTGTTTCAGGATCACTTCTTGATCACTTCTAGCTTCTCGACCGTACTTTGCCTTCTCTTCTCGCTCTCTTTTGCGCTGTAGCCACCATATGCTAGTCGCTTGCTGCAGCTCCACCTCACAAACCCCTTTCCCACCTTTAAGCTTAAATAGTCTTGATCTCGCGGGTGTGAGATTGCTGAGTCCCCGTGACTCACAGATATTATCACC
The DNA here is from genome assembly GCA_032464435.1 of Aegilops umbellulata. Classification (NCBI taxonomy): domain Eukaryota; kingdom Viridiplantae; phylum Streptophyta; class Magnoliopsida; order Poales; family Poaceae; genus Aegilops; species Aegilops umbellulata. The sequence continues at coordinate 343,955,307 of CP136060.1, read as the reverse complement.
ACAGTTGCAGGTACCAACGATGTCAGTGCAGATGGCGCGACCGAGCTCACTTGGGAGTTCGACGAGGAACGTGGCCGTTACTATGTTTCTTTTCCAGATGATCAGTAGTGGAGCCCAGTTGGGTGATCCGGGGATCTGTTAGCATTTGGGGTAGTCTTCTTTCATTTTGGTACCGTAGTCGGACCTTGAGTGTAACCTGTTTGATGGATGTTATTTATGTACTTGTGTGAAGTGGCGATTGTAAGCCAACTATGTATCTTTTCCCTTATTTATTACATGGATTGTGTGAAGATTACCTCACTTGCGACATTGCTCTCTATGCGGTTATGCCTCTAAGTCGTGCCTCGACACATGGGAGATATAGCCGCATCGAGGGCGTTACACCGAGTTGTCAAATCGGTAGATTCGAAATGCTTTTTGTGGAAAACTAAAAATAAGTTTTTGACTCATTCTTTTGCAAAAACCTCTGTACTTTGTGATGCTCATCCAATCTACCTCATCTATAATCTATTGACAGGGTCTGCTATCAGTTTTTGCATCATGTCAGATCAGAGTGACAGTCAGAACAAGTCTGAGGAGCAAGTTCACATGAGTGAGGGCACTAGTCCCTCTAGCAGCTCTGATGATGGAAGCAGGAGCACACCCAGCAACTTGCCTAAGGCAGCCACCAGGGCCAGAAAGAAGAGAACCTCAGATTCTGAGGATGAGGACTATGTGGCTGTTGAGGAAGAGGCCACTTAGAAGAAGAAAGTGCTGAAGAAAGAGTATAGCACAACTGCTGCCACTAAGCCAGGAATGAAAACAAAGGCTCCAGAAAGAAGACAGCCCATGTCTAAGCCAAGAAAAGTTGCCACACGTGAAAACTATGAAGTTCACCATTGAATCTAAAGAAGAAGCAGCTGGTGAGAGTAAGAAGAAGAAGAGGGCCAGAACCACTACTGCCAGAGTTCTTGGCAAGCCCTCAATGAGGAAGGATTCTGAAGAGGAAGAGGAAGAGGTTGCTGCACCAGCTCCTAAAGCTCAAAAGCTTATGGGAGATACTATAAGATCAAGGGCTGCCCCATCTAAGCCCAAAGAAGCTCCCAAGGCAGCTGCTCCAAAACCCAAAACTGCACTTAAGAGGAGTACAAGGAATATTCTAGCTGCAGATAAGAACAAGGCCCCAGTGCCTGAAGCTGCTATAGAAGAAGAAGATGAAGAGTCACATGTCTTGAGGAAGTTGGAGCCCAAAATTCCATATCACAATGATGCTCATCCAGTAGCTGAGAACATGAAAATCAGGAAGTATTTAGGATTGAGACTATGGAGAGAGTCTGATCCATATGCCACCAGGAGGAGGACTGCTGTGGACTATAGGTTCCATACAAAGGAACAACAGGACTTCTATGAGACAATGTTGCTTGACAAGAAGCCTATAGTCTGTGATATGAGATGGGTGGACTGTAAGTACATCAAGGAAAATTAAGAACACTATCCTGGAGTCTATGATAGTTTCAAGTCTTGTGGAGTAGAGGACTTTGTTGGGCAGAAGCTCACAAAGTGGAATGATGAGCTTATTATGCAGTTCTACACCACAGCTCATTTCTACCCAGATGGAAGGATTGTCTGGATGTCTGAAGGTACCAGTCAACAATTGAAGAATGGGAAAAATTGATCAATGCTCCCGAGGAGAATGAAGATGACTTTGATGTCTATGCCAAGAAGAAGAAGGATCACAACTCAATGGCTAGCATGTACAAGGAGATTCCTGATGCAGATCTTGAGACTCACCAATTTGGTTATGTGAAACACTCGCTGTCAGGCCTGCCTACAATCAATTGGATCTTAAGGCACACATTGCTACCAAAATCAGGAGATCACAGAATGACCAGAGGACATTCCATCAACTTGCTGCACATATTTGATGTCCCACAAAAGTTCAACGTTATGAGCCTGATTGTGGAAACAATCAAGAGGACTGGAGCTGATCAGAAGAGAAGTTGTGGGTATGCCCCACAGATCCAGGAGCTAATCAACTCCAAGATGGGCACTGGCACATATCTTTTGGATAAGGAGCACCTACCCATCTACCCAGACTTTGAGGACAACACTGTGGTGATGGATGAAAATGAACCAACTTCTGTGAAAGCACAAGCGAAGAGGGAGAAGGCAAGGACTGAAAAGGTTGCAAAGATGCCAACCATTGATGAGGCATCTTAGTATCTTCTGAAGAGCAAGCAAGATCAGCTTGGCTACTTGATTGCCTCCACTCTAAGGATTGAGCAGGGATTGGACACCCTGACTCAAAACCAGGAGAGCTTGGAGAGGATCATGGAGCAGAAGTTCTATGACTTAGATGTGAAGGTCACTGAGATATAGTCAGTTGTTGAGCAACTTCAAGATGAAGTGCAGGAGAAGAAGGGCAAGTCTACCACTGATGCTTTTGCTAGAGTGCCCGGAGGACAGAGATCTGCTGCTATGCTAGTAATAGACACCAGAGCAACTTCATCTGCACCAGCTACAACTTCAGTGCCACCAGCTCTAGCACCCACTCCACCAGCTCCATCTACATCAACTGATGCCTTCGTCCTTAGAGTTTTATCTACACCACCACCTGAAGACCAAGCCTGAGAGTCGATCTAGCACCATGCATTTTTTATGAACTTTTTGGTAACTTATTGTCAAAGGGGGAGAAAATGTATAGATTATAGGCTTCGAGAGAGATTGTTGCTATTTGTTCTCTCTTGTTTTTGGTGGTTGAACTTTGTTATTTGCTTGTTTGAGATACTTTATTCTTTTGTGTGATACTTGGATGATCATGTGTTTGATCATATGCTACCTTAATGCTTGTTGGATAACATTATCCTTTTATATCCCCATATGATCATTCACTTTGCTTGGTGATGAGTGCATGTATTTAATTATTATCATTTTGAGCGCTCCACCAAGATGTATGTGACATGGAAGAGTAACCCATGATCCTAACTCATTGTGCATTTGCAGTCCAAAGAAAATCTTAAACTATGCACAAATTTAGGGGGAGCTCTTGCTTTTCACATACTTCTCAAAGTGACAATGTTTTTCACTCTTATTATCATTTGTCGAAGCTTTGATCTATATGTTGTCATCAATTACCAAAAAGGGAGAGATTGAAAGTGCAACTATCCCTAGGTGGTTTTGGTAATTCCTAACAACATATAGCTCATTGAGCTAATGCTATCTCAAGATTAATATTTCAGGAAAGCTCAATGATTGGCATGGCATGGATGAGAAAAGTGGACCCCTCAAAATTCTAAGGACAAAAGGATTGGCTCAAGCTCAAAGCTCAAGACTCTACATTTTCTATTTTAGTGATCCAAGATCACGTTGAGTCTATAGGAAAAGCCAATACTATCAAGGAGGGATGAGGTGTTGCTTAATGAGGCTCTTGCTCAAAATGCTTAGTGGTATGCTCCAAAGCCCTCAACTACTTTCTCACATCCTCATATGACCTAAACCAAAAGTCAAACTCGTCCCCACCGATTCTTTCTATCCAGCGCCACCGAGTTCAGATGTCATAGCCACTGCCACAAACCCTAGGCAAATCGGTCTCACCGATAGGGATCTCGGTCTCACCGAGATGGGATTGTAATCTCTCTGTTTCCCTTCGTAACGTTTCGGTCTCACCGAGATGAGCGATCGGTCCCACCGAGATTGCAATGTAAACTCTCTGTTTCCCCTTCATAACATTTCGGTCTCACCGAGATGTGCGAATCGGTCCCACCGAGTTTACCTGACCAACTCTCTGGTTAGCTTATTACCAAAATCAGTCTCACCGAGTTTGTGTAATCGGTCTCACCGAGATTACGTTATGCCCTAACCCTAACCATATCGGTCCTACCGAGTTGCATGTCGGTCCCACCGAAAATCCTAACGGCCACTAGATTTGCTGAATCGGTCCGACCGAGTTTACCAGTTTGGTCCCACCGAGATTGGCAAGTTGTGTGTAATGGTTAGATTTTGTGTGGAGGCTATATATACCCCTCCACCTCCTCTTCATTCGTGGAGAGAGCCATCAAAACGAACCTACACTTCCAACTTGCATTTTCTGAGAGAGAACCACCTACACTTATGTTGAGGCCAAGATATTCCATTCCTACCATATGAATCTTGATCTCTAGCCTTCCCCAAGTTGCTTTCCACTCAAATCTTCTTTACACATAATCCATATCCTGTGAGAGAGAGTTGAGTGTTGGGGAGACTATCATTTGAAGCACAAGAGCAAGGAGTTCATCATCAACACACCATTTGTTACTTCTTGGAGAGTGGTGTCTCCTAGATTGGCTAGGTGTCACTTGGGAGCCTCCGTCAAGATTGTGGAGTTGAACCAAGGAGTTTGTAAGGGCAAGGAGATCACCTACTTCGTGAAGATCTGCTGCTAGTGAGGCAAGTCCTTCATGGGCGACGACCATGGTGGGATAGACAAGGTTGCTTCTTCGTGGACCCTTCGTGGGTGGAGCCCTCCGTGGACTCGCGCAACCCCCCTTCGTGGGTTGAAGTCTCCATCAACATGGATGTACGATAGCACCACCTATCGGAACCAGGACAAAACATCCGTGTCTCCTATTGCGTTTGATTCCTCCAAACCCTTCCCTTTACATTCTTGCAAGTTGCATGCTTTACTTTCCGCTGCTCATGTACTCTTTGCATGCTTGCTTGAATTGTGTTAAGATTGCTTGACTTGTCCAAAGTTGCTAAAATCTTCCAAGAACTAAAATTGGTAAAAGGATAGATTTTATTTGGTCAAGTAGTCTAATCACCTCCCTCTAGACATACTTTTGATCCTACAAAGCACTAGAGCAAAAACTATATAGCTCAAAAAATATAAGTGAAGCACATAGAGTATTCTAATAAATTCCGATTTATGTGTGTCTCTCTCAAAAGGTGTGTACAGCTAGGATGATTGTGGTAAACTAAAAATCAAAGACTCAAATCATACAAGACGCTCCAAGCAAAACACATATCATGTGGTGAATAAAAATATAGCTCCAAGTAAAGTTACCGATGGAAGTAGACGAAAGAGGGGATGCCTTCTGGGGCATCCCCAAGCTTTGGCTTTTTGGTGTCCTTAGATTATCTTGGGGTGCCATGGGCATCCCCAAGCTTAGGCTCTTGCCACTCCTTGTTCCATAATCCATCAAATCTTTCGCAAAACTTGAAAACTTCACAACACAAAACTTAGCAGAAAATCTCGTGAGCTCCGTTAGTGAAAGAAAACAAAACACCACTTCAAGGTACTGTATTGAACTCATTCTTTATTTATATTTGTGTTAAAGCTACTGTATTCCAACTTCTCTATAGTTTATAAACTATTTTACTAGCCATAGATAAGAAAACAACACACGAAAAACAGAATCTGTCAAAAACAGAACAGTCTGTAGTAATCTGTAACTAACACAAACTTCTGGAACTCAAAAATACCTACCAAAATAGGACGACCTAGAAATTTTGTTTATTGATCTACTGCAATTGGAATCAGTATTTTATCACGTTCTGGTGATTTTTAACAATTTTTTTCATGAACAGAAAGTTTCTGGAATTTTCAGCAAGATCAAATAACTATCATCCAAGAAGATCCTCTAGGTTTAACTTGGCACAAACACCAATTAAAACATAAAAAAATCTAACTAGAGGCTAGACCAAATATTTATTCCTAAGCAGGAGCAAAAAAAAAACTAAAATAAAATTGGGTTGCCTCCCAACAAGCGCTATCGTTTAACGCCCCTAGCTAGGCATAAAAGCAAGGATAGATCTAGGTATTGCCATCTTTGGTAGGCAATCCATAAGTGGCTCTCATAATAGATTCATAAGGTAATTTTATTTTCTTTCTAGGGAAGTGTTCCATGCCTTTCCTTAATGGAAATTGGAATCTAATATTCCCTTCCTTTATATCAATAATTGCACCAATCGTTCTAAGGAAAGGTCTACCAAGAATAATAGGACATGAAGGATTGCAATCTATGTCAAGAACGATGAAATCTACAGGCACATAGTTCCTATTTGCAACAATAAGAACATCATTAATTATTCCCATAGATTTCTTAATGGTGAAATCCGCAAGGTGCAAGTTCAAAAAACAATCATCAAATTCACCGAATCCTAGCAAATCACACAAAGTTTTTGGGATCGTGGAAACACTAGCACCAAAATCACACAAAGCATAGCATTCAAGATATTTAATTTTAATTTTAATAGTAGGTTCCCACTCATCATAAAGTTTTGTAGGGATAGAAACTTCCTACTCAAGTTTTTCTTCATAAGATTGCATCAAAGCATCAACGATATGTTTAGTGAAAGCTTTAGTTTGGCTATAAGCATGAGGAGAATTTAGCACGGATTGCAACAAGGAAATACAATCTATCAAAGAGCAATTATCATAATTAAATTCCTTGAAATCCAAAATAGTGGGCTCATTAATATCTAAAGTTTTGATCTTTTCAATCCCACTTTTACCAATTTTTGCATCAAGATCTAAAAACTCCAAATTTTTAGGACGCCTTCTAGGTAAAGATGACTCATCTCCAGCACCATCATTATCAAGATTCCTATTGCAAAACAAATATTTAATAGGAGACACATCAATAACTTTTAGATGTTCATCTTTATTCTCACAAAAACTAGAAGAACACGCTTTCACAAAGCAATCTTTCTTAGCGCGCAACCTAGCGGTTCTTTTTTGCACCCATCAATGGAAATTCTCATGGCTTTGAGAGACTCATTGATATCATGATTAGGCGGAATAGATCTAAGTTTCAAAGAATCAACATCAAGAGAAATTATATCAACGTTCCTAGCCAATTCATCAACCTTGAGCAATTTTTCTTCAAGCAAGGCATTGAAATTCTTTTGAGAATTCATAAAATCCTTAACACTAGTCTCAAATTCAGAGGGCATCTTATTAAAATTTCCATAAGAGTTGTTGTAGGAATTACCATAATTATTAGAGGAGTTACTAGGATATGGCCTAGGATTAAAGTTTCCTCTATACGTGTTGTTACCAAAATTATTCCGACCAACAAAATTCACATCCATAGATTCATTATTATTCTCAATCAAAGTAGACAAAGGCATATCATTAGGATCTGAATAAGCACTTTTAGTAGCAAATAATTTCATAAGTTCATCCATCTTTCCACTCAAAACATTAATTTCTTCTATCGCATGCACTTTTTTATTAGTAGATCTTTCTGTGTGACATTGAGAATAATTAACCATAATATTATCCAAGAGTTTAGTAGCTTCTCCTAAAGTGATTTCCATAAAAGTGCCTCCCGCGGCCGAATCTAAAAGATTTCTAGAAGCAAAATTCAATCCGGCATAATTTTTTGTATAATCATCCAAAGATTCAAACCATGTGTAGGGAAATTACGTATCATTAATTTCATCTTCTCCCAATCTTGTGCAACATGTTTATGATCAAGTTTCTTAAAATCCATGATATCATTTCTAAGGGAGATGATTTTAGCGAGAGGAAAATACTTAGAGATAAAAGCATCTTTGCACTTATTCCATGAATCAATACTATTTTCAGGCAAAGATGAAAACCAAGCTTTAGCGCGATTTCTAAGCGAAAAAGGAAATAGCTTCAATTTAACAATATCATTGTCCACATCTTTCTTCTTTTGCATATCACACAAATCAATGAAGCTATTTAGATGGGTAGCGACATCTTCACTAGGAAGGCTGGCGAATTGATCTTTCATGACAAGATTCAACAAGGCAGCATTAATTTTGCAAGATTCAGCATCGGTAAGAGGAGCAATCGGAGTGCTAAGAAAATCATTGTTGTTGGTATTGGCAAAGTTACACAATTTAGTATTATCTTGAGCCATCATGACAAGCAAGCAATCCAACGCACGAGCAAACAAGAAGCAAGCGAAAAAGAGGCGATCGGAAAAGAGATGGCGAATAAAACGGCAAGGGTGAAGTGGGGGAGAGGAAAACAAGAGGCAAATGGCAACTAATGTAATGTGAGGGATAAGGGTTTGTGATGGGTACTTGGTATGTCTTGACTTGTGCGTAGACTCCCCGACAACGGCACTAGAAATCCTTCTTGCTACCTCTTGAGCACTGCGTTGGTTTTCCCTTGAAGAGGAAAGGGTGATGCAGTAAAGTAGCGTAAGTATTTACCTCAGTTTTTGAGAACCAAGGTATCAATCCAGTAGGAGACCACGCTCGAGTCCCACACACCTACACAAACAATTAAGAACCTCGCAACCAACGCGATAAAGGGGTTGTCAATCCCTTCATGGTCACTTACGAGAGTGAGATCTGATAGATATGATAAGGTAATATTTTTGGTATTTTTATAATAAAGAGAAATAAAGATGCAAAGTAAAATAAACGGCAATAGAAATAGCTAAGTATTGGAAGATTAATATGATGGAAAATTGACCCGAGGGCCATAGGTTTCACTAGTGGCTTCTCTCAAGAGCATAAGTATTGCGGTGGGTGAACAAATTACTGTCGAGCAATTGATAGAATTGATCATAGTTATGAGAATATCTAGGTATGATCATGTATGTAGGCATCACGTCCATGACAAGTAGACTGAAACGATTCTGCATCTACTACTATTACTCCAAACATCGACCGCTATCCAGCATGCATCTAGAGTATTAAGTTCATAAGAACAGAGTAATGCTTTAAGTAAGATGACATGATGTAGAGGGATAAACTCATGCAATATGATATAAACCCCATATTTTTATCCTCGATGGCAACAATACAATATGTGCCTTGCTGCCCCTACTGTCACTGGGAAAGGACACCGCAAGATTGAACTCAAAGCTAAGCACTTATCCCATTGCAAGAAAGATCAATCTAGTAGGCCAAACCAAACTGATAATTCGAAGAGACTTGCAAAGATAACCAATCATACATAAAAGAATTCAGAGGAGATTCAAATATTGTTCATAGATAAACTTGATCATAAACCCACAATTCATCGGTCTCGACAAACACACCGCAAAAGAAGATTACATCGAATAGATCTCCAAGAGAATCAAGGAGAACTTTGTATTGAGATCCAAAGAGAGAGAAGAAGTCATCTAGCTAATAACTATGGACTCGAAGGTCTGAGGTAAACTACTCACACATCATCGGAGAGGCTATGGTGTTGATGTAGAAGACCTCCATGATCAATGCCCCCTCCGGCGGAGCACCGGAAAAGGCCCCAAGATGGGATCTCACGGGTATAGAAGGTTGCGGCGGTGGAATTAGGTTTTCGTGGATGCCTCTGATGTTTTGGGGGTACGTAGGTATATATAGGAGGAAGAAGTACGTCGGTGGATCAACATGGGCCCCACGAGGGTGGAGGGCGCGCCCCCTGCCTCGTGCTCTCCTTGTTGCTTTCTTTACGTGAACTCCAAGTCCTCTAGATCACGTTTGTTCCGAAAATCACGTTCCCGAAGGTTTCATTCCGTTTGGACTCCGTTTGATATTCTTTTTCTGTGGAACACTGAAATATGCAACAAAAAAATAGCAATTTGGGTTGGGCCTCCGGTTAATAGGTTAGTCCCAAAAATAATATAAAAGTATATAATAGAGCCCATTAAACATCCAAAACAGAATATAATATAGCATGGAACAATTAAAAATTATAGATACGTTGGAGACGTATCAACCATTCGCACCAACCATCTCTTGAAAGCACATGGACTACAATGAAAGGTTCTCCAAAAGCAACGTCTCCAAGAAGGGAGTCACGCGCAAGTGTCACCATCGCTGGATCTAACCATCAAAGGTCAGACCGTGCATTTTCACCTTGAAATCCCGAGTAATGACTTCGTCAAGGTAACGACGAATAGAACTGCCATTGCCAGGTATAACAAACTAGGGTCATGCCTAGGGTTTTCATCTTGGAGCTCGAGATTGGTTACTCAAAAAGCACCACCCAATCAAATTCATGTGTTGTCCCCTCCACTCGCCACAATCTGCTGCATACGTGCAAGAGTCGCTCCCTAGATTACAACAGTCTTTAACAGGGAGGAAGTGATGTAAAATCCCAAGTTTAGACGCTTCGGAGACCCTGCATCGTCCTCACAAGTGGCAGTCGATGGCTCATCTGCATTAGACGACATTAACACACAACGCCACTAGTCCTGCCTTCCTCGCCTATATATGGAAGAAAATCATACCCAGGCCTAGTTCTTATGTAAGATTCTCCTAGAATCTGACCCCTCCCCAGCTTCTCCCAGAATCTTTGAGCCCCATTTGTTTCACAATCCTATCTAGTTAGGGTCTAATTAGCTAGGATTGTAAAACAAATGGGGGTCAAAAATTCTTGGAGAAGCCATGGAGGGGTCAGATTCTGGAAGAATCTTGCAAAAGAAGTGGGCCCTACAGGAAGGACACGACTGCCGCCATTCATCGCCTGTAGTGACAAAGATCACAAACCATCTGACGCAGGGATGAGCGAGAGCTCCGCACTCTTGGCTGCAAATCTGGACATTTTTGAATTCATGAACATTTTTGATTTTTTTTCTTTTTCCAGTTTTTTCGTATTGTTTCTCCAGTTTTTTCGTATTTTCAATGGTCAATCGCACTCTACATTGGCCGGCCCATGCTTTAGGTGTTGGGGAACGTAGCATACAATTTCAAAAAAATTCCTACGCTTACGCAAGATCTACCTAGGAGATGCATATCAACGAGAGGGGGAGAGTGTGTCCACATACCCTCGTAGACCGAATGCAGAAGCGTTTGATAACGCGGTTGATGTAGTCGAACTTCTTCTCGTTGCGACCGATCAAGCACCGGACGTACGGCACCTCCGAGTTCTGCACACGTTCAGCTCGATGATTTCCCTCGAACTCTTGATCCAGCAAAGTGTCAATGGAGAGATCCGTTGGTATAACGGCATGGTGACGGTGATGGTGAAGTGATCCGCGCATGGCTTTGCCTAAGCACTACGTGAATATGATCGGAGGCGTAAACTATGGAGGATGGTGCCGCACACGGCTAACAATGGTTGGTGTGTGTTCTAGGCGCCCCCTCCCCACGTATATATAGTTGGGAGGGGGAGGGGAACAACCCTAGGACGCCCCAAGTAGGAGGAATCCTACTTGGGGGGCTAGTCCAATTCGCCCCCCCTACCATGTTTTCCGGAGGGAGAAGGAGGAGGGAGGAGAGAAGGAAGGGGGAGGCCGAATCCCTCCCCTTCCTTTCTCTCTTCCCCCCTTTCCTTCCCCTTCCTATTCGGCCTACATGGGGGACGCAGCAGCCCATGCTGGCTGCTGTGTTTCCCCTCTTGGCCCAATAGGCCCATATCTTTGCCGGGGGGGTGTGTGTGCCCAGAACCCCTTCCGGTGACCCGATATGTACCTGGTACCCCCGGAACACTTTCGGTGTCCGAATATCATCGTCCTATATATGAATCTTTACCTCTCGACCATTTTGAGACTCCTCGTCATGTCCTTGATCTCATCCGGGACTCGGAACAACATTCGGTCACCAAATCGCATAACTCATATAATACAAATTGTCATCGAACGTTAAGCGTGCGGACCCTACGGGTTCGAGAACTATGTAGACATGACCGAGACTCCTCTCCGGTCAATAACCAATAGCGGAACCTGGATGCTCATATTGGCTCCCACATATTCTATGAAGATCTTTATCGGTCGAACTGTTATGACAACATACGTTATTCCTTTTGTCGCTGGTATGTTACTTGCCCGAGATTCGATCGTCAGTATCTTCATATCTAGTTCAATCTCATTACCGGCAAGTATCTTTACTCGTTCCGTAATAAGTCATCCCGCAACTAACTCATTAGTCACATTGCTTGCAAGGCTTATTATGATGTGCATTATCGAGAGGGCCCAGAGATACCTCTCCGATACTCGGAGTGACAAATCCTAGTCTCGATCTATGCCAACCCAACAAACACCTTTGGAGATACCTGTAGAGCATCTTTACAATCACCCAGTTACATTGTGACATTTGATAGCACACAAGGTATTCCTCCGGTATCTGGGAGTTGCATAATCTCATAGTCAAAGGAATATGTATATGACATGAAGAAAGCAATAGCAATGAAACTTAACGATCGTTATGCTAAGCTAACGGATGGGTCTTGTCCATCACATCATTCTCCTAATGATGTGATCTCATTCATCAAATGACAACACACGTCTATGGTTAGGAAACTTAACCATCTTTGATTAACGATCTACTCTAGTAGAGGCTTACTAGGGACACTGTGTTTTGTCTATGTATCCACACATGTATCAAATTTCCGTTTAATACAATTCTAGCATGATATAAGGAAATATAAAATAACAACTTTATTATTGCCTCTAGGGCATATTTTCCTTCATCGAGCGCCGGTTCCCCAAGTGGCGCTGACGGCGCCACATAGGAGGGAACAACTAGTTGACGAGCGCTCCTTCGGGAGTCTCGCAACGATCGCTTGCGGGTGGGCTGAGGGCGCGCCACTTAGTGGCACTGATACAGACACCGCAAGTACTCTTGTGGTTCCTCCAATACTGTCAAGTAAAATATCTTCCAACCGAGAAACTCGTTATGAAAGTAAGATGCAAAAATATGTGGTTCCTGCTCTACGACATAAGAAGATTATGTGTGCAACAGAACCGAGAGGCATCTTAGGTGTGAAGCCTGTTCCATATGCTACATAAGGAAGATGGTCATATGCTCTACCGATTGAATGCAATAACATCATTACAAATAATTCTTTTGTTTGTTTAGTTGCTCCATAGTTTGTGCCTCAGGAGAAAGTGAAGCCCACGTTCAGAACACCTTGCCATGCAAGTATACGTACATGATGAATCCCAGAATCAATCATTCTACAAGAGTGCAAGCCGAGTATTATTTTGGCGTAGGGAAGGATACGTGTGTCCTTTTTATTTATTTCCATAGTTCGATCAGATTTGGTAGTCTTCTTTTTGTTGCGTACAACTTTAACGGATGAGGAGTCATCATGTTTTTCTTAGTCCAGGCCGGGCTTAGCCCAAGTATTAGGCACCACCTATATAAGCAAGGGGTGCAACGCTTTGTAATGGAGGTTTCCATTTAGTTTTGGCAAAAAAAAAAACTCAGAACATGCATCTAGCGATGCCCGCGTATCTATGCTCATGCGTTTCCTAATCAGGGTTTGATAATTGCATGTGTTTCGGCGATGTCGATCGTCAAGGCGCAAGTCTCGGTTTGATTCTTGATCTACACGGGTCGATCTAGCTTCCTGTTCTCCTCCATATACTTCTACTAGTGCTTATTATTCATCTGCTAAGTACTTCGTCGCCGTCGCCGTCGCTAATCGCCATTAGCTTAATCCCCTGCATCTATACCACGTACATCTTCCTGCCGTTGTTCATCTCTACAATCCATCCATCCATCTAGTCTCCTACTAGTCTCCTTCTCGTACACATCCACAATCTCTTCCGATTCCAACAAGATCCATTGTGTTTTCTTTTTCCTGCAATATTGCTTCTGCTAGTACAATTGTTGGCGCGTGGTGGAAGATCAGGACAAACCAAAATCCGTGTCAACACAACTTGACCCGTATCAGGCGCGCTCTCAACCTTTTTTGCACGCCGTTTTCGGCTTTGAAGCCATTTTTTATCCTTTTGGTTTTTCACCAGTCTTCCTTAGCTTTTGGACAAAAAAATAAAAAAATAAAATTTGCATTAAAGAACATATTTTTTTTTCTTCTGTGAGAGGCACGGTTTTGCTTTCGCGAGAAAACGAAAAAAACACGTTTTCTATTTTTTCGTTCCGCAAGAGGCACGGCCATGCCTCTCAGAAACAAAAAAAACATATTTTTTCCTTCCGCGAGAGGCACGGTCGGAAACGAAAAAAGCCGTGTTTTCTGTTTTTGTTTTTATTCCGCGAGAGGCACGATTGTGCTTTTGCGAGAGACACGGCTGTGCCTCTTTCGGAAAGGAAAAAAACAATGCTTTCAGTTTGGTTTTTGTCCGATTTTTTCGTGAAAAAAAGTTCATCAAAACCTATCAACATGGGACCTAGTTTTGAAAATCTCGACGTGAGAAATTCAACAGTGAAAACGATTCGAGATTTGGAAGCACTGTTTAAGAGATAAAACATTTTAAATAAACAGACTATGAAGAAAAAGAAAAATTCCAAGGTTGCGACAAGTGGCGCACATGCAACACGCCACCAAGCTACAAAAGCTTCGTGATGAACTATAATATGCAAGGGATGGATAAGACAATTCCCGAGGTCTTCGCGATGCTAAAAGCTGCGGAGGTAGAAATCAAGAAGGAGCATCAAGTGTTGATGGTTAACAAGACCACTAGTTTCAAGAAAAAGGGTAAAGGGAAGAAGGGGAACTTCAAGAAGAACGGCAAGCAAGTTGCTACTTAAGTGAAGAAGCCCAAGTCTGAACCTAAGCCTGAGACTGAGTGCTTTTACTGCAAAGGGACTGGTCACTGGAAGCGGAACTGCCCCAAGTATTTGGCGGATAAAAAGGATGGCAAAGTGAAAGGTATATTTGATATACATGTTATTGATGTGTATTTAACTAATGCCCGCAGTAGCGCCTGGGTATTTGATACTGGTTCTGTTGCTCATATTTGCAACTCGAAACAGGGGCAACATTAAGCGAAGATTGGCTAAGGACGAGGTGATGATGCGCGTGGGAAATGGTTCCAAAGTCGATGTGATCGCGGTCGGCACGCTACCTCTACATCTACCTTCGGGATTAGTTTTAGACCTAAATAATTATTATTTGGTGCCAGCGTTGAGCATGAACATTATATATAGATCTTGTTTGATGCGAGACGGTTATTCATTTAAATCAGAGAATAATGGTTATTCTATTTATGTGAGTAATATATTTTATGGTCATGCACCCTTAATGAGTGATCTATTTTTGTTGAATCTTGATGGTAGTGATACACATATTCATAGTATTGAAGCCAAAAGATATAGGTTTAATAATGATAGTGCAACTTATTTGTGGCACTGCCGTTTAGGTCATATTGGTGTAAAGCGCATGAAGAAGCTCCATGCTGATGGACTTTTGGAATCACTTGATACTTGCGAACCATGCCTCATGGGCAAGATGACTAAGACTTCGTTCTCTGGAGCAATGGAGCGAGCAACAGACTTGTTGGAAATAATACATACTGATGTATGCACTCCGATGAGTGTTGATGCTCGCGGCGGGTATCGTTATTTTCTGACCTTTGCATATGATTTGAGCAGATATGGGTATATCTACTTGATGAAACATAAGTCTGAAACATTTGAAAAGTTCAAAGAATTTCAGAGTGAAGTGGAAAATCATTGTAACAAGAAAATAAAGTTTCTACGATCTGATCGTGGAGGAGAATATTTGAGTTACGAGTTTGGTCTTCATTTGAAACAATGTGAAATAGTTTCGCAGCTCACGCCACCTGGAACACCACAACGTAATGGTGTGTCCAAACGTCGTAACCGCACTTCATTAGATATGGTGCGATCTATGATGTCTCTTACTGATTTACCGCTATTCTTTTGGGGTTATGATTTAGAGACGGCTGCATTCATGTTAAATAGGGCACCATCTAAATCCGTTGAGACGACACCTTATGAACCGTGGTTTGGCAAGAAACCCAAGTTGTCGTTTCTGAAAGTTTTGGGGCTGCGATGCTTATGTGAAAAAGTTTCAACCTGATAAGCTCGAACCCAAGTCAGAGAAATGTGTCTTCATAGGATACCCAAAGGAAACTGTTGGGTACACCTTCTATCACAGATCCGAAGGCAAAAATATTCGTTGCTAAGAATGGATGCTTTCTAGAGAAGGAGTTTCTCTTGAAATAAGTGAGTGGGAGGAAACTAGAACTTGATGAGGTAATTGTACCTTCACCCGAATTGGAAAGTAGTTCATCACAGAAATCAGTTCTAGTGATTCCTACACCAATTAGTGAGGAAGCTAATGATAGTGATCATAAAACTTCAGATCAAGTTACTACTGAACCTCGTAGGTCAACCAGACTAAGATCCGCACCAGAGTGGTATGGTAATCCTGTTCTGGACGTCCTGTTACTAGACCATAACGAACCTATGAACTATGAGGAAGCGATGATGAGCCTAGATTCCGCAAAATGGCTTGAGACCATGAAATCTGAGATGGGATCCATGTATGAGAACAAAGTGTGGACTTTGGTTGACTTGCCCGATGATCGGCAAGCCATCGAGAATAAATGGATCTTCAAGAAGAAAACTGACACTGACGGTAATGTTACTGTGTACAAAGCTCGACTTGTTGCGAAAGGTTTTTGACAAGTTCAAGGAGTTGACTACGATGAGACTTTCTCACCCGTAGCGATGCTTAAGTCTGTCCGAATCATGTTAGCAATTGGCGCATTTTATGATTATGAAATTTGGCAAATGGATGTCAAGACTGCATTCCTGGATGGATTTCTGGAAGAAGAGTCGTATATGATGCAACCAGAAGGTTTTATTGATCCAAAAGATGCTAACAAAGTGTGCAAGCTCCAGCGATCCATTTATGGACTGGTGCAAGCCTCTCGGAGTTGGAATAAATGTTTTGATAGTGTGATCAAAGCATATGGTTTTATACAGACTCTTGGAGAAGCCTGTATTTACAAGAAAGTGAGTGGGAGCTCTGTAGCATTTCTAATATTATATGTGGATGACATATTGTTGATTGGAAATGATATAGTATTCTGGATAGGATAATAGGATACTTGAATAAGAATTTTTCAATGAAAGACCTCGGTGAAGGTGCTTATATATTGGGCATCAAGATCTATAGAGATAGATCAAGACGCTTAATTGGACTTTCACAAAGCACATACCTGGATAAGATTTTGAAGAAGTTCAAAATGGACCAGTCAAAAAAGGGTTCTTGCCTGTGTTACAAGGTGTGAAGTTGAGTGAGACTCAATGCCCGACCACTGCAGAAGATAGAGAAAAAATGAAAGTCATTCCCTATGCTTCAGCCATAGGTTCTATCATGTATGCAATGCTGTGTACCAGACTTGATGTGTGCCTTGGTATAAGTATAGTAGGGAGGTACCTAAGTAATCCAGGAGTGGATCACTAGACAGCGGTCAAGAGTATCCTGAAATACCTGAAAAGGACTAAGGATATGTTTCTTGTTTATGGAGGTGACAAAGAGCTCGTCGTAAATGGTTACGTCGATGCAAGCTTTGACACTGATCCAGATGACTCTAAGTCACAAATCGGATACGTGTTTATACTGAATGGTGGAGCTGTCAGTTGGTGCAGTTCTAAGCAGAGCGTCGTGGCGGGATCTACGTGTGAAGCGGAATACATAGCTGCTTCAGAAGCAATGAATGAAGGAGTCTGGATGAAGGAGTTCATATCCGATTTAGGTGTCATACCTAGTGCATTGGGTCCAATGAAAATCTTTTGTGACAATACTGGAGCAATTGCCTTGGCGATGGAATCCAGATTTCACAAGAGAACCACACATCAAGAGACGCTTCAATTCCATCCGTCATCAAGTGTCGGAAGGGGACATAGAGATTTGTAAGATACATACGGATCTGAATGTTGCAGACCTGTTGGCTAAGCCTCTCTCACGAGCAAAACATGATCAGCACCAAGACTCCATGGGTGTTAGAATCATTACATTGTAATCTAGATTATTAATCTAGTGCAAGTGAGAGACTGAAGGAAATATGCCCTAGAGGCAATAATAAAGTTGTTATTTATATTTCCTTATATCATGATAAATGTTTATTATTCATGCTAGAATTGTATTAACCGGAAACTTAGTACATGTGTGGATACATAGACAAACAGAGTGTCCCTAGTATGCCTCTACTTGACTAGCTCGTTAATCAAAGATGGTTAAGTTTCCTAGCCATAGAAATGTGTTGTCATTTGATGAATGGGATCACATCATTAGAGAATGATGTGATGGACAAGACCCATCCATTAGCTTAGCACTATGATCGTTTAAGTTTATTGCTATTGCTTTCTTCATGACTTATACATGTTCCTATGACTATGAGATTCTGCAACTCCCGTACCGGAGGAACACTTAGTGTGCTATTAAACGTCACAACATAACTGGGTGATTATAAAGATGCTCTACAGGTGTCTCTGATGGTGTTTGTTGGGTTGGCATAAATCGAGATTAGGATTTGTCACTCTGTGTTTCGGAGAGGTGTCTCTGGGTCCTCTCGGTAATGCACATCACTATAAGCCTTGCAAGCAATGTGACTAATGAGTTAGTCATGGGATGATGCATTACGGAACGAGTAAAGAGACTTACCGGTAACGAGATTGAACTAGGTATGATGATACCGACGACCAAATCTCGGGCAAGTAACATACCGATGACAAAGGGAACAACGTATGTTGTTTTGTGGTTTGACCGATAAAGATCTTCGTAGAATATGTAGGAACCAATATGAGCATCCAGGTTCCGCTATTGATTATTGATCGGAGAAGTGTCTCGGTCATGTCTACATAGTTCTCGAACCCGTAGGGTCCACACGCTTAACATTCGATGACGATTTGTATTATGAGTTACTGTGATTTGATGACCGAAGGTTGTTCGGAGTCCCGGATGAGATCACGGACATGACGAGGAGTCTCGAAATGGTCGAGACATAAAGAATGATATATTGGACGATGTTATTCGGACACCGGATGAGTTTTGGGGGTCACCGGATAAATATCGGAGTGCCGGAAGGGTTATCGGAACCACCGGAGAAGTAACATGCCTTATTAGGCCTAGGAGAGAGAGTGAGAGAGGGGCAGCCAAGGGCTGGCCGTGCACCCCCCATGGGCCTAGGCCGAATTGGACTAGGGGGAGGGGCGGCGCCCCCTCCTTCCTTCTCTTTCCCCTCTCCTTCCTTCTTCTCCTAGTTGGACTAGGAAAGGGGGGGGGGTCCAACTCCTACTTGGAGTAGGATTGCCCCCCTTGGGCACGCCCTATGAGGGTAGGCCGGCCTCCCCCTTGCTCCTTTATATACGGGGGCAAGGGGCACCCCATAGACACACAAGTTGATCTTTAGCCGTGTGCGGTGCCCCCCCTCCACAGTTTTCCACCTTGGTCATATCATTGTAGTGCTTAGGCGAAGCCCTGCGCCGGTAACTTCATCATCACCGTCACCACGCCGTCGTGTTGGCGGAACTCTCCCTCGGCCTCAGCTGGATCTAGAGTTCGAGGGATGTCACCGAGCTAAATGTGTGCATGTAACGCCCTCGATGCGGCTATATCTCCCACGTGTCGAAGCACGACTTAGAGGCATAACCGCATTGAAAGCAATGTCGCAAGTGAGGTAATCTTCACACAACCCAAGTAATACATAAGGGAAAAAGATACATGGTTGGCTTACAATCGCCACTTCACACAATTACATGAAGAAAGCATTACATCAAACAGATACAATCAAGGTCCGACTACGGAACCAAAATAAAAGAAGACTACCCCAAATGCTACACAGATCCCTGATCGACCCCAACTGGGCTCCACTACTGATCAGCTGAAACAAAACAACACAACGAACAAGATCTTCATCGAGCTCCTCCTTGAGCTCGGGTGCGTCACCTGCACGGTTTCATCGGCACCTGCAAACTGGTTTTGGAAGTATCTGGTGAGTCACGGGGACTCAGCAATCTCACACCCGCGAGATCAAGACTATTTAAGCTTATAGGTAAGGTAAAAGGTATGAGGTGGAGCTGCAGCAAGCGACTAGCATATATGGTGGCTAACAAACGCAAATGAGAGCGAGAAGAGAAGGCAAAGCACGGGCGAACAACTATGATCAATAAGTGATCCTGAACTACTTACGTCAAACATAACCCCAACAACCGTGTTCACTTCCCGGACCCCGCCGAGAAGAGACCATCACGGTTACACACGCGGTTGGTGTATTTTAATTAAGATCAACTTCGGGTTTTCTACAACCGGACATTAACAAATTCCCATCTGCCACATAACCGCGGGCACGGCTTTCGAAAGTTCAAACCCTGCAGGGGTGTCCCAACTTAGCCCATGATAAGCTCTCGCGATCAACGAAGGATATTCCTTCTCCCCGGGAAGACCCGATCAGTCTCGGAATCCCGGCTACAAGACATTTCGACAGCAATAAAACAAGTCCAGCAAAACCGCCCGATGCGCCGACATCCTGATAGGAGCTGCACATATCTCGTTCTCAGGGCAACACCGGATGAGCAGTCCGTACAACTAAAACCAAGCCTCAAGTTTCCTTGAGGGGGCGCTGCAAAGGGCTCTAGTTCGGACCAACACTTAGACCAGCATTGGCCCCGGGGGGGGGGGGCTGAATAAAGATGACCCTCGAGAGAGCGACTCCCAAGGGAAAAGTAGGTGGTGGTGAGGCAACTGGTAAAACCAAGGTTGGGCCTCGCTGGAAAAGTCTTATTCAAAGCGAACTGTCAAGGGGGTCCCAAAAATCACCCGACCGCGTTAGGGACGCAAAATCCGGGAACATAACACCGATATGATGGAAACTAGGGCGGCAAGAGTGGAACAAAACACCAGGCATAAGGCCGAGCCTTCCACCCTTTACCAAGTATATAGATGCGTTAATTAAATAAGATATATTGTGATATCCCAACAAGTAAACATGTTCCAATAAGGAACAACATCTCCATGTTCCAACAAGGAACAAACTTCATCTTCACCTGCAACTAACAACGCTATAAGAGGGGCTGAGAAAAGCGGTAACATAGCCAAACAACGGTTTGCTAGGACAAGGTGGGTTAGAGGCTTGGTTTAACAATATAGGAGGCATGATAAGCAAGTGGTAGGTATCGCAGCATAGGCATAGCAAAAGAGCGAGCAACTAGCAAGCAAAGATAGAAGTGATTTCGAGGGTATGGTCATCTTGCCTGAGATCCCGCAAGGAAGAAGAACGAGTCCATGAAGAAGACAAACGGACGGAGTCGAACGAATCCTCACAACTCCGGAACGGAATCGAAGCTAATGAGAGAAGCTCCCCGGAAACAATCAAACAACATAGTAAACAACCATCACATGAACATGGCATGATGCACAACCAAGTATGATGCAAGTCCGGATTAATGAGGCATGGCATGGCAAAGTGCAACATACAATGCTACAAATTAAGTGGAGCTCAATATGCAACGAGTTGCATATTGACAAAACACCGCATTTAATTACTTAGTTCTCTCCCGTTTATATAAGCAACAAAATTAAATGTTGTTAAACATGGCAAGTGGGTGAGGCAAATGAATACTACCTATCTAGGCAAGTTTAAATGAGGCCGGAATAACAAACAACAAGTCCGGAAGAACCTCGTATGCATATTTGGATTTGGTACTGTTCTGCCATATACATAATTTTATTGTTGTTAAACAGCAAAATAAAGTGCACCATATTAAACTAGGCATTTTTCTACCCCATTTACATATAAAGTTTATTTAAATCGGAGCTACGGTTATTAAGTTATGAAATAAATCATTTTAACATGGCATTTGAGCAAATTTAAACAAACAGCATTTTAATCATTTCAAACATGGATGTAAATTGCATATTATGAAACTAGACACAATTTTAAGCATTTTTCATATATTAAGTTTTTACATATGATGCACCGTTTGTGAGTTATTATATGCATGAACTCAAGGGGTTTTCTGCAAATCTGCAATACTCTGGATAATTGGACAAATTCGCAGGGCCCGGAAAAAAACATGATATGGGCCAAATCTGGCTGGGCCAATAGGAGTAGGGGCGCTGGAGGCAGCTCACCCATGGGCTTCAGCCCGGTTCGGTGGAGGAGAGAGGCCAGCAAGGGGTCGCGCTAGGCCGGCCTGCCTGTGGCCCACGTGGGCGAGGCAGGGGAGCGCTGACGATGCGGTCAACGCAGCTGGGGCGCTGCGCTCTCGTATCTGAAGAACAGAAGCAGCAGCAGCAGGTACAGGGAGACGGACAGCGGGACTTGGGCGCGACGCTGGAGATGGCGGGGCGGGACTTGGCGAGGCGACTGCAGGACTTGGCGCGGAGGCAGGTGGTCTCCTATGGGGCGGCGCGGCGCCCTGGAGGCAGGGACGAGGCCGACGACATGGGGCCGCGTCGGGTCCGTCGGAGATGATGACGAACAAAGCAAGGCCGCGGCGGGAGCTGGGGCTTCGACCGGAAGACGAGTGGTGGCGGCGCGAGGTCGAGGGGAACCGATTCCCGGCGGTGGGAGGTGAATCCGGTCCCCGGAGATGGGTCTAGATGGTGCCGGACGAGCTCAAGCTCCGGGCGCCATGGCGTCGTTGTTCCTGTCGACAAGAGGGAAAAAGCAGGAGGTCAGAGAGGGGAATGGAGAGCAGAGGGAAGGGGAAGCAGAGGGAAGAGGGAGAGGCCTGGCTGCGGTCCGGTTGCCTGCTCCGGCGAGGAGTTGCAGGCGCGAAGAGGTCCGGCGAGGAGCTGCAAGCGCTAAGAGGAGTTCGGGCAGGGGGGATCGGGTGATGGTGATTGAAAGGGGAAAAAACGAGGGAGGCAGGCGCTGGGGCGCTGCGGGAACGAGGGGAGAGATGCTCGGGGACGCGGGGCTGCTGATGTTGTCGCCGGTGGCGTGGACGGGCAAGGCGTCGGGGAGGTGCTCGGTGGTCACGATCCATTCGGGATCGAGCAGAGGGGGGAAGAGGAGGATCGAGCAGAGGAGGGAAGAGGAGGCACGGCCTCAGGCGCTGGTTGGGGGAGATGGATCTGGGAGGATCCCGAGGTGGGATTTGAGTGCGGCGGCGGCGATGGGTGGATGGGACAGGAGGCCTAGGTTCTAGGGTTTGCAAAAAATGACTAGGGGGTGGACTATATATATATATATACGAAAACGGGATGATTTTGATCCTCCGATCGTGATCGGATGGTCCGAAATAAATAGGTTAGGGAGCCCAATTAACAAAACGGAGATGTTTTGTAGACGTTAGGGGATGATCCGGACACAACGGTGGCGACTGCCCGGGTCGGGTTCGGGCAATTTTCGGACGCGCACGCGAAGTGGTTTGAGAGAGGTAGACAGAGACAAAGGGCTTGACAAAAGACCAACAAAGACAAAGAGGGAAACGGCAACTACGAATGGCTGCAAGTTTTATGAAAACATGCAGATGCAATGCGCATGATGCTATGAGATGAGATGCATGACATGAACAAAATGCAAAACAAAAAAAAACAAAAACCCAACCACGGAGGAAATAATATAAGACATCGCCGGAAATGGCAAGAGTTGGAGTTACGAATATGGAAAGTTGTATCCGGGGCATTACAACACTCCACCACTACGAGAGGATCTCGTCCCGAGATCTAGGATGGCACCGGAGGGAAAAAACGGAAGAGGAAGATAAGCGGTAGAGCTAAGTTGCTTCTTGACAAAAGAGTGAAACCAAAGAACCTTGAGAGATCGCAAAGCTTGAAGAAAAGACACGACGGAGGTGAACAAAATCTAAAACACTCCGTTCAGCAAGAGGAACAAGGAACATGGAATACGGCGAGAAAGAAGAGTCTACGTGTCAAGATAGACATTGAAACCACTCCGGTAGAAAAGAGAAGAAAACTAGATAAAATGGAAAGAACTTGAAAAGAGAACACCACACTCCGGTTGGAAATGGAAGGACTAGAATATGAACTTGACAAGATGAGAGGATACTTGCTGAAATTAACAACACATTGCCTCCGGAACTATTGAAAGAATGGCACAATAGGTAAGAAGGATTTTAGACATCACTCAGGTTGAAAAGTGATACGAAACTTGATAAAATGAAAAGAACTTGAGCAGAGGGCACAACACTCCGGTTAAATGGATAACCACGAAGAGAACACAGTCCTCACAATTCGAGATGATGAGTGAAGAGAACAACATCACAATGCCTCCGAAAACAATGCAAGATAGTTAGATAGTTGGAATGAATAGAACGAAGAATGAAACCAACATCTCCTACCATAAATGAATTTGAAAGAGCCTCCTTAAAAGAAGGATTGAACGGAATTGTCGGAAAACCAACAACGAAAAGAATAAGCTTGTAGTGGACTTATGTAAACATCTCAACTTATGAGGTGACAACCTGCCACTCACGGGAAATTAATTGGATTGATACGAACAAGGAAACGAGAAAGCTATATCACCGGGAGGATAAAAGAAGAACTTGGGTCATTTATAAGCACCATAATAGCAACAAACCTTAGAGAAGGCTTTAGGTGAAATATGACACAAGATGACTCCAACGGAGAGATAGATTGGTTGAAAAGATCCCTTGAACGAAGAGAAAATGATGGATTTAAATATCTCATTCTTAACAACATGTGAATCATGAGACATGAACTCAAATTTATCAAGAATGACATAATACCACCTCGAATGGTACGGTTGAAAGAATTGCACTTTGGAATACAAGATGAAGAATACTTGAACTCCTCAAGACAAAACATGTGTTGGAACACCATGTTTATTTTAGAGTATAGCTTGGTGGATCTTAACTCCGAGAGAAATCTTGAAGAACAATTGAAGAATGAAAGGAATCCTTGATGAACCACCATGTAGAGCCTCCATGAATAACTCCGGTAATAAAAGGATGATAGGAAGAAAGAGAAGTTGAGAACACAAGGTGAAACATTGCAGTGATAAGATGAAGCTTTTAAATGATATAACCGAGAAAACTTGGGACTCCGGAAAGAAAAGATGAAGCACTAGAAACCGAGAATTGATACCATCACGAACTTCGGAAGGAGGAATTAATCACTTGGATGAAACAAGAACAAGAATTATGTTATGTGTATCCTTCACCAATTTAGATTGATGACAAGCAACGGATTTGGCATACTACTTATTCTCGTAGCTAGGATGAAGATAGATATAGCCCAACTTGAGAAGGTCTTCAACGATCCACCGGTAGAATTTGGAAAGCACGAATGCATTGATATGATAAACGAAGGAAGAAGAATCTTGGAAGAACCACCGTAAGAATTTAAAATGGACGAAGAAAAGAGAAAGAAACACCGGGGAGAATTAGCAAATGAACGAAGATGCTTGCTAGGATTTATATACATGAGAACGAAGAGATCATGAACTAATTAGAGAATATCTGAACGATGCACCGGTAAGATTTAGACAAACGAGAGATGAAAGCTTGAATGAATACTTCTGAGATGATGGGCTCCGGAGAATCAAACTGAAAAGACTCCTGAAATGCTCCGTATGGGTGAAAAGAATTCCCACAATCGAAAACAATTATGAGAGGATGGCATCAAGCTAGAACCACGAATCTTGAAAAGAATGGAGCAAGATTTAAGAGAAACTCTTCTTCTGTCTTCAAAATCTGAGAATGACGACGAGAAACACCACCATAATATGTTAGGCACTCCAGAACAATGAAGAATAGAAAAGGTTGAACCAACTATGAAAAGAATTTGAAGCGATTCTGGAGAAAGACATCTGACTGTTGAAAATTCATTCTTACGTCAAACTTTTAAATGAATTTGAGAATAGCTCCGGGAAAATAAGAAGAGTCAGGTAAGATCCTGGGAAAAGACCTGTGGGTTAGGGCCCACTCAAAAGAAACACCGTTGAAATAATTGCTTAGTAAGAGAGATTACACTGGTTGAATTACATGGCTTTAATGAGATAGCATCCTCAAAAGAACTTGAGTGAATTGAGAATGGAAAGTTGAATCTTCTGAGATATCTTCATCACTCCGGAATAATTGCATAGCGAGAAGTGAATGATTAAGAGATACACCAACATAAGAAAGCACTTGAAATGAGAAAAGGAATATGATCAACACCGAAAGCTTGAATTGAATCCACCGGAGAAGAAAAGAGAACGAAGAATAATAAACTTGAAGAGTATCTTCATGAGAACCACTGGGTAAGAACATTGATTGAAAAGAATGAAGAGACTTCACAAGAAAAAATGGATACTTGATTAAGAAATCTGCGTCCTTGAAGAAATAAGGGTGGGAGGGCGGGAAAACAAAGACAACTTGGAACGGATGAAGCAAACACCGTTGAGAAGAACTGATAATTGATCTTGCGAATGTTGAAGTGATCGGATCCACTTGAAGAGAGACACACCGGTTGAAAAAGAATTAACATGACAACCTCGATGATCAAGAAGGAGTAGTATTCACATAGCAATATGAGAACACCGTTTAGGAAAGGTATGGATTCCACATTTGACTTCGAAGCAACTCGAATACCACAAATAAAACAAAACAAAGGATTTGGCTTGCAGAATAAGCCGAAAACAAACATATGATAGATCCCATATCATATCATATGCCTGGTGGAAAGATATTCTAAGAGCTACTTGAATTCCCACTTATAAACTCCTGAAACTTTCTGGTTATGCAATCAGGTGTTGGGGATACAGGGGACACAAAATATATCACCCAAACTAACAATACCTAGATCCAGCTGTATCCATCCTTCAACACATAACCAAGAAACCTTCGGAAATTGTCTACCTCAACCTTCGAAAAGCATCCGTTATACGAGTTATGGCAATACTCCCGCACTCGCCTCAGTACTGGGCTATCAGGGTTATCTCACCAACAACTATACAAAAGAGATTTTCGATGTCGGCGTACTAAACTCAGGTATTCCAGAACTGCAACGATAAAATTATGACAACAACACCTCGGAGCTCAACTCCCCGGGACACCTCCACTAAAACCCCTGCTGACGGGAGGCAACCAAGACAATGTTGTCATCATAAAACCATCGGAACGATTCTAAGATACCCGCGTGATCCTAAATTTTTTATTTAGTGAAATTTGAGAAGAGAAGAGTCAAAACTCTATGTCAGGATGCCTTACCAGAGCGTTGAGGAGACTGGGAAGTAAAAAGAATTCCTAAACTCTCCGATATATAATTCCTAAATGACTCAAAACCTTCTTCTAGACACAACTCGGCCGCTAAAAATGATCAATCAGTGGGGGCTCCTAAGGTCGGGGAAGGCTCTGATTACCAACTTGTAACGCCCTCGATGCGGCTATATCTCCCACGTGTCGAAGCACGACTTAGAGGCATAACCGCATTGAAAGCAATGTCGCAAGTGAGGTAATCTTCACACAACCCAAGTAATACATAAGGGAAAAAGATACATAGTTGGCTTACAATCGCCACTTCACACAATTACATGAAGAAAGCATTACATCAAACAGATACAATCAAGGTCCGACTACGGAACCAAAATAAAAGAAGACTACCCCAAATGCTACACAGATCCCTGATCGACCCCAACTGGGCTCCACTACTGATCAGCTGAAACGAAACAACACAACGAACAAGATCTTCATCGAGCTCCTCCTTGAGCTCGGGTGCGTCACCTGCACGGTTTCATCGGCACCTGCAAACTGGTTTTGGAAGTATCTGGTGAGTCACGGGGACTCAGCAATCTCACACCCGTGAGATCAAGACTATTTAAGCTTATAGGTAAGGTAAAAGGTATGAGGTGGAGCTGCAGCAAGCGACTAGCATATATGGTGGCTAACAAACGCAAATGAGAGCGAGAAGAGAAGGCAAAGCACGGGCGAACAACTATGATCAATAAGTGATCCTGAACTACTTACGTCAAACATAACCCCAACAACCGTGTTCACTTCCCGGACCCCGCCGAGAAGAGACCATCACGGTTACACACGCGGTTGGTGTATTTTAATTAAGATCAACTTCGGGTTTTCTACAACCGGACATTAACAAATTCCCATCTGCCACATAACTGTGGGCATGGCTTTCGAAAGTTCAAACCCTGCAGGGGTGTCCCAACTTAGCCCATGATAAGCTCTCGCGATCAACGAAGGATATTCCTTCTCCCCGGGAAGACCCAATCAGTCTCGGAATCCCGGCTACAAGACATTTCGACAGCAATAAAACAAGTCCAGCAAAACCGCCCGATGCGCCGACATCCTGATAGGAGCTGCACATATCTCGTTCTCAGGGCAACACCGGATGAGCAGTCCGTACAACTAAAACCAAGCCTCAAGTTTCCTTGAGGGGGCGCTGCAAAGGGCTCTAGTTCGGACCAACACTTAGACAAGCATTGGCCCGGGGGGGGGGGGCTGAATAAAGATGACCCTCGAGAGAGCGACTCCCAAGGGAAAAGTAGGTGGTGGTGAGGCAAATGGTAAAACCAAGGTTGGGCCTCGCTGGAAAAGTCTTATTCCAAGCGAACTGTCAAGGGGGTCCCATAAATCACCCGACCGCGTTAGGGATGCAAAATCCGGGAACATAACACCGATATGACGGAAACTAGGGCGGCAAGAGTGGAACAAAGCACCAGGCATAAGGCCGAGCCTTCCACCCTTTACCAAGTATATAGATGCGTTAATTAAATAAGATATATTGTGATATCCCAACAAGTAAACGTGTTCCAACAAGGAACAACATCTCCATGTTCCAACAAGGAACAAACTTCATCTTCACCTGCAACTAACAATGCTATAAGAAGGGCTGAGAAAAGCGGTAACATAGCCAAACAACGGTTTGCTAGGACAAGGTGGGTTAGAGGCTTGGTTTAACAATATAGGAGGCATGATAAGCAAGTGGTAGGTATCGCAGCATAGGCATAGCAAAAGAGCGAGCAACTAGCAAGCAAAGATAGAAGTGATTTCGAGGGTATGGTCATCTTGCCTGAGATCCCGCAAGGAAGAAGAACGAGTCCATGAAGAAGACAAACGGACGGAGTCGAACGAATCCTCACAACTCCGGAACGGAATCGAAGCTAACGAGAGAAGCTCCCCGGAAACAATCAAACAACATAGTAAACAACCATCACATGAACATGGCATGATGCACAACCAAGTATGATGCAAGTCCGGATTAATGAGGCATGGCATGGCAAAGTGCAACATACAACGCTACAAATTAAGTGGAGCTCAATATGCAACGAGTTGCATATTGACAAAACACCGCATTTAATTACTTAGTTCTCTCCCGTTTATATAAGCAACAAAATTAAATGTTGTTAAACATGGCAAGTGGGTGAAGCAAATGAATACTACCTATCTAGGCAAGTTTAAATGAGGCCGGAACAACAAACAACAAGTCCGGAAGAACCTCGTATGCATATTTGGATTTGGTACTGTTCTGCCATATACATAATTTTATTGTTGTTAAACAGCAAAATAAAGTGCACCATGTTAAACTAGGCATTTTTCTACCCCATTTACATATAAAGTTTATTTAAATCGGAGCTACGGTTATTAAGTTATGAAATAAATCATTTTAACATGGCATTTGAGCAAATTTAAACAAACATCATTTTAATCATTTCAAACATGGATGAAAGCTGCATATTATGAAACTAGACACAATTTTAAGCATTTTTCATATATTAAGTTTTTACATATGATGCACCGTTTGTGAGTTATTATATGCATGAACTCAAGGGGTTTTCTGCAAATCTGCAATACTCTGGATAATTGGACAAATTCGCAGGGCCCGGAAAAAAACATGATATGGGCCAAATCTGGCTGGGCCAATAGGAGTAGGGGCGCTGGAGGCAGCTCACCCATGGGCTTTGGCCCGGTTCGGTGGAGGAGAGAGGCCAGCAAGGGGGCGCGCTAGGCCGGCCTGCCTGTGGCCCACGCGGGCGAGGCAGGGGAGCGCTGACGATGCGGTCAACGCAGCTGGGGCGCTGCGCTCTCGTATCTGAAGAACATAAGCAGCAGCAGCAGGTACAGGGAGACGGACAGCGGGACTTGGGCGCGACGCTGGAGATGGCGGGGCGGGACTTGGCGAGGCGACTGCAGGACTTGGCGCGGAGGCAGGTGGTCTCGTATGGGGTGGCGCGGCGCCCTGGAGGCAGGGACGAGGCCGACGACATGGGGCCGCGTCGGGTCCGTCGGAGATGACGACGGACAAAGCAAGGCCGCGACGGGAGCTGGGGCTTCGACCGGAATAACAGTGGTGGCGGCGCGAGGTCGAGGGGAACCGATTCCCGGCGGTGGGAGGTGAATCCTGTCCCCGGAGATGGGTCTAGATGGTGCCGGACGAGCTCAAGCTCCGGGCGCCATGGCGTCGTTGTTCCTGTCGACAAGAGGGAAAAAGCAAGAGGTCAGAGAGGGGAATGGAGAGCAGAGGGAAGGGGAAGCAGAGGGAAGAGGGAGAGGCCTGGCTGCGGTCCGGTTGCCTGCTCCGGCGAGGAGTTGCAGGCGCGAAGAGGTCCGGCGAGGAGCTGCAGGCGCGAAGAGGAGTTCGGGCAGGGGGGATCGGGTGCTGGTGATTGAAAGGGGAAAAACGAGGGAGGCAGGCGCTGGGGCGCTGCGGGAACGAGGGGAGAGATGCTCGGGGACGCGGGGCTGCTGATGTTGTCGCCGGTGGCGTGGACGGGCAAGGCGTTTGGGAGGTGCTCAGTGGTCACGATCCATTCGGGATCGAGCAGAGGGGGGAAGAGGAGGATCGAGTAGAGGAGGGAAGAGGAGGCACGGCCTCGGGCGCTAGTTGGGGGAGATGGATCTGGGAGGATCCCGAGGTGGGATTTGAGTGCGGCGACGGCGATGGGTGGATGGGACAGGAGGCCTAGGTTCTAGGGTTTGCAAAAAATGACTAGGGGGTGGACTATATATATATATACGAAAACGGGATGATTTTGATCCTCCGATCGTGATCGGATGGTCCGAAATAAATAGGTTAGGGAGCCCAATTAACAAAACGGAGATGTTTTGTAGACGTTAGGGGATGATCCGGACACAACGGTGGCGACTGCCCGGGTCGGGTTCGGGCAATTTTCGGACGCGCACGCGAAGTGGTTTGAGAGAGGTAGACAGAGACAAAGGGCTTGACAAAAGACCAACAAAGACAAAGAGGGAAACGGCAACTACGAACGGCTGCAAGTTTTATGAAAACATGCAGATGCAATGCGCATGATGCTATGAGATGAGATGCATGACATGAACAAAATGCAAAACAAAAAAACAAAAACCCAACCACGGAGGAAATAATATAAGACATCGCCGGAAATGGCAAGAGTTGGAGTTACGAATATGGAAAGTTGTATCCGGGGCGTTACAGTGCAGATGGCGGAGGTGCCGTGCATTCGGTACTTGATCGGTTGGATCACAAAGACGTTCGACTACATCAACCGTGTTACTTAACGCTTCCGCTTTTGGTATACGTGGGTTCATGGACACACTCTCCCCGCTCGTTGCTATGCTTCTCCTAGATGGATCTTGTGTGATTGTAGGATTTTTTTTTGAAATACTACGTTCCCCAACATGTCTCTCCCACCATAAATACCAAGAGGTTATCGCGATTAGTTCACGTGCATTCTGGCAACCTAATATAGATAGTTCTTGGTGCGGCATAAGAAGTAAGAATTCAAGAACCGCCTCACCCGCATGATCAATAACACAAGCGTTCTTAAATACCTCATACATCCCCACCTTACCCCAAACCTCTTTTGCCTTCTGACACATAAACAAGATGTGTTTTTTATCTTCTTGCCTATTCGAGCATGATGGACAAATGGGCGAAACTTTCATATGTCTATTGGCAAGCGTAACACGACACGGTAGAGTTCCATGGAATGTTAGCCAAATAAATATTTTTACCTTTGCCGGACACGATAATTTCCAAATCTTACCCCAAATACGATTGACATTGATTCGACCCATATCATTAGTATATTGCAATTTCCTCCCGTGTTGTTGGTTCCATTCCTCCAAATAAGCTAAACGAACAGCGAATACACCATTTTTTGTATAGCTCCAGGCAATGAAATCCGACATATTATGCATAGAGAGGGGAATCACGAGGATCCTTTGCACATAAATTGGCCAGAAAGTTTGTCTCACCAAATCTTCATCCCAAAAATTCGTGATTGGATCAATAAGATTAGCTACCTTTGACAGAAGTTGCCCACCTCTAGGAGTAATAATTTTCCTATTCACACAATTCAGAATCCATGCATCTCTCCAAATATCGATGTTTTGTCCATTTCTGACTCACCAGATATAACCATTTCTCAAAGAGTTCACTCCCACCATAATGCTTTGCCAAGTAAAAGAGGATCCCTTCTTTAAACTTGCGTTCATCAAATCTCCCTCAGGGAATTATTTAGCTCTCAAGTTGGTTGCACATAAAGATTCAAGATTATCAATAAGATGCCACGCTTGTTTATCTAGTAGCGTCAGGTTGAAACAGTGTATATCTCGGAAGCCCATACCTTCTTGATCTTTTGGAATACACATTTTCCACCATGCCATCCAATGCATCCTCTTCTGATTGTCCTCGTCCCCCCACCATAATTGTGACACCGCGTCAATAATTCCTTTGCAATATTTTTTAGTAATTTTAAAGACGGACATGACATAGCTGGGGATGGGTTGTATAACAAATTTGAGCAAAATTTCTTCCCTCCAGAGGATAACAATTTTTCCTTCCATCCACTAATTTTCATAATAATTCGACCGATCAAGAACTGGAAACAATCACTTTTGTCCATGCCCACATTGGTCGGCAAACCCAGGTATTTGTCACTGAGGACTTCAGTCATAATATTTAGAATTGTACATATTTGGGCCTTGTCTTCCACTTTAGTATTGGGAGTAAAGAATATACTAGATTTTTTAACACTAACCATTTGCCCCGAGGCAGCACAATACGAATCCAAAAGTGAATTCAACGCCTCCGCACTCATGGGATTGGCTCGCATAAGGATAAAAGAGTCATCAACAAAGAGGAGATTATAAATTGATGGGGCATCTCTGCAAACCTTTATACCAGAAAATTTTCCATTCTCCTCTGCATTAGCTAAAAGGGTAGTCAAACCCTCTATACATAACAAGAATAAGTAGGGAGAAAGAGGATCTCCCTGCCTCAATCCTCTAGTTGGTTTAAAACTCTCCGTCTCTTCATCATTAATACGGACCGGGTACTCCACAGAGGATACACATTTCATAATTAAATTCACCCAAATCTCTTTAAAACCAATTTCAGCATAATTTCCTTTAAGAAACACCACTCCACTCGGTCATATGCTTTCTGCATATCTAAGTTGATGGCACACAAACCCTCTTTACCCACCCTTTTGTTCTTTATTGTACGGAAACATTCATAGGCCACCAAGATATTGACTGAATCAATCTTCCAGGAACAAAGCCACTCTGAGTTGGGATAATAATATCTGATAGGATTATCTTTAGACGAGCAGCAATCATTTTTGAGATAACCTTGTACACCATATTGCATAAGCTGATTGGTCTAAATTGAGTTACGTTTTCAGGAGAGATAATCTTTGGGATCATTACAATTGCAATATCATTCCACCCAGTTAGTATAGAATACGTATTTACCACTTGAATAACCTCTTTGGTCAGGTCATCTCCCAACATAGACCAAAATCTTTTGTAAAAAATAGCATGGAGGCCGTCAGGACCTGGCGCTTTTAAATCACCAATATCAAATAGGGCCTTTCGAATCTCCTCGGCTGTATAGGGGGTGAGAAGAGCATCATTCACTTCATCGGTCACTTCTCGTTGGACAAGAGATAGAACCTCCGAGTTAGGATGGGAAACTTCTGATGTAAAAAGGTTTGAGAAATACGCCATAATGTGATTCTTCATCTCTGTACCATGCACCCAAACACCATTATCGTCAACTAATTTTTTAAACTGATTTCTTTTCTTTCTAGCCGTCGCCTCATTATGAAAAAAAGGAGGTGTTACGGTCCCCATGCAATAGCTAGTTTGCGCGACCACATTGTAGCCAGTAAATCTCCTCTTGTTCCAACATATTTTCAATGAGGACAAGAATCTCCTTTTGTCGCGCTTGAGACTCGGCACACATAGGTCCCCTCCGCAGCCTTTCTAGTTCTTTTTTAGTTTGTTAATTTTTTTCTGTCCCTTCAGAATATCGCGATCCCAAATATGCAGATCCGCATGCACCGACCGTGTACGCCCACCAAGAGACGACCCAATACCCATCATCTTTTCTTTATTCCATGCTATATGTACAATTTCTACAACTGTCTCTTCTTTGAGCCATCGAGCTTCAAATTGTTTTGCTCGACCCCTTGGGCGATTAAACATATTCACATCAAAGTAATATGTATCCAGGATGAGGGGTCGATGATCAGAATGCACGTGTTCTTCATTTGTGATCGCAGCCCGAGGAAATTTATTCGCCCAGTCCATATTGCAAACTGCACGGTCAAGTCTCTCCCTAATTTTGCCTCTCCTCCGAGTGAAGAGATCGCCAATACATCACATATCCTCCAGACCACACTCTTGCAAACAATTACGAAAAACTCTCATCAGAGCGTTAGGTCTGGCGTTACCGCCCTCCTTTTCAGAAGAAAGTAAAATTTCATTAAAATCACCCAAGACTACCCAGGGGTGTTTGCCCTTACAATGTAAGTTTCGAATATCATCCCAAGACAAACTACGCTCACTCCAGCACGGACGACCATAAAACCCTGTAAAACGCCATTGTACAATATCCTCATTCATAAATAAAATATCAATGAAATTATCTGAGACATAATTCAAAACAACTTTATTTATCTTATGTCTCAAAACAACTTTATTTATCTTATGATAAAACAAAACAAGGCCATCGGCCCGACCATCGCTCTCCACTACAAACATCCAATCAAAATTTAAAACATGATGCAGCTCATCGGCTTTACATTTATTCAAGTGAGACTCCGGAAAAAAATCACATCTGCCTTAGTACGCCCTTAGAGCTCCAAGAGCTCTCGAACTGCCGTGGGAGAGAGCATACCATGGCAGTTCCATCCTAGGATTTTCATTTGGCCCCGGCGGACCTCCTCCTCGGAGGCCGCCGATGCGCCATCATCTCCAACCGACTCCCTACTCTGCTGCATATACGCCTCCTCCTCCTCCTCCTCCTCCTCCTCCTCCTCCTCTGTCTCCTTAGCTACATGTGTTAGTATCCCATCCCCATCATTCATAGTTACCACTCTGCCCGTACAAACTCGCTTGGAGGACACATTCAAATCACCATACAGGATGCGCTCATAGCTCTCCATCTCTTTCTCAAAAGAAAAGTCTAATTCACTACATGTTGGTCTAGAGTCGGATGGGATTCTCCTCTTTTTACCTATAGTTACCTTATGGGCATTCTCTGCTCTCTCAGAAACTCCCACATTTTTTCCTTTCCTCCCCTTCCTCTTTTGCTTGCCCTACACTGAGTTTTTTTCCAGCATTAAAAGTAAACGCCACATTATCATTTGTTGTCTCCTGAGCAGCCAGCCTAGCAGCAACAGCCCCTGAAAGAGCCTCCAGCACACCGGGCATGAATAATAGCCCATCATGTTTAGCAACAGTTGTAGCTGCACCCTGTAAATGGCTGCCTCCACCCATCAGATGGATCCCCTGGCCCTGGCCAGTAGGACATCCACTATGGCTAGCAGCAGCAACCAGCGCCTTTGGCATAGTTAGGTGCTATCGGCCGCAGCAGCTCGTGGCCCTCCTGGCCATGCAGAACACCTGGATGGGTCCAGCCCAGCACCACCAACCCTTGGCCCTCCTGGCCAAGGTTAGCAGTGGCAGCCGGAGCCACTACCCGGTCCGCCTGACCGGGAGCAGCACCAAAAGGAGCCGGCGGACGAGCCACAGGAACTCGGCCCTCCTGGCCGAGTGGGAGGCCCCCCTGGACAGGACCACCAGAAGCCAAGGCAGCCATCGTCGAGGATGCCACGGCGCCCTTGTCCGTCACCGTGAGATCACTCCCGGATTTGGTCACGTTGACCACAATTCCTCTGTGGCCCTAGACGTGTTGTTGCTGCTGGAGCCGGCAAACAAAAGAGATCTGAAAGTGCGTTATATCAACTAGAGGGGGGGGGGTGAATAGGCGATTTTCATGAAATTCTTCACTGAGGAATTTGCTAGTGAGGAAATTTCTTAGCAAAGAACTACTTGCAGTGGAATAAGTATTCAGAAGTAAACATAACAGAATACATGCATGGTCATCATGATGAAATGAAGACAAACACGGAGTACATAAAGCGTAAGCACATGATAGCACAAGATGAAGACAAACAGACTGAAGAAATTGAACTGAGGAAATATAGAAAGTCTTCAGTCAAAGTCTTCAAACACAGATACGAACAAGCACACAACATAGTAATGAGGAAATGAAAGTGTTGAGTAAATAGAACCAGTTGGCTTGGTGAAGACAATGATTTGGTAGGCCAGTTCCAACTGCTGTCTCAGTTGTACATCTGGTTGGAGCGGCTAGGTATTTAAACCTGAGGACACACAGTCCCGGACACACAGTCCTCACCATATTCTCCTTGAGCTAAGGACACATAGTCCTCGCCCAATCACTCGGGGTAAGTCTTCAGGTGACTTCCGAACCTTTACAAACTCGATCACTCGGCGATCCACAATTCCTCTTGGATGCTCTAGACCATGACGCCTAACCGTCTGGAAGAAGCACAGTCTTCAAAGGTAACAAGTGTTGGATCCACGCAGGATCAATCTCTTCTGTGATGCTCAATCACTTTGGGTTTGTAGGTGTTTGGGTTTGGGTTTTGGATTTTCCTCACTTGATGATTTTCGCTCAAAGTCCTCGGAGGGTGGGATGCTCTCAAATGACAAGTGTTAGTTTCTCGCGGAGCAGCCAACCAGATAGTGGTTGTAGGGGGCGGCTATTTATAGCCTAGGGAGCAGCCCGACATGATAAGACATAAATGCCCTCAGTGATATGACCGTTAGGTGGGTAGATATTTTGGGACAGCTGGCGCATAGCACAATAACGGTCGGGAATATGAGGTACTAATTCCTCAGGGCTATCATGTTCCTCACTGTGTAGGCAATCCGCACTGGCGAATTCCTAACTCCTCAGTCAGAACAAAGTCCTCAGTGACCAGAAGAACTGCGTCTCTGTGATTGAAGAAATTGACTGAACTGTATGAGATTTCCAATGGCTTCACTCGAAGGGATTGGTAGGTGTAGGATTTTGAGTTGAGCATCACATGGAAATTTTTCCTTAGTATTTCCTCGACCCCCTTTAACAGTACGGTGTTTCCTATGACTCAAGAAAGAGAAAATGAAACTACGAAAACAAAAGTCTTCATGCTTCATGTTCCTCGAATGAATACCAAGTCTTCAAGGTCACACCAATTTCTTCACTTTCAAAGTCTTCAGAATACCAAAGTCTTCAGTCGAAGAACTTCAATTTTAGGGGTCGACTTTCTCTATAAATATCAAATTCCTCATAGACTTATAGACATGTGTACACTCATAAACACATTAGATCCTTAACCTATAAGTCTTCAATACACCAAAATCACTAAGGGGCACTAGATGCACTTACAATCTCCCCCTTTTTGGTGATTGATGACAACATAGGTTAAGTTTTCAACGGGGATAAACATATGAAGTATAAATACTGATATTGAGGAATTTGATTGCAAGATATAGAAGAACTCCCCCTGAAGATATGCATAGTGAGGAATTTGCTTTTGAAGCAATGCACACTTGAAGAGTTGAATCATGGAGATCTCCCCCTATATCTTGTAATTCATACACGCATTTGACATATGAAGAATTTGAAATGCATGATGAAATATGGTGACTGATGTAATTCAGCATGCGTGCAATAATATTAACGAGGAATAAGCATGCAGAAAAACGTAGCAGAAGTATAAGACCACCATCGGGTTTAAGTTTACAACTCGATCCAATAAAAGTTTCAGAAGAACGAGAGTTGTAACTTAGCAAAAAAAACGCCCATATAATGGACCCGCTTGAAGACTAACTCAGATTTCTCCCCCTTTGTCATCGAATGACCAAAAAGGGTCGAAACTAAGGACTAACGCCCCTGAAGATAATCAAGTTGATGAAGGAGCGCCAACGTTGTCGGGGTCGGTTGTTGAAGTAGGGCCTGCCGCTGTGTCGTCCAAGTCTTCATTTTCATCAGTGTCACGCGATGAAGAATAGGAGCTGGCCACCAAAGAAGGAACGTTGACCTTCTTGTATTTTTTTGGAGGAGGTGCAGACCAGTCAAAGTCTTCCTTGAGACCCATTTTCTTCAGATCTTCAGCACTGTAGACATGAGAGAGAACAACCCAGGTGCGGTTGAAGGTTTCATGGAGGTAGTAGTGGTTTTTCTTCACTGCATTGTGTGTTGAAGTCATGTTGTGAAGAATTGAACCAAACTGACGCTTGACCCATTTATGATTGCGATCAACCTTCTAATGAAGACTAAGGAGTAACTCACGATCAGTCATCACCCTAGGTGCTGTGGCTTGAGGATTTTGCTTGGCATTGTTGGCCGCAGAGTCATGTGTGGCAGAGTCATCATTGGTGAAGTAGGATGCAGCCTTGCGAAACTGACCATCCAATGGACGAATACCTTCATCTATCACAGCAGCGGCCTTGCCTTTGTCATCAGCTGAGGAAAATGTCCTTTTGAGGACTTCAATTGGAGGCAAGTAGCTGCAGTGGTTCAGAGTGTCAGCTTTGTAGTTGAGTGAAGACCTTGTCCTGATGAATCTCATAATCCATGGCGCATAAGGCTTCAGCTCAAATGGTGACATTGCAATATTGGCCAGAGTCCTCATGAAGAAATCAAGAAAGTTGACGGGAACGCCATGAATGATATTGAAAAGCAGATTCTTCATGATGCCAATGACTTCTTCATCATTTGAGTCATGGCCTTTGATAGGACTCATTGTCTTTGTCAGAATGCGATAGGCAGTCCGAGGCACATACAGTAATTCCTTGACGAGGAAATTGGTTCGAGGGGCCTGCCCTGGCTTCAAAGGCTTCATCAAAACTTGCATGTAGTGATTTGAAAGCTCAGGTTCACTATAGACACAACGTGCATCTTCAAGGGGAGGACTGAGTGGTAGGGCACGAAGCAATTCAGACGCTGGTGCCTTGTAATGAGTGTTCTCTGTCATCCAGTCCAGCACCCATGAATTCACATCTTCAGAGTCGCCTGTGAAGTGCAACATTGCATAGAACTGAAGAATGAGTTCTTCATTCCAATCACAGATGTCAGTGCAAAAGTTTAGTAGCCTAGCATCATGAAGAACACTGAGGACTGGCTCGAAGCACGGCAGAGACTCCATGTCTACGTGAGGAATATGTGCATGATCGAAGACTTTGTCTTTGTTGAACAACACTGAGGAATAAAAATTGGCTTGACTAGCAGTCCAGAAACGCCTCTTCCTTATGCGAGCAGAGTCATATGGATTGTAATCAGTGAAGAATACGTGCTCGCCAAGAAGTCTTCAGCCTTGAACTTTTGCTTCCCTGAGAACGGGTCCTTTGGCTTTGGCAGAGGGGTGTCAGCGAGTTGCATCACAACCTCCGGAATCGCGAGCTCAGGTTCTTCAGGCTGAGGAATTTCTGGTTCCTCTTCAGGTGCGGTATGTGTTGTCACACTCTCAGCAGCAGCAGTTTCTTCAGCACTAGTGGCTGGAATGTCTTCACGGACAGATGAGGTGGGATGAGTTTCTTCAGAGCCCATTTGAACTGTTGGTGCAGGGGAGTGAGGAATTTGCTGTAGTGGGGTGAAGAGTGGAGAATTGGCATGCTGACTTTCCCAAAAGTCACCATTCATTACTGGCGTTGTGCTTCCAATATCCACGTCTTCATCATCCAATTCTTCAACACCAGCCTCTTCAGCTGTGAACTGAGGCATTGGTGATGATACAACAGGTGTTGAAGGGATTGCATCCACTTCAATTTCCTCATCAATCTGCTCTGACGAGGCAGCAGATTGAGGTTATTCATTAGATCCGCTTGGGATCTCATATTCTTCACCAAAAGGAACAAGGTCCTTTGATGGCATGGTGGAAATTGGAACAACATCGATCGGATTTTCAAAAGAGCTGGTCATAGGCTTCATCTTCTTTGGAGCTGAAGATTCTGAAGCACTTGATGCTTTCCTTTTCTTCACTGCAGCTCGTTCTGCAGCCTTGGTCTTCTTCACATCTGATGCAGATGGAAGGATAGGAGTTGGTGTAGGCGCGGGAGGAGCTGAGGAATCTGTTTGAATTTCCTCAGGCGCAACTGATGTAGTTGCCCTGACTTCTTCAGTTTCTTCAGGCGCACCACTAGTGGATGCCCTGGCAATTTCTTCAGCGGCTGGAATGGAGTCATCAGCCCTGGAACTAGCATTTTCTTCAGTAGCCTGAAAGTCATCAGCGGTGCTGGCATGTTCTTCAGTTGGCTGAGCAGAAGCTTCAACCTGAGGAACTTGTTGTTGCGATGGGGCTGCAACAGTTGTGAACTTCTCAGTCAGTTTCACAAACCTGACTTTGGCTCCTTTCCAATCAGCATAGTATGAGTTGCATTTGTCGCTGAGGGTTTTGATTTCAGACTGAATTTTGATGAGTTCATCACTCGTCATTTTGACCATGTTGGTCTTCAGAAACTTTTCTTTCTTGTACTGGACCTTCTTGATCTGCCTGGCTTGATCATATTTCCATTTCTCCTCTTGGATGAAATGAGTCAGCATGTGATTTTAACCAGGTGTCAACTTGAAGTCAGGCATAGGAGTATTTGGGTCCTTGTGCCAGAGATCAATGTAGTCTTGGATCGCCCTTGGATCCAACAGCAGCGACACAAGTGTGCCTTTGGCTCTAGCGGCCCTAACTTGTCTGTCTCTGATGATTTCTGCAAGTTCATCATCATCAGCTTCATCTTCTTCAGGCGGCTCTTGAAAGGCGACCTGTTTCTTCTTGGGACTTGGCCGAGGACCTCGTCCAGCAGTTGCCTTGGTCTTCAGCAGAGTGGGGCCAGATGAAGAATTTGGTGCAGCTGAGGAAGTTGCTGAGACACCAGAGGCAATGGAGATGCCTGCAGTCCTTTGGCACGAGGCCAGATGCGCAGGTGCTGAGGACTTTGTCGGAACAGCTGAGGACTTTGGAGGAGGTGCTGAGGATTTTGAAGGAGCGGGAGCAGCTTGAGGAATTCGTCTTGAAGATTTTGAAGTGCCTGGCCGTGAGGGCGCAACTGAGGAACTTGGCCGTGAGGGCACTGTTGGTGAAGCACTTGGCTTACGAGCAGGCTTCGGCATAGATTTCCTCGGCTTTACAGAGGCCTCAGTGGCAGCAGTAGCAGCAGAGTCTTCATTGAATTTCCTCACTGCTTCTTTGGCTTGTCTTGCCAATTTGGCTTGGTGCTTTGCCCATTCTTCAGGAAAATCCTCACCGCGTTTGATGGTAGTGGGATCTGCCTCTTGGCCAGGTGCCAATGGGGCTCTTGGGCATGGAGGATTTAGTGCGAATTTCTTCATATACTTTGGGGTTACATATCTGTATTCACTCCATCATGTGCCCATCTCCGTGCAATCCTCTGAATACACACCTTGCGCTGATTTTTGTTTTCTTTGCCAAACTTGGCCTCATCAGGTGTGCAGTATTCTTTGTAAATGTCCTCAGGTATTTCAAAAGCAGTCATGACCTTAGGCCTCTTTCCTCCATTCTGCGGCTTCTTACCATCTGCCATATTCTTCAGCTGAGGAATTTGAACAATCGAATTCTCTGAAGAAGTATGCAATTTCTCTTCGAGGAACGCTGCAAATGAGTTAAGTTGATGAGAACCTAGAGATTCAGCAGCGGACATGAGTACCTGTGAACAGAGTATAGTTGCGAGGAATTTGGAGAGGTCATATGCGTTCTCAGAAGGTTTTTCAAAAAGAACAAGTTTGAGGAATTTGACTAGATGAGTCTTGAAGAATTTCACTAAGCGTGCTTTGTCTTAGGTTCCAGAGTTGTATAGATCAAAGATCCACACAATTGAGGAATCTTGAAGAAAAATGATGCTTAGAGAAACGAATCAAGAACAGATGACTTGTGAGGTGTTTTGTGTGTGAGGATTTGAATAATAAAACACCTTTGAAGATTTTGTAGAAAACTTCCGAATTAAAGAGGGCAGTAAAAGTAACTTTTAATTACCCTGAATGAAGAACACGGCAAACACAGAGATGAAGAAGTGAAGTTCGTCGGTGTAGATCTTCCACGCCCTAACTTGGCGGAGGAAGACATCTATGGTGGCGGCGGAGGTGAAGATTTCCGCGGTCGGCGCGAGTACGACGGCGACGAGGTCGAGGCAGTGAAGCTCTTCCTCACCGGCGACGATGGAGTAGCGGAGGTGCTAGGGTTTGGGAAGCTCGAGCGGGAGAGAGAGATCGAGCGGAGTAAAGGAAGTGAGGAAGGGGTGAGGGGGTATTTATAGTGGCAGTGAAAAACTGTTCGCCCGAAGATTTGGGACAAACGTGCCCCTAACCCTTCTCCTTCGCACGACATGTGTCACCCACGTACTGTGAAGTGGAGATCGTGTTAGATCGTGGGTGAATAGAATAATGCATCGTGGGTTGCGGAACGGTTTGAGCGGCAAAACCGAAAATTTGGATAAGATTAGTTTTAACGTTCCGTTCGCAATTTCTTCAGCTGATAGGGACACAGTGAAGATTTTGAACAAGTTTCAAATAGAACGCACATGAAGAATTTGTGAATAGATTGGATTGAGTATAGCATAAAGGGGAAGGGTCCGATCACATTCACTTAGCAGAAAAACCAACTTGAAGAGATAGCCATAAGTGAATGTTGTAGAGGACATAAACTCATATATATATATATATAGCCAATGAAGAAAAACAACGGAAACAGTGAAGATTTTGCAAAGTTGAAGAATTTGAACAGCTGAGGGATTTTAAAAAATTGAGGAAAAACTCAAATTGAAGATTTTCAACTTTTTGTGGTGGCGTGACCCACCGTATAAGAATGATGATTTCAGACACCGCATACAATTTTCGCAGGGTTTTGAGAATCAAATTCTTCATTAGTTTCTTCACACTTAGAGTGTTATTCTTCATTGATTGAAGAAAAACGTTTCTTCATGTGTTGCACATCTAAGTCATCAATTGTGCATAAGTGTTAGGATGAGTGCCTTTTCTAAGTACATTCGAAGACTCTAAGATATTTAGCTCACACCGCAACTTGCTAAATCTCTTCTCATCCAAGGGCTTTGTGAAGATATCGGCTAGCTGTTCTTCAGTCTTCGCATGCTCAATAGAAATGTCGCCCTTCAACACATGATCGCGAAGAAAATGATGATGAATTTGAATGTGCTTTGTCTTCGAGTGATGAACTGGGTTGTGAGCAATCTTGATGGGACTCTCATTATCACAGAGGAGAGGCACATTCTTCACGTTGATGCCATAGTCCTTGAGTGTTTGCTTCATCCATAGCAGTTGAGCACAACAAGAACAAGCAGCAATGTACTCAGCTTCAACAGTAGACAATGATACACAGTTCTGTTTCTTCGAGGACCAACAGACTAAGGATCGTCCGATGAAATGACATGTACCAGATGTTGACTTACGGTCCACACGATCACCAGCATAGTCAGAGTCAGAATATCCAATGAGATCAAAATCCGAGCCCTTGGGATACCATAATCCTAGTGTTGGTGTGTGAGCTAGATATCGAAGAATATGCTTCACAGCCTTATGGTGTGATCCCTTCGGTGCAGCTTGAAATCGGGCACACATGCAAACACTAAGCATTATATCTGGCCTAGATGCACATAAGTACAATAAAGAGCCAATCATGGAGCGGTATACCTTATGATCAAAGTCAATACCATTTTCATCAGTGCATAGTTGACCATTTGTGGGCATAGGAATTTTGATGCCTTTGCAATCTTGCATGCCGAATTTCTTCAGGACATCCTTGAGGTATTTCTCCTGAGATATGAATATGCCGTTGCGCTGTTGACGAATTTGAAGACCTAAGAAGAATTTCAACTCTCCCGTCATAGACATTTGATATTCTTCACTCATCATATAGGCAAATTCATCACTATAACGTTGGTCAGTACAACCAAAGATGATATCATCAACATATATTTGGCACACAAACAGTTCACCATCATAAGATTTAGTAAAGAGAGTAGGACCGAGTGAACCGGGTGTGATGCCGTTCTTCATGAAGAATTCCTTCAAAGTATCATACCACGCCCGTGGGGCCTGCTTGAGGCCATAGAGGGCCTTATTGAGTCTGAAGACTTTGTCAGGATTCTTTGGATCTTCAAAACCTGGGGGTTGAGCAACATATACTTGTTCCTCAAGCTTACCATTGAGGAATGCACTTTTCACATCCATTTGATATAAGATGATATCATGATGGTTAGCATAAGCAAGCAATATGCGAATAGCCTCAAGTCTAGCAACAGGTGCAAAAGTTTCTTCGAAATCAATTCCTTCAACCTGTGTGTAGCCTTGAGCTACTAGTCGTGCCTTATTCCTCACCACAAGGCCGTTTTCATCTGGCTTGTTGCGGTAGATCCATTTTGTGCCAATGATATTATGCTTGCGAGGATCTGGACGGTTGACCAGTTCCCAAATGTTGTTGAGCTTGAACTGATGTAATTCTTCTTGCATGGCTTGAATCCACTCAGGCTCCAGAAATGCTTCATCTACCTTAGTGGGCTCTGTGATAGAGACAAAAGCATAGTGCCCACAAAAGTTAGATAAGTGTGAAGCTTTTGAGCGTGTGAGAGGACCTGGTGCTTTGATGTCATCAACGATCTTCTCCACTTGCACTTCCCTTGCAACGCGAGGGTGAGCTAGTTGTCGTTGAGGAATTTGATCAGCATTTTCTTCAGCATCAATTTCTTCGGCATTTTCCTCAGGTGCATCAGCTCGACGTTCTTCACATTCTGGAATGAATTCTTCACCCAATTCTTCAGTAGGAATGACATCCTCAGTAGCCTTGAGCTTGATAGAATCCTCACGTGCTGGGTCATCTATCACAGAAGGTAGGTGCTCGTTTTGCGAGCCATTAGTTTCATCGAACCGCACATCTACAGTTTCAACAATCTTGTGAAGAACATTGT
The DNA here is from genome assembly GCA_032464435.1 of Aegilops umbellulata. Taxonomy (NCBI): domain Eukaryota; kingdom Viridiplantae; phylum Streptophyta; class Magnoliopsida; order Poales; family Poaceae; genus Aegilops; species Aegilops umbellulata. The sequence continues at coordinate 343,910,532 of CP136060.1, read as the reverse complement.
TGAAGACTCTGTAGGTGTGTGAGTCCTTCCCGTAACCAAGCATAAAACCTTCATGTGCTTTCGGTGCAAATTTAGAGTTGTGATGAGGATCTCTAATACAACATGTAGCACCGAAGACTTTGAAATAACTCACATTGGGTTTCTTGTTAGTGAGGAGTTCATAGACAGTCTTCTTGAAGAATTTGTGAAGATATACTCTGTTGATGATGTGGCACGCAGTATCAATTGCATCAACCCAGAAACGATGAGGTGTTTTGTACTCATCAAGCATAGTGCGAGCCATCTCAGCAAGAGTCCTGTTCTTGCGCTCCACGATGCCATTCTGTTGAGGAGTATAAGGAGCAGACAACTCATGAGTAATACCAAGTTCATCAAGATAATCATCGAGACCCTAGTTCTTGAACTCAGTGCCATTGTCACTTCTGATGTGCTTGATCTTCACACCAAAGTTGGTTGAAGCCCTCAAGGAAAATCGTTTGATGTCACAGCCCTAGAATTCTGCTTTGTAATTAGTTGCATCAGTGAGTGGCATCCATGCATCATGTTTAAATTCCATTTAAATGTGAATTGGGGAAAGTGGAAAGCCTCAGAGATCATTTCTAAAAATGATCAACATTAAAAATTGCTTCAAACAAACCCAAGAAAATGTTCCTGTTAAGCTATAAAAATATTGGCAAAAAATTAAAACTCAAACCAATATTTTTGGAGTCTCAGGGATATTTATTTTGGGCCTTTGAAATTAAATCAATAAGTATTTGACTTTTGGATTATATTCATTGTATATAGAATATATTTCAAAAGGCCCTGAAATTATTTATGTGCCTTTGGAAAAGTCCATCTAGCAACATAAATTATTCAGAGGATATTTGGCACTGTTTTGAATTTGTTTAAATTTCAAAAACAGTGGCAAAGTAAAAGAAAAACAAAACAGAAGAAAATAAAATAGAGACAGAAACCTACCTAACCTCACCTGCGGCCCAGCTTCTGTGCAGCCCAACCAGCCCAACACTGTAGGCCCAGCCCACCTCCTCCCCTTGTCTTCTTCCAGCTCGCGCCAGAAGGATTGGGCGCGTGGTCGCCGCGCGCTCGGCCACCTCCTGCTTCCTGCCGCCTCCCCGACGTCGCTCTGGACGCTCTGGACGATGCCACGCACACCCCCCGACCCCCTCGTCCTCTCCCCTCTCTCCCTGGACCTCTTTCCCCTCCTCTGCTCTCTCTCCCACGGCAACCCGAACGGATCCGTTGCCACCGTCGCCGCTTGCCGCGTCCACCGATCTCCCCACGCCCAGGTAGCTATCCCACGAGCTCCGCCTCGTTGCCACGCACCTCTACGCCGAACCGCAGGACCCCGGACGCCCTGAAGCCTCGTCCTCAAGCTCGCCTTCTCCGCACGGCCGCCAAACGCCATCGACAAATTCGCCGCTTCTAGGTCGACCCCGAGCCCACTGAGCTGCGCTTCGACCTCCCAGTGAGCCTCGCCGTTTTTCCCTCTCTCCCCAAGCCCGTTTGCCTCCCCTAGCTAGCCTAGCCACCGCGCCCGAGAGCTTCGCCCCGCCGGCCATGGCGCCACCGTGGCCATAGTCGCTACAGCTCGCGGACGTGCATCCCGTCATGCTCAGCGTGCTCCAAAGAAGCCATAGCACTGCTCACCTCTCTCTCCCGTACACCGTAGTGTCGCGCCAGTCGAGCCCGTGCTCCGGCCTCCGCTGACCTTGACGTCGTCATCGCCTCCGGCCATCCCATGATCTCCTGCGTGTTCCATTGGATGCGTGAGAGCCTGGGCTTCGCACCGGTGGTGCCCGCCGTCCGTTTGGTCGTCGGAGGGCAAGTTCCGATGCCCTCCACCTCGTCTGGCCGTCGCCGGCGGCCTAACCCTGGCCGGCTGACGTGTCCAATTAGGCTAAGCTAATTAGGCCACTAATTACCCTCCCCTGGGCCACTGACATGCGGGCCCTGCTGCCTAACTAACCAGCTAACGAAAATAGATTAAGATTAATCTAAACACGGTGGCCCCACGCGTCGGTGTTGACCTCGCTGACGTGGTTGCTGACCTGACCCCACCTGTCGGTGACTCAGACAGCGCAGTGTGACTGACCAGTGGACCCCACTGGTCAGGTTTGACCTGGTCAGCCGCAGTTGACCTGCTGAGGTCAGCATGATGCAATGCTGACGCAGTAATAGGTTTTTCTGGGTTTATTCTTACTCAGGAAATTCCAGAAAATAGTATAAACTTCAAAAATTCAACCATAGCTCCAAATGAAACAAATTATATATGAAAAATGATCAGAAAAATCCAATCTATCAAACTGTACACTTTTCATGCATGTTTAAACAACTTAACCTTGCTGTTTAGTGAAAAACATGATAATGCACTATTTAAATTCATAGTTTGAGTTTGGGATTGAACCTTTGGTTCAAAATGACCCAAACCCATCTGGTTGTAGTTGCATTAGGCCAACACACTCATATTACCATGTCATGAGCATGCATCATATTGTGCATTGCATTGATTGTGTTTCTTTCTTAGTTGCCGGTATTGCCCCCTCTCGATAGATGCGTTTTGACGATGAGATGATGACACCAATGAAGAGCTATATTATCTTCAGAAGTGCCAGGCAAGCAAAACCCCCTTGTTCATTTCGATACAATCCAACTCTCTCGCTCCTGCTCTCTTTTACTGCATTAGGACAACAATGATTCATGTGTTACTTGCTGCGGTAGTTGAACCCCTTATCCTCTGCATGACCTGTCATTGCCACAGTAAATAGATGAAACTCACTAATGAGTAGAAGTTGTTTGAGCCCTGATGTGCCTACTCATTCGTGCTTGTTTGTCATGCCTGCTACTGCTTAGAGTTGAGTCAGGTCTTATTCATCGGGGATGAATTGGAGGTGTGTAAACATGTCCTACTGTGTGTGAGCTAAGTGTGTGAACACGATTTGATAAAGGTAGCGGTGAGAGGCCATGTAGGAGTACATGGTGGGTTGTCTCATTGAAGCCGTCCTCAGGAACTGAGTTCTGTGTTTGTGATCCATGAAACAGTTACTACCATGCATTGGGCCCGAAACCAATGGACCCTCTCGACTTATTAACTGCCCTTGTCCTCTGTCCAGGAGTTGCAAGTAGTTTCTGGTGTTTGTAGTATGCTGGGGGCCACACACAGCGCTGACCATAGGGGTGGGCTGTGTTGCGGTAAGCACGTGGCACGATGTACCGGGCGCCCGTTTGGTGTCTCGGGAACCCTGCACACATCGTTTGGGGCTGTGAGCGAAACTCCGGCCGGATCTCCTCGCGGATCGAACCCGAATAGGCGATAAACCTAGACTAGAGACTTGTGTGGTTGGTCAGGTCGTGGTCGACTCCCTCGCCAGGCTTCCGCTTGAAGGTTGCCGAGATACACGACGTGTACATGGTGGTAAGTGGCGAGAGCGTGTGTGAAGAAGTACACCCCTGCAGGGTAACATCATCTATTCGAATAGCCGTGTCCGCGGTAAAGGACTTCTGGGTTGCCTATAACAGTTCATAGACAAGTGAAAGTGGATACTCTAAAATGCGCAAGATAAGCGTGAGTGCTATGGATGGCCTTCTCGTAGGGAGACGGAAGTGGATCCATAGTGGTGTATTGATATGGTGAATATGTGGACTCGTGTGCGCCACCTCAAAAGAGTTACTTGCACTCGTAGTTCAGGTTAGCCACTGAGTCAAAGCTGGCTTGCTGCAGTCAAACTCCACCACCCCCTTCATTGATACTGATGCATCTGTAGCTAGTTCTTATGTAAGTCTTGCTGGGTACATTTGTACTCACGTTTGCCTATTTTATGTTTTTGCAGAGAGACGTCAGTCTCACTAGTAGTTCCGTGTGGACTTCGACGTTTAGCTTGATACCTCAGCTACGATCTTATGCCCTCGGCAGGATCTGGTAGATAGTCAGGCTTCTCAGCCTTTTTCATTTGTAGATGTCTGTACTCACACATGTTAAGCTTCCGCATGTGCTTTGACTTGTATGCTCTGAATGTTGGGTCATGAGACCCATGATTGTAATATCTCGCTCCTCGGAGCCTAATGAATAAATACTTGAGTCGTAGAGTTATGTTGTGATGCCATGTTGTATTTACACATATCGAGCATATTGTGTGTATGATTGAAATGCTTGGTATGTGTGTGATCCGACAATCTAGTTGTTTATCCTTGGCAGCCTCTCTTATGGGGAAATGTAGTCTAGTGCTTTCCTTGAGCCATAGTAGTCCGCTACAGCCCGGTTCACCGGAGTCCTGCTAGCCCAGCACTACTGCTCAGGACACTTGACTGGCCGGCATGTGTTTCACTTCGTTCCTGTGTCCATCCCTTCGGGGAAATGCCACGCCGTGACATCCGGAGTCCTGCCTAGCCTGCTACAGCCCGGGTTACCGGAGTCCTGTTAGCCCAGTGCTACAGCCCGGATTCACACGCTGTTGACCGACATGCTCGAAGTTGATTCATGTATGCCTGTCCCCATGGGTTAGTGCTGCTTTGGGTTCACGACTAGCCATGTCGGCCTGGGTTCTCTGTCATATGGATGCTAGCGACACTATCATATACGTGAGCCAAAAGGCGCAAACGGTCCCGGGCCAGGTAAGGTGGCACCCGTGGGAATACTGTGCGTGAGGCCGCAAAGTGATATGATGTGTTACATGCTAGATCGGTGTGACTTAGGATCGGGGTCCTGACAGCGTTGGTATCAGAGCCTGACTGCCTGTAGGATTACCAAGCCAAACTGGTCGAAGTTGTGTCTAGAAATGCTTTAGTTATATAAGGGAATTGATTGTGGAAGGGAACATAAGGCTCTTTTTACTCCTTTACCTTATGCCTTCTGATCTGAGTCAACCTCTTCTCTTCTACGGGGATTAAGAACTAGGCCTTCTCATGTATCTATTAGGATGACGAGTTACTATGATAGAGACTTATAGGGTTGATGGATTTAAGCCCCAGTTCAGTTCTACTACTTTCGTGTGTTCACAGTTGGTCTCAGAACCTTGATATGATGTTGTTGAGTGGTTATGCCACCATTTTGCATGATGTCTCAAATCATTTTGTGCATTTACAGCTGTTATGCTGTCCGAGTCATCCCAGGTTTCTAAATAGTCTGATGCATTTGCAAATCCTTTCTCTCCGTTCCCGATGTCCTTTTTGGTCAGAATAAGCACACTAATCGGTCTGTTGAGGTACTCCGTTGCCTTGACATATATGTTGGAGTTAGTATTATGACCCTAGGTGTTTTAGGGAGTCACCTAGTAATCTAGCCATCTTTTGTGTTCCCGGTGTGATGATTCTGGCCACCATTCTCGAAAGCATCTCGTGATGCCATTTAGTAGTAGGTATTCTACTTCTGGGTTCTTGACCCAAGATTCACTTTACTTACCTCGTGTTGATAGTGTTGCTCGTACCTTTAGAATATTAGTAACCTTTGCATTAGTCCTCAAGGTCCGTGGTATTTCCTTCTTCCAAATACTATGAACCACTTATGGCAGAAGTTTGTTGGATCAAAAGATCACAATAAGAGTGCTCTTGATGAGTTCTCCATTCTGCATTGTGAATCTGTCAGTCCTACCTTTCTGCATGGATTATCTGGAAGAAATATGTTGAATTCGTTCGACATGCTAATCTATGCATCCACAACTCAGAAAGTTATATGTTCCTTGAGTTGTCCCTCCTTAGTTGTTTTCTGACCTTCGTCTATCAATTGATAGTCAGGAGTATGTGTGCATTCGTTCATCGATGCCTATTATTCTTGTGGTCCGTCAAGCCATTCTATTCTGGAATGACTAGGAGAAACAAACTCCAGTACCTCATCCATTTCTAGGATTGGGTCAAAGCAATTGTATTCCACAGATCAAAATGCCAGTCCAGCTTTTGATTCTGTTCTACCCTGAAGTATTACCGTCTTATGTCAAGAACGTCATGGGAATTGCACACCATCTTATGAACTCTTGATACAGTGATACTTCTTGCTATCATTATTCATTCCTCGGTCCTCGTGTTGTTGTAACCGGAATGCCGACAAGTGAACTATGATGTGTGAAATCAATACTCCTAGCAACCCTGTTGCTTGGTAGTTAATGGACAATAATATCATTCATAGCGTGTTCATTATTGGACCACTATTCCAAGATTGATTGTGCTACCTGGTCCATTTTCCTGGTGCACCCTTCGATCAACGAGTTAGGATTGTATCAATCCCTTGCTCTTATGATCATGTGGTCTTGCCTTGAAAAGCAAGATTGTTCTCGAGCTTAATAACATATCGGTGGTTCATGATTTTCCGAATATCTTCTCGGAAGTATTATCAGGTTGTCACCTGACCGCTATGTTGAGCTCGTGATCGAGTTGGTTTCTTGTAAACCACCCCATCTCCAAGAATCTGTGTTGGATACCCCTGAGCTAGTTGTTAAGCTAAACAACAACTTGGAGAGTTGGAAGATAAAAAGCTTTGCCGAATTTGGTTCTTTCTGAAGGGATATCTTTGTGTTTGTGTGCGTGTTGAAGAAAGATGATATCTTCACCAATTGGTCCACGTGATCAGTTGTTGGATCTATTGTCTTGTCAAAACTTTGACTTGAGTATGGGCTATCGTCAAGTCAAATCACAACCAATGATGTTCGTAATGTTGTCTTACTCGTGGTTGATCCCTCGAGCATACACCATTGCATATTTTGGTCTGACCAATGCTATCACCGTGTTCACAAGATGGTGGAAGTCCAGTGATATGGAAATTTTGATGAGTTGCTGTTGAGCCCATCAGCAGCATCTTGTCTCCCGCATGATTCGTGTTAAACATTAAGCTAGTGTTGGAAACTTTGTAAACAATACCTTCATGTTCCGTTCATGAAGCATATGTTTGGATGAAAGAAGTGACTGCCTCTAATTCATGTGCATTTGATGCAAGTTGCCGCCGTGAATTCGAGAAAGTTTATTTTTGCCTCCTCTGGAATCATCCCAAGTCAGTCATGCATACGTGCGAAGTATTCTGTGGTTTGGAGACCTGCAACCTTCATTCCATATGTATCCCTAGCACAGCAAGCCACTGATTGATTTGTTCTAGGAGAAGAAGTTCCTTCTTAAGAGCTAATCATGACTTAAGTAAGGACTTTGCTATCCTCGATGATGGTTCCCCACCTGAACTCGGTAGTGTTTTATTATAAGACTACCATGTGGTCATGCTTGTCTAGGACAGTGTGTTCACAGGTGTGTAGCAGAACCAACTCATATTTTGGAGCTTACTATCGTAGTTCACTCCCCGAGAATCTCGCAATGTCATCTTGTCGATTTGTGTTGCAAACTTTCATTTTTCTTTCTAGACCCGATGAGTCTGGAATATCCTGACACCAACCAGATCTGAATCTCCGGCAGATATGATGGTTGGAACTTTTCCAAGATCTATGATGTAGGTCCCAACAAGGTTGATGTTCTGGCCGACACACCTAGCCGGAAGATCTGTCATTGTAGTATCTTTGACCATCTTTCCATGAGGATTTCGTGCGACCTATTATAGGAGTTGTTCCTTAGGGATCCTTGTGCTCTCAGTGTCTTTGATGATTCCATAACCATTGAAACATTAGAAACACTCTCGACTGTTGAGTTTTTCCCCAGTTACCAGAATCATTCCCAACATTTGCATTTTGTTCCCAGCTTGCACCTCAATAGTTGTTGTCCAGGATCATCTTCAAAAGTGGACTTGTCATGGGTCCCATTCATTTCTGGTGATAAGCAAAATTCATCCATTGCGTTGTCCTCAACAAGGTAGTCCACATCATCCATCCTAGTCCGAGTATGCCATTTCTTCGAGCTCTTTCAATCGATCAATTGTAAATTGCCTTAAGCTGGTATGAAGAGTTTCAATGATCTTTGAATCAAAAGTAATTCTTTTTGCCACTTTAGGGATGATTCTACGAGTCACCTTCCCCGAGGTGTTCCGTTATGGAATCATGGCAATTATCTCCTCACTACCTTGAAAACCATCCTACTCCAGCATGGAATTGTCGCCTACCAATTTGAACCTTTGTCATATGTTTCTCACCCATCATCTCTGATGTGTGTTTTGCGTCTTAGCTCAAGGAATGTTCAATGTCTCGTTCTATGAGATGATCATCGGTTGCTCGATCTTCGAGAAGATCGATTCTTCTAGATTTTCCTTTTCTTCTCGTTGTCATGTTGGATAGAGTTCTCAGAGCAAGACATCGAGACAAAGATGGTGACGCATCAACGTTCTTATGAAGTGCAACATGGATCGTGAAGACTGTGTCAGTTCCGTGTCCCCTCTGTCTTCTTACCTCACGTCTTGAATCTCGGGGCGAGATTCTTGTTTAGTGGGGGTGAGTTATCACAGCCCTAGAATTCTGCTTTGTAATTAGTTGCATCAGTGAGTGGCATCCATGCATCATGTTTAAATTCCATTTAAATGTGAATTGGGGAAAGTGGAAAGCTGAAAGTGCAACTATCCCTAGGTGGTTTTGGTAATTCATAACAACATATAGCTCATTGAGCTAATGCTATTCCAAGATAATTATTTCAGGAAAGCTCAATGATTGGCATGGCATGGATGGTGAAAGTGGAACCCTCAAAATGCTAAGGACAAAGGATTGGCTCAATCTCGAAAACTCAAGACTCTACTTTTTACATTTTAGTGATCCAAGATCACATTGAGTCCATAGGAAAAGCCAATACTATCAAGGAGGGATGAGGTGTTGCTTAATGAGCCTTTTGCTTCATGTGCTTAATGATATGCTCCAAAATCCTCAGCTACTTTCCCATATCCACAATGACCTAAACTCCAAGCCAAACTCGGTCCTACCGATTCTTTCCATCCGGCGCCACCGAGTTTCACTTGTCATAAGCCACTGCCAAACCCTAGCAATTCGGTTCTACCGATAGGGATCTCGGTCTCACCAAGATGGGATTGCAATCTCTCTGTTTCCCTTTTGTAACTTTTCGATCTCACCGAAAGAGCAAATCGGTCCCACCGAGATTGCAATGTAAACTCTCTGTTTCCCTTTTGTAACTTTTCGGTCTCACCGAAAGAGCAAATCGGTCCCACCGAGTTTGCCTGACCAACTCTCTGGTTAGCCAATTACCAAATCAGTCTCACCGAGTTTGTGTAATCGGTCCCACCAAAAATCTCTAACGGTCACTAGGTTTACTATTTCGGTCCGACCGAGTTTGTTTATTCGGTCCCACCGAGATTGGTAAATTGTGTGTAACGGTTGGATTTTGTGTGGAGGCTATATATACCCCTCCACCTCCTCTTCATTCGTGGAGAGAGCCATCAGAACACATTTACACTTCCAACTCATATGTTCTGAGAGAGAACCACCTACCCTTGTGTTGAGGCCAAGATATTCCATTCCTACCATATGAATCTTGATCTCTAGCCTTTCCCAAGTTGCTTTCCACTCAAATCTTATTTCCACCAAATCCAAATCCTGTGAGAGAGAGTTGAGTGTTGGGGAGACTATCATTTGAAGCACAAGAGCAAGGAGTTCAACATCAACACACCATTTGTTACTTCTTGGAGAGTGGTGTCTCCTAGATTGGCTAGGTGTCACTTGGGAGCCTCCGACAAGATTGTGGAGTTGAACCAAGGACTTTGTAAGGGCAAGGAGATCGCCTACTTCGTGAAGATCTACTGCTAGTGAGGCAAGTCCTTCGTGGGCGATGGCCATGGTGGGATAGACAAGGTTGCTTCTTCGTGGACCCTTCGTGGGTGGAGCCCTCCGTGGACTCGCGCAACCGTTACCCTTCGTGGGTTGAAGTCTCCATCAACGTGGATGTAGGATAGCACCACCTATCTGAACCACGGGAAAAACATCCGTGTCTCCAATTGTGTTTGAATTATCCAAACCCTTCCCTTTACATTCTTGCAAGTTGCATGCTTTACTTTCCGCTGCTATATACTCTTTGCATGCTTGCTTGAATTGTGTGATGATTGCTTGACTTGTCCTACAGTTGCTAAAATCTGCCAAGAACTAAAATTGGGAAAAGGTTAAGTTTTTATTTGGTCAAGTAGTCTAATCACCCCCCCTCTAGACATACTTCCGATCCTACAAGTGGTATCAGAGCTTTGGTCTCCATTTGCTTTGATTTCCATAGCTTTTGGTGGTCATAGCCTTGGTTTCACAACCTAGGAGAGTATGGCGTCCAGCGAGGGAAATTATCACCGTAGAGGTCCTTACTTTGATGGCACTAATTTTGCTAGTTGGAAGCATAAAATGAAAATGCATATTCTTGGACATAACCCCGCCGTTTGGGCTATTGTGTGTGTTGGTTTGCAAGGTGACTTCTTCGACGGGAAAGAACCAAACCGTGAAGCTACCGCGGATGAGTTGAAGATGTTACAATACAACGCTCAAGCTTGTGATATTCTCTTCAACGGATTATGCCCCGAAGAATTCAACAAAATCAGCCGTCTTGAGAATACAAAGGAAATTTGGGATACTTTGATTGATATGCACGAAGGTACCGACTCCGTCAAGGAATCCAAATTGGATGTGCTTCAAAGTCAACTTGACAAGTTCAAAATGAAGGATGGTGAAGGCGTCGCTGAAATGTACTCTAGGCTTGCTCTCATCACAAATGAGATTGCCGGCTTAGGGAGTGAAGAGATGACCGATAGATTCATCATCAAGAAGATCCTAAGAGCCTTGGATGGAAAATATGATACCGTGTGCACATTGATCCAAATGATGCCCAATTACAAAGATCTCAAGCCAACGGAGGTCATTGGAAGAATTTCTGCTCATGAGATGTCACTCAAGGATAAAGAGGAACTTCACAACAAATCAAGTGGTGCTTACAACGCCTCATGTGAAGCCCCCACATCATCAAGTGAGAAACAAAACTTCAACGAAGAATTGAGCTTAATGGTGAAGAACTTCAACAAGTTCTACAAGAGTAGAAGCAAAGATAGAAGCTCCAAGTCAAGGTCCTACAATGACAAAAGATCTTCTAGTCGAGAGCAAAACTGCTACAATTGTGGAAGACCCGGACACTATTCCAATGAGTGTACGGCTCCCTACAAAAGAAGAGAAGATTCTCCAAAAAGAAGAAGCAAAAGAGAAGAATCGCCATCAAGAGAGAGAAGGAGTAGAGATGATCGTTATGAACGAAGATACTCACGGAGAAACAAGGATTCAAAAAGAAAGGAAAAGTCATCAAGGAGCTACACAAAACAAAGACATCAAGCTCATGTTGGTGAATGGGTATCCGGCTCCGACTCCGACAACCACTCCGAGAGAAGTTATCACTCCGATTCCGAATATACTCAAGATGAAGGAGTTGCCGGTCTAGCACTTGTGTCAACCAACTCCTACGACATATTTGACTCACCAAATGAAGGAATTGGAAGATGCTTCATGGCCAAAGGTCCTAAGGTAACTCATCCTAAGTATGTTGATTTCAATAGTGATGAGGATGACTTGTTAGGTGATGACGATTTACTTGTTGACAACTCTAGTGATGAATACTATGATGAAACGTCAATTAATCATGCTAATCAAGATAAAACGAATGACAATGATAAGGAGAAAATTGAGGCTCTAACTAAATAACTAAACACTCTTAAGTTAGCTCATGAAACTATCTTCGAAGATCATCGAGAACTTTTAAGAGCTCATGAGAAGTTACGCTTTGAAAAGCTCAATCTTGAGCAAGAGCATGAGTTTTTAAAGGTAACCAATGATGATCTCCGCAAGAAAAGTTCTCCTTACATTGCCAAGCGTTTACTCTTATCCACTTACATGCCTCAAGTCAAGTCTAGTAACAAGAACAAGAAAGATTCTTCCGCTAGTAGTAACAATGATCATGTAAAATCCAATGTTGTTGCTTCTAGTAGTTCTCTTGATTCCACTAATGATTCTCTTAGCCAAGTTACACTTGAGCAAGAAAATAGCTTATTGAAGGGAATCATAGATAAAGGAGTGTACAAAAGCCTTGCCGGGAGTAAGCAATTCGAGGAAATTGTACGCAAGCAAGGAAGGCACCGGAAGAATCAAGGTGTTGGTTCTGAACGAAAGTTCAATGCCAATGGATTTGAGTGGGAAGAAGATCAATACCCCAAGACAAAGTTTGTTCCTCAACAAGAGAAGTATGATCCTACTTCTTTCAAAGGGACACAAGCTCAAGATGATCTTCCACCACAAGACTACAAGCAAAAAGGCAAGGACAAGATTCAAGAGGAAATTGATGCATTTGAAGAAGCTCCTAAGACCTTAGTCAAGTGGATTACCAAGACTACTTCAAGTTCCACTTCATCAAGTACGACTACAACTACAAGGATTCCCATCAAGATGGTGTGGATCCAAAAGAAGAAGAACTAGAGAGTTCTTGAGGGAGACTCCGCCAACATACTTCACTCTTATCATTTTGGCGAGAGCAAGTGCAATCAACTTCCACATCTTGCACTAGTTCAAGGAGTCACAAACCCTCTTGTTGGTAAGACAAGGGACAAGGTAACCTAAAAACTTTCATAGACATCATCTTGTGTGTGCATCACTCTATGTCTATGGATATCCTTGTTTGTTCCTTGTGGGACTAACCCATGTAGGTATTGAAAGTGCAATTCACTCAAAAGGATAGCTCCAAGTGATCTACATCAACATTGAGCATCCACATCTCCAACATCTACATGAAGTCATCATCGACAAAACCCAAGGTTAGTTCATCCCTCTTAGGGGGGATATCACATCTAGGGGGAGCTTTACTCTAAGACTTGAGCTAAAGCAACTCTAATGATGTGAACACAACAATGCTTTATGTAAAAGTGGTAACCCCACTTGAGCTTAAACGATGAGTATGACCTATGATCAAATGTTCTCATTTGACTCCTAAGTCAATATACTCATATATAGATGACCTAGTCATCGCCAATTGCTTGATAGATGCTAGAACTGGATGTGCATGCTTTGTCACATATTTCAATTGCCATTTTATTGTGTGAGCATGTTGGTTGCATATTTTACTCATTCGAGGACATCCACTTGTTGGTTTGATTGTTTGGCTTTATTTTTCTTTTGCCAAGTGGATGGACAAGGATGCCTAAGAACCTCCTCTAGCTATCTATGCTTTTCTCGTCTCAAACTCTATTCATGCTACATCACAAAATTGATCAAGTCAGATTCGAACCACTCTGTGTGAGGAGCACTCGGAGTCCCCGATTCGTCATAGACTTAAACTTCCAAAACCTCTTTGTGATTCACGGTCTGACCGATACCCCACTTTCGGTCTTACCGAGATCATTAAGTTGATCTATGTTTTCGATCTCGGTGCAACCGATTTGAACCATTCGGTCACACCGAGTTGCGATAAATGTATACAGTTTTGCATCTCGGTGCCACCGAGTTGTTCCACTCGGTCACACCGACAGGGTCGGGCTATATATAGACACGGGCAAAAATTTGGAAATTTCTCCGAACCCCTTCGCCCGCGCGATAGCTCGCTCTGCCTACGTGGTCTATGGATCGTCTCCTCGCCGCCAGCCGCCTCCAGTCGCTGGTCTCCGTCGCCGTCAACGGGAATCAACCCCGCCGTTGCCGCCGTAACGAGTCTCCGCCGGACTAGGGTATGGACTCGATCTTTGTGCTATTCCCAAATCCGATTCCTAGCACATTGTGAACATAATGATTCTTGCCACGTTTAATAAACTCCTATCCAGTCAATGAACTCATAGAATAGGTTTGATTCGAAAATTTTAGGGTTAGGTTTCCGCCGAAACCATCTCGGACTCACCGAGTTGAAAAGCTCGGTCCCACCGATTTGGCTTATGCCATTGCACAAGTAAAATTCGGTCTGACCGAGTATTGCTAATCGGTGTGACCGATTTTGGAACTTTGTGAAACCCTAGCAGTCTCGGTGCCACCGAACTGTGACTCGGTCCAACCGAGTTCACTAGTTTAGGTTCCAAAAACTGCTTCGGTATCACCGAGTTTGAAAATCGGTAGATCCGAAATGCTTTCTATGGGAAACTAAAACTAAGTTTTTGAATCATTATTTTGCAAAAATCTCTGCATTTTGTGATGCTCATCCACTCTACCTCATCTATAAACTATTCACAGGGTAAGCAGTCAGCTTGTTCATCATGTCAGACCAGAGTGATAGCCAGAACCTGTCAGAGCAGCCAGTGCAGATGAGTGAGGGCACTAGTCCCTCCAGCTCTTCAGATGAAGGCAGCAGGAGTACCCCCAGCAACCTGCCAAAAGCTGCCACAAGACAAAGGAAGAAGAGAACCTCAGAATCAGAGGATGAGGACTATGTGGCAGAGGAGGAAGCAACTTCTAAGAAAGTTGAACTCAAGAAAGAGCATGGCTCAAGACAGAGCACCAAGCCAGGCTTAAAGATCAAAAGGCCAGCAGGCAGGCAGCCCATGCCAAAGGCCAGAGCCTCAACAAAGATTCCTGAGAAGCCTGCACCCAAAGAGCCAGTTGCTGCTGAAGGGAAGAAGGAAATGGAAAGAGGTAGATGGTGCAAGAAAATTGATCCCATGGCTGAATTTGAACAACATTCTTCTGATGAAGAAGAGGAAGAAGAAGAGGTTGCTGCACCAGCACCTAAGGCACCCAAACTGATGGGTGATGCTATAAGATCAGGGGCAACTGCATCTAAGCCCAAGGAAGCCCCCAAGGCTGCTTCCAAGGCCAAGCCAGCTCCAAAGCCAAAACCAAAGAGAAATACAAGGAGCATCCCAGCTTCTGAGAAGAACAAGGCCCCAGTGCCTGACATTGCAGAAGAAGAGGAAGGCCAAGTGCTGAGAAAGTTGAAGCCCAAGATCCCAGACCACAATGATGCTCATCCTGTGGCTGAGGATATGAAGATCAGAAGAGACTCTGGGCTAAGAAAGTGGAGAGCAGAGGATCCATATGCTACCAGGAGAAGGACAGCTGTTGACTACAGGTTCGATACTAAGGAACAGCAGGACTTCTATGAGACAGTCTTATTGGATAAGAAGCCAGTTGTGTGTGACATGAGATGGGTAGATTGGGAATATATCTAGGAAAATGAAGAGCACTACCCTGGAGTGCAAGATAGCTTCAGAGCTTGTGGAGTAGCTAACTTTGTTGGGCAGAAGCTCACAAAGTGGAATGCGGAGCTGATCATGCAGTTCTACTCCACAGCACATTTCTACCCAGATGGAAGGATCACATGGATGTCTGAAGGTACAAGGTACCACTCAACTGTTGAGGAATGGGAAAAGTTGATCAATGCCCCAGAGGAAAATGAAGATGACTTGGATGTCTATTCCAAGAAAAAGATGGATCATAACACTATGGCAAATATGTACAAGGAGATTCCAGCAGATGATCTTGACACTCACCAGTTTGGGTCTGTAAAACACTTGTTGTCAGGTCTGCCTACGATCAACTGGATCCTTAGGCACACACTTTTGCCCAAGTCTGGAGATCACAGGATGATCATAGGTCATGCCATCAACCTGCTACATATCTTTGATGTGCCTCAGAAATTTAAGGTTATGAGCCTCATAGTAGAGACTATCAAGAGGACTGCAGCAGATCAGAAGAGGAGCTGTGGTTACGCCCCTCAGATCCAGATGTTGATTAACTCAAGAATGGGCACAGACACATACTTGTTGGACAAGGAACATTTGCCTATTCATCCAGATTTCGAGGACAACCAAGTTGTGATGAATGAAAATGAACCATCATCAGCCCAAGCACAAGCCAAGAAGGAGAAGGCAAGGAAGGAGAAAGCTGCCAAGATGCCAACTCAAGAGGAGGCATCTGAGTACTTCTTGAAGAACAAGCAAGAGCAGCTCAGTTACTTGATTGCATCCACCCTGCAGATTGAGGAAGGACTGGCCACCCTAACTCAGAACCAGGCAAGCTTAGAGAGAATCATAGAAAAAAAGTTCTATGACTTGGATATCAAGGTGACAGAGATTCAGACTGCAGTGGAGCAACTCCAAGATGACATGCAGCAGAGGAAAGGGAAGACTACCACTGATGTATTTGCCAGAGTGCCACGAGCTCAGAGGTCCAGTGCAGTGCCAGTTCCTGACACAAGAGCCACTGCCTTAGCTCCAGCCACAACACCAGCCCAACCAGCTCCAGCATCCCCTTCAGCTCCAACTCCAACCACGTCTATGGAAGCCTTCGTCCTTGGAGTGATCCGGACTCCACCACCACCAGGAGATCAAGCCTGAGTGTCGATCCAGCACTATGCATTTTCTAGGAACTTTTTGGTAACTTGTTGCCAAAGGGGGAGAAAAATGTATAGATCATAGGCTTCGAGAGAGAGAGAGTGTTGCTTTTTTCTCTCTTGCTTTATTTGGTGGTTTCTCAAACATTGTTTGCTTTTGGTCGAGATACTTTGATATGCTTGTGAGACATTGATGATCATGTGTTTGATCATAAGCTACACTTATGCATGCTTGATATATCTTGTCTATCTTTTGTGGTCATTCACTTTTCCTTGGTGATGAGTGCATGTATTTCATTATTATCATTTTGAGCGCTCCACCAAGATGTATGTGACATGGAAGGGTAACCCATAATTCTAACTCTTTGTGCATTTGCAGTCCAAAGCAAATTTTAAATATGCACAAATTTAGGGGGAGCTCTTACTTATCACATACTTCTCAAAGCGACGATATAATTCAATCTTATTATCATTTGTCGAAGCTTTGATCTATATGTTGTCATCAATTACCAAAAAGGGTGAGATTGAAAGTGCAACTATCCCTAGGTGGTTTTGGTAATTCATAACAACATATAGCTCATTGAGCTAATGCTATTCCAAGATAATTATTTCAGGAAAGCTCAATGATTGGCATGGCATGGATGGTGAAAGTGGAACCCTCAAAATGCTAAGGACAAAGGATTGGCTCAAGCTCAAAAGCTCAACACTCTTCTTTTTACATTTTAGTGATCCAAGATCACATTGAGTCCATAGGAAAAGCCAATACTATCAAGGAGGGATGAGGTGTTTCTTAATGAGCCTTTTGCTTCATGTGCTTAATGATATGCTCCAAAATCCTCAGCTACTTTCCCATATCCAGAATGACCTAAACTCCAAGCCAAACTCGGTCCTACCGATTCTTTCCATCCGGCGCCACCGAGTTTCACTTGTCATAAGCCACTGCCAAACCCTAGCAATTCAGCTCTACCGATAGGGATCTCGGTCTCACCGAGATGGGATTGCAATATCTCTGTTTCCCTTTTGTAACTTTCCGGTCTCACCGAAAGAGCAAATCGGTCCCACCGAGATTGCAATGTAAACTCTCTGTTTCCCTTTTGTAACTTTTCGGTCTCACCGAAAGAGCAAATCGGTCCCACCGAGTTTGCCTGACCAACTCTCTGGTTAGCCAATTACCAAATCGGTCTCACCGAGTTTGTGTAATCGGTCTCAGCGAGATTACGTTATGCCCTAACCCTAACCATATCGGTCCTACCGAGTTGCATGTCAGTCCCACCGAAAATCTCTAACGGTCACTAGGTTTACCTTTTCGGTCCGACCGAGTTTGTTGATTCGATCCCACCGAGATTGGTAAATTGTGTGTAACGGTTGGAATTTGTGTGGAGGCTATATATACCCCTCCACCTCCTCTATATTCGTGGAGAGAGCCATCAGAACACATTTACACTTCCAACTCATATGTTCTGAGAGAGAACCACCTACCCTTGTGTTGAGGCCAAGATATTCCATTCCTACCATATGAATCTGGATCTCTAGCCTTCCCCAAGTTGCTTTCCACTGAAATCTTCTTTCCACCAAATCCAAATCCTATGAGAGAGAGTTGAGTGTTGGGGAGACTATCATTTGAAGCACAAGAGCAAGGAGTTCATCATCGACACACCATTTGTTACTTCTTGGAGAGTGGTGTCTCCTAGATTGGCTAGGTGTCACTTGGGAGCCTCCGACAAGATTGTGGAGTTGAACCAAGGAGTTTGTAAGGGCAAGGAGATCGCCTACTTCGTGAAGATCTACCGCTAGTGAGGAAAGTCCTTCGTGGGCGATGGCCATGGTGGGATAGACAAGGTTGCTTCTTCGTGGACCCTTCGTGGGTGGAGCCCTCCGTGGACTCGCGCAACCGTTACCCTTCGTGGGTTGAAGTCTCCATCAACGTGGATATAGGATAGCACCACCTATCCGAACCACGGGAAAAACATCCGTGTCTCCAATTGCGTTTGAATTCTCCAAACCCTTCCCTTTACATTCTTGCAAGTTGCATGCTTTACTTTCCGCTGCTATATACTCTTTGCATGCTTGCTTGAATTGTGTGATGATTGCTTGACTTGTCCTAAAGTTGCTAAAATCTGCCAAGAACTAAAATTGGGAAAAGGTTAACTTTTTATTTGGTCAAGTAGTTTAATCACCCCCCTCTAGACATACTTCCGATCCTACAAAAGCCTCAGAGATCATTTCTAAAAATGATCAACATTAAAAATTGCTTCAAACAAACCCAAGAAAATGTTCCTGTTAAGCTATAAAAATATTGGCAAAAAATTAAAACTCAAACCAATATTTTTGGAGTCTCAGGGATATTTATTTTGGGCCTTTGAAATTAAATCAATAAGTATTTGACTTTTGGATTATATTCATTTTATATAGAATATATTTAAAAAGGCCCTGAAATTATTTATGTGCCTTTGGAAAAGTCCATCTAGCAACATAAATTATTCAGAGGATATTTGGCACTCTTTTGAATTTGTTTAAATTTCAAAAACAGTGGCAAAGTAAAAGAAAAACAAAACAGAAGAAAATAAAACAGAGACAGAAACCTACCTAACCTCACCTGCGGCCCAGCTTCTGTGCAGCCCAACCAGCCCAACATTGTAGGCCCAGCCCACCTCCTCCCCTTCTCTTCTTCCATATCGCGCCAGAAGGAATGGGCGTGTGGTCGCCGCGCGCTCGGCCACTTCCTGCTTCCCGCCGCCTCCCCGACGTCGCTCTGGACGCTCTGGACGACGCCACGCACATCCCCCCGACCCCCTCGTCCTCTCCCCTCTCTCCCTGGACCTCTTTCCCCTCCTATGCTCTCTCTCCCACGGCAACCCGAACGGATCCGTTGCCACCGTCGCCGCTCGCCGCGTCCACCGATCTCCCCACGCCCAGCTAGCTATCCCACGAGCTCCGCCTCGCTGCCGCGCACCTCTACGCCAAACCGCAGGACCCCGGACGGCCTGAATCCTCGTCCTCGAGCTCGTCTTCTCCGCACGGCCGCCGGACGCCATCGACAAATTCGCCGCTTCCAGGTCGACCCCGAGCCCACTGAGCTGCACTTCGACCTCCCAGTGAGCCTCGCCGTTTTTCCCCTCTCTCCCCAAGCTCGTTACCTCCCCTAGCTAGCCTAGCCACCGCGCCCGAGAGCTTCGCCCCGCCGGCCATGGCGCCGCCGTGTCCATAGTCGCTACAGCTCGTGGACGTGCATCCCATCGTGCTCAGCGTGCTCCCAGGAAGCCATAGCACTGCTCACCTCTCTCTCCCGTACACCGTAGCATCGCGCCAGTCGAGCCGGTGCTCCGGCCACCACTGACCTTGACGTCGTCGTCGCCTCCGGCCATCCCACGGTCTCCTGCGTGTTCCATTGGATGCGCGAGAGCCTGGGCTTCACACCGGTGGTGCCCGCCGTCCGTTTGGTCGTCGGAGGGCAAGTTCCGACGCCCTCCACCTCGTCTGGCCGTCGCCGGCGGCCTAACCCTGGCCGGCTGACGTATCCAATTAGGCTAAGCTAATTAGGCCACTAATTACCCTCCCCAGGGCCACTGACATGCGGGCCCCGCTGCCTAACTAACCAGCTAACAAAAATAGATTAAGATTAATCTAAACACGGTGGCCCCACGCGTCGGCGTTGACCTCGCTCACGTGGTTGCTGACCTGACCCCATCTGTCGGTGACTTAGACAGCGCAGTGTGACTGACCAGTGGACCCCACTGGTCAGGTTTGACCTGGTCAGCCGCAGTTGACCTGCGGAGGTCAGCATGATGCAATGCTGACGCAGTAATAGGTTTATCTGGGTTTATTCTTACTCAGGAAATTCCAGAAAATAGTATAAACTTCAAAAATTCATAGAAATTCAATCGTAGCTCCAAATGAAACAAATTATATATGAAAAATGATCAGAAAAATCCAATCTATCAATCTGTACACTTTTCATGCATGTTTAAACAACTTAACCTTGCTGTTTAGTGAAAAACATGATAGTGCACTATTTAAATTCATAGTTTGAGTTCGGGATTGAACCTTTGGTTCAAAATGACCCAAACCCATCTGGTTGTAGTTGCATTAGGCCAACACATTCATATTACCATGTCATGAGCATGCATCATATTGTGCATTGCATTGATTGTGTTTCTTTCTCAGTTGCCGGTATTGCCCCCTCTCGATAGACGCGTTTTGATGATGAGATGATGACACCGATGAAGAGCTATGTTATCTACAGAAGTGCCAGGCGAGCAAAAACCCCTTGTTCATTTTGATACAATCCCACTCTCTCGCTCCTGCTCTCTTTTACTGCATTAGGACAACAACGATTCATGTGTTACTTGCTGCGGTAGTTGAACCCCTTATCCTCTGCATGACCTGTCATTGCCACAGTAAATAGATGAAACCCACTAGCATGAGTAGGAGTTGTTTGAGCCCTGATGTGCCTACTCATTCATGCTTGTTTGTCATGCCTGCTACTGCTTAGAGTTGAGTCAGGTCTTATTCATCGGGGATGAATTGGAGGTGTGTAAACATGTCCTACTGTGTGTGAGCTAAGTGTGTGAACACGATTTGATAAAGGTAGCGGTGAGAGGCCATGTAGGAGTACATGGTGGGTTGTCTCATTGAATCCGTCCTCAGGAACTGAGTTCTGTGTTTGTGATCCATGAAACAGTTACTACCATGCATTGGGCCCGAAACCAATGGACCCTCTCGACTTATTAACTGCCCTTGTCCTCTGTCCAGGAGTTGCAAGTAGTTTCTGGTGTTTGTAGTATGCTGGGGGCCGCACGCAGCACTGACCATAGGGGTGGGCTATGTTGCGGTAGGCACGTGGCACGGTGTACCGGGCGCCCGTTTGGTGTCTCGGGAACCCTACACACATCGTTTGGGGCTGTGAGCGAAACTCCGGCCGGTTCTCCTCGCGGATGGAACCCGAATAGGCGATAAACCTGGACTAGAGACTTGTGTGGTTGGTCAGGTCATGGCCGACTCCCTCGCCAGGCTTCTGCTTGAAGGTTGCCGAGATACACGACGTGTACATGGTGGTAAGTGGCGAGAGCGTGTGTGAAGAAGTACACCCCTGTAGGGTAACATCATCTATTCGAATAGCCGTCTCCGTGGTAAAGGACTTCTGGGTTGCCTATAACAGTTCATAGACAAGTGAAAGTGGATACTCTAAAATGCACAAGATAAGCGTGAGTGCTATGGATGGCCTTCTCGTAGGGAGACGGAAGTGGATCCATAGTGGTGTATTGATATGGTGAATATGTGGACTCGTGTGCGCCACCTCAAAAGAGTTACTTGCACTCGTAGTTCAGGTTAGCCACTGAGTCAAAGCTGGCTTGCTGCAGTCAAACTCCACCACCCCCTATATTGATACTGATGCATCTGTAGCTAGTTCTTATGTAAGTCTTGCTGGGTACATTGGTACTCACGTTTGCCTATTTTATGTTTTTGCAGAGAGACGTCAGTCTCGCTAGTAGTTCCGTGTGGACTTCGACGTTTAGCTTGATACCTCAGCTACGATCTTGTGCCCTCGGCAGGATCTGGTAGATAGTCAGGCTTCTCAGCCTTTTTCATTTGTAGATGTATGTACTCAGACATGTTAAACTTTCACATGTGCTTTGACTTGTATGCTCTGAATGTTGGGTCATGAGACCCATGATTGTAATATCTCGCTCCTCGGAGCCTAATGAATAAATACTTGAGTCGTAGAGTTATGTTGTGATGCCATGTTGTATTTACACATATCGAGCATATTGTGTGTATGATTGAAATGCTTGGTATGTGTGGGATCCGACAATCTAGTTGTTTATCCTTGGCAGCCTCTCTTATGGGGAAATGTAGTCTAGTGCTTTCCTTGAGCCATAGTAGTCCGCTATAGCCCGCTTCATCGGAGTCCTGCTAGCCCAGCACTACTGCTCAGGACACTTGACTGGCCGGCATGTGTTTCACTTCGTTCCTGTGTCCGTCCCTTCGGGGAAATGTCACGCGGTGACATCCGGAGTCCTGCCTAGCCTGCTACAGCCCGGGTTACCGGAGTCCTGTTAGCCCAGTGCTACAGCCCGGATTCACACGCTGTTGACCAACATGCTTGAAGTTGATTCATGTATGCCTGTCCCCATGGGTTAGTGCCGCTTTGGGTTCACGACTGGCCATGTCGGCCTGGGTTCTCTGTCATATGGATGCTAGCGACACTATCATATACATGAGCCAAAAGGCGCAAACGGTCCCGGGCTAGGTAAGGTGACACCCGTGGGAATACCGTGCGTGAGGCCGCAAAGTGATATGATGTGTTACATGCTAGATCGGTGTGACTTAGGATCGGGGTCCTGACATTTGAAGACTTCCTGCACTTCATGTTTGTAAGTAACAAGGTGTACCCATGTGTAACGAGAGTAATCATCAACAATAACAAAGCCATATTGAGATGCTTCATTTGAAATAGAAGAATAATGATTAGGACCGAAGAGATCCATGTGAAGTAATTAAAATTGGCGAGTAGTAGTCATGATGGTCTTAGCTGGATGCTTGGCCTTGGTCATCTTTCCAGCTTCACAGGCACCAAATAAGTGATCCTTGAGGAATTTGACATTCTCAATGCCAATAACATGCTTCTTCTTTGCAAGCGTGTGCAAATTCCTCATGCCTGCATGACCAAGTCGTCGATGCCATAGCCATCCTTCTGAAGCTTTTGCAAGTAGGCACACGGCTGGTTGTGAATCTGCAGAGAAATCAACAATATACAAGTCTCCTCTCCTAAAGCCTTCAAAGACTTTGGAATTGTCAGCTTCCATAATCACAACACAACGATACTTTCCAAAGACAACAACCATATCAAGATCACAAGGCATTGAGACAGACATAAGGTTGAATCCTAAGGACTCAACAAGCATGACTTTGTCCATGTGTCGATCCTTTGTGATAGCTACCTTACCTAGACCCAATACCTGACTTTTGCTTTTGTCAGCGAAGATGATATGCTTCAGATGTGACGATGATAAGGGAGCATCCATCAATAGATTCTTGTCACCAGTCATGTGATTTGTACATCCACTATCGAGGACCCACTCAGTGGCTTTGGGTTGATCATCCTGCAGATGAATTAGTGCAACTTACGAACTCATATACTTCATCAATGAAGAAATGATATCAAATTCATCAGATCAATTTCATCAAGCAGTAAGACAGATAGAATAGTAGGAGGACGTGTGAAATGAATATTCATTTCTTCATGATTAGCCTGCGTCCTTTCAGGCACTTTGTCAGGTCCCCAACAAATTCTTCAGACGTTTGAGCACGTCTGGAGACCTGACCCTGCAGAAGAGATTAGTTCTTTTTCTTCACCACCCACATCTGAAGGGGTGGCAAAGAGTTCATCACTCTGCGAGCTCCATATGAGAATGGTGGCATAGCGGCCAAACCATTTCGTTTCACATAAGAGGGGTTAGGGTAGGCATATGAATAAGCAGAGAAATTCTTCGAGGACTTATGAACAAAATGATTAGAAGAATAATGCTCATATTCATAGCCCTTGGCTTTTCCCTACGAAACAGAGTTGTTAGGACGTGATGTTCATATGAGGATTTTGGTCCTTTTGAGGAATTTGATCCATGTGAGGAATTTGGTCCGTATGAGGACTTGGATCCATATGACGAATTTGGTCCATATGAAGAATTTGATCTGGGGTTCCTATTCTTCACAGGTGGTGTCATGGGGACATTCACCTGAAGACTTTCAAGGCACCTTTTGGGAACCCAGATTTTCTTCATAGGGGAACCGTTCCTGCAGTTACTGCCAACATATCTAGCAAATACTTCACCATTCTGATTTTTGAACAGTTTATAGTTGGAGTCAAATGCTTCATCAGAAGAATGAGAAGATTCACATGTATAGCCAGATAAATTAGATGGATCAACTGGAGGTCCCTTTGCAGCAACCCATGAGGTTTTGGGGTACTGCTCAGGCTTCCAATATGTACCATCAGCATTGAGTTTCCTCTCAAAGGCAGTACCCTCTTTCCTAGGGTTCCTGTTGAGGATCTGCTTTTTAAGCACGTCACAAAGAGTCTGATGCCCTTTGAGGCTTTTGTACATGCCTGTCATGTACAATTCCTTCAGCCCTGCATCATCAGTGATACTAGCAATGTCCTCAGATGAGGAATTAGTGATAGCAGAGGCATGTGACGAATTTGTAACATTAGAAGCATTTGAACATTAAGGTGAGGAATTAGCAGATTCTCGTTCAATGCATTTCAGACATGGAGGAACAAATTCTTCCTGAGCAGTGCTGATTTATTGAGAAAGTAATGAATCACGCTCCTTCTGAAGATCTTCATAACTCACTCTTAGCTTTTTAAGATCTTGCTTTCTTTGAAGAAATTCATAAGAAAGCTTCTCATGATCAGACAAGAGAGTGTTATGATGACCTTGAAGGTTGTCAAACCTGGTCTGAAGTCTCTGAAGATTTTCAGTTAAGGCTTTAGTGCGATCCATTTCTTCACCCAACATATCATCACTTTTGTCTAGCATGTTTTGAACCTTTTCAAAAGCCTTTTGTTGTTTCACAGCAATCTTAGCAAGTTTTGAGTAGCTGGGCTTAAGATTTTCATCAGATTCATCTTCACTAGACTCAGAGGAGGTATATTTAGGTACCTTGGCACCCTTTGCCATGAAGCAATAGGTGGGAGCGTAGTCATCATTGCCTCCATCAGCCTTGTTGGTGAGGTCATTTTCTTCAGGGTTGAAGATAGACTTGCTGACGAATGCAGTAGCAAGGGCTAGGCTTGCCACACCAGACTCGGAGTCCTCAGATGCCTCCTCTTCCTCTTGTTCCTCAGATTCAGCTTCAGAGTCCATTTCCTTGCCAATGAATGCCCAGGCCTTCTTGGAGCTGTTCTTCTTGTGAGATGAAGACTTTGAGGATTTTGATGATGAAGATTTTGAGGACTTCTTCTTTTTCTTCGCATCATCAGAACTCTAATCCTTGTATTTCTTCTTCTTTGATTCCTTTTCCCACTGAGGACAATCTTGAATGTAATGTCCAGGTTTCTTGCACTTGTGACAAAGCCTCTTCTTGTAGTCACTGGATGAGGAATCATTGCTCCTTGAGGGTCTTCCAAAGCAACCACGTCTTGAGAACTTATGGAATTTCTTCACGAGTAGTGCTAGATCATGACTCAGTTCTTCAGGGTCACCAAGACTGCTACCAGAGTCTTCATCTTCGGACTCAGATACTGCCTTGGCCTTCAGTGCACGTGATCTGCCATAGCTCGAACCATAGAGATCTCTCTTTTCAGCAAGCTGGAACTCATGAGTGTTTAGCCTCTCGAGGATATCAGCGGGGTCAAGTGACTTGTAATCAGCACGCTCTTGTATCATCAGTGCTAGAGTATCAAATGAGGAATCAAGTGATCTCAACAATTTCTTCACCACCTCATGGTCGGTGATGTCAGTGGCACCAAGTGCTTGAAGCTCATTTAAGATGTCAGTGAGGCGATCGAATGTTTGCTGAACGTTTTCATTGTCGAGTCTTTTGAAGCGGCTGAAGAGATTGCGAAGAAAATCAACTCGAGAATCACACTGAGTTGAGACTCCTTCATTCACTTTGGACAGCCTATCCCAGATAAGCTTTGCAGTTTCCAAAGCACTCACTCTTCCATACTGTCCTTTGCTCAGATGTCCACATATGATATTCTTCGCTTGGGAATCGAGTTGCTTGAATCTCTTCACATCGGTAGCGTTCAGTGAGGGTGAGACAGAGGGAACACCATTTTCCACAACGTACCAGAGATCGTTATCAATTGCATCAAGATGCATGCGCATCTTGTTCTTCCAGTAGGGGTAGTCCGTCCCATCGAAGTTAGGACACCCAGCAGAGACCTTGATCATACCTGCGGTCGACATAACTAAAACTCCAGGCAGTTAAACCAAAATCACACAGAACAAGGGAGTACCTTGCTCTAATACCAACTGAAAGTGCATTATATCGACTAGAGGGGGTGAATAGGCGATTTTTATGAAATTCTTCACTGAGGAATTTGCTAGTGAGGAAATTCCTTAGCGAAGAACTACTTGCAGCGGAATAACTACTCAGAAGTAAACATAACATAATACATGCATGGTCATTATGATGAAATGAAGACAAACACGGAGTACAGAAAGCGTAAGCACAGGATAGCACAAGATGAAGACAAACAGACTGAAGAAATTGAACTGAGGAAATATAGAAAGTCTTCATTCAAAGTCTTCAAACACAGATATGAACAAGCACACAACACAATAATGAAGAAATGAAAGTGTTGAGGAAATAGAACCAGTTGGCTTGGTGAAGACAATGATTTGGTAGACCAGTTCCAACTGCTGTCTCAGTTGTACATCTGGTTGGAGCGGCTAGGTATTTAAACTTGACGACACACAGTCCCGGACACACAGTCCTCACCGTATTCTCCTTGAGCTAAGGACACACAGTCCTCGCCCAATCACTCGGGGTAAGTCTTCAGGTGACTTCCGAACCTTCACAAACTCGGTCACTCGGCGATCCACAATTCCTCTTGGATGCTCTAGACCATGACGCCTAACCGTCTGGAAGAAGCACGGTCTTCAAAGGTAACAAGCGTCGGATCTACGCAGGATCAACCTCTTCAGTGATGCTCAATCACTTTGGGTTTGTAGGTGTTTGGGTTTGGGTTTTGGATTTTCCTCACTTGATGATTTTCGCTCAAAGTCCTCGGAGGGTGGGATGCTCTCAAATGACAAGTGTCAGTTTCTTGCGGAGCAGCCAACCAGCTAGTGGTTGTAGGGGGCAACATGATAAGACATAAATTCCCTTCAATGATATGACCGTTAGGTGGGTAGATACTTTGGGACAGCTGGCGCATAGCACAGCAACGGTCAGAAATATGAGGTACTAATTCCTCAGGGCTATCATGTTCCTCACTGTGTAGGCAATCCGCACTGGCGAATTCCTAACTCCTTAGTCAGAAAAAAGTCCTCAGTGACCAGAAGAACTGCGTCTCTGTGACTGAAGAAATTGACTGAACTGTATGAGATTTCCAATGGCTTCACTCGAAGGGATTGGTAGGTGTAGGATTTTGAGTTGAGCATCACATGGAAATTTTTCCTTAGTATTTCCTCGACCCCCTTTAACAGTACAGTGTTTCCTATGACTCAAGAAAGAGAAAATGAAACTACGAAAACAAAAGTCTTCATGCTTCATGTTCCTCGAATGAATACCAAGTCTTCAAGGTCACACCAATTTCTTCACTTTCAAAGTCTTCAGAAAATCTTCAGAATACCAAAGTCTTCAGTCGAAGAACTTCAATTTTAGGGGTCGACTTTCTCTGTAAATATCAAACTCCTCATAGACTTATAGACCTATGTACACTCATAAACACATTAGATCCTTAACCTATAAGTCTTCAATACACCAAAATCACTAAGGGGCACTAGATACACTTACAAGATCTGCTGCTAGAACCTAGGCCTTTCCAGTAGGCTTCTACACTAAGATTTTTTGGAACTGATGCTACTCTTTTTTCTTTGGGAATGCTACAGAAATGCTCGGAAGTGTGACATACAATCCCACAACACTCACAGCACAGAGGGAGTTTCTCATACCTTACATCAAACTGACTTTTCTTAGTGCTACCCATGGGAGTGAATTCTACCTTACTCTTAAGAGGCTCATGTAGCGGGATCTCCACACAGATACGCAAGAACTTCTCTGCGATCATATGGTTCCGATGAGATACAACAATCACATCACCAATTTGATCCCCTAGGTGTCCAGCCCATATTTTCAGTTTTGAGCTCGAACGGGAGGTCACGAACCTGGACCCAAATGGCCATGACGCCAAGATCAACCTCCGTCGGGTCACCCTTGCCGTCAAACTCGGCGAAGGATGACTCCGTCGTGCTTGCAGTGCCACGGTTGGGCCTTCAAAATAAAACGCCAGTCCTCCTCGGCGCTGAGGTTGAGAATGAACCTCCCGTCCACACTGGCCACCTCTTGAACGGTGACTGCTCCTTGCAGCTTCCATGCCGAAGATGCACGGAGTTCATCAATGATGATCCGTGGATTCACCTGGAAGGGCGCTAAGATACGCCCCACCACGAGGAAACCACTGATCGCCTTCCTCGTGGCTTCCATGTCTATGACCAGGGACGAACCATCATCGCGGGGGCGCCTTAGCGTCATCTTCCCCTTGTATTCTGGAGAAGTGGCCAGAACAGAGGCTGAAGCCCCCCCCCCCCCCCGCAATGGTGGTCGCCGGTGCTCCCAGCGCAGCCGCCGAAGCCAACACTCCCCTAGAGGCCTCTCCCCTCTCCTTTCCCTCCTCTCCAAATCAACCCCGCTCACCATGAGAGATACATCAGAGGGCTGGCACAAAGCGGTGGGAAAGAAACTTGTTGCCGAAATTCTAGATACAGAACAGAGACACACCCCTCTGGACTTGAAATAGGCCCCTCCATCCCCTGCAAATGTATCAAACAGGGTGAAATTGATACACTTAACACAAAACTAGTAATAATGTATGTGCAATGCATGTTTATATTAGGTAGGATATTAGTTGCACGTTATACAATATTAAGTAAGATATATCTGTTGCGCGCGCGCTGGTATTTGGTAAGGTATCAATTACTTTTTCGCGGGAATGGTAGGATATTAATTACATGGCAGATTTCAAGGCATAGCGTTGAGTCAAAACGTGTTTATAACCAATGGCAATGGTGGGTAGTTAGAGCGTTAAACGTGTTTGGTGCTCAACATTGGAGCGATTTGAACCACTAGATAACATGATTTGATGGTCGAGATGGTTTGGATCTGCTCATTTGAGTCTTTTTATATTGGTATATATAAATACTCTTGATTAGGCAGTTTCCAAAATAAATTTGCGTTGATTTCTACTTTGCCCTAATTCTACAGACTATTCGCCCCTGATTCTTCTCTCCTCTCTTAATATTGGTCCAAGAATCACTGTCCCTACTATACAAAAAAGATTATTTCTTTCCAAATTGTAAGAAAACAAAGTTGACAACGTCCCCTCTCCCAAATCAGAGAGCAAATCCTCCTTATTATCTTTCCTAAATTCCTCCAGCAAGGCAGGATCCTTGCCAAAACTGGTACAAACCATATCCTCCCCCTCCAGATCAAGTTTGATCTCACCTGGACGCCCAACTGAGTAGCTCCTTGGCGTGCCTCTTCATCCTCTCCTGTAATCTCTTCTGATCTGTGGATCTTCGAAGTATCTTCCTTACCTGGCCTTGATTTCTATCTAGTCTTGTGCACGGAGGGCATCTCCAATGGGAGACGCTTAAGTAGATGCTTATAGAGAAAAAAATAAATGCTATTAAATTCGAAAATACATAAGCACTTGATCTCCCAACGCCAGGCGCTAACAGCCGGTGCTAATCGACCACTAATTAAACAGTGTTGGCGTTCTAGGAACGGGGGTCCGCAGACTTGCCTGCCTGCGGCCTGCGGCGTGGCTCAAGTGGGGGCCCAGCGCGGCCCATTTTCATCAAGCTCAAGCTAAAGACCCTCGCGAGGGGCCAGGCCTCGCGGGGCGGACGACAGGAAGCCCCCTCAAGAGCGCCCTCATCAGGCAGGCTCGCGAGGAGGCGGAGAGATCAATGCAAGGGTACCTCGCGAGGATCCCGTGACGCAAGCCATGACGATCAAGGCCAGGCGCCTGGGCAGAGTCCTTGTTTCCCCTTTGGTGCAAAGGGGGCAAGCACAGACCAAGGCATCAGGCAAAGGTTACCATTTCGGTGCAACGAGACCAAGACCAGCCAGACGGCCGGACGGAGGTCACCGTGGAGCCCAAGACGGCGTCACCACCAGTGCTTTTGGCAGCCGAAGACCACCTTTGGTCAGGATAACTTGTACTAGATGTTCCCCTTCAAAATGGCCAACTGTTGGCGCCCTTCCCGCTCGTTATTTGGGAAGAGGCCCAGGGCCTCTATAAATGGAGCTAGCTACCATGGAGTAGAGGCATCGAGAATTTGGTAGAGACCAAGTAGAACGCACCGCACCAGCTCAAGAACACCCCTCGCGAGCCTGTTCTTCCTTTGTACTGTTCATCATCAGCCCCAGAGGCAATCCACCACACCACACACTGAAGTAGGGTATTACACCACAATGGTGGCCAGAACCAGTATAAACCCCGTGTCCCCTGTGTTGTTCATCATTTTTCCATCTTAGTTCGCACGAGAGGATCAGACATCAGTAGGGGAGAGATCTCCGCGCGCACCCCAGTGTTCGAACCTCAAGGGTCTGCCAGAACCCGAAATCCGACATTTGGCGCGCCAGGTAGGGGTGCGCCGGAGTCCTTCTTCCTCCGCATCGCGTCCCGCCACCTCGCCATCTGGATGTCAAGCGACCAGGCTGCCAACGCCGACCGCTGGGCGGCATGGCCCACTCACGCCGTGTCGCCGACTCAGGGCGATCTCACCCTTGCGCCTCAGGCAGCTCGTGCTCTGCAAGGCACTGCGGGGCGCGGGCGACGCGGCCAGACGCCGCCTGCCCTCACACCGCGGCAGGTGCGGGCCATAGCAAGGGCCTCGAACCACGCCGCTGCCACAACGCCATACACCCGACGGGAGCAGGCGAACTCCAGGGCCGCGCTCACAGTGGCCCGAGAGCTACTACGGTGTCGTTTGCTGGAAGGCGGTTGCGACGTGTTGCTAGAGCGGGTGGCCGAGCTCCTGGACGCTGCTGCCTCGGGAGCGCCCTCTTTCTGCATCCAGCTACCGCCCCAGATCCAAGACGGGTCGCACGGCGGCATTGTGCATGCTCACGCAACGCCAAGCGGGCTCCCGGGCCAGTCCCGCGCCAACACCTCCATCAGCACCGGGCGGCAGGTCGCGCCGGCCCTTCCTCAGGTCGGCGAAGGGATGTGTGCCGCGGCCCTTGACCTCGGTGGGCCACCGCGCCATCACCCCCAAGGCGACGCTCCAAGCCACACTGCGTGACATGCGGGGCGCTACGGCGAAGTCCACGAGGTGGTAGCTCTGGAGGCATATGTACCCCGCATGGTGAATCAAGGACGCGCACTGGAAGAAGATCACGGCTCGTTCCTCGGGCCCGACTAGGACGAGGAGGCGCCGGAAGCCGAGCTCTTTCAGGGACCCCAGGGGAGCCTTGACAACCGCGCCGACAACAACAACTATCGGGTACCACTCATCCCTCAGGAGCAAGCTTATGCTAACCATGGGTTGCAGGAGGTACAGGTCGCCGTGGCAGATGGCTGCCCCGATGCTGCAGCCTCCTATCCCTCAGGAGGAGGGCGCAGGGGGCTGCAGGGGAGGGACCGAGATCCGGGCTCACCCTCGAGGCGGCTAGAGCAAGGTGTTCTCAGGAGGTAGGCCCTCTGCCGGGGAGGTGCCCCATGGCCTGCCCCCGGCAAAGGACCCATGGTCGTCGGGGGAACCGCTGGCGACCGCTCTACCCCGTTGGCGTCGTCCTTGGTTTCCGGTTGCCGCCAATGGTGGCAGAGTGTGGCACAAGGCGGGGCCCTCGTCTGGCGATATGAAGCAAGGCCGGTACCTATGAAGAAGGCCCAGTGCCTGTGAAGCTCGCCGCCTCGTGACACTCTCATGTAATAATGAGTGGGGCTGTACACGCCCCGGAGTCTCAGGGGTGCGGGCCTCAGGCCTTGGGGCTCCCGCCCACGCCCAGTGGTAGCACTTAGCTCCGCGCTAGTGAGAAGATGTCGAAGACTAGATTAGGTGCCGGACGCGGCCTTTTGCTTTTTTGCTTCTTCCTTGTTGACAAGTTTCATCGGTTTGGATTTAAGTTGGATTTGAATTCGAAGCTTGCGTGCGTTGGGGAAGGGGTGTTTAGTCTCGTTCGAGCAATCTCTCGCGTTCTGTTTTCGGTCCTACACCCACAGTTAACGTCAGCTGCCCCACCTCGCGAGCCTGGCCGGACCAGGCACGTCTGCAGCTCGGACCGCTGTCGCCGCACCCTCTCCAGAGGTTCTCATCACAGGGTCAACAGGATAATCGGGAGAAACCCAAGGCGTGGTGAACCCCCACAGGCCCGCTCAGGGCTCGTCAAGATCAAAAGGTAAACAAATCAGCCGGACCATCACCAGGCTAGCGGCTAAGCTCACGCGTAGCGTCACACTTATCAGGGTACTAATCACAAATCTTTACATGAGGGGCCTCCCCTCCCAAAATGCTCTTACATTCTTCAGGGCCAAGCCCGAGTCTCCTTTGTGTAGGATGGACAACTGTAGCATACGACTAGTTGGACATATCACTCACCATGTCTTCTGGGGGATCCTCGGAAGCATCGCTGGCGTCGCTGACATCGTCGCCGCCGCCGTCGGCGTCCCCGTCAGCGCCAGGCCCGTTCACAACGCACCTCCATCAGCAGCCACGACCACATCGTCGTTGTCAGACGTGAAGGCCCGGACGAGGGCATCCACGTTACTCTCCACCAATTGCGTCAGGTCGCCCCGGACAGCTATGGGCACGGGAGCGATGGCGGCATCAAAGTCGAAGTGGGGGTCCCTTCCCTACAGATAGCTGAACACACGGGAGAAGGCACGCTTAAGCAAGGCTCGGCTCCTCTCTTTGATGATCCAACGGGCCCTCTCGGAGCGGTTCTCCAGAAGTGTCACCACGTCGGTAAATAACTGAAGGTTGCCGGCATACTTGGTCTCATGCGGTTCCTTAGCGACAGCCTCGCAAATCTCACCCAAGGCAGAGTTGGCCTTTTCCCTGAGCGTCTGAAGCATGGGAGCATGCTCGTGCTCCAGGACCCTCCGGTGGCGGATCTCGTCCTCGTTCTGCCGAGCGATGGCCTCGGCATCGTCAACCCTTTGTTGAAGAAGAAGCAGCCTAGCCCGGGAAGAGGACAGCTCCGCCTGTGCCGCGTCAAGGGCGGCTGCGGAGGAATCCGCACGCCGCATCTCTTCAACCAACTTGGCCTTGATGGCCGCTATCCTGCCCTCAGCCTCGGCCTTGATCAGCATCAACTTCGCCTCGTATTCACGCTCGAGGGCTGAGCGGGCTCCCGCCACACGACGGTTGACCTCTTCCTGGATCCGAGCTTCGCGCGCCGCGACGTCGTCCTCCGCCTGGGCTGCTAGGCGCTCCCTCATCTCCAACCGCTCCTGGTCAAGGCTGCGCTCGGCGGCCTCAAGCGTCAGCGCCTCTGGAGCTCCGCCCGGTCGACGGCGGCCTCCTGCATCGGCCCGAGGGCTGCATGGCACAGTTGTACTTGCTGCTCCAGGGAATTGCTCTGGGCTCGGAGCTCCCATATGCGCTCCTCCGCATCCTTACGCCGCCGGTCTGCCTCCCGAGCCTCCTCGACGGCCTGGGAGCAGGCCTCCCGCGAAGCCGCTAGCGACGCTTCGGCCTCCGCGTTGTCACGATCATGTTGGTGGTGCGCGAGGGCGATGGCAACCTTCAGCCTGCGCCTCTCCTCAGCGAGGCGCAGGCCTTTGGCCTCAAGGCGCACATCCTCGGCGGCAAGCTCTGCCCCGACCCAGTTCATCGCATCCGCTGCCCCTTGGAGGAAATCTTCGTGAAGGGCGCGATGCTCTCGAGCACGCCTAAGCACATCTTCTGCATCACTTTCTTCTGCAGGAGCATGCGGAGAGCCCCGAGGCGGCGAGCCCCCTCCAGGTGTGGGGCTGGGGGCTGCCACCCCAACCATCGCCGAACGAACCCCTCTGGGAGTCCGGCCTGGCGTCAGTCTGCCCATAGAGGAGGAGCCAAGGGCAGACTTCAACCATTCACCGTCTATGATCAGAGGAGGAGCGTGGGGCAAGCCTGGCGTGCCCCAAGAAGGGTCGTGAAGAAAGGGCATCGGCGAGCAGGCTCGAGGTGCTCCATGGAGCGGATCACTCCCCCAACCGGTCCAGCAGGAAGAGTGCCACTCAAGCTCGGCAGGCCCGGAGCCAGCAAAGGGGGCAAAGATGCGAGGGCTGGCTCCCGAGTCGACTCGGTGGATTCAACAAGACGAGGCCTGAGAGGCCACAATCAGCCACAAGGATAACAAGGCAAATGAGCAGAGAAAGAAGAAGACTTACTCGTCCATGGCAAAGTACTTCCTGCACTTTAACAAGCGACGAGGGTGGTCGCTGCCACCCGAGTCCTCTTTCCTCTTGCGGAGAGCCTCGAAGTCTACGCGGAACCGACCTAAGCGCCTGGGGCGCGGGTCGGCCTGGGGTGCAGAAGAAGCCTCAGGATGGTCGGCACCAGAGGAGTCCGCTCCGGGGGCGTCGTCAGGCGTCGACTCGCGAAGAGCGGCTGGGGGCTCAGGAGCCCCAGCCTCGAGGGCCAAAGGCCGTGACCCAGCATCCACCGCCGTCCCAGGGCGGGCCTCGGAGGACATCACCCTCGAAGCTCCAGGCGGCGCCAGCACCTCGACATCAGCCACCTCAGCTCCCGTCGGTTCTCTCCCCGCCCTGTCGCCTGAGGAAGGACCGCTGAGGGCGGCAGGGGGAACAACCACGACGACTGGGTTCTCGCGTGGCCCCGTGAGGTTAGCCGGGCGCATCCCCCACTCGTCGAAGTCGGGCATCTGCTTCACAAAATCAGCCCTGCGGGAGCAAAGATACAAGAGAACACCACCGCTCCGTAGGCTTCCCGGGGAAGGATCGCCAGTCAAGACCCTGAGCACTGTCCGCAGCCCTTCAGGCGCCAAATCCTCCTCTTGAAGCCGCATGCGGTCCCTACACCCCGCAAAGTCCCACATCCGGCGAGAGTGGCGTTGGAGAGGAGCAACTCAGCACAGAAGGAACTCCCTCACCACCTTGGGCGCTGTCACCTTGTGTGCCCTCAAACTTTT
Source organism: Aegilops umbellulata (assembly GCA_032464435.1). Classification (NCBI taxonomy): domain Eukaryota; kingdom Viridiplantae; phylum Streptophyta; class Magnoliopsida; order Poales; family Poaceae; genus Aegilops; species Aegilops umbellulata. The sequence goes on along the minus strand of CP136060.1, from coordinate 343,875,537 downwards.
GAAGCGGCGCCAGACGAAAGCGAGCCGGGGGCTCGCGAGCGGTTCATGACCCCAGCCTGGGTTGGGAACAACAGGTGAGGTCGGGTGTGAGAGCAAGGGGCTGGGCACCCCGACGTCCACGTACAACCACCGCTCTCTGAACCTGGCGTGAGAAGGCGGAAGACCAAAGTCAATCCCTGAAGCAGCCGTCTCAGGCGCGGCGAAGAAGCTCACACACCCCGAGCACTGGGTGGGATCGCTCAGGCGCAAAGAAAAGAAGTGGCGCAGCAGGGCAACGGAAGGAGGGATGCCTATCATTGCCTCGCATACGAAAGCAAAGACAGCCAAAAGGGTAATGGACTCCGGCCCGAGGTGCATCATGTGGATCTGATAATGGGAGAGCACAGCATTGAAGAAAGCTGAAAAGGGGGGAACTAGACTCGCCCATAGGGCATCGGCGAAGAATCGGACCTCCGTGATGGTCCTGGCAAGAAAGGCGTGGGATGCGGGCCAAACTGTGGTCCGGCCGAACTCATTGAAGATGGAAGCAAGGGCGGAGTGGACCTTGTCCAAGGCTTCCGGGTTGAGTATGATTGACTGATCGACGGCGGGGGCCGCCGCTGGAGGTGCGCAGGACGAAGGAGCGGGTTTCTTCCCCCTTCCCTTCTTCGTCGGCGCCATGGCGTTGGGGAAGGGGAAGAGCTCGAGCCGGATTGGCGGCGGGGATTGGAGCTCGGAGAAGAAAGAAAGGTAGGAGACGAGTGGGCAGCCGAAGGAGGAACAACTGTGTGCAACTACGGGTCCGCTTAGCCGGGCGCGTAACAAGGCATCGTGGGAAGTGCAGTCAAGGTTGTCAGAATCGTGATTTTGAATCGGATCGGAACTCTGATGGTAGGATCGCAAATCATAGAATCTTCACTATCAGGATCGCAGAAATGTAGATTCTATGAACTAAATCGTAGAATCAGAGGGGTCATTTTGGATCGTAAAGTCGTAGAATCATAGAACAGGATCGCGAGTCTGACAACCTTGAGTGCAGACGCCCACGTCCAATCAACCGCCACGCAGCGCCCAAGGCCGTAGGCTGTTAGGGCCTGCGGCGCTTCGCGCTTGCCCCTTCGCTTCTCTGCTAAGCCAAGCCCGCGCGCGCCTTGGGCCCGGGGGCTACTGTCGGCATTCTGGGAACGGGGGTCCCTAGACTTGCCTGCCTGCGGCGTGGCTCAAGTGGGGGCCCAGCGCGGCCCATCTTCATCAAGCTCAAGCTCAAGACCCTCGCGGGGCGGATGACAGGAAGCCCCCTCAAGAGCGCCCTCATCAGGCAGGTTCGCGAGGAGGCGGAGAGATCAATGCAAGGGTACCTCGCGAGGATCCCGTGACGCAAGCCATGACGATCAAGGCCAGGTGGGTGCCAGGCGGGTGCCGGCCTGGGCAGAGTCCTTGTTTCCCCTTTGGTGCAAAGGGCGCAAGCACAAACCAAGGCAGCAGGCAAAGGTTACCATTTCGATGCAACGAGACCAAGACCAGCCGGACGGCCGGACGGAGGTCACCGTGGAGACGGTGTCACCACCAGTGCTTTTGGCAGCCGAAGACCACCTTTGGTCAGGATAACTTGTACTAGATGTTCCCCTTCAAAATGGCCAATTGTTGGCCCCTATCGGTGTCAAAACCGGCGGATCTCGGGTAGGGGGTCCCGAACTGTGCGTCTAGGCGGATGGTAACAGGAGACAAGGGACACTATGTTTTTACCCAGGTTCGGGCCCTCTCGATGGAGGTAAAACCCTACTCCTACTTGATTAATACTGATGATATGGGTAGTACAAGAGTAGATCTACCACAAGATCAGAGAGGCTAAACCCTAGAAGCTAGCCTATGGTATGATTGTTGTTCGTCCTACGGACTAAAACTCTCCGGATTATATAGACACTGGAGAGGGTTAGGGTTACACAGAGGTTGTTACAACGGAAGGAGATCTACATATCCGCATCGCCAAGCTTGCCTTCCACGCCAAGGAAAGTCCCATCCGGACACGGGACGAAGTCTTCAATCTTGTATCTTCATAGTCCAGGAGTCCGACCAAAGGTTATAGTCCGGCTATCCGGACACCCCCTAATCCAGGACTCCCTCAGTAGCCCCTGAATTAGGCTTCAATGACGACGAGTCCGGCGCGCAATTTTTCTTCGGCATTGCAAGGCGGGTTCCTCCTCCGAATACTTCGTAGAAGATTTTGAACACAAGGATAGTGTCCGGCTCTGCAACATAAGTTCCACATATTGCCATAGAGAGAATAATATTCACACACATCTAATCTGCTGACGTATTTCGTAGCATGACATCACACCACGGCCAAGCCTTTATTCGAATCGTCTTACTGTCCCACCTCAGCGCGTTTAGCGAGGCGGTTTCCTTGGCACGTCTTGTCGAAGCAGAGATCGTGTCCCTTTAATTTACGGGATTCTCATCAATACGGACGTGGGCAACCCAGTCGTGCCCGTTGGTGTGCCTCCCCAATCAAAGGCGAGTCCCAAACGGTCACGGGGAGGGCTCTTGGTATTCAACCCCTTATAAAGAGACCAAGGCCTTACTCCTTTCTTTCAATCTCAATCAAGTTCGCCCTTCGCCTCGAGTTCCAACACCCAAGGCCCTAGATTTCAGGCGCTTCGGACCTTCGACAATGTCTGGATCCGACCTCCGAGGCCAATGGACGCCCTCCTCCGTTACAGAGGAGGACGTGCTGAAGCTGAGAGAAGCCAGGTTCTTGACCGGCGAAATTTCGCATAGGCTGCCTGCTCAAGGGCAGGTTGTTCCTACTCCCGAGCCTGGTGAGAGTGTAGTATTCGTGTCTCACTTCCTCCGAGGGCTCGGCTTCACGATGGATCCCTTCATGAGGGGCTCATGTTTTATTATGGGCTGGAATTTCACGACTTAGATCCGGAGTCCATCCTCCATATCTCATCATTTATCGTTGTGTGCGAAGCCTTCCTTCACATTACTCCTCACTTCGGACTGTGGCTTAAGACCTTTAGAGTAGAGCCAAAGATGATCAAGGGAACGCACGCGGAGTACGGAGGCGCTGTTATACGCAAGAACGCTAATGCTCCATGGCCCGAGGGCTCCTTTCAGGAGGGGTTCAGCTTATGGCAACAAGGGTGGTTCTATATCACCGCTCCCAGGGGCACCAGGTGGGTGGCGCCGCCTGTTTTCTACTCGGGTCCCCCGCCCCGTCTAGCGTCATGGGTCAATAAGGGGCTAGACTGGGGGCCGGCAAAAGACATGCCCCTATTGCAAGGCCGCATCCGAGATCTCCTAGAAAGAGATACCAGTCTGGTCGTGGTGACACAGGTTATGTTAATTCGTCGAGTCCTGCCTTGCAAACGTCACCCTCTCCGTCTATGGGAGTTCAACCCGGAGGGACCGCGAGCTCTCCAACACTTTCTTAGCATGATGCCCCTGGAGATGTACAAGTTGTTCTTCAGACCACAAGTAATGTGTCCAGATTCTACGGAGGACTCAGGACTAAGCTGCAATCGTCCGGATACTCAAGTAAGTAGCCCTATTTCCGGACACACCATCCATTCATTTATCACGACATCACCCTTAAAAGAGTTGTCTTTGAAACAGGAGTGGGTAGCTAAGGCGAAGTTAATCAGGTGTCCGGCCCCCCTTCCTGAGACCTCGCCGAATCCCGTGTTGACCAGGATGCTGGAGATTGTACCTTTGGAAGAGAACGAGGAGGGGGACAAGGGAGCTACTGGCTCCTCGAAGGAGTCTATTGGGAAAGGAGGAATAAAAAATTCCTCCACCCAGGGGAAGAAGAGGAGCGCCTCTGAAGACCCGGAGACCATGGTCTCAAAGCGGGGGAAGAAATCTTCGCCAGAGAGTCCTGCACCGAGGGATACCTCGGCCGTACTGTGCCCCCAAGGGGATCAGCCCTCTACCGAGCCGTAAGTAGAGAGGGGAGTTTAAGATGAGAAACACCCCTGTTTTATTCCTGAGAAAAATAACCGAATTTTTACCTTGTATTTCGGATCTCAGCCCTTCTCTGCAGAGCTTATCTTCGGGGGATCTTCTTCCGGAGATGATGGAGAGCGGAATGCCTCCCCTTGCCATACCGCCTCACAAGGCGGGCGACCCCGAGGTGTCGTCACGGAGGGTTTCTCCGAATCCGGCAGGGCCGGAAGGCAGTCATATGTCCCCCCAAAGCCCTCCGTGTCCGGCCTCTAAAAAAGGCCATCGGACGAGTCCGGCATCGTCTGGTGCACGGCTGGAGGAGCTGAAGGATCTGCTCGGGCGAGCGTCTATCTCAGAAGAACACCATACGTTAATGGGTATGGTGATTGAAAGGATTTCATCCGCGGAGAGCGGGTTGCACGAGGCCGTTAGGAGTTTACTGACTGGTTTTGAGGTATGTGAAATGATGCACCTTTTGCCAGTTCCGCATATATAAGATGCGTCCTGTGTAGATAGTAGCCCCTGAGACTCTGTGCGGTGTCAAAAGTGACGGTGCGCAGAGGATCATAATCCCAGGTATAATATGTCGCCTTTCATGTGTAGGTGGCGAAATGTCTGGCGGCTAGCCGGACTGATGAATTTGCCGAACTAAAGCGGCAACTTGACGTGGCAGATGCCGACATTGCGCTTGTCAACAAGCAGCTCGACGAGGCACAAGGTATGTATAATATCTCCGGAGACACCTGGTAAGAGGATCTTGACGCCAGTATCTTACAGTGTTTGCACCTGATGCAGATGGGGCTGCCTCTGTGAAGGGCCTTCGGGCAGAGCTTGCCCGGGCCAAGGAGCAAGCCAGGGAAAGCGATGCGGCTGCCTTAAAGGTGGTTGAGGAGTTGAAAGCCGAACAGGCCGCTCATTGCCAAAGCAAAAGGAAAATGGCCGAGATGGCTGCGGAGTTGAAGACCGTTGCTGACCGCTGCAAGCCTTTTGAGAAAGGAGATCGGGCGGAGTGGACAGACCTAGAAAAGGCCATTACGGCAGCCAAGGATGCTTGTTCTGCGATGAGAGCGATGAAGGAGGAGCTGCGTCAGGCTAGAGATATCGCGGCTGGAAAACCCTTTATGCTGCAGATGAAGTTCGGGGATCCTAAATATGCTCCGTTGGACCGGATGTGGAGTTCGGCGGACGCATATATGGATTTAGCGGCGAGTGTCGCTGATGCGGTCGAACACTTCCGAGATCAGGAAGGTCATGAAGTGGAAAAGCTTTTCTGGTCGCAGTTCCACAATCCCGAGCGTCCGCTTCCATTACCCGATCGCTTGGCGGAATGGGCCGAGCCGAATAGGTTATCCGGACTCGCCATGAAGTATGTCGTGGATCATCTGTGGCCGAGAAGGCCGAAGCCGAACAGTTATTTTAGTTTGGTGCAGCAGTTCCTTGGTGCGGTGCCGCATATCAACGCAATTAAGAGGTCAGCGTGTGTGGAGGGTGCGCGGATGGCCCTTGCCCGTGTCAAGACATACTGGGCGGAGATGGAGGCCACCGCTGCTGCAGCCCAAGATTCGGGCGAAAGCCGAATACCTGCCGAGCACTACTTTGAAGAAGTCCTGGAGGGCGCTCGTTTAATAGAGACGCAGTGCTCGAAGGATATTATGTTCGAATAACATGTATTTTTATTAAAAACTATATTTTGCTGAAATGTAGAAGCTTTTTATACTTGTGCTCACAAGAATTATGGTGCCTCCTGTGCGGCCGTTTACATATATGTATATATAACCTGAAAGATTGCAGTCGTTGGCTTCAGCCCCCACGCATATAATGTGGGGGTGTTCGCAAAAGGCGCATCATCACACTTGATCCAACGTCTTGGTCCATTAGGGAGGTGGTAGCGCGGCGAACTAGGCAACCGGACTATAATGCTTTATCACTTTCACTTAGCCATAGGAGTTTGACCGTGGAGCTACTATATAGCCCCTGGTGGCACCGCGTTTGCCGGAATTCGGGGCGCGTGTGTGCCTGGCTTGGAAACGGCCATTCATTAATGCGGAGGAATCCTAAAGATTCCGACGGGTCATCGAGTGGTTGACCAGTCTCACGCTATATCATGACAGTCAGTTTTCGGCTTTCTCTACTGAGGTGCTCGCCTGGCTAAACCGGGGCACAATCGCAGTTGTTCTCCTGGTGTCGCCTTAGCCGATAGAGCGGAACGTAAGGCAACAACAAAACACAGGAGCCGGGCAAACCCAACATTTGACCAAAGACATGATTCGGAGCTGATGCATATAAGGCCAAACTCGCGACGTCGAACACTCCCTAAGGTATTCGGTCTTTATGAAAAACGGGCTAAGCAGTGCCCTTGATAATAAGACCCTGGTGTCCAGGTACGTGCAAAATTCTGACGTGGCCACATGCCAAGACGCCAGCATCCTCCTCGGTTATACGGAAAATCCGGGGGATGTATATCAACAAGAGACAGTGAAAAAGGTTTACGCAGGGTCTTAATCTAAAAAGAATCCTGAGGACGGGTCCCTGCTGCACGTCTGCGCCTGTGTCTCCGTTGTGTTGTGTCCTAGATGGGCGTAGCATGGTGTTCATCTGTAAATAGAGGAACTTAGCTGACAAGAAAAAGAATAGTAGTGCGGAATGTACGATGTACTAGATAAACAATGTATAATTTAAGATGGGTAAAATTGAGCCTTATTGTCGTGTATTTTACATACGCGGAGTCCCTTGTATAGGGGTGTACGGCTACTGAACCTTTATCAACTATATGTTTGCTCCGGACTCGCCTAGCCGAGTCCGTGGTCTTGATGACCTGGTAGATGCTTTTGTTGGTGAGGCTGTTTTAATGTATGGCTGTCAAGGCATCCACATATTCTTTCGCGCTCGCGGGACACTTGGTATTTCCCTTTAGTGAGATGATGCCTCGTGGACCGGTCATCTTAACCATAAGAGATGCATAATGCGGTATTGCGTGAAAGCGGGCGAAAGCCTCTCGTCCCAGTAGTGCTTGATAGCTACTTGAAAATGGGGCGATGTGGAAGGTTAGCTTTTCATGGCGGAAGTTATCACGGGAGCCGAACATAACTTCTAACCGGAGAGAACCCATGCAGTGGGCATCGGGGCCTGGCATTACTCCTTGAAAGGAAGTGTTGCTATGGCGAATTCTTGTTGGGTCTATCCCCATTTTGCGGATTGTGTCCTGATATAGCAGGTTTAAACTACTGCCGCCGTCCATCAGGACATGTGTAAAGTGGAGTCCTTCGATTATTGGATCTAACACTAAGCCAGTCCAACCTTCGTTCCGGATACTTCTAGAGTAATCCTGATGGTCGAAGGTGATCGGTTTTAACAACCAGTGGCGGGACTCCTTTGGGGTAGGCCGTATAGGCGCCACTCTATTTTTCCCTTTTGTCACGTGAAGTAAGTTTACTGTTTTGACATCGAGTGGGAAATTCTTTTGTTTCCCCGTGCTCTGCTTGTGGGGTTCGTCATCGTCCTCACTTGGTGTGTCGAGCCCCTTGTGTTCGGCGTTGAGTTGGCCGGATTGCTTGAAGACCCAACATCCTCTGTGGGTATGGTTTGCAGGCTTCCCACGGGTGCTGTGGATTTGACATATCTTATCCAAGATTTTGTTTAGGTTAGATAGCTCATCCCTGTTATCCTTGGGGGGTAGCTTTTTCTGATTCTGCCGAGAGCTTTTGAATCCGGCGTTGACTGCCGTGCTCTTCGAGCTGCTTTCCTTATTCCGACGTTGTTCCTTACTGCGCCGTGGTTTTCCGTTTCCATCCCTTACTTCGGATGTACTTGGGTCGCTGGTGTTGCGTCTTGCCAACCAGCTGTCCTCTCCCGCACAAAAGCGGGTCATGAGGCTTGTTAATGCGGCCATTGTTCTTGGCTTTTCTTGGCCGAGGTGTCTGGCGAGCCATTCGTTTCAAACACTGTGTTCGAAAGTTGCTAAAGCTTCGGCGTCCGGACAGTCGACTATCTGGTTCTTTTTAGTAAGAAATCTGTTCCAGAGTTTCCGGGCTAACTCTCCAGGCTATTGAGTTATATGACTTAGATCGTCTGCATCCGGAGGTCGGACATAGGTTCCTTGAAAATTTGCCCGAAAAGCCTCCTCGAGCTCTTCCCAACTTCCAATGGTGTTTTCGGGAAGGCCTTTAAGCCAGTGCCGGGCTGGCCCTTTGAGCTTGAGGGGTAAGTATTTTATGGCGTGGAGGTCGTCTCCTCGGTCCATGTGTATGTGGAGGATATAATCCTCAATCCAGACTCCAGGGTCTGTGGTTCCGTCGTATGCCTCTATGTTTACGGGCTTAAATCCCGCTGGAAACTCATGGTCCAACACCTCATTGGTGAAACAGAGGGGGTGTGCGGCACCCCTGTATTTGGGTGTGTCGTGTTGTTCGGATGTTTGTTGCGTCGCATTGCTTACTAGAGCTTGCTTTCTTGGCCCGTAGAGAGACCTGGTTGGGCCATCTTTTTTATGCGAATCCTTGGGTGGATCGTGTGTTGGTTTGTGTGCGGTGCCATATGCCGTTCTGTGTTGGCCATGGGGTCATCTATTCGACCAGGTGGCTTCCTTATTTTTTGATTTTGGGGGCTCTAGGGCCTCTTCATCAAATTCGGGCAGTAGCTTTCGCTTCGGGTAGCTCTTTGTGTGGCGACTATCGCCGTATTTGTCTGCGGTGTTGAATACTTTGCTCCATCTGATTCGGAGTGCGTCTTCCGCGGTTTTGAGCTTCCGCTTCTGCTTTTTCAGGCTGCGCACTGTGGCGGCGAGCCTTTTGTGGAGTTTTTCCTGTTCTAGGAGTTTGTCCGGCGTGAGGTCGTCCAGACTGTTATCTTCGCTGAGGATGGGTTGTGCGGTTTGTGTATCCAAGTTATCCTATTCGGACGGTTGCTCGATGGCATGTTCGCCGACCGCCGGTTCACCCTGCTCTGTGGCTGGGTCCGTCTGGCTGCTGTCTCTGTCGAGGCGGGGCTTGGAGCGGTGCTTACGTCGCCGCTTTGACTGCTTTTCGAGGGAACGATCCCCCGTTGCGTCCCGTTGATCCTCGTTGTCACTTCCTTTAGGTATGTCCACCATATATACCTCGTGAGATGAGGTGGTTGTCCAGTGCCCTATAGGCGCTGGTTCCTGTTCGTCTCCTACATCATCGTCCATACCGTCGATGTCTTCGGAGTCAAAGTCCAGCATGTCGGTTATATCGTCGACAGTGGCTACGAAGTGGGTGGTGGGTGGGCATCGGATTTCTTCGTCGTCCACATCCCAATCTTGTTGGCCATAATCCGGCCAGGACTATCCTGACAAAGAGAGAGACCTTAGTGAATTCAGAATATCGCCGAAGGGTGAGCGCTGAAAGATGTCCGCGGCGGTGAATTCCATGATCGGCGCCCAATCGGGTTCGATTGGCAGGGGCGCGGAGGGTTCGGAGTCCGAAAAGGAGTCCGGCACCTTGGAGTCGTGAGCTTCGCAAAGGACAAGGCTGGTGTTCGGCTCGATCGCCGTAGAGATTGCAGCCCTCGAGGCGGTGTCCAGCCACCCGTCCTTGATTGGTGCAGTCGGCTCCGAGCTAAGGGTCGGAGCGGACACGGGTGCGGCCTCCAAGGCATTGTTCGACGGCAGAGCTAGATCATGCCCTTCGTGACAGTGCGGCACGCCCGGCTGTGGCTCGAATCCGTCAAAGATCAAGTCCCCGTGGATATCGGCCGTGTAGTTCAAACTTCCAAATATGACCTGATGGCCAGGGGCGTAGCTTTTGATCTGCTCCAGATGGCCAAGCAAATTGGCTCGCAGTGTAAAGCCGCCAAATACGAAGATCTGTCCGGGGAGAAAAGTCTCACCCTAGATCGCATCGCCGTTGATGATTGGAGGAGCCATCGGGCCTAAAAGTGACGACATAGAGGAACTCTCAATGAAAGCACCAATGTCGGTGTCAAAACCGGCAGATCTCGGGTAGGGGGTCCTGAACTATGCATCTATGCAGATGGTAACAGGAGACAAGGGACACGATGTTTTTACCCAGGTTCGGGCCCTCTCGATGGAGGTAAAACCCTACTCCTGCTTGATTAATATTGATGATATGGGTAGTACAAGAGTAGATCTACCACGAGATCAGAGAGGCTAAACCCTAGAAGCTAGCCTATGGTATGATTGTTGTTCGTCCTACGGACTAAACTTCCCCGGTTTATATAGACACCGGAGAGGGTTAGGGTTACCCAGAGTCGGTTACAACGGAAGGAGATCTACATATCCGCATCGCCAAGGTTGCCTTCCACGCCAAGGAAAGTCCCATCCGGACACGAGACGAAGTCTTCAATCTTGTATCTTCATAATCTAGGAGTCCGGTCAAAGGTTATAGTCCGGCTATCCGGACACCCCCTAATCCAGGACTCCCTCAGCGCCCTTCCCGCTCGTTATTTGGGAAGAGGCTCAGGGCCTCTATAAATAGAGCTAGCTACCACGGAGTAGAGGCATCGAGAATTTGGTAGAGACCAAGTAGAACGCACCGCACCAGCTCAAGAACACCCCTCGCGAGGCTGTTCTTCCTTTGTATTGTTCATCATCAGCCCTAGAGGCAATCCACCACACCACACACTGAAGTAGGGTATTACACCAGAACGGTGGCCCGAACTAGTATAAACCCCGTGTCCCCTGTGTTGTTCGTCATTTTTCCATCTTAGTTCGCACGAGAGGATCAGACGTAGATCAGTAGGGGAGAGATCTCCGCGCGCACCCCAGTGTTCGAACCTCAAGGGTCTGCCGGAACCCGAAATCCGACAAACAGCGAACCCATGTTTTACGAGGGAGAAAAGGAACAAGCGGCTGGTGCTGCTCTTTGCGCCTAGGTAGCGTCTGATGCCAGGATTCTAGCGCCCAACTGCCAATCGACGGGGAAATTGCTAGGAAATTGATCCTGGTGCCTCTCCTAGCGTCTCGCGTTGTAGATGCCCTGATGGGTCCACCTAGGGTACCCACCCCCATGCGATCGTCTCCCCACGCCGGAGGAGCCACCGGGAATGCCGTCGGGATCGCCACCGGGGTCGCCGCCTCCATCTCATCCACTATCCCTCTTCGTCACCGCCCGGCTGCGGGGGCTCTCCACTCTTGTGCAGTGACGGGTCCTCCGAGGTAGCCCACCCCCATGCAGACGTCTCCCCCCCGCCGGTGGAGCCATTGGGATCGCCGCCGCCTTCACACTCTCTCTCCCCGTCGCCGCCAGGTCGCGGGAGGTCTGTTTTTTCCATACGGCCAGCCGTATTCACACCGGCTAGTCCGCCTCAGCACGATAAAACTAGGTGGGAGTGATCTGCAAGGAGTACTTCTCAGTTAGCGATTTCGCACTTTTTTTTGAGGGGTAGCGATTTCACACATTTTTTTGAGGGGTTAGCGATTTCACACATAGGAGCTCCCCTGCCAGTCGCCAGCAGACCAAATCATGGTTTCTCTAGCCCACGCAGCCAATACCATTGTGTTGGGCCAAACGATAACCTAAATAGCATTTACTTTTAGCCCATGATTTTGATCCCGAAGGTCGGGCCGGGCCGGGCCCGGGCCCATCGTTTTTGCGTTTTCCTGAAGGACGGGTCGTCGACCTCCGCCGCCACGCGGCCGACGGTTGGTGTCTCTACCCGCCGCTCCCCTTCCCGGCGACGAACTCCGCCGTCAGATTCCTCCGCTGCTGCTGCAGCCTCGCTTAGCTGCTTGGCTTGTCCTCGACCACCAAGACGGAGGTAACGCCTCCTTCCTTCCATTCTTACCCTTCCACTAGAGGTTGGGGCGCGCCCTTGGCGTGCCGCTTGAGGCGTGCTTGTGGCGCACTTGTATTGCTGAAGCGCTTCATTGTGTCTCAGGTGCGGCCATTTTCACACTTGACAAACTTCATTCAGAAAAAAAACATCCAAAAAAGAGCAGGCAAAACTTTATATTCATATTCCACAAGAATTTGTTCACTTACAACCATGCTCAACATATTTGTGAATATCATCAAAAAGGAAGTCTACATACGGGAACAACATACACTAAGTGAAAAGATTGGACACCTAAAATTTATATGCCTTGCAAAGCCATGAACTCATTTGTACACTACATTTCTCGCTGTTCCTCGAGATAAAGTGGAATTGAGAAAGCTTATACATACTGACATCGTTGTAATTTCACATCCCAGTGACTATCAATTGATATTCATCAATGCTCCATACATTATAAGCCAATCTTGCAAAGAGATGGATAGAAACCTGCAGTTTCACAAAATCCACAATGGACATTCTATTAAATATAAAAAATGGAAACATATACCTGCAGCTTCATAAAAGCCACTATCCCAGTTTAAATAATCTATCAAACAAATACATGATCCCAGTTCTCGTGATCACAAAAGAAGTCAAGAGTTAGTGTGCTAAAGAAAACTTTCTAGCCCACTTTAATTGCCAAAGAGAACCATTAGTCATTGAATTGTCATCCATACATGGTCAACTTATTTCAGTTCGGCCACCCCTCAAATGTTGTGTATAGACGTAGACTTCACATAATTATAGTGCAAAATAAACACCTACCGAATATATGGATCATTCCATAGCCTATCATCACTACATTTGTAAAGAAACTCTAGCAACTCATTAAGGAAACACAAATACTATCAACTTGTTTTAAAATGCAAAAACTAATTTCAAGTTCCTTCTTCTTTCTTGTGATGAAATTCACCCAATTCAAGAGATGGCGAACTAAACTCAACAATCCCATGACTCAAGTTAGCAATCCCTTTATACTTTTTTGTGAGAGGCGTGTTTTAAATAGTTGGCATCCATCTTTTTGGATGCAATATTACCATCTAACCTTCTGTGGCCAGACAGTGATATACAAGCTGAAAGTGAAATAGTTGTTCACTTGGATCGTCTAGTAGTCTTGATGAGATTTTACCTACAAGTGGCGTCGTCAGTAAGATAGGAGTTCCCAACAATCATTAATACATAATCACTGATGGATGGTATGTCTTGGAAATTTAACTTCAGATATATCTTTAAGCCACACATATATCTTCAACCGAAGCAAAGAAACCACATACATATACAGATGTATCTTAGTAAGAACCATTCATCTTCAACTACATCATCAACTGTATACTTTTTTTTCTCGAATACGCACGAGTGTGCGTACTATATTATATAGAAGGAACCGGGGTAAAGAGCCCGTCCACGCTAGCGTTACAGATTACATATATACACTGCACACTAACTCTAACTCCACCCTCCACCTAGTTGCAATAATACTATCTACTCTCCGCTGCCCACTCTTCCACCTTTGTAAAGAAGGAGTCCATGTCTCCTCGTAGTATGCCCGCTTTCTTCCATACACGGCCCTCTCTTACGACTGCATGGATAATCCTATTCTTTGAAGGTGTATCTCCGTCGAAGACAACCGAGTTGCGGTGCTTCCATATTTGCCATAGCCCTAGGATGATGATTGCATTTGTATCCCTCCCGGCCTTTCCTCTTCCTCTCTTGTCTTGGCACCATGCACCGAGGCTTTCATTCACAGTAGGTACCCACTTCGGTCTGCGTAAGGGATGGCAGATCGTGGTCCACACTTCCCGCGCGACGACACACTGAAGCAAAATGTGGTTTATGCTCTCCTCTTCTTGGCTGCACATTGGGCAACAATCCTGATGATCGAGCCCTCGTCTTGCCAGCCGGACCGACGTCCAGCACCTGTCCTGGATTGCGAGCCATGTGAAGAAGCGGCAGGGCGCCGGTGCCCTAGATTTCCAAGTGAATTCGGCCGTGGGGATGACCTGCCTGCCCCAGAACTTTGCTGCATAGGCAGTCCTCGCTGAATAGCATCCGCTTGCTTCCCATGACCAAGTGATGGTATCATGTTGCGCCGGGTCAAGTTGAACTTCTTGGATCATGTTCCATAGCTTTAGATATTCCCTTAGCAAGTCAGCTGATACCTCCGGGCTTACTTGGGCGACCCAACCGTCATTCAGTAGGGCCTGGGCTAGGGTGCATGTGTTCCTTGTTTTCTTCCTGACTCGGCCGTAGGTCAAGGGTGCAATCTCCACGATCCGGTGTCCTTCGAGCCATCTATCTTCCCAAAAGAGTGATGTATTTCCGTCTCTGAGAACCCAGCGAGCAGCCGCATTGAAGATTTGCCTTGAAGCTTCTGGCACTGCGATGTCAAATTCTGCCCATGGTCGCGATATGTCTGATCGCTGTAACCAAGGCCACCTTGCCTGCACAGCTTTGTTCATCCATCCTAGGTTGGGTATGCCTAATCCACCCGCCCATTTGGGGGCACACACAGCCTCCCAAGCGACTGCGCAGCTCCCGCCGGACGAGCTTGACTCAGCGCACCATAAGAAGCTGCGGCATATTCTGTTCATTGCTAAAATTGTCTTCTGTGGGAGGTCGAGCGCCATCATCGCATGCAACGGAATCGCACGTCGTACAGATTGAACAAGAAGCATGCTTCCACTCTTTGGCATCCTTGCTGCTTTCCATTTTGGCAACGCCGTTGCTAGTTGGTCCACAAGGCCTGATAGCTGTACATGGGACTGTTTTCTCAGGGTGAGCGGCAGACCAAGGTATTTGCACGGGAAGGTGCCTCTCGGGCATCCAAGTGCTCTCTCCACTGATTCCATGGTCTCGTCAGAGCATCGTATAGGATAGACAACGCTCTTGGCAAGGTTGACGTGGAGGCCCGATGCCTCTCCAAACAGGGTAAGAAGTGATGCGCACGTGTTCATATCCCGCTCATTCGTCTTGAGAAAGATCATTACGTCATCGGCAAACATTGAGAGACGGTGGTGTAGCCCTGTTCTTGCAAGCGGATCGAGCAGTCCCTTTGCGGTCGCAAGCTCAAACATGCGGTGCAAGGGTTCCATGATAAGAATGAACAGCATTGGTCAGAACAAAAGGTCCCCATGTAGCCTATCTAAATTGATATAAGATGAAAATATTGCTTCCAAAGAAACACAAGTTGAAATTTTGTAGGATGGAGAAACAATACAAAATAAAAGAAAAACTAAACTACTATCTTCAGATTTATGCCTATCCTCTTTGCTATATAAAAGAAGAAGAGAAGAAAAGTGGGCATACCTCCAGACGGGTTGGAGAGGATGAAAGACAAGGAAAGAGGAGTTGCTAGGTGGTAGCCTTTGCCACTGCTCACCTCGCTGCTAGTGTCATGGATCTGGAGCTCGGTGGAAGGGGGGCTCCCGTGGACATGAGAAAGTGCTCGTAGAAGGGCTGGGGACAAGGTGGAGGTGCAGCGAACAATTTCCAGCATCGTTGCTTCCCATCTGACTTGCCCGATCCCGGCCACCGAGGCACGACGCCTTCGACCCAACGCCTCTCGACCGCTTTGGAGACACCGCCGACTAAAAGAGCCACCCCCTCACCTGCTCAGGCTCCTTCACTCGACGGCCGTGGATGAGGACGATGGGACGGGGTAGATTTGGTGGAGAAAGAAGGCGGCGGCGGAGCATCAGGGAGGGGACGAGAGAGGAAGGAAAGGATGCGTGTGAGAGGAGCCTAAGAGGAAGAGCTGGCCTGCCTTCGAGGTGAAGGAAGGAAATGAGGTTTCCTTTCTCTCCATCTCTGTTTTACCGAGGGAGGTGTTATCTGGGAAGGTTTCTCACCAAAAAATAAAACATCGTTTCAGCCACAACGAGCTAATCGGGAACGGCAGCGCGAGCGATTAAACAGTGCGTCAATGCCGCCAGGGCTCACCCTTTGCGCCACCGTTAATGGGTTGTATTCTTGGCGCCCCTTCCCTGTTGTACGATGTGCGCACGTTGCAAGCTTCAAGGGAAGAAGAACCCAGTCATGGATGAAATCCTGGTGATAATCGAGAATGTAAGCGAATAAGCTAAGCATTGCGTGAAGGGAATGCTACGAAATCGTGCAATCTTGTACTCCTAGCTAAGATGAGTTCATTGTTCTGGTCATATACTTGGTAAAAAATTGTAGTCGTGGAGAATACATAAGGCAGTTTATTAAAGTAAAAAAGTGGGACTGGAAGCGTATGCTGTTAGGCAGGGACGCGTACGTGCTATATAGGTCCATGGCGATTGACAGATTACAGAGGGATTGGCCGGTATGACCCTCACGCTAATCTTAATAACCGGCTGATTATTACAATAAACAGACGCATGCGCTACACCATGGACTTATTCTAGAACATATGGTTATACAACACCATATATACGTACAATTCAAGAATACAGATATACGATTAGGGCAATACAGCAAATATTCCACAAAACACAAACACTTTTTTTATTTGGAACTAGCTGGAGCCTATTGAAATGGCAGCTTGCCGTCCTTATTGACCAGTACTGGTTGCTTGATTGGCTTCATATGCTTTAGTTTGCTGGTTCACCTTCCGCGCACAATTCCTTGTCAAATCTGTCTCTTATTGCCAGCAACTCTTTCAGAGCACCCCCGATTTGGATGCGATCCATTCGTATCTCTTGTGAGCATGAAATCCCATTGCACAGAACTGAAGTGATGCAAGCAATTCTCAGATCCATATTGCTGCTAGAGTTTGAGCTGCTTTCTTTGCCATATTCTGTCTCTGCTAGTAAGTCTCGGTCTATGACCTCTGCTGCCCTTTCTGGCAATGCCATTTGCACATTCTTGTGAAGGCCAAATGATTCTCCGAATTCGCTGTCTGTTGGCCTTTTTCCAGTGAACATCTCCAGCAACAGTATGCCGTAGCTGTAGACATCACCATGGATTGAAACTTCATTACCCAGTCCATACTCTGAAATTGACAGAAAAATGTGAGCAAAATGAAATGAGCAGGTTAAATAGCCATATATTTAACTTAAGAGTTAAGAGTGGTGGGCGGGGTGTTCAATCTTGAAAACCAATTCCAGAATTTTGAAGGGGGTTATTTTAGAAGAGAGTTAAAAGCTCACCTGGAGCGGCATAGCCGATTGTGCCTCTCATTGATGCCCAACTAGTTGATTTCTCTGAGTCTTGATGTAGAAACCTTGCAAGCCCAAAATCACCAACATGAGCAATCATTTCACCATCGAGGAGAACATTGCTGGGCTTAAGATCACAGTGAATAATTGGCATTGGCTTATGTTGGTGAAGGTATTCAAGTGATGATGCTACATCAATTGCAATCTGCAGTCTCACACGGAGATGCAGTGACCTATTTTCACCATCTTCTATGGGATGGTGGTGTAGCCATTTGTCCAAATTTCCATTTGGTAGGTATTCATACACGAGGGCCTTGAAGTCACGGCTTTGAGAATCAATACTTGAGCACACTGTCAATATCTTCATAAGATTCCTATGTCGAACACATTTCAGGGTCTCACATTCTGCAACAAAACTTCGGGATGCACCTCGCCGTGTGAGGTTGAGCACCTTCACAGCAATCACTACTTGCTGGTCATCTATCCTCATTGTTCCCTTGTACACCGAGCCGAAGCTTCCTGCACCAAGGAGGTTCTCTGAAGCAAAACCATTAGTTGCACTGACCAGTTCAGCATAAGAAACCCTTAAATATTGCTCGCCAATGGATGATATCTGCTTGTTTGCTTTCATCTTCCTGCTTTTACAGTAGAATGTCGACAGTGCAAAGACTAATGCAATAAGTATGACTGCTCCACATATGGAGAATATTATGACCAGTTTCTGAGTTGGCTTCGTGGTGGTGAGGTTGGGGCAATGTGGCAACTTCAGTTGAGGGATTCCGTTACACAGGCCATCATTTCCTATAATTGAGGCTGAGGCGGAAGCTGCCTTGCTGAAGATCCCATCTGTTGGAACCTCACCCTCCAAGTTGTTGAATGAGAGATTCAAACTTGCAAGCCCTTCCATGCTCCCGAGGAACCCAGGAATGCTCCCTGAGAGATTATTATGGGAAAGATCAAGCATCAATAGGGCTTTCATCTGCATGATTGATGACGGAATTGTCCCTTGAAGGTTGTTCCGAGATACATTCAGAAACTGCAGTGTCTGGCACCCTCCAAGCGAGACCGGAAGCTCTCCAGATATCAGATTACCGGAGAAATCAAGTTCCCCAATATTCTTTAGGTTACCTAATTCTATAGGCAAATCCCCGGTTAATAGATTGTTTTGGATTCTCATATAGATGGACAATGTGTTTATAAGGAATAGGTCCCTAGGTATTGGACCAACAAGGCTGTTGTTTGAAAGGTCTAATTTTTGTAATGGACACCCTATAAGACTAGAAGGTATGCTTCCAGTAAGCATGTTGCCACCAAGATCAAGTGTGCTTAGTTGTGTAAGATTGCCGAATGTGGGAGGGATCGATCCTGATAGGTCATTCATTCCTAGGTTTAACAAATTTAGTCTCTTCAACTTGCCAAGAGAGGTTGGAATAGTACCCTCTAAATGGTTACTATCTAGAAAAAGTGCGTGCAGATTGGTCAAGTTTGCCACTACTTCAGGAATCTTCCCCGTTATGCTGTTATCTTGCATGTTAAGAAACTCTAGATTTGTGGAGAGGGTGCCTACCGAACTTGGTATTTCACCTTCAAGCATATTACCACCTAAATCCAACACTTGCAAATTACTGCAATTGCTTAGGCTGGACACGAAGCCCCAGTCGGCATCTTGTGTTGCTCGAATATGGTTTTCGGCAATGGTTAATACGGACAAGCCCCTCAAGCGAATTCCTAGGCAACTGGGAATTGTTCCTGTTAGGGAGTTATGAAGGAGCTGGATCATTTGAATCATAGAGGCATTGCACAAAGAGGGAGGAATAGGACCATGGAATTGATTATAAGCTGCAAGGAAGACCTGTAGACCTGGAAGGTTGTTTCCCATGTCAAATGGAAAAGACCCATTTAGGTTATAATTGCTTTGTACATTGACAACTTGGAGGTACGAAAGATTGAATAGCAAAGGAGGCAATGGCCCTTCTAATTCATTGTTTTCGAGGCCAATTTCAGCGAGGGAGTGTAGGTTTCCAATGGAGTGGGGTATGGGACCTGTAAGATTATTGAATGACAGATAAAGGAGTTCAAGCAAGTTGAGGTTCCCTAGTGATGCTGGAATTTGGCCAGTTGGATGGTTTCGGCTAAGAGATATGGCAGAGAGCGATGTGAGGTTCCCTAACCCAGGTGGGATGCATCCTGTCAGGCCATTGTTTCCTAAATCGAGCACCGAGAGATATGAAAGATTATGTAATGCTGGAATGCTCCCTGTCAGGTTATTTGTGGCCAGACTAAGAAAGCCCAGTACCGAGAGATTTCCTACTGAACTTGGAATAGAACCAGACAATTGATTTGATTTCAGAGAGAGCGTGTCTAATTTGACAAGGTTACCTATGCCAGGGGGTATTTCTCCTGTTAGCTTATTGTTTGAAATGTCCACATACTCCAGGTTCACAAGGTTGCTGATCTCCGCAGGGATGGTTCCTCCAAGCTTGTTGTGGCCTAGATCGAGTACCACAAGATTGTGCAAGGAGCCGAGCTCATGCGGTATCTCCCCTTGGAGCTTGTTCCGGCTGAGCTCGAGTAAACCCAGGTTGGGCAAGGCTGCAAGCTCCCGGGGTATCTTCCCTTTCAGCCTGTTGTATCCAAGGCTGATGCTGTCGAGCTGCCGGCACCGCGAAAGCGACGGGGGAATAGCGCCGTCCAGAGAGTTGTCCGACAGGTTGAGCCGCTTCAGGTACCGCAGGTGGCCAAGAGCTGATGGCACAGCGCCATTCAAGCGGTTACCGGCTAGGCGGAGCCTCCTCAGGAATGTAAGGTTGGCCACCGAGGCGGAGACTGCGCCTAGAAGGTTGAGGTCGCCGAGGTCCAGCGCCACGACCCGGCCACGGCGGCGTCCCCGCCTGCCGCACGCCACGCCGTGCCATTGGCACATGGGCGTGGACCGGTTGCCCCATGACCCCAGAGCTTGCAAGGGGTCGTCCCTTATGAGCGCCTTGAAGGATAGGAGAGCAGAGTGGTCGCTGGAATTACTTGTGGTGGTTCCGGCGTGTGGAATGGGTGCTGACCCCGTGCTAGCAGCAAGTGCGAGGAGCAGAGAAACTAGCATGGGGAGCTCTGCGCCTACCATGTTTCTACCAAAGGCTGGCTGCTTTTGCTCACTTCTTTCTGGTTCTGGTAGACACAAGTGCGCTTTCCTGCTTTGCATTGTTATATATAATGGATTGAGCGAGGCAAGTTGCTCAATAATTCATGGCTCAGTGAACTTAATTATCTGTTTTCAAGTTGCTGACAACTTGGGTCAACAGAGTACTCAAGTGCATGACTTGTGAGCCAGCATGACTCGTCGGTGCTCTGGTCAACGCAGGACTTGCGAGTCATCCATGGTTGATTTATGCATTGTTGTCTTGTGCAATTGAGAATCTGCCGACAGCGGCAGAGTGCTGCCATTCCACTAAGAAGAAATATACTATACTGTAGTATATGTACTGTATGCCGGAAGAGAAGAATTAACTAAGCATGTTCTCGGTGACTTGACTTTAATTAACTGACTAGTTGTATCCCAAGTTGACTACCAAATCTTATGCTGTGTGCAGCCTCTTCAGACTCACAAGGTTGCCGATCTCCAGTGGGCTTGTTATGGCCTAGATTGTTTACCTTGAGACTGTACTGTACATGGATGGAGTCGGAGTGGATGGAGACTATGGAGTTATCGGAGCTAGATGAAACACGGTGCCAAGTTAAGGGAGTAAACTCTCTTTGTCTCTTTGCCAAATTCTCGGCCGACATATTGCGGCTCGCCTGCGTTTATACTGGTATATGTGATTATCCTGGTGCTGTTGCATCCGTGTCACTGTCGCGCTGTGTGAAAGGATACATTGTCTCTCGTAAGAAATCCAGTGCTCCTCCAGCTGTTTTAGACTTTGTGCTCCTCTGAAGATTCCTATCTTGTTGTCGTTGCTGGGGACACTACTTAGCTCAGAGCGAGAGGTGTCTGCTAAAACATACTGCTATTTGCATGCGAAGAATCTGAACTAGTGATGCGTTTATTTTCTCTGCCGTATTGTCTCTCAGTCAACATTTAGCTCAGAGGCGAAAGGAGCCACCATTGTTGAAATGGCCGGTCTTGTCAGGTGTTTTGATAATTGAGAAGTCGCTTTCGAGCTTTCTGCTCAAGTGTTGAATGAGGTCGTCGAGTGGAGGCAAGCGGGTGGTGGTGTTGGTTGTTTGCAACGATTTGTGAGAAGTTAGCCTAGGCTTTTCTTCAGGTGTTAATGTATTGAGTGAGACTCTTGTCTATCCGAATGTTCGCATTTGTAGTAGACTTGTAAATATTTTTTTATTTTCTATAAAATATGGTACGTATTTGGCGTACACTTTAAAAAAATCGCTGTTGGAAGAAGGATAGTGGTACCATTTCCTTTTTATCCATGATGAGGCTGGCAATGACTATCACGTATGATTGGAATTATTCGGCTTTATCATATTTGTTATATCCAATAATTCCTAAGAAAATCTCATAGGCCCGTGTGACACGTTCATACATGACAAGAAAGAAGCAGAAATATTTTGCGCTAGTGAAAAACAAAACTGAATGGTCGTGGATGGTTTCGTCTCCTTCATCCGTGCATATGCTACAATCCTTTTGTCGTGCAAGAAAGAAGTCTGAAACCTTTTACACTAGTGGGAAATGAAACTGAACGTAGTGAATATTTTCATTCATCTCTCCATTGATGCCATTAATATTCCATCATCTTTCTATTAGTGTTTTGGTTTCGCTTCCACTTCTTGAAGTCTATAAGAGAGGTCACTCCTCTTCTCCATATATGCTACTTCAAATCCTACCTTCGGTTTCAAGCTTCGCGCCGCTTATCGCTTTCCCATCTTGCTTCTCGGCACCGGGAAGTGAGACAGTAGGCCTCTAAAACTTCGCCTCTTGTGATCTAGTACGGAATAGGGGCGATCAGGTTTTTGGAGAGCGCTTTTGCGTGACTGCTGGATCCTTGTTCATCGTAACAGCGAACAGTGACATCCCTGGCAACTAGTTTCCCAACGACGACTACTTCCCCGACGTTGACCAGCTCCTTGGCGACATGACAAATGGCAAACTTGCATGCTCTTTCATTGCTTTGTATGTCATCTTATCCTCACTTTAAGATTAGCATTTGCTTTACTGCTAGTAGGAGTCATATGAATATGATCTTGTTTCTTATCATCTCGATTGCATGACTGGTTTCAAAAATTGGTTGCTTGTTTTGGTTATCATTGCTATTATGGTATTCATATTTTATCCACTGTTTTTATGAATTAAACTTATTGGAAAAATCTTGAAATATTCAACAGTCCAAAAACCTGAAATGTGTAGGCAATTTCTCCAATTGCATTTGCTCCAAGCCTCCTATGTCTAGGGGTGTGAAGATAAGAGGTGGCATGCAAGCTCAATTCTCTAGCTTACCACCATGATCTGTTTTCATGCCTCTAAGGACAAGCCAGAGGGAGAGCTTACTACTGAACAGGAGCAAGCTTTCCAGACTATAGACACCCTCTTAGAGGTGTTCTGAGTGTTGTTGGCTACAAGATGTTCGATCCCTTCGTTATCGTCATGGCCGGTAAGGATATGCAGGATGTGTTTGAGGCCAATTTTGCGGTCTTGGATGCAGTAAGTGAGTTGTATGTCATAGAGCAATATCATGACTACAAGATGACTGATGACTGCTTCGTGGTTAAGCAGACTCATGAGATTCAGCCGCTCACTAAGGAAGTTGAGCATTTTGATTGTGTGTTGCCGGACTAGTTTATTGCCGGAGGCATCATTGCCAATCTTTCTTCTTCATGGAGGAATTTTGTTATCTTGCTGAAGCACAAGAAGCAAGAGTTTACTATTGTTAATGTTACTGGCACTCTTGATGTGGAAGACAAAGGCGAGGGCGAAAGGCACATGTGCTAGTTTCCATGAGGGAAACTATAGTGCCAACTTGGTACAGAAGAAGAGTTTCCAACTCTAGAAATTCAAAAATAAGAACTATGCATGCAAAGGAAAGTTTGAAGACAAGAACAAAGTCCAACAGTCCGCCAATTTCAAGAATAAGTAGGAGACCTATAAGAATAAAGGATAATGTCATGTATGAGGTGGAGAACATCATTGGGTTTCATCCTGCAAGGATCGTTGGGACGTGCGTCAGAATGAGAACATGGGCAAGACCGCTAATGTTGTTATTGATGACGTTGAGATGAAAGATGTCTGGTATGGTAATTTTTCTACCGTTCTTTTAGTACGTCATTCTTCTAATTGGTGGATTGACACCAGTGCAAATAACATGTGTGTTCTGATATCAACATGTTTTCTTACCAGGTCGCAAGAACTACACCCGTGTTGATGGAATCAAGTCACATGCTTTTGTGCATGTTGTTGGTACGGTTGATCTGAAGTTTACTTTTGGAGAGATTGTACGCTAAAGAACGTGCAACATGTCCCTTCTATAAATAAAAATCTTGTTAGTGACTCTCATTTGTGTCGATATGGATATAAGTTGGTATTTTAGTCCTATAAGGTTGTAGTGTTAAGTGTGGACAATTTATTGGAACAAGCCCTTTTCAACAAATTGTCCACACTTAGACACTACAAACTTATTGGACTCAAATACCAACTTATAGCCATCTCGACACAAACGAGAGCCACAACAAGATTTTTATTTAGAGAAGGGTCATGTTGCACGTTCTTTAGCCGCATGATCTTTTTCGAAGAAAATTTCAGATCGACCATGCCAACACCATGAACAAAAGCATCTGATTTGTTCCCATTAACACGGATATAGTTCTTGAGATGTGATAAAAAAACATGTTGATGTCATAACACACATGTATATTTACATCAGCGTCAATCCACCAATCAGGAGAAAGTCATACTAATAAAATGGTAGAAAATTTACCATATGGACATTTTCATCTCAACATCACCAATTACAACATTAGCGGTCTTACCGTTGTTCTCATTCTGACGCAAGTACCAACGGTACTTGCAGGATGAAGCCTAATGATCTTCTCCATCGCATACATGGCATTATACATTCTTCTTATAGGCCTCCTTCTTCTTCTTGAAGTTGGCATACTGTTGGACTTTGTTTTTGCCTTCGAACTTTCCTTTGCTCGCATAGTTCTTCCTGTTCTTGAATTTCTGGGGTTGGAAACTCTTCTTCTGTACCAAGTAGGCACTAGAGTTTCCCTCATGGAAACGAGTATGTGTGGCGGTCGCCCTCGCATTCTCTTCTACATCAAAAGTGCCGATAAGATTAACAACAGTAAACTCTTGTCTCTTATGCTTCAGAGAGGTAGCATAATTCCTTCACAAAGGATGAAACTTGACAATGATGCCTCCGGCAATGAACTTGTCCGGTAACACATAATTGAAATGCTCAAGTTCCTCAGTGAGCGATTGAATCTCATGAGCCTGCTCAACAACGGAGCGGTCATTGGTCATCTTGTAGTCATGATATTGCTCCATGACATACAACTCACTTCCTGTGTCCGAGACCCCAAACTTGGCCTCAAGCGCATCCCACATATCCTGACCGACCATTGGTCATGAAGGGATATAACATCTTATCGTCAAGAACACTTAAAACATCACCCCTGAAAAGGGTGTATGTAGCCTGGAAAGCTTGCTCCTGTTTAAGAGTGAGCTCTCCATCTAGCTTGCCCTTGGAGGCATGAAAACAATTCATGGTGGTAAGTCTGAGAACTTCCCTCGCATGCCATCTCTTATAATTCACACCTTCCAACTTAGAAGCTTTGAGAGTCGTAATAAATGCAATTGGATAAAAGCTGCCTACACATTTTAGGTTTTTGGATTGTTAAATATTTGAGGAATTTTCCTTTAAGTTTAATCCAGAAAAACAATGTATAAATAATAGTGATGATAACCAAAACAAGCAACATATTGTTGAAACTAGTCATGCAATTGAGATGGAAACAAGTATTATATTCATATCGGTTGCTATTAGTAGTAAACCAAATGCTAATCCTAACAATGAGGATAAGATGACACACGGAGTAGCGGAAGAGGATGCAGATGCATCGTTTGTTCATGCCGCCAAGGTGGTCGACGTCGGGAGAGTAGTCTTCATTGGGGAACTCGTTGTCGGGGATGTCGTTGTTCATAGCCACGATGAACAAGGATCCAACAATCGCGCAAGAGCACTCCTCGAAAACCTATCACCCCTCTCCCGTACCAGATCACACGAGGCGGAGTTTCGGAGGCCTGCTATCTAACTTCTTGGTGCATGCCAAGAAGCAAGATGGGAAAGGCGTAGAAGGCGCGAAGCTTGGAACCAGAGGTAGAAGATAAACTAGCATATATATGGAGAAGAGGAGTGACCTCTCTTATAGACTCCAAGAAGTGGAAGAGAAACTGAAACACTAATGGGAAGATGAAACTGAAATATTAATGGCATCAATGTTGAGATGAATTAAAACATTCACGGCATTTAGTTTCACTTCCCACTAGTGTTAAAGATTTCCAACTTCTCTCTTGCATGAGAAAAGGATGGTAGCACACACGGAATAAAGGAAGAGAAACCACAATACTAATGGAACAACGAAACTAAAACATTAATGACATAAATTGGAGATGAATGTGACGTTCACAGCCATTTGGTTTCATTTTCCACTAGCACAAAATATTCCAGCTTCTTTCTTGTCATGCATGAACGTGTCACATGGGCCTTGGGATATTCCTAGGGATATAACAAATGGGCTAAAGCTTGATAATTCCAACATCATTGACATGAGCTCATTGCTAAAATTGAATGCTTATCACGCACACAAACCTAAGATTCCTCCAGCATGCCACTAAACTCTAGGCTCTCCTGAAACTACTCTTTTTTCCCAACGAGGACGCTTTTTATGGGATCATAATGTAGCATCAAGGCATACGATCATATTAAGTACACTCCTGGATGCATAATTTGGATGCATACATCCAACACTAACATACACAAAAGATCATATCAGGAACGAGCAAAATCATACGAGACCAAAGATATGTATGCAGATGGAGAAAAAGAAAAAATCCT
This sequence comes from Aegilops umbellulata, assembly GCA_032464435.1. Taxonomy (NCBI): domain Eukaryota; kingdom Viridiplantae; phylum Streptophyta; class Magnoliopsida; order Poales; family Poaceae; genus Aegilops; species Aegilops umbellulata. The sequence goes on along the minus strand of CP136060.1, from coordinate 343,849,616 downwards.
GAAGCAACGAAGACAGTGATTGATGACAGATAGTGGTGACCATTGGCACCAACCATCTCTTGACAACACATGGAGTACGCGAAAAGGATCTCCAAAAGCAATGCCCCCAAGAAGGGAACCACGCTCAAGCGTCACCATCGCTGGATCTAGCCATCAAAGTCAGACCATGCATTTTCACCTTGAAGATCAAGTCCAGCCAAACTTCAGGCAATGCCTTAGTCAAGGTAAGGACACACAGAACCGCCAGGTATAACAAACTAGGGGCATGCCTAGGGTCTTCATCTGGGAGCTCGAGACTAGTTAGTCAAAAAACGCCACTCAATCAAACTCGTGTGTTGTCTCCTCCACTTGCAACAATCTCTGCAGCTACATATGTGTAAGATCGTTTCCCCCACATCACGACGAAGTTTTTGACACGGAGGAAGTGATGTAAAATCCTAGGTTTGGGACGCTCCGGAGACCCCCATCATCCTTACAAGTGGCAACTCAAGGCTGATCAACATTACACGACATCAGCACACGTCGCCACTAGCCCTGCCATCCTTGCCTATGACAGCAAATCATACATATGGGAAGGACACGATTGTCGCCATTCTTCGTTCGTAGTGACACAGATCACAAACTACCCAATGCAGGGATGAGCGACAGGTCCGCACTCTCGGCTGCAAATCTGGACCGATATGATCACCCACCATCATCACCTTTGATGTCGGATTGGAAGGTCAAAGCCCCTCTAGCGACCACCTTTTGGTAGATGTCGTGACCATGGATGCATTGCCAGACAATCATCCTCGTCCGCTACCACCCAAAAACTTGCTGGCCATATTGTTGATGCCCGAGCAGAGGTTGGGCTGATTCGACGACGCGGGCAACAATGCTAGATTGGGCCATTGTGGCTCTAGGTGACCTTCGCCTCTTGGTGCACCCGCCTCATGCTTATGACAACACCATCAGGGAAGGGAAAGATCACACACAACCGTCCAGGCACGAACAAGTGTCGCGCTGCATTGTCTTCCTTCACAACGCCAGACTACCGACCGCACATCACCCAATGCTAATGGAACAGAGTCTCGTTGTCTTTGTCATCTGCATGGGCAAGCCCTGCAGTGTCGACTGACGGCGGCGAGGAGAGGGCGCACGACGAAGGCTCCCGAAAAAAGTGGATCGGGTGGCCTCCTGTCGCCCAAATGGACGACGCGAGGGATACGGTTCCTCACATCCTGTATCCTCTGGAACTAAGGCCCCTAGTGAAACTACTATTGCCACCAATACAACATGTGATTGGCCTCGTCCTTCGCCCCATGCTGAATGAAAGTGCAATCGTGCTCTTAATCGTATTTTGGTATCAATGACAATATACTTATAGGGGATTAATATGTTTGCTAAGTAAATACGCATGTTTTAGTCCCAGTTGATACTTCGTGTGAGGATCATAGACCCCCCCAATGTTAAGTGACTCAAGACGTGTGCGAAAATGAAGAGAAGAGAAGATTTCCCTTTTTGTTCTTGAGTTATATATATAGGGTGAATATGCATGTAGTCCCCATGTGTGGTTTTGGTAAATTAATGACAATCCCTGTGGTCTGATGGTTTCCATTGAGATGTATTTGAAGGTAAGTTCCATAGGCAATGCATGAAGAATAATGGATGGATTAAAGGATGAAAGCCAACATGATAAATATATTCACCGAGTATTGGAGATTGAATGGATTTATAATGAATGCCATCAACATCAAGATGTGTATCAAGATCATTAAGTTATAGTAATGAATATATTACGATCAAGAAGAAGCAAAATAAATGGACTTGGCGGCCTCAAGATTAAGTTCTATGATTGAATCAAGTATAATCAATATGAAGTCCATGTGATGTACAAGAAGTGGCCGAGTTGAAGTTCAATGGAGGAACTCAAATATTGTCATGCTTTGACTTGTGTGAGTTGGCTATGAAGGATCAAAGATCTTGAGAGAATGAATAAATAGGAGAATTATATATACTAGTCGTTAACCCGTGCGATGCACGAGCTAGTTTAATTTCTGACAATACATAAATTATAGAAGTACTACCAATTGATCATCACATGGGTATATGCTTCTGATCACCAAAAAATATAATAGTTCTCCATGGTTGGACATAGGATAAAGAGGATCAATTTTTGGATTTGATTACTGGTTATACGCTTTACATGTAAATTCCCACTGAAAACATGCATGTTATAATTTTTCATGGTAATCCATGCATACGACACATAATTAAATACTTCCAGTTACTTAATGATTAGAGTGCTTCACGTGTGTTCGTATTTTTTGTCAGATCTTTTCATTTGTATGTCTATTAGTTCTCAACCTTCTATTGTTTTTGTGGATTGTTATTTTAGGTGAATTGATCTAAAAGATTGTATACCATATTGCACGACCGGAAATAATGGGATTATATGTGTGTGTGATATTTCCATTTAGATGACATAAAATGACTTGTGTATTTTATTTTGTATGGACTCATACATGAAACCTGCTGTCCTAAAATCCAAAATAATGGAAAGCATAATCTCTTATCATCATTTATGTGCATAGATGTACTTTAGAATTAAATACATTTGGCAAAAAAAAGCTATATGACAGGATGCAATGTTACATAAAAGGAGCATATCAAGTGATATTTCATTAGTTTCTTTCAAATTCCTGCTGCTTCATATACCATGAATGTACTAAAAGTTATCAAGGAATGTAAATTTAATTTTTCATGGATGCAAAGATAACATCAAGAAGATATACTACAGAGGAAACATCAAATCCAAGAGCTAGGTTGATTTGTTCAACAAACACTTGCATTGGAAATACACAATTGATGTTGGATAGGATAAGAACTATACTCTAAGTGCATAGATATACCTGGATGTTATTTAATATGGATGTTACTTTCATACACTTGGAAGTTAATATGATAGTTATTTATTCAAAGGCAAAAGATATATCGACAATTTATTATATATATGCAACTATGAGAATGACACATATTAGAGGCCATGTGAAGTTCGCACGTAACACAATAAGTTCTCTTATCCATGATGCATCAGTTAAAGATCATTCAATTTTACGTATTGGATGAATATATATATATATATATATATATATATATATATATATATATAGGTAAATTAACTGGGACACCTAGGTGCCCGGGCACCTTGATTGTTTTAAGTATGTAGCGCCGCACAATGAATGTTTGATTTGTTTCCTAATTATTCTTCATGCAAGACTTTCCATGTTTATATTTTATTTTCGTTTTTAACTATTAGGCATGCAAGACTTGCCATACAATAAATCGTAGTAATATTTTATTTTCTTCTGAACTACTATGGGTATCTAATACGCGTGTTTTTGTTTCCTAACTATCTAATACGGGTATCTAATTTTTACTAATAAAATTATATGCATACGCGGGTATATATACCCATTAAATTATTATCTGAACTATTACATTCTATTTTTTTAACTATTTAATATGAGTATCTAATACCTGTTAACGAAATTATGTACATATCGGGTACGTATATACCCAATAATTTATGTAAATATATGGGTATCTAATACCTACTAACGATACCACAAAAAATACCTACTAATTTATATATATATATATATATATATATATATATATATGTATGTATGTATGTATGTATGTATGTATGTATACTGCAAGCTAAAATTCGAACACATTGAATCTCCTTTGGTGAAGACAATGCATCTCACCATGCAAACCTGAAGATTTTACTAAAACTCACCCATTAATATCTACAGAAAGAGAGAGAAACATTATGTCACTCCCCAAAAAAAATTTGTTATGTACTAAGAGAAGCATTACTAATAGAATGCAATGATTTACTAATACTGCGAGTAGTTGTTTGCAAACTTACATCATCTCCTGAAAATTTCTATTTTCTTAATTCGACACATATAGAAGGCAAAAGCACCATGGGTGAAACTACCAGTACTAATAAGATTAGATCGGCCATTGGTCTTAAAATCGTAGTAAAAAATAGCATCCACACTCATAAAAACTTACAGTAAATGTTTGCATTGTCTTTCATTGATCAGAAACAGATTTCTGCTAGCTACACGAAGACAAAGAAGGCCATGCCTGTAGTCCAATGAAAACTATTAAAGAAAGCATTTGAACTAACCAGAAAAATACGTTAGTACAATAATATTTATTAATTAAGTAGGCTCTCAGCAATGACGTGGTGTGAATCAATACCAAGAAACAAAAAATATGATTATAACACTGAAATGTTTAGACTGAACTTATGCATTATGTACCAGACCAACATTTGTAAACCTAAAGTAAAATGGAGAGAGCATATAAAAATAATATTGAAGAAAAACAACATAACACACAATCATTCTCATTCTGAGATTGCAATTCTGGTTACAGGTATTTTCTGAAATACAATCAAAATGCACCTCCATTGCTGTTAGAACAGAAACACGCATCAGCAATCAAACAGTTAGCTTGAATAACAAAAGAAGAAAGAAAAACGGGAAGATTATTTAGACAACTAAATTAAAAAGTCAGGCAAAAACGAATTCTAATAAGATTTCAATGAAGTAATAAAGTTTGCTTCAGGGATTTCACTTTGTGTGACATATTTGAGGTGCCAGAAAAGAGCAATCAGATCTATACCACTATGGTAGTGAAACAATGATAAGAAAATAGATCAAATCATAGACATTATTCTGTTGTGTATCTAGTACAGAGAGTGCCGATTTGCTAAAACACGGAATATTAATTTCCATATCTAAAATTAAATACAAACTTACACCTCATCAAGCATCGATTCTCACCTGTCACCATATGTCGTAGATTCATCCTTGGCCACGTTTTTGTGGAATAACTTGGTGTGCACCATAGATCAATCATATATGCAGACCTGTATTAGAAGGGGGTGAGAGAAATCAAGGGGATATTGGTTGGAAAGATATGGATTAGATGCACATAAGAGTCGGAGTGCTAAGTAGGATCCAATAAGTGTATATATGTATGGCTGGAATAACCTCAGCTGACCATTCAAGGCTAGTGTATCTCCATATGGTTAGAAATATCGAATGTATAACTGCTAATTACATGTCTCTACATACCTACACAGTTGGACATATATGGGTCTTGAGACTTGACCCGTGCACACCACCTAGCTGCAGGCGTTTATTCATCGACATTGGTAAACTTGTTGTCCTACAAAAAATGCATAATGTAAAGACAATGTGATTTTTTGTATCAAAAGAGGACATGTCAGACTGGAAGTCTAGGAGAACAATTTATCTAAGAGTGATAGAAAAAGTGATATATGCTTCACGTGCTCTTGATGACGACCATATTGTATATACTTGAAACGCTTGACAATCCTCCATTGTTTGGACGAACCGGATCGCGAAGCCTAATAAAACTACATTAAGTTCGTGCCTGGATAATTAGATCTGCAAGTTATGTCGTTAATAATGAAAATTAGAACACGTACAGCTACTGAATTCATACGGATGAAGCAATCATCTCAACATGTCGCAGCAGGCTGTTGTGCTATAAATGTCAGCAAGCATAAATCTATGAACACCATGGCCCAGTTCTATCTAAACGACTTGATGCCATTGATATAGGAACTCTGGTTCCTTTTGGATTAACATACACTTTCTATCAGAGCATGGTCGTCCTTGGTGTTGCATCGCCAGGCAAAAGAGGCCCTAAAGACAGGCAGCGCTGCAATGGAGTAAGAGCTTGGGCCAAACCATACCTGGCGCGCTGGCGGAGAGAAGAAACTGTGACTAATGAATCGGATTGCATGAACCTTTCGAGAGGAAACGGCCGCATTCTAGACTGAAGGGATCCGTAGAGATCGCAGGGACGTCACACCAAGGGTCGGAGATGTAGGAGACTGGGGGAAGCCATGATTGCAACATCGGCTCGAGATGATCCATGAAGAGAGAGAAGATGGGTCAAGGAGCAGGAAAGCCAGTTGTGTTGGCTTGCGGCGGCAGCACTGCAAGACGAAAAATCATGGCAGTGGAAGGATGAACGAGAGAGGACGGTGGTGGCGAGTTCAGTAGATCGGAGGCGGCTGGGTTGGAGGGCGTGAGGGTGGGATTGTGTACGGAGGGAGAGATAAGATGACCACGTGAGATTGAGCGACAGGGAGCTACCTATGTTTTTTTTACGTGAGATTTTGTTTTTTTCTTGGACTTATTAACGTGGGACTCTTTTTGAAATCTTGATCATTACAATTTGTTCACTTTTTCTAGAACAATATAGGATTCAATCTTAGCTTGAGAGAGGGAGAGGCCACGTAATTTCCTCTCTTGAAATTCATGTGGGATAGAGATATCGTGATGTTTTTTTGTGAAATATATATATGAATATGGACATGTTTTTAGATGGGCCAGGTTTGGTTTTTGTTACGTGCAGCTTCGATCTTTTTCTCCACCACGTGAGTAATGTAAATTGTGTTGGTGATTTTTTTGAGCTAATCTACACCGTAATAACTCAGCCCCACCAGATAAACGGCTCTAATTTTCTGATTAACGCGGAAATTTCTTGGGCTAATCTACACCGTAATAACTCGGTCCCACCAGATTAACGGCTCCTAATTACTGATTAACGTGGTAATTTCTAGGGAGTCTGTAATTAGTATAGGTATAGATGGCTTGAGCATGATATCATGATGACCTCATATGTTAAGTCATGGTTATCAAGTCTCGAAGCAAGTAATTCAAGCGAAGAGTTCATTGTGCCTCTCAAGAGATTGTGATGGAGCACTTAGAAGAGCATGTGATGACCAATTTGATATAAATGGAGAAACTCAATATGTTGATAAGAGAATTGAGATATTGGTCATCATGTATTGAAGCAATGAAGTATTAAGAAGATTCCAATGTGGCTTTTAGGACATCATGGATTAAAGATAAAGGTTAACCAATATACTGCTCGAAGATCGAATTCTAGATGGTCAACACACAAGCGCAAATAATTTTCCACTTGGGAATTTTTGGTATGGTAATAAATTATGCCTTGTGGACTAACCAACACTATTTTTTTTCTAGACCTATGTGGGTTAGGTGGTTCTCATGGGTTTGCATCAAAATAAAGATGTTAAGTAGCCCATGTGAGGATGGCATCAAGTGAGGAACGTCATGAAGGTTGATAAGGGCAAGTTCAAGAGAAGCATTACAAGGAACACATGCTTGAAGCTTGCGGATGATCATGTGAAGGTCCATATAGGTATTATTGATACATGTGAAGATGTGATACAAGACATGCTTCCCACATAGCTTATGGGGGAGCTACCTCAAGTCTTCACCAAGTGACGTGGTCAAGATTATGTTTCCAACTTCAGCCAAGCGTGAACGTCAAAACATGCTCAAGGCAAATGTATAACCTAGTTAGGTTTTCCTTTTTGCCAGTCTCGAGGTGCTTGGTGGGAGACCGAATCATAGGTTTGATAGTCATACTGTCTAGAGGGGCTTTCGTGATAGTAACTTCACCTTGTCGTGCATATAGTGCTCAAACATGTGCATTATTTGCACCCTTCACTTTATTTGATCTTGAGTGGTTCCCTATGTGAGGACATTGGGCTGTCAATAGCTTTAAAACGAGCCCAGGATCATCAAAATCGGAGTTCATGTGAAAAAGTTATGCATGTTCCATATTTGCTATTTTTTAGATGGTCGGGCCCTCCGAGGTAGCCATAAGCCTTCGGGGGACCTCCGGAGTAAAACCGAAGGTTAGTAAACGAGTCTAGAGGTTCCAGGCTGTGATTTTCTACACCTAACGGGAAGATTTGGTGGGCCTCATATATAAAGTCCATTTCTTCCCCAAAGAGGTGTTGATCTAGGTATGAATTTTCTCCATTCTTTTGAGCTCTCTCCTCCTTCCCAAGCCTTAAGACTCCAATACATTTGGGTGGAAACTATCCCATGGATTGAGGAGTCATTTGTTTACCTCCTTCGTTATTCCTCTCCTCTCCCTTCCCTCCATAGCATTAGTTTCTTTGTGTGGGATTTGAGATAGACGGGTTTGGGCATTCTTTGTGTTCTTTCTTTGCATTTGTTCCATCGGTTTGAGTTCTCGCGTTCAATTGTTCAAGGAAAGCCCATGAGCTTGTTACTCGTGGAGGCCACCGCCTCCTAGATGGTTTAGTGGATTGGCCTCAGTGACCTCTTCATGGAGATTGTGAAGAGCCCAGAGTTGCTCCTTCGTGAGGATTGTGAAGTGGTCTTGGAGCTTGCCATCTCTAGAGTGGAGGAATAAGCTAACGTAGTGGATTGGAATAGCCTTCGTAGTGATATCTCAAAGGGAGAATAGGGTGAGAATTTGTGGTGCTGGTGTGCCTTAGTGGTAACATCCATCCATCCAACGGAGATTAGAGTATTAGTGGATACTTGAACTTCGGGAACAATCAATAGTCTCTTGTCCCCTTTACTTTCCACAATTCATACTTTCTATTATTGATATATCTTGTGCTTAATGTGAATTGCTAGCTTGTATCATTCAATTCCATATCCGATGATATAACTTGTGTAAGCTTGTATTGGTTACTTGTGCTTGGGTATATTGTTCATTTCCATCTTGTTATATATCATGTGTAAGTTTGTGCAACTTATGCATACTTGATTGTATTCTCGTTGTGTTCATCTTAATTAGCTTACATTGTTGGTGCAGTTAGTTAGCCTAATATGTTTAGGATTTTGTACTTGAAAAGTATCCGTCTAGTTTATTTCTGCATTAGGATAAAGCCAAATCCATAAAAAATGCCTATTCGTCTCCTCATCTAGGCGACATCTTGGTCCTTTCATAGGGATCCCAAACTACTAAGGGGGCACAAAGGGAAAATGGCAAAAGAAACAACGCTTCATGTGGCCGGATTGTCTAGGTAGTTTTCTGCCGGATTGGTCGCCAGCTGCTTTCAAACAACATTAGCCAAAATGTCCAGCTAGACAATGGGTTAGCCAGTTACTTAGGAAATTGTTAATTGTTTCACCACACAGTTGTTGGATTGTCCGGCTAATTGCGATGGGACAACAGAGAGCCAAAACCATATGCCAGACGATGGTTTCTGCCTCCATGGTGTCAGCAATAGCTCCTCTACTTCTGCTCTGCACAACAACAAAAAGAGAAAGGATAAAATCCCATTGGTTGAAACTGAGGTAAGGAGGAGCTGCAGATTACAAAAAATTGCTAAAGGATACAAAAAGAGCATTTGTGTTGATAGAAACTGCCTTGCTTGCCATGCATTACCACCACCTATCCCTGCAAAAGTAGTTAAAAAATCTTGATACTACTTTTTGCAAGGTATATGCTAAACACACTTCTGAAGAGAAGCTAGCCAGCAAGCCCAAGAAGATCAAGAGTATTTCTGCAGCAAAGGATGGCTCCAAATTCAACCAGGAAAGCAAGGAAAGCTCAAAGGGCCCCAGGGAGCAGAGCAAATAAGAAGACAAGCCCCAACTAATAGACAAGTGCATTTTGGTTGCATGGGTTGTAAACTTTGTGATATCAGTTTATGCTTCCAGGCCTTGTATGGCATAAGTATCTGTCATTTTGTAGTACCAGTGCCCCATAGTGGGAGAATAGTGTTGATCTTTTGGCCCCGTGACATGTAAAACTTATGCCTTCAGAGCTTACTTTGCTCTCATGCTCAAGTATCATAACTTTATGTTAATTATATTCATGATTAAGAGGCCTACTAGTGTTTCCTGCCATAATTACAACCATCTAAGGAGGGATATTAGGCATATCAGGATTAGCAAACTTACATTATACCATTTCTATGTGAAAGTGCAACTATCCCTAGGTGGTTTTGGTAATTCATAACAACATATAGCTCATTGAGCTAATGCTATTCCAAGACAATTATTTCAGGAAAGCTCAATGATTGGCATGGCATGGATGGTGAAAGTGGAACCCTCAAAATGTTAAGGACAAAGGATTGGCTCAATCTCAAAAGCTCAAGACTCTTCATTTTACATTTTAGTGATCCAAGATCACATTGAGTCCATAGGAAAAGCCAATACTATCAAGGAGGGATGAGGTGTTGCTTAATGAGCCTTTTGCTTCATGTGCTTCATGATATGCTCCAAAATCCTCAGCTACTTTCCCATATCCACATATGACCTAAACCCTAAGCCAAACTCGGTCCTACCGATTCTTTCTATCCGGTGCCACCGAGTTTCACTTGTCATAGCCACTGCCAAAACCCTAGCAAATCGGTTCTACCGATAGGGATCTCGGTCTCACAGAGATGGGATTGCAATTTCTCTGTTTCCTTTTCGTAACTTTTCGGTCTCACCGAAAGAGCAGATCGGTCCCACCGAGATTGCAATGTCAACTCTTTGTTTCCCTTTCGTAACTTTTCGGTCTCACCGAAAGAGCAAATCGGTCCCACCGAGTTTACCTGACCAACTCTCTGGTTAGCTAATTACCAAATCGGTCTCACCGAGATTACGTTATGCCCTAACCCTAACCATATCGGTCCTACCGAGTTGCATGTCGGTCCCACCAAAAATCTCTAACGGTCACTAGGTTTACTATTTCGGTCCGACCGAGTTTGTTGATTCGGTCCCACCGAGATTGGTAAATTGTGTGTAACGGTTGGATTTTGTGTGGAGGCTATAAATACCCCTCCACCTCCTCTTCACTCGTGGAGAGAGCCATCAGAACACATCTACACTTCCAACTCATATGTTCTGAGAGAGAACCACCTACTCATGTGTTGAGGCCAAGATATTCCATTCCTACCATATGAATCTTAATCTCTAGCCTTCCCCAAGTTGCTTTCCACTCAAATCTTCTTTCTACCAAATCCAAATCCTGTGAGAGAGAGAGTTGAGTGTTGGGGAGACTATCATTTGAAGCACAAGAGCAAGGAGTTCATCATCAACACACCATTTGTTACTTCTTGGAGAGTGGTGTCTCCTAGATTGGCTAGGTGTCACTTGGGAGCCTCCGACAAGATTGTGGAGTTGAACCAAGGAGTTTGTAAGGGCAAGGAGGTCGCCTACTTCGTGAAGATCTACCGCTAGTGAGGCAAGTCCTTCGTGGGCGATGGCCATGGTGGGATAGACAAGGTTGCTTCTTCGTGGACCCTTCGTGGGTGGAGCCCTCCGTGGACTCGTGCAACTGTTACCTTTCGTGGGTTGAAGTCTCCATCAACGTGGATGTAGGATAGCACCACCTATCTGAACCACGGGAAAACATCCGTGTCTCCAATTGCGTTTGAATTCTCCAAACCCTTCCCTTTACATTCTTGCAAGTTGTATGCTTTACTTTCCGCTGCCTATATACTCTTTGCATGCTTGCTTGAATTGTGTGATGATTGCTTGACTTGTCCTAAAGTAGCTAAAATCTGCCAAGAACTAAAATTGGGAAAAGGTTATGTTTTTATTTGGTCAAGTAGTCTAATCACCCCCCTCTAGACATACTTCCGATCCTACAAGTGGTATCAGAGCTTTGGTCTCCATTTGCTTTGATTTCCATAGCTTTTGGTGGTCATAGCCTTGGTTTCACAACCTAGGAGAGTATGGCGTCTAGCGAGGGAAATCATCACCGTAGAGGTCCTTACTTTGATGGTACTAATTTTGCTAGTTGGAAGCATAAAATGAAAATGCATATTCTTGGACATAACCCCGCCGTTTGGGCTATTGTGTGTGTTGGTTTGCAAGGTGACTTCTTCGATGGGAAGGAACCAAACCGTGAAGCTACCGCGGATGAGTTGAATTTGCTGCAATACAATGCTCAAGCTTGTGATATTCTCTTCAACGGATTGTGCCCCGAAGAATTCAACAAAATCAGCCGTCTTGAGAATGCAAAGGAAATTTGGGATACTTTGATTGATATGCACGAAGGTACCGACTCCGTCAAGGAATCCAAATTGGATGTGCTTCAAAGTCAACTTGACAAGTTCAAAATGAAGGATGGTGAAGGCGTCGCTGAAATGTACTCTAGGCTTGCTCTCATCACAAATGAGATTGCCGGCTTAGGGAGTGAAGAGATGACCGATAGATTCATCATCAAGAAGATCCTAAGAGCCTTGGATGGAAAATATGATACCGTGTGCACATTGATCCAAATGATGCCCAATTACAAAGATCTCAAGCCAACGGAGGTCATTGGAAGAATTTCTGCTCATGAGATGTCACTCAAGGATAAAGAGGAACTTCACAACAAATCAAGTGGTGCTTACAACGCCTCATGTGAAGCCCCCACATCATCAAGTGAGAAACAAAACTTCAACGAAGAATTGAGCTTAATGGTGAAGAACTTCAACAAGTTCTACAAGAGTAGAAGCAAAGATAGAAGCTCCAAGTCAAGGTCCTACAATGACAAAAGATCTTCTAGTCGAGAGCAAAACTGCTACAATTGTGGAAGACCCGGACACTATTCCAATGAGTGTACGGCTCCCTACAAAAGAAGAGAAGATTCTCCAAAAAGAAGAAGCAAAAGAGAAGAATCGCCATCAAGAGAGAGAAGGAGTAGAGATGATCGTTATGAACGAAGATACTCACGGAGAAACAAGGATTCAAAAAGAAAGGAAAAGTCATCAAGGAGCTACACAAAACAAAGACATCAAGCTCATGTTGGTGAATGGGTATCCGGCTCCGACTCCGACAACCACTCCGAGAGAAGTTATCACTCCGACTCCGAATATACTCAAGATGAAGGTGTTGCCGGTCTAGCACTTGTGTCAACCAACTCCTACGACATATTTGACTCACCAAATGAAGGAATTGGAAGATGCTTCATGGCCAAAGGTCCTAAGGTAACACACCCTGAGTATGTTGATTTTAATAGTGATGAAGATGACTTGTTAGGTGATGATGATTTACTTGTTGACAACTCTAGTGATGAATACTATGATGAAACGTCAATTAATCATGCTAATCAAGATAAAACGAATGACAATGATAAGGAGAAAATTGAGGCTCTAACTAAATAACTAAACACTCTTAAGTTAGCTCATGAAACTATCTTCGAAGATCATCGAGAACTTTTAAGAGCTCATGAGAAGTTACGCTTTGAAAAGCTCAATCTTGAGCAAGAGCATGAGTTTTTAAAGGTAACCAATGATGATCTCCGCAAGAAAAGTTCTCCTTACATTGCCAAGCGTTTACTCTTATCCACTTACATGCCTCAAGTCAAGTCTAGTAACAAGAACAAGAAAGATTCTTCCGCTAGTAGTAACAATGATCATGTAAAATCCAATGTTGTTGCTTCTAGTAGTTCTCTTGATTCCACTAATGATTCTCTTAGCCAAGTTACACTTGAGCAAGAAAATAGCTTATTGAAGGGAATCATAGATAAAGGAGTGTACAAAAGCCTTGCCGGGAGTAAGCAATTCGAGGAAATTGTACGCAAGCAAGGAAGGCACCGGAAGAATCAAGGTGTTGGTTCTGAACGAAAGTTCAATGCCAATGGATTTGAGTGGGAAGAAGATCAATACCCCAAGACAAAGTTTGTTCCTCAACAAGAGAAGTATGATCCTACTTCTTTCAAAGGGACACAAGCTCAAGATGATCTTCCACCACAAGACTACAAGCAAAAAGGCAAGGACAAGATTCAAGAGGAAATTGATGCATTTGAAGAAGCTCCTAAGACCTTAGTCAAGTGGATTACCAAGACTACTTCAAGTTCCACTTCATCAAGTACGACTACAACTACAAGGATTCCCATCAAGATGGTGTGGATCCAAAAGAAGAAGAACTAGAGAGTTCTTGAGGGAGACTCCGCCAACATACTTCACTCTTATCATTTTGGCGAGAGCAAGTGCAATCAACTTCCACATCTTGCACTAGTTCAAGGAGTCACAAACCCTCTTGTTGGTAAGACAAGGGACAAGGTAACCTAAAAACTTTCATAGACATCATCTTGTGTGTGCATCACTCTATGTCTATGGATATCCTTGTTTGTTCCTTGTGGGACTAACCCATGTAGGTATTGAAAGTGCAATTCACTCAAAAGGATAGCTCCAAGTGATCTACATCAACATTGAGCATCCACATCTCCAACATCTACATGAAGTCATCATCGACAAAACCCAAGGTTAGTTCATCCCTCTTAGGGGGGATATCACATCTAGGGGGAGCTTTACTCTAAGACTTGAGCTAAAGCAACTCTAATGATGTGAACACAACAATGCTTTATGTAAAAGTGGTAACCCCACTTGAGCTTAAACGATGAGTATGACCTATGATCAAATGTTCTCATTTGACTCCTAAGTCAATATACTCATATATAGATGACCTAGTCATCGCCAATTGCTTGATAGATGCTAGAATTGGTTGTTCATGCTTCGTTACATATTTCAATTGCCATTTTATTGTGTGAGCATGTTGGTTGCATATTTTACTCATTCAAGGACATCAACTTGTTGTTTTGATTGTTTGGCTTTATTTTTCTTTTGCCAAGTGGATGGAAAAGAATGCCTAAGAACCTCCTCTAGCTATCTATGCTTTTCTCGTCTCAAACTCTATTCATGCTACATCACAAATTTGATCAAGTCAGATTCGAACCACTCTGTGTGAGGAGCACTTGGAGTCCCCGATTCGTCATAGACTTAAACTTCCAAAACCTCTTTGTGATTCTCGGTCTGACCGATACCCCACTTTCGGTCTTACCGAGATCATTAAGTTGATCTATGTTTTCGATCTCGGTGCAACCGATTTGAACCATTCGGTCACACCGAGTTGCAATAACTATATACAGTTTTGCATCTCGGTGCCACCGAGTTGTTCCACTCGGTCACACCGACAGGGTCGGGCTATATATAGACACGGGCAAAAAATTGGAAATTTCTCCGAACCCCTTCGCCCGCGCGATAGCTTGCTTTGCCAACGTGGTCTCCGGATCGTCTTCTCGCCGCCAGCCGCCTCCAGTCGCTGGTCTCCGTCGCCGTCAACGGGATTCAACCCCGCCGTTGCCGCCGTAGCGAGTCTCCGCCAAACTAGGGTATGGACTCGATCTTTGTGCTATTCCCCAATCCGATTCCTAGCACATTGTGATCATATTGATTCTAGCCACGTTTGAAACACTCTAATCCAGTCAATGCGATTCGAAGAATATGTTTGATTCGAAATTTTAGGGTTAGGTTTCCGCCAAAACCATCTCGGACCCACCGAGTTGAAAAACTCGGTCCCACCGATTTGGCTCATGCCATTGCACAAGTGAGACTCGGTCTGACCGAGTATTGCTAATCGGTGTGACCGATTTTGGAACTTTGTGAAACCCTAGCAGTCTCGGTGCCACCGAACTGTGACTCGGTCTGACCGAGTTCACTAGTTTAGGTTCCAATACTGCTTTGGTATCACCGAGTTTAAAAATCGGTAGATCCGAAATGATTTCTGTGGGAAACTAAAACTAAGATTTTGAATCATTCTTTTGCAAAAATCTCTGCATTTTGTGATGCTCATCCACTCTATCTCATCTATAAACTATTCACAAGGTCAGCAGTCAGCTTGTTCATCATGTCAGACCAGAGTGATAGCCAGAATGTGTCAGAACAGCCAGTGCGGCACTAGTCCCTCCAATTCTTCAGATGAAGGCAGCAGGAGCACTCCCAGTAACCTGCCAAAAGCTGCCACCAGACAAAGGAAGAAAAGAACCTCAGAATTAGAGGATGAAGACTATGTGGCAGAAGAAGAAGCTACTTCCAAGAAAGTTGTGCTCAAGAAGGAGTATGGCTCAGCTGCAGCCATCAAGCCAGGGATGAAAATCAAAAGGTCAGCAGGCAGGCAGCCTATGCCAAAGGCTAGATCCTCAACAAAGATTCCTGAGAAGCCTGCACCCAAAGAGCCAGTTGCTGTTGACGGGAAGAAGAAAAGGAAAAGAGGCAGATGGTGCAAGAAAATTGATCCCATGGCTGAATTTGAACAACATTCGTCTGATGAGGAAGAAGAAGAAGAGGTTGCTGCACCAGCACCTAAGGCACCCAAGCTAATGGGTGATGCAATCAAATCAGGGGCTACTGCATCCAAGCCCAAGGAAGCACCCAAGACTGCATCAAAGGCCAAGACAACTCCAAAGAGGAATACAAGGAGCATCCCAGCTGCTGAGAAGAACAAGGCCCCAGTGCCTGACACTGCAGAAGAAGAGGAAGGCCAAGTTCTCAGAAAGTTGAAGCCCAAGATCCCAGACCACAATGATGCTCATCCTGTGGCTGAGGATATGAAGATCACAAGAGACTCAGGGCTGAGAAAGTGGAGAGCAGAAGATCCATATGCTACCAGGAGGAGAACTGCTGTTGACTACAGGTTCCACACTAAGGAACAGCAGGACTTCTATGAGACAATCTTGTTGGATAAGAAGCCCATTGTGTGTGATATGAGATGGGTCGACTGGGAATACATCAAGGACAATGAAGAGCACTATCCTGGAGTGCAAGACAGCTTCAAGGCATGTGGAGTAGCTGACTTTGTTGGGCAGAAGCTCACAAAGTGGAATGAAGAGCTGATCATGCAGTTCTACTCCACAACACACTCTTATCCAGATGGCAGAATTGTATGGATGTCTGAAGGTACGAGATACCAATCAACAATTGCTGAGTGGGCACAGCTCATTAATGCCTAGAGGAGCATGAGGATGACCTAGATATTTATGCCAAGAAGAAGATGGACCACAACTCTATGTCCAACATGTACAAGGAGATCCCAAACAAGGCACTTGACACTTTCAAGTTTGGATCAGTACATTATCTTCTGTCAGGATTGCCAACCATCAATTGGATACTGAGGCACACCTTGTTGCCCAAGTCAGGTGATCACAAGATGATCAGAGGCCATGCAATCAACTTACTTCATATCTTTGATGTACCACAGAAATTCAAAGTCATGAGCCTCATGGTGGAAACAATCAAGAGGACTGCAGCAGACCAGAAGAGAAGCTGTGGATATGCCTCTCAGATCCAGGAGCTAATTAACTCCAAGATGGGCACAGGCATATACCTCTTGGACAAGGAACATTTGCCTATTCATCCAGATTTTGAAGATAATGAAGTTGTGATGAACAAGGATGAACCATCTTCAGCCCATGCACAAGCACTGAAGGAGAAGGCAAGGAAGGAGAAAGCTGCAAAGATGCCAACTCAAGAGGAGGCATCTGAATATTTCTTAAAAACCAAGCAAGAGCAGCTCAGTTACTTGATTGCATCCACCCTGAGGATAGAGAAAGGACTGGCCACCCTCACTCAGAATCAGGAGAGCTTAGAGAGGATCATAGAAAAAAAGTTCTATGACTTGGATGTCAAAGTGACAGAGATCCAGTCTGTAGTGGAGCAACTTCAAGATGACATGCAGGAGAGGAAAGGGAAGACTACCACTGATGCATTTGCCAGAGTGCCACGAGCCCAGAGGTCGTCAGCAGTGCCAGTTCCTGACACAAGAGCCACCACCTCAGCTCCAGCCACAGCACCAGCCCAACCAGCTCCAGCATCTACTTCAGCTCCAGCTCCAACCACGTCTACAGAATCCTTCGTCCTTGGAGTGATCCAGACTCCACCACCACCAGAAGATCAAGCCTGAGTGTCGATCTAGCACTATGCATTTTCTAGGAACTTTTTGGTAACTTGTTGCCAAAGGGGGAGAAAAATGTATAGATCATAGGCTTCGAGAGAGAGTGTGTTGCGCTTATTCTCTCTTGCTTTATTTGGTGGTTTATCAAACTTTGTTTGCTTTTGGTCGAGATACTTTGATATTCTTGTGAGACATTGATGATCATGTGTTTGATCATAAGCTACACTTATGCATGCTTGATATATCTTATCTATCTTATGTGATCATTCACTTTTCTTGGTGATGAGTGCATGTATTTCATTCTTATCATTTTGAGCGCTCCACCAAGATGTATGTGACATGGAAGAGTAACCCATGATTCTAACTCTTTGTGCATTTGCAGTCCAAAGAAAATTTTAAATATGCACAAATTTAGGGGGAGCTCTTACTTATCACATACTTCTCAAAGCGACGACATAATTCATTCTTATTATCATTTGTCGAAGCTTTGATCTATATGTTGTCATCAATTACCAAAAAGGGGGATATTGAAAGTCCAACTATCCCTAGGTGGTTTTGGTAATTCATAACAACATATAGCTCATTGAGCTAATGCTATTCCAAGACAATTATTTCAGGAAAGCTCAATGATTGGCATGGCATGGATGGTGAAAGTGGAACCCTCAAAATGTTAAGGACAAAGGATTGGCTCAAGCTCAAAAGCTCAAGACTCATCATTTTACATTTTAGTGATCCAAGATCACATTAAGTCCATAGGAAAAGCCAATACTATCAAGGAGGGATGAGGTGTTGCTTAATGAGCCTTTTGCTTCATGTGCTTAATGATATGCTCCAAAATCCTCAGCTACTTTCCCATACCCATATATGACCTAAACCCTAAGCCAAACTCGGTCCTACCGATTCTTTCTATCCGGTGCCACCGAGTTTCACTTGTCATAGCCACTGCCAAAACCCTAGCAAATCAGTTCTACCGATAGGGATCTCGGTCTCACCGAGATGGGATTGCAATTTCTCTGTTTCCATTTCTTAACTTTTCGGTCTCACCGAAAGAGCGGATCGGTCCCACCGAGATTGCAATGTAAACTTTCTGTTTCCCTTTTGTAACTTTTCAGTCTCACCGAAAGAGCAAATCGGTCCCACCGAGTTTACCTGACCAACTCTCTGGTTAGCTAATTACCAAATCGGTCTCACCGAGTTTGTGTAATCGGTCTCACCGAGATTACGTTATGCCCTAACCCTAACCATATCGGTCCTACCGAGTTGCATGTCGGTCCCACCAAAAATCTCTAACGGTCACTAGGTTTACTATTTCGGTCCGACCGAGTTTGTTGATTCGGTCCCACCGAGATTGGTAAATTGCGTGTAACGGTTGGATTTTGTGTGGAGGCTATAAATACCCCTCCACCTCCTCTTCACTCGTGGAGAGAGCCATCAGAACACATCTACACTTCCAACTCATATGTTCTGAGAGAGAACCACCTACTCATGTGTTGAGGCCAAGATATTCCATTCCTACCATATGAATCTTGATCTCTAGCCTTCCCCAAGTTGCTTTCCACTCAAATCTTCTTTCTACCAAATCCAAATCCCGTGAGAGAGAGTGGAGTGTTGGGGAGACTATCATTTGAAGCACAAGAGCAAGGAGTTCATCATCAACACACCATTTGTTACTTCTTGGAGAGTGGTGTCTCCTAGATTGGCTAGGTGTCACTTGGGAGCCTCCGACAAGATTGTGGAGTTGAACCAAGGAGTTTGTAAGGGCAAGGAGATCGCCTACTTCGTGAAGATCTACCGCTAGTGAGGCAATTCCTTCGTGGGCGATGGCCATGGTGGGATAGACAAGGTTGCTTCTTCGTGGACCCTTCGTGGGTGGAGCCCTCCGTGGACTCGCGCAACCGTTACCCTTCGTGGGTTGAAGTCTCCATCAACGTGGATGTAGGATAGCACCACCTATCTGAACCACGGGAAAAACATCCGTGTCTCCAATTGCATTTGAATTCTCCTAAACCTTCCCTTTACATTCTTGCAAGTTGTATGCTTTACTTTCCGCTGCCTATATACTCTTTGCATGCTTGCTTAAATTGTGTGATGATTGCTTGACTTGTCCTAAAGTAGCTAAAATCTGCCAAGAACTAAAATTGGGAAAAGGTTAAGTTTTTATTTGGTCAAGTAGTCTAATCACCCCCCTCTAGACATACTTCCGATCCTACACTATGATGGCTAGAGAATGGACTATTTTAAATTGGAATATTAGAGGGATCAATGACCCTGACAAGTGGACTGCTATCAGAAATAAAATTGAAGAATCTCAATGTGCCATTTTGTACCTATATCAGACTAAGACAGAGCACTTTGACGGCTAGTATATTAATTATTTTGCCCTAGAAGACTCGGTAAATTTGCATTTCTGCCATCAGTGGGAGCCTCTGGTGGGCTTTTAGTAGCTTGGACTGAATAGGCTTTTAGTGATCGGTTTTTCACACTAATGAATACTCCCTATCTATCACATTCACATCCAATCACAATGGGGAATCATGGATCTTATCCAATATTTATGGACCTTGTCAACATAATGAGAGAAGTAACTTCATTGACTGGTTCAAGAACTTCCAAATTCAGGATGACATCAATTGGATGGTTCTTGGAGATTTTAATTATGTCAGGTGTCCTCACAACGGGAACAGGGAAGGGGGCATCATCTCTGACATGCTTGCATTTAATGAAGCAATAAGCAATCATGCATTAATTGAAATACCACTGAAAGGCAGAAACTATACATGGAGTAATATGCAGGATGCCCCATTATTAGAGAATCTAGACTGGTGTTTCACATCAGAGGCATGGACACCAAACTTTCCTTCTACCTTTGCATTTTCACTTGCTAAAACCACCTCTGACCGTGTACCTATCATGATCAAAATTGGTACATCAACCCCAAGAGCTAATATCTTTAGATTTGAGAATTTCTAGCTGGAGCATAATGAATTCAAGAGGTAGTCAAGAGAATTTTGAGCTAAGATGTAGCACAAATGGGTAATGCAAAGACTATAGCTAAAAAATTCAAGATATTAAGGAAAGGATTGAGGATTTGAGCCAGAAATATTTTTGATCTTAAGAAAACTATTGAGAACACTAACTTCATGATTCTCTACTGAGATAACATTGAAGAGGCCAGGGACCTAACCCTAGTCGAAGCAAATGGTAGGAAGATTATAAAATCACATTTGGAGAAATTACTGAAACAATAGAGGTTGTACTGGAAGCAAAGATACACCATTAGGGGAGGCAAACACAAAATACTTTCAAGCAAAGGCTACAATTAAATCCCGAAACAATTGTATTCCTATGCTTAGAGATGAAAATGGAGAGGAACACTACAATCACTAAGCCAAAACAGCTATTATATATATAATTTTTAAGGAGAGAATGGGGACAAGTGTTACTACCCGTAACCCACTACAATTACAACACCTAGTCTTGCCTCAAGATAACCTTGCTGAGATGGAAGCTCCATTTACCAGAGAGGAAATTGATGAGGTCATTAAGAACATGCCTGCTGACAAAGCTCCTAGTCCTAATGGATTTAATGCAACATTCCTAAAAGCTTGCTGGGAGATCATTAGAGAAGATTTCTATAGACTGATTGAGGATTTCCATAAGGGGACAATTAATTTACAAAGTGTAAACTACTCCTTCATCACTCTGATCCCCAAAACAGATTATGCATCCTCTCCTGCTGAATTTAGACCAATATCCCTCCTCAACTGCACACTCAAGATCATTACCAAACTGCTAGCCAACAGACTTCAGAAAGTTATCCTGGGGATGGTTCACAGAAATCAATATGGATTTCTCAATAACATATCGCATTCAACATTGTGTTGCTTAGTCAGATGAATACATCCATCAATGCAATCAATCTAGAAAAGAAGTAATCCTGTTGGAACTAGATTTTGAGAAGGCATTTGACATGATCAATCATGATACTATTATTGATATCTGGCAAGCCAAGGGCTTTGGTAGTAGGTGGATCAAGTGGATTAAAATGATATATGGAGCATGTTACTCATTGTGTTGCTTAATGGTGTCCCAGGAAAACAATTTTTATGTAAGAAAGGTGGTAGGCAAGGGGACCCACAGGGGCGGGCCCACCTCAATTCAAGGGTATTCAGCTGAATACCCATTATTTTTGGCAAAAAATATGTATACATAGTATATATACTGTGTCAGTATAAGAAAAAACGGAACTGATACGCCAACGTGCTAGTTAAGCATTTATATGCCCAAAACAGAGGTTGACCCAGTAGCCCACCCTGTCCTCGAGTCCACACCTTGGCCCAGAAGCGCATCGCACGGATACATCGTCACCAAAAAAGTCGATCGATCAATCGTACGCGAGACGAACCGGCACCTCCCCTCCGCGGCTCCGTCACAGCCGCATTCGCAGCTCGCACACGAACTGCCGGTCCGCCGCCACAACCACTGCGCTAGGCGACGGCCAGGTGGTCGGCAGGGATGTTGCCGCCGTCACCTCACGCGCGTGCGTGCGACGCGCTGCGACGAACCCCTCGCTTCCTCTCCCTGCATTCCCCTCTGTTCTGACTTCTGAATTTTCTCATCTCTGAACCTGAAGTATGCAGCGACAACAACCAACAGACCGCATTGATTCATCAGTTTCAAATACACAACCACTAAGTTTGTAAGCAACAACCAACTTCTGAATATTCTCATCTCTGAACCTGAAGTGGCACCGGATTCATCTTACAGGTTCTGTCTCCTTTTTTTTACTTCTGTAGGTTCCGTCTCTCTGATTTTGTAAGCAACAAGCACGGTTCTTCTCACTGTCCAGCAGGCTGCACTATTGCAGGAGCATAGTTCCGCTCCTAAGTAAGTATTTTCACCAGTTGACTTTCCTCTTTAATTGTAGGGAAAGTAAAGACTAGTTTGCAGCCAATTATGAATTGTTTAGACATGAGAATGTGCTATTTTCACATTTGTCGAAAGGGATTTCTTCTTGCAAGTTAAGGATGAGGACATCATCACTCATTTCTAGAGCATCAAGGATCGCAAAGTTATCCCGTAATTTGTAAGCTTTCTTATCATTTATTATTTTCTATCCTCTATATATCTTAGATTTTGCCATGATATGTTGAACAACTTTTTACTTCTATATGTTGAACAATACCAAGTTATGATCAATTTTTACAAATATAATATATTATATGATATCTTTTATATAGTTTAGAACTAGTACAATATGCTTCTATAATCGGTTGTACACACCAAAAGGAAGGTCGTAGGCCTCAAAAAATGTTTTCAAATTTTGAATACACAGTCTTGAATTCTTGGGCCCGCCCCTGTATGTTCAATGAAGCCATGCAACACTCTCTGGTGGAATCACCACTACATAATCAATCCTACCCAGACTATCCCATCATCAAATATGCATATGACACTATTCTTGTGGCAAATGCAGATGCTAGGCAGCTAAATCATATTAAGAACCTCTTATTGCATTATGCTGCATACACAGGGCTGAGAGTGAATTATGCCAAGTCCATCATGATTTCAATCAACACCCCTCCAACAAAGATGACTATCCTATCTCAACTGTTGGGATGTAAAATTGGATCCCTTCCACACACATATTTGGGATTGCCACTATGCATCTCCAAACTAAAGATTGAAGACTATGTGCCTATGATGAAGATAATTGAAAGCAGACTACTCAGCTGCTCAACTATGCTATCCACTGGTGACAAACTTACACTAATAAAATCTGTCTTTGCCAGCATGCCCACATTCTTCATGTGCTCTCGCTACTGCAGGATGCTGCTAACACGACACTACGATCAGAGACCCTTCGACGAATATGTGTGCGATGCAATAATTGCAAACGGTGGTGTAAAAAACTGTAAAAAAGGTGAAAAACATTTGCGATGACGGATGCATCAAACACGGTTCAGATTTTAGTTGCGTGTGCGAAGCAGGGCATACGGTTGATCCAGACGAACTGTTTGCGATTAGATAGAACAACAGAAACGGGCAGCCATATCAATGTGTGTGCGATATACGGCATACAGTTCACTGCAATAAACTATTTTCTATTAGGGAAAGCAACACAAATGGTCAGCCAGATCAAGGTGTGTGTGATATATGGCATACGGTTCAGTCGAATGAACTGTTTTCGATTAGGGAAGAGAACATAAATGGTTCAACTTAACAAGATGTAACATCCCAAATTTTCAATTTGGAATGTTATACATTAGATCATCTTTGCATATCATATTTTCTTGCCTTTGGTTTGATCCTAGAAGTTCTACGCAACTCAAGGACCCTCGGAGAGAGTTGGGGACTTCGCTATTTTCATATTTGAGTTTTCTCAAAATTTGAAAATAGGATCATTTGATTTTATTTATTTTATCTTCCATTATTTCTATTGTACAAATATGAGAGAGGGAATAAAATGAATTTCCCAAAATAAAGAAATATTGAGGATTTAATTAAAAAATCAAATAAGTTTTATTTTTGGAGTTTTGCTATTTTATTTGAATTTAGGAAAAATTGCATGTTTTCAAAACTGCATTTTAGGGCTAAGAAATAGTTCATCTCGTTCTAAATATTTGTTTAGACGGTGAAAATTTGTTTTGGAAATTTTAGATTTTTATTTATTTTTCTAGAACTTTTCTTAGTATCGGCGGAATTGTTTAAAAAAATCCCCGCATGCCCGACTGGGCCGAAGGCCCAGCCGAGCCGGCCCAGCCGCCACCGCCTCCCGCATCCAGATCGGGACCGGAGTCTCAATCGTCGCCGCCGCCCGAGTCCGGGAGGAGCACGCCTCCCGAGGCCGCCCCCTCCCCCAAGCCATGGCCGCCCCCTTTAAATAGGAGCCGCCGCCGCCGCCCTCTCCTCACCCCGCCACCGCAGCCCGTCCCGCCTCCCGCAGCCGCCGCCCCGCCGCCTTGTGCCGCCCGCCGCCAAGAGCCGCCGCTGCCGACGCCGTCGCCGCCACCCCACGCCGCCCGGAGCCCCGGCAGAACCTCGGCGGAGCCCGAGCCGAGGTAGCCGCCCGCCGCCCCGGTTTTCTGAGAAAAACCAATCCGTTTTTTTAGAAAACCCTAGTTTTATTTATTTAGACCGGTTTATTTTTTCCGGTTTATTTATCTAGCGAGTGTTTGCTCGTTCGTTCGTTCTAACGAACGCGTTCACCGTTTAGTTACAGTTAACGAACGTCCGTTCGTTAAACTGTTCATCGTTTTTCTTTTTCTCGAATTTATCCTCGATTATTTCTGATCGTGATTTCTGATCCGATTTTCGTTTTAGTTTAACTTTTCGCTCGTTTATCGGAATCAGGCGATTCAAGCGTCTAGAGTTTCTTCTCGAAACCCTCTTTCCGTTTAACCAACTCAAACAAGTTTTTGCTTCTGTAAAATTTGACCTAGGTCCAGATTAGTAAACGAAGCTTCTTTCTTTCGCCGTTTGATTTTCGTTGCTTTGTTCGATTTGTTTCTTTTTGTGAACCGGAGTTCTTAAGTTGAACTTTCTGGTTAGATCTCTTATTTGAGTTTAACCAGTGCATTAGTTGAGTACTTATTGTATGCTTGTTTGTTTGCGATATAGTACCCGGAGTGCGCCGCTTGCTACTTTGAATCACTAGGTTTCGCGGATCATCAGCAAGGCAATTAACACTTTGATCATACCTCTTACTACCCAGTTTTTATTGCATTAGATCAATCCTCAAACATTGCATGATTAGGATCTAATTAAATTGTGGATTTGGGAAGTAGATGAGGTAGTTCCTATTACCTGTTTTATTATCAAACCCTTGGGAGTTACTTCTACGTTTGCTTATTATGCCATGCTATGCTAGTAGACGTGGATTGGGTGAGTGTATCCATGAAAGATGTGAGATTGTTATATTAATGGTTTATTTAAGGTGGCAACTTAAACACACATCTGGGTGGATTGAGGCACCTGGATATTCCAGCGATTGCCTGTTTTTCTTTATGGACCGCCACCCAGGCTCAAAGGGATCATGAGATTATTCATACTAGAAACTTTCGTGTGCAGCCACAAGCTACTATGGGCTCTAGCATAGTTGATTAAGTCGTGTGAACTCTTACAGTGGTAGACTAGCAGATGTAGGGGAAAGTAGGTGTAACGGTCTACCCGATCGTAAGGTGCTAGCGCTTCTGAAAGACTATGTCTCGGTCATCCGTTTCTCAAACACCATTTAGTGTGAGAATCCCAACGGAGGAGATCGAGTCTTGTGGGGAAAAGCGCGCAAACCTCTGCAGAGTGTATAAAATAATCATGGTTAGCCGTGTCCCCGGTTATGGACGTCTTGAGTATCTAGTACTTGGATTATCATGTGAATCTCATCATGTCACTTTAATTAATTTTGTTGGGTTTTAATGATGATGCTTAATTGGGATTGAGAGGGTGTCTACACTCTCAATGTTTAACAACCACCATAATAGTTAAATAAATTTTATTCCTTGCAGTAGGGAAAAATTGGCTTTATGCAAAAACTGTAACCATAGAGCTTTCCACCGGCCATATATGCATGTATTATAGCTTTATTCTTTCATTACTCTCTATGTGTTACATTGCTAGCATATTCCATGTGCTGACCCATTTTCGGGCTGCAATGTTCATGTTGCAGACTTTTCAGATGACGAGTAAGGTGCCTTTAGGTCGTGGTTCTATACTCAGTGATGCTGTTGGAGTTGATGGACTCGCTTATCTTCCAAGCCTTCCGCTGTTATCGTTATTAGATGGCCTTAATCCATATTATTTGTAATAAGTTCTCTTTTGAGACATTCGATGTAATAAGTGTGTGATTGCTACTCTGTTATAAATCCTTCAAGTACTGTGCGTGTCAGCATTACTGATCCAGGGATGACACTGATGCATAGAGATCAGACTGTCTGAGGTCTGGTCGCTACAAGATGGTATCAGAGCACACGCTGACTGTAGGACACAACCACTAAGCTAAAGCCCTAGATCACTACTCACTCTTCTCATTTCTGACTCCTCATCTTTTCTACTCTTTTAGTATGGCGAATGCAAGGAACAAGTTCAAGCAACCGGATGAAGATACACCCTTTGGACGCCACCTGAAGGAAGTCACTAAGTACCTGAACATTGGAGTACCAAGCTTCACCGGAACCTACAACACCACTTTACGTGAAGAGGAGCGCTGGATGATTGAAGTTCAAGTTCCAGGAAGGACGTTCATGCCCGTCACTGAGCCCATAGAGTTTTCCTTTGATGCACCAACCTGGAGTCTAGGAAAGAGCATGGCAGCCCACATCACTATGGGATGCCTTGGAGAAGTTTACCGCAATGATCTCAAGGATACTATCTACCAGATTTGTGGGCGCCGAGATGAGCAATGGGAGATGATCAACACCAGGAAGGATAGATCAATTGCAGCTTTCATCCAGGAGTTAAACCAGCACGTTCGACGCCAGGAGAACCAGATGTGCGCAGACATGATGGACTTGAAGAAGGTGAAGACTAGGATCATGGAGCTGGAAGAAGAACTCAAGTTTACACGCGATGGATATGAGGAGGAAATCAAGACACTACTGGAGAAGAATGACAACCTAGTTAAGAAGATCGGAGTATTCATGGGAGGACCATCACCGGGAGGAGAAGACGAAGATTGCACTTGCCCGGTGTCGGTGTCAAAACTGGCGGATCTCGGGTAGGGGGTCTCGAACTGTGCGTCTAGGCGGATGGTAACAGGAGACAAGGGACACGAAGTTTTACCCAGGTTCGGGCCCTCTCGATGGAGGTAAAACCCTACGTCCTGCTTGATTAATATTGATGATATGGGTAGTACAAGAGTAGATCTACCACGAGATCTAGGAGGCTAAACCCTAGAAGCTAGCCTATGGTATGATTGTTGTATGTTGTCCTACGGACTAAAGCCCTCCGGTTTATATAGACACCGGAGAGGGTTAGGGTTACACAAAGTCGGTTACAATGGTAGGAGATCTAAATATCCGTATCGCCAAGCTTGCCTTCCACGCCAAGGAAAGTCCCTTCTGGACACGGGACGAAGTCTTCAATCTTGTATCTTCATAGTCCAGGAGTCCGGCTGAAGGTATAGTCCGGCCATCCGGACACCCCCTAATCCAGGACTCCCTCAATAGCCCCTGAACCAGGCTTCAATGACGACGAGTCCGGCGCGCAGATTGTCTTCGGCATTGCAAGGCGGGTTCCTCCTCCAAGTACTTCATAGAAGATTTTGAACACAAAAGACAGTGTCCAACTCTGCAAAATAAGTTTCCACATATTGCCGTAGAGAGAATAATATTTACACAAATCTAATCTGCTGACGTATTCCGTAGCGTGACATCACACTACGGCCAAGCCGTTATTCGAATCGTTTTTACTCCCCCACCTCAGCGCATTTTGCGAGGCGGTTTCCTTGGCACGTCTTGTCAAAGCAGAGATCGTGGCCCCTTTATTTATGGGATTCTCATCCATACGAGCGTGGGTAACCCAATCGTGCCCGTTGGCCTGTCCTCTTGATTAAAGGCGAGTCCCAAACGGTTACGGGGAGGGCCCTTGGTATTCAACCTCTTATAAAGAGACCAAGGCCTTACTCCTTTCTTTCAGTCTCAAACGATTTCACCCTTCACCTCGAGTTCCAACACCCAAGGCTCCAAATTTCGGGCGCTTCGGATCTTCGACAATGTCCGGTTCTGACCTTCGAGGCCGATGGGCACCCTCTTCCGTTACGGAGGAGGACGTGCTAAAGCTGAGAGAGGCCAGGTTCTTGACCGGCGAAATCTCGCATAGGTTACCTGCTCAAGGGCAGGTCATTCCCACTCCCAGGCCTGGTGAGAGCGTGGTGTTTATGTCTCACTTCCTTTGGGGGCTAGGCTTCCCAATGTACCCCTTCGTGAGGGGGCTCATGTTCTATTACGGGTTGGAATTTCACGACTTAGCTCCGGAGTCCATCCTCCACATTTCCTCTTTCATCATCGTGTGCGAAGCCTTCCTCCGTATTAATCCCCACTTCGGACTATGGCTCAAGACCTTTAAAGTAGTACCGAAGATGATCGAGGGGCGGCACGCAGAGTGCGGAGGCGCTGTTATAAGCAAGAATGCAGATGCTCCATGGCCCGAGGGCTCTTTTCAAGAGGAGTTCAGCTTATGGCAATGAGAGTGGTTCTATATCACCGCTCCCAGGGGCACCAAGTGGGTGGCGCCATCTGCCTTTCGTTCGGGTTCCCCACCACAGCTAACGTCATGGGTCAATAAAGGACTTGACTGGGGGTCATCCAAGGACGTGCCCTTGTTGCATGGCCGCATCAGGGATCTCTTAGAAAGTGACTTCAGCCTAGTCAAAGTGACATAGGTCATGCTGATCCGCCGAACCCTACCCGGGAAACGTCGCTCCCTCCGCCTGTGGGAGTTCAATCCGGAGGGACCGCGAGCTCTCCAGGATTTTATGGGCGCAACGCCCGTGGAGATGCATAAATTGTTCTTCGGATCACAAGGGATGTGTCCGGACTTGACCGAGGACGCATGCCTGAGCTGCAATCGCCCGGATACTAAAGTAAGTAGCCTTGTGCCCGGACTTGCTATCCGTATATTTGTCATAAAACTTGCTTCTAAAGAACTGTTCTTTAAACAGGAGTGGATAGCGAAGGCAAAGCTTATCAGGTGTCCGGCTCCCCTCCCCGAGACCACACCGGATCCCGTGCTGGTCAGGATGTTGAAGATTGTGCCTTTAAAGGAAAGCAAGGGAGGGGACAAGGAAACTATGGCCTCCTCGAAGGAGGCTGTTCGGAGGGAAGGAATCAAAAATTCCTCTCCTCAAGGAAAGAAGAGGAACGCCTCTGGAGACCCGGAGACCGTGGCCTCAAAACGGGGGAAGAAAACTTCATCAGAGGGTCCTGCGCCGGGGGATACCTCGACCGAACTATGCCCTCAAGGGGGCCAGCCCTCCACCGAGCCGTAAGTAGAGAGAGGTTTTTTCTTTGAGAAGAATCCTTGTTTTATATCTGAGAAGAGTAACCGAAAATTTACCTTGTAGTTCGGACCTCAGCCCTTCTCAGCAGAGCTCGTCTTCGGGGGATCTTCTTCCAGAGATGATGGAGAGCGGAACGCCTCCCCCTGCCGAACCGCCTAGAGAGGCGGGCGACCCTGAGGTATCGTTATGGAGGGGTTCTCCGAATCCGGCGGGGCCGGAAGGCAGCCATATGCCCCCCAAGGCTCTCCACATCCGTCCTTCGAGAAAGGTCATAGGACGAATACGGCACCGTCCGGTGCACGGTCGGAGGAGCTGAAGGATCTGCTAGGGCGAGCATCTATCTCAGAGGAGCATCGTGCATTGATAGGCACGGTGATTGAAAGGGTTGCATCCGCGGAAAGCGGATTGCACGAGGCTGTGAAAAGTTTGCTGACGGGCTTTGAGGTACGTGGAATAACACACCCTTTTTTAACAGTGGCGCATAAATAGGATGCGCCCTATGCACATAGTAGCCCCTGAGACTCTGTGCGTTGTCAAAATTGACGGCGCGCAGAGGATCGTAACCCCAGGTCTAAAATGCCATCTTCGTATTTAGGCGAGGAAGTGTCCGGCGTCCAACCGGACTGATGAATTTGCCAAGCTAAAGCGGCAACTTGACGTGGCAGAGGCCGACATCGTGCTTGTTAACAAGCGGCTTGACGAGGCACAAGGTATGTAACCCCTCCGGTGGCACCTGGTAAGAGGAGCTTATGCCCGTATCTTACTATGTGTGTGCTTGACGCAGATGGTGCGGCTGCCATGGAGAGTCTTCGGGCGGAACTTGCCCGAGCCAAGGAGCAAGCCAAAAAAAAGTGATGCGGCTGCCAAGAAGGCCCTTGAAGAGCTGAGAGCCGAATAGGCTGCTCACTGCCGAAGCAAGAAAGAGATGGCCGAGATGGCCGTGAAGCTGAAGAGCGCTGCTGACCGTTGCAGGCTTCTGGAAAAAGAAGATCGGGCGGAACAGACGAACTTGGAGAAGGCAGTTGCCGATGCCAAGGATGCTCGCTCAGTGATGAGAGCTGCGAAGGAGGAGCTTCGTGAAGCCGGAGAGATCGCGGCTGGAAGGCCCTTTATGTTGCGGAGAAAGTTTTGTGATCCTAAGCATGCTCCGTTGGACCGGTTGTGGAGTGCGGCGGACACCTATATGGATTTGGCAGCGAGTGCTGCTGATGCAACCGAACACTTTCGAGATCAAGAAGATCGCGAAGTGGAGAAACTCTTCTGGTCGCAGTTCCACAATCCAGTGCGTCCACTGTCGGTGGCCGATCGTCTGGCCGAATAGGCCGAGCTGAATAGGTTGTCCGAACTTGCCATGAAGTGCGTCATGAGTCATCTGTGGCCGGAGAGATTGGAGCCGAAGAGTTATTTCAGCTTGATGCAGCAGTTCCTTGGTGCGGTGCCGCGTATTAATGCCATGAAGAGGTCAGCATGCATAGAGGGCGCACGGATGGCTCTTGCCCGTGTCAAGACATACTGGGCGGAGATGGATACCACCGTTGTTGCATCCCGAGATTCGGAAAAAAGCCGAGTACCTGCCGAGCACTATTTTCAGGAAGTCCTTCAAGGCGCTCGTTAATAGAGACGCAGTGCTCGAAGGATGCTATGTTCTAATAGCATATTTTATTGTAAAACAATATTTTGGTAAATGTAGAAGCCTTTTATACTTGTGCCTTCAAGTATTTGTAACACCTCCTGTGCGGCCATTTTAATATGTATATATAATCTGAAAATGGCAGTCGTCGGCTTCAGCCCCCACGCCAATAATGCGGGGGTGCTCGCAGAAGGCACATTTTCACACTTGACCCAACGTCTTGGTCCTACAAAGGAGGTGATAGCGTAGCGAGCTAGGCAATCGGACTATAATGCTTTATCACTTTCACTTAGCCATAGGAGCTTGACAGTGAGGCTACTTAGATAGCCCCTGGTGGCGCCTGCGCTTGCCCTAACTCGGGGCGCATATGTGCCTGGCCGGGAAACGGCCCTTCGTTAATGCGGAGGAATCCTATTGATTCCGGTGAGTCATCGAGTGGTTGACCAGTCTCACGCTATATCATGACAGTCAGTTTTCGGCTTTCTCTACTGAGGTGCTCGCCTGGCCGAACCGGGGCACAATCGCAGTAGTTCTCCTGGTGCCGCCTTAGCCGATAGTGCGGAATGTAAGGCAGCAAAACACAAGAGCCGGGCAACCCAACATTTGACCAAAGACATGATTCGGAGCTGATGCATATAAGGCCAAACTCGCGACGCCGAACACTCCCTAAGGTATTCGGTCTTTATGAGTGCGGGCGGGACAACGCCCTTGGTTATAAGCCCCTAGTGTCCAGGTACGCGCAAAATTCTGACGTGGCCACATGCCAAGACGTCAGCCTCCTTCTTGACTATACCAGAAAACCGGAGGATGTGTATCAACAAGAGACAGTAAAAAAGGTTTACGCAGGGTCTTAATCTGAAAAGAATCCTTGGAACGGGTCCCTGCTGCACGTCTACGCCTGTGTCTCCGTTGTGCCGTATCCTGGACGGGCGCAGCACGGTGTTCATCTGTAAAAGAGAGGAACTTAGTTGAAAAGAGGTCGTGCCGAACAGAAGTTATACTAAAGAGCAAAGTATAAATTAAAATGGGTAAAATTGAGCTTGATTGTCTCGTATTGTATATGCGCGGAGCCCCTAGCGCAGGGGTATACGGCTATTAAGCCTTTATTAATTATATGTTTATGCCGGACTCGTCTAGCCGTGTCCGTGGTCTTAACGACCTGTTTGGATGTTTTTGGCTGATGAAGCCTGTTATTGTGGGGCTGTTAAGGCAGCCACACGATCTTCTGCATGGGGGGCGCGTTCCATGTTTCCCTTAAGTGAGATGATGCCTCGTGGACCGGGCATCTTGAGCGTAAGAGATGCGTAATGCGGTATTGCGTTAAAGCGGGCGAAAGCTTCGCGTCCCAGCAGTGCTTGATAGAGACTTGAGAATGGGACGATGTGGAAAGTTAGCTTTTCACGGCGGAAGTTATTGGGGGGCCAAATATAACTTCAAGCCGAAGAAGACCCATGCAATGGGTATCTGGACCTTGCGTTACCCCTTGAAAGGAGGTTTTGCTGTGGCGAATTTTTGTTGGGTCTATCCCCATGTGGCGGATTGTGTCCTCATATATGAGGTTTAGACCGTTGCCGCCGTCCATTAGGACATTTGTAAACTGGAGTCCGCCAATTATTGGATCGAGTACCAAGGCAGTCCAGCCTGTGTTCCTGATACTTCTAGAGTAATCCAGGTGATCGAAGATGATTGGTTTTGACAACCAGTGGCGAGACTCCTTTGGTATAGACCGTATGGCGCGTACTTTTATGGGCGCCGCTCGGTTTGTTATGTGAAGTAAGTTTACTGTTTTTACTTCTTGTGGAAAATTCTTTTGTTTCCTGGTGCTCTGCTTTTGGGGTTCGTCGTCGTCTTCACTTGGTGTGTCGAGCCCCTTGTGTTTGGCGTTGAGTCTGCCGGATTGCTTAAAAACCGAGCAATCTCTGTGGGTATGGTTTGCAGGCTTCCCGGGAGTACTGTGTATCTGACATATCTTATCCAATATTTTGTTTAAACTGGACAACTCGTCCCTATCATCCTTGAGGGACGGCTTTTTCTGATTCTGCCGCGAGCTTTGGAATCCGACATTGACTGTCGTGCTCTTTGGGCTGTTTTCCTTAGTCTGGCGCCGGTCCTTGTTGCGTCGCGGTTTTCCATTTCCATCCCTAATTTCGGATGTACTTGGGTCGCTGGTGCTACATCTTGCCAACCAGCTGTCCTCTCCTGCGCAAAAGCGGGTCATGAGGCTTGTTAAGGCGGCCATTGTTCTTGGCTTTTCTTGACCGAGGTGTCTGGCGAGCCATTCGTCTCGGACGCTATGCTTAAAAGCTGCTAAGGCTTTGGCGTCCGGACAGTCGACTATCTGATTCTTTTTAGTAAGAAATCTATTCCAGAATTGCCGAGCTGACTCTCCAGGTTGTTGAGTTATGTGACTGAGATTGTCTGCATCCGGAGGGCGGACATAGGTCCCTTGAAAATTTGCTCGGAAAGTGTCCTCGAGCTCTTCCCAACTTCCAATTGTGTTTTCAGGAAGGCTTTTGAGCTAATGCCGGGCTGGCCCTTTAAGCTTGAGGTGTAAGTATTTTATGGCGTGGAGGTCATCTCCTCTGGCCATATGTATGTGGAGGATGTAATCCTCGATCCAGACTCCGGGGTCTGTTGTTCCGTTGTACGCCTCTATGTTTACGGGTTTAAATCCCGCTAGAAATTCATAATCTAGGACCTCACGAGAGGTGCCGAACAACAGAAATACTCAGGTTCCTCTATGAAGAAATTCAAAGGGACACGAAGTTTTACCCAGGTTCGGGCCCTCTCGATGGAGGTAAAACCCTACGTCCTGCTTGATTAATATTGATGATATGGGTAGTACAAGACTAGATCTACCACGAGATCGAGGAGGCTAAACCCTAGAAGCTAGCCTATGGTATGATTGTTGTATGTTGTCCTACGGACTAAAGCCCTCCGGTTTATATAGACACCGGAGAGGGTTAGGGTTACACAAAGTCGGTTACAATGGTAGGAGATCTAAATATCCGTATCGCCAAGCTTGCCTTCCACGCCAAGGAAAGTCCCTTCCGGACACGGGACGAAGTCTTCAATCTTGTATCTTCATAGTCCAGGAGTCCGGCTGAAGGTATAGTCCGGCCATTCGGACACCCCCTAATCCTGGACTCCCTCACCCGGAGAACTACATCATCATCGATGACACCGACTCAGACCCAGACGATAGCGATGATGACTATGGAGCTGGAGCAGATATCATGGAGTCTTCATCGGAGCAGTTTTTCTAGTAGACCACCATAACAGTAGTAGTATTCCCCCATGTATCTAGTATAGCCCGAGCACTTCTGTATCGATAGTTCTAGACCGATTGTATGCCTTGTTTGATTGAATGAAGTGATTTTGTGTGCTTTTGCCTCATGTGCATTTGGGTAATATTTTCTCCCTAGATCTCATTCTATTCTATATTCTCATCTTTTCTAAAGCCTCAGATGCCTCCGAGATGTGACAATGGATTTGTTTTCCCACCGGAGCTCACTCAGTTGATCCAGCAGCAGAATGCCTTGATGCAGTTGTTAGTCAGAATCAAAATGAGGGGAACAACAACAACAACCCACCACCGCCACCACCTGTTGATCACTTAACCCGTTTTCTTAGGCTGAATCCGCCGGTGTTCTCCAGTAGCACCGAGCCGATAGTTGCAGATGATTGGCTCCACAAGACAGGAAGGGAATTGACCACAGCAGGATGCACAGATGCGGAAAAGGTGAAATTTGCCGCACATCAGCTTGAAGGACCCGCAACATCATGGTGGGAGAATTTCACAGCCACTTATCCTATCGACACTATCACATGGGATCAGTTTCAGTAGGCTTTCCGTACTGCCCATGTTTCAGCAGGAGCCATGGCCATGAAGAAGCGTGAGTTTCACAACTTACGCCAAGGAGGACGGATAGTTGGCCAGTATGTGGATGACTTTAGTAAGCTAGCACGTTATGCCCCAGATGACGTTGCTACAGATGCAGCTAAGCAGGAGAAGTTTCTGGAAGGACTGAATGATGAGTTGAGCATGCAGTTGATGGTAGCAAGCTTCAACAAATACCAGGAGTTGGTAGATCGTGCTCTTATGATTGAAGGGAAGCAGAAACAGATTGAAAACCGCAAGAGGAAATATGGACAAGGGAAGCACAATTCAGGAGCTCAGCAGAAGCCATGCTTTACCCCGAAAATGGGTGGACATTTTCAGCATACCCATGGAGGAGGGAGTTCGCATAATCATAATGGCCCCAAGAATGGTAATGGGAATGGAGGAAGCAACGGCCAGAACCATACCAACCCGTCAACCCCAGCCAAGAGAGACCTAAGCCAAGTCACTTGCTTTAAGTGTCAGAAGACCGGACACTATGCCAATGAATGTCCTGAAGCCCAGAATGGAAGTGGCAATGGAAGCTCTGGGAAGAAGCCGAACCCTTTCAATAGCGGACAGGTGAACCACGTAAACGTGGAGGAGGTTGAAGACCAGCCGGATGCAGTAATCGGTAAGTTTTTGGTTAAGTCTTTTACTGCAATCGTTCTTCTTGATACTGGGGCATCGCATTCATACATATCAAGGGGATTCACGGATAAGTATAACCTGCTCACCAAGGTTCTTAGAACACCTATGCTAGTAAGCTCACCAGGAGCGGAGTATATGGCCAGCCTAGGATGTTTTCAAGTGCCATTGAGTATAGGTAGGCATGTGTTTCCCTCGGATTTGATCATTTTGGAATCAGAAGGTTTGGATGTAATTCTGGGTATGGATTGGCTGTCGATGTATGGAGGAAACATCGATTGCGACAGTAAGTCGATTTTGCTTACCACCCCAGAAGGAAGAAGGATCAAGTATATATCCCAACATGTGCCGAAGAGGACTCAAGTAAATTCCTTATCAGGAGTTGTGCAGGAGGAAGTACCAGTGGTAAAGGATTTCCCTGATGTATTTCCAGAGGAGTTGCCAGGCATGCCACCGGATAGAGACATCGAGTTTTTGATTGAGCTTTTGCCAGGCACAGGGCCAATATCTAAGAGACCATACAGGATGCCCGCAAAAGATTTGGAAGAGATTAAGAAACAGATTAAAGAGTTACTGGATAAAGGTTATATTCGCCCAAGTTCCTCGCCTTGGGGATCGCCAGTACTTCTAGTAGAGAAGAAGGATGGATCGTTAAGGATGGTTGTTGAATATCGAGGATTGAATGAAGTAACAATCAAGAACAAGTACCCACTGCCGATGATCAATGATCTATTTGATCGATTGCAAGGAGCTAAGGTATTTTCCAAGATTGATCTGCGATCAGGATACCATCAGTTGAAGATTCGACAACAGGATATACCTACGATGGCTTTTACCACAAGGTATGGGCTGTATGAGTATACCGTTATGTCATTTGGTCTGACTAATGCACCTGCATATTTCATGAACATGATGAACATGGTGTTCATGGAGTTTTTGGATAAGTTCATCGTAGTGTTCATTGATGATATTCTGGTTTACTCGAAGAATGAAGAGGAACATAAAGAACATTTGCGTTTGGTACTTGAGAAGCTCAGAGAACATCAATTATATGCCAAGTTCAGCAAATGTGAGTTTTGGTTGAAGGAAGTTGGATTCCTCGGACACGTTATATCTGGAGAAGGAATAACAGTAGATCCCACCAAGGTTGTCACTGTGACAAATTGGGAAGCCCCAACAACAGTGGGAGAGATCCGGAGTTTTCTTGGACTCGCAGGATACTACCGGAGATTCATTGAAAATTTCTCGAAGATTGCAAAACCTATGACGGAGTTGTTGAAGAAGGATACCAAGTTCAAATGGACTGAGGAATGTGAGGCCAGTTTCCAGGAGTTGAAGAAACGTTTGGTTACATCACCAGTGTTGATTCCGCCAGATCAGAGCAAGGACTATGAGGTGTATTGCGACGCTTCGCGTCGAGGACTTGGAGCAGTGCTTACGCAGGAGGGAAGAGTTGTTTCATATGCTTCATGACAACTAAAACCTCATGAGTTGAATTATGCAACGCATGATTTGGAGTTAGCAGCCGTAGTGCATGCATTAAAGACTTGGAGACATTTTCTCATTGGAAACCATTGTGAAGTGTACACAGATCACAAGAGTTTGAAGTATATTTTCACGCAGAAGGAGTTGAATCTCAGGCAAAGGAGATGGTTGGAGCTCATCAAGGATTATGATATGAGATTGCATTGTCATCCCGGAAAGGCTAACGTAGTAGCTGACGCATTGAGCCGTAAGAGCCATGTCAACACACTAATGTAGGGAGATTTACCAAAGGAGTTAGCCGAGGATCTTCGTGAGCTATGTTTGGAGATAGTTCCGAGAGGCTATGTAGCAGCATTGGAGATTCAGTCTACCTTGATGGATAAGATCGGAGAAGCTCAGAAGACTGACAAGGAGATTGCTTCTATTAAAGAGAAAATGAGTAAAGGAAAAGCTAAAGGATTTCGTGAGGATGAGCACGATACCTTATGGTTTGAAGACCGTGTTTATGTGCCCAATGACCCGGAGATCAGGAAGTTAGTTCTGCAAGAGGCCCATGACTCACCATATTCGATTCACCCAGGTAATACCAAGATATATTTGGATTTGAAGGATACTTTCTGGTGGACCGGAATGAAGGAGGATATCGCGGAGTATGTAGCAGTTTGTGATGTATGTCAGAGAGTAAAGGCAGAGCATCAGAAGCCAGCAGGATTGTTACAGCCATTGCCAATACCCGAATGGAAGTGGGATAAGCTAGGCATGGATTTTATTACAGGATTGCCCAGAACTCGTTCAGGCTATGACTCGATTTGGGTTGTAGTCGATCGTTTGACAAAGGTAGCTCATTTCATCCCAGTGAAGACTACTTACACCAGTGCTAAGTTGGCAAAGATATACATGACCAGGATCGTATGTCTGCATGGAGTTCCAAGGAGCATTGTATCAAATAGAGGAACCCAGTTTACCTCAAAGTTCTGGAATCAGTTGCACGAAACTTTGGGTACCAGACTAGAGTTTAGTACAGCTTTTCATCCGCGGAAAGATGGATAGACTAAGAGAGTCAATCAGATTTTGGAGGATATGCTGAGAGCTTGTGCGCCAGATTATGGATCTAGTTGGGATGACAATTTGCCGTACGCAGAGTTCTCTTACAACAACAGTTATCAATCCAGTTTGAAGATGGCCCCTTTCGAAGCCTTGTAAGGAAGGAGGTGCAGGACCCCATTGTCGCGGGATGAAGTTGGAGACCGCCAGTTGTTTGGACCGGATTTGATTAAGGAGTCTGAACAGAAGATGAAATTGATTCGCGATAGGCTCAAGGTAGCCCAGTCTAGGCAGAAGAGCTATGCATATTCTAAATGCAAGGAGACAGTTTATGAAGTAGGAGACAGAGTTTATCTTCGAGTATCTCCACTTCGAGGAGTTAAGCGCTTTGGAGTTAAGGGAAAGTTAGCGCCACGTTTTGTAGGACCATACAAGGTTTCAGAGCGTATGGGAGAGGTAGCCGACAAGTTGGAATTGCCCGAAGGATTGTCAAGAGTTCACGATGTGTTCCATGTTTCCCAGTTGAAGAAGTGCCACGCTGAGATGGCTGATATACCGCTGAGGGATACAGTGCCGCTAGAAGCGATTCAGTTGGACAGTGATTTGACCTATGAGGAGAAACCAATCAAGATTCTTGAGTATGCCAGCCGAGTCACCCTCAACAAGGTTATCAAGTTCTGCAAAGTTCAGTGGAGCCACCACACAGAGGATGAAGCCACCTGGGAGCGAGAGGAAGATATGCTGAAGGACCACCCTCACCTATTTTCTAGCCAACCCGAATCTCGAGGGCGAGATTCATCTTAAGGGGGGTAGGTTTTTAACATCCCAAATTTTCAATTTGGAATGTTATACATTAGATCATCTTTGCATATCATATTTTCTTGCCTTTGGTTTGATCCTAGAAGTTCTACGCAACTCAAGGACCCTCGGAGAGAGTTGGAGGCTTTGTTATTTTCATATTTGAGTTTTCTCAAATTTTGAAAATAGGATCATTTGATTTTATTTATTTTATCTTCAATTATTTCTATTATACAAATATGAGAGAGGGAATAAAATGACTTTACCAAAATAAAGAAATGTTGAGGATTTAATTTAAAAAATCAAATAAGTTTTATTTTTGGAGTTTTGCTATTTTATTTGAATTTAGGAAAAATTGCATGTTTTCAAAACTGCATTTTAGGGCCAAGAAAATGTCCAATTCATTCTAAATTTTTTATTTAGACGGTGAAAATTTGTTTTGGAAAATTTAGATATTTATTTATTTTTCTAGAATTTTCTTAGTTTCGAGGGAATTGTTAAAAAAAATCCCCGCGCGCCCGACTGGGCCGAAGGCCCAGCCGCCACCGCCTCCCGCATCCGGATCGGGACCGGAGTCTCGATCGCCGCCGCCGCCCGAGTCTGGGAGGAGCACGCCTTCCGAGGCCGCCCCCTCCCCCAAGCCATGGCCGCCCCCCTTTAAATAGGAGCCGCCACCGGCGCCCTCTCCTCACCCCGCCACCGCAGCCCACCCCGCCTCCCGTAGCCGCCGCAGCCGCCGCCCCGTCGCCTTGTGCTGCCCGCCGCCAGGAGCCGCCGCCGCTGACGCCGCCGCTGCCACCCCGCGCTACCCCACGCCGCCCGGAGCCCCGCCGGAACCTCGCCGGAGCCCGAGCCGAGGTAGCCGCCGGCCGCCCCGGTTTTCTAAGAAAAACCAATCCGGTTTTTTAGAAAACCCTAGTTTTATTTTTTTAGATCGGTTTATTTTTTCCGTTTATTTATCCAGCGAGCGTTCATTCGTTCTGACGAACGGGTTCACCGTTTAGTTACAATTAATGAACGTCCGTACGTTAAACTGTTCGTCGTTTTTTTTTCTCGGATTTATCCGCGATTATTTCTGATCGCGATTTCTGATCCGATTTTCATTTTAGTTCAACTTTTCGCTCGTTTATCGGAATCAGGCGATTCAAGCGCCTAGAGTTTCGTCTCGAAACTCTCTTTTCGTTTAACCAACTCAAACAAGTTTTGCTTCTGTAAAATTTGACCTAGGTCCAGATTAGTAAACGAAGCTTCTTTCTTTCGCCGTTTGATTTTCGTTGCTTTGTTCGATTTGTTTCTTTTTGTCAACCGGAGTTCTTAAGTTGAACTTTCTGGTTAGATCTCTTATTTGAGTTTTACCAGTGCATTAGTTGAGTACTTATTGTATGCTTGTTTGTTTGTGATAGACTACCCGGAGTGCACCGCTTGCTACTTTGAATCGCTAGGTTTCGCGGATCATCAACAAGGCAAGTAACACTTTGATCATACCTCTTACTACCCAGTTTTTATTGCATTAGATCAATCCTCAAACATTGCATGATTAGGATTTAATTAAATTGTGGGTTTGGGAAGTAGATGAGGTAGTACCTATTACCTGTTTTATTATCAAACCCTTGGGAGTTACTTCTACGTTTGCTTATTATGCCATGCTATGCTAGTAGACGTGGATTGGGTGAGTGTATCCATGAAAGATGTGAGATTGTTATATTAATGTTTTATTTAAGGTGGCAACTTAAACACACATCTGGGTGGATTGAGGCACCTGGATATTCCAGCGATTGCCTGTTTTTCTTTATGGACCGCCACCCAGGCTCAAAGGGATCATGAGATTATTCATACTAGAAACTTTCATGTGCAGCCACAAGCTACTATGGGCTCTAGCATAGTTGATTAAGTCGTGCGAACTCTTACAGTGGTAGACTAGCAGATGTAGGGGAAAGTAGGTGTAACGGTCTACCCGATCGTAAGGTGCTAGCGCTTCTGAAAGACTATGTCTCGGTCATCCGTTTCTCAAACACCATGTAGTGCGAGAATCCCAACGGAGGAGATCGAGTCTTGTGGGGAAAAGAACGCAAACCTCTGCAGAGTGTATAAAATAATCATGGTTAGCCGTGTCCCCGGTTATGGACGTCTTGAGTATCTAGTACTTGAATTATCATGTGAATCTCATCATGTCACTTTAATTAATTTTGTTGGGTCTTAATGATGATGATTAATTGGGATTGAGAGGGTGTCTACACTCTCAATGTTTAACAACCACCATAATAGTTAAATAAATTTTATTCCTTTGCAGTAGGGAAAAATTGGCTTTATGCAAAAACTGTAACCATAGAGCTTTCCACCAGCCATATATGCATGTAGTATAGCTTTATTCTTTCATTACTCTCTATGTGTTACATTGCCAGCATATTCCATGTGCTAGCCCGTTTTCGGGCTGCAACGTTCATGTTGCAGACTTTTCAGACGATGAGTAAGGTGCCTTTAGGTCGTGGTTCTATACTCAGTGATGCTGTTGGAGTTGATGGACTCGCTTATCTTCCAAGCGTTCCGCTGTTATCGTTATTAGATGGCCTTAAGCCATATTATTTGTAATAAGTTCTCTTTTGAGACATTCGATGTAATAAGTGTGTGATTGCTACTCTGTTATAAATCCTTCAAGTACTGTGCGTGTCAGCATTACTGATCTAGGGATGACACTGATGCACAGAGATCAGACTATTTGAGGTCTGGTCGCTACACAAGAAGTGTGTGATACGCAGCAAAAAGGCCCGAAGGTTAATTCGAGAACAAGTACACAGAGGTTAATTTGACATACATGACTTATAAGTTTCACAGAAATCGTATCACTTTTTTTGGAAAACATTTAATTGCATTGAATGTATATAGTGCTCCGTCCTATTAGTTGAATTAACCACGAGGTCCATGTTTTGGAAACATGTCATAAAGTAACGGGATAAACCTTCATTCAAGCCAATCAACATGTGTTCAAAAAACAAAAAATATCAAAAAGTAATGAGATAGACCTTCTTCAAGCCAATCAACATGTGTACAAAAAACAAAAAAATGTCCAAAATTACAAAACAAGGACCTCAAGGTTAATTCAACTAATATGATGGAGCACCATATACATTCAACGCAATTAAATGTTTACGATGACCCATCACGTCAGTTAATTTAACATCGAGGCTACTTCTCATTCGGTCACCCATCTGATGACTACTGAAGCCTCAACAGAATTAACTTGGGAGTTTTGTTAGATGAGCTATCGGTAGGGAAGCTGGTCCTTACTACTATAGGATCCCTCTTTGCATCATTTATTGGGCACCCGGATGACCGACTGTTGCCACCCAATGGTCAATGCCACGTCCCCCGTGAATGTACCCGGCAGGACCGATGGTGTACTCGAGGTCGAAGCCGACCACTTGGTACTTGTCCTCGGCAAGGAACTGCTCCATAGTTTGGATGGAGCTCTCCATCGAGACCGGATCGTTCGTGTACACCACCGAGAGGGCCTTCCCCTCGCATGGGTGTCCACTAAGTGATGCGTGGTGAACTGCCCGCCGTTGTCGTCGTCGGCCGCTGGGAGCGCCATTTGAGCCACGGGGATCGCTATTGCAACCGCTGTATGTCCTCTCTGTATGTGTTGT
Source organism: Aegilops umbellulata (assembly GCA_032464435.1). Lineage (NCBI taxonomy): Eukaryota > Viridiplantae > Streptophyta > Magnoliopsida > Poales > Poaceae > Aegilops > Aegilops umbellulata. The sequence goes on along the minus strand of CP136060.1, from coordinate 343,806,946 downwards.
CGTGGGTGTGCTTATTGTGTCGTGCACCGACCCCAAACACAGGCATCACAACTTATAAATTGACGGATGGAGTACTAGTTACAGTGATGCATATAATTAAGCAAAGGGATCGCACATGTCTATATTGACTGGAACGAGAATTCAATAGTGAAAGGATCGATATAGTTGACTAGAGGGGGGGTGAATAGGCAACTAACAATTTTTAGATTTTCTTTACCAATTTAAACTTTGCAACAAAGTAGGTTGTCTAGATATGCACCTAGATGAGCAACCTATATGATGCAGTAACAACAAGTATACAAGCAAGCCAGTAAAGCAACACAAAGTAAGCTTGCGTGAGTAAAGGTATGAGATAACCAAGAGTGGAGACGGTGAAGACGAGGATGTGTTACCGAAGTTCCTTCCCTTGAGAGGAAGTACGTCTCCGCTGGAGCGGTGTGGAGGCACAATGCTCCCCAAGAAGCCACTAGGGCCACTGTATTCTCCTCACGCCCTGACACAATGCGAGATGCCGTGATTCCACTATTGGTGCCCTTGGAGGCGGCGACCGAACCTTTACAAACAAGGTTGGGGCAATCTTCACAACTTAATTGGAGGCTCCCAACGACACCACGAAGCTTCACCACAATGGAATATGGCTCCGCGGTGACCTCAACCGTCTAGGATGCTCAAACACCCAAGAGTAACAAGATCCACAAGGGATTAGTGGGGGAATCAAATTTCTCTTGGTGGAAGTGTAGATCGTGTCCTTCTCAACCAATCCCTAGGAAATCAACAAGTTTGATTGGCCAGGGAGAGAGATCGGGTGGAAATGGAGCTTGGAGCAACAATGGAGCTTAGGGGTGGAAGAGGTGGTCAACTCGGAGAAGAAGACTCCCCTTTTATAGTGAAATAACAAATCCAACCGTTAACCACTAACTTAGCGCGCGACTAGCGGTACTACCGCATGACACAAGCGGTACTACCGCACGGACCCGCGGTACTACCGCGAGGCATCGCGGTACTACCGCTGGAGCGGCAGGGCCTAAGACTAGTCCTGATGCGATAAGGCAGAGAGCGATAGAACCACCGGAGCGGTACTACCGCTCCCCCTTGTGGTACTACCACAAAGCAAAGTTAGTCTAGGCTGGGAAGCCACGGACATATAAAAATACATCTGTGGCTACTTCCGCTAAGTTTCGATCTATACAAAAATCCGACACGGTACTACCGCAAGCCTAGAGCAGTACTACCGTGTAGGGCACGGATGTAAAAAATTACATCCACCCCTACTTCCGCTCGTGCTGTTGTGCCTGGTCAGAGGTTACGGTACTACCGCGTAGGGCGCGGATGTAAAAAATTACATCCGCTCCTACTTCCGCTCGGGCAGCTAGGCACGCCCAGAGGCCACGGTACTACCGCCCCTGTGGAGCGGTACTATCGCAATGGCTTGCGGTACTACCGCGACCCCGGCCGGTACTACCGTGAGCCTCTGCGGTACTATTGCTCCCTTGAGCAGTACTACCGCAAGCCATAGCACAACAAACACTAGGAGTCCTTCATTTCGCAGAGACATGGACAAACGGTGGATACTCCACAGAGGCAAAGGAAAGGAGGTGCATAAGGAACAGGCGTGTACGTGATGATTCCACCCAAACCTTTCCAAAGTGGACCCCTCTTAATAGTACGGCTTTCCTACGACTTAAATCCACCGAAAATAAACGTAGAGAAACACCGTCTTCAATAGGCTTCGAGGGGCACCAAATCGTCTTGTGCCTAGACATGATATCTCTGAAATGCTCAATGCACACGACTAGTCTGCAAAAGTATTGTCATCAATCACCAAAACTACTAAGGGATAAATATGCCTTTACAATCTCCCCCTTTTTGGTGGATTGATGACAACACAGGATTTGCACATAGGGATATAAATTAAACAAGGGCAAACCCAACATTTATAAAATACAGACGGGCTCCCCCTAGATGTGTGCACTTTAGATAAGTGCTTTGGACTGCACAACACACATACTAGGATCAATACTCCCCCTATATTTTATAGACGAGGGATATCTTGCAATAAAATAACTAATGCTAAGCATGGAGACGAGATAATCAATATGAGCATGAAGTTACTGGCACAAGATAGCATAAGCTCACGGGCTACTAAGCATGAAAGACAATAAGATACGCTAGAGTGCATATATCTTACACCATATGAGAGGGAAATACGACTCACGAGCACAAGCCAAACCAAAGCAAACGAGGTTCAACAGAACGAAAGCAAAGCAACAAAGTGAAACAACACGACACAAGACTCACAAATCCTACACGCTCTGCCCCTTTGGCATCGAAACACCAAAAAGGCAGAGAGGGCACCTACGAAACAACTGGTAGCCCAAGCTGAAGAGATCACTCGTCACGCTCCTCGTCGGACTCGCCAGCAGGGATGGGCTCCTCCTCAGATTCAGTCCACTGATAACCCTGCTTCGCCATCCATTCTGCCTCTGGGGTGATGTGCTTCTCGGACCCGCTGGATATCTCCTCGCCAAACGTCCTCAAGATCCTCTTGTCGCGGCGGTGGCTCTCCTTGGAAGCAACATGGGTCCTGTACTGGCCCTTGGCCTGCATGCAGAACAGAGCCTTCATCTTGTTCTTCAGCTTCTTAGCCCAAGAAGGCTCAGAAGATGAAGGCGAGTAGCCGGCAGAGCTGTTCTCATCCGCTTCCTCCTCCTCAAACTCATCCGCATCCACATCCATCTGAGCAGCTGCAGCCTCAGCGCTGGTAGTGGTGTTAGCCCACTGAGGCTTGATGCGGAGCTTGATGGGCTCATGACGAATCCAGTTGGGGGCAACAAACTCATCTTGGAGATAGAGCTTCTCCCAAGTCTTCGAGACCAAGTAAAACAAGTAGGGTCCATAGATTGGGACCTTATGGTTGAACACCACAAACTGTAGCTCACACCACATGATATGTGAGACATCAAGTGGTTGCGTCTGAGCACGACGCGCCTCCTCATAGATGAGCATCATATCCACGAGATAGGCATGCACCTTGTCCTTGTCACGAATGTGCGGGAGGAGGGAGTTGCGGAAGATCCGATCAATGATGTCAAGGAAGGAGTTCAGCACCCACACCTTCTTGCCACTGGGAAGCTTTTTCTCAACATAGTAGGGCTGAAGCTTGTTCTTGTTGGCAGACTCGGCGTTGGCATGAGGGCGAACACCAACGGGAGTGTTGAGCCCCTCATCACGAACCTGTAGCAAATCCATGAAGTCCTTCCACTTAGCATCCAACTATTGTCCATTGGTCATCCATGTCATGGTCCGTTCCTCATCAGTATGGAAGTGGACCGAAGCAAAGAATTGTGCCACTATCTCAGGGTCAAAGTCCAGGTGAAAGGTGATCAAGTCCTCAATACCAAACCGCTCCACCAGGTCCAGAGCCTCACCAAAATAGTCCCGGTTTTTATCATGCCTCATATGAACCATATCAATCCAGTGCATGTCCACGTAGTGTTCTGCTTGGCCTTGATCACATCCAGATAGATAAGATTCTGCTGCTTTGTCCAGAACAACTCATTCCCTCTGAAGTTTGCACGGGGACTCACATAGGGGTTGATCTTCCTTCGAGTGAAAAACCTAGCTAGTGGTATATCATCCATGCCCATTGATGGCTCCCTGGTCTTGGTGGCGGTGATCTTGGTTCTTCATCGGGGAGCATTGGAGCCCTCGGGAGCTTCATCTTGGTTACGCAGGCGCTTCGAGCCCGTGTCATAGATGGGATTCAACCGATGGACATTGGAACTGGAGCCACCACCTATGACACACAACACAAGAACACGCAAGACAAGCGAGAAGGATCAATGCAACAACCACATCAATACAAATGAAACAAGTAGAAATGACATTGGGTAGTTGCCACAGGGAAGGTTATACTTCAACGGTAGTACCGCTCGGGGTCAGATCCGAGATGAAATAGACCTAAGAACATCCGCGACAATGGAGCAGTACTACGGTTGATCAAAACTACCAAGTAGCAACATACCAAATAGCATATCTACGCATTACTACTCTCCTACATCCTACTCTTGCAAAGAATTGGCCTAAACTCTCAAGAACAACATGCATCTCCCCAAAAACCTAGAGACAAAGCAACAAGGCAAAAAGAGAGGCAAAAGGAGATGGATTTGGGGAGAAACCTTGTTCCACGGCAAGAGGGCAAGGTGGGGATTGATCCCACCGGTCAGAATGCGAGGAGAGCGACCGGAGACGGAGACCCGGCGAGGTCCTCCGGTGCCGTTCTTGGGAAGGAGAGAGAGAGAGACGATGTAGGGAAAAGGAGTTGAATGGGTATGGGGGAGTTGGAACTCCCCTGCCTGCTCTTAACCCCCACGTGCTCGCAACTGCGCGGTAGTACCGAGGGACATCGCGGTAGTACCGCCCGAGCGGAAGTACCGCACTCAGGGCGGTAGTACAGCTCATCCAGCGGCAGTAAAAAATTACTGCCGTGCTGGTTGCGGTAGTACCTTGGCATGCCACGGTAGTACCATAGACCCAAGAAAATGCAAGTTCCACAAACAAGAGAAGAAAACGACCTTTGCAAAGCAACCTTCAAGCGAACAGACACACCAAAGAGCTAACACACGAGGCAACACAAACACAAGCTCAACTCGAAGAAGGAAGGACAAAAGACAACCAAGGACCAAACACGAGACACACCCTCTCCAACGAGAGGGCGGTGGTCAAAGCCACCTATGTTTGAGTCAATTGGTATGGCACCGCGAAGAATTATCCTTGGGCCCATGACCAAAACTCGTCTTTGAAACACAAGTACCATCAACAATGGCTAATGTGAAAGAGTTGAGCAATTTATGCATAATGGGGGGAGGGAGAGTTCATTGAGAGAACAACACTCCCCCTATGTCCATGCTTACACCTAAACAAGACATCGAGTTGAGTATGGTGCGGTGTGCAAGGGTTCAAGCCACATTGCTCGAATCAATGATATTTAGCTCATGCCTTAACACGCGAAATCTTGCTTCATCCAAGGGCTTCGTGAAGATATCTGCAAGGGTATCATGAGTGTTGACATAGTTGAGCTCGATCTCCCGTCGCCTAATATGATCCCAGATGAAGTGATACCGAATCTCAATGTGCTTCATCTTGAAGTGTTGCATCGGGTTGAGAGAAATTTTGATGGCACTTTCATTGTCACACCAAAGAGGCACTTTGTCACAAATGACACTGTAATGCTTTAAAGTTTGCCTCATCCATAGAAGTTGTGCACAACAACTACCGGCAGCCACATACTCCGTTTCGGAGGACGAGAGAGACACACAACTTTGCTTCTTAGAAGACCAACTCACCAAAGAGCAACCAAGGAATTGGCACCCTCCGGAAGTTGACTTCGTATCCACTTTGTCTCCCGCCTAATCGGAATTCGAATAGCCTACAAGGTTGAAGTTTGCTCCTCTTGGGTACCATAAGCCAAAGTATGGGGTATGAGCCAAATATCGAAAGATTCGCTTGACCGCCACTAAGTGACTTTCCTTAGGTGCGACTTGAAACTGTGCACAAATTCCCACAGTCAACATGATATCCGGTCTATATGCACAAAGGTAAAGCAAGGAGCTAATCATGGAGCGACATACCTTTTGATCCACCGCTTTACCATTAGGATCTATGTCAAGTTGGCATTTGACGGGCATTGGAGTGGAGGCCGGCTTGACATCACTTAGCTTGAATCTCTTGAGCATGTCGTGAGTGTATTTTGCTTGGTTGGTGAAGGTTCCTTCTCTTCGTTGCTTGACTTCGAACCCGAGAAAGAACTTCAACTCTCCCATCATGGACGTCTTGCACTTTGAGGTCATGAGAGCGGCAAATTTCTCATTGAAAGCTTTGTTAGGAGAACCAAAGATAATATCATCAACATATAGTTGGCACACAAACAACTCCCCTTTGACCTTCTTAGTAAAAAGAGTGGGGTCGATTTTCCCAATTTCAAAACCATGATCTTGCAACAACTCGGTAAGGTGGTCATACCACGCACATGGGGCTTGTTTAAGGCCATAGAGTGCCTTATCGAGTTGGTACATATGATCTGGGAAATAGGGATCCTCGAACCCGGGGGGGTTGTTTGACATACACCAACTCATTAAGAAAAGCACTCTTCACATCCATTTGTTGCAACTTGAAGTTATGATGAGAAGCATAAGCAATCAACAAACGAATAGATTCAAGGCGAGCAACGGGAGCAAAGGTTTCACCGTAGTCGATACCCTCGACTTGGGACTAGCCTTGTGCTACCAAGCGAGCCTTATTGCGGACGATAATTCCATGAGCATCTTGCTTGTTCTTGAATATCCACTTGGTTCCAATGACATTATGGTTCTCCGTTGGCCTTGGCACCAATCTCCACACCTTGTTGTGCTCGAAGTTGTTGAGTTCTTCATGCATGGCATTAAGCCAATCCGGATCCTCGAGCGCCTCATAGACCTTTTGGGGTTCAACACGAGAGACAAACACGTGATGTTCACAGTAGTTTGCCAATTGTCTACGAGTGCTTACCCCCTTTCGAATGCTTCCAAGCACATTTGTCATGAGATGACCCTTGGTTGAGAGCTTGGATGCAATCTTCGCGGCACGACGCTCTAATTCCTCCTCCGGAGTGAGTTGAGGAGCGGTCACTTGATCATCTTGAGTGTCGTCTTGAGCTTGTTCTTGATCTTGAACTTGCTCGGAGGAGAGAACTTGACCTTGGGCATTACTTGATGCTTCAACGCCATCTTGAGGTTGATCTTGCCCTTGGTCTTGTTCAAGAGGTTGAGGGCCTTCACTTTGTTCTTCAGAAGCGTGTGGGCCTTGGGTTGGTCATGGTTCCACTTGAGTGGAATATTGTCCTTCTCCTTCGGCCACAAGGGGTTCCTCAATGGGTAGGATAAAACCAACACCCATTCTTCTTATGGCTTGGGGAGGAATTTCATCACCTACATCACAAGTGCCACTTTGCTCCACATGGGAGCCGTTATTCTCATCAAACTCCATATTACACGTCTCCGCAATAAGTTCCGTGGACTTATTGAGGACATGGTAAGCATGAGAGTTTGTAGCATAACCAAAAAATATGCCCTCTTGAGCTCTAGACTCGAATTTTGACAAAGGACACCTTTCTTGAGAATGAAACACTTACACCCGAACACCCGAAAGTACTTGAGATTGGGCTTGTTACCGGTGAGAATATCATATGGAGTTTTGTTCAAGCCTTTGCGGAGATAGAGCCGATTGGATGCATGACACGCGATGTTGATGGCTTCGGCCCAAAGGTTGTATTGAGACTTGAACTCCGCCATCATGGTCCTTGCCGCATCCATCAACGTTCGGTTCTTCCTCTCCGCTACACCATTTTGTTGAGGGGTGTAAGGTGCGGAATATTGATGCCTGATCCCCTCATCACTAAGAAACTCATCCAAGGTGTAGTTCTTGAACTCGGAGCGCGTTGTCACTTCTTGTCGTCAAGATCTTTGCATTGTGTTGGCATTGAGCTTCATTTGCAAAGTCAATGACGGTTTGTTGGGTCTCACTCTTCCTCTTGAAGAAATATACCCAAGTGTATCTTGAATAGTCATCCACAATCACCAAGCAATACTTTCTACCCCCAAGACTATCAAAAGATGGAGGCCCAAAGAGATCCAAGTGAAGGAGCTCCAACGGCCTCTTCGAGTAAATGATAGTCGTGGGAGGGTGAGCCTTCTCGTGTAGCTTTCCTTCGATACAAGCACTTCAAGCATGATCTTTGGCAAAACTAACATTTGTTTGTCAAAAAACATGGCCCTCCTTGAGAAGACTTTGCAAAGATCTCATATTGACATGGGCTAAACGGCCATGCCAAAGCCATCCCACGTCAACTTTAGCCATTAGGCATGTTGCGGTCTTAGTGGGTCGCTCCGAAAAGTTAATCACATAGAGACCATTCTCGACATGCCCAACAAAGGCTACTTTAAGAGTCTTGCTCCACAAGAGGGCCACGGTATCAATATCAAAGAAAGAGGCAAAGCCCATGATTTCAAGTTGACGAACAAAAATAAATTGTATGCAAGGGACTCAATAAGCATGAGCTTCTCGATCGTGAGATCATGAGAAATGACAACCTTGCCAAGTCCCAATACCTTAGAAGACGAGGCATCACCCCACTCGACATTGGTGGGCATAGATGGAATCCTTTGCACGTGTACCACCAAGTCCTTGCTTCCGGTCATATGATTAGTGGCTCCACTATCGAGCAACCATGATCCCCCACCGGAAGCAAACACCTAAAAGAGATCAATGCTTGGTTTTAGGTACCCATTTTGTAATGGGTCCTTTTATGTTAGTGACAAGGGTCTTAGGAACCCAAATAGACCATTCAATGTACTCATAAGGAGAACCAACAAATTTAGCATAAACATGCCCATCACTAGCACGACATAACACATAGGAAGGGTTAAAGTCACCATCTTTGTTGGAAGGGGTGGCATCTCCCTTCTTGACACCTCCACCCTTTACATGGTTCTTCTTCTCCTTAGAAGCACCCTCTCCCTCTTTCACAAAAGTTTGCTTGAGAGGAGGAGGTCGTTTGGCCTTGTCATTCTTCTTGCTCTTGGACTTGAGTGCGAACCCAATCCCTTCCTTGGCCACAACTTCCTTTTGATTGTTCAAGAGGTCGTTGAGGTTCTTCTCACCTTGTATGCGCGACACAAGGCCTTCCTCAAGTTGCTCCTTCAACTTCGCATTCTCCTCAACAAGATGCACATGCTCACAACAAGGGTTAGTAGCATTTGCGTTATCAATTAAAACCATATGAGGAAAAGTGTCTTTCTCCTTGGTTAGCTTCACTTGGAGTTGATCATGAGACTCTTTAAGACTAGCATGAATACCCTTCAAGGCCTTGTGAGCCTTGTCAAGTATATCAAACTCCTCCTGGAGTCTAGCAAGATCAACCCTAAGTTTGGCCTTCTAGGAATTTAGCACACGAGACACAACAAGAGCATGATCAAGATCTTTCTTTAATTTAGCATGGTCATCGTTGTGTGACTCCTCAAGAGCCAAACGGTGACCGCACTCTTCCTCAAGCATATTAGAGAGATCTGATATCTCATCGGCATAGTCACGACTATGCCCCTCCATCTTAGAGATGGTTTCTTCGTGAGCCTCGATCATGTCATTAGCTTCACCAAGTTGTTCCAACAGAGCAACAAAGTGCATCTTGGATTTACCCTTGAGCTTACTCATAAAAGACTCAAATTCACTTTCCTCCTCATTAGACCCCTCATGTTCATCAATGCAATCCGTCAAAGAAGGGATAGTAATGATGGTAGTTTTGATGTTGGGGGTTACCTTGTTGGTGGCTTTAGCCATGAGGCACTTGGCGGTGATGTTCTCATTGGGTGAGTCGAAGAGGGACACCCGTGGAGTTGTCGCAATGGCAACGAAGGCCATGGCAACCGACTCACCGTCATCATCATCATCATCATCATCATCATCATTGTACTCTTCTTGTGCCACCAACCCCTTGGGAGGAGTCTTCTTGGTGAAGTTGCTGTTGTTGGGGAAGGACTTGGCCTTGTCTTTTTGGATGAGATTGCCACCATTGTCTTCCCTCTTCTCATATGGGCATTCGGCAACAAAGTGACTCACATTGCCACAATTGTAGCATGTCCTCTCACGTTGCTTGCCCTTCGCGCCACTTGAGTTGTTCTTGTTGAAGTTGGGCCTTGTGTTCTTCTTTCTCCAAAATTGCCTTGAGGCGAGAGCCATGTGCTCATGATAAGCATATTTTGTATCTTCGGGGTTGCTCTCCTCTTCTTCCTCTTCGTCTTCTTCTTCCACACTAGCCTTGTCCTTCAAGGCAAGGTTGGGTTTCTTTGCTCTCTGAGAACGCAACACCGCATTGTCGGCGGTCTTGTCCAAGATACTCATTGCCACAAACTCATCCAACACTTCACTTGAGGACAAGGTGTGGAAGTCCGGTCTTTGACGGATGACGGATGACATGGCCTTATGGTAAGGCATCATGGCTTTGAGAAACTTGCGCTTGATCCAATTGTCATTCGTATCCTTGCTCCCATGATCTCGAGTGAGACCACGATAGTGGTTAATCTCCGATAAAGCTCACGAGGTTCTTCATCTTCTTTCATTGCAAACTCATCGGCTTCATATTGCACCACTTCATAGTTGGAGCGTTGGATGCTTGCACTTACCTTGTAAAGGGAAACAACATGGTGCCATGCTTCTTTGGCAACGGTGAAGGGTCGAAGGTGTGCAATATCTTTGGGTGGAATTGCATCTTGAATGATGAACAGAGCATTCTTGTTGAATTGAAGATCCGCAGCTTCTCTAGGGATGAAGTTGCTTGGGTCATGCAGATAGAAACCTTGCACAATGATTCTCCAAAGGTTAGTATTGACATGATTAAATTGATGTTTAAAGCGATATACCCAAGCATCAAAGTCCTCATTTTTTTACAATCTTAGGAGGAGAGCCGGCATGATTGAAGTGAGTGGAGGGAATCGGTCCTCCATAAATAGGAGGAGGTTCCACATGGGCAAAGATGCCACTACCATTTTTACCACTAGACAAAGGAACTTTCTCACTAGTATCTTCCCCCTTGTCAGAGTTAGCATCCATCACCTTGTTAGTGGGATCGACCACTTCCAAAGATGCGGTGGATAATTTGAGACCATCAAGAAAGTTCTTAAGCATGCCTTTGACTTCCGCTGTCATGGAGTTTTTCAATGTGTCCAAAGCCACATTGAACTCCTCGCGAGAGACCGCGGTTGCCCCATCGGCCGTAGACGAGAACGGATTCACACTGGAGTGCTCCTCCCCACCATCTACGGTGTCAACCATACTCTTCGGACGGCAAAGTCCTTAATGAAGGGACGAGGCTCTGATACAAATTGAAAGGATCGATATAGTTGACTAGACGGGGGTGTGAATAGGCAACTAACAGTTTTTAGCTTTTCTTTACCAATTTAAACTTTGCAACAAAGTAGGTTGTCTAGATATGCAACTAGATGAGCAACCTATATGATGCAATACCAACAAGTATACAAGCAAGCAAGTAAAGCAACACAAAATAAGCTTGCATGAGTAAAGGTATGAGATAACCAAGAGTGGATACGGTGAAGACGAGGATGTGTTACCAAAGTTCCTTCCCTTGAGAGGAAGTACGTCTCCGCTGGAGCGGTGTGGAGGCACAATGCTCCCCAAGAAGCCACTAGGGCCACCGTATTCTCCTCACGCCCTGACACAATGCGAGATGCCGTGATTCCACTATTGGTGCCCTTGGAGGCGGCGACCGAACCTTTACAAACAAGGTTGGGGCAATCTTCACAACTTAATTGGAGGCTCCCAACGACACCACGAAGCTTCACCACAATGGAATATGGCTCCGCGGTGACCTCAACTGTCTAGGGTGCTCAAACACCCAAGAGTAACAAGATCCACAAGGGATTAGTGGGGGAATCAAATTTCTCTTGGTGGAAGTGTAGATTGTGTCCTTCTCAACCAATCCCTAGGAAATCAACAAGTTTGATTGGCTAGGGAGAGAGATCGGGTGGAAATGGAGCTTGGAGCAACAATGGAGCTTAGGGGTGGAAGAGGTGGTCAACTCGGAGAAGAAGACTCCCCTTTTATAGTGAAATAACAAATCCAACCGTTAACCACTAACTTAGCCCGTGACGAGCGGTACTACCGCACGACACAAGCGGTACTACCACACGGACCTGCGGTACTACCGCGAGGCACCGCGGTACTACCGCTGGCGCGGCAGGGCCTAAGACTAGTCCTGATGCGATAAGGCACTGAGCGTAGAACCGCCGGAGTGGTACTACCGCTCCCCCTTGCGGTACTACCGAAAGGCAAAGTTAGTCTAGGCTGGGAAGGCACGGACATATAAAAATACATCCGTGGCTACTTTCGCTGAGTTTCGATCCATGCAAAAATCCGACACAGTACTACCGCAAGCCTGGAGCGGTACTACTGTGTAGGGCACAGATGTAAAAAATTACATTCGCCCCTACTTCCGCTCATGCTGCTGTGCCTGGTCAGAGGTTACGGTACTAACGCACCAGGGGCGCGGTACTACTGCGTAGGGCGTGGATGTAAAAAGTTACATCCGCTCCTACTTCTACTCGGGCAGCTAGGCACGCCCAGAGGCCACGGTACTACCACGCCCGTGGAGTAGTACTACTGCAATGGCTTGCGGTACTACCGCGACCCCGGCCGGTACTACCATGAGCCTCTGCGCTCCATTGAGCAGTACTACCGCAAGCCACAACACAACAAACACCAGGAGTCCCTCATTTCACAGAGACACGGACAAACGGTGGATACTCCATAGAGGCAAATGAAAGGAGGTGCAAAAGGAACAGACGTGTACGTGACGATTCCACCCAAACCTTTCCAAAGCGGACCCCCTCTTAATAGTACGGCTTTCCTACGACTCAAAGCCACCAAAAAGAAACGTAGAAAAACGTCGTCTTCAATAGGCTTCTAGGGGAACCAAATCGTCTTGTGCCTAGACATGATATCTCTGAAATGCTCAATGCACACAATTAGTATGCAAAAGTATTGTCATCAATCACCAAAACTACTAAGGGATAAATATGCCCTTACAAATAGAACAATAAGAATTAAAGCCACGATGATGCGATCGCAGTGGTGGTTACAGTAGGCAAGAAGAAAGATGCATCCATCAACATACGACCTCCGACTCCTCCTCAACTCAGTGCGCCGGGCTACCAACCGGCGGCTAAGGAGCGGCGGCTTTTGTGGCGAGGTCAAGGTGTTTCTCAGCAAAGGCATCCAAGGCTTCAAGCCGGTTGAAGAAGGCCAACGTCGTAGCGTCCTCACTGGCCTTGTAGATACCTATGTACATGATTTGCTGGTACATTTGGATGTGTAGGTCGACGAATTCTTGCAGGGCAAGGCGCCTCGCGGCGAGCGCAACCTCCAGGTGGATATTCTTTGTGGCGTGGGCAGTCGCAGGGCCACCAGTGCTTGAAAGAGGTTCTGACCATGGAGGCCGATTAGGGTGGCAGGCAATGAGGAGCCCGGGCGCGTGGGCTGTAGGAGTACGGCAGTGTCGTCTGCGAGCTTCTTGATGACGGTGAACTTGTTGGTGGTGGTAACGACCATTTGGTCCAACTTAGAGTCGTAGCTGGCGTCGACGACGGCCATCCACCAGCCGATCGCCAACACCATCTGGAGACGATCCTCGGTGCCATGCCGCAGGCCGGTGTAGTGGACCATCTGGCACAGTCGCTGGCCACTCGCGCGCATCGCCACCATGGGTCTAGAGTGAGCACTTTTGCGCTTAGTGTAGGTGCTTAGGCAAATGCTTAGGTGCGTACGATGTGGTGGATGCATTGGAATGGAGGGGCGCCTTTATATGAGTGCAAACTGCATTGCTTTCACATCATGCTGCCTCTTGGTCCTCCTCCCATTACTTCCCTCATGCATTCACGATGCTAATGGAAGGAGGATGCATCATCGTCCGTTCAACATTTCGGGAACCCTACCCTCTCCCTCGTCTGCATTAAAGCCGTATCGGGAACTGCGCCGCCCGCTGTCAAATCGAATAGTACTGCGCCGCCCGCTGCACGCCTGGCTGAACACGCATCCACGCCTCCATCTATGCTTAATTACTGAATTTTAGTTGCAAAAATTATATACTGCTAGTGATTTTTAGCTTCATATTTTGACAAATCACAGTGTTACAAGGTTGACAAATGGCAATGTTACTAGATCAACAAATGTCAATCTTTTCAGTTTGACAAATGGCAACATACCCAATATGACAGATGCAAATCTTACCAAATTGTTTGTACGTGGTTGCACAAGGGTCATCCAAAAGAACTGTTTGCGTTGAAAAGATGCACAAATCCTGCTCTCACTTTGCATACGGGTGTTCTATCTAAAACATTTGCGATCAAGAGCCATTAAAACCTATAGCCATTAAAACCAAGACACGTGGCGTCACGTGAATGGTTAACAGAATGCACACGGTTTGAATTATACAAACGTCTGAGATATTAAAGTGGCAGCTATTTTTTCAAAATGCCTTTGTTGGTTGTTATTTGAGTGCGCCTTCTCTCAAAATGGACACGAAAAATACCATAGCATGTCGGGTGCCATTCCATGATAGCATGCCAAGTTTCATGACTTTCAGATGAGTTTTGGATTTACTAGAATTTAAAAACAAAGTATCCCAACGTTTTGCCGGCAATCAACGGTGCCCTGGTGTTTGAAATTCATTCACATTTCTTGCATGGGACCTAAGCATGCATGACGGTGTCCTGGACTAGGGGGTACTCATCACGTCGTCTCCCGATCAGTTGGATTGGGCCGAGGACCCCCATGGCCGTATACTCATGGGCCAATTCGGACAACTGCCGCATACAAGGAAGATTCCACAAGACTTGGTGATCAAGACAAGGACTCCTCCCCACCGGCGTATTCGGCTAGGACTCTTGTTATCCTAGGCCTCTGGTGCATTATATAAACCGAGGCCAGGCTAGTCGATAGATCATAGACAACAATCATACCATAGGCTAGCTTCCAGGGTTTAGCCTCTACGATCTCGTGGTAGATCAACTCTTGTAATACTCATATCATCAAGATCAATCAAGCAGGAAGTAGGGTATTACCTCCATCGAGAGGGCCCGAACCTGGGTAAACATCGTGTCCCCTGTCTCCTGTTACCATTGGTCCTAGACGCACAGTTCGGGACCCCCTACCCAAGATCCGCCGGTTTTGACACCGACATTGGTGCTTTCTTTGAGAGCTCCGCTGTGTGTTCGGCAAAAGATCGATGGCTCGCCTCCAGATCAACTGCGACTTCGGCATCTTCGTCACCAGCTCGACTGGTCACCTTGGCTGGAGCGAGGACTTCGCCCTACCTCCAATCGTCATGTTCGGATGATGGCCTTTATCAACATCAACTCCGATCTCTATCAAGATCATGGAGGAATCATCCAGGGAGCCCGGGGGCTCAACGTCAACATTGCCCTCGGGTGACCGTGCTGTTTTTCTGGACAGCGAACTTCTATCCGCCGCCACCGCCTCCTCAAGTGTTGTTTTAACGATTGCTTCGGTGGAATTGTGCGGAATTGAGTCTACAACAACCCTGGAAAATTTCGTCGAGTTCCGATGGAGGAATCTCCGGCAATCCGCGATATACCGGAGCCCTCTCAAATCTGGACGGGAATCTGGACGAGTTTAGGGCGTGGTGTCCACCTTCTAGCTCGGACGTCCATTGGAATATCCAACCGTTGATCGGATGCGGAATTCCTATATCTACCACCCCTCAAAATTTTAGCTCGATCCGACCGTCCAAACTCCGGGAACCTTCCGATTAGTGCATCATTTTTCGGATCTGTTTTCTGCGCGAGGACGAATCCGACCCGAACTCATCTTTTTTAGGAACGGGATTTCGGACATCCTTTTTGAAGGAAGTTTTGTATGGGGTATTGTGTTTTGTTCCCGAACAGATCCCACTAAATTTAAAATCTTTTGAACATGATCTTCACTATCATGCTGGTGTCAAACCAGTCCGGCAATATTGCTCCACGGCTGTCGACCTGCGCTAGACACGTCGTCACTTTGTCGAGCCGAGCTCAACTTCTTTGGATCATCATCTCGGCGAGCCGAACAGGAGTCCGGCATCGCGAAGGATAAATCATCGCCAACATTGCTGCCCCATGGATTACACGGAGCCGGCACGCCGGCATCGCCGCACGGTCACTTCATCAAGCCGTCATTGACCACGTCACAAGTCACGACCTGCATCGGCAGGGCCGCACTGTCGCTTTATCAAGCCGATGTCCGTCACGCCGACCTACTTCGACTCATCGGCTGACATCAGGCTTCAACACCTCGGCTGGACCGGGGGCTTCGCCATCCCTTTATCAACCTACTCCGGAGACTTCGGCGTCACTAGCCGACCAGCTCCATCATGTTAGCTAGACCAAGGGCTTTGCCTTGGCGAGCCAACCTTTGCCAACATCGCCATGCCGTCGCTTTATCGCCCATCAGGCAATGGGTGTGCGGATCGAGTCCCAATTTTGGGAATCGCCTTTCTTCGAATTGCTACAACAAATAAACCAGGTGCTATTAATCCTAGTATTTTTTTGCTTGTTTGGGTTCATTTTTCCCAAGGAATTATTACTCTGGTTTGTCCATCATCTGTACACAGGTCTATCAAATGATGGCCGCATTAACGACAGTCGCGTGGTGGTCCGGTCAGTTTCCATACATAGTCCGGCGAACGCCGCATCCGGAACTCGGACCGACCTGTGAATTCAGGCTTTGCCACGCCTTTACCGCATCACGCCGATGCCCTACATCAACATTGACTTCGGTGCCAGACCATATTTCTTTTATTACTCACTTTGCATAAATTATTTATTATGCAACATTTTTTTACTATTATCTCCGGTTTTGCACTATTTTTTATGCACAAGAAAATGATACGGGTTGGACAGTATCGTCAACTCGGCGTACTGACATACCACATCACCTCGGCTGGACGGGGGGCTTCGTCAACACTTCATTACCCCATGCCGGGGACTTCGGCATAACTCTGCCGGCCTGCATTGCCCGTGCTATGTCACCACTTCGGAGTGCCGAGCTCTTTGCTCCGCCACCTCGGGACCGGCTTGGGGATGGAACCTTGTCCCGCATCAAGCTCGGACCGTGTCATCAATGCTGAACACATTAACCAGCTAAGTTGCCTTCATGCTCAAAATTTTAAATTTTTAACTTGTGTTCGGTTCGACCAAGCATTATACTTTTTTGGCAACAAGTTGCTCGTGAACAAATTCCTTGTCATAACCTTGTTTGTGACACACAAATTTAAATATCCCGTTTACTTGGGGGCTTCCTTTATAAAGCTTTTCCTCTTGCATTTGATTATACTTGTACGACTTCGTTCCTTGTTCGTGTATTACGCCACAATATGCACCATATTGACTTAAGCGATTTGCAAGCTGGGTTGCCTCGCTCCTGTGTTTACCCCTACGTTCCCGATTGTTCATCTAGGGAGTAAAGGGAGCACCTCTGCGATTGTCACGACCGGGTCATCCGAGATCTGACCTCAGACTGGGTGAAGCCGAAAGCTAGCACTCTTATTGTTTTCAATCATGGTCGGCACACAACGGAACTCATGAGTACAAAAAATCTATTGCACATGTCTCATAGTAATAATGAGCACCGAAGAAAGGTATCGGTGGGGGTACTATTTTCTTTGAAGATGCTTCTTACACTTTTTCTGTAACATAGCATAAGTTCCCTGAGCGCGCTTTGTCTGTTACAGCCTTATGGCCTGATTGCCTAGTTATCGGAAACACCGTCGATATTCTCGACATGTGGAGTACATAACACTTTTCGGTCCTTGACCGAAGAGGGAGAAGCCGACGGTCGGTTAAGACGCGTATAAAGTTCGGGTGAACATAGATATGATATAAGTACTTTCGTACATACAATCTTTATACATAAAATTCTTTTACCCAAGTCACGTGGGGGCTCTTAAATTAGTATGAGCTATTTTTCTTCTTGGTCATTGCAAAGTCTTTTTTCTATCACTCCTTTCTCGACGCAAGTGTGTGGTCAATAGCCGGATAGCCTTGCTTCTCTCTAAAGCCGCTTGAGTGCAGTTTGCTAAACTAGCCTCGGAGAAGCACTCTGCCTTCGGGATAAGGAGGTTGAAGCCATAGGCTGACCCGCTTGAAGTCTTGAGATAGGATGTGTCATGTTAAAGCACGACAGAAGCACCTTTTTTTCTAAGACCAATTTTCGATTTGGCACCAAACACTTGTTGTAGTTCGGACGTCCAGTTTTTACTGAAGTTTTTTTCTTGGTTTTCCAAGCCTATGGCACTTTTAAACTATTTGTGTGTTTCCAGCACAAGTCTCGCAGTGCAACGCCGGACACCTTTAGGGATTCGGCAAATACATTCTTGAATGTTGCTATATATGCATCGGTTTCGAATTGTGTCTTCGGTCAATAGTTGGGTTGCCCGGCTCCTGTGCTTGCCTCCTATGTTCCGCTTTGTTCGGCTAGGTGTGCAAAGGGAGAACCATTGCGATTGTGCTTCCAACTCGCATGGTTAAGCACCTCAGTGGAGAAAGCCGAAAACTGACTGTCACAATAGGCGTAAACTGGTCAGCAATTCGATGACTATGTTAAATGACGGGCCGTTCATAACATTGGCCGAAGTGTTTACGGCT
This sequence comes from Aegilops umbellulata, assembly GCA_032464435.1. NCBI lineage: Eukaryota > Viridiplantae > Streptophyta > Magnoliopsida > Poales > Poaceae > Aegilops > Aegilops umbellulata. The sequence continues at coordinate 343,788,701 of CP136060.1, read as the reverse complement.
TGACCTCAGATGTCGCCGAACACTAACCAGGGGCTCATAGCTAGCTTCCCCAGTTTAAAGCTCCTCTGACTAAGCGAAAGTTATAAAGCCCACATATCTGATTGCCTCGTTTCCGCTAACACAACCGTCTTCGGGCACCGAGACGTCGGCTAAGGGTTGCTTTGTTATTGCGGAAACGCCCTGCGTAGTATCTACCAAGGGGTAGAAGCCGACGATGGGCCACTTTCAATTGATAAACGGTTGCAATGGAGTCAAAATAATGATGCAAAGTACTTGGATACATAGAATCATTACAAATAATATGTGATTTTACTCTGGATATCGATCCTTAATTTGGCCACCCGTGCCCACATTAAGGCTCGGGGGCTACTGGGCTTCGTGCTCATTATTTATAAATATTAAAGGGGAACATCGATCCCCTGATCTGGTGTTGCCACGCGACCAGTGTCTCGGGGGCTACTGCATTGCCTATTTCAATGCAGAAAATTCCAACTGCCAAGTGTTCGGCTTGACCGAACTATGGGCAAACGTGTCTTCGGATAACAATAGGTACCATTTGGACCTATCCAGCGTCAAGCTAAAAATATTATGGCAACTTTTCAAGACCCTCTCTCAAGGGCCCGTTCGCCGATCACTATTATCTCTAATATATTACACTATGTTTCTATTCCTATGTGTGCTACCGAGCTAGGAGTTGATCCTCAGGCCGATTTCGCGCATCGACCTGAATCTCAGGGGCTACTAGGATCAGCGGTTTCATGTTTTCCTTCAGGTGCATCTCGGGTTTTAGACCGACACACACCTTGAGGGCTACTAGTTATACATGTTGACAGCGAACAAATTTACACGCATCGGAAATAAAATCCATAAACAATCAGCCCAAGCCCGAGGTGGTGCACCACCTTGGAGGTAGTCCGGCATAAAGCTCGGATTTGAATGGCTGGCTCCATAGAGGGCATTTCCGGCATTAAGCTCGGCTAAACTCCTTCAACTTTTTTGAACCGGGGTGGTCTATGACACCTCGGATACATTCTAGCGTTGGAGCTTGGATATAGTCTGGCGTTGGGGCTTAGATACAGCCCGACGTTGGTGCTCGGCTGCAAAATATACCTCAAATACAGTCCGGCATTGGGGCTTGGATGCAAGAGGACACTGCCGCCCGGGAACAACTTCAAACCCGAGGTGTGTGGCATAAAAATAACAAGGCACTAATAAAGGCCGGAAACTTAAAGGGGCTCCTCAGATACCCGATGTGTAAACTCGTCGAAATGCATTTCGGCGATCCTCAAGATCGAAGATGAAAAGATTTGTTGAACCAGTTTTCAAGACCGACAACCGAAGATGAAGAACAGTTCGGAAGAATCGAGGAGCGTCCCCAACTTGAAGACCGGTTCAGGGGGATACTGACAGTGTCCTGGACTAGGGGTACTCATCACGTCGTCTCCCGATCAGTTGGATTGGGCCGAGGACCGCCATGGCCGTATACTCATGGGCTAGTTCGGACAGCTGCCGCATACAAGGAAGATTCCACAAGACTTGGTGATCAAGACAAGGACTCCTCCCCACCGACGTATTCGGCTAGGACTCTTGTTATCCTAGGCCTCTGATGCATTATATAAACCGAGGCCAGGCTAGTCGATAGATCATAGACAACAATCATACCATAGGGTAGCCTCTACGATATCGTGGTAGATCAACTCTTGTAATACTCATATCATCAAGATCAATCAAGCAAGAAGTAGGGTATTACCTCCATCGAGAGGGTCCGAACCTAGGTAAACATCGAGTCCCCCGTCTCCTGTTACCGTCGATCCTAGACGCACAGTTCGGGACCCCCTACCCGAGATCCGCCGGTTTTAACACCGACAATGCACATAAAGATTTGATTTTTCAACCAATTTATATGCACTGGAGCATGTGCATGTAGTTCATATTTGAATTATGCACATAAATGCATTGAAAACTCAATTGATGCATAAAATGTCCATACGAACCCTCAAAAATCCCAAAAATCGACACAACACTCCTATTGTTCTATGTTGACACAAGAAATTTTTTGAAAGCAATAAGAGGCAATGGATATCGTTTCGTCCCCAAAGGTGGGACGTTCCCTACTAAAACCATCATGCTTGTTGTGAGAAGCTCTGGTTTGTGAGAAGCATATACCCGAACCTGCCCCAAATGGGACAAATTTTTTACCACGGCATGTTGATGCCGCTCCATGATAGCATGCCAAGTTTCATGAATTTCAGACGAGTTTTGGATTTACTAGAATTTAAAAACCAGGTATCTCAATGTTTGCGGCCGAGTGACGGTGGCAGTGTGTTTGACATTCATTCCCATTTCTTGCATGGGACCTAAGCATGCAACCAAGGACACAAGTTTGAATTTTCAACCAATTTATATGCATTAGAGCATGTGCATGTAGTTCAAATCTGAATTATGCACATAAATGTACTAAAAACTCAATTAATGCATAGAAATGTCCAAACGAACCCTGAAAATTCCCAAAAATTGACACAACACTCCTGTTGTTCTACGTTGACACGAGACATTTTTTGAAAGCAATAAGAGGCAATGGATATCGTTTTGTTCCCAAAGGTGGGACATTCCATACCGAAACCATCAGGCTTGTTGTGAGAAGCATATCTCCAAACCTGCCCCAAATGGGACAAAAATTTACCACGGCATGTTGGTGCCGCTCCATGATAGCATGCCAAGTTTCATGAATTTTAGACGAGTTCTGAATTTACTAGAATTTAAAAACCAGGTATCTCAATGTTTGCGGCCGAGTGACGGTGGCAGGGTGTTTGATATTCATTCACATTTCTTGCATGGGACCTAAGCATGCAATCAAGGACACATATTTGAATTTCAACCAATTTATATGCATTAGAGCATGTGCATGTAGTTCAAATTTGAATTACCCACATAAATGCATTGAAAACTCAATTAATGCATAAAATGTCCAAACGAACCCCGAAAAATCCCAAAAATTGACATAACACTCCTGTTGTTCTATGTTGACACGAGAATTTTTTTGAAAGAAATAAGAGACAATATATATCGTTTCGTCCCCAAAGGTGGGACGGTCCCTACCGAAACCATCAGGCTTGTTGTGAGAAGCTCTCGTTTGTGAGAAGCATATCCCCAAACCTGCCCCAAATGGAACAAAATTTCTACACCGACATGTTGATGGCGCTCCATGATAGCATGCCAAGTTTCATCAATTTCAAACGAGTTTTGGATTTACTAGAATTTAAAAACTATGTATCTCAATGTTTGCGGCCGAGTGATGGTGGCAGGGTGTTTGACATTCATTCCCAATTCTTGCATGGGACCTAAGCATGCAACCAAGGACACAAGTTTGAATTTTCAACCAATTTAAATGCATTAGAGGATGTGCCTATAGTTCACATTTGAATTATGCACTTGAATGCATAGAAAACTCAGTTTAATGTATAAAAATGTCCAAGTGAACCCCGAAAAATCGCAAAAATTGACACGACACTCCTGTTGTACTACGTTGACACTAGGAAAAAAATTTGAAATCGAGAAGAGGCAATGGATATCGTTTCGTCCAGAAAGGTGAAACGTTCGCTACCGAAACCATTAGGCTTGTTGTGAGAAGCTCTGGTTTGTGAGAAGCATATCCCTAAACCTGCCCCAAATGGGACAAAAAATTTACCACGTCATGTTGATGCCGTTCCATGAAAGCATGTCAAGTTTCATGAATTTCAGATGAGATTTGGATTTACTAGAATTTAAAAACCAGGTATCTCAATGTTTGCGGCCGAGTGATTGTGACAGGGTGTTTGACATTCATTCTCATTTCTTGCATGGGACCTAAGCATACAACCAAGGACACAGATTTGAATTTTCAACTAATTTATATGCATTACATGTGCATGTAGTTCAAATTTGAATTATGCACATGAATGCATATAAAACATAGTTAATGTATAAAAATGTCGAAGCGAACCCCGAAAAATCCCAAAAAATGACACAACACTCATGTTGTTCTATGTTGACACTTGGAAAAAATTGGAATCGAGAAGAGGCAACAAATATTGTTTCGTCCAGAAAGGTGAAACGTTCCCTATCGAAACCATCACACTTGTTGTGACAAGCTCTAGTATATGAGAAGCTTATACCCAAACCTGCCCCAAATGGGACAAAAAATTTACCACGGCATGTTGATGCTGCTCCATGATAGCATGCCAACACTACAAAAAAATACACTTCCGTGATGATACGTGTTTGTCACAGTAGGTCGCGTTTTTTGTCATAAATGTACATCCATGACAAATTTATGACAGAATCAAGATAGTCATACCTGTGCTATCGTAGAAGTGTTCCATGACATTACCAAAATTATCATCACGGAAGTGTCCACTTCCATGACGATAAATCGCGCGTCACAGAAGTGCTTTCGTCAAGGGTGACCGACACGTGGCATCCACCGTAATGGAACGCCATTAAGCTATCGGGTCGGGTTTTGGATCCGATAACCCGTTAACAGCCCCGACCAATGGGGATTTTCCACGTGTAAAATCATCATTGGCTGGAGGAAACACGTGTTGGCTAAGCGTTGGGACAGATGTCATCTGCTCATTGGACCAAAGGCGCCTATGATACGGCGACACGTGGCACGGCCCAACAGAGGCCCATTCCTGTGAAAAGGCCGGCCCGTTTGACTTGGTCAAAAGGTGGCGGGCCGACCCACGGAAAGCCTGTTAACGGCATGTTCACATATAGCCCATTTACAGCCTGCTAACCTAGGGCCCGTTACGCCCTATCCAAATTAGGCCCAGTAGCGTCATTTGGGCCGTCCAATATGATTCAGCCCGTTTTAACTTCCGGCCCATGTGTGGCCCATGACTTCTTTCGGCCCATATGAGGCCCTTATGACTCTTGGCCGATTAACGGCCCGTGGTAAAACTGACCCGTAATGAACAGTGTATCACTTTATACCCATTAACGGCCCGCTATTCCATTGGGCCGTTTCCAGCCCAAGTTATCTTTCGGCCTTCTCAGGGCCCATTGATTCTTGGGCTCATTTGCAGCATTTGGTTACATACGGACCGTTACTGTCATTTTCTGCTTGTGGGCCAAATTCAGCCCGTCGTTACAATCGGCCCATTTGCGGACCGTTCATACATTGGGCCGTTTTCATGTCAAAAAACCCGTTGGGCTGTTTTCATAGAGTTATCAAATACGGCCTATTAACGGCCCGTTATGGTCCACGAATAGTACGAGCCATGATTGGCGAAATGATGATACGCCCCGTAGAAGGCCCATGGATCCTACGGCCCGTATGAGGCCCATGGATAGTACGGCCCGTAGAAGGCCCATGGATCGTACCGCCCGTAGAAGGCCCATGGACCCTATGGCCCGTAGAAGGCCCATGGACCCTAAGGCCCGTATAGAAGGCCGATGGATCCTACAGCGGGAATACGGCCTGCAGGAGGCCCATGGTTACAACAGTCCGTGTGTTGCCATGATTATTTTGGCCTAGTTACCAAAAATAGGTTATTGTGGCCACTAGAAAAAAACAGAAAAAGAACTGCAGTGACTACAAGCAAACAACTAAACAAGACAATAAGGAAATAAATAAGCAAGCAATTAACGCTAGCCTATTACCTCTATTGCACATATTACAACCACTAGGCATCAAAGTTCGCCACCAGTGCAAATATAGGGAACAAAGCAGCACATTACATACACTGGCCGTCAAAGTTGGCCACCAGTGCAAATAAACCCGGCAGCAAAACAACAGCATAACTGAAACAACTTCAGAAGAGCTCAAGAAACGTTATCCTGGGTATCCACCATGCTGGCAATAAGCTTAGCAAGCTGATTAGCTTTGTCCTGTTTGGTGGTAAAATCCTCCAACGCTTGCTGTTGCACGAGAAAGTATGCATCTGAATGCTCCAGGGACTTCCGCAGTCCTTCCGCTTCTTGTCGCAGCACAGCTGATCGATGTCTTTCAGCTTGAAGTTGAGACTCAAGAAACCGAACTGATTCAGACAGTGAGTTTGAATAGCTTGTGCAAGCGGTAGTGGCCAGTAACTCGAACACTAAACCAAGACAGAACTTTGGGGTTGTCTCGCTGTCTTCAAGATAGTCTCCCTTAGCTGTTTTATCAGCTTTGTTGGAGACCAACAAGGATGTGTCACTATCCTAAACCTTATCTGCATTACTTCCTTTACCATTGCTTAATAAGGCACTCTTCCCCAATATTCTGTCAGCATTCTAAAAGAAGAAACAAGTAGACACATAACAAGTTTATCATGTACTAGTATATGAAACTCATTTCGGTGAACCAATTCATTAGTAAGGTGGACAGGATTAAACTACCAAGTCTTCTATTGCCAAGTACTAGTACATAATAAAAGCATCAAACAAACATATATCTATGTCCTATGGTCACTGCATTGTCTTGCCAAATCAAAATAGAGACACGGTTCAAATCATATCAGTTCAAGACAAAGCAGCAGTGAAAGAATACAAAGCGTGGGAAACTACACGGCACAACAAGATTTCAGATACCACGGGTCTACATGTACAACAACACTATTGGCTCTGTTGTGATGCTAGTAATGTGCATGATATGAAAGTCAACTGTATACACAATTGAATTGAAATCAACAGAGCTATTGATAAGAGCAAACCTATTAAAGAAACATGCGTGAACATACCTGCTGTGCCGTTGGAGTTTCGATTGGATCCTTCAATTTAAAAAAAAGTTTCTATGAGTAAATACAGTGATACAAGAGCAAAGCAATCATAGTTAAAAAAGGCGCGCCTAAGCAAGCGCTTAAGCGCGCGTAGGCTCTAGGCGTTGGCTAAACGCATTGCGCATAACTACGCATAATCTGTGCATAACTGCGCATAAGAATGCGCTTTGGTCAGTAAAGCGCAAGGCGGTGGCAAAACGCACAATTAACTCCTAGCACTGTTTTGAACTATGATAGCAATGGAATCTTAAATTAGAACAGTTGTTCTTCTTCAGGTTTAGGCACTTGTTCTACATGAACAGAGTACAGTAAGACGCAAGAATATAATACTTAAAAATAGAAAATGAGCTCATAGACCTTACCACATTCTTGGTTCGGGACCAGTACAGAACAAGGCGTTCCCAGTCATCGTCCAGTAAATGTGTCTCAGGAGAACGCAAGGGAATTTGATGAGTTTCTTTGCCGGTGAAGTACGTTTTCTTCAGGTAATTCCGATAGTGCCACCAAGCATTCTTGAAGATAGCAGAGGTATTAGCATAGGTTACCTCATCCTGAGTTTCCAAACCGGTCCTTCTCTATAGAGAAAAATGGGAAAATATGCTGTATTATAACCATCATGGAGGTAGGATGTATGGGACAAAGCAAAATAATTGCCATGAATAACATTACTTACACATAACTCCTGGACAAACTCCTGCAACTGGCATTTTCCTTCATCTTCAGTATAATATTTCCAAGATGGGAAGATACGCACATACGATTTAACAACATAAAATGCGATAGATGCTAAACTACGACTAGCTAGTTGTGCTTCCTCCACAGGAATAGGCGTACTAACTGGTGGAGTTGGGGTTTGCCATGATAGTACTGGCCCTTTGGGCACTGGAGCTGCCTTACTAACTGCTCTTGTTTGGGAGCTCTGTGGTGGAGATGGTGCTGTGTCAACAGGAACTGGGTTACTATCGGCTGGGGTTGGGGTTAGATTGGGTGAAGCTGGTTCTCTGTCCATCGCAGTAGGGGTACAATCTGCGAGAGTTTGGGTTATGTGTGGTAGGGCTGGTTCTTGTGCATGTACAACCGGGGTGCGTTCTCCACCAAGAGGTAGCACTGTTTTATTTGAAGACCGTGTTTTTAGTCCGCTAGATACTTGCATCACTCGCTCCAATTCAAATGGCTGATAAAAAGTAAACATAGTTGAATGTACAAACATTGTATGAGAGACAGATGGAATAGATAGTGTGGAAAAAAGAGGGCATGAAATAGTTGACATGTATATTGTTTAACTAAAACGGATATCATGACATAACTTCACATATATGATGTCTATCTAAACTGGATATCATAGCATAACATAATTCAAAGATATGATGAATAACTAGACAGGATCGCATGACATAATTCACCTACATGTTATCTAAGTAATCAGGATCGCATCATTTAATTCACATATGTGATTTATATGCTAAACTGAGGGCATTCGATATGATGTTTGAACTAAGAACATGGTGTTGAATATTGTGTATATGATGTCTAAACTATGCAATGCAAGACACCGTATGCATGATATGAGCAGTATAACCGTGCCAAGTTAGAGCATACACCTCAGTGGGGGAATAGGGCTGGTCATCTGTCTCTGAATCCATCTCTGAGGAGCTATCGGGGCCCAACAAGAGATCTGCTTTGACAAGTAGCACTGTCTGCTCTGAAGGCCTTGTTTTCACTCCAGATTTTCCATCTCCCACCCAAATGGCTGATTCACAAGAAGAGTAGTTTAATGTACAAACATTGTCGACAAATGGAAATGTAATGAAGAAAAGGATGGGGAAGATATCATTCAAATATATGATGCCTGGTTAAACAGGATGGCATTGCACATTTCACATATATTATGGTTGGCTAAAAGACATGAGACTGCATAATTCCCATATATGATATAGAAACTAAACAGGTGGCATTACAGAACATGTCTAAACTAAGCAGATGAAAAATATGATGTCAAAAGTAGGCACTTCAAGGCAACATATGCATGATATGACTAACATCATCATGCCAAGGTAGAGCAAACACCTTGGGGGGTAAATAGGAGTGGTCAGCGGCGTCTGAATCCGCCTCAGAACAGATATCTTCCTCTGGATTACAATCTGGAGAGGGGTGGGGAGGGTTTGCTATTGAACCCACCATGGAGCGATGTCTGCATGACATTGTATTGCCGCACAAAACTCTTCTCTTTTTCTCTACATGTTCAGCATGACTGTGTACAATATCTGACATGCATACGAAAAAAATATGGTGAGATTATGTAAGGAGAGCATGCAGAAATTTACAGTCATGGTAACAACCAGTGGATCGACGTTTTTCCGTTGAACCAAAATAGCCCTAATAGATTGACGTGAATGTATAGTAATAAGTGATGCAACAAGTGTACAACCTCTTTGCCGTAGCCGTGTCGACCTCAGCATCATTGGGTTGGTCGCTGAAGTAGTTGAGGCAGAGGTGGCTGTCGGAGGTGTGGAGGAAGATCTGAGGAATCTGTAGACGGCGTCCAGGGCACTGCTCTGTTGTGATCGATCGTTCTGTCGTTGGAGCAGCTCCGGTGAGCCGTAAGACGTCAAGGCTGAAGCAGCACAAGACAGACATCGTCAATCTCAAGTGGGATTCTAATAGCATCTCCAGTAGATGATGTAAAATTAACATCACCAAAAACCACCTCACTACAAAAGATGAGGTAAAAATTGTTGACTCTGAACTTAACTGTAGAAACTAAAATTTACTGTGGAATCTGAATGCTACTGTCGAAACTGAACGCAATGGTAGCACAGAGGCACTTGACATGTAGTTTAGGGAGGGCCTGCAGTTCATCTTCAACCTGCACCCCCCTGAGCCGCCAGCCACCACCGGCCGAACCGCCGGCCCCAGCACCGCCCCGCCGCCCTGAAACAACTCGCCACCGCCACCTCGGGCAGCCCTCTAGGCCCCCCGCCCCCACCCTAAACCCTAAGATAGATAGTGGGGTACCTCTCCGGCGAGCCCCCGTCCCCGCTGTCGGTGGTTCTTACTTAACTCCGGCGAGCCCCCCCCCCCAACCCCTGAAAATCGACTGACCCGAAAGTCGATTGAGTCGACTAAAGTGTGGCTTAATCGGAGCAGGGCAGAAGCACGAGTGAGGGGGAGAGCAGCAACAGCAGCTGGGCGAGCGAGCGATCGAGCGAGAGCCAGAGCAGCAGCAGCAGCGCACGCGAGCGAGCGAGAGCCGGAGCAGCAACAACAGATCCGACTGGTATGGACGCCGCCGCCGAAGGGGCCTCGCACTGGGGGAGAGCCGCCGTGGAGATATCGCCCGCGGCGCCGGCTTCAAGGTAGCCGCTCCATGGGGGTGCGGGATGGAGCACCGTCGGTGCCGGGAGGTCGAGTTAAGGAGAAGGTGCGATGCGATGAGTGTGCAACCTCTTTGGTGGCGCCGAGTAGGCCTCGGCTTCGTCCGAGGAGTTGGTGAGGATGTTGCGGTTCCGGTGGAGTAGGTTAAGGCGGCGCTATGGGGATGGAGCAGCCGCGATAGACGAGGCGATCGGCGGAGAAGCTCCTTGGAGGTGGAGGACGGGGCGGCTGAACCGGCGGGACGGCGAGATGGATGACGGATCCTCATCCGGGGAGGTGGACGAGGGACGTCGAGCTGTTGAGGTGGACGACGTCATCGAGGAAGAGGCTCCGGCTGGGCAGCGGTGACATGGCGGACGGAGGAGGGTGGGGTTTCGCGGCTGGAGCGGAGAGGTTACAGCGGCCTGGGATTTCGAATGGCGAAAAGGGGGCGATGGGAGGGGGTGAAGCATGACTTAGGGACGCGCTTGTCCAAAATGTAGGGTGTGTTACAAAAGTATCCCCCACCGATTTGAACTAGCGGCCCTTCGGCTCAGGGTTAGAAGGGGGATTTCACGTGTTGGGATTTGGCAGCTGGAGGGAGTTTTCGCGCGTGTTGTAATTTCGGGATAGCAAGGCGCAGGTTGTGAAGGCGCCAGTTTTGGGAGCACGATATCTGAATTTTTGGGATATAACAGGACGCAGGTTGAATTTTAGGGACAAGCCTAACGTGTAGTAATATTGTACTTGTACGTACCAAATCAATTCGCATTTCCCTCAACCAAAAAGAAAACGAAAAAAATAAAACTATTCACACCATACAAAGAGAGAGTCTTGCCCGTTTTACTATACAGATGATATTCAAAGCTACTCCCTCCTTCCATCTATATAGGGCTAATGCCTTTTTCGATGCTAACTTTGACCAAATATTAGAGCAATGATATATGACATGCAACTTACACAAAGCACATCGTTAAATTCGTCTGTGAAAGGTTCTTTCAATGATGTAATTTTCACATTGTGCATGTCATGTACTATTAATCTTGTCAATAGTCAAAGGCGGTCTTAAAAATCTCATTACGCCCTATATAGATGGAAGGAGGGAGTATGAATCCATGTTATGTCCGATTAGATTTTTTCATTTGCTGTATAATGCATGTAACCTACTCATACCAACAGTTTAGTGCATTCCAAATGTCTATACTACCGCTACAATTCAAACTAAATTTGAATTCATTTCTCTATTTCAATAAGAATCTACAATCATGATTGTTGCCAACTTCAACCATCATAGTTTCCTTGCTATCCGCCAGATATAAATCGGACGGCCTATAATGCAGGATGGGAGGCACACCATCATCAACAACTCCGGTTTTTATAAGAGTAGAGATAAAATATATTAAATGTAGTATAACATGTTCATAACCACACCATGTGTATCACCGTTATATATATTCAGACATGTGTCGGTTTGAAACACTATGATAAATTCTTCAAATATCCGAATTCACTTTTTATAATGAAGTATATATGATCTCTATTCGTCTTTTACACCCACACAACCCTCTTATCTTTGTAGCTAGCGCTAACTTTCTCTTGTGCATGCACACGCCCGCATCCCTCTCACCCTCCCTCAGCATTCTCTAGCTCCATCGCGCAAATTCGTCTTTTCACTTTAGGTCGTTCACCCATGGTGTGTGTAGGCCCCCCAGCTCCTTGTTTACGGCACACATCGATCGATATGCCTCTCTAGCCAGGTGTGCCTAGCACAAACACAAGCTTCCCCTCTTCTCTTGTCATTGTCCATGCCTCACTCCCACTACTCTTTTCATCGTTCTTGTACTCGCACACTCCTCCCCCTCGATATAGTATGCCTCTCGTACCACCTCCTACATGCATCCCTCTCTCTCTCTATCCTTCTCCTCATGCCTCATTTGCTTCTAACACACACATGCATGTATACCGATCGATCTCCCAACATATACCTAGATCGACTTTAACTACCCCCCCCATCGATCGACGTACCTCACAAGTTATGTCTCTCCTTTCTCTAACAAAGGGCGATGTATCTTCCTATGTAGTTACGTTTGCTTACCACAACCACATCGTCCCCCCTCATCATTCGTGCATGCCTCCTGACCCGTCTCTCACACGCACGTGCGCAAACAACAAGCATCCATCTCCTCTCTCATTGATATTGCGGGTGTGCCCTCCGTTTGTCTAGCAAGCCTATCCCACCATTTGTTAGAAGCAACTCCACTACCACCCCCTCCAACACTCTAGCTCTGTCTCTCTCCCAACCTTATTCCTCTCCTGCACATATGCATGGATGCCGATCGATCTCCCTTAATACATGAGGCAGATCGATCTCCTTAATACATGAGCTAGGCCTCTCTCCTCCTCCACACATATACCAGCCATTGTACCTCTATAGTTAATTGGGCCTCCCTCTTCCCCCACCACACACCGATAGTCGAGCGCTGCAGGTAGGTATAGAAGCCACAGAGACAAACTGCACATGTCCCATCTCACGTTCCAGTAGGCCAGCCACTCTATATCTTCGACGTGGACACACACAAATTTGATGGCACTCTTTATCAATCACGCGCACACACACACATCATCCCTCTCTTCGATTCTATGGACACCTCAAGCCGATGATACCTCCACTCTCTTCTCGTGGATCGCCCCCTCTATATATATGTTATATCCAGGACTCTATTTCACACACATTGCATATGTTACATTTTTTGATTGACCCCCCCCCCCAAAACTCTCAAGAACCCACACACTATATCTCTCTAGGTTTGTATCTCTCTCACACAACCCCACATAGGTGGTGTACGTATACAAGAAGAGAATAGGTGCCCCTGAAGGAAATATGCCCTAGAGGCAATAATAAAGTTATTATTTATTTCCTTATTTCATGATAAATGTTTATTATTCATGCTAGAATTGTATTAACCGAAAACATAATACATGTGTGAATACATAGACAAACAGAGTGTCACTAGTATGCCTCTACTTGACTAGCTCGTTAATCAAAGATGGTTATGTTTCCTAACCATGAACAAAGAGTTGTTATTTGATTAACGGGATCACATCATTAGTTGAATGATCTGATTGACATGACCCATTCTATTAGCTTAGCACCCGATCGTTTAGTATGTTGCTATTGCTTTCTTCATGACTTATACATGTTCCTTTGACTATGAGATTATGCAACTCCCGTTTACCGGAGGAACACTTTGGGTACTACCAAACGTCACAACGTAACTGGGTGATTATAAAGGAGTACTACAGGTGTCTCCAAAGGTAGATGTTGGGTTGGCGTATTTCGAGATTAGGATTTGTCACTCCGATCGTCGGAGAGGTATCTCTGGGCCCTCTCGGTAATGCTCATCACATAAGCCTTTTAAGCATTGCAACTAATGTGTTAGTTGTGAGATGATGTATTACGGAACGAGTAAAGAGACTTACCGGTAACGAGATTGAACTAGGTATTGGATACCGACGATCGAATCTCGGGTAAGTAACATACCGATGACAAAGGGAACAACGTATGTTGTTATGCGGTCTGACCGATAAAGATCTTCGTAGAATATGTAGGAGCCAATATGGGCATCCAGGTCCCGCTATTGGTTATTGACCGGAGACGTGTCTCGGTCATGTCTACATTGTTCTCGAAAGTATATTCCACCTCGATCGTATCGTTGCAGTGCTTAGGCGAAGCCCTGCGCCGGTAGAACATCATCATCGTCACCACGCCGTCGTGTTGACGGAACTCCCCCAAGCTTTGCTGGATCGGAGCTAGGGGTGCGTCATCGAGCTGAACGTGTGCCAAGAACTCGGAGGTGCCGGAGTAACGATGCTTGGATCGGTCGGATCGGGAAGACGTACGACTACTTCCACTACGTTGCGTCAACGCTTCCGCTTCGGTCTACGAGGGTACGTAGACAACACTCTCCCCTCTCGTTGCTATGCATCACCATGATCTTGCGTGTGCGTAAGAATTTTTTTGAAATTACTACGTTCCCCAACAGTGGTATCAGAGCCTGGTTTTATGGTTTGATGTTATTTGCACGAGTAGAACACAAGTGAGTTGTGGGCGATATAAGTCATACTGCCTACCAGCATGTCATACTTTGGTTCGGCGGTATTGTTGGACGAGATGATCCGGATCAACCTTACGCGTACTCTTACGCGAGACCGGTTCCCTCGACGTGCTTTGCACATAGATGGCTTGCGGAAGACTGTCTCTCCAACTTTAGTTGAACCGAGTGTGGCTACGCCCGGTCCTTGAGAAGGTTAAAACGGAGTCTATTTGACAAACTATCGTTGTGGTTTTGATGCGTAGGTAAGATGAGTTCTTGCTTAAGCCCGTAGCAGCCACGTAAAACTTGCAACAACAAAGTAGAGGACGTCTAACTTGTTTTTGCAGGGCATGTTGTGATGTGATATGGTCAAGACATGATGCTAAATTTTATTGTATGAGATGATCATGTTTTGTAACCGAGTTATCAGCAACTGGCAGGAGCCATATGGTTGTCGCTTTATTGTATGCAATGAATCGCGATGTAATGCTTTACTTTATTACTAAGCGGTAGTGATAGTCGTGGAAGCATAAGATTGGCGAGACGACAACGATGCTACGATGGAGATCAAGGTGTCGCGCCGGTGATGATGGTGATCATGACGGTGCTTCGGAGATGGAGATCACAAGCACAAGATGATGATGACCATATCATATCACTTATATTGATTGCATGTGATGATTATCTTTTTATGCATCTTATCTTGCTTTGATTGACGGTAGCATTATAAGATGATCTCTCACTAAATTATCAAGAAGTGTTCTCCCTGAGTATGCACCGTTGCGAAAGTTCTTCGTGCTGAGACACCACGTGATGATCGGGTGTGATAGGCTCTACGTTCAAATACAACGGGTGCAAAACAGTTTCACACGCGGAATACTCAGGTTATACTTGACGAGCTATGCATATAAGATATGACCTCGGAACACGGAGACCGAAAGGTCGAGCGTGAATCATATAGTAGATATGATCAACATAATGATGTTCACCATTGAAGACTAAGCCATTTCACGTGATGATCGGACATGGTTTAGTTGATTTGGATCACGTGATCACTTAGAGGATTAGAGAGATGTCTATATAAGTGGGAGTTCTTAAGTAATATGATTAATTGAACTTAAATTTATCATGAACTTAGTCCTGGTAGTATTAGCATATCTATGTTGTAGATCAATAGCTCGCGTTTTTGTTTCCCTATGTTTATTTTGATATGTTCCTAGAGAAAATTGTGTTGAAAAATGTTAGTAGCAATGATGCGGATTGGATCCGTGATCTGAGGTTTATCCTCATTGCTGCACAGAAGAATTATGTCCTTGATGCACCGCTAGGTGACGGACCTATTGCAGGAGCAGATGCAGGCGTTATGAACGTTTTTGCTAGCTCAATATGATGACTACTTAATAGTTTAGTGCACCATGCTTAACGGCTTAGAATCGGGACTTCAAAGACATTTTGAACGTCATGGACCATACAAGATGTTCCAGGAGTTGAAGTTAATATTGCAAGAAAACACCCGAGTTGAGAGATATGAAGTCTCCAACAAGTTCTATAGCTAAAAGATGGAGGAGAATCGCTCAACTAGTGAGCATGTGCTCAGATTGTCTGGGTACTACAATCGCTTGAATCAAGTGGGAGTTAATCTTCCAGATAAGATAGTGATTGACAGAATTCTCTAGTCACCATCACCAAGTTAGTAGAACTTCGTGATGAACTATAGTATGCAAGGGATGACGAAAACGACTCCCGAGTTTTTCATGATGATGAAATTGATGAAGGTAGAAATCAAGAAAAACATCAAGTGTTGATGGTTAACAAGACCACTAGTTTCAAGTAAAGGGCAAAGGGAAGAAGGGGAACTTCGAGAAGAACAACAAACAAGTTGCTGCTCAAGAGAAGAAACCCAAGTCTGGACCTAAGCCTGAGACTGAGTGCGTTTACTGCAAAGGGACTAGTCACTGGAAGCGGAACTGCCCCAAGTATTTGGCGGATAAGAAGGATGGCGAAGTGAACAAAGGTATATTGGATATACATGTTATTGATGTGTACTTTACTAGTGTTTATAGCAACCCCTCGGTATTTGATACTGGTTCAGTTGCTAAGATTAGTAACTCAAAACAGGAGTTGCAGAATAAACAGAGACTAGTTAAGGGTAAAGTGACGATGTGTATTGGAAGTGGTTCCAAGATTGATATGATCATCATCGCACACTCACTATACTTTCGGGATTAGTGTTGAACCTAAATAAGTGTTATTTGGTATTTGCGTTGAGCATAAATATGATTTGATCATGTTTATTGCAATACGGCTATTCATTTAAGTAAGAGAATAAATTGTTGTTCTGTTTACATGAATAAAACCTTCTATGGTTATACACACCAATGAAATGGTTTGTTGGATCTCGATCATAGTGATCCACATATTCATAATATTGAAGCCAAAAGATGCAAAGTTAATAATGATAGTGCAACTTATTTGTGGCACTGCAGTTTAGGTCATATTGGTGTAAAGCGCATGAAGAAACTCCATGCTGATGGGATTTTGGAATCACTTGATTATGAATCACTTGATGCTTGCGAACCATGCCTCATGGGAAAGATGACTAAGACTCCGTTCTCCGGAACAATGGAGCGAGCAACTGACTTGTTGGAAATCATACATACCGATGTATGTGGTCCGATGAAAATTAAGGCTCGCGACAAGTATCATTATTTTCTGACCTTCACAGATGTTTTGAGCAGATATGGGTATATCTACTTGATGAAACATAAGTCTGAAATGTTTGAAAAGTTCAAAGAATTTCAGAGTGAAGTTGAAAATCATCGTAACAAGAAAATAAAATTTCTACGATCTGATCGTGGAGGAGAATATTTGAGTTACGAGTTTGGTGTACATTTGAAAAATTGTGGAATAGTTTCGCAACTCACGCCACCCGGAACACCACAGCGTAATGGTGTGTCCGAATGTCGTAATCGTACTTTATTGGATATAGTACAATCTATGATGTTTCTTACCGATTTACCAATATCGTTTTGGGATCATGCATTAGAGACAGCTGCATTCACGTTAAAAAGGGGCACCATCTAAGTCCGTTGAGACGACACAATATGAACTATGGTTTGGCAAAGAAACCAAAGTTGTCCTTTCTTAAAGTTTGGGGTTGTGATGCTTATGTGAAAAAGTTTCATCCTGATAAGCTCAAACCCAAATCGGAGAAATATGTCTTCATAGGATACCCAAACGAGACAGTTGGGTACACCTTCTATCACAGATCCGAAGGCAAGACACTCGTTGCTGAGAATGGATACTTTCTAGAGAAGGAATTTCTCTCGAAAGAAGTGAGTGGGAGGAAAGTAGAACTTGATGAGGTATCTGTACCTGCTCCCTTATTGGAAAGTAGTTCATCACAGAAATCTGTTCTTGTGACTACTACACCAATTAGTGAGGAAGCTAATGATGATGATCATGTAACTTTAGATCAAGTTACTACCGAATCTCGTAAGTAAACCAGAGTGAGATCCGCACTAGAGTGGTACGGTAATCCTGTTCTGGAAGTCATGTTACTAGACCATGATGAACTTACGAACTATGAGGAAGCGATGATGATCCCAGATTCCGCGAAATGGTTTGAGACCATGAAATCTAAGATATGATCCATGTATGAGAACAAAAGTATGGACTTTGATGGATTTGCCCAGTGATCGGCAAGCCATAGAATATAAATGGATCTTCAAGAGGAAGATGGACGCTGATAGTAGTGTTACTATCTACAAAGCTAGAATTGTCGCAAAAGGTTTTCGACAAGTTCAAAGTGTTGACTACGATGAGAGTTTCTCACTCGTATCTATGCTTAAGTCTGTCCGAATCATATTAGCAATTGCCGCATTTTATGAAATCTGGCAAATTGATAAACAAAACTGCATTCCTTAATAGATTTATTAAAGAAGAGTTGTATATGATGCAACCAGAAGGTTTTGTCAATCCTAAAGGTGCTAACAAAATGTGCAAGCTCCAGCGATCCATCTGTGGACTGGTGCAAGCATCTCGGAGTTGGAATATACGCTTTGATGAGTTGATCAAAGCATATAGTTTTATACAGACTTGCGGTGAAGCCTGTATTTACAAGAAAGTGAGTGGGAGCACTACAGCATTTCTGATAAATATATGTGATTGACATATTGTTGATTGGAAATAATGTAGAATTATTCTGTAAAGCATAAAGGAGTGTTTGAAAGGAGTTTTTTCAAAGAAAGACCTCGGTGAAGCTGCTTACATATTGAGTATCAACATCTATAGAGATAGATCAAGATGCTTGATAAGTATTTTCAATAAGTACATACCTTGACAAGATTTTGAAGTAGTTCAAAATGTAACAGTCAAAGAAAGAGTTCTTGCCTGTGTTACAAGGTGTGAAATTGAGTAAGACTCAAAATCTGACCACGCCAAAAGATAGAAAGAGAATGAAAGTCATTCCCTATGCCTTGGCCATAGGTTCTATAAAGTATGCCATGCTGTGTACCAGATCTATTGTATATCCTACACTGTGTTTAGCAAGGGAGTACAATAGTGATCTAGGAGTAGATCACTAGACAGCGGTCAAAATTATCCTTAGTGGAATAAGGATATGTTTCTCGATTATGGAGGTGAAAAAAAAATGTTCGTCGTAAAAGGTTACGTCGATGCAAGTTTTGGCACTAATCTAGATGACTCTAAGTCTCAATCTAGATACATATTGAAAGTGGGAGCAATTAGCTAAAGTAGCTCCGTATAGAGCATTGTAGACATAGAAATTTGCAAAATACATACGGATCTGAATTTTGGCAGACCCGTTGACTAAGCTTCTCTCACAAGCAAAACATGATTACACCTTAGTACTCTTTGGGTATTAATCACATAGCGATGTGAACTAGATTACTGACTCTAGTAAACCCTTTGGGTGTTGATCACATATCGATGTGAACTATGGGTGTTAATCACATGGTGATGTGAACTATTGCTGTTAAATCACATGGCGATGTGAACTAGATTATTGACTCTAGTGCAAGTGGGAGACTGAAGGAAATATGCCCTAGAGGCAATAATAAAGTTATTATTTATTTCCTTATTTCATGATAAATGTTTATTATTCATGCTAGAATTGTATTAACCGGAAACATAATACATGTGTGAATACATAGACAAACAGAGTGTCACTAGTATGCCTCTACTTGACTAGCTCGTTAATCAAAGATGGTTATGTTTCCTAACCATGAACAAAGAGTTGTTATTTGATTAACGGGATCACATCATTAGTTGAATGATCTGATTGACATGACCCATTCTATTAGCTTAGCACCCGATCGTTTAGTATGTTGCTATTGCTTTCTTCATGACTTATACATGTTCCTTTGACTATGAGATTATGCAACTCCCGTTTACCGGAGGAACACTTTGGGTACTACCAAACGTCACAACGTAACTGGGTGATTATAAAGGAGTACTACAGGTGTCTCCAAAGGTAGATGTTGGGTTGGCGTATTTCGAGATTAGGATTTGTCACTCCGATCGTCGGAGAGGTATCTCTGGGCCCTCTCGGTAATGCTCATCACATAACCCTTTTAAGCATTGCAACTAATGTGTTAGTTGTGAGATGATGTATTACGGAACGAGTAAAGAGACTTACCGGTAACGAGATTGAACTAGGTATTGGATACCGACGATCGAATCTCGGGTAAGTAACATACCGATGACAAAGGGAACAACGTATGTTGTTATGCGGTCTGACCGATAAAGATCTTCGTAGAATATGTAGGAGCCAATATGGGCATCCAGGTCCCGCTATTGGTTATTGACCGGAGACGTGTCTCGGTCATGTCTACATTGTTCTCGAACCGTAGTGTCGTGGATTTGTCACGGCAGATGTCCTAGCGAAAGGACTTAGTCGTGGAGCCATCGCAACGGGTTAACTTGAAGGGGGTAAAACGGACGCAAGGACACAGTGTTTATACTAGTTCGGCCCCTTCGATGAAGGTAAAAGCCTACGTCTAGTTGTGATGGGATTGATGTGTTTCGAGGGCTAGGGAGCGATAAGCTTCGCCTAAACCTCGAATTGTTGTTCTCTGTCCCTAAACCGTCGTCGGGTCGTCCCCTTATATACACGGGTGACGCCCGTTGGTCTACAAAATCCCAACCTCCGGTTCATAAACGTGCCCGGGTTGGTCTCTCTATTCCTAACTTACAATGCAAGTTTACCTCAGGCCGGTTTACGGCCATAAACCTCTAAACCGACTATAGGCCTTGGGCCCTTCTATTTCTCCTTGGGCTTTAACATCTCGGGTCCATTGACGGAGCTAACCCGGGCCCTGTAGGCCGGTTTACCCCAAATAGCAATATCCCCAACATTAGGCCCCAGATTGATTTGAATAGGTTCATGTCAATCCTTAATAAGAATTTCTGTCTTCAAATGTCTTCCAGTAACTGTTGAACCGCCGTTTCGTCGTCTCCTCTTGCTGCTGTAAACCGATATGACATCAGCACAAATCCGCAATAATCAAGGCGACGGCTGGGCTCCCGAAATCACCGGCTCCCGGATTCGCGCGCCTGGCACGCGCGCCGCGCCTTATAAATAGGACTTGAAGGCCATCTTCCTTTCCTCCCTTTCGTCCCCTTCTTCGTCTTCCTCGCGACCCAGTCTTCGGAGCTCCTCCGCCGCCGTCAGCTACTGCATCAACTCCGGCCACTGCATCAACCTGACCGGACCAGAGCACCGCGGCGACCCTCCGCATCCGTTTGGATCCCGGTAAGGCTCCTGCCCTTCTTGCTTTAGATCCGTTCTAGGGTTCGTCATCCTTATCCTGCCGCTGTTCGTTGTTCATCTCCATAGCAAGTTTTTTGTGAACAGATTATGATACTTATATTGTGATTTGTAGTCACTCTCAGTATTCGCCATAAATCTGTACTCATCTCCTTAGATCCCACTCATTTCCCTGCTTGTCGAACTTGTGCTGTCCTGCTGCGAGCCAAACCTCATATTTTTACTTCTTTTTTGCCCTAGCTGTAGATCCATTGTTTTGAAAGAATCCGTACGGGATCTGTTTCTGCTTTCATATTCATACCTGTTAGATCTGGTCAGTTTAACTCTTAGCAGAGCGAACAACCCAAACTATATATCCATTAGTCCCCTTGATGAACCGCCAGATGATATCATTCTAGATAACTCCGGTCTGTATAAGAGCATCTTCGGTTTACCATCACACCTGTTCTCAAACCGGAATACCTTTGTCTTGTAGATTTCCTCATGGCAAAACAGGTATACGAATGCAACTGGGTTCCCTCTCGCATCACCGAGACCCAATTAAACAACTTAGTTCTGACTGGCGCCTTGAGTAGCAAAAATGCCATCCATTGGAGGGTTCCAGGGAATGAATGTCCTCCTACCCCACAGGAAGGAGAAGTTGTTGTGTTTGTGGATCACCTGGCCCGGGGCTTTAACCCACCCGGTTCAAAATTTTACCGGGACGTCCTGGCTAATTTTAAGTTGCGCCCACAAGATGTTGGTCCAAACTCAGTCACGAATATCTGCCATTTTCAAGTGCTTTGTGAGGTGTACTTCCAAGAGGAACCTACTGTAGAGTTGTTCCGAGACTGTTTTCATTTGAACCGACGTACTGAATTCACCGACGGCCCTAATATGGAACTAGGTGGTATGGCAATTCAAAAGAGGAAAGAAGTGACTTATCCTCACGCGAAGCTACATAGTCATCCGCAAGAATGGAATCACACTTGGTTCTATTGCAAGGATACTTCCCCTGCTGAAGAAAATCCTCTGCCTGGCTTCCGTCCAGAGAGACTTAGCAATACACACCCCTTCCCCCCAAGGCTAACTGCCAAAGAGAGGAGTAAGTATGCCCCTCAACTGTCCAAGCTCAGAGCCTTCATGGCTAACGGTTTAACAGGAGTAGATCTTGCCCGTTGCTGGATTTCATGGAGCATCCTGCCCCTTAGCATCTGCCCCGGTTTAATGTGCAAATACACGGGTCGGGTGAATGATCCTTTGAGGCACTGCAACATTCAGCTGACGGAAGACGAAGTTACTGAAGCTGTGAAAAAGATGCTGAATGAACCGGAATATGCTTGCGCCCGAACCGGCCTGCTTCCCTTTTGTGCTACAAATAAACCACCTGCTGTAAGCATCTCCCCCCTGTTTGTTATAGAATTTATGATCTCCTTATATGTATACTGTTAACTCCAGTCCTTTCTGAAACAGGGAGATGATCCGTTTTGGAGCAAGAAGCTTCAAGAGCCAACAGAAAAGGTAACCCGACCCAAAACAAGGGTGAAGAAGCCTGCTCAGAAGAAAAGGAACACCGCTTCCTCTACCCCGGATTTTGATGAGGATGATGTGGGTAATCCGGACCTTGAGGTAGACCTCGATTCAGTTGGCTTACTTTTTATACGTCTTATTGATGATGATATTTGTCAGGACGACGCTGAAGCGAGTAATGCTGAAGGCCCAGAGGTAACTATTCTTTCTTCTGATACAGTTCCTTTGCCTTTGAAAACACCTCGCCAAGCAAACCGGAAAGTTAAATTTTCTCATCCTCTTGCTTACTTGGATCCCAAATTTCTTGTGAAGACCCAGCAACATGAAGCTCGTCGCACCACCCGGCATAGTGGCCAGGTAGTTACCTCCGCCGGTTTACCGAACAGCCCGGTTCGGAAACACCGCTCAGAGGTCTCCGATTTATGCGCTAGCTTTCCTCCTAAAGCAGGTTTAACTCGTCAGCCTCTTAATCCATCTGACTCCGATTATCAGGTCACTTCCCATTCATCTTCTGGTGAATCTTCAGCCACTCAACTGCCACCGCTAAAGACAGTTATTGGGTAAGTTGGACCGATCACAACATATTTCCATATGGGTTTCTTACTCCATATTACACCGTTCTTTCAATCTTTGGGTCTCTCCCAGGGCTAAACCTAGACCGAGCAAGAATGCTCGTCTAGATAATCCGGCCGAAGGAACTGCCGCTCCTGAACCGGAGAAAACTCCTGGTGCTGACGCTCTAGTTCGTGAAGACATTCAGAATTACCTACCTCCACAAGATGACGCCTATGCTGAAGAAAGGCCTACCAATCCTGCCAGCCATACCGATCAGCCTGCCAGTCCTGTTCGGGTTGAGGAATCCATCCACCCTTCTGGAACTGTTGATAAACCGACAGTGCCAATGCGGAGCAGCCATTCCAAAGATGATGATGTTGTGATTACCGGCATTGGTCGCTCTGAACCGGGGAACTCTGCTACTTTAGCCAAGCATACTGCTAAGGAAGAAATCTCGGCCATAAAGGGCAAATGGGACGTTGATTCCTCCACGTATGCCGCTTTAAGCGCCCAAGATCTTTATTCTGGGTACCTGAACCGACTGTACACCAGTCGCGATTATGAAGCTGGCATGATCAGGATGATGAAAGAAAAACTTGAGGTAACTCTCTTGTGCTTCATTCTATTGCAACTTAGCTTCTCAATTTCTTCCAATCCGAGATGGTAATCCGAATCATGCTGCCTTGACAACCTCGGTCCGGTTTGACAAAAAACAGGGCTTCCACATAGGTCGTAACCAGAAAACATCATCAAATAACCATTAGCCCCCAAGTGCCAAGTTTAAATACTTGTATTAATCTTGGGACTTTTGTAATGTAAAACATGCGTTAAGATCAAGTACGCATTAGCCCCCAAGTATCGAGCACATAACTTGCTTGTGTGGTTGATACTTCCAAACCGTGCAATATTTTCTAAACACTGCTGATGATCTGCTGCAGGGGGATCTGAAGACCAAAGAGAAACAAGTCTCGGACCTTCAGGAAATCCTAAAAACCCAGCAGGCTGAAACTGCAAAAGCGAAGGAAGAATTGACCAATGCCTTAACCGTTATGGAACAGCTGAAAGAAAACCGCAAAAGGAACAAGCTGATTGGGCTACTGAAAAGGCTCTTTTGATGAAAAGGGCTGAAAATGCCGAAGCTGCTCTCAAACCGGTGGTTGATGAATTATCCACCGTAAAGCGACAAATACACTCCATGACCTCTGCCGTCTTTGGTAAATTTTTTTCGATGCCCTTCTTCCAATTTGCACTTTGTCTGCTATATCCTATGTCCGGTTTGTAATCCATCTTGAAACACTGCAGGCACACGTATTGGACACTTGGGTTCTGATGTGCGGAGGAAACTCAAAGCTGCTTATACTTTGATTGAGCAGTTGTATACCGAAGCACAGAGAGCTATCACCACTGCATCGCATAACAACCCCGCACCGTGTCTGATTCAAGACACGTTAAAAAGGTTATCCATGCTTCCAGCCCGGATTGAAGAGTTAAAAAGATCAGCTGCTCGAACCGGAGCCATTACTGCCTTGATCCGAGCCAAAGCGTGGGTACCAGATTTTGATCCTGTCGAAGCGGCCCAAGGATACCCCAGTTTGAAAGAAGATGGTTCGGATTTTGGCGAAAATGACTTGAGGGCGATAAACCGGGCGGTGCGCCCCCTAGCTTGTCAATTGGCTGAAGAAGCGGATCTGACACATTATCAGGCCCAATATGATAACCAGAACAAGCGAGTAGCTGCCTCGGTCCCTGAAGCGGAAAACCTTATTCCTCCAATCCGTAAGCATACCTACGCCCCTGACATTGAACCGTCTTTGCTGATTCAAGAAAAAGCTGTCTTTCAAGCGTTAATGGGAATCGACTGGACCACTGCTGATTTCCAGCCAATGGGTAGCCAAGAGAAAGCTGAAGCGGCGCAAGATGATCCACAACCTTCGAACCGAGGCGGCGAACAGGTGTAATCAAAGCTCTGGTTCACCTTAATTGGTGACGTTAATCCGTAAAAAAAACAATATATTCAGGCACTACGCTGCCTTGTAATAAGATAGTTAATACCTCTGCCTTTGAATGCGCCTTTGTGCATGGGTACTAATGCCCTTGCCATGACTTTTTCCAACTTGTGTTTCCTGTCTTTACTGGGTACAAAGGACGGTCTTTCGACCATACGAACCGTGCTGCGCCTTTGCCAAACCGGGCAACTTGCCTCCGGGTTAAAAAATGGACCAGGCTGTGTCAGCTGAATCGGTTTAAACGTACTTGTCGTTCCAAAGAACAAAAACACACCGCAAGAAGGAAGATAACAAACAACCAAATACGAGAGAAAAACGCAATAGTAAAACGCATGCAAAGGGTGGTTGCTATGAACCGTTCAGAAGGCGTTACCATCGTCAAGACAAAAAACCAAGCCCCCAAGGGGTGTAGCTATGGTTTAAGTTGACTAGGTTCCTAACTGAATCGTGGCAAATATGCCGGTCAAATGGCATTGCATTGGTTCGGATTCGACCAAGCCCCCAAGTGACTCAGTGGCCTAGGGCCGATCAAGTGGCGTTGCATTGGTTCGGACACGACCAAGCCCCCAAATGACTTATTGGCTGTTTAAAAGCCGATCAGAAGGCATTACCATCATCAAGACATGACCGAGCTCCCATAAGGTGTAACTACGGTTCAAGTCGATTAGGTCCCCAACTGACTTAGTGGCAAATGTGCCAGCCAGAAGGCATTACCGTCGTCAAGACATGACCAAGCTCCCCGGAGGTGTAGCTACGGTTCAGGTCGACTAGGTCCCCAACTGACTTTGTTGATCTTCTGTGAAGCGACCTCAAGGGGTAAACCGGAGGTTGCACTAAAGCGAATCAACTCCATGTAACCACGCATGATGTGAAGAACAGCAGAGACCCCGCTTTACTCGAGGCTCCGGTTTATTATATTGATCATAATATATACATGGTCATGATATGTACATAAACAGAGCCCAAGGCTCATGTATAATAAGGTCAAAGATGAGCTATGTTCCACGGCCTGTTGGTCTCCTCCTCTGATGTGCGTGAATCTTTGCGCTCTCGAATATCAATCAGGTAGTATGACCCGTTATTCAGATTCTTGCTGACCACAAAAGGTCCTTCCCAAGGCGGGGATAATTTATGCATATCAGACTGATCCTGGATGAGCCGGAGCACCAAATCCCCCTCCTGAAAGGTTCTGGTTCTAACCCGACGGCTGTGGTAACGGCGAAGATCTTGCTGGTAAATCGCTGAACGGGCAGCTGCTAAGTCACGTTCCTCATCCAACAAGTCAAGAGCGTTCTGCCGTGCCTGCTTGTTGTCCGCTTCAACATAAGCTGCCACACGAGGTGAATCATGTCGTATATCACTTGGGAGAACCGCCTCTGCTCCATAGACCATAAAAAACGGCGTAAACCCCGTGGATCTGTTAGGCGTGGTGTTGATGCTCCATAATACAGACGGTAGCTCCTCAACCCAACAACCCGGCGTCCTCTGCAAAGGGACCAGAAGCCGGGGTTTAATACCTCTCAAGATCTCTTGATTCGCTCGTTCTGCTTGACCATTAGATTGTGGGTGAGCTACCGAAGAAACATCAAGCCGTATATGCTCACGCGCGCAGAACTCTTTCATGGCACCTTTGGATAGATTGCTACCATTATCTGTGATGATGCTGTGTGGAAAACCAAACCGGAAGATCACCTTCTTTATAAACCGAACCGCCGTGGCCGCATCACACTTGCTGACAGGTTCTGCCTCCACCCACTATGTAAATTTGTCCACCGCCACCAATAGGTGGGTCTTCTTATCTTTGGAACGTTTAAAAGGCCCAACCATATCGAGCCCCCAAGTCGCAAACGGCCAAGTAATTGGAATCATCCTCAATTCTTGAGCCGGTATGTGCGCTCGTCTAGAAAATTTCTGGCAACCATCACATAGCCGGACCAGGTCTTCTGCATCAGCATGGGCAGTTAACCAGTAGAAACCGTGGCGGAACGCTTTAGCTACCAATGATTTTGAACCGGCGTGGTGGCCGCAATCACCTTCATGTATTTCACGTAATATTTCGCACCCCTCCTCAGGGGATACGCACCGTTGCAGCGCTCCTGACACGCTGCGATGATGTAGCTCCCCTTTGAAAATGGTCATAGACTTGGACCGCCGTACTATCTGCCGAGCCAAGCTTTCGTCTTCTGGCAACTCACCTCGGTTCATATATGCCAGATAAGGAAGCGTCCAATCCGGGGTGACGTGAAGAGCCGCCACTAATTGAGCCTCCGGATCAGGAATAGCCAATTCCAGCTCCCCGGGTAGCTGTACCGATGGGTGATACAATACATCCAAGAAAACATTGGGTGGGACCGGTTTACGCTGAGAGCCCAAGCGGCTTAAAGCGTCCGCTGCCTCATTCTTTCTACGGTCCACATGGTCCACTTGATAGCCTTTGAAATGCCCAGCCACCATATCTACTTCACGACGGTATGCCGCCATGAGCGGGTCCTTAGAATCCCAGGTGCCGGATACTTGCTGAGCCACTAGATCCGAATCACCAAAGCACCTAACGCGGCTCAGATTCATCTCTTTAGCCATCCGAAGACCATGAAGCAAAGCTTCATACTCAGCCGCATTGTTTGTACAGGGGAACATTAAACGGAGGACATAACAGAACTTGTCTCCTCGTGGGGAAGCTAAAACGACTCCAGCCCCCGAGCCTTCCAATTGTCTGGATCCGTCAAAATGAATAGTCCAATATGTGTTATCTGGCTTCTCCTCAGGTGCTTGTAACTCTGTCCAATCATTTATGAAGTCGACAAGTGCTTGTGACTTTATGGCCGTCCGGGGTGCGTATCTTAAACCGTGCGGCCCTAGCTCGATAGCCCACTTGGCAATCCGACCGGTCGCCTCCCGGTTCTGTATGATGTCGCCCAAAGGAGCAGAACTGACCACCGTGATGGGGTGCCCTTGAAAATATTGCTTCAGCTTCCGGCTTGCCATAAAAACACCATATACCAGCTTCTGCCAATGCGGATACCTTTGCTTGGACTCGATAAGCACTTCGCTGATATAGTAAACCGGACGCTGAACCGGATGCTCCTTCCCAGCCTCCTTGCGTTCTACCACAATCGCTACACTGACCGCTCTGGTGTTCGCAGCAACATATAGCAGGAGTGGCTCTTTATCTACGAGGGCTGCCAACACTGGCGGATTGACTAACTGCCGCTTCAAGTCCTCAAACGCTTTATCAGCCTCCGGACTCCAGACAAATTGATCTGTCTTATTGAGCATTTGATACAAGGGGATCGCCCTTTCACCGAGGCTGCTGATAAACCGGCTTAACGCAGCAATCCGCCCGGCCACGCGCTGAACATCATTGACGCATTTCGGTTTAGCCAGGGAGGTGATGGCTGTGATCTTTTCCGGATTGGCCTCAATTCCTCTATGGGACACTAAGAATCCCAGCAACTTGCCTGCAGGTACACCGAAAACACATTTAGCTGGGTTGAGCATCATTTGGTACACTCTCAAGTTATCGAAGGTTTCCTTCAAATCGTCAACCAGGGTCTCCTTCTTTCGTGATTTGACCACATTGTCATCCACATAGGCATGTACATTACGACCAATCTGTTCGTGGAGGCAATTTTGCACACACCGTTGATAAGTAGCCTGCGCACTCTTAAGCCCGAAGGGCATAGAAACATAGCAGAAGGCTCCAAAGGGAGTAATGAACGCCGTCTTCTCCTGGTCCTTAACTGCCATCTTGATCTGATGATAACCTGAATAGGCATCCAAAAAACTCAAACGCTCGCAACCTGCCGTAGCATCAATGATTTGATCAATACGGGGGAGAGCAAAAGGATCCGCTGGACAAGCTTTATTCAAGTCTGTGTAATCCACACACATGCGCCAGGTGCCGTTTTTCTTAAGAACCAGCACCGGATTAGCAAGCCACTCGGGATGAAAAACCTCGATAATAAAACCAGCTGCCAGGAGCCTGGCTACTTCCTCACCAATCGCTTTACGTCTTTCTTCGTTAAACCGGCATAGGAACTGTTTTACCGGTTTATACTTAGGATCCACATTAAGGGTGTGCTCAGCGAGTCGCCTCGGTACACCAGGCATGTCAGACGGCTTCCATGCAAAGATGTCCCGATTCTCACGGATGAACTCGATGAGCGCGCTTTCCTATTTTGGATCCAGGTTAGCACTGATGCTGAACTGCTTGGACGAATCGCCAGGTACGAAGTCAACAAGCTTAGTTTCGGCAGCCGATTTGAACTTCAAGGCCGGATCGTGGTCCGTAGTCGGCTTCTTTAACGAAGTCATGTCCTCCGGATCAACACTGTCTTTGTACTGCTTTAGCTCCTCCGTAGCACAAACCGATTCTGCATAAGTCGCATCTCCTTCCTCGCATTCCAAAGCGATTCGACGGCTCCCATGAACCATTATATTGCCCTTGTAACCCGGCATCTTGAGTTGCAGATATACATAGCAGGGTCGTGCCATAAATTTTGCATAGGCTGGCCGTCCGAACAAAGCGTGGTATGGACTTTGGATTTTAACCACTTCGAACGTCAGCGTCTCTGATCTGGAATCATGACTATCGCCGAAGACCACTTCAAGGGCTATCTTACCAACCGGGTACGCAGACTTGCCAGGCACCACCCCGTGGAACACTGTATTGGTCGGTTTGAGATCCTTATCCACCAGTCTCATGCGACGGAAGGTCTCATAATACAAGATGTTAATGCTGCTCCCTCCGTCCATGAGCACCTTGGTGAGCTTATAACCTCCCACCTGAGGCGCCACCACCAATGCTAACTGACCCGGATTATAAACCCTGGGAGGATGATCTTCTCGGCTCCATATGATTGGTTGTTCCGACCAGCGCAGATAGTGAGGCGTGGCCGGTTCAACAGCACTAACTGCCCGCCTCTGAAGCTTTCTATCCCATTTATCCAAGCTTGTAGTAAAAACATGGTACTGTCCACCACTCAACTGTTTCGGGTTGTTCTGATAACCTGATTGCTGCTGTTGCTGCTGGCTGTGACCACTTTGATCGCCTTGATTATTTTGGCTGTTCTGTCCGCCCGGATTACCATGGAACCCTGGACCAGAATTTCCGCCGCCGTACCCTGATCCGGAACCTGAACCGCTGCCAGAGCCATGATCATATTGGAAAATGTTTGAGCTTTTGAATTCCCTCATGATGTAACAATCCTTCCAAAGATGGGTTGCTGGCTCCTTTTTTGTTCCGTGCTTCGGACAGGGCTGGTTTAAGAAAAAGTTCAAACGCTCCGGATTAGGACCGGGATTTCCGCGAAAACCTGACTGTTTCCCCTTACGTCGCTGGCCCTTGTTCTGTGCACTGGTGTTGGCCACAAAATCCACGCTCCCATCCGGTTTACGCTTACCTCCGCCTCCATTGCCTGTTGGTTGATGCTGCTGGCCTTTGGTGTTGCTATTCTTCCTTCCCTTCCCTGCTTTGTCGTCACCAGAGTCAGGATCCTTGGTACTGTCAGAATCCGCATACTTCACTAAAGCGGTCATGAGCGTTCCCATATCCGTGCAATCACGCTTCATCCGGCCTAACTTTAGCTTCAAAGGGCCAAACCGACAGTTGCTTTCCAACAGCACTACGGCGGTGTCTGCGTTGATGCGATCTAACGAGTGTAAAACTTCTGATACCCGGCGTACCCAATGGGTAGTTGACTCCCCTTCTTGCTGAACGCAAGCTGCTAGGTCGACTATCGACATTGGCTGTTTGCACGTGTCCTTGAAATTCTTGATAAACCGGGCTCGCAACTGGGCCCACGAGTTGATGGAATTAGGCGGTAGGCTCTTTAGCCAAGTCCGGGCCGTCCCTTCTAACATCATGGTAAAATACTTCGCGCACGCCGTGTCATCCACATCCAGCATCTCCATAGCCATCTCATAGCTCTCCACCCATGTCTCCGGAGGCTGATCTGCCGTGTAGTTTGGTACCTTGCGGGGGCCTTTGAAGTCTTTAGGCAGGTGTACGTTGCGCAAAGCGGGAACAAGGCACGGTACTCCCAAAGAACTAGAAACCACCCCCGGTTCAATCGTAGCAGTTGGGAGGATAGGTGTAAGCTGACGAGCCCGATGCTGCGCTGCTAATCCGGCCTCCTGCGCACGGGCGCGGTCTGCATTCTCCTGAGCATTGTCGACGCCCACCGGATTGTTGCCGTGGAGCGTTTCACGCCTGGCATTACTTGAAATAGCCGGCTCCTCCATGCACCTATTATAGCTCCTGCTGGGGCGAGGGGTGGAGTGAATCCGATCACGGCTTTGCGAATATGCTTCTTGTTGGGCCAAAGCGGTCCTAAGGAGCTCCTTGACTCGGCGTGTCTCTACATCCTGCGGCGAATCGCCTTCGATCGGAATGGCTTCCAACCGAGCTGCCGCCGCGATGAGGTTATCCATCGGGTTGGAATAATGGCCCGATGGTGTCGGCACGGCCTGTGGTGTACCAGTGTTGTGACGAGGCAGGTTTATTATACGGTGCTGAACCGGGGTGCCAACTGTCGCTTCCGCACGGTTTACTCCCGGGGTGTTGAAGAGATTTCTGGCGTCGAGGGCTGCGGGCAATCGAGATCGGAATTTCCTCTTCAGGACTTCCTGAGATGCATTCTGGTCCATCATGAGCCTGTAAGCCTGTGCATCTAAAGCGGCACGCTCTGCCGTCATCCTGGCCTCTTCTGCTGCCAGCCCCGCTTTAGCTTGAGTGATCTGTTCTCTCACTTTGGCAATCTCGGCATTGTGAACCTCCTGATCTACCGGGTGGGCTTCCGCCATGAGTGCTGCCAGTGCGTCAAACAGATCTGACAACACTTGGGCTGGTGAGTCCGCAGGGCCCCCTGCCCGCGCAGCTGTTGCCGCTGCCGATCCGGAGATCACCGCTGCCGCAGTCGATGAATGCAGCGCCGCCTGTGTTCCAGCCATGAAGACCCCAACTCGATTGGGCAGACCAGAGGGGTCCGGAATACTGTCGCCATCGGAGCTGCCCCCAATCTGATCATCTTGCAGCTGGTATAGAGACTCGGTTTCCCCGGTTGACGTTTCATCGCCGGAGTAGATGGCGGTTTCGCCACCGGATTCGGATCCTTCCTCGTAGCTTCCTCCGTGGATGACTCCCACGAAGGCGCGCTTCCTGGTCGGTTTAGCCAGGGTCGATCTCGTGCACTGAGCTGTCTCGACGAGGTCGGTGTAAACGCCCAGCTCGGGGCCGGGTTCACCGATCTTGCCGATGAAAACATGGATGCCGCCAAAGGGGACCCGGTACCCGTACTCGATCGAGCCGGCGTCGGGGCCCCAGCCTGTGTTGTCGATGTAGAGTTTTCCGCGACGACTTTTGGTCATCCGGCCCACAGCGTAGCCCTCGAGTCCTTCAAAGCGGCCCTCCAAGAACTTGAAACCATCTCGCGATAGCCCCACGGTGGGCGCCAACTGTCGTGGATTTGTCACGGCAGATGTCCTAGCGAAAGGACTTAGTCGTGGAGCCATTGCAACGGGTTAACTTGAAGGGGGTAAAACGGACACAAGGACACAGTGTTTATACTAGTTCGGCCCCTTCGATGAAGGTAAAAGCCTACGTCTAGTTGTGATGGGATTGATGTGTTTCGAGGGCTAGGGAGCGATAAGCTTCCCCTAAACCTCGAATTGTTGTTCTCTGTCCCTAAACCGTCGTCGGGTCGTCCCCTTATATACACAGGTGACGCCCGTCGGTCTACAAAATCCCAACCTCCGGTTCATAAACGTGCCCGGGTTGGTCTCTCTATTCCTAACTTACAATGCAAGTTTACCTCAGGCCGGTTTACGGCCATAAACCTCTAAACCGACTATAGGCCTTGGGCCCTTCTATTTCTCCTTGGGCTTTAACATCTCGGTTCCATTGACGGAGCTAACCCGGGCCATGTAGGCCGGTTTACCCCAAATAGCAATATCCCCAACACGTAGGGTCCGCACGCTTAAGGTTTCGATGACAGTTATATAATGAGTTTATGAGTTTTGATGTACCGAAGGAGTTCGGAGTCCCGGATGAGATCGGGGACATGACGAGGTGTCTCGAAATGGTTGAGACGTAAAGATCGATATATTGGACGACTATATTCAGACATCGGAAGGGTTCTGAGTGGTTCGGGTATTTTCGAAGGTACCGGGGAGTTACGGGAATACGAGGAAGAAGCAATGGGCCTTGATGGGCCTTAGTGGGAAGGACCAGGAGGTGGCGCGCGCCCCTCCCAAGCCCAGTCCGAATTGGACAAGGGTTTTGGGGCGCGGCCCCTCTCTCCCTTCCTTCCCCTCTTCCCTTCTTTCCCCCCTTGACCTAGTTGGACTAGGAAAGGTGGAATCCTACTCCCGGTGGGAGTAGGACTCCCCTGGCGCGCCCAAACCTAGGGCCGGCCTCCTCCCTCCCTTGCTCCTTTATATACGGGGGCAGGGGGCACCCCATGGACACACAAGTTGATCTTCGTGATCGTTCCTTAGCCGTGTGCGGTGCCCCCCTCCACCATATTCCACCTCGATCATATCGTTGCAGTGCTTAGGCGAAGCCCTGCGCCGGTAGAACATCATCATCGTCACCACGCCGTCGTGCTGACGGAACTCCCCTCCAAGCTTTGCTGGATCGGAGCTAGGGGTGCGTCATCGAGCTGAACGTGTGCCAAGAACTCGGAGGTGCCGGAGTAACGGTGCTTGGATCGGTCGGATCAGGAAGACGTACGACTACTTCCACTACGTTGCGTCAACGCTTCCGCTTCGGTCTACGAGGGTACGTAGACAACACTCTCCCCTCATGTTGCTATGCATCACCATGATCTTGCGTGTGCGTAAGATTTTTTTTGAAATTACTACGTTCCCCAACAGCCCCGTGCATGTACTCACGCTTCATGCCCAACCACACCCGCATGGGTACACAGTGGAGCTCATTTCTTTATGAAATGGCAACCCACATGCTAATTTGAACGCCTGTAGCGGTTGCTTACCTAGGGAGGTCGTGTACCACGCATGCACGAAACAAAGTTTGACTTGACGCGTTGCCGCGTTATTTTTAAATAAAGTTATAGCGCTCAATGGCACGTACACATTATATAAAACGATTTTTATGGAGAAAAAGGCAGTCCGCTCACTATATAAATGGAGCCTGCCTGCCTGGTTTGTCGCTCTGCAGAGTATCTCACACAAGGCTGCGGTGGCCTCTCTCTCTCACCGTTGGTCACTGATCCGGCCACATCTCGTCCGCCGGGGGAAAGGGAGTGTGGTGGCCTCTCTCTCTCTCTCACACACCGTTGGTCACTGATCTGGCCGCATCCCGTCCGCCGGGGGAAAGGGAGGAAGTGCATCATTTCTCCGTTCGACGGCGCCGAGGCAGCACGTCCCGATCTGCGGTACACTCCGTTCTCTCTGACCAAGCTCCGGCGTGGCAGGGCCTACGCCACCTGCTCATAGATTCCTCCCGCCGCCGCTCACCTAGTTACATCCCGATGACCTCCAGGTATCCCCTCCGGCCTTGCTCCACTGCCCGTCTTCCCACGTCGCTGCATGTGGATCTTCCATAGTTCTTTGCCCAAAACGTAGCTCGTCCGGCGTACTTTCCATATTGCATTCTCGTCCTCACACCGTTTTAGACAAACACAACCGTGTTGTTATCTTCCCTTAGGACAAGGAATATGCTTATTTTTTGTCGTCGCATGTGTCATCAACCGTTATTGGCCAGTAATTGTTTCCTTTCTACCTGTTTTTTGCAAACAAGGCTATCCATTTCACCTCGTTGCTAATGTGACCTTTTGGTGAACTGCACAAATCACTTTTTTCTTAAGAGTGTTTTGTGCAGTTGTACTAAAATGTCACACGGGCAACGTCTCTACATTTCAGTGTGACTGCACAAAGGGAGATTGGTTTTGCTCTATCCTCCTCATCCAACTCCGAGCCTAATCTTCTCCAACTAGTTAGTCTTAAGAGATACTGCAAAGGTGACCGGCTTCTATTTGTATGTTTATTGTTTCATCAGCAGTCCTCTATTATCGTAATCACACTTAATATCTTTGGAACAGGGACGCTTAGCTCTATTTTAGTGGAACTGCACAAAATGATCGGAATGTTGCATGCTCTAGACAGCTACTTTTTTCCCAACGTGCCTTGTTGATTTAGACAGAGCTGGGGGGACGTTGCTGCCAATGAAAGCATGGATCAATTTTAATTTAACACCTTCTCACAACTCTGTCTTTAGTTGTGATGTAATTATTAGCTCTGATCTGCTAATAATTGACATGCATTAGCAAGGAAGTTAGTTTTTTATTGTTTCCGAAAGAGCATCGATGGCAAGACACGCGAAACAAAAGCTGAATGCTCACACCATTGTACAATTTCATGTCGCTGGAAAATTATTTGTATAGTACGTCAATTATGTAAACAAATGATGGAAGCTTGATAGCATTGCCAGAAGCCTCTTCATCATCCGGGTCCATGTGCCATGCACAAAATTATACTCCTTCGTTCCTAAATATTTGTCTTTTTACAAATTTCAAACGGGCATATTTTAGAGTGTAGATTCACTCATTTTGCTTCGTATGTGTACTCCCTCCGTTCCTAAATATTCTATTCGTCTTTCTAGAGATTTCAACAAGTGACTACATATGGAGCAAAATGAGTGAATCTACACTCTAAAATATGTATATATACATCCGTATGTGCCAGTCCATTTGAAATTTCTAAAAAGAAAAATATTTCAGTAGTCACTCGTTGAAATCTCTAGAAAGACAAATACTCCAGAGTATATTTAAGAATCGAGGGGGTAGTGCACAACCGCATGGGAGACTCAGCCCGGTCGTTGCGCCGCATTAATAGTGAGTAATGAGCAGTCAAATCATAAGCCCCATCTTTCCCACTGTAAGTTGCTCTGAAGAAGCAACCATCAATACGGTCTTCTTTGAATCCGCTCATACTACTCCATCCATCACTGTTTATACAGCGCGCTTCAGAAAAAAGAAAAAAAATCTGTGGGACCAAGGCGACTAGCGATCGGCCTGAAAAATAGCATTGGTAGTTATAGCACGACGTCTATTACTAGAGGGAATAATGCGTATACACATGCATGCAGTGCTTCCACCCCGGGTACACACATGCATGCACTTACTCCACTCCGTAGTAGTACAGTACATTGAGAGAAAATTGTGGACTTGATTGCGGTTACCACACCCTAATTAATTGAGCATTAAACCAAACGCGTCTAAAGTCTCTCTGGTGGTGGAAATGCATTGAGAGAAATGCATCATAATGAAGCGCGCCCTGTAAGCTGTGACGGAGGGAGGAGTAGTATGAAGGTGCAAAACCAAGTACGCGTATGGCCAGTCGGTCAACGCACCACCTCTTGGCATATCACTAACATATGGGACAGGAGTGTGAGCAAACCGATCTCAATTGACGGCAAAGAGCCAACCCGCCGTTCCTTGAGAGAGACGAGGAGCGAGAACACACAGACGGGCTCGCACGGAGGGCAAGATATATTCGAGCATGGTTGGTTGATCGATATCATTCATTACATGTTGGGCTGCCATTTTCCGCCCTTCTCCGGAATAAAAGTGTACTTTATCAGAGATAAAAAATAAGAGTACAGACGCTCCACCATGCGGTTCTAGTAGTAGTACTACTCGTACTACTACGCTTGGCTCTTCGCCTCTTCGTGAAGTCGAACAATGATGGTACTCCGCATGTTGGGTACTACAGTGTATCCCTGTGACAATCTGACACCGAATGGATTGATGCATGTCCACCGAGGGTAGGTTGCATTAGTCAAAAGGCGTAAGCGAGCTTCACCTTGTCCTGCAAGCTTCTCCTCGTTCTGCGAGTTGAAGGGACACACCAAAAAGTAGTGCTAGTCCATACTCCCTCCTTTCTGGTTACTATGGCTTAATCTTTTTTGCGGGTAAATGAGAGAGCTTTATTCATATATAAGCATTCTTAGGACGGTCAGCCAAGACACTGGTCACTAGGAAGTGAGGTACCCCGCAAAAAAATAAGTAGGAAGCGAGGTGTTTCATCAAGCCAGCTCTCGGCCACATTCAAAGTGCAGCAAGCATGGTTCGCACAAAGATGCGCCGCAAGGTTTGCTGACCTCTTTACATGTTGAATAAAAAAAGAGGAAATATTACCGAGCGCTACTATTTGTAACAGGATATGAGCCAGAATTAAGAGAGAATTGTGGCGAGTGTTCCATGCAATCAACTTCCATTATCACATTTGAGAACCCTTGAAGAGAACCAAATGTGTTGAAGATTGCTTTATCACATTTTAAAATTACAATAAGAGTGCAGACGCTCCTCCATCCGGTTCCTAGTACTAGTATAGTATGTACCTTTATAGACTATAGTAGTAGTACTAGTAAACTTTGTGCTTGGCTGTTCACCTATTCGGGAAGTCGAACAATAATAGCACTAGTAGTATAGTGTATGCTTCTGGCAATCTGACACCGAATTAACTGTTGCACGTCCACCGCCTGAGCGACGGAGAGCTTGCATTAGTCAAAAGTTTCTCCTTGTCCTGCGAGCCACCGCGCGCAAGCTTCTCCCGTCCTGCAACCTTCTCCTCATTTGGAAAGTTGACGGGACACAGAAAAGTAATGCTAGTCCATACTACCTCCTCTCCGGTTAATATGGCTTAATTTCAAACGAGATAAATACACTGTCTGTCACTGTATATTTGTACAAATACGGTCAGTGGACTTCATAATACGCTCATTGCGCTCAATATATATATATATTCCGGTGTTTATACGGTCACTAGCTCACCTTGACTGAGTATGTGTGTATGCACGTGTAGGTTGAGCACTTGAGCGTGACCGTGTGTGTTCCTCGTGTGCTCAGACATGCATGCATTAGGGCGTCGCGCGCATTTTTGCGTCCATGTGTACATGTGACTGTTGCATACATGTAGGGGGAGTACGTGTAGGGGCCACTAAGGAGAAGTCAAATCACACAGTAAGTTAGTCGGAAGAAGCAACCATCATTTCACTCTTGAATGACACGTACGCAATATAAAATGGTTGATATGGAGAGAAAAAGAAAACCACTATATATACACTAGTAGGAGCCTAAGCTACAAGCCTGCTTGCTTAGGTTGCTCTCTTCACAAGCATAGAACGACGGGCCTGATCCCGCAGCTGGGGGAAGGGAACAATGTTCTACATAAACGCGGTCGACATCGGCGAGGGAGAAAACCCACAGTCGGTGCATCCCAATCGGGGGTCACCGCGGTATGGGCCGATGCCGCGTCCCAACCGCTCTTCTAGCTACAGCCTGACGTCCCAGGTAGGCCATCTTCCTTTTGGAGCCGGCTTGCTCCACTGCCGTAGCTCCATCTCCATGTCGATCTTTCTCTACTTCTACCGGCTTCTACTTGTGATGAGTTTATGTCTCATGAACTAGTGCCAGTACTATTATTCTAAACATACTTCTTCAATATCTTTGCCATCAGGGATGCTCAGGTCGATTTTAGTGGAACTGCACAAAAGCATCGTATGATCCGAGGGTGCCAACCGTCTTTCCTTCAACAGGTTCTACCTGGCCAGGAAATTAAATCATGTTTAGGGTTTAGGGTCTAAGTCGTGGGAAGTTTCCGTTTTTCGGGAGAAAAAATGGAAACGGAGAGAAACCAACGTTTTGTTTCGTTGGATCGCGCCATCGAGCAAAACCAACGTTTAAACCACGTCTGTCGTGTTCTGTCTCACCCTCCTCCACGGCTCGACCCCACACGGTCACTCGGCATGCCACTCACCGCAAACCGAGTATATGATAACTTTCCCGCCTTCTTGTCGATGGATCGTGCCATGGAGTACTAGCACTACTGGAAGAGATTGACGAGTTGGGGGAGGACAGCTAGCTGTAGCACGGACTCCCAAGAACTTTTTACATGCATGTTGTAGCCGGCTATTGCGACCTTTGAACGCGGAGCAGCCGCGTGCACCCGGAAGCGGCGGGGGCGACGCTCTCTCAGCCGGCGCGCCGCTTCAATGCCGGCACCAGTGAGAGGTCGCGTCCGCTCTGGCCGGGCATGAATGCGGCACTGACCGTTTCGGGCGGGAAGCACGCGCGGGTGATGAAGAGGGTTCGGGTTGGTCAGGACCGGCCGTGGCAGCGGTCCGGACGTGCGCAAACAAGAGATGTTGTACGTTAATATTGCTATGTATATAATTAACAACGCAAATAATGTGCCAGTTGGACAAATATGATTGGAGATGGAGATGGAAATGGAATTTTACGTAAACACGGATATGCATGTCTATGTCTATGTGTGTGTGCGCGACGACTCTCGTGACCTGGAAGCGGGGGCGTGTTTTTGATCGAGTTTTCTTTCTTGGTACGTTAGAAAATCAGTTTGTCTAATTCACATATAGATGTTATTTAAGGATATCACATCTAAGCTCCCACAAGTATAAAATGTAGCAACAAGAAACAAAAAAAACTAGGAAAAAATAGACCACAAACAGAGTGGACATCAACTTAGATGTGACATAACTATGTCACATCTAGATGTGTCCTAGACAGACCCTTAAAAAATTGTCCGCCAGTTTTCGTTTCTTTTTTCCGGGAACGCGCGTATTCTATTTAAAACCACTTCTATGGAGAGATTTTTTTTACTCCATTATAGCCTCTTGTTTGATAGAGTTTCTCTCGTCTCGCTCTCTCACCCTCTCCATATCAAAACAAGATGACAGTGTCCACTCTATCTCTCTCCTCACCGGTGGTCACATATCCGGCCGAATCCCGTCCGCTGCGGGAGGTGAGGAGGTGCAGCATTGACGTTGTCGCCGTCAGCGACGGAGGAAGCCAGCGCTGGCACGGACGAAGATCCTCTGCGCCCTTGTTTGCTGCCGTCGTGTGGGCAGATCCCGCCCACCCGCCTAAACGACATCTCGCCCACCTGAGGTACTGGTCCAGCTCCCTAGGTCGCTGCATGCGGATTTTCTTCTATGCGACTACTCCCCAGCTCCCCATTCATAGTAGCTAGGGTTCGTCGGCTGGTCCAACATCACCTACTAGTACTATTATAGAGGAAACGCCACTCGAAAAGTTGTCCTGATTTATGCCTCGGTGGAGGTATACATGTTGTTTCGAGAAAAAAGTACATGGTGGTTGTGTGGTCATTGTCCATATGGTGGTAGTACTATCACTGGTTAAATGAAGAAATGCTTTTTTTTCTCGGGTATCCTGGTTTAGCTCCCATCAAGATAATTATGATACTTCTGTTTGTTGGTGTACTTTTCATTAATTCTTATTGACAATTAAGATGTCCTTACTAACCCTTTTTTATATTTTTGGACACAACGATGCGTGTCTCCATACCCGGGCATGTCTTTCTCAATTTTAGTGGAACTGCACAAAATAGGATGGCCATTGTTGTTCCGCCTCACTGTCCTCTGCCACGTGGTTCTTCCTTCCTCGAGCTTGATTACTGAGAAGAAATAGACCACAGTGAGGATTTGTCGAACTTCATAGGTGCCTCACCCAAACTTGATGCCAAATGGATGATGCATCACCACGATGACCTATCAATGCTCATGGTTGCGCCTCATGGTTGCGTCGGCTGGTGAAGCTGATCAATTTTCAATGAAAAACAAGCTGTCTTCCATCAGTGCTCTTTGCTTGTTACACACAAAGATGATATACTTCGTCAGTTCATCTTGGTTGCGTTGGAGACGCAGTCGTCTTTCACGTTGGTGCAATTTATCACACAATTGGCTATGAACCAAATGTTTCCTCGAAGAAGGATCGATGTTGGTACTAAGAGCATAAGTTTTGTATTGATTTCTAAGCCTTCTCACAACTTTGTCTCCAGCTCCCCTGTAATTTTATTTGTCCAGCTATTAACTTTCATTTAAAAAATGGTGTGGACTAAAAACCCAGATGGACGTAGTAGCCCTCCATTTTTATTTACTCCGCATATAAGATTTGACTGAAGTCAAACTTTGTAATACTCTCAAACCTTTCCGATAATGGAAATTAAAATTCTTTATTTGTACACACTCTCACACGTTTCCGATAATTTGGCGCATGTGTGGTTGTTCACTTAAGGGAGGGTAGTGTACCACACGTGAAGGACAGGAAGTGCGACCAGGAAGCCTGGGCGTGGATCGTTAGTTCATCGGAAGTAGTACTAGTTTCTTCACTGTACATTAAATAAAGAGTTTCATTTCGTACATACACAATTTAAAACGATTGTTATGGAGAGAATAAGAAAACCACTCCACTACTCCCTCCTTTCCGGTTTATAAGGCTCAATTCAAAAATCTCACCAACCAAGGTAGATGGTGAGTGGCGGAATACTTTTTGTAGTTTGCAAAAGCACCCAATTAATGCTCTTGTTTTCCTCAAAAAAGTATGTTTACCAATGCATTAATTGCAATGCATGCATGCATAAATTACATGCATTGGTCAATCTTCTCTTAATACTTGCATGCAATGATTTAATGCACCTTGGAATCTGAACATGTGATGGGAAACAACCAAATTGAGCCTTATAAAATAGAAAAACTAAAATTTTGATATAAGCCCTATAAACCGGAAAGGAGGGAGTATATATTAGTCGTATACACGAGAGTACTATATGGACGCAGCTTCATTGACTTAGTGCACCTGCCTTTGGATTTATGACAGGTGGGCCCAAAATGTGGCTGGCTCACCTGTCATACAGCCAAAAGCAGGTGCACTGAAGGCACCGGAGCTCAGTCCGTACTACAGTAGTATATATATAAGCGGGAGCCTCAGCGCTTGTTTGCTAGGGTTTGCACTCTCCACATGCTCGCCGCACTACATATATGTTACACGCTGGAGGCTCGGCGTTCATTTGCTAGGGTTTGCTATATTCACAGTCTCTCACCCTCTCTTCACCAGATCTAAACAAGACTGCGTTGGCCTATTTTCTCTCTCTCCCCCTCATAGATGGTGAAGGAGGCGTCCGTATCCCGTCGCACCGGGAAGGGGAGGAGGTGCAGCGTTCATTCTATCGCCTTCGGCGAGGGAGGCAATCCACTACCGGCTGCGCTATTCTCTTTCACCCAGCGCCTGTGCGGGAGGGCCACCGACCCCTTCTTCCTTGCTGCCGTACGTAGTGTGGGCAGATCCGGCCTCCCGCCGCACGCCTTGCCACATCCCGACGACCCTAAGGTATAAGTTTCTTTGAA
Source organism: Aegilops umbellulata (assembly GCA_032464435.1). Lineage (NCBI taxonomy): Eukaryota > Viridiplantae > Streptophyta > Magnoliopsida > Poales > Poaceae > Aegilops > Aegilops umbellulata. Next base: position 343,746,468 of record CP136060.1, on the reverse strand, counting down.
ACCGTCGTTGCTCTAGCTGCATGTGGATCTTTTTCGTTCTGTAGTCGAATCTAGGTCTTGGTTCAAAGAGGAAAGAAGGGTGCGGTGGGCTGGAGCAAGAATCTAGGACGTGGTTCAATGAGGAAAGGAGGGGCGGAAAGTAGTATAGACTGGCTATCCAGCCGCTTTGTAGGTCGAAAAGGGAAAAAGGGGGTAACCCAGTACACACATCTGTAAGGAACCGATCTCTTTGTTGAAAAGGGAAAGAAACTGGGGAGTCGGGTAGTTTGTGTAGGACTAGATTTGCTGCCCTCACATAGGAAGAAGGTTCAAAGAGAACAAATATGGGACCAGCGCATATATGCTGCTTGGCTACATACTCTGCATCACCCATTTATACGTGTGGACGCACATGGTGCTGGCATGTCCCATACAGCTATTTTGCTGTTGTTAATCTAAGAATGCCGCCGGAAAATTGAAGCAATGCCACTGTTAAAAGTAAATTACATTTTTTAACGAATGTTGTTTCAAGAATGTTTCTGTTAATATGAAGCAATGCAACCGTTTTAGAAATGCTACTGTCCTACTTTTTTTTCCATCCAAGATAGGTTAGATGCTTCTTTCTGTCACCGTTTGTTTCATCCTCCTTTATTGGCAAGTAATTGTTTCCTTTTTTGCCTCTGTTAAAACAGGGGTATCGATTCAACTTGTTGCTATTGCGACATTTTGCTTCGCTACTCGAAACACTTATGTTTTAAGAGTGTTTTGTGCAGTTCAACTTGAATGTCACACCGGTGACTTTGCTTAATTTTGGTGGAACTGCACAAAAGGAGATAGATATTTGTTTCCAATCTTTGTGGCGAGTTGTTCCAAATCTTGGTCTCAGCCACATGATGTGCAGTGTGCTTTGAGATGTTGTGCTACTTGTTTTGGTATTGTTTTAAATAAATGTTGAATTGAAGCTATTGTATTGCTGTCTTTTCCCATTAAGTAGTGAACAAAAATGGGACCAACCCAGACATGATGCTTGTTGCTGTCGGTGTACTAGAGTAGGGGTACCCTAGTATCCCGAACTTGTGCACGGGCAGTCGCAGTGCCCCGCGGCAAGGCTTGCCAGGTGACCGCCCAGGACCTCCGTGGTTCCTTTGGAGCCATTCAAGAACAAAGTATTCAAGCCAAGGAGACAAGGCCCCGGCAAGAGGAGCTTGCCGGGAAGGCCACTCAAGGCATAAGACCCCGGCAAGAGGAGCTTGCCGGGAAGGCCGCTCAAGGCATAAGACCCCGGCAAGAGGAGCTTGCCGGGAAGGCCAACCAAGGCATCTCAAGGAACTTGCCACGACGCGCCGCGCGTCCCGGCAAGCCCGGCAAGCGACAAGCTTCCGGACGCGACAAGACAACGACCACGGCAAGGCGTTTGCCGTGGCAAGCAACCACTCTGTACCCGCGCTCCAGCACATCCACCAACGTGTCGCTCTGGGACCCTTCCAGGCGTACGTGGCGGGAGGCTGTGCAGCCAGGGGTACACTGTGGCAAGCGGCGCTGACAAGATCGCCATCGTGGCGAGCGGTGGAGTCCCTGACGGTCCCTTTTCTGCACTATTTGGGCGACATAGATAGGCATTTAATGCCCTTGTCCCCTGCCGTCAGGGTTAGGTATGATACACTGTACAGGTAGCTGTACCAACCGCAGCACTTTTCCATGTTTGCCCTTGTCTACGTTGCCACCTGTCGGTGACCCCTTGAGCATATAAAAGGAGGCCCATGCGCAACGTAGAGGAAAAAAAAGGAGAGAAAAACACTCACGCTCGGTCTCGTTAGCTGCTCGTGTGCACTGTAGCACTGAGTGCTCCCGAGCAAGAACTCAATACAAACCACAGATACAACAGTAGGGTTTTACGCATCCGTGCGGCCCGAAGCTGGGTAAACTGCTCGTGTGCCTCGCCTCGATCTGCTCTTTGTGCGACCTCCGCCCCCCGCCGAATCGAAAGGGGCTCGGTCCCCATAGGTGCTCGTGGATCAATTTCCCCGACATCTTTGGCGCGCCAGGTAGGGGGCGTCGAGGTTGTGTGAACCTGATCCGGCGTTCACACGAGCTAGATCTTCATCATCTTCATCGACATGCCGCCAAAGAAGAAGGCTTCGGAGGCGGCTGATCCGCCCGCGACAGACCCACCACCGCCGGAGCAGACGGCTCGTGGGGAAGACGCCGGCGGAAGAACGGGCGTCGACGAGGGAGCCCATGGTGCTGCCAGGTCCAAGGACAAAGCTGCGCTGCCCATCGGCGGCGTAGCCGGCTCCCACAACGACCGGGCGTCTGTAGATGCACCGCGCCCGTCTCAGGAGGCGTGGGACCGGCAGCGTCATGGTACTCACGGTACCATACGCTTGCTGGACCCACATCGAGCTGGCGGATCTCGGGATGCTCAAGACCAGCATGTACGCCAACATGCTGGCGCGAGCGAGGTACGGTCGCCTGGACGGGATATTGCTCCTTCTAACATAGTTAGAAGTCCGAGCATATCCCGCTCCTTGCACCGTTCGCCGCCGCTACCCGCCACTCCAGCAGAAGCTTTGGCGCGAGCTCAACTGCTCCTAGAGTTCCCTCAAACGCCGGACAAGATCGACGACTGGAGGGCCACCATTCAGAGTCTCATCGGCTTTGCCAACGGCGACACTCCACGGCAGCCGAGTGCATCACAGCCGCGGCGAGCCAGCCAGGTACGAGCCGATGGCGAAAAGACCGGTGGGGATGCGACCACCGTGCACTCTCCGCCCCGAAGGCCAAGATCGCTGACTCGTCGGGTCCACCACGACAGCGACTCCACCGCTTCATCAGATCCGCGAGCTCGTCGCGATCAGCGCCAAGTTCTTCACGAACGACAACAAGAAGACGCTCGTACCCGCATCAAGCGCCGAAGAGAAGCGCGGCGTCAGTCAGACCGGCACGCTGGGCCCACTGTCGACATGCATGCGCCAGGGGAACGAGGCAACCTGCCGTACGCGGTAGGCTGCCCTGCGTTTACCCGTGAGCTGCGGCAAGTCCAGTGGCCCAGTACGAAGAATTTCAAGCCAGACGTACCCGAGAAGTACGACGGCAAGTTGCATCCGTCGGAGTTCCTCAGCATCTACACCATCGCGGTGCAAGCTGCCGGGGGGCGGGATGACAAGATCCTTGCCAACTACTTCCCGCTGGTGCTCAAACCCAACGTCAGGTCTTGGCTCATGCACTTGCCGGACAACTCCATATCTTCCTGGGCAGACCTATGCCATCAGTTTGTCGGTGCCTTTACAGGCGGCCACAAACCTCATGGCCAGGAAAGTGACCTTCATCTGCTCGCCCAGAAGGAAGGAGAGCCCTTGCGCAAGTACATCCAGAGGTTCAGCCATGTACAATGCAACATCCCAGATGTCCACCCTGCCGCGGTCATCAGCGTGTTCCATCAGAACGTGCGTAACCGCAGGATGCGGGAGGAGACGGCGATGTGCAAAATCAGAGACGTTAGTGAGCTGTATGCCCTGGCCGACAAGTGTGCACGTGCTGAGGAAGGGAGGAGACTCCCCGGAGAGAATACAGGAGCAGAAGGATCTGACAGCGAGGATGCTGCCCCGGCAAAGAAAAACCGGCGGCGGAACAATAGGAAGAAGAAAGGCAAAGATGTGCTAGTTGTTGAGCAGTCCGGCAACGAAGGTGGCGCCAAGATAGTCAAGGCTGGTAGCTCCGGCAAGGAGGTTGCCGCATGCACCAACTGTCAGGCTGTGGCGGCCGCCGACAAGCAGGATAGCACTAACAAACAGTACTGCAAGATCCACCGCACCAAGGGCCATGACCTCCAGAGCTGCAAGAAGGTCGAGCAGCTCGTCGAGCTGCAAAAGGCCGAGTACGAGCGACGCGACAAGGAGAAAGCCCAAGGAGGTGCTGGAGGATCTGGCACGAAGCGCCCCACCCAGGGAGGATGCCGCGGCAAGGCCAAGCAGCGCAAGGAGACAGACCTCCCCGCGGCCGCGACAAGGATGAAGATGACGACGACGAAGACATGGATGATGAAGAGACCAGTGAGCAGGAGTTTTAGAAAGCCACAGAGGTCTTGTGCGTTGACGGTGGTGCTTCTATGCATACTTCACACCACCAACTCAAGCAGTGGGTGCGGGAAGTCAATGCGGCAGAACCACCCGTCGAATCACGCAAGCTTCTGAAATGGTCCAGCACGCCTATCGTATTTGATATTGAGGACCACCCTGATCGCACAACTGCGGTCGGGTGCTTGCCGATGTTGGTTTAACCAACTATCCGCAACCTCAAGGTCACCAAGATGCTAGTTGACGGCGGGGCCGGATTGAACCTGATCTCCTCCGCTGTGCTCCGGAAACTCCAGGTCCCTGACAGCGAGCTCGAGGAGACCGGCACATTCCAAGGAATCAACCCAGGAAGGAGCAAGCCGAAGGGGAATATCACGTTGCCGGTGACGTTTGGCAGCGAGTTGAACTTCAGAACCGAGAGGATCACTTTTGACGTTGCCGATTTTCCATTGCCTTACAATGGAATTCTCGGCCGTCCAGCGCTCGCCAAGTTCATGGCGGCCTCTCACTACGCGTACAACATGCTGAAGATGCCAGGCCCGATAAGTGTCATCTCTGTCCCTGGCGACAAGAAAGATGCTCTTATTTGTGCCAACAAGATCTACCGGGAAGCAGCAGCCGCAACGGATCGCGAGACACTTGCCGCTGAAGCTCCCGGGGGGAAGAAGAATACCAAGTCCGGCAAGAGTTCTGATGCCCACTACGGCAAGCGCACCTCTTCGGAGTGCTGCGCTACCGTTGAGGACGCACCATCGAGCTCCACCGGCAAGTGTAAGAAGACAATGGCAGCTCTGCCAGCGACCAAGAAGGTGTCCGCCAAGGAGGACGGCACTGGTGGTACCTTCACCATCAGTGCCACTCTCGACCCTAAATAGGAAAGCGCGCTCATTGCTTTCCTGCGGGCGAACGTCGACGTGTTTGCGTGGCAACCGTCTGACATCCCCGGTGTTCCCAGGAAAGTAATTGAGCATCACCTTGCCGTCTGTCCTCACGCGCGGCCCGTCAAGCAAAAAGTTAGGAAGCAAGCAGTGGAGCGCCAAGAATTCATCGCAGAAGAAATCAAGAAGTTGGAAGCAGCAGGCCTTGTCAGAGGAGTGCTCCATCCTACGTGGTTGGCTAATCCTGTAGTCGTGCGCAAGGCAAACGGGAAATGGAGGCTTTGTATCGACTTTACCGATGTTAACAAAGCTTGTCCCAAAGATCCATTTCCCTTGCCGCGCATTGACCAGATTGTTGACTCCACGGCCGGATGTGACTTGCTTTCATTTCTTGACGCATACTCAGGATACCATCAGATCTTCATGGCAGAAGAGGATGAGGAGAAAACCGCATTCATCACTCCTTGTGGCACGTACTGTTTCATACGGATGCCTTTTGGTTTGAAGAATGCTGGTTCAACATTTGTAAGGGTAGTCCATACCGCTTTTGAGCCACAAATTCACAAAAATGTGGAAGCCTACATGGATGACATAGTGGTCAAGAGCAAGGACAAAGCAACTCTGATTCACGATTTAGAAGGGACTTTTGCAAATCTGCGCAAGATCAGCCTCAAGCTCAACCCCGAGAAGTGTGTGTTTGGAGTCCCTTCCGGCAATCTTCTCGGGTTCTTCGTGTCTCAGCGAGGAATTGAAGCCAATCCCGACAAGATCAAGGCCATTGAGCAGATTGAAGCACCAACGCGCGTCAAGGATGTATGAAGACTTGCCGTTTGCGTGGCAGCTCTCAGCAGGTTTATCTCCAAGTCTGCTGAGCGCGCCCTGCCGTTTTTCAAAGTATTGAAAAAGGCAGGTCCAATGAAATGGACTCCGGAAGTGGAGGCTGCGCTGCAGGACTTGAAGAGATACCTATCCTCCACTCCAATACTTGTCGCACCTAAGCCACAAGAGAAGTTGCTACTGTATCTGGCGGCAACCAATCAAGCGGTTAGTGTTGCGTTAGTAGCGGAGAGGGAGGCAGATGATGAGCCAGCAATCATGGCAAGCGCATCCAGCGACAAGCAGGGGGCTTCCCCGACAAGCTTTGGTCCCGACAAAGATGGATCTGCGCAGGTGTGTGAGGAGATACAGAAGAAGAGAATGGTGCAGCGCCCAGTTTATTTTGTCAGTTCCCTTCTGCAGGGGGCTAGGTCAAGGTACTCTGGTGTGCAGAAATTGCTTTTCGGCCTTCTCATGGCCTCGAGAAAGCTGCGCCATTACTTCCAAGCACATGAGATCACAGTTGTCACTCGCTTTCCGCTGAAGAGGATACTGCAGAATCCAGAAGCGACAGGCAGGATTGTTGAGTGAGCACTAGAACTGTCAAGCTTTGGCCTCAAGTTTGAGAGCACTTCGACCATCCAAAGCAGAGCATTGGCAGAATTCATAGCAGAGTGGACGCCAACACCAGATGAAGAAATTCCAGAGATGAGCATCCCCGTCAAGGAAGCAAGCAAAGAGTGGCTGATGTACTTTGATGGTGCCTTCTCGCTGCAAGGCGCCGGTGCTGGCGTGCTGCTTGTCGCGCCCACCGGAGAGCACCTCAAGTACGTAGTCCAGATGCACTTTCCCAAGGAGCAAGCAACAAACAATACTCCAGAGTATGAAGGTTTGCTTGCCGGTCTCAGGATCGCGGCAGACCTTGGAATCAAGAAGCTCATTGTCAGGGGTGACTCGCAGCTCGTCGTCCGCCAAGTGAACAAGAGTTATTAGAGTCCGTTGATGGAAGCTTACGTTGATGAAGTAAGAAAGCTAGAAGAGCACTTTGTCGGCCTACAGATGGCACATGTTCCAAGAGCTCAGAACGACATTGCCGATGGCCTGTCAAAGTGTGCAGCACTTAAGTTACCTGTGGAACCAGTGATCTTTGTGCTCAAGCTGACTCAACCGTCTGTAACACCATCAACTGGATAGAGCAAGAAGAGGAAGTTGATTTCTGGTGACAATTTTCCGGCAGAGCTTCCCGAATCCGCCGCCAAGAAGGTCCCCAAGATCAACGCCAAGAGTGCTGAGGAGCAGTCTGCTCCGGCAAACCCCAGGGTTTGTTCCGTTGAAGCAGACGCTCCCGACAAGTTTTGCTCCGGCAAGCTTGCCGGGGAACGTCAAGCTCCGGCTGAGCCGCAGGTTCTCGTCGTAGAAGCGGATGTTCCCGCAGCAGCAGATGTGCCTTTAGTCCTTGTTGTCGAGCCGCTAGCTCCAGCATGGGCACAGCAGATTGTCCATTTCCTTCAGATAGGAGAACTTCCCGAAGAGCAAGAAGAAGCGGAAAGAGTAGCTCGGCAGTCAAGTATGTACCAGTTTGTCGACAGCACACTGTACAGAAGAAGACTCATGAAATTGAAGTGTATTCACCGGGAAGACGGACAAAAGCTGTTGGCAGAGATACATGGAGGCATATGTGGTCACCACATTGGCGCAAGAGCACTTGCCGGCAAAGCATTCCGGCAAGGTTTCTTTTGGCCGACTTCCCTCCAGGATGCAACTGCACAAGTAACCAAGTGTGAAGCGTGTCAGTTCCATTCCAAGCAGATACACCAGCCAGCTCAAGCTCTCCAGACGATCCCTTTATCCTCGCCATTTTCGGTCTGGGGGCTCGACATCCTCGGCCCCTTCCCCCGAGCAGTCGGGGGCTTTGAGTACTTGTACGTTGCAATCGACAAGTTCACAAAGTGGCCGGAAGTGGAAGCAGTGAGGAAGGTGACAGCACAGTCAGCAGTCAAGTTCTTCAGGTCGATTGTTTGCCGCTTCGGGATCCCTAACCGGATCATCACCGACAACGGTACGCAATTCACGAGCCGCACCTTCATGCAGTACGTCCAAGATCTTGGCACCAAGGTCTGCTTCGCTTCTGTTGCTCACCCCAGAAGCAACGGTCAAGCGGAGAGGGAAAACGCTGAAGTGCTGCGTGGGCTCTAGACCAGGACTTTCGACAGGCTGCACAAGTGCGGAAGAAACTGGATTGAGGAGCTGCCGGTGGTTCTTTGGTCGATCAGGACGACGCCAAATCGAGCCACTGGCCAGACACCTTTCGCTCTAGTCTATGGAGCAGAGGTAGTTCTCAGCACGGAACTCGTATACGGGTCACCTCAAGTGCTCGCTTATGATGAGCTTGAGCAAGAGCAGTTGTGAGAAGATGACGCGCTGCTCCTTGAGGAGGACCGTCTTCAGGCTGCTGTGCGAGCTGCTCGCTACTAGCAAGCTTTGCGCCGCTACCATAGCCGCAAAGTTAACGCCAGAAGTCTCGAGGAAGGCGACCTTGTTCTTCGGCGCGTTCAGTCCGCCAAGAATTCCAACAAGTTGACGCCGAAGTGGGAAGGCCCTTACCGGGTGAAACGAGTCACTAGGCCTGGCACTGTCCGCCTTGAGACCAAAGATGGCGTTCCGGTGAGCAACTCCTGGAACATCGAGCATCTTCGTAAGTTTTGCCCGTAAGGCGCGGTTGTCGGACCCTGTTCCGGCAACCACCTTTTGTACAAGTCTTGCCGCTGTTGCATGTAATCCTTTGTACAAAGCCAGGCGCAGACCCTGTGCATAAATAAAGCTCATGTGCTCCGCACATCTTGTCAATTTCATGCTTTTTATTTTTTGCATGAGTTATCTGACACTTTGTGCAGCACCAACCCCCGGTAAGCAATAACGAGCCATAAGGCTCCATATCTTTATTTTCTCTTCTCTCTTTTCTCAAGAAAGGGAAGGTTCCCCTCGCCCACAAGTTTGCTGGGGGGGGGAGGAGGAGATAATGGTGTGGACCAGGCGTCGTTCATGAAAGTTTCGCCTTGCCGGAAAGCAAACAACAGAAAAGCTAAGTTGCCAAAGTTTGAGCAATCAGATTTTTTAAAATTTTAAGTTATCTTGCTTGAACGACCATGCTTTGTATGGAAAACCTGTGCGCGGAGGAACCAGATCATGGCTAGTTGCGCCCTTACTTTGTTTGGAGTTTGCTCAACAACTTAAGTGTGCTGCAACTAGAGTTGCGCCCTTACTTTGTTTCGAGTCCGCTCAACAACTTAAGAGAGCTGCGACTAGTTGCGACAAGGTTTCTTGTCGATAATGGCACCGCCGGCAGGCTGCTGACGTCCCGCACTCAGCGCTCGCGGAAAGGGTACCTGCGCCAGCAAGTTCCCTAAAAGCGTAGGACAAAAATATACAAAGGAAGGAATCAATTAAAGGAAATAACATTGCAATCATTACCCAAAATAAATTTATATATTACAAGATAGCTTGTCGCGGCTCTAATAGACTGTTTTCATAACATGATCAACAGCGACAAGGAAAGAAGAAAACAGGCGGCCTAGTCTACACGGTCGCCCTCAACCCTCTTGATCCCGCTCACCCTGTCCACAATGGGTGCGACAAGGGCCTTGAGCTCCTCCAGATCGGCATCCGACGGTAGGGACTTGAGGACGTTGGTGAGGATGAGGCCCGGGTTGCGGTAGGCCACCTTCATCAACACCTTCTGAAGAGCTCCCGCACAGATCTTGCGCGACTCGTCGGCCAGCTGCTTTGGGATCCTCTCCCGGAGTCGCTGGAGGGCCGTCGCCACGCCTTTGAAGAACAGAGTGAACTTGGCGCTGGATGGGAGGCTCTCATCGGAGGGATACCCGAGATCCTCCATCCCCAGCTGTGCCAGCTCCCTGTCAATATCTGCGGCAGCATTCACAAGACCCTCCGTCCACTGCTCCACATTCTCCCTGAAGGTGTTCTGGGTGGCAGCAATGCTCTCCAGCAGCGCCTTGTCGGCCTTGATCTCCTTCTTCAAGGCTGCCTCCTGCTCCCTGGCGCCGTCCAGCCTCTTGGTCAAAGCAGCCAGCTTCAGCTCAAGATCGGCGTTGGAGTCCTTGGCGGCGCTAAGCTCCTTGACCTTCTCGGCGAGACGTCCCTTCAGCTCGCCAAAGGTGTAGGCGTCCTTCTCGCGCTCATGCTTGAGTGCAGCAAGCTCTTCACCGCTCGCCTTGAGATCGGTCTCCAGCTGCGCCACCTTCGTCTCCAGCTCCTTCTTGGCGGCCTCGGCAACTGCGGCAGCATCCTCTGCTTGCTTGAGAGCCCCGCCAAACGTTTGTTCGCGCGTAGCAAGCTCCTCCTCGTGGCTGTCCAGGTTGACTTTCCGCTGCGCCAACTCGCCCTCCCGCGTAGATAGCTCCTTGGCGGCAAGCCGCTGTTGCTCTGCAACTTCTGCCTTCTCGAGGATGAAGGCCTTCTGCGCCTCAGCGAGCTACTCCCGCTCCTCCGCCAGGGACCAGAGAGCTTCCTGGTTGAGACCCCGGAGCTCCTCCACGCGCTTTTCAATATCTGCTCCCGCCTTCGCGACAAGCGCTTCTCGGCATTCCACCTTGGCCTGTCGAGCGCGGTAGAGCGACACCAGCTTCCGGAGCAGCCGCTCCTCCTCAGACTCGCCGCTGCTGCTGCTCGGCAGATCAACCAGCGTCAGCCCGGCGGAGGCGAGCACCTCTCCATCCAAGATTTCTCCTTCGACCGGCGCCCTGGAGCCTGACTCCCAGGGGAGCTTGATGAAAACGCCGTCGCCGGCCTTCAAGTAGACGCCGGGCTGGGGCTCTTCGGAGCCTGATGCTGCGGCAGCGGCGGGAGGGTCGGCGGTCGGCTTAGCGCCTGTCGCTCCTGCGGCCCCAGGGCCGTCAGTGCGATCGCCAGACCCCTCGTCAGCCGCTGCGGCGGCAGCCTTGGCGGCCTCTTCGCCGGCGGGATCATCAGCGCCGACCGCTTCTTCGGTGGCAGCGGCGTCGTCAACAGTGACCTCGGTCTCCATCGGATCCGCAGCAGATGGATCTGACGACCGGGAAAGGAAGAAAAGTCAAACAAATATCCAAAAAAAGATCAAACGAAGAAGAGCCCAAGGGAAGTTTTCGGAGCAAGGGGTTTACCTGTACCGTGCTCTGCAGCTGTGGTCTCCGCCGCCGAGGGGCCGCTGGTGCTGTCCCTCACAGGAGACTTCTCCCTTGCCGGAGAACTCCCTCTTGCCGGAGAGCTCTCCCTTGCCGGAGGACTCTCCCTTGGCGGTGTAGTTGAAGCAGATGGCATGACAGGGGTGGCCTCAGGACGCTCCTGGTGGGACTGCTCTGCTCCTGCACAAACTAACAATCTGATATCAGCAAACAAAGAGTACCCAGCGCGCCTAATAGTGGGAAGCGAACCAAATACTTACGCTGGGGGCTGCGCTGGGGGCTACTCTGAAGGACGGTTGCCGGGCCCGGCAAGTTTGTCTCGGGCGCACCCCCTGTTGTCGCGGTGGGTTCGTCCTCGATGATGATCAGCGGGGCCTTGGCTCTCTTGGCCGCTCTCTGGGCCAGAGTCCTTCAAAGGAATAAGTTCGGAGTGAAGCAAATGAGATACAAGACAAAACAGCAAGAAATGAAGAAATACAGGAATAACAAGGATCTTACTCTTCTTCTTCCTCGTCGGAGCTGAGCGCGGAGAAAGATACGGTGTAACCCAGGCCGCGCGTGCCCGTGCCCTGTTTTGGGCATGGCCCAACAGCGCTCGGCACCGTGTATGGCCCAGGCCCGGGGGCTCCTGTCGGTGTACTAGAGTAGGGGTACCCTAGTATCCTGAACTTGTGCACGGGCAGTCGCAGCGCCCCGCGGCAAGGCTTTCCAGGTGACCGCCCAGGACCTCCGTGGTTCCTTTGGAGCCATTCAAGAACAAAGTATTCAAGCCAAGGAGACAAGGCCCCGGCAAGAGGAGCTTGCCGGGAAGGCCACTCAAGGCATAAGACCCCGACAAGAGGAGCTTGCCGGGAAGGCCGCTCAAGGCATAAGACCCCGGCAAGAGGAGCTTGCTGGGAAGGCCAACCAAGGTGAGGGAGTCCTGGATTAGGGGGTGTTCGGATAGCCGAACTATATCTTCAACCGGACTCCAGGACTATGAAGATACAAGATTGAAGACTTCGTCCCATGTCCGAAAGGTTCTTTCCTTGGCGTGGAAGGCAAGCTAGGCGTGCGGATATTCAAGATCTCCTACCAATGTAACCGACTCTGTGTAACCCTAACCCTATCCGGTGCCTATATAAACCAGAGGGTTGTAGTCCGTAGGACGAACACATCATAACCATCATCATACCCATAGGCTAGCTTCTAGGGTTTAGCCTCCTTGATCTCGTGGTAGATCTACTCTTGTACTACCCATATCATCAATATTAATCTAGCAGGAGTAGGGTTTTACCTCCATCGAGAGGGCCCGAACCTGTGTAAAATAAAGTGTCCCTTGTCTCCTGTTACCATCCGACCTTGACGCACAGATCGGGACCCCCTACCCGAGATCCGTCGGTTTTGACACCGACATTGGTGCTTTCATTGAGAGTTCCTCTGTGTCATCGCCTTTAAGCCCGATGGCTCCTTTGATCATCAACAACGATGAGGTCCAGGGTGTGACTTTTCTCCCCGGACATATCTTCGTCTTCGGCGGCTTCGCTCTGTGGGCCAATTCGCTTGGTCATCTGGAGCAGATCGAGAGCTACGCCCCTGGCCATCAAGTCAGGTTTGGAAGCCTAAACTACACGGCAGATATCCGCGGAGACTTGATCTTCGACGGATTCGAGCCACAGCCAAGCGCGCCGCACTATCTCGAGGGGCATGATATAGCTCTGCCTCCGAACAGTGTCCTGGAGGCCGCATACGCTCTGGCCCTGATCCTCGATTCGGAGCCCGCTGCGTTCTTTGAAGATGAACGGTTGGACGTCACCTCGGGGGCTGCGATCTTAAAGGCCATTGAGCCGAACGCAAGTCCCGCGCTCCGCATGGCCTGTGACTCCAAGGAGCCGGACTCTTCTCCGAACTTCGGGTCATCCGTGCCCCCGCCGATCGAATCAGATTGGGCGCCTGTAATGGAGTTCACCGCCGCGGACATCTTTCAGTATTCACCTTTTGGTGATATTCTGAATTCTCTCAAGTCTCTCTCTTTGTCAGGAGAGCCCGGGCCGAACTATGGCCTGCGAGGTTGGGATTCGGACGACGACGAAATTCAAAGCCCACCCACCGCCCACTTAATAGCCACTGTCGACGATATATCCGACATGCTCGACTTCGGCTCCGAAGACTTCGACGGTATGGACGACGAAGGAGGAGACGAGCAAGAACCAGCACCTGTAGGGCGCTGGACCGCCACCTCGTCATACGGCATATACATGGTGGATGCTCCAAAAGATGGAGATGGCGACGGAACAGCGGAGGATGGCACTTCGAAAAAGCCTGCAAAACGCCGACGTCAGCGGCGCCGCTCCAAATCCCGCCACAGCAGAAACGGTGATTCCGGCACGGGAGATAATACTACCCCGGACAGCGCCGAAGAACACCAAAACCAGCAGGATTTGGCACAGGAAGATGGAGAAGACCGCCCTCATGAGAGAGCGGCAGAGCGAGAGGTCGAGGAGGATAACTACATGCCTCCCTTCGAAGACGAGGCAAGCCTCGGCGACGATGAATTCATCGTACCATCAGACCCTGCCGAACAAGAGCGCTTTCAGCGCAGGCTTTTAGCCACGGCGAACAGCCTAAAGAAAAAGCAGCAACAGCTTAGAGCTGATCAAGATTTGCTAGCTAACAGATGGACTGAAGTCCTTGCGGCCGAAGAGCACGAGCTCGGACGCCCCTCCAAAAACTATCCTAAGCGCAGGCCGCTACCCCAATCAGAGGAGGAAGCCCAAGACATGGCAGATCGGCCACCTCGCGGCCGCGACAGAGAAGCCTGTCGAACATCCAAACAAGCCATGCCCCGCAGCCGCTTTACCAAGGCACGGGAACACGAACCAGACCTGCGAGACGTCCTGGAGGACAAAAGAAGGCAAACAAGATCGATCTATGGATAGCGCGGACGCCCGACGGCACGTGATAGTTTTCACTCCGGACACAATAAATCCGGCCGGGCCGAACACAACAGGCACAACTCCTCCGAACTGCGTCGAGACATAGCCCAGTACAGGGGCGCCGCACACCCACTATGCTTCACAGACAAAGTAATGGATCATAGAATCCCAGAGGGTTTCAAACCCGTCAACATCGAGTCGTACGATGGTACGACAGATCCGGCAGTATGGATTGAGGACTATCTCCTCCACATCCACATGGCACGTGGCGATGATTTGCACGCCATCAAATATTTACCCCTTAAGCTTAAGGGACCAGCCCGGCACTGGCTTAACAGCCTCCCCGCAGATTCAATCGGCTCTTGGGAGGACCTGGAGGCCGCATTCCTCGACAACTTCCAGGGGACCTACGTACGGCCACCGGACGCCGACGACCTAAGCCACATAATCCAGCAGCCAGAAGAATCGGCCAGGCAATTCTGGACACGGTTCCTAACAAAGAAAAATCAGATAGTCGATTGTCCGGATGTAGAGGCCCTAGCAGCCTTCAAGCATAACATCCGTGACCAGTGGCTTGTCCGGCACCTGGGACAGGAAAAGCCGAAATCCATGGCAGCCCTCACGACACTCATGACCCGCTTTTGCGCGGGCGAAGATAGCTGGCTAGCTCGCAGCAACAACTTATCGAAGAAGCAAGGTAATTCAGATACCAAGGACAAAAGTGGCAGGTCGCGACAGAATAAACAGAAACGCCGCGTCAGCAGCGACAGCAATGAAGATACGGCAGTAAACGCCGGATTCAGAGGCCATAAATCCGGTCAGCGGAAAAAGCCTTTCAAAAAGAATACCCAGGGCCCGTCCAGTTTGGACCGAATACTCGACCGCTCGTGCCAGATTCACGGCACCCCCGAAAGGCCAGCCAATCACACCAACAGGGATTGTTGGGTGTTCAAGCAGGCAGGCAAGTTAAGAGCCGAACACAAAAACAAGGGGCCAGACAGCGATGACGAAGAGGAGCCCAGGCCGCCGAACAACAACGGACAGAAGGGGTTTCCCCCACAAGTGCGGATGGTGAACATGATATACGCGACTCATATTCCCAAGCGGGAGAGGAAGCGTGCGCTACGGTACGTATACGCGATGGAGCCAGTCGCCCCAAAGTTCAACCCATGGTCCTCTTGCCCGATCACCTTCGATCGAAGGGACCACCCCACTAGCATCCGTCACGGCGGTTTCGCCGCATTGGTTCTTGACCCAATCGTTGACAGATTTCACCTTACAAGAGTCCTCATGGACGGCGGCAGTAGCCTGAACCTGCTCTACCAGGATACAGTGCGGAAAATGGGCATAGATCCATCAAGGATCAAGCCCACAAGGACGACCTTTAAAGGCGTCATCCCAGGTGTAGAGGACAATTGCATAGGCTCCATAACGCTTGATGTGGTCTTCGGATCTCCGGACAACCTCCGAAGCGAAGAGTTAATCTTCGACATAGTTCCGTTCCGCAATGGCTATCATGCTCTGCTTGGATGAACCGCATTCGCTAAATTCAATGCGGTGCCGCACTACGCATATCTCAAGCTCAAGATGCCAGGCCCTCGAGGTGTAATCACGGTCAGCGGAAACACCGAACGCTCCATCCGTACGGAGGAACACACGGCGGCCCTCGCAGCAAAGGTACAAAGCAGCCTATTAAGGCAGCTCTCGAGTCCGGCCGCAACAAAGCTGGACAAAGCAAAACGCGCCCGGAGTAACCCGCAGCAAGACCGACTGGCGCGTTCAGAGCACGCGTAGCAATACGGCCCCAACCCCAGCCATTGCTACATAGCGGAGCTAGTACCTCGAGTACACAATTACGCCCTTACAATTCCATGAGCATAGGGGAAGGGCAGATAAAACGGCATGCCAACAATACGGCGTCAAACGTACTAGGGGCTGCCGGATTCTTCTTTTCTTTCAGGACTCCATACTCTGGATACAGTGTTCGGCCTCGCTGCCGCACAGACGATACAGGACCCAGGAAAGCAGACAAAACAACACCGCATCATGGAACTCTCAGGTGGTCTCTATTTCGAGCGATATATCTGTTTCTAAATTCCGCGGCCTGCGCCTGGTCAGGACATGTTAAATAGTCTAAATTTTTTTTTCGCACTACTTGTATCGTTCGGCTTGAATAAACAGCCTCCTCATAAATAATGCATAGCTTTTCATCTATTTTTTGCATTATCTTCTTTTAATATACATATGTTTACTCAAATAACATGATCGCACCCGTACACCATGGTACGGCAAACCACGCCAGGGGCTTTATTACCCTTCTATCTGGTGTGAGAAGTCCGTCCACTTTCACAAGTGCGGCACCCCGAACTTATAGCATTATATGCATCGGCTCCGAGTCATGATTTTGGTCATATGTTGGGTTTGCCCGGCTCCTATGTTTTGGTGCCTTATGTTCCGCTCTATCGGCTAAGGTAGCACTAGGAGAACCACTGCGATTGTGCCCCAGATCAGGTGGGTGAGCACCTCAGTGGAGAAAGCTAAAACAGACTGTCATGATAAGGCGCGAGACCGGTCGCTGTTCGAGAGGTTTTTCGAGTCCCTAAAGGCTTATGCCGCTTCGAGCGGAGAGCTGGTTAAGTCCGGCTAAAGGCGTGGATAGTGCCCCGAATTCGGCCTTCCAAACTAGGGGCTTCGCCGAAATTTAAAATTATAACGTTCTATGACTAAGTGAGAGTGTTCAAGCATTATAGTCCGATTGCCTGGTTCGCTGTGCTGAGCGCCTCCCTCGAAGGACCCAACTATGGGAACAAGAGCCCTCAGGTTTATCCCGAACACCCCAGCACTAGTTGAATGGGGGCAGAAGCCGACGACTCGCCATCTCTCAGTTATTGATAAACGGCCGCACAGAAAATAATATTTTAAATTCAGAAAGCATTGCTTAAGCGCATATGAACAAGTTTTCAGCGCACAGGATACAAACAAGCGAGTTCATTGAAATATTACATCTTTGGCACACTCGTCCGCGACAAGGCGAGCTCCAGCAAGAACTTCCTTGTAGTAGTTCTCGGGCTTGCGATGCTCCTTCCCCTCCGGCGGCCCGTCCTTCACCAGCTTCTCTCCGTCCAGCTTGCCCCAGTGTACCCTTACACGGGCAAGGGCCCTCCGGGCACCTTCTATGCAGACGGAGCGCTTGATGACCTCAAGCCGTGGACAGGCCTCCACCAGGCGCCGCACCAGCCCGAAGTAGCTCCCAGGCAGGGCCTCTCCAGGCCACAGCCGAACTAGTAAGCCCTTCATGGCCTGTTCAGCCGCCTTGTGGAGCTCGGCCAGCTGCTTCAGCTGATCGCTTAAGGGCACACGGTGTCCGGCCTCAGAATACTGAGACCAGAACACACTCTCCGTCGAGCTGTCCTCTTCAGCTCGGTAGAATGCGGCGGCGTCGGATGCGCTGCGGGGAAGATCGAAGAACGCCCCTGGAGAACTCCGGATTCGGGTAAGTAATAGGTATTTCACCTTTATATTCCTACTTTGCATTAAGAATGCCTTACCCGCTGCTATCTTTTTCACATCCTCCAACTCTTGGAGAGCCTTTTGGGCTTCGGCCTTGGCACTCTTGGTGGTCTCAACAGCCGACGCAAGCTCGGATGCTTGCGTTTTTGCCTCAAGCTCCAAACCCTCATGTTTCTTCATGAGAGCTTGCAGCTCTTGCTGCACCTCGCCGACTTGGACCCCAAGCTTTTCTCGCTCGGCGCGCTCCTCGGCCGCTTTCTTCTCGGCCTCAGCCAGCGCCTGCTTCAGGGTTGCCACCTCGGTTGTGGCCCCTACAATAAGCAGTACAATCCTGTTATTTCTTTTTGCAATCAAGCCTCACTATAGGCACCTTTTTTTTTTCTAATGGGTATTTCTTACCTTCCTTTTCCATGAGCTGCCTTTTGGCAAGGCCGAGCTCTTGCTCGGACCGCTCGAGGTCCTTTTTCAGGACTTCCACCTGCGCAGTCAGTGCGGCGGTGGACAGCAGGGAAGCCTGCATACGCATATTAGACTTTTTATTAGACTCCTACGAAAATTGTTGGATCCTCTATTCGGCTTTTCTTTCCGAACACCGAACAGAGCATCAGGGGCTACTATCTATGCGGTAATAAATTTAGCATATTTTTTTCTTACCTGGAAGCCTGTTAGAAGGCTAGTGCAAGCTTCATTCAGTCCGCTCTTGGCGGACTGAACCCTTTAGACCACCGCACTCATAACAGTACGGTGCTCCTCGTCGATGGTGGCGCCTTCAAGCGCGTCCAACAGACTATCCGGCGCCTCTGGTTGGACAGAGGTCGCCGGCTCAGACGGCTTACTCCTCTTGGAAGGAGTTCGCCCACCGCGAGCCAGGACGGTTGAGTCCGGCGCGGTGTCCGGCACAAGGGTTTCATCCCCTTTACTCCTGGGGTCTAGAGGATTGCCTTGCGGCTCCTCCAGGATCACCTCCTCCTGCCCTGTTCGGCAGGACGCCGCTTCGGCGTCGTCCGCCCCGCTGGGGGAGACTGCGGGCGGGACAGAGTTCATGTCCAACGAATCCAGGGAGCCGCTCGATGAATCATCGAGTGCGGCTCGGGGTGGGCTGCGCAAATAGCATTCGACATTAGAGTAAGCTGCGCACTTGAAGATACTATGAGTCATTCTGGTATATGAATACTTACGATGTCGCCGGACGCTTGGTTCTGTCCGGCCACTCCTTTCCGCCCTCTTCGGCGTTGGGGGAGCAGTCCGGCGGAGGGGTCTTCCTTTTCCTCGACCCCTCGGCCTCCCTTGTTGGGGCGGCCTTCTTCTTTTTCGCTCCCCTCGCTGGAGGGGGAGAGCTTCCTTGTTCCTCCTCGTTTTCACGAGAGGAGGGCGTCGCAGACTCGCCAGATGACGAGCTCGACACCACCACATTGCGGGCACTCTTTCGAGTCCCGGTGGTCTTCTTCTTCTTGACCTTCTTCTCCGGCACCACATAGGGCGCCGGAGCCAACAGCTTCTCTAAGAGAGCTGGGGCTGGGTCTTCGGGCAGAGGAGCCGGACAGTTGATTGGTCCGGCTATCTTTAGCCACGCCTGTCAAAGGCAAAGGGAGTTTTTAGATCCCACATAGAGTTAATCTATGTAGAAAAGCTTAACGAACTTGTGAAAGGTACCAATAGCCTACCTCGCCAGCGTTGCGCTGCGAGCTGTAACCGCGGTCCTCGGAAGCGGATGTGGGGCACTCGGCGCCTTTGGTTAGCACCTTCCAGACGTCTTCATACGTCGTGTCGAAGATCCTATTGAGGGTTTGGTGCTGCGCCGGGTCGAATTCCCACAAAGTGAACTCCCGTTCTTGGCACGGGAGGATCCGGCGAACGAACATGACCTGGATGATGTTGACATGCCGGATGGGCTTGTTCATCAGGGACCGGATGCAAGTTTGCAGTCCGGTCACTTCTTCTTCGTTGCCCCACGATAGGCCCGTCTCTTTCCAGGACATGAGCCGCGTGGGGGGTCCGGATCAGAACTCAGGGGCCGCGACCCATTTCGAGTCACGTGGCTCGGTGATGTAAAACCACCCTGCCTGCCACCCCTTTAAGGACTCCACAAAGGAGCCATCGAACCAGAGTGCGTTGGCCATTTTGCCGGCCATAGCACCTCCGCACTCCGCCTGGGTGCCGGACACCACCTTGGGCTTGACGTTGAAGGTCTGGAGCCAGAGGCCGAAGTGGGGGCGGATGCGGAGAAAGGCCTCACACACGATGATAAACGCCGAGATATTGAGGATAAAGTTCGGGGCCAGATCGTGGAAGTCCAGGCCGTAGTAGAACATGAGCCTCCGGACAAAAGGGTGAAGTGGAAAACCCAGTCCGCGGAGGAAACGGGGGAGAAAAACTACCCTCTCATGGGGCCTTGGGGTGGGAAGAAGCTGCCTCGCCTCGAGAAGCCGGTGCGGGATGTCCTTGGACGGATATCCGGCCTTCCTAAGCTTTTTTGATTTGACCCTCCGTAACGGAGGAAGCCATCCACTTGCCACCCGCTCCGGACATCGCTGGAGCAGGTTGGGGAAGAAAGAGCGAACTTGGGCGTTGGAGCTTGAGTGCGCAGGAGATGGATGGGCAAAGGAGGAAGAAGGCGTAGGTGAAAGAGGTGGATCTTTATCCCCTTATATAGGCTGATGCCGTTATGCGTCCCCACCTACCTAATAAAACTCGCTTGCCGCTCACACGCCGTGGTAAATGGCGCGGTTGGGTTACCCACGTCCGCATTAATGAGAATCCCATTAAAAGGGGCACACGATCTCTGCTTCGACAAGACGTGCCAAGGAAACCGCCTCGTAGAACGTGCTGCGGTGGAACAACAAAAAATAATCCATACAGAAGGCTTGGTCGCAGTGTTATGACGCACTGCGGAATACGTCAGCAGATTTGATTTGTGTTTGTATTATTCTCTATATGGCAATATGTGGAAACTTGTTTTGCAGAGCCGGACACTATTTTTTGGTGTTTATTATCTTCTTGAAGAATTTGGAGGAGGAACCCGCCTTGCAATGCCGAAGACAATTTGTGCGCCGGACTCATCGTCATTGAAGCCTGGTTCAGGGGCTACTGAGGGAGTCCTGGATTAGGGGGTGTTCGGATAGCCGAACTATATCTTCAGCCGGACTCCAGGACTATGAAGATACAAGATTGAAGACTTCGTCCCGTGTCCGGAAGGTTCTTTCCTTTGCGTGGAAGGCAAGCTAGGCGTGCGGATATTCAAGATCTCCTACCAATGTAACCGACTCTGTGTAACCCTAACCCTATCCGGTGCCTATATAAACCGGAGGGTTGTAGTCCGTTGGACGAACACATCATAACCATCATCATACCCATAGGCTAGCTTCTAGGGTTTAGCCTCCTTGATCTCGTGGTAGATCTAATCTTGTACTACCCATACCATCAATATTAATCTAGCAGGAGTAGGGTTTTACCTCCATCGAGAGGGCCCGAACCTGTGTAAAATAAAGTGTCCCTTGTCTCCTGTTACCATCCGACCTTGACGCACAGATCGGGACCCCCTACCCGAGATCCGCCGGTTTTGACACCGACACAAGGCATCTCAAGGAACTTGCCGCGATGCGCCGCGCGTCCCGGCAAGGCCCGGCGAGCGACAAGCTTCCGGACGCGACAAGACAACGACCGCGACAAGGCGTTTGCCGCGGCAAGCAACCACTCTGTACCCGCGCTCCAGCACATCCACCAACGTGTCGCTCTGGGACCCTTCCAGGCGTACGTGGCAGGAGGCTGTGCAGCCAGGGGTACACTATGGCAAGCGGCGCTGACAAGATCGCCATCGTGGCGAGCGGTGGCGTCCCTGACGGTCCCTTTTCTGCACTCTTTGGGCGACGTAGATAGGCATTTAATGCCCTTGTCCCCTGCCGTCAGGGTTAGGTATGATACACTGTACAGGTAGCTGTACCAACCGCATCACTTTTCCATGTTTGCCCTTGTCTACGTTGCCACCTGTCGGTGACCCCTTGAGCATATAAAAGGAGGCCCATGCGCAACGTAGAGGAAAAAAAGGAGAGGAGAACACTCACGGTCGGTCTCGTTAGCTGCTCGTGTGCACTGTAGCACTGAGCTCTCCCGAGCAAGAACTCAATACAAACCACAGATGCAGCAGTAGGGTTTTACGCATCCGTGCGGCCCGAAGCTGGGTAAACTGCTCGTGTGCCTCGCCTCTATCTGCTCTTCGTGCGACCTCCGCCCCCCGCCGAACCGAAAGGGGCTCGGTCCCTATAGGTGCTCGTGGATCAATTTCCCCGATAGTTGCTTTGTTACAACAAATTCAGCATCACCCCCTTTATAAGCCAGTAATTGATGCCACTCTCAGAATTAACTACTGAATCTTATTTCAAAACTGCAACACTTGTTAGGGATTGGAGGGATTACCATTTTTGTGGCTGCATGTTTCATCCTCCTTTATTAGCCAGTAATTGATTCCTTTTTTCCTCTGTTTAAACAGGGATATCTAGTCAACTTGTTGCTATTGCGACATTTTGCTTCGCTACGCGAAACACTTTGCTTGATTTCAGTGCAACTGCACAAAACGAGATTGGATTTCCTATTCGTGTTGGCAGATTCGTATTTTATCTTGTCCGTCTGATGAAAGGTCAGTACAGGCCTTCATCCACATGATTGTGCAGTGTGCTTTGAGATGTTGTGCTACTTGTATTGGTACTGTTTTAAATAAATGTTGAATTGAAGCTATTGTATTGCTGTCTTTTCCCATTAAGTAGGGAACAAAAATGGGACCAACCCAGACATGATGCTTGTTGCTTTGTTACAACAAACTCTGCATCACCCCCTTTATAAGTAGATGGAAGCACATACTGCTGTTGCACCCACTCTCCCCTGGAACTGTTTATGCTTTTAGTTAATCTAATGCCGCTGGTAAAATTAAGCAATGCCACTCTCAGAATTAATTAACTAGTGAATCTTAGTTCAAAATTGCAACACTTGTTTGGAATGGTACTATCCTGCTTTGTAGTTCTTTCTACATGTTTAACCAAGGTATTGTTAAGATAATGTCTCTGTTAAAATGAATCAGTTGCATTGTTTTAGGAATGGTACTTTTCTGCTTTGTCGTTCTTTATACATGGTGAAACAAGGCATTGTTAAGATAATGTCTCAGTCAATATGAACGAATCACACTGATGGAGAATTGCTACTCTCCTGCTTTGTTTCCCATTAAGATAAAGTAGATCAGTAGATGCTTTTCTTCTAGGAGTACAAGTCATCAACCGTTATTTCTCAGTAATTGTTTCCCTTATACCTATTGTTGCATACAGGGATATCAAAATTAAACTCGGTTTTATTCCGACTTCGATTTTAGTTGAACTGCACAAAAGGAGCCAATGTGTCATAGGCAAACTGCTGCATTACTGGGTCCAGTTGGTCGTTCCACTTTGCAGAAAGAAGCAGTCACTGTTTATGTTACATTACAGAAGGAATGACCGAGAAGCTTTACAAAGTATTATTAGACACCGGTGACATGACTAGTCTGTAGAGACCATTGGCAATTTAACAACACGTGGAGTGCCCTGGGCAAAAGGTGCCCAAACAAGTACAAGAAGCTACGACAGGACTCCACGATCATAGGCATTACATATTTTGAATGGGAAAAGCTTGTCAAAGTTTAATCATTGATGTTAGCAAGAAGACGTTAGTTTAATATATTGGAATTGGAAAACCATGTCAAAATTTGCGCATTGATGTTAGCCAGAAGACATGCATTTGATATTTTTGAGTGGGACGCCCTTGCTGTGAGCAGCGTCGAGTGTTTTTTCATATTCCTGTGTTCAGTTTAGAAGTAAATAGTTACTCTGCTGAGATATTCCTGTGTTAAGAGTTTGTTCTGAATATTGTCTATGTAATGCCAGGCCTTGTGTTTGATTGCAAAGTTGAGCTTGGAATGTTGTGGCATGCGGCATCACGAGTTGTTCACCGTGCCTCCTGAGAATAATGCTTCGTATTGTTTTGCATGTCGATCTAATGCCAGTGATTTGCTTGTTAAGAAGATCATCCTCTTCTGTTGTTTCCATGCTTAAGAAGTTCATCGTCTGATGTTTCATTCATAGCCTATACGACAAGTCGGGTAGGTTAGACGTGAAACCATATGATCTTCCGACCAACTCATGATATTAGGCCGTGATTGGATCGTCGTTTTCCAACCAAAACCGCTTGTAAAACTGACGCTTGTAAATTAAAGCAGATGCTCTCGTGCGAAGGCGCTTGGTTGGTCGATTTTGACTAGTAAAATATCGGAAGTACTTCACACACGATAAAAACGCTGAAAGACACTCGGACGATTGCTAATGCAGCCGTTAGCTGCTGTTTAAGCCTTGCCCATGGATGGCATGATACGCACGTCGTGCATGTATCGTTTCGTAATGTCGTCCATATAGCAGTGCTCGTAAAATATACACTGGTCTCTCAAATTACACGCGTAACCCGCCGATTTTACTTACAGACCTCGGGCCCTCGGTTACAATACGCCTGTATTTTACGCGTTGTTTCTGATGACGAGTAAATTACACTTGTATGTTAATACAGGTTTGAAATAAACCAGAGCTCCCAAGCGCGGCCTTACCATTTCATGTCGTCTTAGTTTCTCGAAGGTTCTCATAGGTGTCTGATGATCCTGGCTTCCTGAATGAGCAGCGGGCACTGTATCAGACCATCCGTAGGGCCCGTGAGGCCCTCTCCGTTGTCCTTCGAGTTGTTGCGCTCGCCGTGGCGCCGAGCATTGTTAACATCATCAATGAACATGAGGATTAAGGAGATGACTTTATTTTGACTGGATGACACTAGGGACCCACTAGGGCCATAGCCGTACATACGCAAGTGCCTCCTTATTATGTACAACTATATTTTTTTGCTTTCTCCTGGTTTCCTGACATCACGGTCCCACACCATTGTCAACCTATGTAGTCAATATAAACGAGAGAATTGCACAAGGTGCGGCCGATAGCTGGGACCAAGCAGCTCGAGCAGTATTTGTGTTTTTGAGGCGTGAGCACTGTAGAGTTTTTCTTGGCGATGATTTCATTGTTGTTCAGAGGAGAGCAGGGTATTAACTGGGCGGGGTGTGGACCGTCTAGCCCAGGCCAGATATCCAACCCAGATACTAATTTTTTCAAGATGAAAATGGCTAGCCCAGCTATACGTCTTTTTGAGGAATACCCAGACAAGGTCAACTTGTTATTCTCCGACCCGCTGGGCTGCAAATCTTTCCTAGGAGGGATGCATTAGGCTTAACAGGAAAATGGGCTTTAAAAATAATAAATGGGATGTAATTATAAAAACTAGGCAGTAACTATAAAAAAATGCACCAAACACGAAATTAGTTTATAAAATATTATTTACGGATTTTGAAAATCTTAAATTTTCATTGTTGCGCATGCAATGTTTCGTTGGATTTTTACGTAATACAAATTTATATTTAATCTGACTAGAAATTTCAGGATAAAAATATTTCGGATCCCATCAAAATGTGGGAAATTTTATTGAATTATGTCTTCGACGGTTGGTTGAAATTATTAATCGTTGTCCTAGCTAGAAAATGGGTTGTACTTTTAACAAACTGTAAATGGGCTGTTGTAAATTCCATTAGAATTCAAAAATGGGATGTACATTCTTACAAAAAGCAAATGGGCTATATGTTCTCTGCCACACACTTGTGGGCCTACTAAGTGACGTGTCACCTAATAAAATAAGTTGACGAGTATGCAAGGCTTTGTCAACTTATTATAGTCAACACACGGTTCTAGCAGCAGTGGCCGTTGGATGTCTATCCAACGGATGTCGTGCTTCTTCTTCAATCTCGGATATTCTTAGCTTCGGCCGCCCAAAAAATGATTCCTCCCCCTGACATCTGGGGCGCACCGTTTCGGAGGCTGACCTGTGGGCCTACTAAGTTGGAGCGTACCAAGGGCTTTGTCAACTTAGTCAATATAAACGATTCTAGCTTCAGTGACCGTACGATGTCCATGCAACGGCCGTAGTGCTTCTTCAACCTCTGGTCTTCTTGCCCCAGCCTCCCAAAGCAGCGCCGGTCGTGTCGCATGCTCCTGCCTCCCGTGGCCAGCTGTGCTGCCGTGGACACCTCACCGTCCCCATACTACTCCCACCGCTGGCCAGGCCATCCCTCCACTCAACCACTTCCCCTATTATTCTGCGGCGACGACAGCCTCACACTGCAGCCGAACCAGTGAACCCTCATACTCCTCTCCGCATGGGCATCCACTGCCGCGTCTTCCCCGGCTCTGCGTCGTCCCCTTCCTAGGCCTCGCCGTCGTCCACCTCCTTGGTGCTCTCGGTGCGGCGTGGTCAACATGGTCAACGGCATTCCATCGGAAGAGGACTGTATGTGGAAAGGCTGACAGTTGGGTCCATGGCCACAGCCCAGTTTTTTTGTGATTTGCCAAGTAAGTCGCTTTGTCAGGCCTGTTGGGCTGCAAATCTTTCAAGACGAGGAGAGCTTTCATTCAGCTGGCTGAGAAAATGGCCCATCAGTAATGAGAAATGGGCTATACATTTTTAAAACACATCAAACCGGCAATTATTTCAAATATCTTTTTTTCATTTCAAGATTTTAAATTACATTAATTTTTATGCGTGGAGAATTTGTTGGATTTTATACTGATATACATTTATTTTTAAAATCAGTTTGAATGTGAGTCAAAAAATTTTGGGATTAAAAACAGTTCGGATCGCACCGAAATATGCAAAATTCCGTATAATTTTTTAACCGTGGCCACAATATGGGCTGTAATGCTAACAAAAAGAATATGGGCTCCAAAAAAACCTTAATAATTAGCAAATGGGCTGTAAATAATTAGAAATAATGGCAGATGGGTTGTATGCTGTTTTCCACATATTTGAGGCTTTCCTAAAAAAAAGGTTGACGCACAAGCAGTGACTATTGGATGGCCATCCAACGGCTGTCGTGCTTCTTCAATCTCTGCTCTTCCTGCTCTAGCCGCTCAAACTAGCGCCGACGGGACTGCCTGCTCCCTCCCCCCTGCAGCCGGCTATGCTGCCGCGCAGGCCTCACCGCCCCACCGTACTCCCATCGCTGGCCTAGCCATCCCTCTACTCACCCACACCTGCTGTTATTCTCCGGCGACGACAGACGAACCAGTAAACCCTCGTACAGTCATACTCCCCTCCGCGTGGGAAACAACTGCCGAGTCTTCCCTGCCTCTGTGTCGTTCCCTTCCTAGGCCTCACTGTCGTCCAGCGCCCTGGTGCTCTCGGCGCAGCCTGGTCGACGTGGTCAACGACCGACATGCATCTGACCTATTAACTAGTTATTTCTGTTGCCATTTGTTTTGCAATCTTTACTTTTCAATCTATACAACAAAAATACAAAAAATATATATCTTATTATCTTTATCAGATCTCACTTTTGCAAGTGGCCATGAAGGGATTGACAACCCCTTTATTGCGTTGGTTGCAAGGTTCTTATTTGTTTGTGCAGGTACGAGGGACTTGCGTGTAGTCTCCTACTGGATTGATACCTTGGTTCTCTAAAACTGAGGGAAATACTTACGCTGCTTTGCTGCATCACCCTTTCCTCTTCAAGGGAAAACCAACGCATGCTCAAGAGGTAGCAAGAAGGATTTCTAGCGCCGTTGCTGGGGATATCTACGCCAAGTCAAGACATACCAAGTACCCATCATAAACTCTTATCCCTCGCATTACATTATTTGCCATTTGCCTCTCATTTTCCTCTCCCCCGCTTCACCTTTGCCGTTTTATTCGCCCTTTTTCCGTTCGTCGCTTTTTGCTTGCTTCTTGTGTATCCGTGTGTTAGATCATTTATTTTGCTGTTATGGCTAGTCCTTCTATCCTTGTTAGTACTCCCGATCATGAGGTTCTTAATTGTAAACAAAGGGAGGGAGAAAATCTAAAAGATGCTTGGCATAGAATTTACAATGCTCAGAATAGATCTACTAGGAAGCAATCTACTTCCATTATTCTTCGCAATTTTTATGTAGGCATCACTTCTTGGAATAGATACATTCTTGATACCATTATCGGAGGGAATTTCTTGGGTAGCCATACTTTTGATTCTTATAATGCTATGTTAGATTTGTTTGGCCCACCACCTATTTTGGTTAATGGAACTATTTTAACTTTGGAACATGTGATGCAAAGGCTTGAAATTATTGAAAATAAAGTTGCCACTCTAGAGTTAATTGAAAACTTGGATAAAAAGATCCACAGCCAAATTACCCAATATGGATCTAAGGTAGGAGTTACCCTGAATTTTTTTAAAGAAAAGGAACCCATAGTTAACGAAAAGATAGATCAAGATTCCACAAGAATTGATAAATTTGAGGTTATCATTACTAACTTAGGGTCTGCCTTTTCTTCCATGAAAAATAATCCAAATCCTCCTACTACTAAATTTGCCAAGTTTATATATGTGCCTAAAAATAAAGGTGAATCTCCTAGTAAAGAAAATGCGGAACTCAAATCAATTAGTGTTCACCCCAACTTTTTCGCTATCATTAAGGAACCTTTTGCTACAAATGAATTTCTTGATTTATTTCCTAGGAGTTTGATCATTAATAAAAATAAGGAAACTACTAAGCGTTATAAGTGTTCTATTGAAGAATTGCCAACCAAAGATGATAATACCTAGATCTATTCTTGCTTTTATGCCTAGCTAGGGGCGTTAAACGATAGCGCTTGTTGGGAGGCAACCCAATTTTATTTTTGTTTATTGCTTTTTGGTTCTGTTTAGTAATAAATAATTCATCTAGCTTCTGTTAAGATGTGGTTTTATGTTTTAAATTAGTATTTGTGCCAAGTAGAACCTTTGGGGAGACTTGGGTGAAGTCTCTATGATCTTGCTGTAAAAAACAGAAACTTTAGCGCTCACGAGATTAGCTACAATATTTTACTGGAGAGTGATCTTAGGCTGATTCTTTTTGAAGATGATTAATAGAAAAATTTCTCACGTCCACCAATTTATTTCAGAATTTTTGGAGTTACAGAAGTATACGTTTGATACAGATTACTACAGACTGTTCTGTTTTTGACAGATTCTGTTTTGACAGATTCTGTTTTTCGTGTGTTGTTTGCTTATTTTGATGAATCTATGGCTAGTATCGGGGGGATGAACCATAGAGAAGTTGGAATACAGTAGGTTTAACACCAATATCAATAAATAATGAGATCATTACTGTACCTTAAGGTGGTTATTTGTTTTCTTATACTAACGGAGCTCATGAGATTTTCTGTTGAGTTTTGTGTTGTGAAGTTTTCAAGTTTTGGGTAAAGATTTGATGGATTATGGAATAAGGAGTGGCAAGAGCCTAAGCTTGGGGATGCCCAAAGAAGCCAAGGTAAAATTTAAGGACAACCAAAATCCTAAGCTTGGGGATGCCCCGGAAGGCATCCCCTCTTTTGTCTTCGTCTATCGGTAACTTTACTTGAGGCTATATTTTTATTCACCACATGATATGTGTTTCGCTTGGAGCGTCTTTTATGATATGTGTCTTTGCTTTTTGGTTTACCACAATCATCCTTGCTGTACAAACCTTTTAGAGAGACACACATAAATCGTAATTTATTAGAATACTCTATGTGCTTCACTTATATCTTTTGAGCTAGATAGTTTTGCTCTAGTGCTTCACTTATATCTTTTAGAGCACGGTGGTGGTTTTATTTTATAGAAATTATTGATCTCTCATGATTCACTTATATTATTTTGAGAGACCTTTAGAACAGCATGGTAGTTTGCTTTGGCTATAAAATTAGTCCTAATATGATAGGCATCCAACATGGGTATAATAAAAACTTTCATATATAGTGTATTGAATACTATGAGAAGTTTGATACTTGATGATTGTTTTGAGATATGAAGATGGTAAGATTAGAGTCATGATAGTTGAGTAGCTGTGAATTTGAGAAATACTTGTGTTGAAGTTTGCAAGTCCCGTAGCATGCATGTATGGTAACCGTTGTGTGACAAATTTGAAGCATGAGGTGTTTCTTTGATTGTCCTCCTTATGAGTGGCGGTCGGGGACGAGCGATGGTCCTTTCCTACCAATCCATCCCCTAGGAGCATGCACGTAATGCTTGGTTTTTGATGACTTGTAGATTTTTCCAATAAGTATGTGAGTTCTTTATGACTAATGTTGAGTCCATGGATTATACGCACTCTCATCTTTCCATCATTGCTAGCCTCTTCGGAACCGTGCATTGCCCTTTCTCACCTTGAGAGTTGGTGCAAACTTCGCCGGTGCATCCAACCCCCGTGATATGATATGCTCTATCACACATAAACCTCCTTATATCTTCCTCAAAACAGCCACCATACCTACCTATTATGGCATTTCCATAGCCATTCCGAGATATATTGCCATGCAACTTTCCACCATTCCATTTATTATGACACGCTTCGTCATTGTCATATTGCCTTGCATGATCATGCAGTTGACATTGTACTTGTGGCAAAGCCACTTTCACAATTCTTTCATACATGTTGCTCTTGCTTCATCGCATATCCCGGTACACCGCCGGAGGCATTCATATAGAGTCATATTTTGTTCTAGTATCGAGTTGTAATCATTGAGTTGTAAATAAATAGAAGGGTGATGATCATCATTAATAGAGCATTGTCCAAAATAAAAAAAGGCAAAAAAAGAAAGGCCCAAAAAAATAAATAAAAGGGACAATGCTACTCTCCTTTTTCCACACTTGTGCTTCAAAGTAGCACCATAATCTTTATGATAGAGAGTCTCTTATTTTGTCACTTTCATATACTAGTGTGAATTTTTCATTATAGAACTTGGCTTGTATATTCCAACAATGGGCTTCCTCAAATGCCCTAGGTCTTTGTGAGCATGCAAGTTGGATGCACACCCACTTAGTTTCTTTTGTTGAGCTTTCATACATTTATAACTCTAGTGCATCCGTTGCATGGCAATCCCTACTCCTCGCATTGACATCAATTGATGGGCATCTCCATAGCCCGTTGATTAGCCGTGTCAATGTGAGACTTTCTCCTTTTTGTCTTCTCCACACAACCCCAATCATTATATTCTATTCCACCCATAGTGTTATGTCCATGGCTCATGCTCATGTATTGCGTGAAAGTTGAAAAAAGTTTGAGAATACTAAAGTATGAAACAATTGCTTGGCTTGTCATCGGGGTTGTGCATGATGAGAGCATTTTTGTGTGACGAAAATGAAACATAGCCAAACTATATGATTTTGTAGGGATAAGCTTTCTTTGGCCATGTTATTTTGAGAAGACATATTTGCTTAGTTAGTATGCTTGAAGTATTATTATTTTTATGTCAATATTAAACTTTTATCTTAAATCTTTCAGATCTGAACATTCATGCACAATAAAGAGAATTACTTTGAAAATTATGCTAGGTAGCATTCCACATAAAAAAATTTGTTTTTATCATTTACCTACTCGAGGACGAGCATGAATTAAGCTTGGGGATGCTTGATACGTCTCCGGATGTTTAATGGGCTTTATTATGGACTTTTATATTATTTTTGAGACTAACCTATTAACCGGAGGCCCGGTGCAAATTGCTGTTTTTTTTGCCTATTTCAGTGTTTCGTAGAAAAGGAATATCAAACGGAATCCAAACGGAATGAAACCTTCGTGAGGATCGTTTTTGGAAAAAACGCAATCAAGGAGACTTGGAGTGGAAGCCAAGTAAGCAACGAGGCGGCCACGAGGTAGGAGGGCATGCCC
Source organism: Aegilops umbellulata (assembly GCA_032464435.1). Taxonomy (NCBI): domain Eukaryota; kingdom Viridiplantae; phylum Streptophyta; class Magnoliopsida; order Poales; family Poaceae; genus Aegilops; species Aegilops umbellulata. Next base: position 343,715,357 of record CP136060.1, on the reverse strand, counting down.
GGGGGTAGGCACGCCCCCACCCTCGTGGGCCCCTCATTGCTTCACCGACCTACTTCTTTCGCCTATATATATACTCATATACCCTGAAAACATCTGAGAGCACCACAAAACCCTATTTCCACCGCTGCAACCTTCTGTACCCGTGAGATCCCATCTTGGGGCCTTTTCCGGTGCTCCGCCGGAGGGGGAATCGATCACGGAGGCTTCTACATCAACACCATAGCCTCTCCGATTATGTGTCACTACTAGGAAAAACCTTCTACATAGAACTTTAACAGTAGCGCATGTCAAAAAAGTACGCTAGTGCTAAGTAGCGGTAGCAGTAGCGCGCCTGAAGAAAAAAGTGCTGCTACTAATATTCCCACTGCTAAGCCGATAGGCTGCACATAGTAGTAGCGATCTGCCGTGAACAGCGCTACCGCTACTTGGTTTGTAGCAGCGCGTTTAGGCAGAAAGGCGCTACTGCTAAAGGAAATAAAATTAAATGGAAAGCAAATAGAAAAGTAAATGAAAGTGAAAGAAATAGAAAAAGGAGAAAGGAAATGAATAAAATGTAAATAAAAATAAATGAAAAAGGGAAAAAAGAGAAAGGAATAGCAGTAGCGCATATCCTGAAACGCGCTATAGCTAACTTAGCAGCAGCGCACTTCCTGGAACGCACTACTGCTACTTTTGACTTAACTGCGCGGTTCGTTCTTCCCCCAAATCCAAACTCCCCCGCTGTCTCTACCGCCGTCGCTCGTCGGCCGCCGCGCGCTCTCCCGTCGCTCTCCGCACACCCTCGATGCCGCCCCCGACCCCGACCTCGATGCCGCCCTCCGCCGCACGCCCGAGCCCCGACCCCAACCTCGACGCCGCCTGCCCCTCCCTCGCTGTAGGCACCCGAGGTGAGCACGCCTCCTCCCCCTCCCCTACCTCTGCCTAGGGTTCTTCAAATTTTAATTGCATCAAATTAGTTAGGGTTCATCTAGGGGTGGAAACGTATCGGATGCGGATCGAATAGTGCTCTTACCACTTCCGTTTTCATATTTACAAAACGAATATGAATGCGAATACGGATGTTGTCGGATACGGATGCGGCTCCGATGTTTTATTGATTCGGAACGGATACGAATAATAGCGATATATTGCTTAAGTGTATTAGTCAATAGCTATGTGACATGAAGTATTCAACTTGTGACATACAATAACTCAATGATAAATAGGCTTACGAATAAACACTATTGTAATGCATAAAAAATTCTAAGATTAATCATAAAACGAGTAAAATTTGACCACTTATTTGACTTTTAAGTTGTATAATTGGAATATTCGATCGAATAAGAATATCGTATATTTCGGATTATCCGCTACCACTTTCCACCCCTAGGTTCATCAAATTAGATGGTAATTAGGGCAATAGTTCCTAGGTACTAATTAGTTAGTAAGAACTAGGTACTAATTAGGTACTAGTTTATTTTTATTTGTAGTAAGTTTATTTTTAGTAAGAACTAGTTGAACATGTCACATTTGTTGTTATTTTTTTAGTTAAAGCAATTATTCCCGCATGGACGTCGATGATGCCTATCCGGCATCCTCGTTGTCGACTCGGTGGAGGACACCTACTTGACCAGATGGGCCATGTCCGGGACTGGGCTTCGCCGGGCTGGTACTGGGAGGTGCTACCTACCGGGGGCGCAGCTTGGTGAGGAGCCAGCCCGTCATTGACCCGAACCTTCTTTGGTGGCGGTCGCATGGGCCAGTGATGGTGCAGAGGCTTGAGGACCCCACGGAGGTGGCACGTCACCGTGTCAGTGAGGAGGATGCGCACATCCATCTTGCATTGGAGCACAGGTTCTCCAATACGTGGCAGGTTCTCCAAGGATCTCACTGGAGCCATGATCCTGTGATGGTTCCTTCTCTTTGGGTGTCCACCGCCTGCACCGATACCCGTCGTGCGCTAGGGTTTTAGTTGTATTAGTGATGTTATATGTATGATACTATTCGGGATGTATTAGTGATAATATTCGACGATGTACAGACGCATGACATGATTTACTTTTGCTTATTGAATGCATGCCAATTTGAATACTTATTTATTTTACGATTTCGTTTTTCTTATTGAATGCTCATGTCAATATGAGTCCTATAAGATATTTTGAAATGTATATCTTGTGTTGCTCAAATAGGATATGTGCTTGCCCAAGTGGCCGGTCATGTTTGCAGGTTACACCTCCAAGTGGCCTATGTTTTGCCGGAGTGTTGATTCATTTCCGTTCCGGCAAATTTCAGGCGCTCGATATGTCCTATTTTAGCAAAGGTCATGCCGGATTTTTTCGCGAATTTTGGCATGAATTGTGCCAGAATATGTAGGTAATATCAAGTGCCCCAGATTTGTGTGTTTAGTATCCTGGTAGTTGCCTTCGATCGATTTTCAATTAATGTTTCAACTATGAACATAGGAAATGTCTAACGACGAAAAGGATTTTGGTATTTGCGGATACTGCGAAGACAAGCGCGGTCTGTGCGACAGAATCTTCCTAGATGATGATAGGCGCTTCAGCATCAAGCTGGATGAGAACTTCGAAGTGGATATAGTAAGTCACAATGACAAGTCTTTTTTCGTAATTAAGCATGACATCTGCTTCATTTGCTTCAACTTATAATTTAAATTTTTTACTATTCTACTAGCGTATCTCCTGCCATGCAAGAGGTTTTGTCTTGGATAAGATAGGTTTCAGTCCTATGAAAACTACTATGGAGGTAAAGAGAGTTTACTTGAAGATCGAGTATGTTTATACTTTCCAAGCAAAATTATACAACGCAGACACCTACACCTATTTTGAATGCAAAACTTGGCAAGCACTATGCAAGACTTATACATTTGAGCCTAATATGGTTATCACCTTTGGTATTCGTCCGGAAGATGATATTGAAGGTAATATCGACACTGGGTCGATGTGCAGACGCCTCCAGTTATACCATTATGTGAGTTTCTCAACCATATTTATGTCTTTGATATTGTTTATTCAAAAATAGTTGACAACTAATTTCTATTGACAGCTTATTTCCGTTCAAGCAAACATGTCCAGCGCTTGGTAGACAGGACCTACTACTGTCTCGGGGCTGAACTAAACTGCGAGGAGATAAGTCATTATGTTTCATGGCTTGAGGATTGTTGGGGGGAATTGGCTTCCTCGAACACCTATGGGGACCGAGCCCCTTACTGGTTCAGCGGGGGGCGGAGGTTGCACAAAGAGCAGATCGAGGCGCTGCACACGAGGGATTTTACCCAGCTTCGGGCCGCAAGGATGCTTAAAACCCTACTGCTGCTTGGTGGATTGTATTGTGTTCTTGCTCGGGAGCGCGCGGTGCTACAGTACACACGAGCTGCTGGCGAGGTCGAGCGTGACCATCCCCCCTCCTACGTGCGCATGGGGCCTCCTTTTATATGCTCAAGGGGTTACCCACAGGTGGCAGCGTAGGTGGGGGCAAAAATGGTAGAATGCTGTAGTGGGTACAGCTGCCTGCACAGTGGCTGTACAGTGCTATCATACCTAACTCTGACGGCGGGGGACAAGGGCATTAAATGCCCGTCCGCGTCGCCCAGACGGTGCAGGGAAGTGGACCGTCAGGAGCGCCACCGTTTGCCATGATGGCTACTCTGTCAGCTTCGCTTTGCCACCGCATGCCCCTGGCTGCACAGCTTCCCGCCACGTGCGCCTGGGATGCCTCCAGAGCGACACGTTGGTGGGTGAGCTGGAGCGCAGGCACGAGGTGGTAACTTGCCGCGGCAAGCGCCTTGCCGCGATGGATGTCTCGTCGCGTCTGGGAGCTTGTTGCTCACCGGGTCTTGCCGGGGCGCGGGGCGCGCCGTGGCAGGGTCCTTGTCGTGCCGTGGATGGCCTTCCCGGCAAGCTCCTCTTGCCGGGGCCTTGTGCTTCGAGCGGCAGTCCCGGCAAGCTCCTCTTGCCAGGGGCTCGCTCTCTTCGGGTGGCCTTCCCGGCAAGCTCCTCTTGCCGGGGCCTTGGCTCAAATACTTTGTTCTTGAATGGCCCAAGAGGGGACCATGGAGGGTCTTGGCGATTGCCTGGCAGGCCTTGCCGCGGGGTGCTACGACCGCCCGTGCACAAGTTCGGGGTACTAAGGTACCCCTATTTTAGTACACCGACAGGAGCCCCCGGGCCTGGGCCATACACGGTGTCGAGCGCTGTTGGGCTAGGCCCAAAACAGTGCACGGGCACGCGCGGCCTGGGTCACGCTGCATCTTTTTCTGCGTATGCCACACCCTCTTCGAACGGTACGCGACGAACGCGGCATCGTGGGGAGAGGCGTGCGTGACATGGGTGGCGTGCGCGGGGCCGAGCCCTGCAGGCATGCGTCACGTCGCAATAAATGGGGACGGTTCGTGCCATCTTCATAAGTGGAGGGAGGCGTGGAGGCATTGCTCCTTCGCTGGACGGGGCCGAGGCACGGTTTCCGAGGCGCCCGTTCCCCATGATCGCGGGGTGGGGGAGAGGTCGCCTCATCCGTCGCCTCGGTCCTGCGCGTCAGCCACGCGGCTTCCATGCACCTGGAGTTGCGGGCGGTGGAGGCAGGAAACCGGGCCGTCGCGGGTCGAGGCAGCAGGCCGGCCCCGGTCGCCTGGCCTCCCTGCACCCTGATTGGTTGAGCGGGGCGGTCGAGTCCCCACCCTGCTCCTTTATAAGGAGCAAGAGGGGGGGGGCGACGGGAACCCACACTCCTCCATCTCTTCCTCCTCTTCATCCTCTGACCCGCTCTCTCCATTAGCCATGGAGAAAGGGAATCCGGGTCCTTCATCGGTGGCGGCGAGGGTTGCCGCCAGGCAGCGCGCCGCTCCTCCCCTTGCACCCGCGGTGGCGGAGCCAGCCGCAAGGGGAAGGGGGAGGGGGCGAGGTCGTGGATGAGGGCATGGACGAGGCCGCGGCGCTCAGGGAAGAGGCGGGCGGGGCGATGCGCCGGCCTCGCCTCCGCCAGCGGCCCCTCTTCCCATGGCAGTCCATCTCGGGGACGATCCTTGTGAGTTCTTCATCAGGCTGCGCCGGGCGCCTCGCCGCCGCCTCCGCCTCCCGGCTCCCTTCGCGAGCGTGATGGAGATGGAGCAACTCGAGACGCTATGGCTGCGCATGAAGGGCTGCGGGATCAGCGGCACGCAGGTCCACGTCGAGTTCCCAGCCCCCGGCGTAGTGTATCTTGGCCGAGGGTGGAAGACATTCGCCCGTATCCACACCTTGACGGAGGGGTTCACCCTCCATTTCAAGTTGATGGAGGGCGATCTCCTCTCCGTCAAGGCCTTCGGGGACTTCGGGACCCGGGCCAGGTGCTGCGTGGATAGCTCCTCCGATAGCGAAAGCTCCCCCACGAGCGAGAGTGATGAGGAGGGGAGCGATAGCGACGACGAGGGCAGCGGTCGTCGGGATGACGGGTCCGACTAGGCGCCGGTCGCAGCTCCGTGTGGCACCGGCGACCCCATCATCCGGGTCGCCGGCCCCTTGAGCTTCTCGGGGTCGTCTTCCCGGGCGGCCTGAGTGGCGAGGCTGCGGAAGAGGAGGAGGACTGGCGGCAAGGCCGTCAACTCGGAGTACGAGGGCTAGGTGCCCCCGACAACGTGTTGACGTCCCGCTGCCTCATCTTCGAGCTCCATCTCCGGCGCCACCGCCACCATCCAGCCTCCGGAGCCCCCCGGGGCGTTCTGTTGGTGCCGTCTGCCACCCGTAGCTCGCCTAGGCGCCCCCTCTTGCCCTTTTCGCCTCCTTGTCCTTGTCGCGGCGTCCTCCCTGGCCGGGGTGCTTCGTGCCTGATCCTCCGCCACCTCCCCAGGCTCTCTCCTTGTCGCGCCGCTCGTACTCGGCCTTTTGCAGCTCGACGAGCCGCTCGACCTGCTTGCAGCTTTGGAGGTCATGGCCCTTGGTGTGGTGGATCTTGCAGTACTGTTTGCTGGTGCCGTCCCGCTTGTCGGCGGCCGCCACGGCCAGGCAGTGGACACATCCGGCAATCTCCTTGCCGGAGCTACCAGCCTGGGTCTTCTTGGCGGCGCCTTCATCACCGGACTGCTCAACAACCAGTACTTCTTGGCTCTTCTTCTTCCTGTTGCTCCGCCGCCGGCCTTTCCTTGCCGGGGCGATATCCTCACTGTCAGATTCTGCTGCTCCAATGTTCTCTCCGGGGAGTTTCCTCCCTTCCTCAGCACATGCACACTTGTCGGCCAGGGCATATAGCTCACTGACGTCTTTGATCTTGCACATCGCCATCTCCTCCCTCATCCTGCGGTTACGCACGTTCTGATGGAACGCGCTGATGACCGCGGCGGGGTGGACGTCGGGGATGTTGTAGTGCACACGGCTGAATCTCTGAATGAACTTGCACAGGGGTTCTCCCTCCTTCTGGACGAGCAGATGGAGGTCGCTCGCTTGGCCATGGGGTTTGTGGCCGCCCGTGAAGGCGTCAACAAACTGATGGCACAAGTCTGTCCAGGAGGTTATGGAGTTGTCCGGCAAGTGCATGGGCCAGGATCTGACGTTGGACTTGAGCACCAGCGGGAAGTAGTTGGCAAGGATCTTGTCGTCTCGCCCCCCGGCAGCCTGCACCGCAATGGTGTAGATGCTGAGGAACTCCGACGGATGCGACTTGCCGTCGTACTTCTCTGGCACGTCTGGCTTGAAATTCTTTGTGCTGGGCCACTGGACTTGCCGCAGCTCACGGGTGAACGCAGGGCAGCCCACCGCGTACGGCAGGTCGCCTGGTTCCCCTGGTGCATGCATGTCGACAGAGGGCCCAGCGCGGTGGTCTGATTGACGCCGCGCTTCTCTCCGTCGCTCGATGCGAGTACGAGCGTCCTCTTGCTCTCGCTCGTGAAGAACTTGGCGTTGATCGCGACGAGTTCGCGGATTCGACGACGCGGTGGAGTCGTTGTCGTGGTGATTCCGGCGAGTCGGCGATCTTGGCCTCCGGGGCAGGGAGTGCATGGTGGTCGCACCCCCGCCGGTCCTGGCGCCATCGGTCCTCGCCTGGCCGTCCTGCCGCGGCTGCGACGAGCTGTGCTGCCGCGGGGTGTCGCCGTTAGCGAAACCGATGAGGCTCTGTATCGTGGCCCTCCAGTCGTCAAGCTTGTCCGCCGTTGGAGGGTAGTCTAGGAGCAGTTGAGCTCGCGCCAGAGCTTCTGCCGGAGTGGCGGGCAGCGGTGGTGAACGACGCGTGGAACGGGATGTGCTCGAACTCCTAACTACGTTAGAAGGAGCAACATCCGGACCAGGCAGTCGCGCCACGCTCGCGCCAGCACGTTGGTGTGAGTGCTGGCCTTGAGCGCCCTGGGATCCGCCGGCTCGATTTGGGTCCAGCGAGCGTATGGTACCGTGGGCGCCAAGACGCTGCTGGTCCCGTGCCTCCTAAGAGGGGCGCGGTGCATGTTCGGACGCCGTGGCGCCATGAGCTGGCTCGACGACGCTCGTCCCGCCGCCGGTGCCGTCCCCGCCACCCGTTTGCTCCAAGGGCGGCGGGTTCGACGCGGACGGACCGGCCACCTCCAGAGCCTTCTTCTTCGGCGGCATGTCGACGAGGATGAAGGAGATCTAGCTGGTGCAGATGCCGGATCAGGTTCGCACAACTTCGACACGCCCCCTACCTGGCGCGCCAAAGATGTCGGGGGGAATCGGCTTCCTCGAACACCTATGGGGACCGAGCCCCTTACTAGTTCGGCGGGGGGCGGAGGTTGCACAAAGAGCAGATCGAGGCGCTGCACACGAGGGATTTTTACCCAGCTTCGGGCCGCAAGGATGCGTAAAACCCTACTGCTGCTTGGTGGATTGTATTGTGTTCTTGCTCGGGAGCGCGCGGTGCAACAGTACACACGAGCTGCTGGCGAGGTCGAGCGTGACCATCCCCCCTCCTACGTGCGCATGGGGCCTCCTTTTATATGCTCAAGGGGTTACCCACAGGTGGCAGCGTTGGTGGGGGCAAAAATGGTAGAATGCTGTAGTGGGTACAGCTGCCTGCACAGTGGCTGTACAGTGCTATCATACCTAACTCTGACGGCGGGGGACAAGGGCATTAAATGCCCGTCCACGTCGCCCAGACGGTGCAGGGAAGTGGACCGTCAGGAGCGCCACCGTTTGCCACGATGGCTACTCTGTCAGCTTCGCTTCGCCACCGCATGCCCCTGGCTGCACAGCCTCCCGCCACGTGCGCCTGGGATGCCCCCAGAGCGACACGTTGGTGGGTGAGCTGGAGTGCAGGCACGAGGTGGTAACTTGCCGCGGCAAGCGCCTTGCCGCGGTGGATGTCTCGTCGTGTCCGGGAGCTTGTTGCTCACCGGGTCTTGCCGGGGCGCGGGGCGCGCCGTGGCAGGGTCCTTGTCGTGCCGTGGATGGCCTTCCCGGCAAGCTCCTCTTGCCGGGGCCTTGTGCTTCGAGCGGCAGTCCCGGCAAGCTCCTCTTGCCAGGGGCTCGCTCTCTTCGGGTGGCCTTCCCGGCAAGCTCCTCTTGCCGGGGCCTTGGCTCAAATACTTTGTTCTTGAATGGCCCAAGAGGGGACCATGGAGGGTCTTGGCGATCGCCTGGCAGGCCTTGCCGCTGGGTGCTACGACCGCCCGTGCACAAGTTCGGGGTACTAAGGTACCCCTATTTTAGTACACCGACAAGGATCTTCATACTGACAAGACAAATTATTTTTCTGGACTTAAAAATCTTAGTACTCAAAACATGCGACCAATACTGTTCGTACTGAACTACGATAACATCTATTTAGGAAAGATGGTAATATTTTTACTATTTGTCCTCAGTGCATCTTTTGCATACATTATTTTTTAAGCTAAACTTCATTGCTAAGTATGTTACTATATGATGTTCTTCAACAGGGACTCCCGATGAATGTTGTGCCTCATTCGATCGAGACTAAAGGTTGCATGAGAATTGTTAGCTTACGGCCAAGATATCCTACAATGCACTTTAGTGCATTCAGGATTTCTAATAGCGAGGAATGCTTAATAGTGAAAGACTGGAGAAAAATTGTGAACAATCGCAGAGAAGTACTAGGGGGCAGCAATCAGAAGCGCAGCCCACGATTAGGAGACAGGTTCATCTGCATGCTCCAACTTGATGAAGCAGGAGCGCTACACATGTTTTATGTTATTTTACCTGAGAGAGAGCAGCAGGAGTGATTAGCTAGCTAGAAATGTGTTTGAAGATGATGATGTGCTACACTATGACTATGATGATTAAATAACTACTGTTGGTGGTAATGACTATGATGATGATTAAATAGCTTGTGCTGGCGGATTAGATTCAAGTGGAGGCAACATGTGGTGCACATCGAAAGTACTACTAGTCCAAACTAGATCAAGTTTGGATTAGTAGTATACTTTTGACATGCACCACATGTTGCCTCCACTTGAACCTAATCCACCTTCATTTTACACACTGTTAAGGACATAATGATATAACAACCTCATAATTGGTATTGTACCAAAATTTGTATAACGGCGTACAAATACACTAAAAATAAAAAAATAATACTAGTAGCGACGGAGTGTAAAAACGCTACTACTAGCTATATTAGTAGTAGCGCGGGAGTGAACAAACGTTGCGACTATATGTCTTAGCATTAGCACGTGTCGCACACGCTACTGCTAAGGAATAGCTGTAGCGCCTTACTAGTAGCGCGGTGTCCCGCGCTACTAGTAGGCATTAAACCCGCGCTACTACAAGGGTTTTCCCTAGTAATGTGTGAGTAGTTTACCACAGACCTTTGGGTCCATAGTTATTAGCTAGAGGGCTTCTTCTCTCTCTTTGGATCTCAATACAAAGTTCTCCTCGATCTTCTTGGAGATCTATTCGATGTAATTCTTTTTGCGGTGTGTTTGCCGAGATCCAATGAATTGTGGGTTTATGATCAAGATTATCTATGAACAATATTTGATTCTTCTTTGAATTCTTTTATGCATGATTTAAATATCTTTGCAAGTCTCTTCAATTATCAGTTTGGTTTGGCCTACTAGATTGATCTTTCTTGCAATGGGAGAAGCGCTTAGCTTTGGGCACAATCTTGCAGTGTCCTTTCCCAGTGACAGCGAGGACAACAAGGCACGTATTGTATTGTTTCCATCGAGTATAAAAAGATGGGGTTTATATCATATTACTTGAGTTTATCCCTCTACATCATGTCATCTTGCCTAATGCGTTACTCTGTTCCTATGAACTTAATACTCTAGATGCATGCTGGATAGCGGTCGATGTGTGGAGTAATAGTAGTAGATGCAGAATCATTTCGGTCTACTTGTCACGAACGTGATGCCTATATACATGATCATGCCTAGATATTCTCATAACTATGCGCTTTTCTATCAATTGCTCGGCAGTAATTTGTTCACCCACCGTAATACTTGCTATCTTGAGAGAAGCCACTAGTGAAACCTATGGCCCCCAGGTCTATCTTCTATCATATTATTTTCCTATCAACTAGTTATTTCTGTTGCCGCTTATTTTGCAATCTTTACTTTTCAATCTATACAACAAAAATACCAAAAATATTTATCTTATTATCGCGTTGGTTGCAAGGTTCTTATTTGTTTGTACAGGTACGAGGGACTTGCGTGTAGTCTCCTACTGGATTGATACCTTGGTTCTCAAAAACGGAGGGAAATACTTACGCTGCTTTGCTGCATCACCCTTTCCTCTTAAAGGGAAAGCCAACGCATGCTCAAGAGGTAGCACCAACCGCGTCGCGGCGTCGGCGCGCGAGGCATTGATGGTGGTCTCGGCGGTGAGGTGCTCCTCCAAGATCTGGGGGTCGGCACGAATGGCATCCATCGCGACCTCATCCGCGCGTGCGGCCGCGATTTGCTTCTCCACTCACAAATGCTCCTTGAGATCCCGGCTATACTGCATGCACCATGGCTTAGGGCGGCGCTTATTTGGTGGAGGTGCCGGTGATTTGGGTGGAAGGTGTCGCGCTCGTGCTGGCGGTTGGGGCATGTGGGATGTGGAAGGAGGAGGATGATGGGGGTCAGGTGTGGATTACCTGCCTAGATATACGAGGCCGAGCAGCGTGAAGGAGGGTCGCCGGCGAGGAGGTGGCGCTGCAAGCAAGGAGTGAAGGTTTAAACTTGGAAAGGAAGGAGGAAACAGGGGAAATGTGGCATTTGGTAAGGGGGGGGGGGTCAGGGAGGTAGATATTTCCATGGAAGCCGAAAATTTGGAATCGCTTCAACGAAAAAACTGGCGCGTAAAGTGTCATCAGACACGGTCTCTTATTCAGAGCTGGTTGTGGACTGTAGCCATCACACCTTCTCGTGTTAGCCGTATGCGTACTATACTCCGACGGTGCTCCAAGATATTTTGTGTTGCATCTCACACGGTTGGTTATAATAAACTGTGTGGGATCTACTTGATTTTTCTTCTTGATTTGAATTACATAATGGGGTCACAGCGGCAATGGACGGTGTTTGAATTGCTAGGCCTTTTATCTGCAGTGAACAAGCAACTATATGTGTGTCATAAAAGAATTGGAATTATTCAGGATTTGTTTGTACATTTTATACATTAAATTGGTTTTCTAGCCATTTCAAGTGCACACTTCAAAATTAAACTACATGCACATGCTCCGGTGCATGTAAAATCATATATGTGTCCATGGGTTTATGCTTATGTCCCATGCAAGAAATGGGGATGAATTTCGAACACCACGACACCGTGGCTCTCCGGCAAACGTCGACGTACTTGCTTTTGTAATTCTAGTAAATCCAAAAATCGTATGAAATTCATGAAACTTGCACTACAAAAAAAGACACATCCATGACATTTTGGGCCGAATGAATTTTTTTCTGTCATACATATGACACTTCTATGGCGATAATTGTGACAAAACCCGGTATCATCATAGATGTGGTGGGCTCCTACTTCTATGACAAAAAATCATGACAGAAAATGGGCTTTTCATCCTGGGCGAGCCGGAGACGCAGCTGGATGACATTCTTTGGTCCATCCATGATGGAAAAAACCGTGGTAGAAGCGAGGGGGAGGAAAATTTTGGGGAGTTCCCGGTTACGGTGGGAGGTTGGGGGCCGAGCGATGCGCGTTTCTCTCGTACACGTACGCTCGTCTGTGCGAGGCGTTGGCTCTAACTGAACCCGAGCGAGGCGTTGGGCTCAAACTGAACCTGAGCGATTGCACTGCAGGCTACGCGTTACTGAACCCGAGCGATCGATCGATGGCTGTTAAATGAACCCGATCGAGCGATTCCTTCGCTACTGCTGCTAACTGAAGCCGATCGATGGGATGAACAGTGAGCATTGCGGGGGGGTTTGGATGAACAGTGAGTGGTGGCGTTGCCACTGGATGAACATGACCCCGTGGTGTGGTGGAGGGCTGGATGAACAGTAGACGGTGGAGGGGTGCCCGTGGAGGGGTGGTTGAACAGGACCCCGTGGTGTGGAGGGCTGGATTAATAGTAGATGGTGGAGGGGTGCCCGTGGAGGGGTGGTTGAACAGGACCCCATGGTGTGGAGGGCTGGATGAATAGTAGACGGTGGAGTAGCGCACGGTGGAGGCTAGATGAACAGGAGCCCGTGGAGGCTGGAGGAGGTCGACGGTGGAGATGAACAGTATCCCGTGGAGTCCCGTTTTGCGGTACGCCACACCCCTCCCGATCAACAGGACCCCCGTTTCGACCGTAGGAGGTCCGTTTCGTCCGTTTTGCGGTACGCCACACCCCTCCCGATGAACATGACCCCCTTTTCGACCGTAGCGCTCCAACACAAGTCCGTTTCCTCCATTTTGCGTTACGCCACACCCCTCCCGATCAACAGGACCCCCGTTTCGACTGTAGGAGGTCCGTTTCCTCCGTTTTGCGGTACGCCAGACCCCTCCCGATGAACAGGATCCCGTTTTGAACGTGGCCTGTCGAACACAAGGCCGTTTCCTCCGTTCTGCGGTACGCCAGGCCTCGTTTCGATCGCCTGTTCCGTCCAAGCCCTCCCGATGAATACGACCACGCATTTCGTTCCGACCCAGCCGGTTGGCTCCCACGGGTTCCATTGCCTCCCAATGAACACGACGCATTCCGTTGCCTCCCCATGAACACGACGCACTCTGTTGCCTCCCCATGAACACGACGACGACGTTGTTTCTCCGTTCCGACCCAGCCATGTCAACGAGCCCTCGCCGTACGTATGCGCGAGTAGGCGTTCGAGACCCCGCCCGTATGTACACATACATGGCCGTATTTTCTTTCTTGCACCCTGGCCGCTCTACGTACGTGTACATGCTACGTGCACGCCTCTACTACGACATGTGCGCGCCTCTACATCGACCAGTATGTACGTACACGTTCGCGACCAGAATGACAACGCTACGTACGCTTCGACCAGGTGGGTCCTGGCTGTCAGGCACTTCCTGGCCTACGAAGATGTAGCTAGTGGGTCCCAGCAATCAGGGGGGCGAATCGTTTTGTTTTTTTGCCCGGACGCACTTCCTTGCGTGCGAAGGTGTAGCTGGTGGGTCCCAGCAGTCAGGGGGGGAACGTTTTTTTCACGAAATACGATGGCCCGTCCAGTGGGTCCCCGTTGTCAGGTGGAGGAATAATTATTTTGCACGTAATAAGGAGGCACTTCCTTGCTGCGGTCGTGGACCCAGCTGTTAGCCTCTCCACGTACAGTCCATGTCCGATGGAAGCCGTTCCTTGACCACGTCGACCACGCCGCCCCGAGAGCACCAGGGCGGTGGACGACGGCGAGGCCTAGGAAGGGAACGACGCAGAGCTGGGGAAGACGCGGCAGTGGATGCCCACGCGTAGAGGAGTACGAGGGTTCACTGGTTCGCTGTGGTGTGAGGCTGTCGTCACCCCAGGATAACAGGGGGTGTGGGTGAGTAGAGGGATGGCCTGGCCAGCGGTGGGAGTAGTAGGGGGTGGTGAGGCCTCCGCCGCATCGCAGCTGGCCACGGGAGGCAGGAGCACGAGGCTCGACCGGCACTGGTTTGGGCGGCTGGAGCAAGAATACCAGAGGTTGAAGCACTACGGCCGTTGGATGGACATCATATAGTCACTGGAGCTAGAATCGTACATATTGACTAAGTTGACAAAGCCCTCCGTCCCGTCAACTTAGTAGGCCCACAAGTCAGCCTGCCACTATACTGGGTCCCAGCTAACAGGGGGAGTATTCATTTTTTTGTGCGTAATAAGGAGGCACTTCCTTGCGTGCGAAGATATAGCTGGTGGGTCCGAGCTGTCAGCGGCGGTAACGTTTTTTCGCGAAATACAGAGGCCCTTTCGGTGGGTCCCTGATGTCAGGTGGAGGAATCATTATTTTGCGTGTAATAAGGACGCATTTCCTTGCGTGCGGCCGTGGACCCAGCTGTCGGCCTCTCCACGTACAGTCCACTTCGAAAATAATATGATATAAGATAGACCCAGGGGCCATAGGTTTCACTAGCGGCTTCTCTCAAGATAGCAAGTATTACGGTGGGTGAACAAGTTCCTGCCGAGCAATTGATAGAAAAGCGCATAGTTATGAGAATATCTAGGCATTATCATGTATATAGGCATCACATCCGTGACAAGTAGACCAAAACGATTCTGCATCTACTACTATTACTCCACCCATCGACCGCTATCCATCATGCATCTGGAATATTAAGTTCATAAGAACAGAGTAACGCATTAGGAAAGTTGACATGATGTAGAGGGATAAACTCAAGAAATATGATATAAACCCCATCTTTTTATCCTCGATGGCAACAATAAAATACGTGCCTTGCTGCCCCTGCTGTCACTGGGAAAGGACACCGCAAGATTGAACCCAAAGCTAAGCACTTCTCCCATTGCAAGAAAGATCAATCTAGTAGGCCAAACCAAACTGATAATTCGAAGAGACTTGCAAAGATATTTAAATCATGCATAAAAGAATTCAGAGAAGAATCAAATATTGTTCATAGATAATCTTGATCATAAACCCACAATTCGTCGGATCTCGGCAAACACACCGCAAAAAGAATTACATTGAATAGATCTCCAAGAAGATCAAGGAGAACTTTGTATTGAGATCCAAAGAGAGAGAAGAAGCCATCTAGCTAATAACTATGGACCCGAAGGTCTGTGGTAAACTACTCACACATCATCGGAGAGGCTATGGTGTTGATGTAGAAGCCCTCCGTGATCGATTGCCCCTCCGACGGAGCGCCAGAAAAGGCCCCAAGATGGGATCTCACGGGTACAAAAGGTTACGGCGGTAGAAATAGGGTTTTATGGTGCTATCGGATGTTTTTCAGGGTATATGAGTATATATAGGCGAAAGAAGTAAGTTGGTGGAACTACGAGGGGCCCACGAGGCTGGGGGGCGCGCCCTCCTACCTCGTGGCCACCTCGTTGCTTCCTTGACGTCCACTCCAAGTCTCCTGGATTGTATTTGTTCCAAAAATGATGCTCTCGAAGGTTTCATTCCGTTTGGATTTCGTTTGATATCCCTTTTCTGCGAAACACTGAAATAGGCAAAAAAAATAGCAATTTGCACTAGGCCTCCGGTTAATAGGTTAGTCCCAAAATAATATAAAAGTGCATAATAAAGCCCATTAAACATCCAAAATAGATAATATAATAGCATGGAACAATAAAAAATTATAGATACGTTGGAGACGTATCAGTTGGCTGCTTTAAATGACAGTTCGTGGCGTTTTCTCGAGGCCATCGTCGGTGCCTTCGATGAAGACTATGAGGTGTTTTTTCAGCGTGCACGTGCTTACCTCATCTCGAGAGCCAACGGTTGGTGCCCGAAGCGGCTCCGGCAACTCACCACTATGACGAGGGCACCCACAACGCGGAGGCCTTGCCCTCTTCCATGTCAAAGGAGCCAATCGTCATCGATATCTTGACAATAAGGAGTAGCTTGTCTTATTAGCTCACTATAAGGACCCATGTTCAGTTTGCTTGCTACTGTTTGGTTCAATTCTGCAAATGTGATGTTCTATTCTTCAGGGTGTAATTTTCCAAGTTGTCAAGCATGCTTGGTTTGGTTAACTGTGTGATCTTCTATTAGGAGTATGATATATTGTGCAATGTGCTGCTCAGTTAACGTTGGTTCATTTGTTGTGGTGTTTAGTTAACTGCTTGGTTAAATTCTGCAATGCGATGTTCAATTATTGTGGATGTATTCTATTATTGTATACCATGTGAGAAATAAATCGAATTTGGTTGTACTAAATACATGAGAAACAAATACAATTGCTATATTTCCAAGTTGTTAAACATGCTTAGTTTGGTTAATCGTCTGATCTTCTATTAGGGGTATCTTATATTGTGCAATGTGGTGCTCAGTTAACGTTCGGTTCATTTGTTATGGTGTTTAGTTAACTGCTTGGTTCAATTCTGCAATGTGATGTTCAATTGTTGTGGCTGCATTCTGTTATTGTATACCATGTGAGAAATAAATCAAATTTGGCTGCACTTAATACATGATAAATATATACAAGTGCTATATTTTCTAGTTCTTAATCATGCTTGGTTTGGATAAATGGGTATTCCATGTGGCTTGAATTAATCTGATGAATCTACAATGTGCTTATTTTTCATCAACATATTTTACTGATAGCATGTGAACCCTTAGTTAACCTGATGACTAACTACCTTATATGTGTTGCACGGAAACAATGGGAAGCACTGAGGTTTACAAGATGGTACTAACTATTATACCTTGTCTTTTTTATTCCTTTGCCCCATTTCCAATATAGAGAAGATATTTATGCACATCCTTGTTTTCAGGCCTTTCCAAAGCAGTTCACTGATGATTACCTCTCAAACCACCTCTATGGCTAGGAGGCGAGGAAAGATTTCATACCACACCCACGGTTCAATATTGAAGTGCTCCTAAAGAGGACGAAAGATGGACGGTCAATCATCCACAGGCACTGGCCTAAAGTTGCAAAGACATCCAACATGAATGAAGGCTCAGTATTCACCTTCCGCTTCAGCAGTTTTCCGGATGAGATGCATCCGTCTGTGTACCATCTATGGTGCTAATTTTGAAAGGTTCTAGATGTTGCATGTGAAACTTGGTGCTGGTGCAATTGTGTAATGGGGTAGCTGAGTGATGAAGCTATATCATGTTGTACTCGGTTGTATTTCAGTTATGAAATCCTGCTTCCTTAATATGGAAATGAAATATATTATGTGCTTAATATGAATGTCAATTAGATTAATAAATGGATTATTAATAATAGGGCAATTAGCCTTCTAATTGGGTTTTTCTATTGCAGACAGTTATTGAGAAAACAACGTGGGCGATGACCTCAGGTAACACACACAGTTTCTAGGAATAAACAGTGTTGGATCAATGAATAACCACACATGGCATTCTCTTGAAAACTGTTTGCGTTATGCCATGTTGCGCAAACGTTTTCCTTGGAGTGACTGTGTGGGATGTATATACGAACGAAAATGTTTAGCAGGGACTGACTGCGTGGGATGTACTTACGGTCAGAAACGATTTCACCTGTATAATTGTATTTTTTAGCACTACTGTACGTATAACTGTATTTGGTCGCTCTCCAGTCGCACACGACCTCATTTTGCCAAGCGTGTGTGCCAGGAGGGCATATCCCCGACGGTTTCTGGGTCGTGTGGGAAGGACCCCCCCTATCGCAGCCACTCACTCGGTGACCGTCCTAAACATCGTCGCGGAAAGGGGTTAAAACCCGTTTGTATAGCACCTCGTTGTACCAGTGTCTCTGATGTTACCAAATACTATGGTAAAGCAAATCAATATCTATCTAAAACAATGCTTCTGCAAGAAATATGGGACATAAGAAACTGGCTTTGCTCTGATCTCTTGGGAGAAAGTGTGTAAACCTAAGACACATGGGGGTCTTGGTGTACTAGACATCTCCACTCACAATCAAGCACTGCTATTGAAATATCTTCATAAGTTCTTGAATAAGGAGGACACCCCATGGGTTAACATAATTTGGGAGACATATTATCAGGAATATTTGGCTGGAGATGGTATGGTGGTATTTTCTAGTGGAGAACTGTATTGAAACTTCTTCCCATATACAAAGTTCATGCAAGATGCAAGGCAAACAAGGGAGATACCACTCTTTCCTAGACTGATAATTGGACAGGGAAACCACTCAACCAAAGATTTCCCAAACTACACTCTTTTGCCATTGACAAAGACATTACACTGTTCAACTTGCAAGAACAATCTGAAATCAGTCACCTATGCCATAGACCACTTTCTTATCATGCCTATATACAGTTCAATATGGTACAAGATATGATCGGCAGCAGAGTTGCAATTGAGGATAAGGGTCAATGGGTATATTCATGGACCTCTTCATAGTACTCTTCCATGAAAATGCATAAGCTGCTCATGGGTATTAGCATATCTCACATAATCTTCAAAGATCTTTGGAGCACCTCATGCAGATTGAGACACAAGATCTTCTGCTAGCTATTACTACAGGATAGACTCAACACCAGGAACCTACTTCAGAGGAAGAGTATGTTCTTACAAGACTATAATTGTGCCCTATGTTCCAAGGGTACTGAGGAAACTATGGTCCACCTTTTTTGGAACTACCCATTTTCCCTCCTGTGGTGAGAGCACCTCACTCCTAGTAAACACAGAGGCATTTCAGCTTATGATGAGATTCTTCTGACGACATGCCTGTGAAAGGAAATTGCACTGGACATTGTTACAGTGGGATGCTGAAGTATATGGTCAGTAAGGAATGACAATTTTTTTTAGATCAGCAGCACCTCATCTGGGCACTTGGAAACACTATCTAAAAGGACTTTGGGCAGTACAACTCAGCGCAAAGCAGAGAAAGGCAGAGAAGCTCATTACTTGGATAGAACAGAACCTGTTTCAATACGAGTTTGTTCCCTAAAACTTGAGTGGACTAGTTATTGTACTCTCTTTACTTTTGTACATAGTATTTATTAATGAAAATATCATAGAACAATTTTCTACGGTCACGGCTCAAAATAATAATTCCAGGGCATGTTTTGTCCAGCTAATGGTTGGATTGTCCGGACACTCCAGCCGGACTGTTCGACGTGGCGCTTTTCTTGTGTTTGTTAGGCTGACTTAACCCAACACATCTCCAAAGCTGACCCTCGAACCTCCCGCATGCGTCCGTACCGCGTTGTCTGGATAGCGGAAGCCATCCAACGCTGGCCTGTATCGGTCAGGGGAGCGGGCTAGACGTGTTTTCTCCCACAAACCGGAGACAAACGTGGGGAGGTTTGCGCAGTCCGGACCGCTATCATGCCTGCTTCTTACTGCCCTGGCCCACCCAAAACCCCTCCCCCTCTCGCGCATGCTTCCCGCCCGTCGTCCAGTTGCCCGCATTCATGCTGTTGTAGAGCACGCCGCTCCACATTGAAGGCGGCTCAGGGCAGACGTGACCTCTCACTATCTTCGCCATTGAAGCGATGCGTCGGCCGAGGGCGTGACCCGCTGCACACCCGGCTGAACACGCCTCCTCGCCGCATTCAAAAACCTCCATTAAACCCATGTGGAAGCTGAGAAACCTACTTCGGCCACACGTCCGTTCACGAGCGGGCCGACATTAAACGCAACGTCGGGCAAGATCCTCCCGCCCGCCCTTTATTTAAACGAGGCCAAACGCCGGGCAAGATTCACACCACTCCGTCGCTCCCCATCTCCTCCTTCACCATTTTCTCCACTCTTTTGATGGCACCCGACAAGCTGGAAGAGCAGTTCTCCGGCATAAAAGCCAGCTGGGTGGCTCGCCGAGCCCGCCGGATACGAGCGAGGCAGCTTGATACTCCACCTGCCTCGCCTAGCCCGATGGAACCAATTGCCACCAAAGCTGGCGTGTGGTTCAGCAACTCGCCGCTTGAAGCCAGCTCGCGGAGGAGTGGCAAGTTGCTCCATCCCGACACGATTGGGAGCATGGCGGCACGGACATCGTCACCTCAGTGCCTACGACTGCGCCATCCACCGTCGACGCCCGTGTAGCCGCACCATGCACGCAGGGAAAGTAGCTGGTTGCGTGGATGTCAACGAGGTGGCGGCCCACACGTCCCTGTCTGCCGCCATCATCGAGGACAAGTAGAGCATTGGAGGCCACCCCCGCTTGTATCCCATGGAGGCCACCGCTGGCGCGTCATTGGCTTGTACAAGCGGTGACCTATCCGGTCTTTATCTCAGACCATCCTGGGCACAGCCGTCTGGGCTCCACGGAAGTACCTTCCCCTCGGGCTGAAGCACCCTATTTCCCACTCCGATGAGCGGCGTAGCCAGACGTAGGGATGATACGGGGGAAGAATATGCCTCCGGGGCTGCCAGCAGTCCGGTTAGTGGCTGCCGGACATGGGGAAGACAAAGGAATCCGTCACGGCCGGTCATAGACTAGCACTACTAGGGAAAACCTTATACACAGAATCTTAGCAGCAGCGCGACACAAAAATAAAAACACGCTACTGATGCAAATTTAGCAGTAGAGCGTGAGGGCTAAACGGCGCTGCTACAAAAATTGACCGACAGTAATCAACAACCTAAGTTTAGCAGCAACGCGCGGTGTCACGATGCGCGCTACTGCTAATACAATAGTAGTAGCGCGCTTTTTACTCACGTCGCTACAGCTAATTTTGAAATTGTCCACACGGTTGGCCCCGTTTAGCAGTGGCGCGTGTGAGAAAAGCGCACTACTGCTACGCTCTTATCAGTAGCGTGTTTTTCCTCCCGCACTACTGCTAAGACGCAGCATCCCACCACCTTTTTCCACCCGTCCTCCCTGATATGTCTCCAACGTATCTATAATTTTTTATTGTTCCATGCTATTATATATTCTGTTTTGGATGTTTAATGGGCTTTATTATACACTTTTATATTATTTTTGGGACTAACCTACTAACCCAAGGCCCTATGCAAATTGCTGGTTTTTTTGCCTATTTCAGTGTTTCGCAGAAAAGGAATATCAAACGGGATGAAACCTTCAGGAACGTGATTTTTGGAACAAACGTTATCCAGAGGACTTGGAGTGGACGTCAAGAAACAACCTAGGAGGCCACGAGGCAGGGAGGCGCGCCTGCCCCCTGGGCGCGCCCCCACCCTCGTGGGCCCCTCGTGGCTCCACTGACCTACTTCTTCCTCCTATATGTACCTACGTACCCCGAAACCATCCAGGAGCACCACGAAAACCAATTTCCACCGCTGCAACCTTCTGTATCCGTGAGATCCCATCTTTGGGCCTTTTCTGGCGCTCCGCCGGAGGGGGCATCAATCACTGAGGGCTTCTACATGAACACCATAGCCTCTCTGATGATGTGTGAGTAGTTTACCACAGACCTTCGGGTCCATAGTTATTAGCAAGATGGTTTCTTCTCTCTCTTTGGATCTCAATACAAAGTTCTCCTCGATCTTCTTGGAGAACTATTCGATGTAACTCTTTTTACGATGTGTTTGTCAAGATCCGATGAATTGTGGGTTTATGATCAAGATTATCTATGAACAATATTTGAATCTTCTCTGAATTCTTTTATGTATGATTGGTTATCTTTGCAAGTCTCTTCGAATTATCAGTTTGGTTTGGCCTACTAGATTGATCTTTCTTGCAATGGGAGAAGTGCTTAGCTTTGGGTTTAATCTTGCGTTGCTCGATCCCAGTGACAGAAAGGGAAACGACACGTATTGTATTGTTGCCATCGAGGATAAAAAGATGGGGTTTATATCATATTGCTTGAGTTTATTGCTACCTCTTCAGCACTGTGTTGGTTTTCCCTTGATGAGGAAAGGGTGATGCAATAAAGCAGTGTAAGTATTTCCATCAGTTTTTGACAACCAAGGTATCAATCCAGTAGGAGACCACGCACGAGTCCCTCGCACCTACACAAACAAATAAAATCCTCGGAACCAACACGATAAAGGGGTTGTCAATCCCTTCACGGTCACTTACGAAAGTGAGATCTGATAGATTTGATAAGATAATATTTTTGGTATTTTTATGATAAAGATGCAAAGTAAAATAAAAGGCAATAAAAATAGCTAAGTGTTGGAAGATTAATATGATGGAAAATAGACTCGGGGGCCATAGGTTTCACTAGTGGCTTCTCTCGAGAGCATAAGTATTATGGTGGGTGAACAAATTACAGTTGACCAATTGATAGAACTGAGCATAGTTACGAGAATATCTAGGTATGATCATGTATATAGGCATCACGTCCAAGACAAGTAGACCGACTCATGCCTACATCTACTACTATTACTCCACACATCGACCGCTATCCAGCATGCATCTAGAGTATTAAGTTCATAAGAACAGAGTAACGCTTTAAGTAAGATGACATGATGTAGAGGGATAAAATCATGCAATATGATATAAACCCCATTGTCGGGGGTTGGGTGCGACGTATGCCAAAGGATGGCTTATCATGGTGGGAGCGAGTAGAACGTCGTCGGTGCCTGGAAGCGGATGAGGCGTAGACACGAACGCCGGCGTACTTTACCCAGGTTCGGGGCTCTCCTAGGAGATAACACCCCTAGTCCTGCACTGCGGGGTCTCCACATGATCACTAAGGCAAAGTGAGTACAAGGTTGCTCCTTGAGCTGTATGCTGGAGGTAGGAGAGGGCAAGGCTAGCTCTCTCCTTCCTATATGATCTGGTCTAGTGCTAATGGATTCGAACCCTTTGAATGGGTGCCCTGGGGGGGGGGGTTTATATAGGCCTACCCCCCAGGGGTACAATGGTAATCCGGCTGGGTGAAGGGCCCAGCCGTCAGTCTCTTCGGTCGCCGTCTTCTACGCCAACCGCTGGGGCCCGCCTACTGGTGGGCCCCGCCGACTGGTCCGATACGGAGCCGACATGCCGCGTCCGCCGCTGGCGGGTCTTGCCGGCTGTTGATGATTATAGCCGTGCCTCCGATGACGCAGGCTTGGTCATGGGGTCGTGGCTACAGGTCCGCCACCTGGCGGGCGATTACTATAGCCTCTCCCTGTCTCGTCTGGTTAATGGCGCGTGGGACTCGTGAGAGGGGCTGGCCGACTCCCAATGGGTCCGACTGGTGGCGCTCTTGCCGTCTTCTGGACTCCCGCTGACTGGTGGGACCCGTCGTCCCTAGGTCGTACAGATAGGTCGTCGTGGGCACAGGTCTCTGCCCACTGGTGCTGATGTCAGGGCCGGCGTGGCAACAGTGCCATGCCGGATGAAGATCTCCGCGGGTACGGCGCACTGTGGCCACGCCAGCCTCCGGAAAGGGGAGGGACTGGGCTTCATTGTAGCCACTCCCTGTCCCGTCCCCCTTGTTGAGGGCATGGGTATCTGTTGGTGTCGTGGGCCGACTCCCGGTGGCCGGCTTCTCTGGAAGCCGCCAGAACGGAGTCGGCTTGTCTTGAACTCGCCTTCTGGACTCGGCCGTCTTCGGGTAGTCGGCTGTTCCTTCAGCCAGCCTTCAGAAGGCGGCCTTTCATCTTGGCGTCTTGAGGGGCGCAGTCAGCCCCGATGTCTTGAAAGGTTCTGGGCCCAGGGTTAGCCTACCCATGGCCATTACTCCGACAGTAGTCCCTGAAGCTGGTGAGGCGTCGCGGATGATTAGTCGAGGAGCCTCAACAGTTTCTCTCTCCGGGTGCTTGAGGTGAGAACCTCGTTTGAGTTCTGCCGGGCCGACTGGAAGGAGTCGGACTCGCCCAAATCTACTTACCCAATTTTCTGAACGCCCCAGCGGGATCCAGATGGCGTGCTAGCTAAGCTTTCAGGCCGCTGCCCGGTTCGGGCCTGTCACGTGGCAACGCGCGGTCGGGCCAGTCTTCTCACCCACGCGCGTGACGGGACAGGCCTACAGGTAGGGCCCGCCACTACCGCGCCTCTACGCACGAGCGGATCCGCTGCGACCGTGGCGGACGGTTTGGGTTCCCGCGGAGTTACTGCGCGCAGTAATAACTCTGTGCGATAAACGCGGGGGTCGTGGGCGCAGTAAATCCCATGACCTCCCCCTCGGCTTTGCAGCCCCTGAGTCTATAAGTAGGGGGAGGAGGGGGGAGCAGCAGAGCACGCGCGCCCCTCCTCCACGCTACTCCTCTTGCTTCTTCTTCCTCGCACCGCCGCGCCCCAAGCTTCGCCGAGCGCTGCGGTGACTCGCTCGCGATGAGCTCTTCTTCCGCCGCCGCACCCCCCTCGGTGCACTCCGGCACCTGGGATGGCTCAGAGGTCCACGACGATCACATCGAGTTCCCCCGAAAGACGCGTCGTCTCCCCGGCAAGGACTATGTGAGGGTCCGCCTTGCGCCAAGGGGGGAAATATCGCCGGTGCCACAGGAGGGTGAGCGGGTCATCGTCCTCTCGCACTGCCTGCATGGCCTAGGCTTGCCGGCGAGCGGCTTCTTCCGCTCCTTCCTTGAGTTCTACGGCCTCCAGCCGCACCACCTCATGCCCAACACGGTGGTGCTGCTGTCCGCCTTCGTCTCCTTGTGTGAAGGCTTCCTTGGCGTCCTCCCCACCATCGAGCTATGGGTGGAATTCTTCTTCTCCAAGCTCGGCACCCAGGCCGCAGGCGTGCCGGCTCAGTGTGGCGCGTTCATCGCCGTGCGGAGGTTGGGGCCGACAACCCTTTCCCCTCCATCGAGCTGATAAAGTCGGTGAAGATGTGGCAGCGATCGTACTTCTACGTGAAGAGCATCTTCACGGAGGGCGATTGGGTCAATCTGCCGGCTTACGTAGCCGGCTCGCCGGCTGGGAGGCTGCCCAACTGGTCGTACCGGGCCAGAACGCTGACGCCCGCTGGAGCCAGTGTCGTCTCGCGACTCTGAGTGCTGATGCAGTCGGAGGGTCTGACTGGCCCGGATCTGCTGGCCGCCTTCGTGGCGCGCCGAGTTCTCCCGCTCCAAGGTCGCCCCCACATGATTTGTCAGATGAGCGGGCACCGGGACCCGAGTCAGATGTGCACCAAGGAGATGCCTCACGAGGAGGTGGCCTATATGGTGAACTACCTCTCGGACAACAAGCTCTTGGAAGATTGGCAGTTAGGCATGGAGCCGTACTCACGAGCCAACCCTCCGCCCGTGGTGAGTTGTTTCTTTTTCTCTTTTCTTTAGTTTTCTTGACTTCTTTGTTGCCGAGTTCGTCTTTTCTGATTTGACCAGTCGGCTTTGGTCAGAATCCCCTCCTCCATCCCGCAGCCGGCACCATGGGGCCGGCCCGCGAATTCCTCACCGACCGGGCAGAGAGCAACGTCGACGACCCCAATCTGGGGGCGGCAGCCTTAGAGGACGACACCGAGGGAGGAGGCGGCGGAGTGGGCGGCCCGAGGCTCGGGGCTAGTCTCGAGGACTAGTCCGATGGTGACGTGGAGGAGATCATCCCGCGCCACCAGCCGGGAGCCGGCCAGCCCGGCGCGAGCTCTTCTGCCGCGCCAGGCGCCCAAGGCGGCGCGAAGAAACGCAGGGCCGCGCCGAGTTTGTTCGGCAGCCGACCGAAGAAACCCAAGGGCACGGTCGCGGCGATCAAGCGGGACGAGGCGGCCGCGAGGGCCAACCGCTTCCGCAAGGAGGTGAAGAAGTCGCCGCTGGTTTCCGCGTGAGTGCTCCTTCCTTTCGCTTTATTTTCTCTCTGTAGACCTGTATGAATCTTTACTTGTTTTACCTTGGTCTAGGGATCCCCTCTCTCTTGAGAGGGTTGCTGCCGCCTCCTTCATGGGGTCGGCGGAGACTTCCGCCACCACTCGGCGGATTGACCCCGCCGTAGACCTCCGGGAGTCGACAGAGCGGAACGCGCAAGAGAAGCGCGCAGAGCAAGAGGCCGCTCCCCTGGAGAAGGCGGAGGCGGCAAAGGTGGAGGCTGCCGCCAAGAAGAAGCTGGCGGAGGCCGAGGCCACTGTTGCGGCGGGGAAGCAGGCTGAAGAAGCCATGCACCACCAATCGGTGATTTTCGTCACTCCCCTGAACTCCGCGCCGCCGCCTCCGGAGCTCACAGGGCAGACTGGGGAAGCCGGCGGCGAGGGCCCGATCATGGAAAGGGACGGTGGCGATTCCTCCATGCCTGACGTGATTGTGCCGCAACCGCCGCCGTCTGGAAGCGCGCAAGGCTAGCAGCCAGCGAATCCACCGATGCCGCCGACTGAGGACGAGGTGGCGGCGGGCCTGATTCTCCAAGTCGGCACGCCAACGCGCCGCCGCCTTGCGAAGGCGGCCTCGGCGCCGCGCCCTTTGGAAACCGGCACCGCGAGCTCCACGATCCCAGACGCCGAGGCGACGAGTGCCGCGCCCACTAGGTGGGTGCGGGGAGGCGGGACGGGCCCGTTGAACCAGGCGCTTCTGTTCGTCCAGGCCAAGATCCGAACCGAAGGCGACACCATCTAGAACTGTACCAAGGCGCATCTGGCGTCGCGAGCGGCCATCCGGGTACGCTTCCTCTTTCTTCGTTTTTGTTTCCTATTTTTCTCTGTGGGGGTGCGCCAGCGCACCCACTGGGTGTAGTCCCCGAGTTTCGGTCCGGCTGCTGAGCAGGCGGCTCAGAACTCTATTTGGCGAGTTCCAAGTACTAACATTTGTCTGACTTTTTTGTCACAGGACTACCATAATCTTTGCGTGACCGCCTTAAATCGCAACGTCGAAGAGCTGACCAAGCGGACTGCCGACTTGTCGGACAACCGGAGTGGGTCCTCTTCCTTCTCCGCAGGGGCGCGCTGGCACACCCGCGGGCTGTAGTCCCCGAGATTCGGGCCGACTGCTAAGCAGTCAGGCCGGATCTCCCCGATGACCTTCTTCTTGTTGACGACTAACATCTTTTTTCTTCTTGTTCTTCAGAGGCCAACGCCACTCTGCAGCAGCAGCTAGGCGAGGCTAACACCCCACTGCGTGTCAAGGGGGAGGAGTGCAACAAGCTGGCCGCAGAGCGCGATCTGTTGGTCACGCAACTGGTGGAGCAGAAGGAGCTGCTCGAGAAGGCCAGAACGAGGCGGAGGACAAGGAGACCTCCCTCCTTGCCGAATTCGCATCTGAGCGCTCCTCCTGGACCGACAAGGAGGTGTTGGTGACCTCCGGCTTCCATGAGATCAAGGATCTCGTCGACGGTGAGCTTCCTCCTTTTTCCTCTTTGAGTTGCCGGCCGCTGGTCGAGCCGACTTTTAATTTTTTGGCTTGTCCTTCGTTCTTCTGTCTTGGCAGACTTCTTCCCAGTCACTCGCAGGCTGCCAACCAAGCCATCGAGGCTGATCGCGAAGGGCGAAGGGCGGATGGCGCACAGATCGCTGCCAACGCCCCCCGAACTCTCGACGAGCAGATCCTGAGCATCGAGGCTCGCCTTCGGCTGGCCCACCGGATGCTGCGCCGGCTTCAGCGTGTCGGCGCCCAGGCGATCGCTGCCCTGTGGCCAGACATGCAGGCTCCGCGGACTCCCGGTAGGACTGCGGACTGGCTGGAGGTCGCGGCTGGCCGTCTTGAGGCCTGGAAGGGCTCCTCGGCCCGGGCTGGAGCGAGCCGGGCCTTGGAGTTCATCAAGGCGTGGTATCCTGTGCTAGATCTAGACCGGCTAGCCACATTCCGGCTAGAGGCCCAGGCGGAGCTGGCGGTCGTGGAAGACACCCTCGTCAAGCGCGCGGCGCCGATCGCCGAGTACACCGACACCAACATCTTTGTCCCCGAGCGGGCTGAAGACGGCGAGGAGGCGCTGCCGGAGTGGTTCGGGATGAACCCAGACTACAGCAAGGACTCGGTGGAGGTGATCAGCTCCAGCGTTGAGGAAGGCAAGGCGGAGGAGGGTGGCGAAGAGGAGGCACCAGAAGACGGAGCGGACGGCCAGCCTCAGCTTGACCGCGCCTCCAGCAACTTGCCGCGCCCGACCGAGTCGGCTGCCGCCGGAGGTGATCAAGCCGAGACCGACTAGCCGGCCGCCCCAACAACTGGCACCGCCGACTCCTCCGATCCTCCATACCCGTCTGCCACTTCCTAGGCTGCCACTTTATCTTTTGTTTTATCTGCCTAATAGTCTTAAAGAAGTTGTTGATTCGCACAATTCCACCCGCGGGGTGTATTTTGAACTTCTGTTCAAGGATTCGGCCAAGGGCCTCTGCTATGTAAATATTTATCCGAGTTCTATCTCTTCTTGCTTATTGCTCCTTTGGCTTTTTCCTTTGCTGCTTTCCCTTAGTTGCCGTCTTGCCAGCCGGACAGCCGCTCTGCGAACTGCTGCTGGATCAAGTACTTGGCTACTTTGGGAAGGCAAGTACTTAGTCGTTTAGAGTTTTCTAGCAAGTTGGATAGAAATGGCAAGCCGGCTGCTCAAGAGTCGGTTGTAAAAAGGCTGGAAGCCGGCTTGAACTATGTTCATGCTTTGAGTCCTTAGCCATTTTTCGTGTGGACACCCATTCTGCCTTACTCCTGCCCACCGGTCAGTCGCTCTGCAAGCTGCGGCTTCTGACAGGAGATGGCTTAAGTGCCACACACTACTTGTCCGGCTGCAGGAAGCGTTTCATAGTGCAAGACGACAAGTCCCCGGGCCGACTAGTCGAACCCGGTGCCAAGCGGCATAACAAAGAATAACATATTCATAGGCATAATTCTTATCATATAGATAAAAGAGAGCAGTCACCGAGCTCTTCTTGAGCGGCCCGAAGTCTTGATA
The DNA here is from genome assembly GCA_032464435.1 of Aegilops umbellulata. NCBI lineage: Eukaryota > Viridiplantae > Streptophyta > Magnoliopsida > Poales > Poaceae > Aegilops > Aegilops umbellulata. Next base: position 343,686,792 of record CP136060.1, on the reverse strand, counting down.
CTTTAATACAAAAGGTAGCGTGGTACATACTGCATCAACTGTAAAATCTTTGGAGGAGATTTGCATTCCATGGCCGCTCCGTCTCTTTGCCAGAGTCATCCCTCTTGCGTGCTCGGGGCTTCTGAGAGTCGATCAGGTAGTAGGAGTCGTTGCCCAACACTTTGCTGATGATGAAAGGGCCTTCCCAAGGTGCTGAGAGCTTGTGTTGGCCGGCTGTTCGCTGGATCAGCCGGAGCACAAGGTCTCCTTCTTGGAAAGATCTTGGCTTGACCTTTCGGTTGTAGTATCGATGCAGGCTCTGCTGGTAGATGCTGGACCGGCTGAGTGCCAACAGCCGGCCCTCTTCTAGCTGATCAACGCCGTCTTGACGTGCTTCGTCTGCTTCCTCCTCGGTGTACATGGTGACTCGTGGGGACTCGAACTCTATGTCCGTTGGGATGACGGCTTCGGCACCGTAGACGAGGAAGAAAGGCGTGAAGCCGGTTGACTCGTTTGGAGTTGTGCGTAGACTCCAGAGGACGGCTGGCAACTCGTCGAGCGAGCAGCCAGCCGAGCGCTCCAGAGGCTCGACCAGTCGAGGCTTGATGCCAGACAGGATGAGGCCGTTTGCTCGTTCTACCTAGCCGTTTGACTGCGGATGGGCAACGAATGCTAAGTCCAGTCGGATTCCCTGCGTCGCGTAGAAACGGGCCAAGGCACCTTTGGCAAAATTTGTGCCATTGTCGGTGATGATGCTGTGTGGAATGCCATACCGAATTGTGATGTCGGAGATAAAAGTCACAGCAGTCGGACCATTCAGCTTTTTGATCGGTTTTGCTTCTATCCACTTGGTGAACTTGTCCACCGCGACAAGTAGGTGAGTCAGGACGCCTCGTGCCGTCTTGAATGGTCCCACCATATCCAGGCCCCAAACAGCAAAGGGCCAGGCAATGGGAATAGTCTTGAGTGTAGAAGCCGGCTGCTGCGGCTTGGAGCGGAACTTCTGGCACCCCTTGCATTTTTGGACCAAGTCCTTGGCTTCTTCTAAAGCAGTCGGCCAGAAGAAACCATGGCGGAAGGCTTTGGCGACGAGTGCTCTTGAAGCCGCGTGGTGGCCACACTCGCCTTGATGGATGTCTTTGAGAATTGCTTGGCCTTGATACGGCTCCATGCAGCGCTGGTAGACGCCAGTGACACTGCGCCTTAAAAGCTCTCTGTTGACTATGGTGTAGGATGCTGCTCGGCATTGTACTTGACGAGCTAAGACTCATCAGCTGGCAGCTCTTTGCTCACCAGGAATTTGAGGATAGGCTGGGCCCACGAGGGTGCTGTGATTTCTTCGATCACCAGAACTATGACTTGGACGAGGGTGGCTGGGCCGGGAGGCGGCGGGTTGGAGTCGGCAGCCACTTGTTGGATCGGTGAAGTCCCTGGGCCGATTGGCGCAGTCCCCGGGCCTAGTTCAGAAGTCTCCGGGCAGGCCACCGCAGTCCCCAGGACGGGTTCTGAAGTCCCCGGGCCGGCTTCGACTGCCGCGGTCCCGGAGCCGCCTGTCAGGATTCTTGTGCCGTCTGTTGGGGCTCTTGAGTCGGATCCTACTGCTTCGGGTGGAGCCGGCACAAAGATAGAGTCTGATTCTGGTGAAGGCTTGACAGATGGCTTGAGGAGGCTGTCGGTGTCAAAACCGGCGGATCTCGGGTAGGGGGTCCCGAACTGTAAGTCTAGGCGGATGGTAACAGGAGACAAGGGACACGATGTTTTACCTAGGTTCGGGCCCTCTTGATGGAGGTAAAACCCTATGTCCTCCTTGACTAATATTGATGATATGGGTAGTACAAGAGTAGATCTACCACGAGATCAAGGAGGCTAAACCCTAGAAGCTAGCCTATGGTATGATTGTCCTTCTGTCCTACGGACTAAAACCATCAGGTTTATATAGACACCTGAGAGGGTTAGGGTTACATAGAGTCGGTTACAATGGTAGGAGATCTACATATCCGTATCGCCAAGCTTGCCTTCCACGCCAAGGAAAGTCCCTCCCGGACACGGGACAAAGTCTTCAATCTTGTATCTTCATAGTCCAGGAGTCCGGCTGAAGGTATAGTCCGGCTATCCGAACACCCCCTAATCCGGGACTCCCTCAGTAGCCCCCGAACAAGGCTTCAATGACGATGAGTCTGGCGCGCAGATTGTCTTCGGCATTGCAAGGCGGGTTCTCCTTCAAATTCCGTGTACCTGTTGAATAAAGTTCGGTTTCTTGTAAACGTTGCGCTCCTTGGCTTCTACGCCCAATAATGGCCATCTCCCATGTGTCAAATGAATACGAAAAGTCTGGGTATTTTTACATTCACACCCCTAGCCATGTAAATGAGCCGCCTATTTAAAAGGGACGTGGATTTAGATCCAAACCACACCTTCTCCCCTCTGCGAGTGTTCATCAGAGCGCATCCGACAAAGGTCCATTCCACCACGCCCAGCCGTCGCAACTCCTCCTCTCGCCCTTCCGGCCCTTATCCTGGAGATTGGGAGAGATGCTCCATCCCGCATAGTGAGCTAGTGACGCTCCAGACCAAGGGATTTCTCCCCCGGCCTATATGGTCCCGGTTCGAGCCGATCTTGCCACCTATAATGGCGGAGAGAAAGCGGAGAGTGCCCCTAATCCCTCCAAAGGAGAGCGGGAATGCCTTGTCCCTTATCTAATAAGAGAGCTCGGATTTCCAATCCATCCGTTTCTCCGGGGGCTCCTGGAGTTCTATGGCCTCCAGCTACACAATCTCACACCTGCCTCTGTATTGCATATCGCGGGCTTCGTAGCCCTCTGCGAGCTGTTTTTTGGCGTCGAGGCTCATTTCAGGCTGTGGAAGAGGCTGTTCTGCCTGGTACCTCGTTCCCAGGAGGGGTCAATATATCAAGTGGGTGGAGCCGAAGTGTGGCGCATCGCCGGGACTGGATATCTATCCGGAACCCCAAAGAAGGCGTCCGAGGATTGGCCTTCGGAATGGTTTTATATAGAGGACGTCCCGCTGCCGGACCCAGTTCGGATCGGCCTTCCTAAGTCCGGGTACGCCTCCTTGGATCTTGGGATCCAGGTGACGCAACCAGAGACGGCACCTCCCGTCTGGATTCGAGGATAGAAATAATGGCAGAAGAGCGCCGTGTTGGGCTGCACCCCGGCGAAGCCCTCACAGAGATGCGCAAAGAAAGACATGCACGCCACCGCATTCGGAGTAAAACCCAAGAGGCGAAAACCGAAGGTGTGCATAATGTCGCAGAAGAAATCAGAGAAAGGGGGGCATAACCCGCAAGAAATGTAATCAACGAAGAAGGGTACCGACTTGGGGCAGGATCAGCGCAAGCGGCAGGAATGACACGCATCGCCGGGTGTCCCGAATCCTCTCCCCCCTTCTTCACTCCCCATAGGGGCTTGAAGGAGGCCCAGAGCTCATGAACATCAACCGTCGAGGGGAAGAAGAAGGCGGACTTCGTCCGGTCCCCCAACAGCACGCTCTCCGGTGGCTCCACGGTCCCGGAGCCCTTAGCCACCCCCTTGCCCTTGGCATATTTGGGCGCCATGGCAACCGAGAAGTCTAGAGGGTTGAGGAAGGGGGTGGCAAAGCAGCGACGGCGGGCGACAACGAAAGCTTAGGAAGGAAGGAAGAGAGGGAACGGCGGCTCTGAGATTGGAAAAGGCACGAGGGAAGAGGAGAAAGTGAGCGGAGCGCCCGCGGTTATTCCTTCTTATGGGGGGAAACGTGGGCCGCCTCCTTTCACATTAACTGTGATGTGACGCATGCCCGCGGGAAGCAACCCCACGCATGCCGCCCACGTCACACACGCCTCCCCATGCCGCGCTACGCGCGGGAAGCGTGGGAAGCGCCGCACGCGAAGAGACTTACCACGGTAAAAACCACCCTGCCTGCCCGCGCACCGTTTTTGGGACTAGCCCAACGACGCGATTGCGCTTACGTGTGGCCCAGGCCCGGGGGCTCCAGTTGGTGTACAAAAAGAGGGGTACCCTTTTTTGTACCCCTATAACTGTGCACGGGCAGTCTGAGCCACGGGCACCACCACACTCGAGAGAAGCAGAACGACGCCAAGACCAAGACCACAAAGAGCAAAGGGGACGAAGCGGACTCCCCCGGCAAATCCTTGTCGGGAGGCGGTTTTAGCAAACCCGGCAAGACCCTTGCCGTGGCAGCTCGCCCCACACCTACGGAGCAAGTCACCCTTGAGTCCACTGCCCCCATGGGGCAAGGATTCGGGAGACATCCCCGTGGTGGCATGCAGATCTTTGTGAAGACATTCAAGATCAGATACACACTTTAGAAGATGATGATCCTCGGCGGGATCCCAACCAAGGAGGACCACAAGGCCCCCGGCAAGAGCCTTTCCGGGGATGACAGCAGGCGCTAGGGCAAGACCCTTGCCATGAACACCCGTAGGGCCACCATCAGGCCCACGCCAATCAGACCTCCACCGCCGTTCGCATGCAGCTGCCGACCCAACCAGCTGGGCAAGCACCTGCGTGGCGGCATTTGGATCTTCGTGGAGACCCACCACTGCGCCACCTCAGCTGCATGCCTACCTGCATGGCACCGCAGGCACCGCTGGCCAGGGCGCGTGTCGACGCAAGAGGGAGCGGCGACGGACGAGACATGGCTCTCCCCCGTCCCCGATAAAGCAAGGACACCTAAGCAAGACGCATTAAATGTGCATTGTCATGTAATGCGAGGGATAACCTTGCATCACTGTACCTTTTCCACCTCCTGTATGCCACTGTGGCAACCCCTTTCCCTATAAAAGGAGGCCCAAGGCAACCAGGAGGGGGATTCGGCTTTTTGGAGCTCCTCACGCCCCATTGCTAGTTCAGGAACACAGATAAACAATCCACCAAAGCAGGAGTAGGGTTTTACGCATCCTCGCGGCCCGAACCTGGATAAAGAAACCGTGTGCTATCTGTTTGATCCGCTCTTCTCACGACCCCGCGCCCCGCAGCCGTAGTAGGGATTGTTGTGATCCCATAGGTGTCGTTCCCACCGACAATCAGGGTTTAATTATGCCCCGATAGAAGCTGTTTTATTGGGGTCCGTTGGATGGACCTGGAATTTGACTATTTCGTCCGCTGGTTTAAAGGAGGTGGACTTGGATCTTTTGTCGAGTATCACATCGTCCCTGTTCACCGTGGAGCGCACCGCACTCAGTTCTCCAGCCGTTAGGGCTTCGGATAGTTCCTCAAGGGCCAGTGCGGCTGTCTTATTTTCGGCGCAGAGTGCTATGTTCGGATCACTAGCGAGAGTGATAATTCCGTTCGGCCCGGGCATCTTGAGCTTCATGTACCCGTAATGGGGTATTTGCTTGGAAGGTTGTAAACGCTTCCCGCCCTAGCAGGGTGTGGTATCCCCTGCTGAACGGGGCCACATGGAACGTGATCTCTTCGGACCTGTAATTATCCGTCATGCCGAACACCACATCTAGTGTGATTTTTCCTGTACAGCGCCCTTCCCGACTGGGGATTATTCCTCTAAAGGTTGTACTGCTTCGCTCAATGCGGTTCCAGTCTATTTCCATTTTTTGAAGGGTTTCCTCATAAATGAGGTTCAATCCGCTTCCTCCATCCATGAGTACCTTGGTGAGGCGAAAGTCGCCCACTATTGGACTGAGGACCAATGCGTCTGGTGCTTGGGCTTTTCGGATTTTAGGTTCATCACTGGCATTAAACGTAATAGCCGTGTCACTCCATGGGTTTATTGTTGCTACTTGGTAGACTTCGGCAAGGCTGCAGAGTGTTCTTTTTCACATATTATTTGATACGAAAGTCTCGAAGACTGTTAATACCGTATTGGTGTCCCTGGGGTGGCTTTCTGTGGCCTCCGGAATTAGGAGATCTTCGCCAATTTTGGCCACCTGCCGGAGTATCCAGCATGCTCTAAGGCTGTGAGTTGGTGTGGCGCCCTCTGTACTGTGAATTTTACAAGGTCCATTAAGCCATCCTTCCAGTACGGTTCCCTGCCCTATAGAGGGTTTTTGCCTTTTGGTGTTTGACCCGGGTGTCTGGCGATGATGCACCCTTTTATTTCGGACTGGGTTTGTATTCAGGGCCGGATCGTCCCAAAATTTTATTTCGGTTTTCCAGGCGCTTTCCATCGCACAGTACTTTCGTACTATGGAGACCGAGTCAGCGAAGCGTGTAATATCACGGCGACTTATGGCATTGAGGATTCCCTTGTCCGTGCAATTATTGCAGAAGATTGAGATTGCGTCTTCCTCGCGGCAGTCCTTTATCCTGTTTCTAACCAAGAGGAATCTGGCCCAGTAATGATGTATTGTTTCTTCGGGCTTTTGCCTGATTTGGGATAGATCGCTTATGTTCGGGTGGGTGGGTGGGATTAAATCTGAAACGTCACCCAGTTTGAGACTCAGAGGCCGACAAGTTTCCAAACTCGAAAATTTGGATTCTTGGATGTTGTCCAATGAATCCAGCCCGTCGCCTGACTCTAAGTTCAGTTCTTGAGTGATATCCTCTCCTCCGCGGGTATCCGGCTTGGAGGGATCGGGAATCCGGATGTAGCTAGTCCTTAAGATAGATGAAGGGTCGCCGCCGTGTCCCTCTATCACGGCAACGTGATGGGTGACTTAGGGAGAGTTAATCTCCCTTAGATCGGGTTTAAGCCCAATCTGGTCGTGATCCGTAGCGACTCCCAGGGCGGCGACGCGATCCAAGAGCTCGTTTATGGAGGAGAGCTCCATTGGATCTAACTGCTCGGCGAGTTCCGGGCTGACATGAAGATTGTTTTTGATGGCCCGAGAGGTCATCGTCGGCGCAGAAGCCGAACAGGCGGTCATAAGAAAACCACCTAGCCGGAGAGTTTGGCCGACAGCCAAAGCTCCCTTAGCAATGGTGTCATCTTTAAGGACGGGATGAGGCATCCTTCCTGATGGCGACGACACAGAGGAACTCTCAATGAAAGCACCAATGTCGGTGTCAAAACCGGCGGATCTCGGGTAGGGGGTCCCGAACTGTGCGTCTAGGCGGATGGTAACAGGAGACAAGGGACACGATGTTTTACCCAGGTTCGGGCCCTCTTGATGGAGGTAAAACCCTACGTCCTGCTTCATTAATATTGATGATATGGGTAGTACAAGAGTAGATCTACCACAAGATCAAGGAGGCTAAACCCTAGAAGCTAACCTATGGTATGATTGTCCTTCTGTCCTACGGACTAAAACCCTCCGGTTTATATAGACACCGGAGAGGGTTAGGGTTACATAGAGTCGGTTATAATGGTAGGAGATCTACATATCCGTATCGCCAAGCTTGCCTTCCACGCCAAGGAAAGTCCCTCCCGGACACGGGATGAAGTCTTCAATCTTGTATCTTCATAGTCCAGGAGTCCGGCTGAAGGTATAGTCCGGCTATCCGAACACCCCCTAATCCGGGAATCCCTCAGAGGCGCTGAAGGGCGACTCCGGATGGTATTGCTTGACGGGTAGAGCCGATTCATGCCAGGGCGTCTGCTTGGTCATTGTCATTTCTTGGCACATGGACAAACTCGCACCCCTCAAAATATCCACTGAGTTGTTGCACAAGGAAGCGGTAGCTCGCCATGTTTGCGTCCTTGGCGTCCCAGTCGCCGGACGCCTACTGGACCACCAATTCGGAGTCACCATAGCACAGGATCCGGCGATTGCCGAGTTCTTTGGAAAGTCGGAGCCCGTGAATGAGTAGCTCGTATTTGGCGACGTTGTTGGAGGCGGCAGAATGGATTTGCAGCACATATTTGAGCTTGTCGCCTTTGGGAGAGGTGAGGACGATGCCGGCTCCCAAGCCGGTGCGCATCTTGGAGCTGTCGAAATGCATCCGCCAGTGGGTGGAGTCAGGTGCTGGCGGCAGGTACTGGGTCTCGGCCCAGTCGACGAGGAAGTCGGCCAATGCCTGCGACTTGATGGCGGTGCGAGGCTGGTAGTAGATGGTGAAGGGGCCAACTCTATGGCCCATTTGGCCGCCCGGCTTGAAGCATCCCGGCTTCCGATGATCTCGGCTAGTGGAGCTGTGCACACCACAGTGATTGGATGCTCTTGTAAGTAAGGCTTCAATTTCTTGGCGGCACAGTGCACGCCGTAGCACATCTTCTGGTAGTGAGGTTAGTTTTGCTTGGAGGTCGGCAGTACTTCACTCAAGTAATACACCGGTCTCTGGACCGGTAGTGCTTTGCCTTCCTCCTTGCGCTCTACCACGATAACTGTGCTGACTACTCGGCTGGTGGCGGCGATGTATAGGAGCAAGGGCTCCTTAGGAGTCGGAGCCGCCAGAACAGGTGGAGTAGTCAACATCTTCTTTAATTGGAGAAAAGCCTCGTCCACCTTGTGGTTCCACTCAAAAAAAGTGGTCTTCTTCATCAGTTGGTACAGGGGAAGAGCCTTCTCGCCGAGCCGACTGATGAACCGGCTGATGGATGCCAAACAGCCGGTGAATTTTTGTACGTCCAGCAGTCGGCTGGGTACTTCCATCCTTTCAATGGCCTTGATCTTCATAGGGTTGCACTCTATGCCACGTTCGGAGACCAGGAAACCAAGAAGCTGTCCGGCTGGTACTCCGAAGACGCACTTCTCTGGGTTGAGCTTGATTTGAAATCGGCGCAAGGTCTCAAAGGTCTCCTTGAGGTCTTCTAGCAGTGTTCCGTGCTTCTCCGTCTTTACCACCACATCGTCCACGTAAACGTGGGCGTTTCTGCCGAGTTGCTTGAGGAGGCACTTCTGCATGCAATGTTGGAAGGTGGCGCCGGCATTCCTCAAGCCGAACGTCATGGTTAAGTAGCAGAAGGCTCCAAACAGAGTGATGAAGGCGGTCTTCAGTCTGTCGGCTGGGTTCAACTTGATCTGGTGATATCCTGAATATGCATCAAAGAAACTCAACAGCTCGCATCCGGTTGTGGAGTCTATCACCTGATCGATCCTTGGCAAAGCGAACGGGTCCTTGGGCCATGATTTGTTGAGGCTAGTATAGTCAATACACATTCGCCACTTCTTGTTCTTCTTCAACACTAGGACCGGGTTGGCTAGCCACTCTGGAAAAAATACTTCCATGATGAAGCCGGCTGCCAGAAGCCGGGCTATTTCTTCTCCAACAACTCTTCTCTTATCTTCTAATAGGCGGCGCAAGGGCTGCCTGACGGGCTTGACATCAGACCGGACATGTAACTTGTGCTCGACGAATTCCGTCGGAACACCTGACATGTCTTTGGGGGACCATGCGAAGATGTCCCGATTCTCACGGAGGAAGTCGACGAGCTCGCCTTCCTATTTACTGTCGAGGTTCGCACCTACGACAGCATACCTCTCCGGGTGCTCCGGGTCCAAGGGTATCTTCTTTGTCTCTTTGGTCGGCTTGAACGAGCCTTCAGCTTCCGACTCCTTGGGGTTGGGCGACATTTCCGGCTTCTTTCCTGCCATTGCCACAACCCGGTCAAGGAGCTGCTTCTCAGCTGCGATCACGAGGGACTCGACCAGCCGACTACTCTCAGCCGCGCAGGCGGACAACTTCCTGTAGTCGCCGGCTATAGTCAGAATCCCCTTGGAACTCGGCATCTTCATCTTGAGGTAAGCATAGTGGGGGACAACGATGAACTTGGCCAGGGCAGGCCGGCCAAGCAACGCGTGGTATGGGCTCTCAAGGTCCACCACCTCAAACCAAACTGACTCTCGGCGGAAGTGATCTTTGTCTCCGAAGAGGACATCTATCAGGATCTTGCCAATTGTTGAGCAGGAAAGGCCAGGTACTATGCCGTGGAAAACAGTCCGATTGTTCTGAAGCTGTCTTCGCTTGATTCCTAGCTTCTCCATGGTGTCCTTGTACAGGATGTTGATGTTGCTGCCACCGTCTATCAGGACTCGGGAGAAGCGAGCAGCCCGCTTATCCATGGCAAAGGTGGCATCCAAAACCAAGATGTAGGATCCTGGATTCGGCATCACCTCTGGGTGGTCAGCTCGGCTCCAGCTGATAGGCTTCTCAGACCAATGCATGAACTCTGGTGTCTCTGATGCCACCGCGTTCACTTCTTGCTGCTGCAGCCTCCTGCTGCGTCTATCATCGGCCACACTGGTGAACACCACGTAGGCTCTGTGCTCTTCTGGGTACTCGTCTTGTACTGCGCTGACTGGTCTGACTGCCGGCTACTAGGGCGAAGGAGGAGGCGGTTGTCCAGCAGACGGGCGAGGCAAGAGGCCGTCTCCCTTGGTGATCATGGTGAGCCAGTGGCACTTCCGAGTGGTGTGGTTGGACGGCTTTGCACCACTATGGAACTTGTAGGGACCATCCAAAGTCTGCTCATAGGAGAAAGCCGGCAACCAGTTTGGCTTGCCGCCCTTCTGTCTTTTGGTCGGAGGCTGCCCCTCCGGCTGCTGGTCCTCGACTATTGCCACCTGCCGGCTGCTGGAAGCCGGCTGTGGGGCCTTGCGCTTGTGGTCGCTCTGCTGCTGACGCCGAATGGCGTCTCCAGCCGGGGTTCCAGGAGCCTGAGGAGCCACTTTGCCAGTCGCACTAACTAGAATCTTCGCCTTCATGGAGGAGTCGGCCGTGGCGTATTTGTCTGCTATGATCAGCAGCTCGTCGAGGGTCTTTGGCTCGTCGCAGAGGAGCTTGTGCTTGAGGAGGGTGTCTTCTCGGCACCCGGCGGTGAAGTACTCGATAGCCTGCACCTCGTGCACGCCCTCGCAGGAGTTGCGGAGCTCGGCCCAACGCGTAAGGTAGTCGCGAGTTGATTCGTTGGGGCCTTGCATGCACAAGGAAAGCTGGCGAGGTTTGGGAGGTTGCTTGTACGTGCTGGTGAAGTTGCGGACGAAGGCGTCGGTGAAGTCGACACAACTGTTGATGCTGCGGGGCTTCAAGCTGTTCAGCCAAGTCCGGGCCATGCCCTGGAGCATGAGTGGAACATACTTCACGGCGACATGCTTGTTGCCGTTTGCTATGTTGACTGTTGTGGAGTAGTCAACCAGCTAGTCTTCCGGCTTCACGGAGCCGGTGTACTTGGGCGTGTCTCTTGGGAGCGTATACCCTTTGGGAAATGGCTTGTCTCGAATGCGGGGGCCGAAACACGGCGGACCCAGCTCGTCCTCCTCTTCCAGCGCCAGGGATCGGTGGAGTCTTTCGATTCGGTGGCGAGCGTCATTCTCTCTGACTCCTTCTCGACGGCCAAGGCGATCGCCGAGTGTCGGGTGATCAACAGGCGGCGGGGAGACTCGCCTTTCCCTGTGAGGGGGAGTAGGCGGACAGTCGTCCCGTCGATCCACTGCTCTTGGACGACCGTCTTGGTCGCACTCGATGGTGACGCGAGTCCGACTGCGGCTGGCAGCCGACTCCTTATCTTTTTTTTCGCAGACACCGCCAGTTGGCGTCCGAGACGTCATGTCTTGGTCTCGGCGAGGAGGCGGGTCGTCGTTTTGCCATTGTGGCGCATCAGTGCGGCAGCCGGCCTCGTTCTGCACGGCGGTCGCGTCAAGGAGTCGCTGGACGCGCTCCGTCATCAAGCGATGCTCTTCGCCCTCAAAATTACCCAGCTCGTCCACCGCCGCCTGGGCGGCTTGGATATTCTACGCAGGCGTGGCGTACACGGGGTGATCTGCCCCGAACAGATTGGCGATGGCCACGCCGCACTGCCGGACCGTGCCAAGGCGGCTAGGCCCAGCCGGAGCAGGCGTGCCGCCCACAGCGTGGTCCATCTCGCGCTGGTAGGCTTCTGACAGGCGTCTCATGATGGCCAGCTTCTTCACGCCTTCAACGAGCTGAGGGCGGCGCGCTTCCAGCGTCTCGGCGTCGGCGTCTTCGGGAATGGGCGCGGTCAGGTCTTGCAGCGCCGTGACGAGCGGGTCGCGAGCACCTCCGCCGGAGTGCTCTCCAAGATCAATGACAAGTACCTCCATAACGGTACTTCCGTTGCTCTCCGCGCGAGGGAGTGGCTCATCGTAAACCACCACGTTGGTGGGGAACGCGTCGAGCGATGCGGTGTCAGAGTCGACCAACATCGGGTCGGTGGAGCCTATGGACTCCAGGTCCACAGCTGGCTCGCTGGCGACGTGGAGTTGATCAAGGAGGCCCACGAGGAGGCTCTCGGGGCCGCTTGTGCCCGCGTCGGATGCGGGCTTGTCGGAGAGGCGAACCTCACCGACAAGATCGGCGAGGCAACTGGCCGCGCAGGCAATCTCAGCGCCATGCAACGCGTCGGCACAGACTTCGTCTGGCTGCGGTCGCCAGGGAGGAAAAGGATTCCCATCCAGAACAGGCCTCCGGACGACGGTGCACCTCGCCCCACGGTGGGCGCCAAATGTCGGGGGTTGGGTGCGACATATGCCAAAGTATCATGGTGGGAGAGAGTAGAACGTCGCTGGTGCCTGGAAGCGGGATAAGGCGTAGACACGAACGACGGCGTACTTTACCAAGGTTCGGGCCTCTCCTAGGAGATAACACCCCTAGTCCTGCTCTGCGGGGTCTCTGCATGATCACTAAGGCAAAGTGAGTACAAGGTTGCTCCTTGAGCTGTATGCTGGAGGTAGGAGAGGGCAAGGCTAGCTCTGTCCTTCCTATATGATCTAGTCTAGTGCTAATGGATTCGAACCCTTTGCATGGGTGCCCTAGGGGGTTTATATAGGCCTACCCCCCAGGGGTACAATGGTAATCCGGCTGGGCTAAGGGCCCAGCCGTTAGTCTCTTCGGTCGCCGTCTTCTCCGCCAACCGCCGGGGCCCGCCGACTGGTCTGGTACGGAGCCGACAGGCCGCGTCCGCCACTGGCGGGTCTTGCCGGCTGCTAATCACTGTAGCCGTGCCTCTGATGACGCAGGCTTGGTCATGGGGCCATGGCTACAGCTCCGCCGCCTGGCGGGCGATTACCGTAGCCTCTCCCCGTCTCGTCTGGTTAATGGCGCGTGGGACCCGTGAGAGGCGCTGGCCGACTCCCGGGGGCCGACTCCCAATGGGTCCGACTGGTGGCGCTCTTGCCGTCTTCTGGACTCCCGCTGACTGGTGGGACCCGTCGTCCCTAGGTCGTACAGACAGGCCGTCGTGGGCACAGGTCTTCTACCCACTGGTGCTGATGTCAGGGCTGGCGTGGCAACAGTGCCGTGCCGGACGGAGATCTCCGCGGGTATGGTACACTGTGGCCACGCCAGCCTCCGGAAAAGGGAGGGAATGGGCTTCACTGTAGCCACTCCCTGTCCCATCCCCCTTGATGAGGGCATGGGTATGTGTTGGTGCCGTGGGCCGACTCCCGGTGGCTGGCTTCTCTGGAAGCCGCCAGAATGGAGTCGGCTTGTCTTGAACTCGCCTTCTGGACTCGACCGTCTTTGGGTAGTCGGTTGTTCCTTCAGCCGGCCTTCAGAAGGCGGCCTTTCATCTTGTCGTCTTGAGGGGCGCAGTCAGCCCCGATGTCTTGAAAGGTTCTGGGCCCAGGGTTAGCCTACCCATGGCCCATTACTCCGACACCCATCTTGTTATCCTCGATGGGAACAATACAATACGTGACTTGCTGCCCCTACTGTCACTTGGAAAGGACACCGCAAGATTGAACCCAAAGCTAAGCACTTCTCCCATTGCAATAAAGATCAATCTAGTAGGCCAAACCAAACTGATAATTCGAAGAGACTTGCAAAGATAACCAATCATACATAAAAGAATTCAGAGAAGATTCAAATATTATTCATAGATAAACTTGATCATAAACCCACAATTCATCGGTCTCAACAAACACACCGCAAAAGAAGATTACATTGAATAGATCTCCACAAGAGAGGGGGAGAACATTGTGTTGAGATCCAAAAAGAGAGAAGAAGCCATCTAGCTAATAACTATGGACCCGAAGGTCTGAGGTAAACTACTCACACACCATCAGAGAGGCTATGGTGTTGATGTAGAAGACCTCTGTGATCGATGCCCCCTCCGGCGGAGCTCCGGAAAAGCCCCAAGATGGGATCTCACGGGTACAGAAGGTTGCGGCGGTGGAATTAGGTTTTTGGCTCCGTATCTGGTAGTTTGGGAGTACGTAGGTATAAATAGGAGGAAGAAGTACGTAGGTGGAGCAACGTGGGGCCTACGAGGGTGGAGGGCGCGCCTGGAGGGGAGGCGTGCCCCCTACCTCATGCCCTCCTGGTTGATGTCTTGACGTAGGGTCCAAGTCCTCTGGATCACGTTCGTTCCGAAATCACGTTCCCGAAGGTTTCATTCCGTTTGGACTCCGTTTGATATTCTTTTTCTGCGAAACTCTGAAATAGGCAAAAAGAACAACAATTCTGGGTTGGGCCTCCGGTTAATAGGTTAGTCCCAAAAATAATATAAAAGTGTATAATAAAGCCCATTAATGTCCGAAACATAATATAATATAGCATGAAGCAATCAAAATTATAGATACGTTGGAGACGTATCATTTATCCCTCTACATCATGTCATCTTACCTAATGTGTTACTCTGTTCTTATGAACTTAATACTCTAGATGCATGCTAGATAGCGGTCTATGTGCGGAGTAATAGTAGTAGATGCAGGCAGCAGTCAGTCTACTTGTCACGGATGTGATGCCTATATATATATGATCATGCCGAGATATCTATACCTATACTAATTACAGACTCTCAAAAAATTCCTACGTTAATTAGAAAATACTAACCGTTCATCTGGTGGGACCGAATTATTACGGTGTAGATTAAACCATGTAATCATCGATTTTTTTTAAAAAAAATTACTCATAGTAAGGCCCACAATCCTTTTATGGTTGTAGAAATAGGAAACACGTGCGGCAGCCATAACAGACGTACATAATCAAAAACTAGCACGTAATCTGCCCCATCCCCACGTAATAGAAAAGCTACCATATCCCTTTTGGGGAAAAATCACCTGATGCCCAAAGAAAAAAAAGAAGTCCACAGCACGCACGTCTCCTGAACCTTCGTTTCTTCGTGCGCTAATCTGAAAATACAATCGTGTGACATCGTCTCTCTCATTCCTCTGTCGCCGCCTCACATCCTTTTTCATTAATCCTTCGCTTTATCAATCTCCTCCACGAAGGGTCTTCCCAAAGGCTTCTCCCACCGTGTCCTTCATAGATTGCTCATGGCATATATGTGCAAGAGCAATCAAGTCACACAAGCATGCAAAGGAAATAGTAGTTTGGGAGCTACAGCCGCCGGCATCATGGCCAAGAATCTCCAACAATGTTTTCCCCAACGCAACGCTGGACAGGTGTTTCCATCTATAAACCATGTAAGGAACATTGCTCCTTCGCCCAGTGCCCCAGTTGGATTTGAAAGTACATCAGCATGCATGTCCGGGGAATCAGGTTATTCGGCAACGCTGCTGCCTCCCATGGCGTTGTCTTGGTGTACTACGGCCGTGGTGCTGGACTAAAGTATTTCCCCATAAAACTCCATAGAAAAATCCTTGGCAAAATAAAGCTTCATTACTCTTGTTCCTTTTCTTTCTTCAAGTTCAACAAGATGGGGCAATTAGATCATCTGAAGAATCTCTGGTCTAATTATTTTCCAATTCACTAACAGGTTAGCGCCATCAATAGTTCTGCATGAAACTGTGCCTCTGGCCATGACATCTGATAGTTTCGACGTCGCCCAGTTGTGGATCGTTGATCGCAACCATGTACACACATCAATCTGTAGGAGCACCAAGCACCAGGTAACAGGACATGGAGCAGGCTCTGATTCCCAGTGGACTAAGTTAGCAATCGGCAATGGTGATTTTCTATTTTTCTCATGTAAATTCGTATTACTAAGTTTGAATTTCTCAATTTAAGGTCTTAAGTTCTTATACTAGAAGCAACGTGTTTACGTTTTCAGACTGACAAGAAAGAAGCCTACATGAATGCATGTTAGTCAGAATTTTAGGAAGGGAAGAAGCTTCCAAATTACACACTGATTTGTTGAATTTGGATTTGAGCCAAGGTCATGCACAAATGCTTTTATTGAGAAACTATCTTATCATTCCATCATCGAAGCATCTCAGCCTCCCAGTTGCCTATTCGTTTTGTCACACCATTGTCACATGACCAGTGTGGTTGGGCTAATGGAGGTAAATTAAAATCCTATACTAAATGTTTAGTAGTTCCATTGTAAAAGGAAATTGGCAAAGAGGCATCGGAACAGGTATGCTCATCTAGCTTTAGATTTGGTTTGCGTCATTAAGATTTTTTTTACAGATTTACAATACTAGGTTAAATAAGTTCAATACCATTACCATGATCTAAATAGCTGCTAGCAATATGTGTCATTGCTCCATGTTTTCAAATATGCAAGCGGCATATATTCTTACATTTCTCTTCTAATCGTAAGGAGTAAAATAGTAGAAATTCTCACATTATTTCAGATATCTTGGTGTACGTCTAATCTCTTGGTACAGCTCTAACGTGCAACTGATTTACCTATAGGCTCAATAAATAATCTGTTGTCACATGTCTTAAAGCAACATTAAATCTCTTTGTAAGAGCACCCGAGAGGGCTTCATGACTTGCTCGGATGTCCGCAAAATCATGTTGCTATAATGGATAAGCGCGAGTAATTGCTTTGGAAAAACAAGCAGCTCTTTATAATTATCATCTTCTTTTATGTGGGTGGTACTCCTTTTAGAAGTTTCTAATAGGCAATATATTGTTGTGTTGTTTGAAGACTGAGTTGCTTTTTTGACTGGCAAAGTATTGATACTTACTCGAGATAGAGTTGACCCAGGGGTACTTCTTTACTTTAATAAGTCATATTCTTAGTGAATTATTATCACCAACCTTCCTTCAGAAATTACGCAGGGTTACGCAGGGTTAATAATACAAATTGGTTTATTTGTAGAGGCATGTCCAAGTGTAGATTGTAGTTCTGAAGTACGAAATACTATTCTTTTTTATTTTCTTATAGGAGGTATAATTTTCTAATGTACTCCGTTGTGTTGGGCCAAGCCTGCAATATACTCCTGGAAATTTTAGCTTGATTTATGTTCGTGCGACTCATGTACACAAGTGCTAAGTTGTTTCGAGTATGTTCTGCAACAGGTGGAAGCGGATGATTGTATACATTGTTTGGGTAACAATGTTTATGCTTTCACTAATCAAGTCTGACCACTTTATACCTTATTTGGTTATCTATCACTAAGATACGTACGAGGTCTTAATAAACAAGATGTATTTGAACATTGAGTCATTGACCTTGTAGTGAGAACAAAGTTGCAGCTGCAAAGGTATTTCTCTCTTACTTGGCAAGTTTCTGTTGTCAAGGTATCATGGGTCCGGTCTTATATGGTCAATATAATTATATGTCTTCCAAGAAAATGATTACAATTGTGCCAATGAGCTACTGGTGCAGATGGTGTT
The DNA here is from genome assembly GCA_032464435.1 of Aegilops umbellulata. Lineage (NCBI taxonomy): Eukaryota > Viridiplantae > Streptophyta > Magnoliopsida > Poales > Poaceae > Aegilops > Aegilops umbellulata. The sequence continues at coordinate 343,669,469 of CP136060.1, read as the reverse complement.
GTCTTAACCCATGAAGAACAATATATGAGGCTTTGAAGAAGGCTAATGTCGAGAGCTAGAGGAATCACAGCAATAGGGTGATGTTGTTGTGATGGATCGAGTAACCCGTGATGAAGAAGGTTATTCAAAAGAATGTTGTGGTGTTCTTCAAGTTTGTAGGAAATACAGGCAACTCAAACATGTATGTCAATTTATGGTGTTAAAGTAAAATTTGCACTACACACTCTTCTAGCTTATATGGTACTAATGGGAGGTATTATTGAGTGGTGCAGATCAGTTTTATCCTTGCCACTGGAGTTTTCTACCATGTGATAAGTGGAACCAAGAGATATGAGGGTTTCTATACTGTGAAAGTATCTAAAAATATAACTTTAGTATATATGTACCTACGAATATAACAATGTGCATATATAAAAGCATGGTCGTTGACTGAAAGAAAACATATTACAATGTGTACTATTTGCGATCAACTATCCAATGTATATAGATGTTTTAACTGGCACTAAAATGAGCCACGTTCGTAAAATTTTGGATGTGGTATTCGACAAACTCCTGTATTTTTGTATGACGGCTGTACATAGATATCTGATGTAAGCATTCTTTGAGTGTTAGCTGCTAGTTAATTATTATCAAAATTAACTCATGATTTATTTTAGGATTTGTTTTGTGTTTAATTGTAGTTTGACTTTCTATTCATTAATAAGTGTTTTGGACACCTCTTTCTCCCACAAGTTAGAGAGGGATTATATCTCCAAGCATACATAATTTATTTGTTCATGAATAGCATAAGTAGGGTAACTAGAAACCATTAGTTATGTAAGATATAATGTAACCGTAGATTTGGTTTCTGAGATTTTATCTAACCATTGTTATTGTCAAGCTAACACTTCCAAAAACAAAGGTTGCCCGTGCGAATGCACGGGTTGACGACTAGTTCTCATAATTATGCACTTTTCTATCAATTGCTCGACAGTAATTTGTTCACCCACGGTAATACTTATGCTATCTTGAGAGAAGCCACTAGTGAAACCTATCGCCCCGGGGTCTATTTTCCATATATAAGTTTCCAATATATTTTTACTTTGCATTATTTACTTTCAATCTTTATCATAAAAATACCAAAAATATTATCATCTCTATCAGATCTCACTTTTGCAAGTGGCCGTGAAGGGATTGACAACCCCTTTATCGCGTTGGTTGCAAGGTTCTTATTTGTTTGTGTAGGTACAGGGACTTGTGTGTGGCCTCCTACTGGATTGATACCTTGGTTCTCAAAAACTGAGGGAAATACTTACGCTACTTTGCTGCGTCACCATTTCCTCTTCAAGGGAAAAACCAACGCATGCTCAAGAGGTAGCAAGAAGGATTTCTAGCGCCGTTGCCGAGGAGTCTACGCACAAGTCAAGACATACCAAGTACCCATCACAAACTCTTATCCCCCGACCCCGACCCCGACCCCAACCCCGGCCCCGACCCCGGCTCCGGCCCCGGCGCTCGCCCACGGCCCCGACCCCGACCCCGACCCCGGCGCTCTACCCCGACCCCGACCCCTCCCAACCTCGGCCGTCGGCGGGCCTGCACCCTTTGTAAGCCCCCCACCGCTCCTCCTCTCTCTGGTAGCTAGGTTTTTTGGTTAATTTACTTAGGTTTTAGTTAGGGCAGATGGTTAATTAGGTTATATATTTTGTTATGAATTTAGCTAGGTTTTTTCATCAAGTTCTATATTTTTCTTCCTTTTATATGCAAATTTGAAGTGGACATGTGATATGTTGACATGTGATGTTTTGGACATGTCATATTTGGAATTTGGATATGATGATTATGTGCAGGGTAAATGATTCGAGTGGCCTATGTTACGCCAGAATGTTGATTCATTTTCGTTCCGGTGAATTTCAGGCGCCGATGTGTCCATTTTTTAGCAAAGGTCATGCAAAAAAAATTCGTGAATTTTGGCATGATTTGTGCTAGATTGTAGGCATATCGAGTGCTAGGAGTTGCTGGGAAATGACATTCCGGCAAACATAGATTTCTTTTTTATGTAATTTCTCATTTTTTTCATAGTTTTAGAATTAAACGAGGAGACTTAATCATAGGAAACATGTCGAACAACAAAGAAACTGGGCCTTCTGACCAAGATGCAGACGAGATGGATTATGAGGGTGAACAAGAGTACCTCGACTATTTGACTGCTAAGCAATTGCAAAGTCAAGGTTTGCAGGTCGGCCTCGATGATGGTACTGACATCGACATCGACACCGCCGGCACCGATGGCGGCGCCGAGACCGGCGAGGAAGGTACCGGCGGGGAAGGTACCGGCGCCGATGCCGCTACTTAAAAAGAAGAAGCAGAGGATACGAAAACCTAACAAACTAGGGATTGGACGACTGGTGATCACAAAGATGGCACCTGGCAAGTTTGAGCCATTAGAGCCGGAAGAACCTCGCAAGTGCTATGGGAACCAAGTAGGATGCATCCTACGGGAATGTGCGAGCATCAACAACGATGACTTAAGGAGTAAAGAACATTTGACGCAGTTGCTCCTGACGAAGTTGCATAAGAGATTCAAGTTCCCCGACCGGGATGATAACATAGAACAACCATGGGATGATCTGAAGATGAAAAAGATTAACAATCACGCCATGGGCATGTTCAGCAATGATTTGGCCTCCTAGAAAGGGAGGGTGAAACGAGCTATTGAGGCTGAGGAACCCCTGTCCAAGATTCTGGAGGAAAATCTGACACTTACGAAAAAGGAGTTCAAAAAGTTCAAGGCCACTTGCGCTACTGAGGTAGCCAAGGCTAACGCTGCCAAATTCAAGAGCCTTCAGCAAACGAACACAGGGAAGCATCACCTCGGAAGTCGTGTCTACCTTAGTAAAAGGCCCATATGGGATAAGGAGGACGCGGAACGTGAAGCCGCGGGTATCCCAGACCCCTTCGCGAAGTTCACCAACCCCTTGGAGTGTGACTTCATCAGGGACCGCTACAAGTGGGACAAGGAAAAGAAGGTTTTTTACACGGACCAGATCACGAGGAAATTGATTAGACTACTGGTAATTATTATTTTACCACCTTACATTTAGCTCCAGATCTAGTGGACTACACATTCCTAAACAGTTCACGCTCCTTCTACAGGAGGAGCAACACCAGCTTGCAGCCGAAATCCCTACTTCTCCGATGAGGCCCAAGTGGGACACACCTCTCAACCGGGCCTTGAACGAACTTAAGGGACTCCCTTTGGGCCAGCGGCCGCAATATGGTCGTGTGCACGACGCTAAGGCGGCGCCACGTGCAAGGTGTTTTACAACGAGGGCCCGGAGGCCAAGAAGTAGAAAAAGAAGTTTAGCCAGGCGGACATTAACGAGAAGGTGAAGCTTGCGGTCAAGAAAAAAGCAGCTGAGGACGCGAAAAAATAGCCGAGGAGAAAAATGAGTTGCTACAGCAGGCAGTCAATGCAGCTGTAACTGCCTGCAGAAATGATTCTGCTACTAACTTGGTTCCAGCTATCATCAACTGGACGAAGGAAAATCCAGACAAGACGGTACATGATTTCCCGTTGCCCAGTTTCGTCGGGAGCAACTGCGTGAACAACAACACCACCGCACCATCACTTGCTCACGCAACCGGGCCTCCTCTCGCAGTCACTCCCACTCATAGCAGCCCATCCTCAGTCTCTGGTGCGCTAGGTGGGCCTTCGTCTTTGGCTGAGCTCGACGCCCTCACGGTAATTACATGTCGCACCAACATATATATATATATATATATAGAGAGAGAGAGAGAGAGAGAATATTCCATTTTCGTTGCCTTTCGGATGTTTTACGCCATAGACATGTGTTTGCAGGCCGAAGAAACCCCGTGCACCATACTCTACTTGATCAAAGGCCAGAAGGTGGACATGGGAAAGGTGATGATAATGAACCCCTTGCAACCCACGTTCCACAACCAGCCGATCCCCGCTGGGCACTTCAGGGTTAACTTGTCCAGTGTGAAATCGGGGCACGAGGATTTTCCTCCTCCGGTATAGCATGTGGGAGAGGACGACGAGACCCCTCCGCGGATTGGAAGCTGCAAGGGTTGGGTGCTACTATGGCCGAAGAATCTTATTCATCTGGAGCCGGCCAAGAGCACACCAATAACCACACATCAACAAGCATGTGCGGAGACCACCACTCCGCCTACGAAATTACCAGCTCCTGTAGTGCCGGGTGAGAGCGGCGGACGACGTGATGAAGGGGGTGCAATAGTACTGGCTGATGTAATCGGTCCTGTAGAACAGAGAATGGATGATGAGACGGATGTCGACCCAATGGCTTTCCTCAATACGAACGCGTATGAGTGTGACTTAGATATGATGAGTCAACCATATGACGAATTGGGCTATCAGCATGCTAATGAGGATATGGATGATCTGCCTGGGCAGGAAGGTCGTAGCAGGGATTGCAAAAAGTCTCTCTTCATGAAATCCTCACAGGACACGCCTGAAGATGCCGCCTCAACACATGCTCAACTAGCCGGGATCATACAATGCTTAGCCCGGGAACACTGGGGCAGGGGTTAAGGAAGGGTTTGGAAGGCGTGCCCAAGAAAAAGGAGAGGAAGAGGTCGGGGAAGATAGCTGCCCCCAAACAAGCCAGAGCACATAGCAGCCAGACGATGGATTCTGAAGAGCGTGTACCCGTGAAAGGTGCGGCCATGTTCCATCTCACGGGCGAGCCGATACTACCGCCGAAAGCGCCGGAGGCACTATCACGGGAACTCAGGAGACTGCGCGACCATGTGCTGTCGACTGAGAAAAGCCTACTAGCCTCGAAGGATCCAGGATATCCGACATACGCGGCTCGTGTGCCTAAGGGGAAGTGCTACATCGACACATGGCCCGTGGAGGTGTTCTTCCTGCGGTTTGACCATATCTTTGAGATGTTTCTCACAAGGCGGCTCGATTTTAAAATCGTCCGCCTTTTTACGCTACATATGAGCTCCGTCATGAAGAGAGAAGAAGTCTCGCAAATCTGTGTGGCGGATCCGTACTACATGTAGGAGTCTTTCTTGAGTCTCGGCGACTTTGAGCGTGAAACTACTAGGGACTACCTCCAAAACTTCATGGTACAGAATAAGGACCAGGAAATTGTCCTCCTGCCTTATCGTCCAAAGTAAGTCAGTTCCGGACAACCCTTTCGTACATTTCAATCATTCCTTCTCGCTCATATGGAGAATAATTTGAGGTATCTTTTCCCTGCAGCAACGGACGCGCCATCCTTATCGTTCTTTACCCGCGAGTCTCCCACGCCGTGTATTTTGACCCTTCCAGAGACTACGAGAAGAAGGACTACACCCACGTAATGAATATTCTAGATGGTGCTCTCCAAGGCTTCAGCATTAGAGGTGGCCACATGCAGATCAGGAAACAAAGGAACAATAAGATGGGTTTCATGCATAAAACTAACTTCTGCTGCATCCATGTCCCAAAACCAAGCAAGAAAGATGGATTCTACATCCTCCATCTCATGATTGAGTTCAGCACGGATCACCAAAAGCTTCGCATGACAAGCAGAAATGATGATCATATCCACAAGTGGGTAGAATCTCATGGAGAAGCGGATTATAAACTTAGAGATGACTTCTTTCGCATCCAAAGGGACAATGCGACGATCATCATGAAAGAAGTCGTCGATGAGAAGGGGATGTTCCACCACGGCCCTATATCGTGAGCTGACGTCCAAACTTGCATAGGCATGCAATGTCATGACCTCACGTCGTTCAAGAAGCTAGGGTCCATCCTCGATGATATGGAAGGATGGAACTTCTAGTGATTTATGATGCCGATGATGATGATATGTGTTGGTTGAACTTGTATACTTTCTGTAGCGATGAAACTTTGTGATGTCCACGGTCCCTGCCGAACTTGCGTAATGCTACTTTGTTAGTTTGGGTACGATGACCTGCGTACCTCTAGTTAATTAGTTTGCATACTGTATGTTGCATCTAGTTGCTAACCCTTTCTTTTTCGTGTTCCTCTAGTATTTTTTGTTGCATATGATTGTACATCCTCTTGATGAAGATGCATCTCTAACAGGTACCTAGTTTCTTGATGGTGAGATGGCAGTGTTATGTCGTGTAGAAAGGGAAGGTTCCGCGGGTGTACAACGAGTGGCCTGAGTGTCAGGCGCAAGTGAATGGGGTCTCGGGCGCCAGCCATAAAGGCTTCAAAAGCAGACAAGAAGGAGAAGCTAGTTACTTGAGGTTCACGCTAGCGCGAGAGAGGACTCGTAACCGCCGCCTCATGTACTGCATAGTTCCGCTCTCACTCATAGTGATAGCTCTTCTCGCATATACCATTGTTCAGATGGATGACGTTGTAGTTGCAAGTATTCGAGACTTGCATGTATCTCTATTTTCGAGATGATGACGAGATACCACTTTGTGTTGGATGATGATTATGATGAGACTATTTGTATGTATATCCTATGATTACATTTGTGGTCTCGCAGCCATTTGCATGTGTATCATGATGACATTTGTATCTGCTAAAGATTCTTGTATAAAGCCTATTCAAATACAAAACAAATATGCAGAAAAAAATCAAAAACTACTAAAATTAGCAGTAGCGAGTGGAGAGAAGTTAGCAGCAGCGTGACAGTAGCAGTAGCGCGTCCGGCCAAAGCGCGCTAGAGCTATTAGAAGTAGCGAGCTTCCACGCAGCACGCTACTGCTACACTTGTATAGCAGTAGCGTGGGCGTGCACGCGCTGCTGCTACGGGTTAGCTGTAGCACCTTATTAGTAGCGCCGGTCCCCGCGCTACCGATATACCTAGAACCCGCGCTGCTGCTAGGCTTTTCCCTGGTAGTGATAGTATAGTGTATCCGTGTCGTGGGAGTGAAGCTTCGTGCGGCTGTAGTGCACATAGTTTTACATTTTTTAGTTAAAATATGTCCAAAATGTAACCGTTTTCGTCCGGTTTATATGAAATCCATCATGTTTATATGAAATTTGGCCAGGTTTGCATGAATTCCATCCGGCTTGTTGAAAAAGAGTTTGAAATGTATGCGGCTAGCGTTGGATGGCGGCCTCCCGCATCCGTGTCCATGGACTGGTCCCTCCTGTCCTGGACGGATGTGGGAGGAAATTTGCGGGTTGCCGTTGGAGATGCCCTTAGTGGTTGATCAGTCTAGGTAGCTTTCCGCCGGACTATTTGGCCACTAATTTCCTACTCCCACCGCCGTTACTCCTCTCCTTTATTCTCCTCGACACACCTCCATAGCTGGTCATCACAATGAACAAGTTTCACGGCAACAAGTGATTCTGCGTGCATTACTTCGGATCCGGCAGGAGCTCCGAACCATGGTAATGCCGCCCATGGTCTCCTGCCCCATTGGCATCGATTGCTCCAATGGTCAAGATGGAGGTGCTCTCCACAGAGGAGAAGGAGCAGCAATCACCCCTCCTCCCGAGGCCGCGCGGAAGATCGCGATGTTGCTTGAGTGGTCGCACTTTGACCGGAGTCCGGCACCGTCCTCGCCTCCATTTTCGACCAACCGCAAAAACCAAATCGGACGCTGCGCCGAGGATTCGCCATCCCCGACGCGTGTTTATCGGAGACATCATCCCTGCCACGGGAAGGAGCTGGCGCCACCGTTGTCGCCCCGTTGGCAGTCCGGGAGAAGTGGTTCCCCGGCCGCTGTAAAAAAAGGAGGAGCCCTCTTAGAGACTGCTAACGCACGACCGCCTCGCCTAGTACCTCAGTGGCAACATCGACTCCTCCTCATCCACGGTGATCGCAACCTCTCAGGCGACGCGTCGGGCGTCGCTCGAGAGGTCGAACATTACGCCAGTCTGGGTCCTCATGGGCTCCACGCTCATGGAGGCATGGGCCATCGAACGGTCCAGTAAAACCGTGGAGACCTCCTCTTGCCGCTGATGCTAGATCAATGATCAACTCTTCAAAGTGTGTCTAGAGGAGTGCGAGCACTTAGCCCAGCTGAAAGGCATGGGCATGGGCCGGAGTCCACTACCGCAGGCGATCGTCGTCGCTAGGATGAGTTGGCCAAGGCTCTGCGCAAGCTGTAGAAGTCGAGCGGTTGCGTCGCGAGCGTGAAGTGACGACCGATCATGGTTGCCACAACGGCTACCGAGGCTTCCACCACTAGAAGAACGACTACTATGATTGTTGGGTAACATAGTAATTTCAAAAAAATATCCTACGCACACACAAGATCATGGTGATGCATAGCAACGAGAGGGGAGAGTGTTGTATACGTACCCTCGTAGACCGTAAGCGGAAGCATATAACAACGTGGTTGATGATGCTGCTACCGAGCGGTTGTCGTACGTCTTCATGATCGACCAATCCGCAGTACCTAACGTACGACACCTCCGCGTTCAGCACACGTTTAGCTCGGTGATGTCCCACGAACTCACGATCCAGTAGATCTTCTAGGAAGAGCTTCCTCAGCACGACGGCGTGGTGACGGTGATGATGCTGCTACCGATGCAGGGCTTCGCCTAAGGAGCGCTAAGATATTACCGAGGTGGATTATGGTGGAGGGGGGCACCGCACACGGCTAAGAGATCAATGATCAATTGTTGTGTCTCCAAGGGGTTCCCCCCTCCCCGTATATAAAGGAGTGGAGGGGTGGAGGGGGCCGGCCTCCTATGGCACTCCCCATGAGGAGTCCTACTCCCACCGGGAGTAGGGCTCCCCCCTTCCAAGTAGGAGTAGGATAGGAGAAGGAAGGGAGAGAAGGAAAGAAGGAAAGGGGGGGTGCCGCCCCCCTCCTTGTCCAATTCGGACTAGAGGGGGAGGGGGCGCGACTACCCTGGACGCCCCTCCTCTTCTCCCACGAGGGCCCATTAGGCCCAATATACTCCCCGGGGGTTCCGGTAACCCCTCGGTACTCCGGTATATGTCTGAAACCTCCCGAAACACTTCCGATGTCCGAACATAGTCGTCCAATATATTGATCTTTACATCTCGACCATTTCGAGACCCCTCGTCATGTCCGTGAGCACATCCGGGACTCCGAACTACCTTCGATACATCCAAACACAAAAACTCATAATACCGATCGTCATAGAACTTTAAGCGTGCGGACCCTACGGGTTCGAGAACTATGTAGACATGACCAAGACACGTCTCCGGACAATAACCAATAGCGGAACCTGGATGCTCATATTGGTTCCTACATATTCTACGAAGAACTTTATCGGTCAAACCGCATAACAACATACGTTGTTCCCTTTGTCATCGGTACGTTACTTGCCTGAGATTTGATCGTCGGTATCTCAATACCTAGCTCAATCTCGATACCGGAAAGTCTCTTTACTCATTCCATAATGCATCATCCCGCAACTAACTCATTAGTTGCATTGCTTGCAAGGCTTATAGTGATGTGCATTACCGAGAGGGCCCAGACATACCTCTCCGACAATCGAAGTGACAAATCCTAATCTCGATCTATGCCAACTCAACAAGTACCATCGGAGACACCTGTAGAGCACCTTTATAATCACCCAGTTACGTTGTGACGTTTGGTAGCACATAAGGTGTTCCTCCGGTAATCGGGAGTTGCATAATCTCATAGTCATAGGAACATGTATAAGTCATGAAGAAAGCAATAGCAGTAAACTAAAACGATCAAGTGCTAAGCTAACGGAATGGGTCATGTCAATCACATCATTCTCCTAATGATGTGATCCCATTTATCAAATGAAAACTCATGTCTATGGTTAGGAAACTTAACCATCTTTGATCATCGAGCTAGTCAAGTAGAGGCATACTAGTGACACTCTGTTTGTCTATGTATTCACACATGTATTATGTTTCCGGTTAATACAATTCTAGCATGAATAATAAACATTTATCATGAAATAAGGAAATAAATAATAACTTTATTATTGCCTCTAGGGCATATTTCCTTCAGTCTCCCACTTGCACTAGAGTCAATAATCTAGATTACATAGTAATGATTCTAAGACCCATGGAGTATTGGTGCTGATCATGTTTTGCTCGTGAGAGAGGCTTAGTCAACGAGTCTGCAACATTCAGATCCGTATGTATCTTGCAAATCTCTTTATCTCCCACCTGGACTTGATCGCGGATGGAATTGAAGCGTCTCTTGATGTGTTTGGTTCTCTTGTGAAACCTGGATTCCTTTGCCAAGGCAATTGCACCAGTATTGTCACAAAAGATTTTCATTAGACCCAATGCACTAGGTATGACACCTAGATCGGATATGAACTCCTTAATCCAGACTCCTTCATTTGCTGCTTCCGAAGCAGCTATGTACTCCGCTTCACACATAGATCCCACCACGACCCTTTGTTTAGAACTTCTCCAACTGACAGCTCCACCGTTCAATATAAACACGTATCTGGTTTGAGATTTAGAATCGTCCAGGTCAGTGTCAAAGCTTGAATCGACATGACCATTTACGACAAGCTCTTTGTCACCTTCATAGACGAGAAACATGTCCTTAGTCCTTTTCAGGTATTTCAGGATGTTCTTGACCGATGTCCAGTGATCCACTCCTGGATTACTTTGGTACCTCCCTGCTAAACTAATAGCAAGGCACACATCAGGTCTAGTACACAACATTGCATACATGATAGAGCCTATGGCAGAAGCATAGGGAACACTTCTCATTTTCTCTCTATCTTCTGCATTGGTCGGGCATTGAGTCTTACTCAACTTCACACCTTGTAACATAGGCAAGAACCCTTTCTTTGCTTGATCCATTTTGAACTTCTTCAAAACTTTATCAAGGTATGTGCTTTGTGAAAGTCCAATTAAGTGTCTTGATCTATATCTATAGATCTTGATTCCCAATATATAAGTGATACGTCTCCAATGTATCTATAATTTATGAAGTATTCATGCTATTATATCATCTGTTTTGGATGTTTATGCGCCTTACTAAACACTTTTATATTATTTTTGGTACTAATCTATTAACCAGAGGCCCAGCCCAAATTGTTGTTTTCTTGCCTATTTCAGTGTTTTGAAGAAAAGGAATATCAAACGGAGTCCAAACGGAATGAAACCTTCCAGAGAGTTATTTTTGGAACGGAAGCAATCTAGGAGACTTGGAGTAGACGTCAGGGAAGCTTCAAGGAAGCCACAAGGCAGGGAGGCGCGCCCTACCCCCTGGGCACGCCCCCCCACCCTCATGGGCCCTGCGTGGCTCCCCTAACCAACTTCTTTCGCCTATATATGTCCATATACCCTAAAAACATCAAAAAACACAATAGATCGGGAGTTCCGCCACCGCATGCCTCTGTAGCCACCAAAAACCAATCGGGACCCTGTTCCGGCACCCTGCCGGAGGGGGGATCCATCACCGGTGGCCATCTTCATCATCCCAACGCTCTCCATGACGAGGAGGGAGTAGTTCACCATCGAGGCTGAGGGTATGTACTAGTAGCTATGTGTTTCATCTCTCTCTTGTGTTCTTGAGCTGATACGATCTTGATGTATCGCGAGCTTTGCTATTATAGTTGGATCTTATGATGTTTCTCCCCCTCTACTCTCTTGTAATGGATAGAGTTTTCCCTTTGAAGTTATCTTATCGGATTGAGTCTTTAAGAATTTGAGAACACTTGATGTATGTCTTGCATGTGCTTATCTGTGGTGACAATGGGATATTCACGTGATCCACTTGATGTATGTTTTGGTGATCAACTTGCGGGTTCCGCTCGTGAACTTATGCATAGGGGTTGGCACACGTTTTCGTCTTGACTCTCCGGTCGAAACTTTGGGGCACTCTTTGAAGTTCTTTGTGTTGGTTGAATAGATGAATCTGATATTGTGTGATGCATATCGTATAATAATACCCACGGATACTTGAGGTGACATTGGAGTATCTAGGTGACATTAGGGTTTTGGTTGATATGTGTCTTAAGGAGTTATTCTAGTACGAACTCTATGATAGATCGATCCGAAAGAATAACTTTGAGGTGGTTTCGTACCCTACCATAATCTCTTTGTTTTTTCTCCGCTATTAGTGACTTTGGAGTGACTCTTTGTTGCATGTTGAGGGATAGTTATATGATCCAATTATGTTATTATTGTTGAGAGAACTTGCACTAGTGAAAGTATGAACCCTAGGCCTTGTTTCAACGCATTGCAATACTGTTTACGCTCACTTTTATCACTTGCTACCTTGCTGTTTTTATATTTTCAGATTACAAAAACCTATATCTACTATCCATATTGCACTTGTATCACCATCTATTCGCCGAACTAGTGCACCTATACAATTTACCATTGTATTGGGTGTGTTGGGGACACAAGAGACTCTTTGCTATTTGGATGCAGGGTTGCTTGAGAGAGACCATCTTCAACCTACGCCTCCCACGGATTGATAAACCTTAGGTCATGCACTTAAGGGAAATTTGCTACTGTCCTACAAATCTGTGCACTTGGAGGCCCAACAACGTCTACAAGAAGAAGGTTGTGTAGTAGACATCAAGCAGTTTCTAGCGCCGTTGCCAGGGAGTTGAGTGCTTGAAGGTATATCTTTAGATCTTGCAATCGAATCTTTTAGTTTCTTGTTTTATCACTAGTTTAGTTTATAAAAGAAAATTACAAAAAATGGAATTGAGGGTGCCTCATATGCTTCATCTTTTTAATATCTTTCACGAGAATAAGGATTCCGATAATTGTGCTCAATTGCTAGAGGAAGAATGCATTAGAATGTTTGGCACTAAATCTTTGGATGATGAGCATGATTGCAATGTTGTTAGTATGAACTCTTTGAATATCCATAGTACTAATGATGATTGCACTAGTCATGATGAAAATGTCTCTTATAAGCATGTCAACTTTTGTGGAATACATAGAGCTTGCAAGTACACACCAATTAGGTAAAATAGATTTTCCAAGAGGCATAAGTATTTGGAAACTAAATTGTTGCAAGAAAGGCTAGATGTTTGTGCTGAAAATTCAAAAATTTCTTCGCCATACTTGTGAGCTTTGCAATGAACATGGTCATTTTATTCTCCAATGCAAATTGTTTGATGATCGTATCGTGTCCAAAAATTGTGATGATTTGATTTCCCTTGCACATAATAATGAACTTAGTTTGTTTTTGGGTTATGAAGAAATGAAATGTATAACTAAGCATATTTCAGAATATAACCTTGAGAAATTCCTCGATATTGATCTAGAAGAAATTTCTATTTATTGTGCGGTGAATTTCATTGAAAGTACTTATATTGCCAATTACATAAAGAAAAGAAAACAAATAGAGGATGAAGAGAATACTAATGAAAGGGAAGAGGCTTCCCAATATCCTCCTATTATTTCTTATGATGAATCAGGTAACGAGGAGGAGCCTTCTATTCAACCAATCTCATTAATAAGGAGCTCCAAAAAGAGGATTGAACTCACAAATAATGTGAAGAAGAAAAAGGAAACACGGAGAAGTAAAGGTGAAAGGGTATCCCTCCCAAATGATGTTGCTCCTATTACTCATTGTGATGATGATAATTGCTATACTATTGGTGCTATCCATACCATTAATGATGAGAGTGATTATGCTTATGATATGAAAAGGCCCAAGCTTGGGGATGCTATGTTTGATGAGAATGACATGTTTGAGAATATATTTTCTGCAATTAATGTTTGTCCCAAGATTGTGGATGCTATGTTTAATGAACATGATATTTTTAGCCTCCCAAGTTTTGATGAGCAAATTTATTACGATGATAGCATGCCTCCTACTTATGATGATTATATTGATGAAAGTGGGTTTGGAAGAGTGTCAACTTTAGGAAGTAATGATCCCACTATTTTGGAGGGTGTTGAATCTTATTGTGATAAATATGAAAGTGGATTTGGAGAGGTCATGACTTTATTTAGTGACGATTCCACTATCTTGGAAGAGGTTTCAATAGATTATGATGAGAACCAAGTTGCTACTTATGATGATTATTGTGATGAAACTTATGCTATAAAAAGTAGTGATGATTATATTTATAAAACTTGTCATGATTATGATTACCCTTTTTCTGAACATTACTCTTTTAATATGGAAACAATTTATAGTATTCGAGTTTCTTTTGATACTCCCACTATTCTGAATGAGAATTTTGCTTATGTAGAGAGTAATAAAAATTATATGCTTGTAGATCATGAAAAGAATGCTTTAGGTGCTGGTTATATTGTTGAATTCATTCATGATGCTACTGAAAATTATTATGAGGGAGGAATATATGCTTGTAGGAATTGCAATAATATCAAGTTTCCCCTCTATGTGCTTAAAGTTTTGAAGTTATGCTTGTTTTGCCTTCCTATGCTAGTTGATTATTGTTCCCATAAGTTGTTTGCTCACAAAATCCATATGAATAGGAAGTGGGTTAGACTTAAATGCGCTAGTCATATTCTTCATGATGCTCTCTTTATGTTTCAATTTTTATCTTTTATGTGAGCATCATTGAAATCATCATGCCTAGCTAGGGGCATTAAACGTTAGCGCTTGTTAGGAGGCAACCCAATTTTATTTTTGTTCTTTGATTTTTTTCTCCTGTTTAGTAATAAATAATCCATCTAGACTCTGGTTAGATGTGGTTTCATGTTTTAATTAGTGTTTGTGCCAAGTAGAACCTTTGGTAAGACTTGGGTGAAGTCTTTATGATCATGCTGTAAAAAACAGAAACTTTAGCGCTCACGAGATGTGCTGCCATTGTTTACTGGAGAGTTCTTTTAGGTTAATTCTTTTTGAAGATGATTAATAGACACATTCCTCAGGTCCACCAAGTTATTTCAGAATTTTTAGAGTTCCATAAGTATACGTTTGATACATATTACTACAGACTGTTCTGTTTTTGACAGATTCTGTTTTCTATGTGTTGTTTGCTTATTTTGATGAATCTATGAGTAGTATCGGAGGGTATGAACCACAGAGAAGTTGGAATACAGTAGATATTACACCAATATGAATTTAGAATGAGTTCACAACAGTACCTAAGTGGTGATTTATTTTCTTATACTAACGGAGCTTACGAGTTTTCTGTTAAGTTTTGTGTTATGAAGTTTCCAAGTTTTGGGTAAAGATTCGATGGACTATGGAATAAGGAGTGGCAAGAGCCTAAGCTTGGGGATGCCCAAGGCACTACAAGGCAATATTCAAGGACAACCAAGAGCCTAAGCTTGGGTATGCCCCGGAAGGCATCCCCTCTTTCATCTTTGTTCATCGGTAACTTTACTTGGAGCTATATTTTTATTCACCACATGATATGTGTTTTTCTTGGAGCGTCAATTTATTTTGTTAGGATTTTCTTGCTGTTATTTAGAACAATGTATTGCATCTTTTATTTCAAGAAAAGTTCCATCGATAGCCTTTACTATGCCTATTTTACAAGTCTTCATGTTGCTGTTTGAAAACAGAAAGTTTACCGCTATTGCAAAAATTCCCTAGAAAAGTCAGAATGTGATAAAATGTTGAAACCTTTTGCATAGTAATCTCTGATAATTTACTACAATGGGAATTTTCTTTCATGATTTTTGGATCTATGGAAGTATGGATCTTGCTGCATTCTTTACAGACTTTTCTGTTTAGGCAGATTGTTGTTATGTTCGCATTGTTTGCATATGTTTGCTTGTTTAATGATTCTAGTTGAGGATAGGACTATTAAATATGCGGAGGAATTTAGTATGCAATGTTGAATAATAATTTTAGTGATTTTCTACAGAAGAGTATGATAAGGTTTTTTGCATTGGTTTATACTAACTTATATCACGAGTCCTCGTTGAGTTTTGTGTGTATGAAGCTTTTGAGATTTAGGGAGACCATGATATGAGAGGAATTAAGGAGACACAAAAGCTCAAGCTTGGGGATGCCCCGGTTGGCATCCCACCTTTCTTCTTCGACAACTATCGGTTAGTATCGGTTGATCCTAAGTTTTTGCTTCTTCACGTGATGTTTGCTATTCTTAGAATGTCATTTTATTTTGTTTTGCTTGTTGTTTGAATAAAATATCAAGATTTGAAATTATTAAATGGTAGAGTCTTCACATAGCTAAATAATTAATTAACTACTCATTGATCTTCACTTATATCTTTTTGGAGTAGTTTGTCATTTGCTCGTGTGCTTCACTTATATCCTATGAGTAAATAGTTGAGTGATTTGAATATCATAAATCTGAAATTATATATGTTTTATATTCTTATCCCATGGGGAGTAATGACTTCACATATAAGAAGTAGATGTGGTAAATTTATTGAAGGTTAGCAAACATTGTATTGGTCACTTGAAAAATTCATGAAAGAATATTGAGGGAAGAGAGATTTCACATATAAATATACTATCTTGGACATCTTTTGTAATTGTGAGCACTCATTAAAATATAACATGTTAAAAGGTTGATGTTGGACAAGGAAGACAACGTAATGGGTTATGTTTTCTTATATCTGAAAAAAGTATATTGTCATGGATCATCCAACATGTTGAGCTTGCCTTTCCCCCTCATGCTAGCCAAATTCTTTGCAACAAGTAGAGATACTACTTGTGCTTCCAAACATCCCTTAAACCATTATTGCTATGAGAGTCCACCATACCTACCTATGGATTGAGTAAGATCCTTCAAGTAAGTTGCCATCAGTGCATCCAATAAAAATTGATCTCTAAATATGTATCATCTATTAGCATGGAGAAAATAAGCTTTATACGATCTTGTGATGTGGAAGCAATAAAAGCGACGGACTGCATAATAAAGGTCCCTATCACAAGTGGCAATATAAAAGTGATGTTCTTTCGCATTAATATTTTGTGCATCCAACTATAAAAGCGCATGACAACCTTTGCTTCCCTCTGCGAAGGGCCTATCTTTTATTCTTATTTTATACCTTATGCAAGAGTCATGGTGATCTTCACCTTTCCTTTTTACATTTTATCCTTTGGCAAGCACCTTGT
This sequence comes from Aegilops umbellulata, assembly GCA_032464435.1. Taxonomy (NCBI): domain Eukaryota; kingdom Viridiplantae; phylum Streptophyta; class Magnoliopsida; order Poales; family Poaceae; genus Aegilops; species Aegilops umbellulata. The sequence continues at coordinate 343,652,561 of CP136060.1, read as the reverse complement.
GTTGGAAAGATCCTGATATATATATCCAATTGGATGTAAGGCATCATGAACTATTATTGTTGACATTACCCTTGAGGTAGAAGGTTGGGAGGTGAATCTATAAGCCCCTATCTTTCTCTCTGTCTGATTAAAACTTTGAACCCATAAATATCACGTGAGTGTTAGCAATTGTGAAAGACTAAATGATAGTTGAGTATGTGAAGTTTGCTGAATTAAAGCTCTGACATAGACTCTTCCTGAAAATAACATGAATTGTAATTGTTTGATGACTAATAACACGGTTTGTTAGTCTTCAAGAAAGTTTATGATCTATACTTTAACATGTGAATAGTTTGTTACTTGATCATGAAAAGTTTTATGAGTTGAGCTACTGTTATGACATATAATGATGTTACAAAAGGTGATTGAAATTATCATTGATAAAACTTGTGCACTTGCTAGCATTCACATTTCATAAATTATTTCTTTTATCATTTACCTACTCGAGGACGAGCAGGAATTAAGCTTGGGGATGCTGATACGTATCCAACGTATCTATAATTTATGAAGTATTCATGCTATTATATCATCTGTTTTGGATGTTTATGGGCCTTACTAAACACTTTTATATTATTTTTGGGACTAACCTATTAACCGGAGGCCTAGCCCAAATTGTTGTTTTCTTGCCTATTTCAGTGTTTCAAAAAAAAAGGAATATCAAACGGAGTCCAAACGGAATGAAACCTTCGGGAGAGTTATTTTTTGAACGGAAGCAATCCAGGAGACATGAGTAGATGTCAGGGAAGCTTCGAGGAAGCCACGAGGCAGGGAGGCGCGCCCTACCCCCTGGGCGCCCCCCCCCCCCCACCCTCATGGGCCCTGCGTGGCTCCCCTAACCGACTTCTTTCGCCTATATATGTCCATATACCCTAAAAACATCGAAAAACACAATAGATCAGGAGTTCCGCCGCCGCAAGCCTCTGTAGCCAGCAAAAACCAATCGGGACCCTGTTCCGGCACCCTGCCGGAAGGGGGATCCATCATCGGTGGCCATCTCCATCATCTTGACACTCTCCATGACGAGGAGGGAGTAGTTCACCCTCGGGGCTAAGGGTATGTACCAGTAGATATGTGTTTGATCTCTCTCTCGTGTTCTTGATGTGATACAATCTTGACGTATCGCGAGCTTTGCTATTATAGTTGGATCTTATGATGTTTCTCCCCCTCTACTCTCTTGTAATGGATTGAGTTTTCCCTTTGAAGTTATCTTATCGGATTGAGTCTTTCAGGATTTGAGAACACTTGATGTATGTCTTGCATGTGCTTATCTGTGGTTACAATGGGATATTCACGTGATCCACTTGATGTATGTTTTGGTGATCAACTTGTGGGTTCCGCTCGTGAATTTATGCATAGGGGTTGGCACACGTTTTCGTCTTGACTCTCCGGTCGAAACTTTGGGGCACTCTTTGAAGTTCTTTGTGTTGGTTGAATAGATGAATCTGAGATTGTGTGATGCACATCGTATAATCATACCCACGGATACTTGAGGTGACATTGGAGTATCTTGGTGACATTTGGGTTTTGGTTGACATGTGTCTTAAGGTGTTATTCTAGTACTAACTCTATGATAGATCGATCTGAAAGAATAACTTTGAGGTGGTTTCGTACCCTACCATAATCTCTTCATTTGTTCTCCGCTATTAGTGACTTTGGAGTGACTCTTTGTTGCATGATGAGGGATATTTATATGATCCAATTATGTTATTATTGTTGAGAGAACTTGCACTAGTGAAAGTATGAACCCTAGGCCTTGTTTAAACTCATTGCAATACCGTTTACGCTCACTTTTATCACTTGCTACCTTGCTATTTTTATATTTTCATATTACAAAAACCTATATCTACTATCCATATTGCACTTGTATCACCATCTCTTCGCCGAACTAGTGCACCTATACAATTTACCATTGTATTGGGTGTGTTGGGGACACAAGAGACTCTTTGCTATTTGGTTGCAGGGTTGCTTGAGAGAGACTATCTTCAACCTACGCCTCCCATGGATTGATAAACCTTAGGTCGTCCACTTGAGGGAAATTTGCTACTTGAAGGAAATATTCCCTAGAGGCAATAATAAAGTTATTATTTATTTCCTTATTTCATGATAAATGTTTATTATTCATGCTAGAGTTGTATTAACCGGAAACTTGATACATGTGTGGATACAAGACAAACAGAGTGTTACTAGTATGCCTCTACTTGACTAGCTCGTTGAATCAAAGATGGTTAAGTTTCCTAGCCATAGACATGAGTTGTCATTTTATTAACGGGATCACATCATTAGAGAATGATGTGATTGACTTGACCCATTCTGTTAGCTTAGCACTTGATTGTTTAGTATGTTGCTATTGCTTTCTTCATGACTTATACATGTTCCTATGACTATGAGATTATGCAACCCCCGAATACCGGAGTAACACTTTGTGTGCTACCAACACAACGTAACTGGGCGATTATAAAGGTGCTCTACAGGTGTCTCCGATGGTATTTGTTGAGTTGGCATAGATCAAGATGAGCACTACAAAAAAAAGACACTTCCGTGATGATACGTGTTTGTCACAGTAGGTCACGTTTTCTGTCATGCATGTACATCCATGACAAATTTATGACAGAATCAAGATAGTCATACATGTGCTGTCTTAGAAGTGTTCCATGACATTACCAAAATTATCATCACGGAGGTGTCCACTTCCATGACGATAAATTGCGCGTCACAGAAGTGCTTTCGTCAAGGGTGACTGACACGTGGCATCCACCGTAACGGAACACCCTTAAGCTATCGGGTCCGGTTTTGGATCCGATAACCCATTAACAGCCCCGACCAATGGGGATTTTCCACGTGTAAAATCATCTTTGGCTGGAGGAAACATGTGCCAGCTCCGTGTTGGCACAGGTGTCACTCATCCAATGGGCGAGATGCCCCTATCATATGTTAACACGTGGACCGACCCAAAACTGGCCCATAAAGTTTAAATGGGCTGGCCCAACTAAAGGCCCACAAGATTTTACAGACCATAATGGGCCGCCCCAGCTAAAGGCCCACAAGATTTTACGGGCCATAATGGGCTTTCCTAGGTAAAGGCCCACAAGATTTTTGGGGGCCATAATGGACAGGCCCAGGTGAAGACCCAGAAGATTTTTGTGGACCATAATGGTCCGGCCCAGCTAAAGGCCCATGAGTTTTCGCTGACATTAATGGGCCGGCCCAGCTGTAGGCCCACGAGATTTTGAGGACCCTAGTAGGCCGGCCCATTAACTGACTGCCATGTTTTGGGCCAAATGTCGGCCCATATTTGATCCGGTCCATGAATGGCCTGCAAAGTTCCGGGCCTAATAATGGCCCATATGAGATCCGGCCCGTTAAAAGCCTACCCCGTTCTGGGCCAAATTACGGCCCAGAACAGGTCCGGCCCTTTAAGAGGTTTTGGGCTAAATTATGGCCCATATCAGATTCGGCCCGTCAACTGGACGCTACGCTTTTGGGCCCATTTGCTAAAGGCCCATTTAGTAATTCGGCCTGATATTAGTTTCGGCCTATTAACGGCCCGTTTAACATTTCAGCCCTATATTAATTTCGGCATGTTAAAAGCCTGTCATATAGTTGGGCCTAACTATGGCCCGGTTTGCATTCGGCCTGCTCGCAGCCGATAATGTGATTGGGCCAAACAAGGACCGAGACATTTTTGGCCTGTTATAAGCCCATGATTTGATTGGCACATTCGTGGGTCGGGGTCTATTTCGTCCTACTGCCGGCCCGTGAGCTGTTCGGCACGTTTCAGGCACAACCTACTTTTCAGCCTCCTAAAGGCCCATTGAGTTTTCTTGGGAGAATAGGGCCGGCGGTTTACTCGGCCTATTAAAGGCCCGAATCTACTAGTGGGCCAGTTTACGTTTAGGCCTGTTAACGGACCAAGATGACGGGCCCATGATGCAGATCATACATGGTGATTTGCATGACGACCCGATTATGTACCGTAATTTTACAGTTTGGTCGGTTTACTACGAAGACAGGATATATATACAGTAAAATAACTGTAGCATCATGAATAAGAAAGAAACCTAGACTATACAATAAAGAAATTACGGCATATTACATCCACTGGGCATCAAAGTTCGCCACTATGATAATAAAAAACAAGTAGAAAGCAGATTACATACACTGGGCATCAAAGATCGCCACCAGTGAAACTAAACACGCCAACAAAATAATATACAAAACCGACAGCACTTCAATAGAGTTCAAGAAAGGTTAGCCCTGCTCAAGAGCTGCAGCGCAAGCAGCTGAGCAAGTTGGTGAGACTGCACTTGTTTGACACTTATATCCTCCTCACTCTGAAAGATAAACAAGCAGACAGATGATAGGTTTTGCACATATAAGTATCAGTGCTGACAATTCATCACATTTCTTACTGATGAATAAAGTGACACAGTTTAAAATAGCATTAACACAATATGGTATTGTTCAGGTCAAGACATGGCAGGAAATGACATTGTGAAGGAGTTGGCAGCTTCACGACACCACTGGATTACAGATCAAGAACTCATAAGTATCAATGGTTAGTGTGCTGTCAGTTTATCCCATTTCAGATTGGCAAAATAAGATCAGTTGCTCTGTATAGTTTAATTTACATGGTATGAAGAAGGAACTTGGTTGTACAATTGAAAACTTAAATTGAGAAGGACAAACTTTTGTTTATGAACTGGAGTACATAATAAACTTTGAACATGCAATTTGATGCAAACACCAAAAATAAACAGCTATTGCAGTCATGCCTAACCAAATATACACAACAAAGTTTGAAGGCTTGAGAAGGACAAACTTACATTATTGGTGAAGGCAGGCTCTATAAAGCCCTTGTCCATGCTGATTGGGGGGGGGCAATTCAAGAAGTTTACCACAGAATCTTCTTCATAAGCATTGCCTTTATTCTACATTTTGTTAAGAGTAAATATAGATGTGACAATATAAGAAAAAATGGAGAATATTTAAGATAAGATGAAGAGTGATGCTACATAACCAATTAGCTATAAATGTAAGTACAGCGATACAGGCAAAAGGTACAGCCAAGAGCAATGCAGAGCTAAACTTCTTCAGTACCATCGGTGTTATCCAACCTTATGGTAAGAGTAAATATAGATCTTATGTGTAGAAAATGGAGGGCAAAGGAAAATAAGCTGCAGAGTGATGGTACATGAACAACTACATGTCAATATAAGTACACTGATAAAGGACATTAGGTACTTACAAGAACAATGCAAAGCTAAAAAAATTCATTGGCATTGGATATATTCTACACTAATGTAACCATTCATATAGATCAGATAATTTGGAGCGAACAATTGATAAGCAAGCTATCATGCATACTGCTGTCACATAATGAACCAGGTATGTATGCAAGTACAGTGATACAGGACAACAGGTACAAACAAGAGCAAAGCAGTGGGCAGCATATTTGCGATATCCTATCGTTCTTTTCAAACCGGAATTCTTTTTCGAGCAGATTTCCTGCAAAAAAGATCTGTAAGGCACATGCGGAAAAGTAGAAGTTCAAATTGTCATGCGATATCATAGACAGTACCTCATCCTCGGAACGAGACTAGTGCATAACAAGGTTTTTTCATTCAATGTCTTCTAAATTTAGCAGAGGAGACTTCACCAGAAATTCGTTTATAGACTTCCCATCAAAGTGTGATTTCCTCAGGTAACACGGATACTGCTGCAATCCTTCCTTGAAAAGTGCAAGCAAGCTTTGCTCGTCATGACTATCCAGATTGACCCTCGCCTACTTACAACAATATAATGTAAATCATTGATGTGTTCAATCAGCAGAAAACAAGAAAATAATCACCATGAATAATAGCACTTACACGTAAGTGGGACAGGAAGATGTGAAAATGGTGTTTGTCTTCACTATAATCTTCCCATGATGAGAATATATGCACATAGTCCCTAACAACATTGAAAGCATTATCTTTTAAACTAGGAATAACTAGAATGGGGTTCCAATCTGCAGGAATTGGTCGTCTCTGCAGTTGGGATAGGTCTTCGGCCGGTGGACTTGCTGTACTTTTTGCTGGAGTGGGATTTTCTGTGGTACGGCTGGTGCTATGGCAACTGAAATCGGCATACCTTTTGCTGGAGTGCAGGTCCTGTGTGGTGCGGCTAGTGGTGTGGCCAGTGAACTCTGGGTACAGTCTGCTGGAGTCGGTCCTACGTTTTGTGTCACTAGTTGTACAGCCCACATAAGAGGGGTGCTGTCAGATTTCTCCGGCACAACCACGTTTTTCAAGGACTTTGTTGGTGCTCCTTCAGGTTCGGCAATCACCCTCTTCCTTTTTGATGTCTGATGCACAAGAACAACATTTGAGTGGAAAAACATGGTATGATGACAGATGGAATATGTATTGATAATGGATGGGCATGGCATCTCGACATATAGTCATATATGATGAGTAAACTAAGCATATGGCGGTGCAACAAAGTAGAAGAAATGCAAGACAACATATGCAAGATACGCGCAATCAATAAAACCTTGCCAAATTAGAACAGGCACCTTGATGGGTGAACAGGACAGGCCATCTGTCTTTGACTCCTCGAGGTTAGAATAGTCATTAGGATCATATTCTAAACAAGAATCAACAGGTGGTGAGCGTATGAGTTTCATTGCATCCAGAATGGCACTCAATGCCTTGGTGCCAATTTTGTAAGTCATTGCGGTGTTTAGCTTCAAGAGTGGACTACTGCTAGTGCGACACAAAGCAGCTACATAGATCTTAGTGTAGATATAATGGGAAAACCGTAAGCATCAGAGTAAAATCAGCAAAGTGGAACTTGCTGGAATATATGTGCTAGTATTGCCGGTACGGCTAGAAAGCCTTTGAATACCAGCTCTCTTCAACTGAAGGTGCGGTACTGTTAATATCAGTGTAACTCTCAAAGGCGACACAACTCCCCGCATTTCCTTGTTATTCTTATAGGATTCAAGTGGGCAGGCCACTACAAATCCTATTCCCATGTTTACAAAATCCTACGAATCAAAGAGGCCCGACGAGTTCAAAGTGTCCATACCAACCGACCGTATAGACCTCTACACTGCAAATGTACCTACTCATATTCACTACAAGGAACATACTATACTACTATCATACTCCCTCCGTTCCAAAATATAAGTCTTGGTAGAGATTTCCACTATGGATCACATACATATGTATCCAGATACATTTTATAGTGTAGATTCACTCATTTTGCTCCATATGTAGTCCATTGTGGAATCTATACAAAGACTTGTATTTAGGAACGGAGAGAGTACTTATTAAAGAAGAGCGGAAGAGGAACATGGTAAAGAAGAGCAAGCAGATTTTGGATAATAAAATGTTCGTTGCGCAGTGCCCACACATGATGAACCAGAGCGCATTAAGAAAGCAACTCCTTGTTGTCTCTCTATATGTGGTGCACGTGCTTTTTCGTAAGTAAAGTAGGAACATTAGCTGACCAATTAAATGTTATCTGTTTTAGTAATATCAACATCATATCAGATTCGTACATGAGCAACAAGTTTAGAATTATGAGTGGCACGTTGTTTAGTTTGATGGATTCAGGAGCAGTGCTAAGCAGGTACGATGATGGTACTGAATAAAAAGGCATGTCTGCATTTGGGTCAGTCGACCATTTTAGGCGGTTGGATGAAGATCCTACGTCTCCTAACCCTTCTTCTTCCACGTCTCTGATTCTTCCCATACAGAACATCGCATGGGCCGTCGGCCGGACCATCGGCCCCCAACGACTGTGTTCCTCCACCACCCCCACCCTCCTCCCCCACCCGCGTCGAGTTTTCTTCGTTCAGCGAGGCCCCACCACCGCCCCGCCCCCAACAACCAAAGTCCCCACCCAAGCCCCTTCGTTCGCACCGGCAAACTCTGACGAGCTCTGAAAAATTGACTGACGCAATTTTGAAATTTAGTCTACTGTGATTTAACTAGTGTGGAATATAAAAGGCGAAAACCATAAGCATTGGGAGTATAGTGTTGAGCGTGCCATGGCGGATCTGAAGGTGCAAACCGGACAAAAGGCAACTTCGCAACCAATGTTTGCTCTCAACTAGCAAGTAAGTGATGGACAAGAAATCAGAGTAAAGAAGTGGCGATCTATTTTCTTGCTACGATAAATAAGTTGAGCAGATACGAAAGAGTACCGCCTCTGGTGCGGCGCTGTGTATGCATCTGCTGAGAATTTGACGGTGCTGCAGTAGCGATGGCTGTCGGCAGCGTGGAAGCAGATCTAGGAGGGTAGACGCTGGCAGCGGGGCGCGGTGGACGAGACGGTCGTAGGAGCGGCGCCGTCAAGGTGGACAACGGCGGGGATGAAGCGAGAGGACGGGATGCAAGGATCCCGGTCTGAAGCCATGGATGAGAGAGGTCGATCTCTTGTAATGGACGGCGGTGTCGGGGTATCAGCTCCGGCATGGTGGAGGAGGACGGCAGTGGATGGGGTGGCGGACGGAGGAGGCTGGGGTGGAGAGGGTGTTTTGGCGCCCATGGAGTATGAATGGGGAAATGGAGGTGGAGAGGAAGGGGGAACCATGTCTTCAGGGCGCGCTTGTCTCAAATGCAAGGAAATTAACAAACTTTGCCCCCGTTTCAAATTTCCTACATCACAGCAATATTAGTCGGTTGGGGATAGGACGGTAATCTCGCATACACCGAATATTTGCCGACGAGAGTTTGTTTTTGGCGCCCACCGTGTATGAATCGGGGAGGGAGTCGATTTCGGCCGAGCACACACTGTGTTTTGGCGCCCACCATGTATGAATCCGGGTGAGAGGCGGCTATGTCAAGTTCGAGTGAAATTACAAACCTACCCCTATCAAAACCTATAGAAATCGAGCAGATAGGCTTTGCGTGGCAGGGATAGGCAGTAGTAATTTCCATCTCGCAGATTTTGGTTTCGGGCAGTTACTGCGACTTTCCCCGCTTCGTCCAAATTTTGCAGAGTGCACGTTTACCGTGCCAACTCAATTCGAATCCCATTTGTATTCTATTTTTTTCGGGCGGGATCCATTTTCGATTGGAATAAAATTCTATATACATCATTTTTTTATATATACTTTCGAAAGCACAACAAAGAATTCTGCTCCTTTATATGTATAATATGATTTACAAATTATGTTCTACTAAAATGTATGGATTAGCAATATCTACATATTAAATAACATAGATGCGCGTGAATTCATATGAGTATGCATGTTTGATAGATCAATTTTGGTTCGAGTATGGATTACATGTATCATCATCTCGAATTCAGATATTTGAATCCCTTTTATGTTCACTCCTTTCATGCCCATGTCTCACGCATGCATGCTCCTTCGTGTAGCTATCACTCTCTTTTCTCTAGCTCACCCGCATGCTCACTTCATGTTTCTCCTATCCTCGTAAACATGGTCTCTTGACGTCTCCCTTGAGAAGTGTCACACTCTCCCTATCATTATACATTACACGGTTTTCATTATCTCTCACGTCTCTATCGTTCTCTCGTATCACTAGGTACCTAATCTTTCTTTTTCACCGCCACACACACAGTCTCCACTCGTCTTCCACTTTGTCTTTCTCTCTATGGGATTCTCTCACACACCATATATGTCTCTAGATATGAATCATAGCACTAAAATTACTCTCTCTCTCCTGTAGACACAACATTTGTTGCGGTCTCCTTTTCGTGTCCATCCCAGACTGACATTATTCATTTGTTTACCGATAAGACAAACTCCCCCCCTCCCTCTCTCTCACACACACACACACAACTCCTGCTTCCCTCCCCTTCCCGACTACCGTCTCTCTCTCTCTCAGACACACACAAAACTCTCGCTTTCGCACCCTCGTCTCGTATTTCTCTCACAAACATTTATCGACTAGCCTCTAGATAGGTTTATACACCCGCACACTCGTGCTTCCACTATCGCATACATGTCTCTCTCCCGCTCCTTGTATCTATGTAGATTTTTCTTCCCTTCTTGAGACAAACCCTCTCGATCATGCACACAAACACTATCGCCTCATTTTAAGCTGATACCTCTCGCACACACACTCTTTGTGTCTTTGTCACACATGCACTCCGTCCTCCTCCTCTCTCCCTCTCTCTCTCACACACATGGGATTTTTGCAACAACTAGCAAGATGCCCATGCGTTGCATGGAACAAGAAGATGCATTTGTATGAGTAGTTTATCTTGTGGGAGAAAATGATGAACAAGGGAAGGCCTTATTTGCAAGTGTGGAGAGGGGTGTGCGTATCTTTTTGCAAAATTTCCATAGTTTCCTTCCTATCCGTCACATATAGATCGGACGACCTATATTGCAGGATGGCAGGCACACGATCATCACCGACTATGCTTTTTATAGGAGTAGGGATAAAAAACAGAGTTGGTGATGATAGTGACACTACAAAAAAATACACTTCCGTGATGATACGTGTTTGTCACAGTAGGTCGCGTTTTTTGTCATGCATGTACATCCATGACAAATTTATGACCGAATCAAGATAGTCATACCTTTGCTGTCGTAGAAGTGTTCCATGACATTACCAAAATTATCATCACGGAAGTGTCCACTTCCATGACGATAAATCGGGCGTCACAGAAGTGCTTTTGTTAAGGGTGACCGACACGTGGCATCCACCGTAACGGAACGCCGTTAAGCTATCGGGTCGGGTTTTGGATCCGATAACCCGTTAACAGCCCCGACCAATGGGGATTTTCCACGTGTAAAATCATCATTGGCTGGAGGAAACACGTGTCGGCTCATCGTTGGGACATATGTCAACCACTCATTGGACGGAAGGCGCTTATGATACGTCGACATGTGGCACGGCCCAACAGAGGCCCATTCTTGTGAAAAGGCCGGCCTGTTTGACTTGGTCAAAAGCTGGCGGGCCGGCCCATGGAAAGCCTGTTAATGGCCTGTTTGAATATAGCCCATTTACAGCCCGTTAACCCAAGGCCCGTTACGCCCTATCCGAATTAGGCCCAGTAGCATCATCTGGGTCATCCAATATGATTCCAGCCTGTTTTCACTTCTGGCCCATGTATGGCCCATGACGTCTTTCGACCCATATGAGGCCCTATGTAACTCTTGGCCTATTAACGGCCCATGGTGAAACTGGCCCGTAATGAACAGTGTATTACTTTACACCCATTAACGGCCCGTGATGAAACTGGCCCGTAATGAACAGTGTATAACTTTATACCCATTAACGACCCGTTATTCCATTCGGCCGTTTCCAGCCCATGTTATCTTTCGGCCTTCTCAGAGCCCATTTATTCTTGGGCTCATTCCCATCATTCGTTTACTTATGGCCCGTTACTGTCATTTTCTGCTTGTGGGCCAAATTCAGCCCGTGGTTACAGTCGGCCCGTTTGTGGTCCATTAATTCGTTGGGCCATTTTCATAGCGTCATCAAATACGGCCTATTAACGATGGCCCGTTATGGTCGGCCCATGAACAGACGATTCCAACTCTAGCCCATTTACGGCCATAATGCGACCTGTTATTGGCCCATGTTTGGCCAATCGATCATACGGCCCGTATAAGGCCCATTGATGATATGGCCCGTAGAAGGCCCATTGTTTCTACGGCCCGTAGAAGGCCCATTGTTTCTACGGCCCATAGAAGGCCTACTGTTTCTATGGCCCGTAGAAGGCCCACTGTTTCTACGGCCGGTAGGAGGCCCAGTGTCACTACAGTAAATATTAGCCCATGGTTATTCTGGCCTAGTTTTAAAAAATAGGTTATTGTAGCCACTAGCAAACCGCGGAAAAAGAACTGCACTGACTACAAGCAAACAAATAAACAAGACAACAAGAAAATAAATAAGCAAGCAACTTATGCTAGGCTATCACGGCTATTACACATATTACATCCACTGGGCATCAAAGTTCGCCACCAGTGCAAATATAGGGAACACGGCAGCATATAAACGCCGCAGCAAAACAAGTCCAGAACTGAAACCACTTCAGAAGAGCTCAAGAAACAATATCCTGTGTACCCATAATGATGGCAAGATGCTTAGCAAGCTTATTAACTTTCTCTTGTTCGGCGCTTAAATCCTCCAGCGCTTGCTGTTGCACAAGAAAGTACGCATATGAATTCTGCAGGGACTTCCTCAGTCCTTCGGCTTCTTGCTGCAGCACAGCTGACTGATGCCTTTCAGCTTGTAGCTGAGACTGAAGAAGCCGAAGTGATTCAGGCAGCGAGTTCGAAGAGCTTGTGCCAGCGGTACTGGCCAGTAACTCGAACACTACATCAACGCAGGACTGTGGGGTTTTCTCACTGTCTACAAGATCGTTTTTATCACCTTTCTTGGAGACTAACAGGGTTGTCTCACTATCTTGAACCTTATCTGCATTACTTTCTCTACCATTGCATAGTGGGGTGCTCTTCTCCAATATTATGTTTGCATACTACAAGAGAAACAAGCAGATACATCACAGGTTTAGCTTGTAGTATATGAAACTCATTTTGGTAAACCGGTTCAGTAGTAAGGTGGACAGGATAACAGCATGAAACAAACATATATCTATGTACTATGGTCACTGTATTGTCCATATCATTCTAGTTTATGTTCCCTAATCAAGATAGAGACACGGTTCAACTCATATATTTTTAAGACACAGCAGCATAGATAGAATATAAGTGTGAGAAACTACACAGCATTGGCAGCACTTGTAATGTGCATCACATGAGAACATAACTGTTTATGCAACTTAAACTGAAATCAACATAGAGCAAGAAGTTAGAACAGCAATCCAGTTGAAGAAATAGGTTTAAAACATACCTGTTGCGCCATTGGAGTTTCAATTGGATCCTTCAAATTCGAAAGTAGTTGGTATGAGTAAATACAGTGATGCAACAGCAAAGGAGTATGGACCATAGCTACCGAATCTGACCTGAGAACAGTTGCTCTTCTGCTTTAAACGTGGAGTTTGGGTTAGCTGTGGTGGTCTTCGTGTTTTGGGCACTGTAGTAGCTTTACAAACTGCTCGTGTGGGGGTACTCTGTGGTGGACATGGTGCTTTGTCAACTATAAGTGGGTTACTATCCGCTGGGGTTGCGGTTAGATGGGTTGTAGTTGGTTCTCTGCCCAACGGTGTAAGTGTGCAACCTGGAAGAGTCTCGATTATGTGTGGTGGGGCTAGTTTGTGGGCCAGTACAACCATGGTTCTATCTGCATCAACGGGTAGCACTGTCTTTTGTGAAGAACGGGTTTTTGCTCCCTTAGATACTGCCATCACCCCCTCCAATTCAAATGGCTGATAAGCAAGAAAAGAAATTGAACGTACAGACATTGTATGATAGACATATGTGGTAATTCACATGATGTTGTCTAACCAAACAGTACATCATGACACAATTTCACATATATGATGCATAACTAAACAGGATAGCATGACACAGTTTCAGATATATGATGGATAACTTAACAGGATATAATGGCATAATTCAACATATGATGAGTACCTAAACAGGATGACATCACAAAACTATATGATGTCTTTCTAAAATAGGTTGGGATGAAATAATTCACATACATGTTGTGTAAGTATACATGATGGCATGATATAATTGGCATAATTGATTCATATACTAAGCAGCTGGCACTCGCATGTATGATCTCTAAACTAAGCATATAGAATTCAATAGTGTGCATATGATGTCTAAACTAAGCAATGCAAGACACCATATGCATCATATGAGAAATATAAACATTGCAACTTAGAGCATACACCTCAGGTGGGATATAGGACTGGTCATCTGTCTCTGAATCCTCCTCTGAGGAGCTCCCTGTAACCATCGAGATATATGCTTCAACAGGTACCATTGCTTGCTCTGAAGACCTTGTTTTCACTCCAGATTTTTCCATAACCGGCTCAAATGGCTGATACACATGAAGAGTAGTTCAATATACACAGATTGTCGACAAATGGAATACGTAATGAAAAAAGTATGGCATGAGATAATTCACATAGATGATGCATGGCTCCATGGCGGTGCATAATTCACATATATGATAACTGGCTGAAAAACATGGCATTGCATAATTCACATATCTGATATAGAAAGCAAACAGGAGGCATTCACACAAAGCATGTCTAATCTAAGCAGATGGCATGGCAATGCAAGATATGCAAGATATGAGCAATATAACCCAGCCAAGTTAGAGCATGCACCTCGGGGGGGATACGACTGGTCATCTCTCTCTGAATCCTCCTTTGAGGAGCTCTCTGTAACCAGCAAGAAATCTGCGTCGACAGGTAGCACTGACTGCTTAGAAGACCTTGTTTTCACTCCAGATTTTCCCATGACTGACTCAAATGGCTAATGCACAGGAAGAGTAGATGAATGTATAAACATTGTTGACAAATGGAATACATTATGGAAAAAAATATGGCACGATACAATTCACATATACGATGACTGGCTAAACAGGATGGCATTGCATGACTCACGTATATGATGCCTGGCTAAAGAAGATGGCATTGCATAATTCCCATATACTCCCTCCGTTCCAAAATATTTGTCTTTTTAGAGATTTCAAATGGACTACCACATACGGATGTATAAAGACATATTTTAGAGTGTAGATTCACTCATTTTGTTCTGTATGTAGTCATTTGTTGAAATCTCTAAAAAGACAAATATTTAGGAATGGTGGGAGTATGATATAGAAACCAAACAGGTGGCATTCACACAAAGCAATTCTAAACTAAGCTGATGACATATAAGATGTATAATGTAAGCAATGCAAGGCGCCATATGCATGATATGACCAACATCAGCATGCCAGGTTAGAGCAAACACCTCAGGGGGTAAACAGGCGTGGTCGGATCCTTCTGAATCTCCATTTGAACAGTTATCTTCCTCTGGAATACAATCTGGAAATGCAGGAGGGGGCACTTCGCCCACCATGGAGCGGCGTCTGCATGACATTATATTCGCACGCAACGGTCTTCTCTTTTTCTCTACATGTTCAGTATGATTGTGTACAATATCTGACATGCATAATAAAAAATAGTTAGATTTTGTAAGGCCTAAGGGGTGCATGCAAAAATCAAGACTGATGGTAGCAAACGAGTGGATGGATCCAAAACTAATGATAGCAGGTAGATTATAGCTTCAGTTTAAAAAGATAGACAATGGATCATCTATTGTTTGTTTCCCACCCAACATGAACCACATAGAAGACCCCAGATGAACCAGATAGTAGACAGATACTATTCATTGCTGGCTCGATATGAGACCCATGGGAAATTCAAAACTCAAGATTGAACGATAAAGTAGCAGGTAATAATAACCGATGTATAACCTAAGCAAACACGAAAGACTACGACCTCTCTTCCGGAACTGTGTATTCCTCAAGTTCATCTGCTCAGTCGGTGATGGTAATGTGGTTGGTGTGGCTACCAGCAACGGGGAAGATGATCTGAGGCGGCGAAAGGAAGTCTGCAGGGGGGATCTCTGCTGTAGTGAATGCTTCTGTCGACGGTGCACCTCGGGTGGGATGGATGACGGCACGGCAGGAGCACGTCATAACACACAGAGTTTTCTTTGACGCCAATCTGAAAATGAAGTAAATCTGTAAAGGCTCCTTAGAATTGGAGGATTCTATAAATGCAGGGACAGGAAAAACACAAGAATAGGATAGGAATGCACGCGCAAAACAGAGCATTTGGAAACATAGGATTTCAGTCAACTTGTGTGTTTGGCTCACATGAATTGGAAGAACAGAGGAATGGAGAAACAAAGTGATGCGACGAGTGTACAACCTCTTTGGCATAGCCTTGTGGACCTCAGCATCATTGGGTTGGACGTGGAGGATGGTGATGATGCTGGTGTGACTGTCGGAGGCGGGGAAGAAGATCCAAGGCCTCTGGAAACGGCACCGAGGGTACTGCTCCGCTGTGATGGATGGTTCCATCGTTGGAGCAGCTCCGCTAAGGTGTACGATGACGAGGCTGAAGCATGACAAGACAGACAACGTTAATCTGAAGTGGGACCCTAATATCAACTGCAATAGATGATGTAAAATACATCACCAAAAAGTGCTAGATGTAAAACGCATCAGCCGCGCCACGGCCGCTCCGACGGATGATGTAAGTACTGTTCACTCTGAACTTAACTGAAGAAAATGAACTTCACAATCGAAACTGAATTTTACTGTCGAAACTGATTGAACTAGTGCATTGCAATAGATGTTTAGGGCGTTCGAGCACTAGTAGCAGAGAAGAAGTGATCTAAATCAGCAGACGCTCGAGCAGGGAACGTACTAGCAGAGAGCAAGTCGTGCAGTAGCACCGCGAGCGAGTGCTAAAGCATCGACTCCTGTAGCTGTCGGAGGTCATGCAGCAGCAGCAGCAGCAGCGCAGGCGAGAGCAAGAGCAGAGCAGCAGCACGAACGAAAGCAGGAGCAGTGCAGCAGCGCGACCGACAGCGAGAACAGAGCCGCAGCGCGAGCGGGAGCTGGAGCAGCTGCAGCTAGTGCCGTTATGGAAGTCGCCGCCGACGAACCAACGACATGGGGAAGAGACACCGTGGATGATGTGGCCGGCGACGGCGCCGTCGATGGATCCACGCCATGTCTGCTCGGTATCGAGCACCGGCAGCCCCGTGAGATCGAATAAAAGATAAAATGCAGCGGTGAGTGCAGAACCTCCTTGGTGGCGCCGAGTTGGCCTCGGCTTCATCGGAGGAATTGGTGAGGGTGTTGCGGTTCCGGTGGGGCAGGTCAAGACGGCGCTGTGGGCATTGAGCTGGCACGATAGACGAGGCGAACATCGGGGCAGCTCCTTGTAGGTGGAGGATGGGGCGGCTGATCCGGCGGGATGACGAGATCGACAACGGATCCTCATCAGGTGCGGTGGATGAGGAACAGCGAGCTGTTGCGGTGGACGACGTAGTCGGGGAAGAGTCTCCGGCTGGGCGGCGGTAGGGAGGCCGACGGAGGAGCATGGGGTTTCGCGGGTTTTGGCGGCCTCGGTGTATGAATGGGGGCAAAGGGGGAGGGGGAGCCAAGCTTAGGGACGCGCTTGTCCGAACTGTAGGGTAAGTTACCAGTGTACCCCCGCCGGTTTTGACACCGCGATGTGGAGCTTCATTTTTGGCTGAGGGGTAGAAGGGGGATTTCACGTGTCTGGGCTGCGGGAGCGATTTCGGATGAGGAGGGAGTTCTCGCGCGCATCCAAATTTCGGGATAACATGGCGCGGCGCGGGTTGAAGAAGCGGGAGTTTCAAAGCAGGTGAGACAAAAGATACTCGAGCTTGAAAATTTCGGGATAACAAGGTGCGGATTCCTTGTTCGACAGAACAAACTTAACATGTAAAAATAATAATTCATACAAGACACAAAAGAGTCATGTCCCCTTTTACTATATTGCTATAGATGCCATTGAAAAAACTACAAGAAAAATGTAAAAAAAAATCGGGAGAACAAGATTACCCTGCACAGTGCCAAATCGATTCGCACTTCCCTCAACAACAACAAAAAACAAATCAATTCCCACCAAAGAAAGAGTAATGTCCCTTTTTATATGATTACAGATGCCATGATCTCGAATTTCAACTTTTGAATCCACGTTATGTTGAATTCGAATATATCGTTAGGTGACCTTGCGGTTTATAATTGATGTAGTTGTACATTTTGATCTTCCATCATATATGAACATTTTACTCCACCATGTGAACATATATATTGTCGTCTACCATATGGACTAAATATGAATCAATTTTCCTTATTTGAATACGATTGTTGTCAAGTTATACAATAATTTAAATATTATCTTGATAACAAAAAACATACATATAGCAGTAATCATATTTCACTATGAACTACATGTACCATACGCTCTCCAATTCAAATATTTGTATCCATTTTATGTTGAATTCAAATCATAGTACATTATTGGTCTAGGTAGCGAGATGTTTGGGATAATCTAAACCCTTTTTTCATACGTATAATTTTTGGCTGAATTGGGACAAGTTTTGGTATAAGCCTCTTGCAAAACCGAAGATTCTCTCAACAAGCCTCGTGGTTCCGAGAGGGAACGTGTCACCTTTGTGTGCGAAACGATATACGCTGCCTCCCCCTGATTTTATTTACAGAGGCAACATAGAACTATATGAGTGCCCTGTTAAATTTTGGAATTATTTCGGGTTCATTTGGCCTTTTTATACATTAATTGAGTTTCTGGACTTTTAATGTGCATAATCTAAATATGAATTGCATGCACATGCTCCGGTGCACCAAAGTGGGTTGAAAAATCACATTTGTGTCCTTGGTTGAATTTCTAGGTCCCATGGAAGAAATGAGAATGAAATTCAAACATCTGGGCGTCATGACTCGGCCGAGAACATCGAGAAACTTTGATTTTAAATTCATGTAAATCCAAAACTCGCCTGGAGATCAGGAAACTTGGCATGGTGTCATGTCATGGCACTAACATGTTGTGGTAAAAAATTGGGCCGATTTGGAAGCTCGTGGTTCTAAGAGGGAACGTGCCACCTTTGAGTGTGAAACGATATACGCTGCCCCCCCCCCTTGAGTTTCTTAACAAAGGAAACATAGAACTACATTAGTGCCCTGTTAAATTTTGGAATTATTCCGGGTTCATTTGTCGTTTTTTATACATTAATTGAGTTTCTGGTCATTTAATGTGCATAAGTCAAATTTGAACTACAAGCACATGCTCTCGTGCACCAAAGTTGGTTGAAAAATCACATTTGTGTCCTCGGGTGAATTTCTAGGTCCCATGCAAGAAATGAGAATAAAATTAAAACATCTAGGCATCGTGGCTCGTCCGAGAACATTGAGAAACTTGGTTTTAAAATTCTTGTAAATCCAAAACACGTCTGAAAATCATGAAACTTGGCATGGATGTCATGTCATGGTACTACCATGTTGTGGTAAAAAAAATTGGCCGAATAGGAACAGATTTTGGTATAAGCTTCTTGCAAACCCAAGCTTCTCTCAAGAAGGCTCGTGGTTCTAAGAGGGAATGTGCCACCTTTGAGTGTGAAATGATATACGTTGTCCCCTTGAGTTTATTTACAAAGGCAACATAGAACTACATGAGTGCCCTGTTAAATTTTGGAATTATTCCGGCTTCGTTTGGCCTTATTTACACATTAATTGAGTTTTTGGTCATTTAATGTGCATAATTCAAATTTGAACTACAAGCACATGCTCCCGTGCACCAAAGTTGGTTGAAAAATCACATTTGTGTCCTCGGGTGAATTTCTACTCCCTCCTTCCATCTATATAGGTCCTAATGCGTTTTTTGAAGCTAACTTTGACCAAACATTAGAGCAATAATATATGACATGCAACTTACACAAAGCATACCTTCAAATTTGTATGTCAAAGGAGCTTCCAATAATATAATTTTCATAGTATACATCTCATGTGCTATTAATCTTGTCAATAGTCAAAGGCTGTCTTGAAAAACACATTAGGCCCTATATAGATGGAAGGAGGGAGTAGGTCCCATGCAAAAAATGAGAATAAAATTCAAACATCTGGGCATCGTGGCTTAGTCGAGAACATTGAGAAACTTGGTTTTAAAATCATGAAACTTGGCATGGTGTCATGTCATGGTAGTACCATGCCGTGGTAAAAAAACATTGACAAGAAGTTCAGCACAACTCCAGCCTAACACGAAGGACTAAAAGCTACCAGATTGAAATCGCAACATCCCAAGAGGCCAACAAAGGCCAAACATCCGCACTAGAACCCAGCATTTCACAATCGACGACACAATCCACATCCTAAACCGATTATTACATCAAAAGAAACTAGGAAACTAAAGGAAGCCCAGCAGCAACCAGAAGAACGGCAACGCCAGGGTCGCGACAGCAAGAGTTTTCTTCATTCCAGCCTCGCAACATTGATCTTCCACTGAAAGATAAGGACGATTAATTGTCTTACATAATTAGAAAGATAATTAAAAAAGCCACATGCGGCTACGCCCTAAATACACAAGGGCAAAAGAAGAAGGAAGAAAAGGATCTGGCTCGCTGATCTCTACTTTCTTAATGCGTTGCTGCAGGCCGCGGGAACTAGTCTCCGCGGCGAGTGGCGCTGAGCTCTTTCGTGTCCTCAAGACGCTGCTTGAGAACATCCACGGATTCCTCCACCAGCCTTTGGCGCTCATTGCGGAGCATATCATTCTCGTCCATAATTTTCTTGATGATGACGCCGGTCCTCTTCACAAGGCACTGGTCTCCTCCTGCTGGTCTGCACTTCGGACGATCTTCTCCCTCAGCAGGTCGCGCTCGGCCCGGAGCCTCTCATTGCCCTCCCTTAGTACGCCGATAGCCTGTTCAAATGAGGCTTTCATGTCGTCATGCAACCTTGCCCAGCCGGAGATCTGCTCCATCTAGCTATGGACGATCGCATGCATGCGCCTGTAACAGTCGTCGCCTACCCGCGTTCCCAGGCTGCCGCGGCGCGGCGGGACATCTCTGCTGCATTCGTGGCGTGGTGGGACATCTCTGCTGCTTCCGCGGCACGGCTGGACCAGTCTACTGCATCGACGGCGCGGCGGGACCTCTATGCTGCTACTTCCGTGCGGCGGGACATGTCGGCTGCTCTCGCAGCGAGGCGGGACATCTCTCGTGCTTCCGCTTCCATGCTCGCCTCTCCCTGGTGGCAATCTCTCGACCCAGAACTCACGCTAGCCATGGCAGACGCAAGGGAAGGATGCTGAATGGCTTGTTTGTTTTTGTGGATGAGGAGTTGAGGAGGAATGCGCAGTCATCTTGGCATACTAGTATTTATAACCGAGTACTAATACACTCCTAAGTGGGAAACCGTTTAGGTTGTGATCGGTGTGAACAGGTTCGCAATTCAATATAGCATGGAGTAATTTGGAATGTGACGAGACGCAAGCTCAAAATTTATTGACGGTTCAAGTTTCGAAGTGCGGCACTATTCCCGGATGGAGTACTTCTTTTTCTACTCTCTCCTTTCCGGTTTTATAGCACTTATCTCAAAATTTTAGTTTTTCCATTTTATAAGGCTCAATTTGGTTGTTCCCCAGCACATGTTCAGATTCCAAGGTGCATTAAGTCATTGCATGCAAGTATTAAGAGAAAATTGACCAATGCATGTACTTTATGCATGCATGCATTGCAATTAATGCATTGATAAACATAATTTTTATCACCACCAAAACCCACCATTTCTTAAGCTAAAGTAGACCAAGGTAATCCCTATATTAGCATATTACTAAGATAAACAGAAGGCACTGTAGAAACATTTAGGACGTGAGCTTGTCAATAAGAATGTGGAGGGACACAAGCTTAGCCCCAGGCAGCAGCTTGGACGGAACTGTCAAGAAGGTCAGCTCCTGCACGTCGACGTCGCCGGGATCCTTGTTGCTTGTCACCTCCATTTCCACCTTGACAGCATCGGTCGTGCCTTTGGGCTCCCCCGGCGGGCCGTTCGCCCACAGCTTGGCCACGTAGTGCGGCAGTGGGGACGCCCCCGCTCTGATGCAGACGACCGACACAACGATAGGCGCGCTGATGTCGAGCACGCCGCCGACCAAGAAAAACGCGCGGCAGTCCTCCTCCACGAACAGCAAGAGTCGTGGCTCCGACAGTGGCACTTGCAGTTGGAGCACCTTGCCGTACTGGATCCTGTGCACGGGCATGGGATGCGCGGTGCTGATGTGGTGGTAGAGCGCCGGTGGCGGGCCTTCGTAGCCGCAGACGAGCATGGGGCATTTGTAGGGCATGAGCGGACACACGCTCTAGTGATCGGCGAGCTTGTGGTAAGTGACGTAGAGCCCACAGCCTTCGTGCGGGCACTCCACCCTCACCGATGAAAGGACGGAATCCACTGCCGTGTTCCGCACGTCGAAGCCACCGTCGCGCTCGCACTTTTGGCACTGCCGCTGGTTCCCGGGGCGCTCGACGCGGTAGTCCGCGCAGGCCAGGTGCCCTCCCTTGCACTGCAGAAATCAATCAAACAGCACATCAATCAAGAAACCTGCACCTTGCTCAATCAGCCGAACGAACGAGGTGTATTCGAACCTCATACACTGGAGGCGTCAAGGGGTGGAGGCACAAGGGGCAGTGGAGCACGGTGAGGTCCATCGAGACCTTAGAGAGCTCCATCGTCGGGTCCTGTTCGGTCTACATGATCTCGCCCTCCTCGTGCACAACCATCTCTCGACTTGGGCCAGGGTATTACAAAGCTTTACCGTCACATATTTTATACTACTTCAAGGTGCATTAAATCAACACATGTAAGTATCAAAAGGAGAGTCACGGCATGCATGCATGCGTTGTAATTAATGCATCGGTAAACGCAAATTATTGAAATATATCGAGTGTAGTGCTTTGATGTGTCGCGTCAACTCGTACATCAACGAGAAGTTTGATTATCCTCTCCCTCGCCGACTTAACTGCACCTGCCTTTGGCTGTATGACAGGTTGGCCACACACCTGCCGGGCCCATCTGTCATACACGCAAAGGTAGGAGCGTCCCTCCCTCGCCCATGAGCGTGGTGGCTGGCAAGACTAGGAGAAGCTTTCGCTACATGCTCTCCCTCCCGCATGCGGTGGACATGCAGCAATTCAATCGGTGTCAGATGGCCAGAAGTGTACTATAGTACTCCTCCAGTGCAGTGGTACTCCATCATTGTTCGACTTCCCGAAGAGGCGAAGAGCCAAGCGCAGCCCGGACGCTCGTGTGGCACTTTCATGTGTAGAGTAGTCTAGGATAGCATGTACCGTGCCTGTAAGCTTAAAATCGTTGGGGTCGGCTCCATGCTATGTGGCCGTCTCAAAGTTTTTAAAAAAAATAAAATAGTCTTCTGGCCCTACCTGACACCCTGGTGATTGTAGTTTGCACGCTCATGTGGCCAAGACAGGAATATATATTTTAATTTGTTTTTTTTTGAAAAGGGGGGACTCCCCGGCCTCTGCATCAGAATGATGCATACGGCCACATATATTTTAATTTGTGGTGGGTAAGTGTTAGACGTTGCAGCAAATATATTGTACATTACGGGTCTTTCAGCCAAGTTTAGAGGCAAGCATGTGGGGCCAGTGCGTCAACTCGTACAACAAGGAGAAGCTTGATTTTACTACACGCCTTCTCCCTCACCCATGCGCACGGTTGCTCGCAAACAAGGACAGGATTTTGCTTAGTAGTACTTCTACAACAAGCTATCCGTCCCGCTCGCGGTGGACGGACATGCAGCAGTGGATTTGACACTGTAGAAGCAGTAGTAGTAACATCATTGTTCGTCTTCTCGAAGAGGCGAAGAGCCAAGTGCAAATCGAACGTTGCAGTTGCGAACATTGGAGCATGCATATAGCCAGGATCTTGCATGAGACAAAATTTCTATGTGAGCCCACTATTGTACTAGTACGTACAACTACTTGCTAGTATAGCCCTGTAAACTAGAAAGGATTATTTGCCCTTCTAGAGATTTCAACAAGTGACTAGACTACACCGAGACGGAGTACATATGGAGCAAAATGAGTGAATCTGCACCATAAATAAATACTTACTAGTTCTATCATTTTCCTCTCTGAGGTGCACAATATTGAGTATACTGACTAGTCTCTTTTTGACACGCATTTACATTTTTTTACATAGTACAGACGCAAGCGCTCATATACACGTGCATACACTCACCCCTATGAACGCACACACACACGGCACTATCATCTTGAAATTTACGAAGTCACCATAGGCACCTCGCCGTCGACGGGTCCATAGGTGCTTGAATGCCAAGGAGGGAGAGGGTAGCGGTTCCCGAGACGTTGAACGGTCAATGATGCATCCTCAATTACATGTAGAGGGAATTAATTGCAGAAGCAGAATAGAGCCAGCACGATGTGAATGCAACAGAGTTTGGACTCTCATATAATAAAGGCGCCCCACCACTCCAATCCATCTACTCCCAAGTCTCTGCGCAACACTGCTCACTCCAATCCAAGACCAAGTGACCAGAAGCCGCAAGCACCTATGGAGGTGATGGACGCGAGATGCAGTCGGCTGTGTCAAATCATCCAAGGCGCCGGCCTGCGGCCTCGCACCGCTCAGCGTTTCCAGACGGTGCTGGCGACCGCATGCATCGTAGCCCTCGCCGACGCCGGCTTCGCCTCTCGCATGGACGACATGATGGTCAACTCCATCCGCAAGTTCACCGCCGTCAAGAAGCGCACGGACGACCTTGCCGTACTGCTCCAGCTCGCGCGCCCAGGCTCCTCATTGCCTGCCACCCTCATCGGCCTCCATGGTGACGAACTCTTTCAAGCCCTGGTGGCTCCGCAGGTGCCCGAGGTCGCGACGAAGAATGTGCACCTCAAGGCCGCGCTCGCCGCGCAGCGCCTTGATACGTCTCCAACGTATCTACAATTTTTGGTTGCTCCATGCTATATTATCTACTGTTTTGGACTATATTGGGCTTTATTTTCCACTTTTATATTATTTTTGGGACTAACCTATTAACCGGAGGCCCAGCCCAAAATTGCTGTTTTTTTGCCTATTTCAGTGTTTCAAAGAAACGGAATATCAAACGGAGTCCAAACAGAAAAATCATATTTGGAACGTGATTTTCTTCCCGAATAAGATCCAGAAGACTTGGACCCTACGCCAAGGAAGCTCCGAGGAGGGCACGAGGTAGGGGAGCACGCCCTACACCCCCAGGCGCCCCCCACCCTCATGGGCCCACCAAAGCTCCACCGACGTACTTCTTCCTGCTATATATACCCACGTAGCCCCAAACGATCAGAACAGGAGCCAAAAACCTAATTCCACCGCCGCAACTTTCTGTATCCACGATATCCCATCTTGGGGCCTGTTCCGGAGCTCCGCCGGAGAGGGCCGTCATCACGGAGGGCTTCTACATCATCATAGTCTCTTAGATGAAGTGTTAGTAGTTTGCCTCAGACCTTCGGGTCCATAGTTATTAGCTAGATGGCTTCTTCTCTCTTTTTGTATCTCAATACAATGTTCTCCCCCTCTCTTGTGGAGATTTATTTGATGTAATCTTCTTCTTTTGCGGTGTGTTTGTTGAGATCGATGAATTGTGGGTTTATGATCAAGTCTATCTATGAATAATATTTGAATCTTCTCTGAATTCTTTTATGTATGATTGGTTATCTTTGCAAGTCTCTTCGAATTATCCGTTTGGTTTGGCTGACTAGATTGGTAGTTCTTGCCATGGGAGAAGTGCTTAGCTTTGGGTTCGATCTTGCGGTGTCCTTTCCCAGTGACAGAAGGGGCAGCAAGGCACGTATTGTATCGTTGCCATCGAGGATAACAAGATGGGGTTTATTTCATATTGCATGAATTTATCTCTCTATGTCATGTCATCTTGCTTAAAGCGTTACTCTTTTTTTAACTTAATACTCTAGATGCATGTTGGATAGCGGTCGATGAGTGGAGTAATAGTAGTAGATGCAGAATCGTTTCGATCTACTTGTCACGGACGTGATGCCCAT
Organism: Aegilops umbellulata; assembly: GCA_032464435.1. Lineage (NCBI taxonomy): Eukaryota > Viridiplantae > Streptophyta > Magnoliopsida > Poales > Poaceae > Aegilops > Aegilops umbellulata. Next base: position 343,627,015 of record CP136060.1, on the reverse strand, counting down.
ATACATGATCATGCCTAGATATTCTCATAACTATGCTCAGTTCTGTCAATTGCTCAACAGTAATTTGTTCACCCACCATAGAAAACTTATGCTCTTGAGAGAAGCCACTAGTGAAACCTATGGCCCCCGGGTCTATTCTCACCATATCAATCTCCATCACTTTAATCTTGCTTTGTTTTTACTTTGCCTTTTACTTTTCACTTTGCATCTTTATATCAAAAATACCAAAAATATTATCTCTATTAGATCTCGCTCTCGTAAGAGACCGTGAAGGGATTGACAACCCCTAATCGCGTTGGTTGCGAGTTGCTATCGATTTGTGCAGGTACGGGGGACTTGAGCGTGGCCTCCTACTGGATTGATACCTTGGTTCTCAAAAACTGAGGGAAATACTTACGCTACTCTGCTGCATCATCCACTCCTCTTCGGGGAAAACCAACGCAAGCTCAAGAGGTAGCAAGAAGAATTTCTGGCGCCGTTGCTGGGGAGTCTATGCAAAAAAGTCAACATACCAAGTACCCATCACAATCCCTATCTCCCGCATTACATTAGTTGCCATTTGCCTCCCGTTTTCCTCTCCCCCACTTCACCCTTGTCGTTTTATTCGCCCTCTCTTTCTCCTTCTCCTTCTCCGTTTGCCTTTTTCTCGCTTGCGTTTTGTTTGCTCGTGTGTTGGATTGCTTGTTTGTCGCGATGGCTCTACCTAAATTTGTTGACCTTCACCTTAAAAGGTTAGAGGAGATCGAAAGCAACGTCAGGAAATTTATGGTTTTGCAGTTTGAGCATAATAATTTCTTTAGAAACGAGCTTAAAGAACAAAAAGGTTTTATGAGTTATATGAATAAAGAGCTCGATGATATGTCTAAAGAATTTGATGGTATAAGATCCCAAATTGCTCGTCTTGAAAAGATGACTGCTGAAATTTCGGATATGCAAGCTACCTTAGTCAATAAGATGGCCGCAAAACCGAATTCCTATGAAAATCAAGATGAAGATCTAAAAGTTATTGATGTGTCTCCTATCAAATCTTTGTTTTGCAATACGAATCTTGATGAAACTGAATATGATCTTCCTTTACCTAGAAGGCGTTCCAAAAATTCGGAGTATTTAGATCTTTATGATGAAATTGATGAAAGTGGGATTGAAAGAAATAAAAATTTAGATATTGCTAAACCCACTATATTGGATTTCAAGGAATTTAATTTTGAAAGTTGCTCTTTGAATGATTGTATTTCCTTGATGCAATTCATGCTAAATTCTCCACATGCTTATAGTCAAAAGAAAGCCTTCACCAAACATATTTTTGATGCCTTGATGCAATCTTATGAAGAAAAACTTGAGTTGAAAGTTTCTATCCCTAGAAGACTCTATGATGAGTGGGAGCCAACCATTAAAATTAAAATTAAAGATCATGAGATTTATGCTTTGTGTGATTTGGGTGCTAGTGTCTCCACTATCCCCAAGACTTTGTGTGATTTGCTAGATTTCCGCGATCTTGAAAATTGCTCTTTAAACTTGCATCTCGCGGATTCTACTATTAAGAAACCTATGGGAAGGATTAATGATGTTCTTATTGTTGCAAATAGGAATTATGTTCCCATATATTTCATTGTTCTTGATATAGATTGCAATCCTTCTTGCCCTATTATTCTTGGTAGACCTTTCCTTAGAACGGTTGGTGCGATTATTAATATGAAGCAAGGGAATATTAGATTCCAATTTCCATTAAAAAAGGGCATGGAACATTTTCCAAGAAATAAAATAAAATTGTCATATGAAACCATCATGAGAGCCACTTATGGATTGCCTTCCAAAGATGGCAATACCTAGATCTATCCTCGCTTTTATGCCTAGCTAGGGGCGTTAAACAATAGCGCTTATTGGGAGGCAACCCAATTTTATGTTTAGTTTTTTTGTGTTTTTTATTCTGTTAGGGAATAAATAACCCATCTACCTTCTGTTTGGATGTGGTTTTATGTTTTAATTAGTGTTTGTGCCAAGCTAGACCTATTGGATCTTCTTGGATGATAGTTATTTGATCTTGCTGTAATTTCTAGAAACTTTGTGTTCAGTGGCCGAATTATTAAAAATCATCAGAACGTGATAAAATACTGATTCCAATTGATACTGATCAATAAAAAAATGTATAGGTCTTCTAATTTTGGTAGATTTTTTGGAGTTCCATAAGTTTGCGTTAGTTACAGATTGCTACAGACTGTTCTGTTTTTGACAGATTCTGTTTTTCGTGTGTTGTTTGCTTATTTTGATGAATCTATGGTTAGTAAAATAGTTTATAATTCATAGAGAAGTTTGAATACAGTAGGTTTAACACCAATATAAATAAATAATGAGTTAATTACAGTACCTTGAAGTGGTTTTATGTTTTCTTTCTCTAACGGAGCTCACGAGATTTCTATTGAGTTTTGTGTTGTGAAGTTTTTAAGTTTTGGGTGAATTCTTTTGATGGATTATGGAACAAGGAGTGGCAAGAGCCTAAGCTTGGGGATTCCCATGGCACCCCCAATATAATCCAAGGACACCAAAAAGTCAAAGCTTGGGGATGCCCCGGACGGCATCCCCTCTTTCGTCCACTTCCATCGGTAATTTACTTGGAGCTTGTCGGTGTACTAGAGTAGGGGTACCCTAGTATCCCAAACTTGTGCACGGGCAGTTGCAGCGCCCCGGGGCAAGGCTTGCCAGGTGACCGCCAAGCTCCCTCGTGGTTCCCTCGGAGCCATTCAAGAACAAAGTATTCAAGCCAAGGAGACCAGGCCCCGGCAAGAGGAGCTTGCCGGGAAGGCCACTCAAGGCACAAGACCCCTGCAAGAGGAGCTTGCCGGGAAGGCTGACCAAGGCATCTCAAGGAATTTGCCGCGACGCGCCACGCGTCCCAGCAAGGCCCGGCGAGCAACAAGCTTTCGGACGCGACAAGACAACGACCGCGGCAAGGCATTTGCCGTGACAAGCGACCACCCTGTACCTGCGCTCCAGCACACCCACCAACGTGTCACTCTGGGACCCTTCCAGGGGTACGTGGCGGGAGGTTGTGCAACCAGGGGTACGCGGTGGCAAGCGGCGCTGACAAGATTGCCATCATGGCGAACAGTGGCGCCCCTGACGGTCCCTTTTCTGCACTGTTTGGGCGACGCAGACGGGCATTTAATGCCCTTGTCCCCTGCCGTCAGGGTTAGGTATGATACACTGTACAAGTAGCTGTACCAACCGCAGCAACTTTACATTTTTACCCTTGCCTATGTTGCCACCTGTCGGTGACCCCTTTAGCGTATAAAAGGAGGCCCATGCGCAACGTAGAGGGGGGAGGACGAACAGAAGCAGGCTCGGTCTCGTTAGCTGCTTGAGTGTGCTGTAGCACCCAGCGCTCCCGAGCAAGAACACAATACAATCCACAAAGCAGCAGTAGGGTTTTACGCATCCGTGCGGCCCGAAGCTGGGTAAACCGCTCGTGTGCCTCGCCTCGATCTGCTCTGCGTGCGACCTCCGCCCCCCGCCGAACCGAAAAGGGGCTCCGTCCCCATAGGTGCTCGTGGAGTCAGTTTCCCTGACAGAGCTATATTTTTATTCACCAACATGATATGTGTTTTGCTTGGAGCGTCTTGTATTATTTGTGTCTTTGTTTGTTAGTGTGCCACAATCATCCTTGCTGTACTCACCTTTTGAGAGAGCCATACTTAAATTGGAATTTGATAGAATACTCTATGTGCTTCACTTATATCTTTTGAGCTATGTAGTTTTGCTCTATGTGCTTCACTTATATCTTTTGAGCGTTATAATTTTGCTCTATGTGCTTCACTAGATCTTTTAGAGCATGGTGGTGGTTTGTTTTAAAGAAACTATTGATCTCTCATGCTTCACTTAAATTACTTTGAGAGTCGTAATAGCATGGTAATTTGCCTAATAATAACTTGCTTGGTATTCAAGATTTTTGAAACTTTCTTTTGAGTGCGTTGAATACTAAAGAATAGTTGGATGATTGATAATTGTTTTGAGATATGGAGGTAGTAATATCAAAGTCATGCTAGTAGAGTAATTGTGAATTTGAGAACTGCTTGAGTTAAAGTTTGCAAGTCCCATAGCATGCACATATGGTAAACGTTATGCAACAAATTTGAAACATGAGGTGTTATTTGATTGTCCTCCTTATGAGTGGCGGTCGGGGACGAGCGATGGTCTTTTCCTACCAATCTACCCCCCTAGGAGCATGCGCGTAATACTTTGGTTTTTGATGGCTTGTAGATTGTTGCAATAAATATATGAGTTCTTTATGACTAATGTTGAGTCCATGGATTATACGCACTCTCACCCTTCCATCATTGCTAGCCTCTACAGTACCGTGCATTGCCCTTTCTCACATTGAGAGTTGGTGCAAACTTCGCCGGTGCATCCAAACCCCATGATATGATACGCTCTTTCACACATAAACCTCCTTATATCTTCCTCAAAACAGCCACCATACCTACCTATTATGGCATTTCCATAGCCATTCCGAGATATATTGCCATGCAACTTTCCACCATCCAGTTTATCATGACACATTCATCATTGTCATATTGCTTAGCATGATCATGTAGTTGACATAGTATTTGTGGAAAAGCCACCGTTCATGATTCTTTCATACTTGTCACTCTTGATTCATTGCATATCCCGGTACATCGCCGGAGGCATTCATATAGAGTCATACTTTGTTCTAGTATCGAGTTGTAATCATTGAGTTGTAAATAAATAGTAGTGTGATGATCATCATTCAATAGAGCATTGTCCCCCAAAAAAAGGCCAGAAAAAAAAAAGGCCCAAAAAAAATAAGGGGCAATGCTACTATCCTTTTTTCCACACTTGTGCTTCAAAGTAGCACCATGATATAGCGAGTCTCATATATTGTGCTTCAAAGTAGCACCATGTTCTTCATATAGAGAGTCTCTTGAGTTATCACTTTCATATACTAGTGGGAATTTTTCATTATAGAACTTGGCTTGTATATTCCAACAATGGGCCTCCTCAAGTGCCCTAGGTCTTTGTGAGCAAGCAAGTTGGATGAACACCCACTTAGTTTCTTTTGTTGATCTTTCATACATTTATAGCTCTAGTGCATTCGTTGCATGGCAATCCCTACTCCTTGCATTAACATCAATCGATGGGCATCTCCATAGCCCATTGATTAGCCTCGTTGATGTGAGACTTTCTCCTTTTTTGTCTTCTCCACATAACCCCCATCATTATATTCTATTCCACCCATAGTGCTATATCCATGGCTCACGCTCATGTATTGCGTGAAAGTTTATGAGTTTGAAATTATTAAGATATGAAACAATTGCTTGGCTTGTCATCGGGGTTGTGCATGATGAGAGCATTCTTGTGTGACGAAAATGGAGCATGACTAAAGTATATGATTTTGTAGGGACGAACTTTCTTTGGCCATGTTACTTTGAGAAAACATAATTGATTTGTTGGTTTGCTTGAAGTGTTATTATTCTTTATGTCAATATGAACTTTTGTCTTGAATCTTCCTAATCTGAATATTCATACCACAATTAAAAAATTTTGCATTGAAATTATGCCAAGTAGCACTCCGCATCAAAAATTCTCTTTTTATCATTTACCTACTCGAGGACGAGAAAGAATTAAGCTTGGGGATGCCTGATACGTCTCCAACGTATCTATAATTTCTGATTGCTCCATGCTATATTATCTACTGTTTTGGACTATATTGGGCTTTATTTTCCACTTTTATATTATTTTTGGGACTAACCTATTAACCGGAGGCCCAACCCAGAATTGCTGTTTTTTTGCCTATTTCAGTGTTTCGAAGAAACGGAATATCAAACGGAGTCCAAACAGAAAAATCCTTTTTGGAACGTGATTTTCTTCCCGAATAAGATCCAGAAGACTTGGACCCTATGCCAAGGAAGCTCCAAGGAGGGCACGAGGTAGGGGGCGCGCCCTACACCCCCAGGCGCGCCCCCCACCCTCGTGGGCCCACCGAAGCTCCACCGACGTACTTCTTCCTCCTATATATACCCATGTACCCCCAAACGATCAGAACAGGAGCCAAAAACCTAATTCCACCGCCGCAACTTTCGGTATCAACGAGATCACATCTTGGGGCCTGTTCCGGAGCTCCGCCGGAGAGGGCCGTCATCACGGAGGGCTTCTACATCATCATAGCCTCTCCGATGAAGTGTGAGTAGTTTACCTCAGACCTTCGGGTCCATAGTTATTAGCTAGATGGCTTCTTCTCTCTTTTTGGATCTCAATACAATGTTCTCCCCCTCTCTTGTGGAGATCCATTTGATGTAATCTTCTTCTTTTGCGGTGTGTTTGTTGAGACCGATGAATTGTGGGTTTATGATCAAGTCTATCTATGAATAATATTTGAATCTTCTCTGAATTCTTTTATGTATGATTGGTTATCTTTGCAAGTCTCTTCGAATTATCCGTTTGGTTTGGCCGACTAGATTGGTAGTTCTTGCCATGGGAGAAGTGCTTAGCTTTGGGTTCGATCTTGCGGTGTCCTTTCCCAGTGACAGAAGGGGCAGCAAGGCACATATTGTATCGTTGCCATCGAGGATAACAAGATGGGGTTTATTTCATATTGCATGAATTTATCTCTCTACATCATGTCATCTTGCTTAAAGTGTTACTCTGTTTTTAACTTAATACTGTAGATGCATGCTGGATAGCGGTCGATGAGTGGAGTAATAGTAGTAGATGCAGAATCGTTTCAATCTACTTGTCACGGACGTGGTGCCTATATACATGATCATGCCTAGATATTCTCATAACTATGCTCAATTCTGTCAATTGCTCAACAGTAATTTGTTCACCCACCGTAGAAAACTTATGCTCTTGAGAGAAGCCACTAGTGAAACCTATGGCCCCCGGGTCTATTCTCACCATATCAATCTCCATCACTTTAATCTTGCTTTGTTTTTTTACTTTGCCTTTTACTTTTCACTTTGCATCTTTATATCAAAAATACCAAAAATATTATCTCTATTAGATCTCACTCTCGTAAGAGACCGTGAAGGGATTGACAACCCCTAATCGCGTTGATTGCGAGTTGCTATCGGTTTGTGCAGGTACGACCGTACGAGGGACTTGAGCGTGGCATCCTACTGGATTGATACCTTGGTTCTCAAAAACTGAGGGAAATACTTACGCTACTCTGTTGCATCATCTTCTCCTCTTCGGGGAAAACCAACGCAAGTTCAAGAGGTAGCACGCCTCGCCATGCAAGAAACCGTCGACCTGCACATCCACGTCTACGAGGAAATCATCTACATAGGCCACTACAAGGCAAGCGAGGATATAAAGACGTTGGCCTTCTTCCAGTGGCTGGAATCTTTGGACGCCATTGTTCAGAAGCACGTCGACCTGGCCACGAAAGCCGCTGCTACTTAGGTGCCGTTCGGTGGGCCGGTGCCCTGAGTCGAGGAGGTGGACGTCATCGATGGATGCATCTCTTTCTTCTTGCCTCCTGTAACCAGCACTGCATCGCCTCGTGGCCTCAATGTTTTATTAGTATAGTACTCCCTTCGTTCCCAAATATAAGTCTTTGTAAAGATTCCAGCAAGTGACTACTACATACGGCGCAAAATGAGTGAATCTACACTCTAAACTATGTCTACATACATCTGTATGCTGTATTCCATTTGAAATAGTATCTAAAAAGGCTTATATTTATGAACGGAAGGTGCATATGGCATTTTTATTCCAGTCGTAACGTTTTCACTGTGAGGTGGGGCCGCAGTTGAGCAAACCCACCCCGCCCACCGGGCGTCGGCCGAGTTTAGAATTAGAAGAGAGAAACGAGGGAGGAGAGCTAGCTGTAGCATGGACGCTATTGTCAGATGGGACTCGTGTTTAGTACCACTAATTGGGTGCGTGCGACCTATAGCTGTCATCACTTTAGGTCTCCTTTTCGAACCGTGACTACACTTCACAGTACATATTATTTCACGCATTTATCCTCCTATATGTACTCCTAGGCTATTTCCACGTGCTCCCATTCGCCGACATGTGGGACATAGAGCATCTGGGTCGTAGTGCATGCACGACTCGGAGCATATGCCGGGGTACTTTACATTTCAGACATCAAGAATTTCATGCAAACCCCCCGCAGAAGAATAAATAAATGAATGAATTACTACATGAAACCGGATTATTTTTGTGGAATTCGGAGCACGTTCATTAAATTTTGGACATAACACGTTTATAAAAAATGACCGGACCGAAACCAGTCTAAGGGCCTCTTTGATTTTTCCCGCAAAAAAAGGCCTCTTTGATTCCCAGGATACTGAAAACACGGGAGGGGAAAGTATGATGGCGATGAACCGAGACGAGGAGGACTCTAACTCAGTTAGAGGTTAGAGTTAGATTCTAATCCTGAACTAACTCTAAACCAAAGAGGTGTATGGATGGCAGGGTTAGATTGACAATAAATGCTCTATCTCAATCATTTGACTACTTTGGACCCTATTTCCTGCTGGATTTGGAGGGTGCTTGGATATGTTTTAGTTCCATGACTAAAAGTAGTGAGACTAAAACTTGCTAGCCTCACCCATGCTTGGATCCAAATACTAAAGAGACTAAAATCAAGTTAATGGGCATTTATTATCCTCCAAACCCTCCAATCCAGAACTCGCCTGTGTTAAAGGAAAGGAGTTAAATGAGGAGAGAGATGACTAATCCACATTTTAGTAAGGGTACCCCTGACTAAATTTTTTTAGTCTCAAGACTAGTTTTAGCCCCTCTTTAGTCAGGGGTGCTTGGAACTTTTAGCCTCTTAAAGAGACTATTTTTAGTCAGACTAAAATAAGTCCCTTGGATCCAAGCACCCTCTTGGTGTGGCCGGCTCTTCTGTGGCCTCCTTCCGCTCACAATTGACATAAACGAACCATCTATACAAATCAAGCATGCAAAACATGATGATTTTTACTTTCTCCATACAAGTCGTCAATCAAGCTTCATAAAATAAAAAAACACTTCATGAAACAAAGAATGAGCTAACTCATCATGGAAGTCATTCACGATAGGGAGGGAGCCCGGAGCCCCTCACGCACCGAGGGAGGAGCTCTCCATTGTCACTCGGGAGGAAGGCTTTGTAGAGCCCAAGCCCCGGGAACCCCTCCGACGCCGGCCCTTGCGAGTTGAGGTCGACACCGGCATGGGTAGCAGGGCCGCTTGCCGCCGACTGGGAACTTAATATTTGGGCCTCTAGAAATAATGCAAGCCTATAACTAAAATACCTAGAAAGGTGAACTGAATCTTTGGGCCTCTAGAAATAATGCAAGCCTGAAACTAAAATACCTAGAAAGGTGAACTGAATCTTTGGGCCTCTAGAAATAATGCAAGCCTGAAATTGAAATACCTAGAAAGGTTAACTGAATCTTTGGGCCTCTAGAAATAATACAAGCCTGAAATTGAAATACCTAGAAAGGTGACCTGGATCTTTGGGCCTCTAGAAAGATTTATTACCTCCTCAAGCAGCATCAAACAATTCCATGCATGCACCAGAAATCTATACCATGTTTGATCAGGATCTACTTTTCCAAATCAGAATTAGCGATAAAGCAAGCAAGATCACTGATATGGCCGTGAGACAGAGAAGGAACGAACAAACTCACCCCTCTCGCGACCTCCCTGGTAGATGCGCCGCCGCCGCGCACGAAAGAGGGATAAAAACGACTGGTGAAGGGGGAGCCGGGTGACCTTCGAAGGCCGGAGGGAGAGGGCGGCCGGAGTAGGGCGGCGGAGGCCAGAAGGAGAGGGCGGCCGGAGGAAAGAGAGGGCGAGCGACCCTATTGGGAATAGAGAGGAGTCGTGTGATAGGTGGGGGGAGCGATCTGGTGCGGGCAGGGGAGATTTTTTTAGTTCTCTTCTAGTGGGCCCAAGGATAACTAACCCAATTAGAACCTCTCCACTGTGCTAGTTTTTTTAGCTGGGTTAGAGCAAACTAGCTCAAACTAACCCCTCTTGTTTCGATAATTTGAGGCTATTTCAACCCAAACTAGCTCTAACTCAGGGATCCAAACAAAGAGGAGTGTTACTGTACTTGCTACAGTGTGGACCGTAGCACATTGTTTTTTATGGCCATATCACCACATTGTTTTCTACTACTGGTTCACTGGGCTACCGTGGTTTGCACTGCTGGTTCACTGGGCTGCGTGGTTCACACTCCTCCGACCTGAGTAGTACTCCCTCTGTTCCTAAATATGAGTCTTCGTAGATATTTCACTGTGGACCACATACGGATGTAGTATATAGATGCATTTTATGTGTAGATTCACTCATTTTCCTTCGTATGTGGTCCATAGTGAAATCTCACCAAAGACTTATATTTAGGAACGAAGGGAGTAGAATAGTACTAGTATATACCGCATCATTCTTTGCTCCTTCTTACTACTCTGACATGTGGTAGAGCCAGCATCCGGGTCGACATGTCATGCACCAGATTAGAGCGCGGAACGGAAGGGGGCATCACCCCGGTCGGAGCGCCAGTAATTCATGACTATAGTAAGTGGTCATATCACAAGTCTTTCCAGCAGTAACGCGTCGTCAAATCGCACAGCCCCACTCGCTCACCCTCCTCGCCTCTCTGTCAAACCGCCTACCCGAAAACTGACGCGCGTACTGCCCGGGAAAAGGCCCGCCCTCAACTTTTAACTATGCGAAAATAGTTCAAGCTTGTTCGTTCTATATAAATACAGTAAGTACTGTATGTTTATTCACCCGTGGGGTTGTTCAATGAATGGAGGGGCGGGGAGCACAAGTGAACAATACTGTAGTACTACTAGTAGTAAGTAGGAGGCGTACAGTACTCACCTTAAATAGAGAGTTTCTTTTCTTTAATGCCACGTACACAAATTAAAACGCTTCTTGTGGAGAGAAAAAAGATAATCACTCCACTATTTATGGACGCAGGGGCCTGAGCGCTTGCTTTACTAGGGTTGCTCTCTTCATTCTCTCATCCTCTCCAGATATAAACAAGACAGCGGTAGCGACATTTTCTCTCTGCTCACCGCTGGTCACAGATCCGGCCGGATCCCTTCGGCCGGTGTGTGTAGAGGACTAAAAGGTGCATCGTTCACGCGGTCATCGCCGCCGAGGGAGGAAACCCACAGCTGCCGGAGGGGCCCAATCCTCTGCTCGTGCCGTTCCCTCCGACACAGCGCCGGCTCGGGAGGTCCTCCGACCCTGCTTCCTCCCTGCCGTATTGTCCGCAGATCCGACCTGCCGCCGCCGACATCCCAGCGACCCTCAGGTATAAGTTCTTCGAAAGCGGCCTCAGAGTATGTTCAGGATTAGATTTGCTGCCATCACATAGTAAAAGGTCTCCAGGATTAGATTTGCTGCCCTCACATAGTAAAAGGTCTCAGGATTAGATTTGCTGCCCTCACATAGTAAAAGGTCTCCAGGATTAGATTTGCTGCCCTCACATAGTAAAAGGTCTCCAGGATTAGATTTGCTGCCCTCACATAGTACAAGGTCTCCAGGATTAGGTTTGCTGCCCTCACATAGCATGAACAAACTCGGCATCACCACTTTATGCCTCCTTGTAGGTACATTATGTTGATGCGTCCACTGTTGCATGTCCTTATACCAACCTTTTGCTGTTGTTAATGTAAGGGCGCATGTAAAATGAAGCCATCACACTGTTACCTTAGGGACATGTCTAACCAGTGTTATTGTTAATCTAATGCCTCTAGTGATAAGATGCAATTAAACTGTGTTACAAATGGCACTCCTGTTGTTTTCCCCAGTATGATAAGTAAGTTGCTCCTTTACGCTGCTGAGTGTCCTGGTGTCCCCACGGTCCCATGCCCTTAAACCAACTCTTTAGCTGATGTTGATTTACTGTGTCTGGTAAACAAGCAATGCCACCATTAAAGTAATCCCATATTTTAGGAATCTGATTGTTGATCGTAATGCTTCTGGTAACATGAAGCATTGCTGACGTTTTAAAATTTCTATTGTCCTTGCGTGATTGCCATGAACATAATTAAGATGCTTCTTTTCAATTTGTATATGTTTCGTATATTCTTATTGACCAGCAACTGTTTACTTTCTATCTTTTTGTGCAGATAGGGATATCCATTTCACCTTGTTGCTATTGTGACCTTTTGGTGAACTGCACAAAACACTTTTTCTTCGAATGAGTGTCTTGTGCAGTTCAACTAAAATGTCACGTGGGCAACATCTCTCAATTTTGGTGGAACTGCACAAAATGGTGATTGGAGTTCCCAAAATCTCCGTCAAGTTATGCTGGTAATCTCGTGCAACATTTTATTAGCCTTTGCAAGATGAGTCGTCACTGTCACCACAATGGCACTTTATTTTAGTGGAACTGCACAAAAGGATAACAAAATTATAGTTGCACCTTACATGAGCCGGACAGCCAACCTTAATGTTCCTCAATTTTAGTGCAACTACTAAAGAAGAACATGACAGCTCACGAGAGCAAGTACTTCTTGCTAGCTGAATGATGCAATCTTTGCTTCATTTCAGGTGAACTGCAGAAAAAGGCGCATGAATTGAATCATGGAACTCAAGGCAGGCTTCATCTGAGTGGAGGTGCAGGTTGAGTAAAGGAGGCCACTATTAAAGTGAAATCATGCTCTCCTGGTTTGTGTTATGCAAACAGGAATACTCAACTACAGATGTTGTGACGGTCAAGAGCATTCGCCAAGTTCTTCGATTTTATGACATGGCTAGCCAAGATGGATTTAATCCCGATATTCACTTTATCAGAAGGCTCTAATGGGTTGGTTCTGAATCTTGCAAGCTGGGAATCAGTGAGATGTGTAGGCATCTTTGTTGTACTTATTATTTGAATCTTATTTGCTCGTTCTGAATCTTGCAAGCTGGGAATCAATGAGATATGTAGGCATCTTTGTTGTACTTATTATTTGGATCTTATTTGTTGATTCTCAATCTTGCAAGCTGGGAAACACGGCATGATGATGCAGAGGACAACAACCATAACAAACAGTTCAAACTTGGTAGTATTATCTTTGTGAAAGTGCGACAAATGTGCTGATCGTGTGCGTCCTGAGAATAATAATTCTAATTGTTGTGCATGTTGATCCTGTGGCACTGATAGAACGAGTGAATGCATTGCTTGTTTTAAGTATAAATTTCTATTAAAGATAATTAAATTTAAGTAAAGTGACCACTAACTCCTGTTATTACAGTACCAATACAGACCCGCTCGTGAACCAATGTGTGGCCGAGGGTGCATCTTCTACCAGGCGTGCAGCGGACGAGGGAGGGGTAGTAACTGTTGTCGCCTGTACACACTCAGCTTACTGTTGAATCCAGTTCCCCAGGAGCTGAAAAACGAACTGCTGCCGCCGCCTACACACTCGTTCACTCGAAGAGACTCCAATGGCGATCCGAGGGGTGAGCCTGCTGGATATGGACTTCATCAAGGAGTTCCCCTTTGAGTTCTCCGTTCAGTCCTATGGCTGCACCAAGTTGAATGTGATGTACACCAATGATATGGACTCAGTGAAGCTCTGCCTCGCCTCAGTCCTATGGCTGCACCAGGTTCTGGAGCATTCGCCCATTTCATCGGCAGCACTGACTGCACCTTTGCTACGGTGGAGAGAAGGAAGAACGCGACGATTCGGCCATCTGGTGCAACAAGCTTGTCGACATCCAGAAGCAATACAAGATCATCAGCAACGGGCAGGAGAAGGACTCTATGGTTGACCTTGCTGAGACCATCATCGACCGCTGATACACCAACATGAAAGAAGACGACCTGAACACGTGGCTAATACGCGGCCAAGGATGCTACGACATGTACAGGCAGATCTTGGACATGAGGGCGTGTCTGCTTCCCGTAACCGACGAGTACATGGACAGCCGCAGCGTCATGATCAAGCATGCCAGGAAGGTATAGATGTTGTACTTTATCTATTTATAAGCACCTTTATCATCTGAGTGTTTCATGCATTAGCCTATGTGTTGTAATTATCTGTTTTTTCTGAAATATTTCTTTTAAGAACCCATTAACCTGATTGCTTTTTTAGTGGCTATTTGCTTATGTATGTAAACTAGTTCACTTGTCCGTAAAAAAAAACTAGTTCACTCGGCTGCCTTGCTTTGAATCTCCTTGCTCCCAACATATTCCCCTCCTCAGGTGGACCCAGCAGGTCTCTGAATTTTCTCCCACTTTCTTTTTCGATGTAAACTGAGTTTTCTCACAGTACTTTCCCCTAGAACCTACTCAATTGTCCCACGTCTAGCCTAAAAAATGCTAATACCCCGCGTACTATTAACTCATCAAATTAAAATGATATTTTATTTCGTAAGTTGAAAGTTCTTACAAAATAATAATAATAATTGTTTATATATAACTTGGCAAGTTAACTTCTAGTGATTGCGTACATAAGCTTGCAAAGATTTTACTGACGCGCAATCATGTGTTTATGTTTTTATAACATTTCTCCGTCTAACCCAACGTGATATTTTCACCCAGCCCAGCAAGTCCACGGATTTAGAGAAAAATTCAAATGGGATTTAAATGGGTTGCATAGATGCTACATCATTGCTTCACCCAGCCCACCTAATGGACTAAAAAACGTTCCTCCCACTGACAGGTCGGACCCACCAGTTATATCTTCGCACGCAAGGAAGTGCCTCCTTATTACGCACCAAAAAATGAATACCCCCTGCTAGCTGGGACCCACCATAGTGGGTGGCTCACTTGTGGGCCTACTAAGTTCACGAGGACGGAGGGCTTTGTCAACTTAGTCAATATGAACGATTCTAGCTCCAGTGACCCTACGATGTGTATCCAACGGCCATAGTGCTTCTTCAATCTCTGGTCTTCTTGCTCCAGCCGCCCAAAGCTGCGCCGGTCGTGCCGCGTGCTCCTGCCTCTCGTGGCCGGCTGTGATGCCGCGGAGGCCTCACCGCCCCTACTACTCCCACCGCTGGCCCATGCTATCCCTCTACTCACCTACACCCCATGTTATTCTGCGGCAACGGCAGCCTCACGCCACAGCCGAACCAGTGAACCCTCGTACTCCTCTCCGCGTGGGCATCCACTGCCGCGTCTTCCCCGGCTCCGCGTCGTCCCCTTCCTAGGCCTCGCCGTCGTCCACCGGCTTGGTGCTCTCGGCGCGGCGTGGTCAATGTGGTCAACGACCGACTTCCATCGGAAGCATACTGTACGTGGAGAGGCTGACAGCTGGGTCCACGGCCACAACCCAGTTTTTTTGTGATTTGCCAAGTAAGTCGCTTTGTCAGGCCTGTTGGGCTACAAATCTTTCAAGACGAGGAGAGCTTCATTCGGCTGGCCGAGAAAATGACCCATCAGTAATGAGAAATGGGTTGTACATTTTTAAAACACATCAAACCGACAATTAGTTTAAAATATCTTTTTTTATTTCGAGATTTTAAATTACATTAATTTTTACGCGTGGAGAATTTGTTGGATTTTATATTGATATACATTTATTTTTTAAATCAGTTTGAATGTGAGTCAAAATTTTGGGATTAAAAACAGTTCAGACCGCACCGAAAATATGCAAAATTTCGTTAATTTTTTAATCATGGCAACAATATGGGCTGTAATGCTAACAAAAAGAATATGGGATCCAAAAAAACTTTAAGAATTAGCAAATGCGCTGTAAATTATTAGAAATAATGGCAGATGGGTTGTATGTTGTTTTCCACAGATTTGAGGCTTTCCTAAAAAAAAGGTTGACGCACAAGCACTGACTGTTGGATGTCCATCGAACGGCCGTCGTGCTTCTTCAATCTCTGCTCTTCCTGCTCCAGCCACTCAAACAAGCGCCGGCGGGACTGCCTGCTCCCTCCTCCCTGCGGCCAGCTGTGCTGTCGCGCAGGCCTCACCGCCCCACCGTACTCCCATCGCTGGCCTAGCCATCCCTCTACTCACCCACACCTGCTGTTATTCTCTGGCGATGGCAGACGAACAAGTAAACCCTCGTACAGTCGTACTCCCCTCCGTGTGGGAAACAACTGCCGAGTCTTCCCTGCCTCCGTGTCGTTCCCTTCCTAGGCCTCGCCGTCGTCCACCGCCCTGGTGCTCTCGACGCGGCCTGGTCAACATGGTCAACAACCGACATGCATCTGAAGTGGACTGTACGTGGAGAGGCCGACAGCTGGGTCCACGGCCGCACGCAAGGAAATGCCTCCTTATTACACGCAAAATAATGATTCCTCCACCTGACATCAGGGACCCACCGAAAGGGCCTCTGTATTTCGCGAAAAAAATGTTACCGCCACTGACAGCTCGGACCCACCAGCTATATCCTCGCACGCAAGGAAGTGCCTCCTTATTATGCTCAAAAAAATGAATACCCCCTGCTAGTTGGGACCCACCTTGGTGGGAGGCTGACTTGTGGGCTTACTAAGTTGACGGGGACGGAGGGCTTTGTCAACTTAGTCAATATGCACGATTCTAGCTCCAGTGACCGTACGATGTCCATCCAACGGCCGTAGTGCTTCTTCAACCTCTGGTCTTTTTGCTCCAGCCGCCCAAAGCAACGCCGGTCGTGCCACATGCTCCTGCCTCCCGTGGCCGGCTGTGCTGCCGCAGAGGCCTCACCGCCCCTACTATTCCCACCGCTGGCCAGGCCCTACAGCAACGACAGCCTCACACCACAGCCGAACCAGTGAACCCTCGTAGTCCTCTTCGTGCGGGCTTCCACTGCCGCGTCGTCCCCTTCCTAGGCCTCGCCATCGTCCACCGCCGTGGTGCTCTCCGCGCGGCGTGGTCAACGTGGTCAAGGAACGACTTCCATCGGAAGAGTACTGTACGTGGAGAGGCTGACAGCTGGGTCCATGGTCGTAGCCCAGTTTTTTTGTGATTTGCTAAGTAAGTCGCTTTGTCAGTCCTGTTGGGCTGCAAATCTTTCAAGATGAGGAGAGCTATCATTCGGCTGGCCGAGAAAATGGCCCATCAGTAATGAGAAATGGGTTGTACATTTTTAAAACACATCAAACTGTTGGAAATATGCCCTAGAGGCAATAATAAAAGCATTACTATTATATTTCCTTGTTCATGATAATTGTCTTTATTCATGCTATAATTGTGTTATCCGGAAATCATAATACATGTGTGAATAACAGACACCAACATGTCCCTAGTAAGCCTCTAGTTGACTAGCTCGTTGATCAATAGATAGTCATGGTTTCCTGACTATGGGCATTGGATGTCAATGATAACGAGATCACATCATTAGGAGAATGATGTGATGGACGAGACCCAATCCTAAACATAGCATAAGATCGCATAGTTTGTTTGCTAGAGTTTTCCAATGTCAAGTATCCTTTCCTTAGACCATGAGATCGTGTAACTCCCGGATACCGTAGGAGTGCTTTGGGTGTGCCAAACGTCACAACGTAACTGGGTGACTATAAAGGTATACTACGGGTATCTCCGAAAGTGTCTGTTGGGTTAACATGGATCGAGACTGGGATTTGTCACTCCGCTTGACAGAGAGGTATCACCGGGCCCACTCGGTAATGCATCATCATTATGAGCTCAATGTGACCAAGTGTTTGGTCACTGGATCATGCATTACGATACGAGTAAAGTGACTTGCCGATAACGAGATTGAACGAGGTATTGGGATACCAACGATCGAATCTCGGGCAAGTAACATATCGATTGACAAAGGGAATTGCATACGGGGTTGCTTGAATCCTCGACATCGTGGTTCATCCGATGAGATCATCGTGGAGCATGTGGGAGCCAACATGGGTATCTAGATCCCGCTGTTGGTTATTGCCCGAGAGCCGTCTCGGTCATGTCTGCATGTCTCCCGAACCCGTAGGGTCTACACACTTAAGGTTCGGTGACGCTAGGGTTGTAGGGATATGTATATGCAGTAATCCGAATGTTCTTCGGAGTCCCGGATGAGATCCCGGATGTCACGAGGAGTTTCGGAATGGTCCGGAGGTAAAGAATTATATATGGGAAGTGCTGTTTTGGCCATCGGGACAAGTTTCGGGGTCACCGGTATTGTACCGGGACCACCAGAAGGGTCCCGGGGGTCCACCGGGTGGGGCCACCTGCCTCGGGGGGGCCACATGAGCTGTAGGGGGTGCGCCTTGGCCTACATGGGCCAAGGGGAACCAGCCCCAAGAGGCCCATGCGCCTAGGGTTCCAAAGGGGAAGAGTCCCACAAGTGGAAGGCACCTCCTAGGTGCCTTGGGGGGGAGGAAATCCTCCCTGGCCGCCGCCCCCTTGGGAGATCAGATCTCCCAGAGCCGGCGCCCCCCCCCCCAAGAGGCCTATATAAAGGGGGGAGGGGAGGGGGGCAGCCGCACCCTTTGCCTTGGCGCCTCCCTCTCCCTCTCCAACACCTCCTCCTCCTCCATAGAGCTCGGCGAAGCCCTGCCGGAGTACTGCAGCTCCATCACCACCACGCCGTCGTGCTGCTGCTGGAGCCATCTTCCTCAACCTCTCCTCTCCCCTTGCTGGATCAAGAAGGAGGAGACGTTACGCTGACCGTACGTGTGTTGAACGCGGAGGTGCCGTCCGTTCGACGCTAGGATCTCCGGTGATTTGGATCACGTCGTGTAGGACTACTTCATCCCCGTTCTTTTGAACGCTTCCGCACGCGATCTACAAAGGTATGTAGATGAATCTTAATACTCGTTGCTAGATGAACTCATAGATGGATCTTGGTGAAACCGTAGGAAAAATTTTTGTTTTCTGCAACGTTCCCCAACAGTGGCATCATGAGATAGGTCTATGCGTAGTTCTTCTTGCGCGAGTAGAACACATTTTGTTGTGGGCGTAGATTTGTCAACTTTTCTTGCCGCTACTAGTCTTATCTTGCTTCAGTGGTATTGTGGGATGAAGCGGCCCGGACCAACCTTACACGTACGCTTACGTGAGACCGGTTCCACCGACTAACAAGCACTAGTTGCATAAGGTGGCTGGCGAGTGTCTGTCTCTCCTACTTTAGTTGGAGCGGATTCGATGAAAAGGGTCCTTATGAAGGGTAAATAGAAGTTGACAAATCACCTTGTGGCTTTCACGTAGGTAAGAAAACGTTCTTGCTAGAACCCTAATTCAGCCACGTAAAACTTGCAACAACAATTAGAGGACGTCTAACTTGTTTTTGCAGCAAGTGCTTTGTGATATGATATGGCCAAAGTTGTGATGAATGATGAATGATCTATATGTGATGTATGAGATGTTCATGCTATTGTAATAGTAATCACGACTTGCATGTCGATGAGTATGACAACCGGCAGGAGCCATAGGAGTTGTCTTTATTTTTGTATGACCTGCGTGTCATTGAGAAACGCCATGTAAATTACTTAACTTTATTGCTAAACGCGTTAGCCATAGTAGTAGAAGTAATAGTTGGCGAGCAACTTCATGGAGACACGATGATGGAGATCATGATGATGGAGATCATGGTGTCAAGCCGGTGACAAGATGATCATGGAGCCCCAAGATGGAGATCAAAGGAGCTATGTGATATTGGCCATATCATGTCACATTTATTATTTGATTGCATGTGATGTTTATCATGTTTTGCATCTTGTTTACTTAGAACAACGGTAGTAAATAAGATCATCCCTCATAATAATTTCAAGAAGTGTTCCCCCTAACTGTGCACCATTGCGACAGTTCGTTGTTTCGAAGCACCACGTGATGATCGGGTGTGATAGATTCTAACGTTCACATACAACGGGTGTAAGACAGATTTACACATGCAAACACTTAGGTTGACTTGACGAGCCTAGCATGTACAGACATGGCCTCGGAACACAGAAGACCGAAAGGTCGAGCATGAGTCGTATAGAAGATACGATCAACATGAAGATGTTCACCGATGTTGACTAGTCCATCTCACGTGATGATCGGACACGGCCTAGTTGACTCGGATCATGTTATACTTAGATGACTAGAAGAGGGATGTCTATCTAAGTGGGAGTTCATTAAATAATTTGATTAGATGAACTTTATTATCATGAACTTAGTCTAAAATATTTACAATATGTCTTGTAGATCAAATGGCCAACGTAGTCCTCAACTTCAACGCGTTCCTAGAGAAAACCAAGCTGAAAGACGATGGCAGCAACTATACGGGCTGGGTCCGGAACCTAAGGATCATCCTCATAGCTGCCAAGAAAGATTATGTCCTACAAGCACCGCTGGGTGACGCACCTGTTCTCCCTGCAGAACAAGATGTTATGAACGCTTGGCAATCACGTTCCGATGACTACTCCCTCGTTTAGTGCGGCATACTTTACAGCTTAGAGCCGGGGTTCCAAAAGCGTTTTGAGAGACATGGAGCATATGAGATGTTCAAAGAGCTGAAAATGGTTTTCCAAGCTCATGCCCGGGTCGAGAGATATGAAGTCTCCGACAAATTCTTCAGCTGTAAGATGGAGGAAAATAGCTCTGTCAGTGAACACATACTCAAGATGTCTGGGTTGCACAACCGCTTGACTCAAATGGAAGTTAATCTCTCGGATGAAGCGGTCATTGACAGAATCCTCCAGTCGCTTCCACCTAGCTACAAGAGCTTTGTGATGAACTACAACATGCAGGGGATGGTAAAGACCATTCCTGAGGTATATGCTATGCTGAAATCAGCAGAGGTAGAAATCAAGAAGGAACATCAAGTGTTGATGGTGAATAAAACCACTAAGTTCAAGGTGGGCAAGGGTAAAAAGAGCTTCAAGAAGGACGGCAAGGAAGTTTCCGCGCCTGGTAAGCAAGTTGCCGGGAAGAAGCCAAAGAATGGACCCAAGCCCGAGACTGAGTGCTTTTATTGCAAGGGAAGTGGTCGCTGGAAGCGGAATTGCCCCAAATACTTAGCGGACAAGAAGGCCAGCAAAACAAAAGGTATATGTGATATACATGTAATTGATGTGTACCTTACCAGTACTCGTAGTAGCTCTTGGGTATTTGATACCGGTGCAGTTGCTCACATTTGTAACTCAAAACAGGAGCTGCGGAATAAGCGAAGACTGGCGAAGGATGAGGTGACGATGCGCGTCGGGAATGGTTCCAAGGTCGATGTAATCGCCGTCGGCATGCTGCCTCTACATTTACCTACGGGATTAGTTTTAAACCTCAATAATTGTTATTTAGTGCCAAGTTTGAGCATGAACATTGTGTCTGGATCTCGTTTAATTCGAGATGGCTACTCATTTAAATCCGAGAATAATGGTTGTTCTATTTATATGAGAGATATGTTTTATGGTCATGCTCCGATGGTTAATGGTTTATTCTTAATGAATCTCGTACGTGATGGTACACATATTCATAGTGTGAATACCAAAAGAGTTAAAGTTGATAACAATAGTCCCACATATTGGTGGCACTGCCGCCTTGGTCACATAGGTCTCAAACGCATGAAGAAGCTCCATGCAGATGGACTTTTAGAGTCTCTTGATTATGAATCATTTGACACGTGCGAACCATGCCTCATGGGTAAAATGACCAAGCCTCCGTTCTCAGGAACAATGGAGCGAGCAACCAACTTATTGGAAATCATACATACTGATGTGTGCGATCCAATGAGTGTTGAGGCTCGCGGTGGCTATCGTTATGTTCTCACCCTCACTGATGACTTGAGTAGATATGGGTATATCTACTTAATGAAACACAAGTCTGAGACCTTTGAAAAGTTCAAGGAATTTTAGAGTGAGGTTGAAAATCAACGTGACAGAAAAATCAAGTTTTTACGATCAGATCGTGGAGGAGAATACTTGAGTCACGAATTTGGCACGCACTTAAGAAAATGTGGAATAGTTTCACAACTCACGCCGCCTGGAACACCTCAGCGTAATTGTGTGTCTGAACGTCGTAATCGCACTCTATTAGATATGGTACGATCTATGATGTCTCTTACCGATTTACCGCTATCTTTTTGGGGCTATGCTTTAGAGACTGCCGCATTCACTTTAAATAGGGCGCCGTCGAAATCCGTTGAGACGACACCGTATGAATTATGGTTTGGGAAGAAACCTAAGCTGTCGTTTCTAAAAGTTTGGGGATGCGATGCTTATGTCAAGAAACTTCAACCTGAAAAGCTCGAACCCAAGTCGGAAAAATGCGTCTTCATAGGATACCCTAAAGAAACTATTGGGTATACCTTCTACCTCAGATCCGAAGGCAAGATCTTTGTTGCCAAGAATGGATCCTTTCTAGAGAAAGAGTTTCTCTCGAAAGAAGTAAGTGGGAGGAAAGTAGAACTTGATGAAGTGTTACCTCTTGAACCGGAAAATGGCGAAATTCAAGAAAACGTTCCTGAGGTGCCTGCACCGACTAGAGAGGAAATTAATGATGATGATCAAGATACTTCTAATCAAGCTCCTACTGAAATTCGAAGGTCCACAAGGACACGTTCCGCACCAGAGTGGTACGGCAGCCCTGTCTTGGAAATCATGTTGTTAGACAACGGTGAGCCTTCGAACTATGAGGAAGCAATGGCGGGCCCGGATTCCGACAAATGTCTAGAAGCCATGAAATCCGAGTAGGATCCATGTATGAAAACGAAGTATGGACTTTGACTGACTTGCCCGTAGAGCGGCGAGCCATAGAAAATAAATGGATCTTTAAGAAGAAGACAGACGCGGATGGTAATGTGACCATCTATAAAGCTCGGCTTGTCGCTAAGGGTTATCGACAAGTTCAAGGGGTTGACTACGATGAGACTTTCTCACCGGTAGCGAAGCTGAAGTCCGTCCGAATCATGTTAGCAATTGCCGCATTCTACGATTATGAAATATGGCAAATGGACGTCAAAACAGCATTCCTTAATGGTTTCCTTAAGGAAGAATTGTATATGATGCAGCCGGAAGGTTTTGTCGATCCTAAGAATGCTAACAAGGTGTGCAAGCTCCAACGCTCGATTTATGGGCTGGTGCAAGCATCTCGGAGTTGGAACATTCGCTTTGATGAGATGATCAAAGCGTTTGGATTTACGCAGACTTATGGAGAAGCCTGTGTTTACAAGAAAGTGAGTGGGAGCTCTGTAGCATTTCTCATATTATATGTAGACGACATACTTTTGATGGGAAATGATATAGAACTCTTGGGCAGCATTAAGGCCTACTTGAATAAGAGTTTTTCAATGAAGGACCTTGGAGAAGCTGCTTATATATTAGGCATCAAGATCTATAGAGATAGATCAAGACGCCTCATAGGTCTTTCACAAAGCACATACCTTGATAAGATATTGAAGAAGTTCAATATGGATCAATCTAAGAAGGGGTTCTTACATGTGTTACAAGGTGTGAAATTGAGCTCAGCTCAATGTCCGACCACGGCAGAAGATATAGAAGAGATGAGTGTCATCCCCTATGCCTCAGCCATAGGTTCTATTATGTATGCCATGTTGTGTACCAGACCTGATGTAAACCTTGCCGTAAGTTTGGTAGGAAGGTACCAAAGTAATCCCGGCAAGGAACACTGGACAACGGTCAAGAATATCCTGAAGTACCTGAAAAGGACTAAGGAAATGTTTCTCGTTTATGGAGGTGACGAAGAGCTCGTCGTAAAGGGTTACGTCGACGCTAGCTTCGACACAGATCTGGATGACTCTAAGTCACAAACCGGATACGTGTATATTTTGAATGGTGGGGCAGAAAGCTGGTGCAGTTGCAAGCAGAGCGTCGTGGCGGGATCTACATGTGAAGCGGAATACATGGCAGCCTTGGAGGCAGCACATGAAGCAATTTGGGTGAAGGAGTTCATCACCGACCTCGGAGTCATACCCAATGCGTCGGGGCCAATCAAACTCTTCTGTGACAACACTGGAGCTATTGCACTTGCTAAGGAGCCCAGGTTTAACAACAAGACCAGGCACATCAAGCGTCGCTTCAACTCCATTCGTGAAAATGTTCAAGATGGAGACATAGAAATTTGTAAAGTGCACACGGATCTGAATGTCGCAGATCCGTTGACTAAACCTCTCCCTAAGGCAAAACATGATCAGCACCAGAACTCTATGGGTGTTCGATTCATCACAATGTAACTAGATTATTGACTCTAGTGCAAGTGGGAGACTGTTGGAAATATGCCCTAGAGGCAATAATAAAAGCATTATTATTATATTTCCTTGTTCATGATAATTGTCTTTATTCATGCTATAATTGTGTTATCCGAAAATCGTAATACATGTGTGAATAACAGACACCAACATGTCCCTAGTAAGCCTCTAGTTGACTAGCTCGTTGATCAATAGATAGTCATGGTTTCCTGACTATGGGCATTGGATGTCAATGATAACGAGATCACATCATTAGGAGAATGATGTGATGGATGAGACCCAATCCTAAACATAGCATAAGATCGCATAGTTCGTTTGCTAGAGTTTTTCAATGTCAAGTATCCTTTCCTTAGACCATGAGATCGTGTAACTCCCAGATACCGTAGGAGTGCTTTGGGTGTGCCAAACGTCACAACGTAACTGGGTGACTATAAAGGTATACTACGGGTATCTCCGAAAGTGTCTGTTGGGTTAACATGGATCGAGACTGGGATTTGTCACTCCGCTTGACGGAGAGGTATCACCGGGCCCACTCGGTAATGCATCATCATTATGAGCTCAATGTGACCAAGTGTTTGGTCACTGGATCATGCATTACGGTACGAGTAAAGTGACTTGCCGGTAACGAGATTGAACGAGGTATTGGGATACCAACGATCGAATCTCGGGCAAGTAACATATCGATTGACAAAGGGAATTGCATATGGGGTTGCTTGAATCCTCGACATCGTGGTTCATCCGATGAGATCATCGTGGAGCATGTGGGAGCCAACATGGGTATCCAGATCCTGCTGTTGGTTATTGCCCGAGAGCCGTCTCGGTCATGTCTGCATGTCTCCCGAACCCGTAGGGTCTACACACTTAAGGTTCGGTGACGCTAGGGTTGTAGGGATATGTATATGCAGTAATCCGAATGTTGTTCGGAGTCCCGGATGAGATCCCGGACGTCATGAGGAGTTTCGGAATGGTCCAGAGGTAAATAATTATATATGGGAAGTGCTATTTTGGCCATCGGGACATGTTTCGGGGTCACCGGTATTGTACCGGGACCACCAGAAGGGTCCCGGGGGTCCACCGGGTGGGGCCACCTGCCTCGGGGGGCCACATGGGCTGTAGGAGGTGCGCCTTGGCCTACATGGGCCAAGGGGAACCAGCCCCAAGAGGCCCATGCGCCTAGGGTTCCAAAGGGGAAGAGTCCCACAAGTGGAAGGCACCTCCTAGGTGCCTTGGGGGGGAGGAAATCCTCCCTGGCCGCCGCCCCCTTGGGAGATCAGATCTCCCAGGGCCAGCGCCCCCCCAAGAGGCCTATATAAAGGGGGGAGGGGAGGGGGGCAGCCGCACCCTTTGCCTTGGCGCCTCCCTCTCCCTCTCCAACACCTCCTCCTCCTCCATAGAGCTCGGCGAAGCCCTGGCGGAGTACTGCAGCTCCATCACCACCACGCCGTCGTGCTGCTGCTGGAGCCATCTTCCTCAACCTCTCCTCTCCCCTTGCTGGATCAAGAAGGAGGAGACGTTACGCTGACCGTACGTGTGTTGAACGCGGAGGTGCCGTCCGTTCGGCGCTAGGATCTCCGGTGATTTGGATCACGTCGTGTAGGACTACTTCATCCCCGTTCTTTTGAACGCTTCCGCACGCGATCTACAAAGGTATGTAGATGAATCTGAATACTCGTTGCTAGATGAACTCATAGATGGATCTTGGTGAAACCGTAGGAAATTTTTTTATTTTCTGCAACGTTCCACAACACAAACCGGCAATTAGTTTCAAATATCTTTTTTTCATTTCAACATTTTAAATTACATTAATTTTTATGCATGGAGAATTTGTTGGATTTTATATTGATATACATTTATTTTTAAAATCAGTTTGAATGTGAGTCGAAATTTCAGGATTAAAAACAGTTCGGACCGCACCGAAATATGCAAAATTTCGTATAATTTTTTGACCGTTGCCACAATATGGGTTGTAATGCTAACAAAAAGAATATGGGCTCCAAAAAAACTTTAAGAATTAGCAAATGGGCTGTAAATTATTAGAAATAATTGCAGATGGGTTGTATGTTGTTTTCCGCAGATTTGAGGCTTTCCTAAAAAAAAGGTTGACGCACAAGCACTGACTGTTGGATGTCCATCCAACTGTCGTCGTGTTTCTTCAATCTCTGCTCTTCCTGCTCCAGCCGCTCAAACAAGCGCCGGTGGGACTGCCTGCTCCCTCCTCCCCGCGGCCGGCTGTGCTGCCGCGTAGGCCTCACCACCCCACCGTACTCCCATCGCTGGCCTAGCCATCCCTCTACTCACCCACACCTGCTGTTATTCTCCGGCGACGGCAGACGAACCAGTAAACCCTCGTACAGTCGTAGTCCCCTCTGTGTGGGAAACAACTGCCAAGTCTTCCCTGCCTCCGTGTCGTTCCCTTCCTAGGCCTCGCCGTCGTCCACCGCCCTGGTGCTCTCGGCGCGGCCTGGTCAACGTGGTCAATGACCGACATGCATCTGAAGTGGACTATACATGGAGAGGCCGACAGTTGGGTCCACGGCCGCACGCAAGGAAATGCGTCCTTATTACGCGCAAAATAATGATTCCTCCACCTGACATCAGGGACCCACCGAAAGGGCCTCTATATTTCGTGAAAAAAATGTTACTGCCGCTGACAACTCGGACCCACCAGCTATATCTTCGCACGCAAGGAAGTGCCTCCTTATTACGCACAAAAAAAATGAATACTCCCCTTGTTAGCTGGGACCCAGTATAGTGGCAGGCTGACTTGTGGGCCTACTAAGTTGACGGGGATGGAGGGCTTTGGCAACTTAGTCAATATGCATGATTCTAGCTCCAGTGACCGTACGATGTCCATCCAACGGCCGTAGTGCTTCTTCAACCTCTGGTCTTCTTGCTCCAGCCGCCCAAACCAGCGCCGGTCGTGCCTCATGCTCCTGCCTCCCGTGGCCGGCTGCGATGCGGCGGAGGCCTCACCGCCCCTACTACTCCCACCGCTGGCCAGGCCATCCCTCTACTTACCCACACCCCCTGTTACTCTGCGGCGACGGCAGCCTCACACCGCAGCGAACCAGTGCCCTCGTACTCTTCTACGCGTGGGCATCCACTGCCGCGTCCTCCCCAGCTCCGCGTCGTCCCCTTCCTAGGCCTCGCCGTCGTCCACCGCCCTGGTGCTCTCGGCGCGGCGTGGTCAACGTGGTCAAGGAACGGCTTCCATCGGACATGGACTGTACGTGGAGAGGCTGACAGCTGGGTCCACGGCCGCAGCAAGGAAGTGCCTCCTTATTACGTGCAAAATAATTATTCCTCCACCTGACAGCGGGAACCCACCGGACGGGCCACCGTATTTCGCCCCCCTGACTGCTGGGACCCACCAGCTACATCTTCGCATGCAAGGAAGTGCCTGACAGTCGGGACCCACCTGGTCGAAGCATACGTAGCATTGTCATTTTGGTCGCGAACGTGTACGTACATATATACTGGTCGATGTAGAGGCGCGCACGTGTCGTAGTAGAGGCGCGTATGTGTCACAGTAGAGGCGCGCACGTAGCATGTACACGTACATACAGCGGCCAGGGTGGAAGAAAGAAAATACGGCCACGTACGTACATACGGGCAGGGTCTCGAACGCCTACTCGCGCATACGTACGGCCAGGGCTCGTGTACATGGCTGGGTCGGAACGAAGAAACAGCATCGTCGTAGTGTTCATGGGGAGGCAACGGAATGCGTCGTGTTCATGGGGAGGCAACGGAATACGTCGTGTTCATGGGGAGGCAACGGAATGCGTCGTGTTCATCGGGAGGGCTTGGGCAGAACAGGCGATGGAAATGAGGCCTGACGTACCGCGGAATGGAGGAAACGGCCTTGTCTTTGACCGGCCACGTTCGAAATGGGATCCTGTTCATCGGGAGGGGTCTGGCATACCGCAAAACGGAGGAAACGGACCTCCTATGGTCAAAATGGGGGTCCTGTTGATCGGGAGGGGTGTGGCATACCGCAAAACGGAGGAAACAGACTTGTGTTGGAGCGCTACGGTCGAAACGGGTGTCTTGTTCCTCGAGAGGGGTGTGGCGTACCGCAAAACGGGACTCCACGGGATACTGTTCATCTCCACCGTCGACCCCCTCCAGCCTCCACGAGCTACTGTTCATCCACCGTCGACCTCCTCCAGCCTCCACCTGCGACTGTTCATCCACGGGCTCCTGTTCATCCAGCCTCCACCGCGCGCTACTCCACCGGCTACTGTTCAACCAGCCCTCTCCACGGGCTCCTGTTCAACCACCCCTCCACGGGCTACTGTTCATCCTTCCCTCCATCGTCTACTGTTCATCTAGCCCTTAACACCACGGGGTCCTGTTCATCCACCCCTCCACAGGCACCCCTCCACCGTCTACTGTTCATCCAGCCCTCCACCACACCACGGGGTCATGTTCATCTAGAGGCAACGCCACCGCTCACTGTTCATCCACCCCCCCCCCCCCCGCAACGCTCACTGTTCATCACATCGATCGGCTTCAGTTAGCATCAGTAGCGAAGGAATCGCTCGATCGGGTTCAGTTAACAGCCATCAATCAATTGCTCGATTTCAGTAATGCGTAGCCTGCAGTGCAATCGCTCGGGTTCAGTTAGAGCCCAATGCCTCGCTCGGGTTCAGTTAGAGCCAACGCCTCGCACACACGCGTGTACGTGTATGAGAGAAACGCGCATCGCTCGGCCCCCGACGTCCCACCGTAACCGGGAACTCCCCAAAATTTTCCTCCCCCTCGCTTCTACCACAGTTTTTTCCGTCATGGACGGCCCAAAGAATGTCATGCAGCTGCGTCTCCGGCCCGCCCAGGACGAAAAGCCCATTTTCTGTCATGATTTTTTGTCATAGAAGTAGGAGCCCACCACATCTATGATGATACCGGGTTTTCTCATAATTATCGTCATAGAAGTGTCATATGTATGACAGGAAAAAAATTCGTTCGGCCCAAAATGTCATGGATGTGTCTTTTTTTTGTAGTGTGGGCCTGCAATCCTGCAATATAGGTAGTCCGATTTATATCTGACGGATAGGAACGAAACTACAACAATTTACCCGCACTCCTCTCCACATTTGCAGATAAGGCCTTCCCTCGTCCATCCTTTTCTCCCACAAGATCTTGATGTTCCGTGCAACACACGGGCATCTTGCTAGTAAGAGCATAAATAAAAATATACCACTTCTCGAATCTTGAAACCAACAACATTCCTCCCTTATCTCATCAAAACCTCCAAAGGAATATATTTTGAGTGAAACATAACATTTTTTTAGTGATATACGTATTTCAAAACTAGACTTTTTTTCTATCAAATCGGTGAATATGTATTAATCTACTCAGATCGTGTGGCAACACATTGGCACATTGCTAGTAGTTATTATAATTTTGTGGACACCAGACAAATGGTGGAGTACATATACGAAGAGAAGAAGTGCACGCACGCAGTCGGTCTCTCGCTGTCTCGCACACATGAGTGTTACGTAAATGCAACGTTAACAAATAAACCCTAAAACCCTAGGTGCACGATTGCTGCATTGGCGGGTACTTGGTACGTGGTGGAGCGCACCTTGGTAGGAATAGTCAGCCCGCGTGATAATTTGATCCGTAGGAGTTGATGGTCGGGACCACTGGTGAACGGTGGCTCGCCAGTTGCCACAAATCGAGTAGCCACATTTAAAATATCATTTTTAGTGGGGTTAAGAGTTC
The DNA here is from genome assembly GCA_032464435.1 of Aegilops umbellulata. NCBI lineage: Eukaryota > Viridiplantae > Streptophyta > Magnoliopsida > Poales > Poaceae > Aegilops > Aegilops umbellulata. The sequence goes on along the minus strand of CP136060.1, from coordinate 343,597,265 downwards.
CGATTTTCAATGGCGCGTTATAAGTACTAAGTACTCCCTCTGTCCCAAAATATAAGAACGTATTTAACACTACACTAATGTCAAAAATGTTCTTATATTATGGGACGGAGGGAGTAGTTTTTAGAACGATTGGTATGGAGCGAAAATGGAATTCATAGTACTACCTACTACGTACCTCCTTGGCGTATGGTTGTATGGGTTTATCTAGTGAAATGTTGAACCTGGTAGTTCTAGGGCAAATACTATGTTTAGATTTAGATGTTGGTTTTCAGTAATGAAAATCGGAAGGGGGAAACCCTTCTTTGATTAAAAATAACTACTACCTCCATTCTGGTTTACTAGTCCCCATCGTTTTTTGGGTCAAAGTTTGTCCATGAATTTTACTTGTAAAATGTGAATGGAAAACGAGATTTTGTTATACACAAACAAAAAAGGACTGGAGGGAGTGATTGCTCTGACACGGACGCGGCCTCTCATAGCGCAGGCAATGAACCGGCGCACCGGTCAAGAGGGCCCCACTCGCTGCAGGCCTGGCTGAACACGCCTCCTCGCCGCATGCAACCGGCTTCAGACTGCGCCGCCTGCCTTCATTGAATCCACACGTGTGCCGGCAACACGTCCTTCCGCGAGCCGACCGGCATTTTAGAACACAAAAAGTGACCAAAATATAATTAATTACGCATGGTCTTGACTTGTTGTGCTTGCACTGGTAGCGGGAACTAGAGGTTTTTCTTTATTCATAACTCTCCTCAATTTTTTTTTGGCTTTGAAGTGAATCATGGTTGTGGACATTATGTATGAATGTGGAGATATCTGTGAACATGAGTTTGATGTGGAAGTTGAACTTGGAATGTCGGGCTTGCGCGTGAACTATACCATGTCCAATGCTTCGTCTGTTATTGTTTGGAAAGTAATTGTTGTTATTACATGACCCGAAAAAATATTTTGTGCCACATCAGTAGATGCACGAACATCACAACAGGCATCCTGACTGGATAAACATTTAAACCTAGCTACTACGAAGGAAATTTTGTATTGACAACAGTTTTAGATAGAAGGAGATGCCTAGCCTGCTCTGCCTCTGCTAGCTTATTTCTGGCTTCTTCCATCTCTTCTTTGGCATGGGTGAAGAGAGCATCTGATTGCTCTTTTTTGCTTCTTCAGGAACTCGGCTACATTCTCAAGGGCTGCTGCATACTTTCTTTCAGCCTTTACTAGAGCCACGAGGACACGAACAGCTGACGACTCCACCTGTCTTGTGTGTAATCCAGCATCATCTGGGAATTTGCACCTTGTGTCTAATCCAGCAACATTAGGGAACTGGCACCTTGTGTGTAATCCAGCCTCATTCTGGAAACATGATCTCGAGGTTGACCATACTTCCCTCCTCGCAGGAACTGCATCCTGACATGAAGTTACTTCTTTTTTAGATAATTACTCAGAGCAACCCAGATCCATTTAGTAGAAGCCAGATAAACAGAACTGGGAGAAGTGAATTCAAAAGGAAAAAAAATATAAAAACAGACTACAAGGTGAGAACACCCACTTCCTACATCAAGCTAAAAACGAAAGCATTAGGACGATTAAGAATCTTCTTATGACACATTGAAGAACACGAGGCTTAAGAGAAATAGAAACTACAACATATACACATCGAAGAACACGAGGCTAAAGGAAAGTAATTGAAAGGGTGTTACTTACCAAAGCTCGTTTTACAGGTTCGGTGCAGCTCCTCTTTAACTTGCCATGCTCCTTGAAGATGTCCCCAATATCCCGTGTTTGGTCTCCATTGCTCCTCTGAATGTTCGCACTCGTGGTTTTAAAATCTCAACATGGCAAGAAAAATATACTACTAGTAATACTCGCGCATCTTGTGGGCAACATTAAAGCACTCGTCTGCCATGTTAGAGCATCTCCAACAGAATCGCAACGCGCGGTGCTTTAAAAAATCGTTTACAGTGCTGAGACCGAGAAGTAGAGATAGAGAGTAGAGGATAGTTCTCAGCATAGATAGATAAAGAAATAGATTGTTCAACTACTCCTCGTCATCCGACTCCTCCTTGGTGATGTCCTCCTCTGATGTCTGACTGTAGGCATGAAGATACCGATCGTTGTTGGATTCCCAGGGCAACGCTGCTCCTAGCCTCATGTTGAATTGAGCGTCTGCTTTTTGCCTACGCTTGTCCTCGCGATAGGCGGCTCGCTCCACCCTCCTCTTCTCCCTCTCCGCCCTCCTTTGCTCATAGAACTCGCGCTCGTTGATGATGTCCTACGGGAAGCGTTGGCGCCACAATGCCATGGCTTCCTCATCATTCTTGGCAATGCCGAGACGGTGCTCCTGCCTCCGGTTGTCACGACGATCCTCATTGGTGATAAGCCGCGGCAGAGGCGCGAGCTCCTGTGCCCGCTCCCGCGTCGGCACATTGGGGAAGTTCAATGTTCTATGAGGCCACCGGAGGCGCCACGCCACCGCGTCGTACGCGCGGGCGGCCTCGTTGGCGGTGTCGAAATTGCCGAGGCCGAGGCGCATCCCGCGGAACCGGATCTCAGCGGAGAAGCCGCCGGAGGGGCGCGCGCGGACGCCGCGGTATCCCCAAGTTTCCTGGCGACGCGGCGGCATGGTGGCGCGGCGGCGGTGAGGCGAGAAAGAGCGGGGAGAGAGCGGTGGCGAGGCACAGAGCGGGGAGAGAGTGGTGGCAATGCATAGAGCGGTGGGTGGGCGTTGGATTTTATAAAGCGCGTCGGACGCCGCGCGCCAAAACTAGCGCACGCCCGGCCGCTTTTTCCCGCGCGCGCAATCCTTTCTCAACGTCTCTGCTATCTCTACTCTCTTCTCTATTGTTATATTTATTTTATATTTAATATTTATCTCTACTTCTCTACTCTCTATTTTTTGTCTACTTTTTCCCTACTCTTATAAAAAATAGAGTTGGTGATGATGGTGTTCCTGCCATCCTGCAATATAGGCCATCCAATTTATATCCGACGAATAGGAAGGAAACCGTGGCAATTTTGCAAAAAGATACCCACACCCCTCTCCGCATTTGCAAATAAGGCATTCCCTCGTTCATCCTTTTCTCCCACAAGATAAACTACTCATACAAATGCATCTTGATGCGTGCAACGCATGGGCATCTTGCTAGTTCTAAAAAACTATCCATCATTTGCCACACTACTGGTTGCAGATGAAATACCTACCCAAGCACAGTGCGATACAGGAGCGACACACAATTACAAGTTGATATTCTGTTGGACAATGGAGGCTATAACCAATTACTTTTACGGGAACAATAGCACCCATGAAATTTGAAGGCTGGGTATGAACAAAATTGGAACTGCACATGTACTTCTAAGTGATTCAATGCACACATTACCAATCGAGGCGGGGAACGATGGTCGCGGCGGCCTTTGTGAGTCATGGTCGGCAACGGGAGTCAGTTCATTGTCCACGATGGTGGAGCTTCTGCGCTTGGCGTCGGCTTCCGGGAAGCAGATCCGAGACCGTGGAAGACGGTGCCGGGGAAGAGGCTCCGTGTACGACAACGATGGTGGACCGGCTCCAGTGCGGCGTACGAGGTCGTCGATGACGCAGATGCGCTGCGGTGGACGAGTGCGCCGATGTAGAAGGGGAGGAGCACGAAGGCTGCGGTGCCGTGGAGAAGTCTATTTTGCGGTGGGGATAGAAAATGGGGAGTATTCAGGTGTACTACTCTGGGTGCCGGGGTGGGGTTGGCTGGGTAGGGTGAACCTGAAGTTACGAAAACAGCCCCCTACCAACCGTCATCCGTAGGCCTGTTCCAAAGGTTGTGATGGTAACTTCCCACTGCTCGAATCAGGGTCGCGGGAGATTTTCCCGCCGACCTCAAAATTTTGTGACACTGAACTCCCCGTGTGGTGTGTTGGGTGATTCGGCTAAGCAACTAGCGAGTAGTACTAGTAAACTCTGCATATTAGGTTTGACCGAAGTCAAACTTCCTAAAGTTTGACCAAGTTTATAGAAAATACAAACATTTACCATAACAGATACGTATGATGTGAAAGTACATTCAATAATGAATCTAATGGTATTTATTTGTTATTGTATATGTTAATATTTTTTGTTATAAACTTTCTGAGAGTTTACAAAACTTGACTTTGACCAATGCTAATACGCAAACTTAAATAAAAACGGAGGGTGTACACATTTGTTTTCTTAGTATGTAGTGAATTAATCATTTGTTGAAATTGTGAAATAAATATATTAGGCTACTGACTTCGAATGTAATGGTCTATACAATCAATAGTTACAATCATTGTCGAATTCCAAGATGTATACGAGGTCTATAGTACTTCACAACATGCTCAAACTGGCATAATCTCAGTCAAATGTAAATCAAAATGCATTTCATAGTTACTACTTTGTCGGATGCAACAAACCCAACAATAACTCTACATGAGCCATTATAAAAGCAACATTTTGAACATGTCCTAATGTGTGAATGAAACGTGCAGAGAGAGCTTGCGAAGATGGAGCAGATAGGGCAGGAAAGATTGTATGTATGTGGACGAGAGAGTAGGAAACAAACCTAAAGAAACAGAAAGAGGGAGACAGAGAGAGAAAGAGAGAGGAATAAGTTAGGTCTGTGAGAAAGATGGAGACATGTAATATACGTGAGATGCGTGTGCATTCGGATTCTGTACACGTGGAAGGAGAAAAGACAACAGGTTTGATCAGAGAGCTGGAAAACATGGATGAGAGGGGAAGGATCTCGTGGGTTGAGGGATTGATAAATTTGTGCGGGGGAGAGAGGGATTGGTAATTTTGTGCGAGAGAGAGAGAGGGTGGGGGAGGAGTCAGTCAGCTGTCGTCACATCATCCTGCTTCCAAATGGCCCCGCATTCTCTAGCACAGTGTGGTCGCCGTCTTCGATCTCCTCGATGCCCTCTTTGAAGATTGAGGTGTTGTGCATGCTGGGGTGCGAAGAATCACAAGCGAGAGTGGTCGCCATATAACCTTGGATGGGGATGAATTGTGTGCTCGGAGGAGGGGGGTGTGTGTGATGTGTGATGTCTGTGTGTGTATGTGTGTGTATGTCAGATATTGAGAGAAAACAAACCTAACGAGAGAAATGTGTGTGTATGTGACGGAAATCTACTTGCCAAACAGGGTATTCACGAAGAGATTATGCGTGTGAGATAGAGAGCGATGTGCGGACCTTGAGGTGGGCAGGGGCCGGGTGAGGGTGTCAAAATGTGCACGTTGATGGATGTGTTACATGCGATCGTGCGATGGTTGTTGTGTTACGGATGCTCCTCTCTCTCTCTCTCACACACACACAAGTAAAATAGAAGACCGTTCTCTCATGTATACACAACGTATCGGCATCTGTCTATGTCTCACTCATGCATGATCATTTGCACATTCACACCTCTCTATGTCTCTATCACACGCACACCGTCTCCACATTGCCCTTCCACCACAACACACATATGGACACATACAAATGTTCTCTCTCAGTCACACACACAGGGGATGTTTGGTTTGAGACTAAGGGGCTGTTTGGTTTATGACTAACTTTGCCAAAGATTGCCACACCTAAGGTTAGGCAAGTTTGACCAACTTAGGTGAGTGTTTGGTTCAAGCCACACCTTAGGCAAGCCACACTTGGGTCCCACATGGCATACCCATAAAAAGTGTGGCAAGATTCTCTTAGGCTTGCCAACTTGTGGCTCTCATTTTGATGAACTAACCTTAGGCAAGCTTGGCAAAAATGTGTGGCAAAATGTGGCAATACTAGGCCTAGAACCAAACAGCCCCTAAGTTTGCCAAAGGTTGCCACACCTAAGGTTAGGCAAGTTTGACCAACTTAGGTGGGTGTTTGGTTCAAGCCACACCTTAGGCAAGCCACGTTAGGGTCCCACATTGCATACACTCAAAAAGTGTGGCAAGATTCCCTTAGGCTTGCCAACATGTGGCTCTCATTTTGAAGAACTGATAACCTTAGGCAAGTGTGGCAACATTGTCTCTATGACAAGTGGGCCATAGGGGCAATAAAGTGTGGCAAGCCAAAGTGTGGCAAAAAACAAACACATGCCAACTAAATTGTGGCTGCCAAATTTTGGCTTGGCAAACGGTGGCTGGGAACCAAACAGCCCCAAAATCAGTATTAAAAAAAACTAGGGCGCACCTAAAACGTCCAAATCCAAATAAACACGAAGTGGAGCTAAATTCAAATATATGAAAATATTGTAGCATCAAGAACTTTTCCGGAAAAAAAGTTGAGTAATATTCGGGGATTGTTTTCACACACACACAAAAAGGTTCGGTGGATGTCCTTCGAGCGCGACACGGTGATGCACCGTTCGATCGACCGTGTGGCCGCGGTTCACGCGCTTGCACATGATTCCGTATCGTGGTTGTTGTCAGGGGAAATCTGCCTCCACGAACACCTATGGGGACCGAGCCCCTTTCTTGGTTCGGCGGGGGGCGGAGGTCGCGCGAAGAGCGGATCGAGGCGATGCACACAAGGGGTTTACCCAGCTTTGGGCCGCACGGATGCGTAAAAATCTACTGCTGCTTTGTGGTTTGTATTGTGTTCTTGTTTTGGGAGCGCTGAGTGCTACAGTACACTCAGGCAACTAATCAGACCGAGCGTGAGTGGCCTTCCTCCCCCTCCCTCTTCTTTGTTGTGCATGGGGCCTCCTTTTATATGTGCAAGGGGTTACCCACAGGTGGCAACGTAGGCGGGGGCAAAACTGGAAAACGCTGTGTTGGGTACAGCTGTTTGCACAGTGCTGTCATACCTAACTCTGACGGCAGGGGACAAGGGCATTAAATGCCCGTCTAGGTCGCCCAAACAGTGCAGAAAAGGGACCGTCAGGGGCGCCACCGTTTGCCACGACGGCTACCCTGTCAGCGTTGCTTCGCCACCGCATGCCCCTGGTTGCGCAGCCTCTCGCCACGTACGCCTGGAATGGCCCCAGAGCGACGCGTGGGTGGATGAGCTGGAGCGCAAGCGCGGGGTGGTGACTTGCCGCGGCAAGCGCCTTGCCGCGGTTGATGCCTTGTCGCGCCCAGGAGCTTGTCGCTCACCGGTCCTTGCCGGGACGCGTGGCGCGTCGCAGCAAGTCTCTTGTCGTGCCTCGGTCGGCCTTCCCGGCAAGCTCCTCTTGCCGGGGCCTTGTGCTTCGAGCGGTCGTCCTGGCAAGCTCCTCTTGCCGGGGCCTTGCTCTCTTTGGGTGGCCTTCCCGGCAAGCTCCTCCTGCCGGGGCCTTGACTCAAATACTTTGTTCTTGGATGGCCCGAGAAGGGACCATGGAGAGTTTTGGCGATCACCTGGCAAGCCTTGCCGCGGGGTGCTACGACTGCCCGTGCACAAGTTCGGGGTACTAAGGTACCCCTACTTTAGTACACCGACAGGAGCCCCGGGCCTGGGCCATACACGGTGCCGAGCGCTGTTGGGCCAGGCCCAAAACAGTGCACGGGCACGCGCGGCCTGGGTCACGCTGCATCTTCTTCTGCGTCCGCCACGTGCTCCCCGAACGGCACGCGTCGAACGCGGCATCGTGGGGAGAGGCGTGTGTGACGTGGGCGGCGTGCGCGGGGCTGAGCCCCGCAGGCATGCGTCACGTCGCAATAAAGGGGGACGGTTCACGCCATCTCCATAAGTGGAGGGAGGTGTGGAGGCGTGGCTCGTTTGCTAGACGGGGCCGAGGCACGGTTTCCGAGGCGTCCGCTCCCCACGATCACGGGGTGGAGGGAGGTCGCCTCATCCGTCGCCTCGGTCCAGCACGCTAGCCACGCGGCTTCCATGCACCCGGAGTTGCGGACGGTGGAGGCGGGAAACCGGGCCGTCGCGGGTCGAGGCAGCAGGCCAGTCCCAGTCGCCTGCTCTTCCTGCGTCTTGATTGGCTGAGCGGGGCGGCCGAGCCCCCACCCTGCTCCTTTATAAAGAGCAAGAGGGGGCGACGGAAATCCGCACTCCTTCATCTTTCCTTCCCTTCGGCTTCTGATCCCCTCCCTCCATTTGCCATGGAGAAAGGGAACCCTGGTCCTTCATCGGTGGCGGCGAGGGTCGTTGCTAGGCAACGCGCCCCTCCTCCCCTTGCACCTGCGGTGGCAGAGCCAACCGTAAGGGGAAGGGGGAGGGGGCGAGGTTGTGGACGAGGCCGAGGCGCTCGGGGGCGAGGTGGACGGGGCGGCGCGCCGGCCTCGCCTCCGCCAGCGGCTCCTCTTCTCACAGCGGTCCACATCAGGGACGACCCTTGCGAGTTCTTCGTCAGGCTGCGCCGGGCGCCTCGTCGTCGCCTCCGTCTCCCGGCTCCCTTCGCAAGCGTGATGGAGATGGAGCAACCCGAGACGCTAAGACTGCGCATGAGGGGCTGCGGGATCAGCGGCACGCGGGTCCACGTTGAGTCCCCAGCCCCCGGCGTGATGTATCTTGGTCGAGGGTGGAAGACGTTTGCCCGTATCCACAGCTTGATGGAGGGGTTCACCCTCCATTTTAAGTTGATGGAGGGCGATCTCCTCTCCGTCAAGGTCTTCGGGTGCTTCAGGACCCGGGCCCGGTGCTGCGTGGATAGCTCCTCCAACAGCGAAGGCTCCTCCTCGAGCGAGAGTGACGAGGAGGGGAGCGACAGCGACGACGAGGGTAGCGGTCATCGGGATGACCGGTCCGACTAGGCGCCGGTCGCGGCTCTGTGTGGCACTGGCGACCCCATCATCCGTGTCGCTGGCTCCTTGAGCTTCTCGGGGTCGTCTCCTTGGCGGCTGGCGTAGGGAGGCTGCGGAAGAGGAAGAGGGCGGGCGGCAAGGCCGTCAACTCGGAGTACGAGGGCATGGCGCCCTCGACAGCGTCCTGACGTCCTGCCGCCTCGTCGAGCCCTGCTTCCGGCGCCGCCGTCACCGTCCAGCTTTCAGACGGCCCCCGGGGCGTTCTGTTGGTGTCTTCTGCCACCCGTAGCTCGCCTAGGCGCCCCTTTTGCCCTTTTCGCCTCCTTGTCCTACCTCCTGAGGAGAGAGACAAGAAAGGGATTACGGGCACCTTATCTCTTTTTAGCTTGTAAGCCCTTGGGCTCTAGTTGCATTTAAAGCTTGTAATCCCATCTGTCATGTTTTTCATTCTCTCTGAACTGTACCTGAGCGGAATGTTTTTAATGAAAAGGGGATATTTGCCGGGCCATTTGTCTCGCGGGTAAAACCCACGCCAAGGAGCGAATCCTTTATATCGTTAGGATAGACACTTCTTTGCCCGGCAACAGGCCCTGCCGTCTTCCCGCGCCACTCGACCTTTCTCACGCCTTTGGCGGAGGTAGGGATGAGGCGGGTTCGGGATCCTCATTCTGTCCCTTTGCCGCCGCGGCTGCTACCAAAACTGGCCCCAGGAACGCGCTCTGGGGCCCAGAGTTAAGGGAGCACGACAGCTTTTTAGGAAGAACAAGGTTTTTGCATTCCTCAGTCCATAAGAGAATGCATGATAAGGGATGAAAAACTTATCTGGGATTGCAGCCCCCGGCAACTTTGGCTTGCCGCGGGCGAATCTTTGTACTTGCAGCCCCCGGCAACATTGGTTCGCTGGGGACCAGATGCTGGTCCGCCCTTCTTCTCTTCTTCGTCCTTAAGCGATCTGGCCAGGATATGCAAAACCCTGCGAACCAAGGGAAATGAAGGAACAGGAAAAAGGACGCGGACTCGACCTCTAAGCTAGGGGTTAGCAGCTGTTAGGCACTATCAACCCTAACCAAGGACGAGACTCGACTCAGCATGCATGCTAAAACTTAGGGCGCCAGCGCTTCATTTACTGCTGCTCAGGGTCTGCGCCTGGCTTTGTACAAAGGATTACATGCAACAGCGGCAAGACTTGTAGAAAAGGTTGGTTGCCGGACGGGGTCCGGCAACCGCGCCTTACGGGTAAAACTTACGAAGATGCTCAATATTCCAGGAGTTGCTCACCGGAGTGCCATCTTCGGTCTTGAGGCGGACAGCGCCGGGCCTCGTGACTCGTCTCACCCGGTAAGGGCCTTCCCACTTTGGCGTCAACTTGTTGTGATTCTTGGCGGACGGGGCGCGCCGAAGAACAAGGTCGCCTTCCTCGAAGCTTCTGGCTTTAACTTTGCGGCTATGGTAGCGACGCAAAGCTTGCTGGTAGCGAGAGGCTCGCACAGCAGCCTGAAGACAATCTTCCTCAAGGAGCAGCGCGTCATCTTCACGCGGCCGCTCTTGCTCAAGCTCATCATAAGCGAGCACTCGAGGTGACCCGTATACGAGTTCCGTGGGGGTAACTACTTCTGCTCCATAGACTAGAGCAAATGGTGTCTGGCCAGTGGCTCGATTTGGCGTCGTTCTGATCGACCAAGGAGCCACCGGCAGCTCCTTGATCCAGTTTCTTCCGCACTTGTGCAGCCTGTCGAAAGTTCTGGTCTTGAGCCCGCGCAGCACTTCGGCATTGGCCCTCTCCGCTTGACCGTTGCTCCTAGGATGAGCAACAGAAGCGAAGCAGACCTTGGCGCCGAGATCTTGGACGTATTGCATGAAGGCGCGGCTCGTGAATTGCGTACCGTTGTCGGTGATGATCCTGTTGGGGATCCCGAAGCGGCAAACAATCGACCTAAAGAACTTGACTGCTGACTGTGCTGTCACCTTTCCTCACTGGTTCCACTTCCGGCCACTTTGTGAACTTGTCGATTGCGACGTACAAGTACTCAAAGCCCCCGGCAGCTCGGGGGAAGGGGCCGAGGATGTCGAGCCCCCAGACCGAAAATGGCCAGGATAAAGGGATCGTCTGGAGAGCTTGAGCTGGCTGGTGTATCTGCTTGGAATGGAATTGGCACGCTTCACACTTGGTTACTTGTGCAGTTGCATCCTGGAGGGCTGTCGGCCAGAAGAAACCTTGCCAGAACGCTTTGCCGGCAAGCGCTCTTGCGCCAATGTGGTGACCACATATGCCTCCATGTATCTCTGCCAACAGCTTCTGTCCGTCTTCCCGGGAAATACACTTCAATTTCACACCGTTGCGCCCTCTTCTGTACAGCGTGTTGTCGACGAACTGGTACATACTCGAGCGCCGGGCTACTCTTTCCGCTTCTTCTTGTTCTTCGGGAAGTTCTCCGTTCTGGAGGAAATGGACAGTCTGCTGCGCCCATGCTGGAGCCTGTGGCTCGACAACAAGGACTGAAGGCACATCTGCTGCTGCGGGAACGTCCGCTTCTACGGCGAGGATCTGGGGCTCAGCCGGAGCTTGACGTTCCCCGGCAAGCTTGCCGGAGCAGAACTTGTCAGGAGCGCCTGCTTCTACGGAACAAACCCTGGGGTTTGCCGGAGCAGACGGCTCCTCAACGCTCTTGGCGTCGATCTTGGGGACCTTCTTGGAGGCGGCTCCGGGGAGCTCTGTCGGAAGATAGTCGCCGGAGACCAACTTCCTCTTCTTGCTCTGTCCGGTTGATGGTGTTACGGATGGCTGACTCAGCTTGAGCACAAAGGTTCCTGGTTCCACAGGTAACTTAAGTGTTGCGCACTTTGACAGGCCATCAGCAATGTTGTTCTCAGCTCTTGGAATGTGTTCCATTTGCAGGCCGTCAAAGTGCTCTTCTAGCTTCCTCACTTCATCAACGTACGCTTCCATCAATGGACTCTGGTAATCCTTGTTCACTTGGCGGACGACAAGCTGCGAGTCACCCCTGACAATGAGCTTCTTGATCCCAAGTTCTGCCGCGATCCTGAGACCGGCAAGCAAACCTTCATACTCTGCAGTATTGTTGGTTGCTTGTTCCTTGGGGAAGTGCATCTGGACTACGTACTTGAGGTGCTCTCCGGTGGGCGCGATAAGCAACGCGCCAGCACCGGTGCCTTGCAGCGAGAAGGCACCATCAAAATACATCAGCCACTCTTTGCTTGCTTCTTTGACGGGGATGCTCGTCTCTGGGATTTCTTCGTCTGGCGTCGGTGTCCACTCCGCTATGAACTCCGCCAATGCTCTGCTTTGGATAGTCGAGGTGCTCTCGAACTTGAGACCGAAGCTCGACAGTTCCAATGCCCACTCGACAATCCTGCCTGTTGCTTCTCGATTCTGCAGTATCCTCTTCAGCGGAAAGCGGGTGACAACTGTAATCTCATGTGCTTGGAAGTAATGGCGCAGCTTTCTCGAGGCCATGAGAAGGCCGAAAAGCAATTTCTGCACACCGGAGTACCTTGACCTAGCCCCCTGCAGAAGGGAGCTGACAAAGTAAACTGGGCGCTGCACCATTTTCTTCTTCTGCACCTCCACTCGCTCCTGCATAGATCCATCCCTGTCGGGGCCAGAGCTTGTCGGGGAAGCCCCCTGCTTGTCGCTGGACGCGGTTGCCGCGGTTGCTGGCTCATCATCTGCCTCCCTCCCCGCTACTAACGCAGCACTAACCACTTGAATGGTCGCTGCCAGGTATAGCAGCAACTTCTCTTGTGGTTTAGGCGCGACAAGTATTGGAGCGGAGGACAGGTATTTCTTCAAGTCCTGCAGGGCAGCCTCCGCTTCCGGAGTCCATTTCACTGGACCCGCCTTTTTCAAAACTTTGAAAAATGGCAGGGCGCGTTCTGCAGACTTGGAAATAAACCTGCTGAGAGCCGCGACGCAGCCGGCAAGCCTTCGTACATCCTTGACGCGTGTTGGTGCTTCAATCTGCTCGATGGCCTTGATTTTGTCTGGATTGGCTTCGATTCCTCGCTGAGACACGAAGAACCCGAGAAGCTTGCCAGAAGGGACTCCAAACACGCACTTCTCGGGGTTGAGCTTGAGGCTGATCTTGCGCAGGTTCGTAAAGGTCTCTTCTAAATCTTGAATCAGGGTTGCCCTGTCCCTGCTCTTGACCACTATGTCATCCATGTAGGCTTCCACATTTCTGTGGATTTGCGGTTCAAAAGCGGTATGGACAACCCTCGCAAACGTTGAACCAGCATTCTTTAAACCGAAAGGCATCCGTACGAAACAGTACGTGCCACATGGAGTGATGAATGCGGTCTTTTCCTCATCCTCTTCAGCCATGAAGATCTGATGGTATCCTGAGTAGGCGTCAAGAAATGAAAGCAGGTCACATCCGGCCGTGGAGTCAACAATCTGGTCAATGCGCGGCAAGGGAAAGGGATCTTTGGGACAAGCTTTGTTAACATTAGTGAAGTCGATGCAAAGCCTCCATTTCCCATTTGCTTTGCGCACGACAACAGGATTGGCCAACCACGTCGGATGGAGCACACCTCTGACAAGGCCTGCTGCTTCCAACTTCTTGATCTCTTCTGCGATGAACTCTTGGCGCTCCACCGCTTGCTTCCTGACTTTCTGCTTGACGGGCTGCGCAAGAGGACAGACGGCGAGGTGGTGCTCAATTACTTTCCTGGGAACGCTGGGGATGTCAGATGGTTGCCCGGCAAACACATCGACATTCGCCCGCAGGAAAGCAACGAGCGCGCTTTCCTATTTGGGGTCGAGAGTGGCACTGATGGTGAAGGTACCACCAGTGCCGTCCTCCTTGGCGGACACCTTCTTGGTCGTTGGCGGGGCTGCCATTAACTTCTTACTCTTGCCGGTGGAGCTCGATGGCGCGTCCTCGACGGTAGCACAGCTCTCCGAAGAGGTGCGCTTGCCGGAGTGGGCACCAGAGCACTTGCCGGGCTTGGTCTTCTTCTTCCCTCCGGGAGCTTCAGCGGCAAGTGGCTTGTGATCCGTTGCGGATGCTGCTTCCCGGTATATCTTGTCGGCACAGATAAGGGCATCCTTCTTGTCGCCGGGGACAGAGATGACGCTTATCGGGCCTGGCATCTTGAGCATGTTGTATGCGTAGTGAGAGGCCGCCATGAACTTGGCGAGCACTGGACGGCCGAGAATTCCATTGTAGGGCAATGGAAAATCGGCAACGTCAAAAGTGATCCTCTCTGTCCTGAAGTTCAGCTCGCTGCCAAATGTCACTGGCAACGTTATCTTCCCCTTCGGCTTGCTCCTTCCCGGGTTGATTCCTTGGAACGTGTCGGTCTCTTCGAGCTCGCTGTCGGGGACTTGGAGTTTCCGGAGCACAGCGGAGGAGATCAGGTTCAAGCCGGCCCCACCGTCTACTAGCATCTTAGTGACCTTGAGGTTGCGGACTGTTGGTGAGACCAACATCGGCAAGCACCCGATCGCAGTTGTGCGGTCAGGGTGGTCCTCAATATCGAAGATGATAGGCGTGCTGGACCATTTTAGAGGCTTGCGTGACTCGACGGGTGGTTCCGCTGCATTGACTTCCCGCGCCCATGTTTGAGTTGGCGGTGAGAAGTATGCAGGGAAGCACCGCCGTCTACGCACAAGACCTTTGTGGCTTTCTGAAACTCCTGCTCACTGGTCTCGACGTCATCCATGTCTTCGTCTTCGTCGTCGTCTTCGTCCTTGTCGCGGCCGCGGGGAGGTCTGTCTGCTTGCCGCTGCTTGTCCTTGTCGCGGCGTCCTCCCTGGCCGAGGCGCTTCGTGTCGGATCCTCCGCCACCTCCCCGGGCTTTCTCCTTGTCACGCCGCTCGTACTCGGCCTTCTGCAGCTCGACGAGCCGCTCAACCTGCTTGCAGCTCTGGAGGTCATGGCCCTTGGTGCGGTGGATCTTGCAGTACTGTTTGTTGGTGTCGTCCCGCTTGTCGGTGACCGCCACAGCCTGGCAGTTGGTGCATCCGGCAACCTCCTTGCCAGAGCTACCAGCCTGGGCCTTCTTGGCGGCGCCTTCATCGCCGGACTGCTCAACAACCAGTACTTCTTGGCTCTTCTTCTTCCTGTTGCTCCGCCGCCGGTTTTTTCTTGCCGGGGCGGTATCCTCACTGTCAGATTCTCCTGCTCCAGTGTTCTCTCCGGGGAGTTTCCTCCCTTCCTCAGCACGTGCACACTTGTCGGCCAGGGCATATAGCTCGCTGACGTCTTTGATCTTGCACATCGCCATCTCCTCCCGCATCCTGCGGTTACGCACGTTCTGATGGAACGCGCTGATGACCGCGGCGTGGTGGACGTCTGGGATGTTGTAGTGTACACGGCTGAATCTCTGGATGAACTTGCGCAAGGGTTCCCCTTCCTTCTGGACGAGCAGATGAAGGTCGCTCGCTTGGCCATGGGGTTTGTGGCCGCCTGTAAAGGCGCCAACAAACTGATGGCACAAGTCTGTCCAGGAGGTTATGGAGTTGTCCGGCAAGTGCATGAGCCAGGATCTGACGTTGGACTTGAGTACCAGCGGGAAGTTCGTCTCGCCCTCCAGCAGCCTGCACCACAATGGTGTAGATGCTGAGGAACTCCGACGGATGCGACTTGTCGTCGTACTTCTCTGGTACATCTGGCTTGAAATTCTTCGTGCTGGGCCACTGGACTTGCCGCAGCTCACGGGTGAACGCAGGGCAGCCCACCGCGTACGGTAGGTCGCCCGGTTCCCCCGGCGCATGCATGTCGACAGAGGGCTCAGCGCGCTGGTCTGATTGACGCCGTGCTTCTCTTCGACGCTTGATGCGAGTACGAGCATCTTCTTGCTTTTGTTCGTGAAGAACTTGGCGTTGATCGCGACAAGTTCGCGGATTTGACGACGCAGTGGAGTCGTTGTCGTGATGGTTCCGGCGAGTCGGCGATCTTGGCCTTTGGGGCGGGGAATGCACGGTGGTCGCACCCCCACCGGCCTTGGCGCCATCGGTTCTCGCCTGGCCGACCTGCCGCGGCTGCGACGCACTATGCTGCCGCGGGGTGTCGCCGTTAGCGAAACCGATGAGGCTCTGTATCGTGGCCCTCCAGTCATCGAGCTTGTCCGCCGTTGGAGGGTAGTCTAGGAGCAGTTGAGCTCGTGCTAGAGCTTCTGCTGGAGTGGCGGGCAGCGGTGGCGAACGGCGCGTGGAGCGGGATGTGCTCGAACGTCTAACTACGTTAGAAGGAGCAGCACCCGGACCAGGCAGTCGCGCCACGCTCGCGCCAGCACGTTGGTGTGTATGCTGGCCTTGAGCACCCTGGGATCCGCCAGCTCGATCTGGGTCCAGCGAGCGTATGGTACCGTGAGTGCCAAGACGTTGCTGGTCCCGTGCCTCCTGAGAGGGGCGCGGTGCACGTTCGGACGCCGTGGCACCATGAGCTGGCTCGGCGACGCCCGTTCCGCCGCCGGTGCCGTCCCCACCACCCGTTTGCTCCAGGGGTGGTGGGTTCGACGCGGACGGACCAGCCACCTCCGGAGCCTTCTTCTTAGGTGGCATGTCGATGAAGATGATGGAGATCTAGCCTGTGCAGACGCCGGATCAGGTTCACACAACCTCGACGCCCCCTACCTGGCGCGCCAAAGATGTCGGTGGAAATCTGCCTCCACGAACACCTATGGGGACCGAGCCCCTTTCTTGGTTCGGCGGGGGGCGGAGGTCGCGCGAAGAGCGGATCGAGGCGATGCACACAAGGGGTTTACCCAGCTTCGGGCCGCATGGATGCGTAAAACCCTACTGCTGCTTTGTGGTTTGTATTGTGTTCTTGTTTTGGGAGCGCTGAGTCCTACAGTACACTCAGGCAACTAATCAGACCGAGCGTGAGTGGCCTTCCTCCCCCTCCCTCTTCTTTGTTGTGCATGGGGCCTCCTTTTATATGTGCAAGGGGTTACCCACAGGTGGCAACGTAGGCGGGGGCAAAACTGGAAAATGTTGTGTTGGGTACAGCTGTTTGCACAGTGCTATCATACCTAACTCTGACGGCAGGGGACAAGGGCATTAAATGCCCGTCTAGGTCGCCCAAACAGTGCAGAAAAGGGACCGTCAGGGGCGCCACCATTTGCCACGACGGCTACCCTGTCAGCGTTGCTTCGCCACCGCATGCCCCTGGCTACGCAGCCTCTCACCACGTACGCCTGGAATGGCCCCAGAGCGACGCGTGGGTGGATGAGCTGGAGCGCAGGCGCGGGGTGGTGACTTGCCGCGGCAAGCGCCTTGCCGCGGTTGATGCCTTGTCGCGCCCGGGAGCTTGTCGCTCACCGGTCCTTGCTGGGACGCGTGGCGCGTCGCAGCAAGTCTCTTGTCGTGCCTCGGTCGGCCTTCCCGGCAAGCTCCTCTTGCCGGGGCCTTGTGCTTCGAGCGGTCGTCCCGGCAAGGTCCTCTTGCCGGCGCCTTGCTCTCTTCGGGTGGCCTTCCCGGCAAGCTCCTCCTGCCGGGGCCTTGGCTCAAATACTTTATTCTTGGATGGCCCGAGAAGGGACCATGGAGAGTTTTGGCGATCACCTGGCAAGCCTTGCCGCGGGGTGCTACGACTGCCCGTGCACAAGTTCGGGGTACTAAGGTACCCCTACTTTAGTACACCGGTAGTTGTGGTAACTAATAAAAGAGCTGCCTAAGTCTAATGTTTACGTGTACTAGTACGGTTTTCTTTTAAGTTTGACCAACCCTATATAAAACTAAACTAAGCTCCAATATGTGCACTCATCAATATGCCACCACCGCCGTTGCGCATGCCGGCGCCCGCCTGCTCCGGCCAACAATTTCTCGCCCATCGCCGCCGTGTCGCCGCCAAGCCGAAGGCTCGCCCGCTCACGTCGTCTGCAGTCCCTCCTCGCGATGCCGCCGTGTTGCCAAGCACGTGAGCAGCTGGTGGAGCCACGTCTATGCACGCATCATACGAAGAGGAGGACGAGCGCGTGCTCCAGCACGCTGCGAGGAGGAACTAGCGTGTCATTGTCTTCTCCGCCCGTGCGGAGGAGGCGCACATGGTGGCTGTCGCGGCGGAAGCCGGTCGCGCACGTGTCGAGCCCGCAAACCGGTGCGGACGCGGAATCTACCTTCGAGACCTTGAATGCCACGTGGATCCTGCAATCTGAAGGAGCAATTTGGGCCAGTCGACTCTTGTGAGCCATTTGATGCAACATGGATGGCTAGAAGGGCTTCTTCAACCTTCGAAATAGATGCACAGTTCATCTTCTCAGCCCGCCACACGCCTAACTGCCTGCCGCCGCCGCCGCGCCCTCCCCTGAACCGCCTGCCACCGCCATGCCCCCCCCCCACCCCCACCATCCGTTTAACCCCAGGCACGATCCATTTTTTTCCGGCGAACTGCATTCCACACCCAACACTCATAAGATAGATCATGGGCACCCTGTCATGTTCTTCCTTCACTCCGTCGAACTTCTTTCACAAATCGACTGACCCAAATTATACTACAGTAGGAACACGAAGATACGAGCAGTAGTACCAACTGCAAGAAGAAAAGTAGTAAGACATAGTACTAGTACTATTGTACATACTAAAGAGTTCAAATAACGAGAAAGAACATAAACATAGTTCTGTTGGGGCCTCAGCACAACACACCCTTGAAAATAAACTAAGCAACTAGTCCGCTTCACACTGCAGTAGAACCAGCATGAGCGACGACACTGCCACCTACTCGGAGTCCGAGTCCACGTCCTCGACTTCGTCCTCGTCCCTCTTCCTCTTCTCCGACGCTTCTTTGCTTGAACCGGACACTGGGCTCTGCTTCTTCATCCAACCCTCGTAGATATTTAAACAAAGGTAGGCATCCATTGCTACATACAGGATGTGATCTTCATCTAATGTCTTCGACTCCCATGCATGATGAAACTCGTGATGAGGTTTCTTCAGTTTAGCGTACGAACGATCAATCATGGCTGCTGCCAGGGTCAGCATTGAAGGCTGAGAGGAGGACACCAGCCCTTCCTTCTGGAGGTCGAAGGGGTCGCCTACAACGAGGCCTATCTAACCCAGGATTTCCTTATCATTCCTAAAGTCTACAGTAACGAATTTCACTCGGCCGCCCTTGAGGAACTTCTTAAATTACTCGCACTCAACGTCGGCATGGCATATGTGGTAGACCAAGCATGAGTCATGCACGCAAACCTGGATCATGGCGGGCTTCTTCTTCTCTGCCTCCTTTAGTTTCTTCTCACTTCCCAGGACTATGGTGTACTCAACATCTAGCCCAGCAACCCACTCATCATTTGAGTTTTCGAACATGAGTTTGAAGCGAGCAAGGCATTCTTTCACTGTTGCGGAAGAACGGGTGTAGATGACATTGAACTCATCGCCGGTGATGGTTCTAACATTGTACTCACCGCCGATCATGGAGATTTGGGACACCATGGATTTGGGAGGAGGGTTAGGATTAGTGGAACTGCCGTAATGTGGAAGGACGGGACGACTGGGAGCGAACTGCTGTAAGGTACTGTACTAGTAGAAGATAGGGACGAGTAGGGCGTGCGAACGACGTGGGGTTGCTGGCTTGCCCGGTGGATAAACGGCTGCAAGCCCCCAAAGAGTTCTCGAGAACTATGCGGGACCCACTAGATGTCATGTCTACTAGACCCATATCGTAGGACTGATGGTATAGCTTCTGCCTGTTCGCACGCCATGCCGGCTTGTGTGTAACTTCAATTAATTCCTTCAACCATCGCACCTCCCATGACCTTCGCCTCCCTCGCGCGGTCGCGCCCTTTGAGACTTCGACCGGCTATAAATGAGCAATTTTTTTGCCTACTCCGCATGCATGATACTCCCTCTGGTCCTTTTTACTTCCGTCAACCGTTATACTAAAAATATCAATATCTACAATACTGATTATAATGAGTAGTATAAAGCACCTCTTGGGTGGGTTAGATTTTTTTGGGTTAGTTGAGTTCAAACAAACCCAAACTAACTCTAACACATGGATCCAAACAGGGCCAAGGTTAGCTATTAGAGTACTACTACCTCCCTTCTAGTTTAAAGGGCTCGATTCAAAATTTTGACCTACTCTTAGCAACATAGAGGCGGTGGAATAGATTTTGTATTTCTTCACAAAAAATGTGTTTACCAATGCATGCATGAACACTAGTTACTCTAACCCCCCTCTCTTCTTTAATTCTTTGCCACATCAGCATGTTTGTTGTTCCCGTGTGCATGATACCAGCTAAGATACCACCATTATGGCCAGCCTTAATCATCGCATGCAATAATTTAGTGCACCTTGAAATATGAACATGTGTGGGGCATGTATGTTTTTAATGACTTGAGACTATACCTAGCCCGGCATGCAAGATGAGATTTATTATGCACCGTTCCCCATACCTGCAGGAAGCCCGTTCATCTCCAAATCTTTTCCTCTCCATGTGTGGAAACAATATGCCTGCCAGACTCTCCTTCTCCCTCCGGCGGTCCCACCACTCCACCCCATGTGGAAAAAATTTGCATGCATGACTCTCCTCCCCCCGCGCTCGTCCAATCCATTGTGACCAACAATATTTCCACCTCTTCCCTCCCCCGTAATTTACTCCAACAAATATGCCAACATAGTTGTTACTTAACTGCAGGTGCATTGGGTCACTGACATATGGGCCCAACAGGGGTCTGGCCCACATGTCAGTGACGCAACTGGACCTGCAGTTAAGTCAGTGCATCTCAGTCCATATCTTACGTAGGTGTGCCATTGCTCGCTATAAATATCACGCCTCCCACGACATCGCTATCTCCTCCCCCTCCCTGGCTCCCTCTCACGTCGACCACCATGGCATCGCCCCTCCCAAGCCCTAGGCGCCCCTCGCTGCACCGCGCGGACGGTCACGCGTCGCCGTTCCGTTCCTCACCGCCACTAGTCGAGGAGGAAGCGTCGGCGTTCCGCTTCTCACCGTGACGCGACACGTCGCTATTCCGTTCCTCGCCGCCACTAGTCGAGGAGGACGCGTCGGCGTTCCGCTCCTCTCCGCGACGCGTCCAGGTGGACGCGTTAGTGTTCCCAATCTCGGCAGCACGCGCGTCGGAGGATGCGTCGGCTCCCCGCTACGAGGAGAATGTCGCGCTGCCCGCCGAGCCCCCCAGCCTTGAGGAGCTTTGGAAAGAAATGGATGTCGCCTTGTGGGAGGCTTTGCCTCCAGCAGAGCGCGCCAAAATAGAGGTGGAGAAGAAGGCCGAGGAAGAGAAGCGCACCGCGGAACAAGCTGCCTGGGAGGCCGATGTCGCGTCCGAGAGAGTCGGGCAATTGGCTCTTTGGCAGATGGCTCGTGCGAGGGCCGTGAGGGTGGCGGAGGACGCCCGTGCCGACGCCCTAAGTGTAGTCGGGCCCAAGCGCCTCATCTATGCTTGGCGGTACGTGGACCGGGTGCACGCTTCCAGCGAGGAGGAGTACCTGTTGCCGCCAGATCACCACACCGGTGAGATCGCGCTCGCCCGCTGGCAAGCCGCCAATCAGCACCTTGCAAGTTGCAAGGCTGAGGAAGAGGCGTTGTGTCGGCGCGCTGGGAAACGGCCGCGCACCAGGGCACTCGTGGTGCGCCGCAAGCGCTCCTGCGAGCGTCGTGGCTTTTAGGAGGAGTACAATTTTTGTTTCGTAAGGCGATCTCATTAGTTTTGGGACGCAAATGATAAATCCCGAACGTTCAGGAATTATTAGCGTCCTTAATTAAGTATGTAAAAGGGAAAGTTTGGAAACCTTGTGTATTCGTACGCATTTTGCAAGTACGTGCATATAGCACGAACTTTACTATATACTATCGCACTACACGTCTCTCTCTATATATGCTTGCAGACTATGCTACTCCCTCTGTCTAGGTCAATAAGTCATCTTTGGTTGTGCACCGTGACCAAGAAGGAGAGAAGACTTATACACCTAGACGGAGGGAGTACTACTATTACTTATGTACGTGCAAATGCACGTTTTAACATTATGATGCGGTTTTTATAAAAGTAGGAAAACAGCACTAGTCAAGCTTGTGAAACGATTCAATGCAAAACAAATGCAAAAATGCTCGTTTGATTGTTTACTTTTAGCTTCCTTCTCTGTGGTTATTTCTCTATCATACTTTGTACGGAGTATCTCACTGGTTGGAAAGGCATGCAAATTCCCAAACCGCTTCCTACACCCTGTATCGAATTTTTTGCCTAACAAGTTGTGCCGTGCAATTGGAATTCCAACTTGAGTACTACTACTAGTAGGAGTACCAGGGGCCATTCTTTTAGGCTTCTAGATTAGTAATCCCATAACTACTACCTTCGTCCTGGTTTATTGGTCCCCATTGTAATCTATGTCAAATTTTGATCATAAATTTAACTAATGAAATGTTAGTGCATGTCACATGCACTAACATTTTATCAGTTAAATCTTTGGTCAAAATTTAGCACAAATTAAATGGTGAGGAATAAACCAGGACGGAGGTACTACTAGTAGTAGTTTAGAAGCCCAAATAAATGAGTGAGGCGCCTTCATGTTACTCTCCACTATGACTAGTCTTATGGGAAAAGCTGGGGAAGCCGCCAAAAGAACTGGCCCTAGGAGTAGTAGCTAGGGATACTAGGAGCAGCAGCTAGGGATCGAGTGTGCGAGATGAACTGGAGAAAGTAAATGCAGAGAGATGAAATGCAAAAAAGATGGAGGGATGTGATGGTTGCTTGTCCGTTTATTTTACCAGGCCACTTATTACTGGGAGTGGTTGGGTTTTGTGATATGACGGCTTTACTGCCGCGCCACGAGCGGGGTGAGACTCCCGTGCAGCGCCGCCCTCCACACTAGTACTACTACATCGGTCGTGGTTTATCCCCCATTGAATTTGACTGAAGATTTAATTGACAAAATGTTAGTGCATGTCAACAAAAACAATATAGTTGGATTCGTATTTGAACATAGTTTTCAATGATATAATTTTAGGTGACATGCATCATCATTTGTCGTACTATATATAATGTTAGTTCGATTTTTGGTCGTACTAATCTATAGTAAGGTGACCGTGCGTTGCACGGAAGAGTGAAATGCATTGATCGGGGAGTTGTTTATTTTGACAAAGGATGTGGGGGTCATATCATGTGTAATGGGTATCAATAGATTTGTTCGGATATTATTTCATCTCTAGAGCTCACAAACATCCGGGTGAAATAGATAAAAAAAAGTATCTTTTGCAAACAAAAGCGTTCAACTGTTCAACCTGCATCCAGAACTTGTGAAGAAATAACTCTTATTGTGCTTTGCAGGAAATGATCTTCAAGAATTAGTTTTTGAGTATCCATTGTTATACATGTTGGCTACAGATGACATGGCACTTTCTTATAGTCAACAGTTGGCTATACTATTTAAGTATTAACCATGCCCTTATACACCTAGATGGAGGGATTAAATCAGGATGACTTGGAAGGGGGCAGAGGATATGTAAGAAATGGTTCATCATAAGTCTTTCACCAGTACTGCAATAAAAATTCATACATGGAAGATTCTAGACTAAACCATAAATGGATACACTTTTATTCATGCGCGGTACTCCAATAGAGCAAGATCATGCATGGAAGTCTCCACATGCTTAGACAGCGGATTGAGCAAAGACTAATGATCAACATTTAACTTGAATATGCATATGTCTAGGTGAACCTCCTTGGAGTCCCCGTGCACATTGTTGGGGGTCAAATAACACCGTGCGTCTTCCATGTCCACATCGGCGGGAAAGTCCCAGCTCGACAGAGTCCAAGTATGCTTGGCGTATCCAGTGTCGCCGCCCACGGACCTCCAAGCGGTAGTAATAGTGAGCACGCACCCGTACATCGGCCTCGTGTCAGTGTCAGCGTCAGCGACGTCGCCCCTGACACACACTACAGAGATGTGGCGGCAGCCTGCGCGGGCCTCGCCGGTGGCCACAATCAATAGTAAGACGCTGTCGTCCTCCTGCTACCTCTTGAGCACTGCGTTGGTTTTCCCTTGAAGAGGAAAGGATGATGCAGCAAAGTAGCGTAAGTATTTCCCTCAGTTTTTGAGAACCAAGTTATCAATCCAGTAGGAGGCTACGCGCGATTCCCTTGTACCTACACAAAACAAATAACTCCTCGCAACCAACGCGATAAGGGGTATTCAATCCCTTCACGGTTACTTACGAGAGTGAGATCTTATAGATATGATAGGATAATATTTTTGGTATTTTTGTGATAAATATGCAAAGTAAAATAAAAGCAAAGGAAAAAGCAAAGGAAATAACTAAGTGTTGGAAGATTAATATGATGAAGATAGACCCGGGGGCATAGTGCTTCTCTCAATAGCATAAGTATTTTACGGTGGTTGAACGAATTACTGTTGAGCAATTGACAGAATTGGCATAGTTATGAGAATATCTAGGTATGATCATGTATATAGGCATCACGTCCGAGACAAGTAGACCGACTCCTGCCTGCATCTACTACTATTACTCCACTCATCGACCGCTATCCAGCATGCATCTAGAGTATTAAGTTCATGAAAATAGAGTAACGCCTTAAGCAAGATGGCATGATGTAGAGGGATAATTCATGCAATATGATAAAAAACATCTTGTTATCGTCGATGGTAACAATACAATACGTGCCTTGCTGCCCCTACTGTCACTGAGAAAGGACACTGCAAGATTGAACCCAAAGCTAAGCACTTCTCCCATTGCAAGAAAGATCAATCTAGTGGGCCAAACCAAACTGATAATTCGAAGAGACTTGCAAAGATAACCAATCATACATAAAAGAATTCAGATAAGATTCAAATATTGTTCATAGATAATCTTGATCATAAAGCCACAATTCATCGGTCTCAACAAACACACCGCAAAAAGAAGATTACATCAAATAGATCTCCACAAGAGAGGGGGAGAACATTGTATTGAGATCCAAAAAGAGAGCAGAAGCCATCTAGCTACTAACTATGGACCCGAAGGTCTGAGGTAAACTACTCACACTTCATTGGAGAGGCTATGGTGATGATGTAGAAGCCCTCCGTGATGGATGCCCCCTCCGGTGGAGCTCCGGAACAGGCCCCAAGATGGGATCTTGTGGGTACAAAAAGTTGCGGCGGTGGAATTAGGTTTTTGGCTCCCTCTGTGATCGTTTGGGGGTACGTAGGTATATATAGGAGGAAGGAGTACGTCGGTGGAGCAACACGGGGCCCACGAGGGTGGAGGGTGCGCCCTGGCGGGTGGGCGCGCCCTCCTACCTCGTGGCCTCTCTTTTGTTTCTTGACGTAGGGTCCAAGTCTCCTGGATCATAATCTTCCTAGAAATCACGTTCCCGAAGGTTTCATTCCGTTTGGACTCCGTTTGATATTCCTCTTCTGCGAAACTCTGAAATAGGCAAAAAAACAGCAATTCTGGGTTGGGCCTCCGGTTAATAGGTTAGTCCCAAAAATAATATAAAAGTGGATAATAAAGCCCAATAATGACCAAAACAGTAGATAACATAGCATGGAGCAATCAAAAATTATAGATACGTTGGAGACGTATCAGGCATCCCCAAGCTTAATTCCTGTTCGCTCGAGTAGGTAAATGATAAAAATAGAATTTTTGATGCGGAGTGCTACTTGGCATAATTTCAATGTAATTCTTCTTAATTGTGGTATGAATATTCAGATCCGAAAGATTCAAGATAAAAGTTCATATTGACATAAAAATAATAATACTTCAAGCATACTAACTAAGCAATTGTGTCTTCTCAAAATAACATGGCCAAAGAAAGTTCATCCCTACAAAATCATATAGTTTAGTCATGCTCCATTTTCGTCACACAAGAATGCTCTCATCATGCACAACCCCGATGACAAGCCAAGAAATTGTTTCATACTTTAGTAATCTCAAACCTATAAACTTTCACGCAATATATGAGCGCGAGCCATGGACATAGCACTACAGGTGGAATAGAGTATGATGATGGGGGTTATGTGGAGAAGACAAAAAAGGAGAAAGTCTCACATCAACGAGGCTAATCAATGGGCTATGGAGATGCCCATCGATTGATGTTAATGCAAGGAGTAGGGATTGCCATGCAACGGATGCACTACAGCTATAAATGTATGAAAGCTCAACAAAAGAAACTAAGTGGGCGTGCATCCAACTTGCTTGCTCACGAAGACCTAGGGCACTTGAGGAGGCCCATTGTTGGAATATACAAGCCAAGTTCTATAATGAAAAATTCCCACTAGTATATGAAAGTGACAAAACAAGAGACTCTCTATCATGAAGATTATGGTCCTACTTTGAAGCACAAGTGTGGCAAAGGATAGTAGCATTGTCCCTTCTCTCTTTTTCTCTCTTTTTTTTATTTTTTTGGGCCTTCTCTTTTTTTATGGCCTTTCTCTTTTTTTTATTCCTCACTTGGGACAATGCTCTACAAAATGATGATCATCACACTTCTATTTATTTACAACTCAATAATTAAAACTCGATACTAGAACAAAATATGACTCTGTATGAATGCCTCCGGCGGTGTATCGGGATATGCAATGAACCAAGAGTGGCATGTATGAAAGAATTATGAACGGTGGCTTTGACACAAATACTATGTCAACTACATGATCATGCTAAGCAATATGACAATGATGAATGTGTCATGATAAACGGAATGGTGGAAAGTTGCATGACAATATATATCGGAATGGCTATGGAAGTCCATAATAGGTAGGTATGGTGGCTGTTTTGAGGAAGATATAAGGAGGTTTATGTGTGAAGGAGTGTATCATATCATGGGGTTTGGATGCACCGGCGAAGTTTGCACCAACTCTCAATGTGAGAAAGGGCAATGCACGGTACCGAAGAGGCTAGCAACGATGGAAGGTTGAGAGTGCGTATAATCCATGGACTCAACATTAGTCATAAAGAACTCACATACTTATTCCAAAAATCTACAAGTCATCAAAAACCAAGCACTACGCGCATGCTCCTAGGGGGATAGGTTGGTAGGAAAAGACCATCGCTCGTCCCCGACCGCCACTCATAAGGAGGACAATCAAAGAACACCTCATGTTTCAAATTTGTTACATAACGTTTACCATACGTGCATGCTACGGGACTTGCAAACTTCAACACAAGCATTTCTCAAATTCACAACTACTCAACTAGCACGAATTTGATATTATTACCTTCATATCTCAAAACAATCATCAATCATCAAACTTCTCTTAGTATTCAAAACACTCTTAAGAAACTTTTTACTAATCTTGAATACCTAGCATATTAGGATTATTTAAGCAAATTATCATGCTATTTAAGACTCTCAAAATAATCTAAGTGAATCATGAGAGATCAATAGTTTCTATAAAACAAATCCACCACCGTGCTCTAAAAGATATAAGTGAAGTACTAGAGCAAAACTATATAACTCAAAAGATATAAGCGAAGCACATAGAGTATTATAACAAATTCCAAATCATGTATGGCTCTCTCAAAAGGTGTGTAAAGCAAGGATTATTGTGGTAAACTAAAAAGCAAAGACTCAAATCATACAAGACGCTCCAAGCAAAACACAAAGCATGTGGTGAATAAAAATATAACTCCAAGTAAAGTTACTGATGGAAGTAGACGAAAGAGGGGATGCCTTCCGGGGCATCCCCAAGCTTTGGCTTTTTGGTGTCCTTAGATTATATTGTGGGTGCCATGGGCATACCCAAGCTTTTTTAGGCTCTTGCCACTCCTTATTCTATAATCCATCAAAATCTTTCACCCAAAACTTGAAAACTTCACAACATAAAACTCAACAGAAATCTCGTGAGCTCCGTTAGCGAAAGAAAACAAAAGACCACTTCAAGTTACTGTAATGAACTCATTCTTTATTTATATTGGTGTTAAACCTACTGTATTCCAACTTCTCTATGGTTTATAAACTATTTTACTAGCCATAGATTCATCAAAATAAGCAAACAACACACGAAAAAACAAAATCTGTCAAAAACAGAATAGTCTGTAGTAATCTGTAACTAACGCAAACTTCTGGAACTCCAAAATATCAGACAAAATAGGATGACCTAGAAAATTTGTTTATTTATCAGCAGCAATTTGAATCACTATTTTATCACGTTCTAGTGATTTTTAACAATTGTTTTTGTGAACAGAAAGTTTTTGGAAATTACAGCAAGATCAAATAACTATCATCCAAGAAGATCCTATAGGTTTCACTTGGAACAAACACTAATTAAAACATAAAAACACATCTAACCAGAGGCTAGATCAAATATTTATTCCTAAACATAAGAAAAAAGCAAAAAACGAAAAATAAAATTGGGTTGCCTCCCAACAAGCGCTATCGTTTGACGCCCCTAGCTAGGCATAAGATTTCAACGATGCTCACATGAAAGACAAGAATTGAAGCACAAAGAGAGCATCATAAAACACGTGAAAAACACATCTAAGTCTAACATACTTCCTATGCATAGGCATCCTATAGGAAAACAAACCGTCAATGCAAGCAAAACCTAGCATATGCAAGGAAGCGGAAAGAAACAATAGCAATCTCAACATAACAAGAGGTAATTTAGTAACATGAAAATTTCTACAACCATATTTTCCTCTCTCATAATAATTACATGTAGGATCATAAGAAAATTCAACAATATAGCTATCACAAAACATATTCCTAACACGATCCACATGCATGCAAAGTTGACACTCTTCCAAAATAGTGGGATTAACATTAACTAAAGTCATGACCTCTCCAAACCCACTTTTATCAAAAATTTCATAAGATTGAATATTCTCCAAATATGTGGGATCTAAAGTTGACACTCTTCCGAACCCACTTTCAATATTATTGCAAACAATATTATCCATCTCATATTCATCATGGGGATTAAATAAATTTTCAAGATCATAAGAAGAATCACCACAATCATGATCATTGCAACAAGTAGTAGACATAGCAAAACTATCATCCCCAAGCTTAGGGTTTTGCATATTATTAGCACAATTGACATCAAGAGAATTTATAGTAAAATGACTGAAATCATGCTTTTCATTGAGGGAACTATCAAGCATGGGTGCAATAGCAACGATCTCATTTTTAACATAAGGAACTATAGCAAATTCGTCTTCATAAATATTGGCATCATGGCCACAAGAATGGCAAGCATCATGTTCATCAAGGGATATTTCAACCAAATCATCGGAATCATCATTATCTATAGATTCATGCATATCATTATTTTCTTCCAAAGCAACGGTCATTCTTTCAATAAATTCTTGGACATAGACATTATGAGCAAGGTTTTCATTGCAATATTTAAGTATGACGAAATTTTCAGATTTGTTGAGAGTAAAATCATACTTTTCAATCGAAGAAGCAACTTCATGAGCACCCTTAAAAATGACAAATTCTTCAATTTGTTCGATATCATAGTAACTATAAACACCCTTTGCATAAGAAGATAAGATTTCATTTTCATTAAACTCACATAGGTAGGGAAGGTGTTTTTTAGGGTTCTTAGAGCAACAAGTAATATCACACATTTCACAAAGATTCCAAGCATAGCATAGCAAACTATTTATATGATACCATAAGAGTTTCCCTTTTTCAGACAAACGCTGACACACAAAATGAGCATGCTAATCTAAAGATTTCCCATCAACTAGGCTAGTTGGGGTTTCAACACGAGCGCATAAGGATCGAAGATGATCCAAGTAGAACACTTTAAGTGGATCCATAATAGATTTTTAGCAAGCAAAGATGCAAGCAAATAGAAGGCACAAGGAAACACAAACAAAGATACATACGGGAAGAAGGTGAGCGGAAGAGAGGGCGAATAAAACGGCAAGGTTGAAGTGGGGGAGAGGAAAACGAGAGGCAAATGGCAAATAATGAATGTGGGGGATAAGGGTTCGTGATGGGTACTTGGTATGTTGACTTTTGTGTGGACTCCCCGGCAACGGCGCCAGAAATCTTCTTGCTACCTCTTGAGCACTGCG
The DNA here is from genome assembly GCA_032464435.1 of Aegilops umbellulata. Classification (NCBI taxonomy): domain Eukaryota; kingdom Viridiplantae; phylum Streptophyta; class Magnoliopsida; order Poales; family Poaceae; genus Aegilops; species Aegilops umbellulata. The sequence continues at coordinate 343,567,663 of CP136060.1, read as the reverse complement.
TTGGTTTTCCCTTGAAGAAGAAAGGATGATGCAGCAAAGTAGCGTAAGTATTTCCCTCAGTTTTTGAGAACCAAGGTATCAATCCAGTAGGAGGCCACGCGTGAGTCCCTTGTACCTACACAAACCAAATAACTCCTCGCAACCAATGTGATAAGGGGTTGTCAATCCCTTCACGGTCACTTACGAGAGTGAGATCTGATAGATATGATAGGATAATATGTTTGGTATTTTTGTGATAAAGATGCAAAGTAAAATAAAAGCAAAGTAAAAAAGCAAAGGAAATAAGTAGGTGTTGGAAGATTAATATGATGAAGATAGACCCGGGGGCCATAGGTTTCACTAGTGGCTTCTCTCAAGAGCATAACTATTTTACGGTGGGTGAATGAATTACTGTTGAGCAATTGACAGAATTGAGCATATTTATGAGAATATCTAGGTATGTTCATGTATATAGGCATCACGTCCGAGTCAAGTAGACCGACTCCTGCCTGCATCTACTACTATTACTCCACTCATCGACCGCTATCCAGCATGCATCTAGAGTATTAAGTTCATGAAAACAGAGTAACGCCTTAAGCAAGATGACATGATGTAGAGGGATAAATTCATGCAATATGATTAAAAAAACCATCTTGTTATCCTCGATGGCAACAATACAATATGTGCCTTGCTGCCCCTACTGTCACTGGGAAAGGACACCGCAAGGTTGAACCCAAAGCTAAGCACTTCTCCCATTGCAAGAAAGATCAATCTAGTGGGCCAAACCAAACTGATAATTCGAAGAGACTTGCAAAGATAACCAATCATACATAAAAGAATTTAGAGAAGATTCAAATATTTTTCATAGATAATCTTGATCATAAACCCACAATTCATCGGTCTCAACAAACACACCGCAAAAAGAAGATTACATCGAATAGATCTCCACAAGAGAGGGGGAGAACATTGTATTGAGATCCAAAAAGATAGAAGAAGCCATCTAGCTACTAACTATGGACCCGAAGTTCTGAGGTAAACTACTCACACTTCATTGGAGAGGCTATGGTGATGATGTAGAAGCCCTCCATGATGGATGCCCCCTCCGGCAGAGCTCCGGAACAGGCCCCAAGATGGGATCTCGTGGGTACAGAAGGTTGTGGCGGTGGAATTAGGTTTTTGGCTCCCTCTCTGATCGTTTGGGGGTACATAGGTATATATATAGGAGGAAGGAGTACATCGGTGGAGCAATAGGGGGCCCACGAGGGTGGAGGGCGCGCCCCCCTACCTCGTGGCCTCCTCTTTTGTTTCTTGATGTAGGGTCCAAGTCTCCTGGATCATAATCTTCCTAAAAATCACGTTCCCGAAGGTTTCATTCCATTTGGACTCCGTTTGATATTCCTTTTCTGCGAAACTCTGAAATAGGCAAAAAAACAGCAATTCTTGGCTGGGCCTCCGGTTAATAGTTAGTCCCAAAAATAATATAAAAGTGGATAATAAAGCCCAATAATGTCCAAAACAGTAGATAATATAGCATGGAGCAATAAAAAATTATAGATACGTTGGAGACGTATCACCTCCTTCGAGACTAGCAGGCGGCGCTGTTCCTCCAGCGACTCCAGCACGGTGAACGGGTAGCACGTCTCGTACTTGATGTTCTTCGCCAAGGGCCAGTAGTGATTGCCGCACACCTGCGTCAGGTGATGCACGATGTCCGTCTGCGAGCCCCAAAACGGCACCGTGCACTCATAGCAGTAGACGAAGGGCTCCTTGGAGGCATCGACCAGGCCATCCATGAAACGGGAGTGGCTGTAGGGGACGTTCCGCCAGTTGAATATATGAGCAAGTTACTACGAGATTTAGTCCAAATAAGCACAAAATAAATCATGACGGCTATAACAGAGATTAAACTAATCATGCGGACTAGCATAGTAGATGAACAGATCGAATCTAGGACACAGACTAGAAACATGAATTCTACCACGATTTCGAACAGGAAGGACAGAAACACATACGGTGCAACGGGAGCAACACCATTGGCGTTGAGGTTGTCGCCCATGTCGTTGAGGAAGAGGTTGCCGAGGTCGGGGAAGAAGTCGTCGTCGGTGAAGTCGTCGCTGCTAGCAGTCGCGAGAGTGCACTCCCCAAATTTCAACAGCGCCCGCCAAATGGAGCGCATGAGGGAGTGGTTGTAGGGGACGTTGCGGCCGCCGAATGGAGCGCATGAGTAGCCCACGAAGCAGTAGATGGTGCTCCTCCCTAGTCTCTATTCTTATCTCTATCTCTACTACTCTTCTTTGTTTTTTATAATATAACAGTCGTAGTTGTCAAATTGAATAGTACTGCGTCGTCCACTGCACGCCCGGCTGAACACGCCTCCTCGCCTCCATCAAACCCCTCCGTTAAACCCGCATGCAAACCGAGAAACCTACTCCGGCCCGCGGGAGGAAATTTGCTGGTTGCGTTGGAGAATAATAGAGTCACGTCCAATCCATTTGAGTTAATTGCGTGTATGATTCTCCCTCTATAAAAAGTTAATTGCATCCTTAATCTTGTATTCTAAGTACTCTGTGGGTTCCACTATTAGTACAGTGTACATGACTTGCAGGCTGGCTACAGATTCGTACAGAAAGTTAAAAAGAAACAAATCCATGACTTGCAGGATTGGAGTTAGCACCGATGGCGGTTCGTAGTTGTTCCACGCTCGGGCATTGAAGTTTGTACTATTTTAGATTAGAACATACTACTCCTCTGGTGCTAGTAGTAGAGCAGAGTCCTACTCCACTACTACTCTATTCAAGCAAGTTAGGGCATAGTAGCAGGTACTGTAGGGAGTACCAGTACTGTGATCACTCAAGCAAGTTGTCTGACTTCGATATGACCCTACGCTGCTGGTATGTGTCTCATAAGTCAAGCGGCGTGCTGCAGTCATCATCACCTGTCCACTTCCCGCAGCACATATTCGCTTCTCCATCTTTATCCGCTCTTCCATCCCCGCTAAGGCACCGCCCCCCTCGTCCGAAACCCAAGCACTAACAATGGCAGAACCGAGCAGCGTCTGCCGAAAGAGTAGCTGGAATTCGCTCCACATAGAGGTAATCAAGCTCACTGTTTCGCGTGTGGACAATCTCTGTACCATGTTGCTCGTTGCGTGCTCGTCGGGGTTGTACTGTTTACTCAAAGCCCTCAGGCCGGAGCTTTTTAAGCCAGCTCCTTGCTTGCTGATGCCGCCTGATCTTCAGAAACGGCGTGTCACGCAGCATAACGATCGTAGGGTGGCGAGCATCAACCCCCTTGACTACGATCCGATCCCCGTCACCCTCAACTACATTAACAGTATGTACTGGGTCGGCATGAACACGTCTTGGATGGTGCCCGTCGACGGTCGCGGCAGCTGGATGCTCGTGGGGGTCTACACCCGGCGATTGATCCTCCTTCCTTCGATTAACACTGCACTGCTTTGGCACCGCGGCCCAGAATACTCGGAATCTTACAGTATCCAACATGATCCAAGTTTGATTTGCTCAAGGTTGTAATCTGCCAAGTGCCCACAAGATCCGCGAATTATAGACTTCAGGCTAATTGCATTCTTCAACCGTGGTCTCGCCTATCTGACAGGTCACTGCGGTAAGTGGATAAATCTGCACGTCCATCGCAGGGTCATACATCCTCCATGGTTCTCTGATGCCATTGAACACAAGGGCTTCATTTACGTTGTCGACTCCTTCTATGGCTGGACGTATTGCTGGCCTACTCCAGTCATCGCTACAAACAGCTGTTACAGCAGTATGTTACTTTCCTATGATATCATGACGGCTTGCTTATATTACTGTCAACATTTACTGAAAAAAATATTCATGCTCATAACATGATGTTCTTAAGATTGACTACATCAAGAGCCCTTTTCTATTTGACTCCAACTTTTTTTTGAGGGTTATTTCACTCCAACTTGATATGATGTTGTAGGATGCCTGGTGTCCCTACCCTTCCTAATCCCAGAACCTTTCAAAGAAAAGCGGCATGGCAGTTGCAGGTGGTTCCTGGCTCGATCAGACGACGGCGAACGATTGATGATCGTTCACACGTACCGGACGTGTTGTTTCGCGGAATACAATCACAGTCACTGCAAGGTCTTTGAGCAGGATCCCAGCTTCTCTGGGCCTTCAGGAATTTTTGACTGGAGGTTGCTAAGTAGCCTTGGTACATGCTCTCTGTTTGTCGGACTGAATTATCCGATTAATCAGGAGATAACCGACGGCAAGGATCATGATGGCAGCGCGGTTTCGTTCATCAGGCAAAACTGTGTGTACACAGCGTACCATGCGTCTCTGCATGCACCATACCCTGATATGTGCCGCCACGCTCTGCAACCCAAAGTAGGAGAGAGGGTCGCAAGTATCAGACCTCGACTTGCTGGCTGGAGTTTCCCCCATCAGGCACCCATCTGGTTCAAGCCGTCAGCCAATCTCCACAGCTTAATAAATAGTAACATCTAACTGAGCTAGTTAGTTAGATGCTTACACTTGGTGTAGTAGGATCTTTATTTAGTTTGATGCATACACTTGTTATTTTTTGGTAGCCCTTTTGTAATGATGGCTGATGTTTGGTTTGGAAGAGAGAGCTGCGTCTTCACTCTTCTGGCCTGCTTACTGATTCTGTTGCACCCCCAGCCCTGGTTGCTGCTGATGTTGCTGTTTTCAATGTACAATCAGTATTATATTTCGTCTGTTGGTTGAATAAATATGTTGTTAGAATGACAAACACAATGTTTTGGAAATCGTTGCACGGTTCGATCCTTTAGTGCCCCGTAGCGTACGTAGCGCATACTATTTTTCGTACGGAACACATTTTCCACTTGTTGATAACATGCAGCCCACTGATGAAGGCCCAATAGAGAAGCCCATAATTAACTGGAAGGGAGGCTCTCACATGAATCCGGCCCAGGTACATGCTCATGGTCCCATAATCATAAATAAGTAAATAAATAAATAAAGCTAAATGCTCATGCACCAGTTCTTTAAATTCACGATTTAACAGGAGGATATTGTTTCCTATGATAGTGTCGTTACATTCAGTCGATATTATTCTTTGGCAAAGATAGCGACCAGTCTTCTTTATCCCAGCATTTTCTTCCTGCAACCAGCGGACCCATGCAAACCGTAGTCAATGTCGTAAATAGATCTGGTCCATTTTTTCAATAAGAATGTCCAACCCAGCCCAGCACATTTGCGACAGCACTTTATCCACCGCCTTGGTGCGCTCACCGTGGCGCCGCCGTCCGGCCCTGTCAACATAGTTTTTTCAAAATGGTCCCTGTCAACATAGTGAATCAGGAGAGGATTGTAGTTATGAGTATGACAGTACGGACCCACCAGGTCCACTCCCGAACACAAGCAAGCGCCTTTTTTACTACTCAGATGAACCCCTCGTTTTTTACTCTAATCTCCTGCTGATATCTAGGACCCACATCATTTTCAACGTATAGTCAATTAACGACATAATTGCACAACTTTTTTTAGTAGTAATTCGGAGGAGCAGGCTATAAACTGGGTTGTGCGGTCTCTGTGGCCCGTCTAACAACATGACCAGCCCAGCAGTTTTTTCTTTGGGAAAATAGGTAGCCCAGTATTTATTTTTGAAAAATACCCAAGCTAGGCATGTTTTCTCCGACTTACTAGGCTGCAAATCTTTCAAAACGAGGAGGGATGCATTCCGGCCTGGCCAAAGAGTATGGTCAGTGTCTATTAAAGTAATATCAATAGGGGTTGAAAAGTCCAAAAAATTTATAGCAAATGGGATATTAGTTTCTTTTTTTGTTTTTGTTCTTCAGTGATATCTTATATGTATTCCATTGGATTTAACATGACATAGTACTAATTTGTTTTTAAATTTGTTTTAGTATGGCTACTAATTTTTGGATTAAGAATATTTTGTTCCCCAACAAAAATTTGCGAATTTTCAAAAATTCCCACATATTTAGTTAATTTTTTAACCCTGGTACTGACCAGAAAATGGGCAGCAATTCTAAAAATGGAAAACAGGCTGCAATAAATTCCATATGAATTAGAAAATGAGTAAAAATTATAAAAATAATAGCAAATAGGTTGTACACGCCACAAATTTCGAGGCTGACTTGTTTACGCAAGGCTTTGTCAGTCAACACACGATTCTAGTAGCAGTGACTGTTGGATGTCCATCCAACGACCGACGTGCTTTCTTCAATCTCTGATCTTCCAGCTCCAGCCGCCTAAACAAGCGCCGGCGGGACTGCCTGCTCCCTCCTCTTGTGGCCCCCTATGATGCCGCGCAGGCTTCCCCGGCCCACCCAACTCCCTCCACTGGCCTGGCCGCACGCAATCAACTGCCTCCTTATTACACGAAAAAAATGATTCCTCCCACTGACATCTGGGGCGCACCGGTTGGGAGGCTGACCTGTGGGCCTACTAAGTTGACGCGTACGCAGGTGTAGGATCGAAAGTATGTCTAGAGGGGGTGATTAGACTACTTGACCAAATAAAAATCTAGCCTTTTCCCAATTTTAGTTCTTGGCAGATTTTAGCAACATAGCACAGGTCAAGCAATCAACCTACACATGCAATTCTAAGAGTATAGCAGCGGAATGTAAAACAATTGCATATGAAGGTAAAGGGAGGAGATTTAGGGAGCAAACGCAATGTTGACACGGAGATTTTTTATCCGTGGTTCCGATAGGTGGTGCTATCGTACATCCACGTTGATGGAGACTTCAACCCACGAAGGGTAATGGTTGCGTGAGTCCACGGAGGGCTCCACCCACGAAGGGTCCACAAAGAAGCAATCTTGTCTATCCCACCATGTCCGTCGCCCACGAAGGACTTACCTCACTAGGGTAGATCTTCACGAAGTAGGCGATCTCCTTGCCCACTTACCTCACTAGGGTAGATCTTCACGAAGTAGGCGATCTCCTTGCCCTTACAAACTCCTTGGTTCAACTCCACAATCTTTACGGAGGCTCCCAAGTAATACCTAGCCAATCTAGGAGACACCACTCTCCAAGAAGTAACAAATGGTGTGTTGATGATGAACTCCTTGCTCTTGTGCTTCAAATGATAGTCTCCCCAACACTCAACTCTCTCTCATAGGATTGGATTTGGTGTAAAGAAGATTTGAGTGGAAAGCAACTTGGGGAAGGCTAGAGATCAAGATTTATGTGGTTGGAATGGAATATCTTGACCTCAACACAAGTGTAGGTGGTTCTCTCTCAGAAAATATTTATTGGAAGTGTAGGCATATTCTGATGGCTCTCTCCACGAATGAAGAGTGGGTGGAGGGGTATAAATAGCCTCCACACAAAATCTAACTGTTACACACAAATCACCAAACGTGGTGGGACCGATTCAAAGAACTCGGTCAGACCGATCTGGTTCATAATGTGACCGTTAGGCATTTCGGTGGGACCGACATGTCAACTCCATGGGACCGATTTCACTAGGGTTAGGGCATAACGTAATCTCGGTGAGACCGATTACACAAACTCGGTGAGGCCGATTTTGATAATAGGCAAACGGAGAGTTGGTCAGGCAAACTCGGTGGGACAGATTCACTCATCTCGGTTTGACCGAAACGTTACGAAAGGGAAACCGAGTGTTTGCATTGCAACCTCGATGGGACCGATCGCTCATCTCGGTTTGACCGAAACGTTACGAAGGGAAACAGAGAGATTGCAATCCCATCTCGGTGAGACCGAGATCCCTATCGGTGAGACCGAAAAGACTAGGGTTTCTGGCAGTGGCTATGTCAACTGAACTCGGTGGCTCCGGATAGAAAGAATCAGCGGGGCCGAGTTGGAATTTTAGGTTTGGGACATATGTGGATATGAGAAAGTAGTGGAGGGTTTTGGAGCATATCACTAAGCACTTTGAGCAAGCACCTCATTAAGCGACACCTCATCCCTTCTTAATAGTATTGGCTTTTCCTATAGACTCAATGTGATCTTGGATCACTAAAATAGAAAATGTAGAGTCTTGTGCTTTGATCTTGAGCCAATCTTTTGTCCTTAGCATTTTGAAGGGTCCACTTTCTAATCCATGCCATGCCAACCATTGAGCTTTCCTGAAAAATTCATCTTGGAATAGCATTAGCTCAATGAGCTATATGTTGTTAGGAATTACCAAAACCACCCAGGGATAGTTGCACTTTCAATCTCCCCTTTTTTGGTAATTGATGACAACATATAGATCAAAGCTTCGACAAATAATAAGTAAGATTGAAAAAACATCGTCGCTTTGAGATGTATGTGATAAGCAAGAGCTCCCCCTAAATTTGTGCATTATTTGAAATTTGCTTTTGAATGCAAATGCACAATCGATTAGGATCATGGGTTACTCTTCCATGTCACATACATCTTGGTGGAGCGCTCAAAATGATAGAAGTTAAAGCATGCACTCATCACCAAAACAAGTGAATGATCATCTAGGATATAAGAAATAATATCATCCAACAAGCATTAAGGGTAGCATATGATCAAACAAGTATCTCACAAGTAGCTCACACAAGCACACAATAAAGTTTCAAACCAAACCAAATAAGTGGGAAGAGAGATAAAAACCAACACTCTTTCTCTCTCTCTCTCTCTCTCAGCCTGTGATCTATACATTTTTTCTCCCCCTTTGGCAACAAGTTACCAAAAAGTTCAAAAATCATAGTGCTAAACGACTCTCAGGCTTGATCTTCGGTAGGAGGTGTCGAGAGAACTCCAAGAACGAAAGCTTCTGATGAAGTAGCTGGATCTGGTGGAATAGGAGCTGGAGGTGGAACTAGAGTTGTAGCTGCTGGTGCTGATGTTGTAGCTCTAGTGTATGTCACAGGCACTGCAGCAGACCTCTGTCCTCTGGGTACTCTGGCAAAAGCATCTGTGGTAGACTTGCCCTTCTTCTCCTCTGCTTCCTCCTGAAGTTGCTCAACTGAAGTTTGGATCTCTGTTACCTTGACATCAAGGTCATAGAATTTCTGCTCAATGATCCTCTCCAGACTCTCCAGGTTCTTGGTCAGGGTGGCCAAGCCCTTCTCAATCCTCAGAGTGGATTGTATCAGATATCCAAGCTGGTCTTGCTTACTCTTCAAGAATACCTGATATGCCTCTTCCACAGTTGGCATCTTTGCAGCCTTCTCAGCTTTAGCTTTCTCTCTCTTCTCATGTGCTTGAGCTGAAGATGGTTCATTTTCATTCATCACTATTGTGTTATCTTCAAATTCAGGGTAGATGGGCAGGTGCTCCTTGTCCAAAAGATATGTGCATGTGCCCATGTTTGAGTTGATGAGCTCTTGAATGTGTGGAGCATACCCACAACTTATCTTCTGGTCAGCAGCAGTCCTCTTGATTGTCTCAACAATCAGGCTCGTAACCTTAACCTTCTGTGGGACATCAAATATGTGCAGTAAGTTGATGGCATGTCCTCTAATCATCTTGTGATCGCCTGACTTGGGTAGCAGTGTGTGCCTTAATATCCAATTGATTGTTGGCAGACCAGACAACAGGTAATGGACAGATCCAAACTTATGTGTATCCAAGGCAGCATCTGGGATCTCTTTGTACATGTTGGCCATAGTGTTGTGGTCTCTCTTCTTCTCTGCATAAATGTCCAAGTCATCCTCATGTTCCTCAGGAGGATTGATAAGCTTAGCTCACTCATCAACTGTAGATTGGTACCTAGTACCCTCAGACATCCATACTATCCTTCCATCTGGATAGAAGTGGGCAGTGGAGTAAAACTACATAATGATCTCATCATTCCACTTGGTGAGCTTCTGGGCAACAAAAGTGTCCACTCCACATGCCTTGAAGTTGTCAAGCACACCAGGGAAGTGATCCTCATTCTCCTTGATGAAATTCCAGTCAACCCATCTCATATCACACACAATGGGCTTCTTGTCAAGCAGAATAGTCTCATAGAAGTCCTGTTGCTCCTTAGCGTGAAATCTGTAGTCCACATCAGTCCTTCTCCTGATGGCATATGGATCAGACTGTCTCTATAGTCTTAATCCTGCATCCTTCCTGATATTCATGTTCTCTGCAACTGGGTGTGCATCAGTGTGGTCAGGGATCTTGGGTTTCAGCCTCCTCAACACAACAGAATCATCTTCTTCTTCTTCAACAGCTTGAGGCATTGGGGCCTTGTTCTTCTCTTCTGCAAGTATGTTCCTAGTGCTTCTCTTGGGTTTTGGCTTTGGAGCTGGAGTAGCAGCCTTAGGAGCAGCTTTGGGCTTTGATGGAGCAGCCCCTGATTTAACTGCATCTCCCATAAGCTTCTGAGCTTTGGGTGCTGGTGCAGCATCCACTTCCTCTTCCTCTTCAGAATCTTTCCTCATTGAGGGCTTGCCAAGAACTCTGGCAGTAGTGGTTCTTGACCTCTTCTTCTTCTTATCTTCACCAGCTGCCTCTTCTTCAGACTCAATGGTGAACTTCATAGTTTCACCTGTGGCAAGTTTCCTTGGCTTAGACATGGGCTGTCTTCTTGCTGGCATCTTTATTTTCAGACCAGGCTTTGTTGTAGCAGTTGAGCTATATTCTTTCTTAAGCACCTTCTTTGAAGTGGCTTCATCTTCAATAGCCACATAGTCTTCACCCTCAGAGTCAGAAGTTCTCTTCTTCCTTGCCCTGGTAGCAGCCTTTGGCAGATTTCTTGGTGTTCTCCTACTGCCATCATCATAGCTACTAGAGGGATCTGAACCCTCACTTATCTGCACCTGTTGCTCAAACCTGTTCTGGCTGTCGCTCTGGTCAGACATCTCTGCAATTCTGACAGCAGACCCTGTGAATAGGTTTTAAATGAGGTAGAGTCGATGAGCATCACAAAGTGCAGGAGTTTTGAAAAAAGGATAACTTAAAAACTTAGTTTTAGTTCTTCATAGAAAGCATTTCGGATCTACCAATTTGTAAACTTGGTGATACTGAAGCAGCTTTTGGAACCTAAACTAGTGAACTCGGTCAGACCGAGTCATGGTTCGGTGGTACCAAGACTGCTAGGGTTTCACAGAGAATCGAACTCGCTCACACCAATTTGCAATTTTCGGTCAGACCGAAATCTTTGCTACTCATGTTGATCTCCCCAAGGAGAAGTGGTTTAAATATCATCCTCCAATAGAAGTAAAAGTAGCTGCACCTATTAAAGTTGAAGAAAAGACTATCACTTATAATGATCCTATTGTTCCTACTACTTATGTTGAGAAACCACATTTCCCTGTTAGAATAAAGGATCATGCTAAAGCTTCAATTGTGGTTCGTAAAAGCAATATTAGAACTTATACACCTCCTGAGCAAGTTAAAGTTGAACCTAATATTGCTATTGTTAAAGATCTCTTGGCTGATAATATTGATGGGCATGTTATTTATTTCTGTGATGAAACTGCTAGAATTGCTAAACCTTGTGCTAGAGATAAACATAGACCTGTGGTAGACATGTATGTTATTACTGTTAAAATAGGATATCATTGTTATCATGGCTTATGTGACATGGGTGCTAGTGCTAGTGCAATACCTATTGACTTATACAAAGAAATTATGCATGATATTGCACCTACTGAGTTAGAAGAAATTGATGTCACAATTAAACTTGCTAATAGAGATACTATTTCACCAATGGGAATTGTTAGAGATGTTGAAGTATTGTGTGGGAAAACTAAATATCCCGCTGATTTTCTTTTTCTTGGTTCCCCACAAGATAGCTTTTGTCCCATCATATTTGGTAGACCCTTCTTGAACACGGTTAATGCTAGGATAGACTGCGAAAAGGATGTTGTTACTATTGGTTTAGGTGATATGTCTCATGAGTTTAATTTCTCTAAATTTTGTAGACAACATCGTGAAGAGGAATTGCCTAGTAAAGATGAAATTATTGGTCTTGCTTCTATTGTCGTGCCTCCTAGTGATCCTTTAGAACAATATTTGCTAGACCATGGAAATGATATGTTTATGAATGAAAGAAGGGAAATAGATGAAGTGTTCTTTAAACAGAGTCCTATTCTGAAACACGACTTGTCTGTTGAAATCCTAGGGGATCCTCCTCCACCCAAGGGTGATCCCGTGTTTGAGCTTAAACCATTGCCTGATACTCTTAAATATGCTTATCTTGATGAAAAGAAGATATATCATGTTATTATTAGTGCTAACCTTTCAGAGAAGGAGGAAGAAAAATTACTGAAAACTCTGAAGAAGCACCATGCTGCTATTGGATATACTCTTGATGATCTTAAGGGCATTAGTCCCACTCTATGTCAACATAAAATAAATTTGGAGAAAGATGCCAAACCAGTTATTGATCCTAAGATGAAAGAAGTGGTAAGAAAGGAAATACTAAAGCTCCTTGAGGCAGGTATAATTTATCCTGTTGCTGATAGTGAGTGGGTAAGTCATGTCCATTGTGTCCCTAAGAATGGAGGTATTACTGTTTTTCCTAATGATAAAGATGAATTGATTCCGCAAAGAATTATTACAGGTTATAGGATGGTAATCGATTTCTGCAAATTAAATAAGGCTACTAAAAAGATCATTACCACTTACCTTTTATTGATCAAATGCTAGAAAGATTATCCAAACATACACATTTTTGCTTTCTAGATGGTCATTCTGGCTTCTCTCAAATACCTGTGTCAGCTGATGATCAAGCTAAGACCACTTTTACTTGCCCTTTCGATACTTTTGCTTATCGACATATGCCTTTTGGTTTATCTAATGCACCTGCTACCTTTCAAAGATGCATGATGGCTATATTCTCTGACTTTTGTGAAAAGATTTGTGTGGTTTTCATGGACGACATCTCCGTTTATGGATCCTCTTTTATGATTGCTTGAGCAACCTTGATTGAGTTTTGCAGAGATGTGAAGAAACTAACCTTGTCTTGAATTGGGAAAGTGCCACTTTATGGTTAATGAAGGCACTGTCTTGGGGCATGAAATTTCTGAAAGAGGTATTGAAGTTCATAAAGCCAAAGTTGATGCTATTGAAAAGAAGCCATGTCCCAAGGACGTCAAAGGTATAAGAAGTTTCCTTGGTCATGCCGGTTTTTATAGGAGGTTCATTAAGGACTTCTCAAAAATCTCTCGGCCTCTGACTAATCTATTACAAAAAGATATACCATTTGTCTTTGATGATGATTGTGTAGAAGCACTTGAAATACTTAAGAAAGCATTGATCTCTGCACCTATTGTTCAGCCACCTGATTGGAATTTACCTTTTGAAATTATGTGTGATGCTAGTGATTATGCTGTAGGTGCTGTTCTAGGGCAAAGAGTTGATAAGAAATTAAATGTTATTCAATATGCTAGTAAAACTCTAGACAATGCCCAGAGAAATTATGCTACTACTGAAAAAGAATTCTTAGCAGTTGTATTTTCTTGTGATAAGTTCAGACCTTATATTGTTGATTCTAAAGTAACTATTCACACTGATCATGCTGCTATTAAATACCTTATGGAAAAGAAAGATGCTAAACCTAGACTTATTAGATGGGTTCTCTTGCTACAAGAATTTGATTTGCATATTATCGATAGAAAGGGAGCTGAGAACCCCGTTGCAGACAACTTGTCTAGGTTAGAAAATGTTCTTGATGACCCACTACCTATTGATGATAGCTTTCCTGGTGAGCAATTAAATGTCATAAATGCTTCTCGTACTGCTCCATGGTATGCAGATTATGCTAATTACATTGTTGCTAAATCTATACCACCTAGTTTCACATACCAACAAAAGAAAAAGTTTTTCTATGATTTGAGACATTACTTTTGGGATGACCCACATCTTTATAAAGAAGGAGTAGATGGTGTTATTAGACGTTGTGTACCTGAGCATGAACAGGAACAGATCCTACGCAAGTGTCACTCCGAGGCTTATGGAGGGCACCACGCTGGAGATAGAACTGCACATAAGGTATTGCAATCCGGTTTTTATTGGCCTACTCTCTTCAAAGATGCCCGTAAGTTTGTCTTATCTTGTGATGAATGTCCAAGAATTGGTAACATTAGTAGACGTCAAGAAATGCCTATGAATTATTCACTTCTTATTGAAGCATTTGATGTTTGGGGCTTCGATTATATGGGACCATTTCCTGCCTCTAATGGATATACACATATTTTAGTTGCTGTTGATTACGTTACTAAGTGGGTAGAAGCTATTCCAACTAGTAGTGCTGATCACAACACCTCTATTAAGATGCTTAAAGAAGTTATTTTCCGAGGTTTGGAGTCCCTAGATATTTAATGACTGATGGTGGTTCACATTTTATTCATGGTGCTTTCCGTAAAATGCTTGCTAAGTATGATGTTAATCATAGAATTGCATCTCCTTATCACCCAAAGTCTAGTGGTCAAGTAGAATTGAGTAATAGAGAGCTCAAATTAATTTTGCAAAAGACTGTTAATAGATCTAGAAAGAATTGGTCCAAGAAACTTGATGGTGCATTATGGGCCTATAGAACTGCATATAAAATTCCTATGGGTATGTCTCCGTATAAAATGGTTTATGGAAAAGCATGTCACTTACCTCTTGAATTAGAACATATGGCTTATTGGTCTATTAAAGAGCTCAATTATGATTTCAAACTTGCCGGTGAGAAGAGGTTATTTGACATTAGCTCACTCGATGAATGGAGAACCCAAGCCTATGAGAATGCCAAGCTGTTTAAAGAAAAAGTTAAAAGATGGCATGACAAAAGAATACAAAAGCGTGAGTTTAATGTAGGTGATTATGTATTATTATACAACTCTCGTTTTAGGTTTTTTGCAGGAAAACTTCTCTCTAAATGGGAAGGTCCTTACGTTATCGAGGAGGTCTATCATTCCGATGCCATAAAAATCAACAACTTCGAGGGCACAAATCCGAAGGTGGTGAACGGTCAAAGAATCAAACATTATATCTCAGGTAATCCTATAAATGTTGAAACTAATGTTATTGAAACTGTAACCCCGGAGGAATACATAAGGGACACTTTCCAGAACATTTCAGACTCCAAAAAGGAATAGGTATGTGGTACGGTAAGTAAACTGACTCCAAAACAGTTCTAATGGCAATTTTTCTCCGTTTTGGAATATTTAGAAAAATAGAAAAATAAGAAGCAGTCCGGGAAGGACACGAGGGCTCCATGAGGGTGGAGGGCGCGCCCTACCCCTGGGCACGCCCCCTGCCTCGTGGGCATCTCGTGTGCTCTCCGGACTCTGTTTTCTTGCACGATACGTACTTTGGTCGGTAAAAATTCATTATATAATCTCCCGAAGGTTTTGACTCCCGTATCACGCAAATATCCTTTGTTCTTGTTTCGAGCTGTTTCTGCCGCAGATTTAGAGCAAGATGTCATCTCAGGATTCCGACGGAGAGAGCTATGTCTCACACCTCATTGCTGACCCAAAGACCTATGGGGATCTATCTCCTTGTGGTCGAACTACGGATGAGGAGGAGGATGATCATTTGATGAGGATCAATGATTGAAGTTCGGAGGAGGAGGATGTCCCTCTACTTCAACCCGGGGATATGCACGTGAAGTTCAAGAGATCTAGTCTCCCTAAGAGGGCTAAACTATCTAACAACCGATCTATAACTTCTTGTTTTCGGCAGAAAAGCAAAGGATATTTATGTGACAAGATCTTGAAGCTGGAATCGGAGGTCGATGATTTAAAGGAGGAAATTGCTCTTCTCAATTACAGTATGAAGAAGCTAAAGACACAACTGTCATCATCAACAACTCCATCATCACCACCTCCAAAGAAGGAGACATAATCACATGGGTATGGTCACTCCCCTTGGCAACTGCCAAGCTTGGGGGAGGCGCCCCAGTATCGTATCACCATCACATCTCTATCTTTACCGTTTTTCTTAGTTCGATCCTTTTAGTATTATCTCGATCTAGTAGAATAAAGTTTTATGGTATGACTTAGTTTTGAGTTTTGCTTTATGATCCCTTTATGTAATCGAGTCCATGAGCTATATAATAAAGATTAGTGTTGAGTCAAGGGCTTGATTATTTTGCCATGATCTTGAGTGAATAAAAGAAAAGAGAAAAGAATAAAAAGAAACAAAGAGGTCATATTGATCTTATGGAGAGTAATGACTTCACATAGAACGAGTATGATGATTAAAAGTTGTTGAGAGTTGGCAAACATAGCTTTGGTCATCGTTGCAATTAATAGGAAGTAATAAAGAAAGAGAGGTTTCACATATAAATATACTATCTTGGACATCTTTTATGATTGTGAGCACTCCTCAAAATATGACATGCCAAAGAGTTGATGTTGGACAAGGAAGACAACGTAATGGGTTATGTTTTCTTATATCTGAGATAAAGTATATTGTCATGGATCATCCAACTTGTTGAGCTTGCCTTTCTCCCTCATGCTAGCCAAATTCTTTGCACCAAGTAGAGACACTACTTGTGCTTCCAAATATCCTTAAACCTAGTTTTGCCGTGAGAGTCCACCATATCTACCTATGTATTGAGTAAGATCCTTCAAGTAAGTTGTCATTGGTGCAAGCAATAAAAAATTGCTCTTTAAATATGTATGATTGATTAGTGTGGAGGAAATAAACTTTACACGATCTTGTGATGTGGAAGAAATAAAAGCGACAGACTGCATAATAAAGGTTCATATCACAAGTGGCAATATTGTCGGCGTTCTGGGAACGGGGGTCCCCAGACTTGCCTGCCTGCGGCCTGCGGCGTGGCTCAAGTGGGGGCCCAGCGCGGCCCATCTTCATCAACACAAGCTCAAGACCCTCGCGAGGGGCCAAGCCTCGCGGGGCGGACGATAGGAAGCTTCCTCAGGAGCGGCCTCATCAGGCAGGCTCGCGAGGAGGCGGAGAGATCAATGCAAGGGTACTTCGTGAGGATCCAGTGATGCAAGCCATGACGATCAAGACCAGGCAGGCGCCAGGTGGGCGCCGACCTGTGCAGAGTCCTTGTTTCCCCTTTGGTGCAAAGGAGGCAAGCACAGGCCAAGGCATCAGGCAAAGGTTACCATTCCAGTGCAACGAGACCAAGACCACCCGGACGGCCGGACGGAGGTCACCGTGGAGCCCAAGGCGGCGTCACCACCAGAGCTTTTGGCAGCCGAAGACCACCTTTGGTCAGGATAACTTGTACTAGATGTTCCCCTTCAAAATGGCCAATTGTTGGTGCCCTTCCCGCTCTATTATTTCGGGGAGAGGCCCAGGGCCTCTATAAATACAGCTAGCCACCATAGAGTAGAGGCATCTGGAGACCAAGTAGAACTCACCGCACCAGCTCAAGAACACCTCTCACGAGGCTGTTCTTCCTCTGTATTGTTCATCATCAGCCCCCGAGGCAATCCACCACACCACACACTGGAGTAGGGTATTACACCACAACGGTGGCCCGAACTAGTATAAATCTCGTGTCCCTTGTGTTGTTCATCGTTTTCATCTTAGTTCGCACGAGGGAATCAGACATAGAACGGTAGGGGAGAGATCTCCGCACGCACCCCAGTGTTCGAACCTCAAGGGTCTGCCGGAACCGGAAATCCGACATTTGGCGCGCCAGGTAGGGGTGCGCCGGAATCCTACCTTCCCTCCTATGACTCGCTCTCCGTCAACACCGCGCTCCGCACCCATGGCGGACGACGCGCTGCCGGCCCCGGCAGCGGACGCCAACGCAGGGGCTAGGGGGCTCGCGGCCTTGGCCCCCACCCTGCGGCAGGTGCAATGGCCGCACAAGTTCAAGCCCGAGATGCCGCCGCGCTACGACGGCACGGCAGACCCGCTGGTCTTCCTGCTGGCATACGAGGAGGCCATCCTCGGAGCCGGGGGCAACGACCGGGTAAGGGCCAACTGGCTACCCATGGCTCTCACCGGTGTCCCGCGCATGTGGCTCTTCCACCTACCAACGGCTTCCGTGACCTCTTGGGAAGAGCTGCGCAGCCTCTTCCTCGCCCGTTTCGCCGCGCCAGCGCCACCCGTTGTCGCGGCCCTCCTGGGAGGCTCCCAAGCGCCGCCCTCGAGCCACCACGTCAAGCCGTTCACCCGCCAAATCAGCGCGGCCTCCAAGCGTCAAGAAACTCCCCCGGGCTGGGCGGCGCCCGAGGCTAATCTGATCTTCGACTCGGGTGACCTCCCCTTCAACCCTTCCGGCTCGGACGCGCTCCCAATGTTGTGCACCCCCACCATTTTCCAAGTGGCCGTCACTAGAACCCTCATCAACGGTGGCGCCGGCCTCAACATGCTCTCGGTGGAGGCCTTCAGTCTCCTGCAAGTACCACCGGAGCGGCTCCAACCCAGCAGGCCCTTCACAGGCGTCGGAGCCGGCTCCACCGCCTCCTTGGGGCAGATCCGCCTCCCGGTGACCTTCAGCACCTATGACAACTTCCGCACGGAGCTGATCGACTTCGACGTCGCCCCCATCGGCCTCCCGTACAGCGCCATCCTCGGCTACCCGGCCTTGGCCCGGTTCATGGCGGCGACTCACCCGGCGTACAACCTCATGAAGATGCCCGAGAGCAGCGGCGTCCTCACCGTGCCGGGGGATACAAAGGACGCACTGCAGGTGCTCCAACTTGCCTTCAGGGCTACCGCGGCGGCACGGCCCGCCGGCACCAACGCCCACGAGCCCAAGGGGGCTGCGCCAGCTAAAAAGAAGCAGCTATTCACCCAAGACAAGGCGGAAACCAAGCAAGTACCGGTCGACGAGGACGGGTCCACCGGCGCCACCTTCACCATAGGAGCCAATCTTGAGCCCGAGCAGGAGAAGGCCCTGATCGGATTCCTGCGTGCAAACAAGAAGGTGTTCGCATGGGAACCTGATCAGTTAGCAGGAGTTCCGAGAGATGTGATCGAGCACCACCTCAACGTGTGCCCCAATGTACGCCCCGTGAAGCAGAAGGCAAGGAGGCAGTCCACCGAGAAACAGGCTTTCATCGT
This sequence comes from Aegilops umbellulata, assembly GCA_032464435.1. NCBI lineage: Eukaryota > Viridiplantae > Streptophyta > Magnoliopsida > Poales > Poaceae > Aegilops > Aegilops umbellulata. The sequence continues at coordinate 343,548,792 of CP136060.1, read as the reverse complement.
TCAAGAGACCCGGAAACTAGAAGCGGCAAAGGTTATCCGCGAGGTCCACTATCCCGATTGGCTGGCTAATCCTGTTGTCGTGCCAAAGAAGGGGGGAAAGGAGCGCATGTGTGTCGACTTCACCAACCTCAACAAAGCTTGCCCGCAGGACCCATTTCCTCTCCCCCGCATTGACCAGATCATCGACTCCACCGCAGAATGTGACCTGTTGTGCTTCCTGGATGCCTTCTCAGGCTATCATCAGATCAAGATGGCGGTGGAAGACGTAGAGAAGATGACCTTCCTAACCCCGTGCGGGGTATACTGCTATACGTGCATGCCATTTGGGTTGCGCAACGCGGGCGCGACCTTTCAGCGACTGATGCACATCGCCTTAGGCCGGCAGCTCGGGAGGAACGCTGAGGCTTACGTCGATGACATCATGGTGAAATCTCGGGAAGCAAAAACCCTGATTCAGGACCTGGAGGAAACCTTCGCGAGCCTCAATGAAGTGGATCTACGACTCAACCCGGAGAAGTGCGTGTTCGGAGTCCCCTCTGGCAAGCTCCTGGGTTTCCTCGTGTCCCATAGGGGCATCGGGGCCAACCCAGAGAAGATCAAGGCGGTCGAGGACATGAGCCCGCCAATGACCCTCAAGGAAATGCAGAAGCTCACCGGGCGTGTGACTGCGTTGGGGCGCTTCATCTCCAAGCTAGGGGAACGAGCGCTGCCCTTCTTCGAGCTAATGAAGAAGAAGGGCCCCTTCGAATGGACTGAAGAGGCCGATGGGGCGTTCCAGGATCTCAAGAGGTACCTCACCAGCGCACCAGTGATGGTAGCACCACGCCCTCAGGAGCCCCTGGTGCTCTACCTTGCGGCCACCCCTTGCTCCGCTAGCGCAGCCTTGGTGGCGGTCAGGGAAGAGCGCCGAGCAGGAGCCACATCAACCACCCATACCGAGGCAGAGCAAGGCCAGGAGGGCCTCACGAGGACCACGGTCGCAGCCGGAGAGGAATGGCCACACCAGGAGGACGCACCTGGGGGGAGAGGCCTTTGCAGACGACCAAGCGCTGGGGGCTCCATTGCCTCAGGAGGCGCCCAGACCACTGGAGAACGCGTGCTGCACTGACACCCACAATCTCGTCGAGCATCCCGTGTACTTCGTCAGCACGGTGCTGCGGGACGCAAGGGCACGGTACCCCATACCTCAAAAGCTCCTCATTGCGCTATTGGTGGCCTCGCGCAAATTGCGGCACTACTTCCAGGGCCACCCCACCAAGGTCGTCTCCGCCTACCCCTTGGAAAGGGTTCTCAGGAGCCCCAACTCAGCTGGAAGGGTCGCAGAGTGGAACATCAAACTACAAGCATTTCAGCTGGAATTCAGTACGACCAGAGTCATCAAGGGAGCCGCACTGGCAGATTTCATGGCAGAATGGACAGAAGCGCCGGGTCTCGAGGCAGGTGAAGACCGATCACTCTTCCCAGGAAGCGAAGCGCCAGACGGTTGGGTCATGTACTCCGATGGGGCATTCTCCCGGCACGGCGCGGGAGCTGGCGAAGTGCTCGTATCCCCCGCCCAGGACAAACTCTACTATGACGTGCAACTCTGTTTCCAGCACGGAGAGAAGGTCTCCAACAACATAGCAGAGTACGAAGGCCTGATAGCGGGCCTGAAAGCTGTGATCGCCCTAGGGGTAAAGCGCCTCACGATCAAGGGGGATTCACAGCTCCTCGTCAACTTCTCCAACTAGGTATATGAGACGAAGGACGGGCACATGGAGGCTTACCACGCTGAAGTCCGCAGGATGGAGAAACAGTTCTGGGGACTGGAATTGCAGCATGTGCCTCGCGGCACCAATCAGGAGGCTGACGACATTGCCAAAAGGGCATCTAGGCGGCTGCCACAGGAGCCTGGCGTCTTCGAGGAGCGGCTCTTCAAGCCCTCAGCGGCGTCGTTGCTGGCAGGAACGACACGACCAAGAGAGGAGCCTCCTCAGTCGCCTACCTCGGGAGCTCCGGTCTGCGGCCCGGCCTCGGGAGCGTGCCTGCTCCTGGCGATGGAGCCTCAGGAGGGATGTTGGATCCCGGAGCTCAAGGACTACCTAATGCAAGGGATTCTGCTGGAGAAAGAGGAGGAGGCGGAGTGTGTAGCACGGCAGGCCGCAGCTTATTGCATTCAGGACGGCGAGCTCTACAGG